>OY796850.1:0-1403234 GCA_963680765.1 Agrochola lychnidis | reverse complement strand
TCAAACTGTCCACAGATAGTGCTATACTAAGTTTAAAGCATGCTGTCAGATATTACACGGATCGGAGCACACCTGTTTACGCCTGCTTCCTCGATCTGTCCAGAGCGTTTGACCTGGTTTCGTACAAAGTGTTGTGGAAAAAGTTGCTCGATAGGCAAGTTGCGCCAGAAGTTGTTAACATCTTTCAGCACTGGTACGGAAACCAGGTCAATAATGTTAAATGGTCGGGAGCTCTATTGGACTCATACAGGTTGGAGTGCGGGGTGAGGCAGGGAGGATTGAGCTCACCAACGCTCTTCAATCTGAACATTGATGGACTTGTTGCCGAGCTCAGCAGCCGCCATATTAGATGCCATGTTGATGATGTTTACTTTAACAACATCAGCTACGCTACGCGTCAGCGCTCAGCAGCACCATATCATCAGCGTAGAGGAGAGTATAGGAGGACTCAGAGAGCTAATAAGCATTTGCGAAACGTACGCTCATACACATGGCCTAAAATATAACGTTAAAAAGAGCGAGTTTATGGTTTTCAATGTGGGTTCTAATTGTCCGGCGGAGGTTCCACCAGTAAGGCTATGTGGGGTGCCCTTGGAGCGGGTACATACTTTTAAGTATCTGGGCCATATTGTGACGTCCGACCTGAAGGACGACGCTGATATTGAGCGAGAAAGGAGGGCGCTGTCGGTGAGGACGAATATGATTGCTCGCAGGTTTGCTCGTAGCTCCAAGGATGTGAAGATCACCTTGTTTCGAGCCTACTGCACATCTTTTTATACGAGTAGTCTGTAGGTGTCATATTTGCAGAAATCCTACAGTGCTCTCCGCGTTCAATACAATAACGCGCTGAGGGCGCTGCTGCGGTTGCCTCGCTTCTGCAGCGCATCGGGAATGTTCACGAGCGTCCGCATTGGCTGTTTTTATGCCAGCATGCGCAAGAGGGCGACCTCGATAGCGAGTAGAGTGCGGGGCAGCGGCAACAATCTTCTTACCGTTATTGCCAACAGGTTGGACGGGCCTTTCATGCAGCACTGGCAGGCCTTACATGCACCGGTATATCGGGCTTGGGGCAGGTAAAAACGCAAAATATGATTTCTCATAATTTTTATTTTTAAAAGTATTCTGACATTTTTATAAAATTTTACTCTTTGACAATTTTATATTTGACATTTTATTTTTTCATTTTGACATTTTTACAATTTTTTTATTTATTTTGGTTTTCAATGAATATTTAAAGGTTATTGTATTTTGGGTTTTTATCGGTGAGATTATAATTTATAATTTAAATGAAAATGTGATAGATATGGACTAGAATTTTGTCTGAAATAAATAAATATAAATAAATAAATTACGATACAATAGTTATCAAGAGTGGTGTGTGGTTTGCACCGCTGTTCATATCATTGACCAGAATATAATATAAAATAGTACAACTGTTCTTAACTTGAAACTTTAGATTTCAACGTATCTTTTTACACGACTCCAAAAAAAAGTGCATAAGCAAAGAGCTGATCCCAATGTACAAACTAGGTAAGTATGAAGACTAGGACTAGGAGTCAGGCATACTTACCCTGCATCTAGGTTCCGGCAATGCGAGTTGAGCGGACAGCCCTGCAGCTGACAAAACTCCACTTCGGAACATGTCTTGCCCTTGTAGCCGCGAGGACACTGACATCTGTATATTTAAAAACATTATAATATTAAGATCTGTAGCAACTTTAATTAAGAACTGCTGTTTTGTGGTGCATGAGCTGATATTGAAAAGGCAGCTGAGACAGACTGGATACGGAGAGCAGAAATCTGGGTGTTGTAGCAAAACTTGAAGAGTATTGGTAGCAATGTTTAGTAATAAGAATGTGCAAAGCCTTGCGTCTTCTCGATAGTTAGCTACCTGCTCCATAGGTGAGTGCGAGCGAGACTAATAACAATGATTTATGGCCCGTAGACTCAGTTTTTGACGCGGCAACTATAGTCGTCTTCATCTCTTGTCGATGAGCTGATCTCAGCTCAAGTAGCTAATGTTCTTCCTCGCTAGTCAGTTTATTTGAGTTATTTTTGCATGGTTCCTGCTGAGTTAGCGGTGCTCACGTGTAATCGTTCCAGGTGTTGGTGCAGGTGGCGTTGTGCAGACAGGGCCGCTCGGCGCACAGGTCGTCCGACACCACGCCGCGCAGCACCGCGGCCGGGTCGAGCCACACCTCGCCGAACGGCGGCGGCAGCTGCAGCCCCGCCACCTGCAGCGGGAAGAACTCCACGATGCTCACGTTCACGCCGTTCGAGATCTGAACAGCAAACAGGCATGCTTGTAGACAATTTAAGCTTAAGTTCAGTTCATTGGTACATCGTGTACAGCGTCATTGTTGATGCTGTGGTCGATAAAATAGTGACCTAACTAGTATGGTTTGTTTCGGGATCGGGGTGCTGCAGCTGTAGCTTTAGTTGACTATGGCTTTGAATTTATGTTTAACATGAAATAGTTTATGAAACTGTTACATAACAGGGCTCGCAGGTGATGTACATACCTGCACGTCCTGTATGACTCCCTTGAAGTAGGCGCTGTCGTCAGGCTCGGGCGCGGCGGGCGGCGCGGGCGGCGCGGGCGAGGTGGCGGGCGCGGGCGCGGCCTGCAGCAGCGCGGCGGGCGCGGGGGACGAGGGCGGCGCGGGCGCGGGCGCGGGGCCGGGGGACGGCACGGCCGAGGGGGAGGGGGGCGGCTCGGTGCTGCTCACCAGCAGCGGCGGCGGCGGCCCGCCCAGGTACAGCACCTACACAGACAATTCACGTTTTGCTTCTTTGTTTCTAAACTCACATGACACCGAGAACGTATGTACCATTGTGCCTCAATTTGCAAGAGTATTCTTATGTGATTTAAAAGAGTCGGATATCGTAAACAACCACAGAGTCCCAAAACAGAATCAGGAATCTAATCGTCCTCGCTCTATTGTACAAAATTCAATAGTCGGTTCGAGTTAATATAATATTCTAGCCTCTGTAAAAAACTATAACAAGGACCACTCTGACGATAAATTCAATACTAGCCTCTTGGGTATCGGCGGTGATAAAAGACCGGTATATGTTACAGAGCGTCTTTCATTGGCTTGCAAGAAGCTACATTCTGCAGCGAACCCAAGGAGAAAAACTACGAGTTCGTCTAGATCCGTGGAAGTCGTTTTTTAATGCATAAGGACATTAACTCTAAACCTATTGTTGCAAACAACGAAATTTTGAAGTCTTTGTATATTGTACGATTCATAATGTTGCGAAGCATTAGAGAGTGCTTTGCGATCGAAAAATTTGTTTTGCCTCCTTTCTGCAATTTTTATTATTACACTCTATAGATAATTTAATGGATATTAATTCTGTACTTTTCAATAATTGATTTAATGCAACAGAAACAAAAAATACATCAAAATATTTTTTTAAACTTTCGCGTCCATCAAGTGTGAAACCTGAAAACATTGTAACTTGCGAAAAATTCAATGAATAGAGACAATTTTTTGTCACTTGAAATAACAGATAAAAAAAAAAGTGTCTTCGACCCCAAATAACATCATCAAATCTTTTTGTTTATATACAGAGTGGCATCCGACATCGACGCGAAACTTTTATCATAGATTCATCAGTACATACGGCTACACATCAAGCTATACATTTCCAGTTTATGCTGATTTCGCATTGCATAGGATTTCCGTACAATGCGAGGTCAGCATATACTGGAAATGTATAGCTTGATGTGTAGCCGTGTGTACATGACTCTGAACCCCCCAGAAATTTTTAGGCAGAGACGATGATGAATATGATTCTCTTGCTGTTATTTTAATTTGATTGTGGTCGCCAAAACATGTATTTTTCTTCCATATTTCTCTATTAATCGTCATCTTAGTAATCTCTTTCTAGCGACATCAGCTTTCAGATAGTCCACCCATCATTTCTTTAATCTTCCCCTACTCTAATAACCATCCTCGTTCATACTCAAAACATTCCTCATTTTATAAGTAATATGTTTGTATAAAAGCTGCTCACCTGAGCGTCGATGGTCTTGGCAGCAGATATGGACTTGCGGAAGTACTCGGTCCCGTTGAGCTTCACCTGCACCAGCGTGGAGTTGCGAACCACCTGCACTCGGAAATGAAACTATTTCAGTATATCCCCCAGTGTATGCAAATAGAATTTAATGTTAACAACATTCACCCCTAGATTCTGAGGGTCAAATCATTACTGATCAAACCAGGCGAACTTAGGGGGACAAATATGTAGTACTTACCTGGGCCGCACGAGATTTTGCACAAAATATTGATGATTTGATTTAAACAATAAACGAAATGGATGGTTGAATGATAATGATGATGAAGCAACAAATTGCGATGATCCGACAGCAGTCTCCCAGAAGCCAGGGGTGAGTGTTCAGTGAGTACAGTACCTCGATGAGGTGCAGGTACCCGTTGTCGAGGCGCGTCCCGCCCACGGTGTAGTTCTCGGGCGTCTGGTTGAAGCGCAGGTGCACTAGCAGCTCGCCGCCTTCTAAAGACGCGCCCACTTGCGTCTCGTCCGTTTGACCGAACCTACAAACGTATTCAGTTATAATACAGGGTAAGTTTTTAACCAGTACGCAAACTTAAACACGTGACTTTACTCATCATTATGAACAACTTTTACTATACGACCAAACCTGAAATCGCAAAAAAATAATCAGCTGTTCCCTACATTTATGTTCGCGTAACTCGTCAAAATGTAGGGAAAAGCTGATTATTTTTTTGCGATTTCAGGTTTGGTCCCACTGTAAAAGTTGTTCATAATGATGAGTAAAGTCACGTGTTTAAGTTTGCGCACTGGTTATTTTTTTTCCTGTATGTAACATCACGCCAGTACAGAGGTGTATTAGTACATTTTCGTATGTTTTAAGTCTACTGATAGTGGAGGTGTTGTCGTGTCCATATTAACTATTCCTGAAAACAATAAAAGTTTGTTTTCCTCGTTGGTCTACTGGCATAGCAAGCGCTACTGCCGAACATGAGGTCCTGGGTTCGATTTCGTGTTATTCAAGGTTTTTATGGAATTTCTCAGTAGCAGCCTAGAGTCTGGATTTGTGTTCGGTTGATGGCAATAGGCTCGCCCCTTTACATGGGACTTAAAAACTAACGAAATGTAGGTGTACTATAGGTACACCTCTGCACAACCCTTCGGGAAAACAAGGCGTAATATGTTATGTTTTTTCAAGTTATAACGTCCAGTTCATTCATTGTAAGTGAGGTCTTGTCGATTATTGATATATCACAATCCATCGTATTACGAAACGAGTTCTAATTTTGGTTCAAGTTTAAGCCTTGTGAGTCAGATTTTATATTTCAAACTTTATTCTGATCACAGTAACGTTCCTAATCCTCCGGGGAATGCAGGCGTGATGTTGTGTTATGTAAAACTTTTTATACAAAATCGACAATCTTGAACTCAGTTTTAATATGACTTTCTAGTATTTAGAACTTAAAAAAATTGCTCGATGGTTTAAACCTGTACCCTAATTGCGTAACTTATTTTCGTAAACAATTATGCCTAATTTGTTTCATTTTGATAGTTCAACAACATTCATTATGTTATTTACGTTGTTGAGCAGATTTTTTTTTCCAACTTATGACGCGATGGATTAGTCATCTGTTTCAAATCGAAACAGATTGTGTTGTATTACGCAATTAGGGCACTGGGTGTAAAGATAAACCTTGTTTTGTAATAAGGCTGAATATGTGCAAGTTTGAAGTGAATGTTTACCTCGCCAGGGAGCCGAGGTAGAAGATCTGTCCGGTGGGCTTGCGCGTGCGGATGAACATGGAGATGTCGAGCGCGGCGCGCACCTGGCGCCGCGCCGCGTCCGACACCGACACGCGCGCCAGCGAGCGCGCCGGCGCCGCCTCGTGCCCGAACGTGGCCGCCGTGTAGTCTGCCGGCCACGGGACACAATGCATACACACAATCTTATAGTATAATATCACTGGAGAAGCCATAAGCGCAATATTCCGAACAAAAAAGTTTGTCACTTTTGGCGGGGGACGCGTTAGCTTCTACGAAAAAGAACAATAGCCATTGTTTTTTTCGAGCCCGAAAAGAGAAGTCCGTATCATCGTTTTTTTTTTATCGATTTCGATAATTTATTTATTTATTTAGTACATGGAGGACTTACAGCTAATAAAAACAGACAAAAAGGAGACCATAGTCACCAGAGAGCCAATTACAAATCCTGACGTATCTTTATATATATAATTCTTCTGTGAGTGTGTATGTCACTGAACTTCTCTCAAACGACTGGACCGATTTTGATGAAATTTTTTGTGTGTGTTCAAGGGGATCTGGGAATGGTTTAGATTCACAATCGGACCCGATAGGTGGCGGTATTCGGTCAGGACAACGTCTGTCAGGTCCGCTAGTATACATATAATAATAATTTATGGTGTGAGCAAAAAAAAACAAAAAACACATCGCCTTAATTAGAGAAGCAATATAAATACTTGGCTAGCAATTATACGACTAAAGTAATAGAGAAAACAATAAAATAATAAAAAACAAGAACAAATAATATAACCTACCACTACTTGAAGAATTTGAGGCTTAAGCACCTTCTGGCCGAATTCACACTAATTGTGAATGGATCAGAATCATATTCCTTGGAAATATAATTGAAATTTCTGCTTGCGCGCACAATCTAACTGTTCTGCCTATAATTCGAAGATGTATGAGGTACACTTATGGGTGGATTAAAACGAAGTGCTTTACTTGGCACATTAAAACAAAATTTTGACAATAACTCAAGGTTATCAATATTGTTATTGAAGATTTTCAACAAGAATAAACAGTCTGCAATTTTACGTCGATCCACCAGTGCAGCAGTGGCAGCAGGTGATACTTCTTACAGAGTACAAGATAATCAGTTGACTGATATAGAATCTTTTGATGAAAGCAAAGATATTTTATGAACCGTCTTTGGATGTTTTTTAAGCGGTCAATGTATTTATAATATCGTGGATTCCATATCTGAGACGCATACTCTAGCCGACTTCTTAGAAAACTGCAATACAATATTTTCTTGTGTTTTAGTATCAGTAAAACACTGAGAGAGACGGTATTGTAAACCCAAGCAGTTTAGAAGCTTTTTTGACAATTGCATCAATGTGTGTCAAAAACTAACTTACTGTCTTGATGGACGTCCAAGTCACGAATAGTATTGCACCTTGGCAAGATCTGGTCCGCCAAAGTATAAGTAGTGGCTAGGACTGCACGTTTTCTAGTGTAAATGATTACTGAACACTTGGATGGGTTAAGATAATAAACTTGTATCAGCTCGACAATACTCTTCAAGCCGATACAAGTCAGCCTGAAGTGCTAGTCTATCTTCGAGCGTTGAAATTGTAGCAAAGATTTTCATGTCATTGGCAAAACATAATAGTTTAGATGAATGGAGGCACTGATCGATGTCGTTCACATAGACTACAAATAAAAAAGGACCGAGCAACGAACCCTGAGGCACTCCGCTGGGCACATTTACCCAACTGGACATGTAATTATTGAGTACCACTGCTTGTGACCTATTATCAATGTAAGAAGAGAACCACCTTAAGAGGTCCCCACGGATGCCCATCTAGCTTAGCTTCTTTATCAGGCTATCGTGGTCGATTCGATCAAATGCCTTGCTATAATCTGTGTAAACCACATCGACCTGCTTACCATTATCCATAGCATCAGTATTGAAATCACCGTCCTTTCAAAAATCTGTGCTGAAAGGAGCTGAACGAGCTAGCAAGGGTGGGATATAACTGGTTATAGACAATCCTCTCAAATATTTTAGCTATAATGCACAGCTTGGATATAGGCCTATAATTAGTAATCTCAGTATTAGACCCCTTCTTATGGAACGGGTGTAATAAAAGCAGATTTCCATACTTTAGGGACAACACATTGAGTCAAAGACTTAGAAAACAAAATTGAGATAGGTAAGGCAATGGAAGGCAAGCATTTAATTAGAAATTTAGACGACATGTTACAAGTACTGGGCACACCGTCGAGTCTTTATGTGATCATAGATTTTAGTAATCAGACTGAAATATGCGAGATGTCTATTCCTTCTAACCAATATATCTTAAGGGCGGAAAATGTTTCTCCGTGTTCGAAAGGTCGATAGGAAGCCATGACTCACTGTACTGGCAGGTGTCCCCGAGGTGCGGGCGCGGGCAGGTGCACACGAAGCTGGTCCAGGCGTCGTCGCAGACGCCGTCGGCGTGGCACGGGTTGGGCTCGCACTGAGGCGTGCGCGCGCACTGCGCCAACACTCCGTGCAACTCTGCGCGCGCCAGCGGACTGTCGTCGTCGGCTATTTCGACGGATGTCTCCTCGCCCGATACACCTGATATCAACTCTGTTGTTGTCTCCGCGACTGTCGCGTTTGAGTCTTCTGGTAACACCTGGAACATAACACGAAATTCAATAATTCCTTCATGACTTCCGTAAAACACAGCAGATAATAAACAGAGAACACACAACCAAGCACGGCGTGCACAATTCGGTATGTAAAGTTTTTGTTAGGTTTTTTTTTTAATTTATACGTTCTGTTTTTTAAGCAACTAATTTCAATATTTTGTTTTTTCAAGCCATAGTTATTTTATTTATTTTTTAAAGTTCTGTTTGTCCTGACGTCATAACGTAGCCTGAATAGTTTAAGATCTTTGCCGCGTATGCGGAAAGCGATAAGGCCGCCCATTGTATATTTTGTAGTGTTTGATTTATTTTTGTTATGTATTTTTGTGGTGTACAATAAAATATATATAAATAAATAAACATAATAATAAAAAATCTAAATTGTACGTTTTCTTGTTGAAATCAGAAACTTCAAGCATGACTAGTGTCATGAGGCGTGTTTATAGTAACAGATAGAAATAACAGTTATTTAAAAATAACAACAAATAACGTTTCTAACAATATAACTTATCTGTTACTTAAAATAACAGACCCCCAAAAACTGTTACCGCGGCTATTACTGTTAATTCATTATAACAATCCCCACACAGACTGTTACCACGGCTGTTACTAACATACACACTCACACAAAGGAAGGAATATTGCAAGGTTATCAATTTTTTCTTCCTCATTAAAGAATGACCATTGCTAAAAAGAGAAACACATTTACTTCGAAATATGTTTACTTCCCACTCTTACTAAAGCGGTGAAGCGCTAAAAAGAGAAGCACTTAGTATTTATTATCCCTAAAAATACAGTTGGTGGTCTCACCAGAACAAAGATTAACGAAAAAGTGACTCCTTATTCCTTAATTAGGTTGTTACCTGTTACTGACCAGTGAACATTATAAAAAAAAACTTAAAATTTTGTAATATGTTTCTTTATGACAACCATTAAAATTTGTGATCGTATCTGAATGCCTTTATTATTTTTGGTTTGACGAAATTTATCGCAAAATGTTTCAGATATTTACGATTTTTTTGATAAATCAATAAAGATGTTATTTCATTTTATTGAGAGTAATTTGCTTGGTTTAGATTCAGATTATTTATTTGTAAACAGGTAATAGATACACAGGTGTGTGAGATGTTACATTTTTGTAAGTCCTCTATGCTTTGCCATTGGGCGTACAAATGTTAGTATCAATTTTAATTTTTTCAATAATCACTTCACAATATCAAATAAAAATTATAGAATGAGCTAGTGTTGGCTAAATCAATGTAATACAAGTAACCTGACAATTAACCAAAAACTACAATGTCAAAACAACTACCAAATAAAAAAATATTCAAAACAATGTCAACAATAACAATTTAAGATAAAACAGAAATGTCAAAAATAAATAAAATAGGATCATTATCCTATTTTATTTATTTTTGACATTTCTAATAATTATATTTTATTATAATTTTATTTTATTTATTTTTTATTAATTTTATTAGTTGACATTTCAACTAATCAAATTAATACAAGAGTGTCAAAATAAGTGATAAATCAATTAATGTTTTTAGAATGCCAACACTAAAATCTAAGAAAGTACATAAATAAAATAATATTGGATAATGTCAAATAAAAGTAGTACAAAATATATCCAGAATGTAAACAGTAAAAACTTATGGTGTAATGTCAATTAGGTAAATATCAATTAAATGCAATGTACATTATCTGAAGGAGGGATTATGGAACTGTCATCTAAGTAGTCCTTTATTGAGTAATAACATTTATCGATTAAAATTTTCATAAGTATACTTTTGAATTTGTCCAGATTTCATGATTTTAATGTCTCAGGCAGCTTGTTAATTATTTTTGTGGCCATACAGAAAGTACTTTTATTCATTAGGGCTGTTTTGCCATGTGTCGTTTCGAGCTCTAACTTATTTTTGTCGCGTAACTTTCTATAGTAGCTTTTGGAAGCTATTTTGTATTGCGAGATGTGTGTTTTGACAAAAATATTAGTTTCGTAGATGTACAATGATGGTAGGGTAAGAATGTTTAGGCTTTTAAAGAACGGTTGACAACTGTCGGTGCTATTTAGGCCACACATAGATCTGATACATTTTTTTTGAGCTCTAAATACTAATTCTCTATCGACTGAGTTACCCCAATACATTATGCCATACCTAAGTGTTGATGCAACATAACCGTGGTATGCTGTTAGTACCGATTCTAGGCTGACAGTCTTTGATAGTTTGTAAAAAACATATTATTATGCGAATTTACTAATTTTTTTACAAATTTCGTCTGTCTGGGATCTCCACTTTATTTGTTATTGTTGACATACAATACTTTTTGACTTACTTACTTTATTATTTTCTTTATAGAAATTTGTGATGCAACCAAAATAAATCAGTGTTCGTGTCTGAACGCCTTTATTATCTTAGGTCTGACGACTGACGGGATTGTTCGCAAAATGTTCCATGCATGTAAGACTTTATTTTAATAAGAATAAAGATGGTATATTCAATTGAAAGTTATTTGACTGGCTTATTTGTTAAGATTTTTAAAATTTTGAGTCTTTGTTTTGAAAGGAGATGTTTCATTTTCGGCCATAAAGTGTACGTTAATGTAAAAAAAGGAAAAAATTCCACGAATTGAGGAAAAATATTCTTTCCTGTTTATTCCCCTGATTATTTCGGCACAAAAAATAATAGTTTTTACAAATTATTGCCATATTCTATTCATCATGGCGTCGTTTTACTTGCATACTGCTTTCGTCCAGAAATCATGTTACATTTTAACATAATAATATCACGTAGACGTCATTTAAATAAATATGAAAGGCATGTATTTCTGTACTGTATTAAGATAGCTATCTTATACAACTTTTTTGATTAATTAGAAAGTGTGATTCATCATAAAAATAAAAAACTGCTTTTGTGGATTGTAGATTTGTAGGTACTTCTGGACGAAAATGGCTAGCTGTCGATGGTCGTATTTCTCCTGACAAACGTCAAACATTTTCGGTTTTTATTTTGTGACCAAAAAGTATTAGATATTATGGAAAAAAACAGTCTTTATTGTATTTAGGGGTTCGTTTCCCAGGTTTTCTAAAGTGTACATGTTATGGCCGGAGTCCCATACAAAAATTAAACGTCTCCTTTGATTGCTTTCACTGCTTTCTGACGGAAGATGAAGTGTAATTTGATTTTTTTCGAAAACATTTCTGTGTATTCATCAAACAATCTGCCTAACTTTTTACAACTATGTTGTTATTGGGTTCGGTTTCCAGTGTAACCGGATGACTAAAAAATAAATAAAAAATAGACGTAATTTTAGAATTTCATATTAGTCAAAACTTCGGATACTACATATACATATTCGACTTTAAACGAAAAAAATTAAAGAAGGTATTCAAATGAGATTTAAATACGTATTTAAATAGTAAGATACGGATTTATAATAATAAGTAAATACGGATTTATCGTCCGTACAAAAATAACAGGTATTTAAAAATAGTTTAATAACAGATATTTAGATCTATTATTTTTGGGTAACATTGGTGCCCAACCTTTCGGGGAAACAAGGCGTGATGTTATGTTAGTTAGTTATTGGTGTCGATTCTCTTGTCACAAATGCCTCTAAACTTAACTAAAAATCACCAAAATTTAGTTTATTCCTGTTAAACGACGATTTCCCATTCTGGAATATACTAAAGTGACACAGCTTAACTATATTTTAGTTTGACAGCACTAAGATGGCACTGAGATATTAGTGTAAATGTGTGTAGCGAAAATGGCAATTTTGCTATTCTGAATTTGACGTTTTTTACCAAAAATTTATATTTTCTAACTAAATCTGACTATTTTTAATCGCGATTAAAAAAAAACGTGCGGAATAAAATTGGTTGTCATGAACTTTAAATTCACACCAACACCTCGACTTCAAGTGCAAAAACAGTACCGTATTTTCTTTTGCTTATATCTCGAAAATGGTGTGTCCAATCACAAAAATAATGAAAATTTCAACCCTCTTTATAAAACCCTTAAACCCCTAACACTAAACATGTAGGTAATATTTTTTTTTATTTTCCATACAAAAAGTGAAATATTCTATATAAATCACGTCGAGGTTGCCCTCAAGCGCGCCTCCGGCTCTAAAAAAAATCACGTGGTAGGTATCACGTGTGGAGTCGCGATTGCCAAATTCGATTTAGATGTGTCAAAATTATTTTTAAATTTAGAGAATTTATTTTGCAGAATAGCTTTGAGATTCGGTTCGGTGTACAAGAGAATCGGTACCAGTAACAGTGATAAATATCGTGTATAACCTGTTACAACCCATCTCTACATGATACTTGACAGTAGGTTGAAGGAAACATGAAATTAGAGATGGGAATGAGCGACATATCGAAATGTTATGAAATTAGTAACTCGATTACAGTTAATCGATTATACATAGTTACTAATTTTGTATTACTATTCTCATCTGTCTTACTTGTCGTTAAAAATGCGAGTTTAATCTTGTCGAGTGAAGACAGATAATAGGTATTTACTTATCTACCATGTGGTGCACGACTGTGAATGATTTCTTTCTAAACTGTTATCAAACCAATTTGCAAGTTTCTAACACTTTTAGTACAAGTTATAAAATGGTTCAAATAATTTTATAATGTTTATGGATTAGGGAATGGATTTTCTTAAAGCTATCGTTTTATTGGTTAATGATCATCCAGGCTTCAGGATTTTATGTGAATTAATTGTCAACGTTTGATTTGAATCGATTCAAAGACCAAATATTTCGCATGACTGCATTATAATAGGGTCATCCCCAGTGGCGTGCGTTTCATAAAGACAGAAAGACACTGCCTACCCTAGTTCTGATAATAGATCTAATATTATTTTATCAATAAACAAAACAAATCATAAATCAGCTCCACCTATCGAGTGCCGGTGGTATCATCATTCGAATTTCGCATCATCTCGATTCGCGCTGCACTAGCGCCGCCTCGCCTCTGCCACGGTAAAGACACAAACTATTCGTCTCTGAATGTTTTTATGTGTGCTCTCGTGGTAAGTCGTATTTAATGTGTGTGCGTTCCTATAGCTACGCGGGCTTTGCTGACACACAATGACAAAAATCACGCACACAACTGCAAGAAAAGCCAGTGTCTATTTGTAGTTATTCTATACAGCTAAGACGAAAAATTACGACTCGTACCGAACATTACCGAAGGAAAGTTAGCTATGCAATGCAAATATTTTAGGAAATAACGTTGTTTCATTGAATTTTATACATTTAGATGACCATAATTTTTTGTCGTATAACCTTTTTTACCCTTTATTGCCCGTTTTACTATAGTTGCCATATTGTTTGACGTGCGTTGTGTTTGTGAATACGCTATCAGGTAATTAGAATTTGATTGTTGTTATTAGTGTAAAATGGATAATATTGTCTGTGAAAGTTGTTCAGATGGTGTGTGTATTGAGAAAATAAAACATGATGCGTTTTCAAAACTATATTTCGGTGAAAAAAAAACAAGTTATCGAGATAGGTCGTGGTACACCGGATTTGCAATTAATACAAATTAAAGGTAAAGTCAATCGTAAATTCAATAAAAAACAATATGATTCATATCATTGGCTGACAGGTTGCATACACAGTACCTAATCGGTTATTTTGTTTCGTTTGTCTACTATTTTCAAATAATAAAACCGTCTGGAACGACACCGGTTACGCTGATATTCATAATTTTCCTACCGCCGCGAGAAAACATGAACAATCTGAAAAACACTTAGAAGCTTCCCTTAAATATCACACCTTTGGAAAAAATCGTATAGAGACGCGTTTAATCATCAATCGACAAGACGACGCGACGAACCAAAACCAACGTGCAGTATTTTTGGTGAGTAAAATTTTCTGCCTACCCTGTCTTAAAACTGTGTGCACGCCACTGGTCATCCCTATTATACTAATTAAAATACGTGTCTAATATTTTTTTATTATCTAAAAGATGGACATGAAATAGTCTTTTTTTTACCTAGATATCATTACCTAGGTAAAAAAAAAACGATTTCATGTCCATCTTTCAGATAATAAAAAAATATTAGACACGTATTTTAATTAGTAAAAAATTACTTAGATAACACGCATTTAAGTTTGGGAGTGGGAGCTCGCTACGTCACAACTCAGTATATAATCTAGCAAGGCGTGACGGCATGCCCCATTTTAACTCATGTATCGCCGTAATCTTTTGATTACGTCAAAAAATAAAAATACGTGTCCAATCAATAATTTTTTATTATTAATTTAAAAAAAAAAAATTGGATGATATTATAGTCATCCCTAAAATTGACGTTATATGACTTGAATTTTTTTATCATGGGAGGCATTGGAAGTATAACGTCATTTGGAGGTCAAATGAAAGTCAAATGGTTTCATGCGTTTATGTTAAAATAAATTCCACCTTATAAATCTAAGCGCTAAAAATATAAAATGAAGGTTAAGAAACCTAAAAGCTCGAAATGGTTTTGGAATCAGCGTAGAACATTTTTTAACACTTCGATACAGTTCAATTCAAAGTGATGCGCTACTCACTGCGCAGTACCGCACCCCTCCCCGCGCTGACCCGTGAATTCGTTACTGCGCAGCGACTCGCCTCATGTTCCGCGCCGCCATTGAGTTTGAATCAGGGTGTACCCACGCGTAAATCAAACCCGTAATCAGGCCCATTGAGATTTAGAGAGAGACTGTTATGACACTCTAAAAAACAGAACATTATCTATAACTCTTTTATTATCATGCTTTATGAACCTTTTTTCGATTTTTTGTTTTTAACGCTAATCGATGCCAAATAACATTTTAAGTCTATTGGCATTAAAAACTAAATATCGAAAAAAGGTAGTTAGGAGGTATTGGTAAGTTCATCGTCGATTTGCTTATCAAAAATGTGAATCTGAAAGGAAGAATAATTCAGTATAGTATTGTACTGACCCACTGTCCGTTGACGACGACGTCCTGGAAGCAGCCGACGAAGAAGTTGGGTCCGTGCGTGAGCGTGGCGTAGGTGGAGCCGTAGGTGCCGAGGCGCGTGGACGGGAACGACGTCACGGACGAGTTGTACGCCTCGTTCTGGCTGATGGGGTAGATGGTCTGCTCCTCGTTGGCCGCCAGCACCAGGTGCGACGAGTTTATTGTCACGAACACCTGCCGCCGACAGCGATATACTCGTGACATACATCGATGGACAAATATTATGTCAAAATTATGAGACACTTTTTTAACATTTTAATAAAAATATTTAACTGTTGACTATAAATAACTTAATCGATTTGTAGTCTATTCCGAAATAAGTAAAATGTAACAGGGCAGTTACCCAGTTCCAGAGATTACCTTTTACAAACATATAAACAAACAATTGTACCTCTTTATAATATTTATAAGTATATCAAACTACAGTAAAATATTACCTTCTGCCACTTGCTGTCATTCAAATTCGATCCAATGAACACGCCCTCCCACTTGTTGAGCAGACTGGAGTGCAGGTTGAGCCGTCCGTTAGACAGCTCCAGGAAGAAGTAGGTTAGTCCGCGCCCCATGGCCAGCAGGCCGTTGCCGAGGGTCGTCTTGAAGCGGAAGGAAATGTCGTAGCCCTCCTCGCGGGTCGTGTTGACTTCCGCGTAGCTGCTCTTTTCAAGAGACATTGTGGTTATCTGCAAGAGTAATATTGGATTTACAATAATGGCTACTTACAAAAAGTCACAAACTACTAAAAAAAGTCTTCTTGTGTACATACTAAGTATTTTCTGAGAACATTTGATTCTTCAATAATTTCGATTAAAAAGAAGCATCCAATGTTTTTCGAAGTTATACGTTATTTATCCCTTCTGATGTGGTTTCCTGAGAAAGCGGTGAATAATAAAATAGTGGTATAGTGTGTGTGGTAGTGTATAGTAGTTGTATATATTTTTTGTAATATGTTTGTAAGTGTTATTAATCATTTGTGAGTCATACAATACTTGAATAAAGATTATTCTATTCTAATAACAGCTGTCCAAATACAGATTGTTTTATGCCACCTTGATGTCAAATACTGGTGAAAATGACAGACGATCATGGAACCGCTTTTCCAGGGAACCGTACTTTTAGCGAGAACACTGACGATCATGTTTTCTCTTCGACCAATTCTTACCGAAATTATTTGTGGAACGTCCTCGTTAGCATATTGAATGGTTTCAGTTGTTAGCGATCTCCCCACGATTTCTATTAATCATGTCGATTCGTTTCATTTTTAACCGACTTCCAAAAAGGAGGAGGTTATATGTTCGTCGCGTATGTTCGTTTTTTTTTTTATGTATTTCCACCGATTTCTCCGTCAATTGTGGACGGATTTTGAAAATTCTTTATTTGTTTGAAAGGGTATGCTCTCGAGGTGGTCTCATATAAATTTTATTTACTTTGATAGTTTTTTGAGTTAGCTTCAATAATACGTACTTTTTCCCACTTAGTATGTGGATGATATGATAAGATCCTGTCACTGTTATTTACATAGCAGGTAGTGGTTTTCGAATTTGTGTGGGGTAGGCACCACAACTAAAAAGAGAAAAATAAAAACTTTTACCTTTTCACAAGTAGTGCCGTAGTGTCCCGGCGTGCAGGAGCAGTTGAACCGGTGCTCGGTCTCGTCGCGCAGCCAGGGGTGGCACGAGCCGTTGTTGCGGCACGGCGCGTCGCGGCAGCCCTGCAGCACCACGGAGCAGTTCTGGCCGCCCCAGCCCTTCGCGCACAGGCAGAAGTACGTCGCGCGCCCGTCCAGGCACTTGCCGTGCGCGCACGGGCTGTACCTGAGGGGAGATCGATACGTGATCATTTGTGTTCAAACACTGTCATACCCGTGCTTTTCACCATACTTGAATATGAAAATGTGGAAAACCATTTTGATCCTTTAATGACGCCAGCGGTGATGGAGAACACTGACTGGCTATGGCTATATGGGGATTGTATAAGCGTTAAATGGCATGGTTTTGAAATTGAATAAAGAGCAAAACAATGTTCAGTTAGGTGGTGAGCGCCCTCAGCGCGATAACATCGTGAATGACCTCTGACACTCGTCGATCTCGGTCTCGCAGTGCTCGCCCTCGTAGCCGGCGAAGCAGTCGCACGTGTAGCCGCCGATGCCGTCGATGCACTTGCCGCTCTCGCAGGGAGACGACGCGCACTCGTCGATGTTCACCTCGCAGCGCGAGCCCGTCGTGCCCAGCACGCACACGCACTCAAAACTGGAATATGGAAAGAGGATTTTATTAATCGTGACTTTTTTACAATCTAACTAGAGTTTTTTTAACTGGGACTATATAGGAAAACATTACATTGTAACAACTCACCTGTATGTATACCTAAATTCTATCGAATCTATAGGAGATACGGGGAAACTGACTTTTTATGAAAACAATATACTTATTTTTTTGATTAAGTGTGAGTTGTCAAAAATATATATAAAAAAAATGTTTTCCCACCAATTTTTTCTTATGCGTTTCGCCTCTGTTTAACGTAATATCAGCTGCACGTGTAGTATGACCACCATAGAAATAGGTTTTTTCAACGAAAGAATCACAATCTGTAATTTTGTCTATTCTTTGGTCATCATGCTACGTGTGCTTGTTATCAGGATTTTTACGTCTTTTCGATTTTTCTAATTATCCTGCGACATATACATAAGCGACGGGTGTGTTACGGGATAAGATCGAGGGCTCTTTTGATGGTCTTTATATTACAATACAATAGACGTGGATATATTTAGTAACCTGTTCCGCTTATCTATTTCTAAAGTGCCATAAAAAAACTCCTGAAATAAATCGACGCGTGTTTCACCTCTCAACGAGGCATCCTCAGAATGACGATGGACTTGTTGCGAACTCGAACATGGCGTGTTGCCACACCGAGCGTTGAGTGCAGACGCAGAAGTTTTTTATGGCTCTTTAGAAATAGCTAAGCGGAACAGGTTACTAAATATATCCACGTCTATTGTATTTTATAATGGATTTCCGGAAGGTTACGCCTGAATCAATTAACTGTCTTTATATTCCCATTTATTTGTGGTAAAATGCTCACCCGCTGGCAGTTTCCAGCGAGAAGGGCTGGTAGAAGGCCTGCGGCAGCAGCATCTGCGGCTGCGGGCCCACCTGCAGGCGCGGCGCGCCGCCCGGCACGTACAGGCTGGCGTTGGAGCGCTCCAGGCACACGCCGCCGAACTTGCACGGCTCGCTCTCGCACTCGTTGATGTCCAGCTCGCAGTTCTTACCTGAACATGTTACAACATAGGTCAATGGACTCACAATGGAGATGTAGCGCAAAATTAGTGAACTTAGTAAAAACTATTTTCCGTAAAGGTGTACCCAAACACACAGAGTCGATAGACGTCGACCGTCGTGGCGTCCAAATACGTTACCTCATAATACGAATATCGTCGATCAACTGCAGTCTGGTTGCAGGTACCATCGACGAAACGCATATCTATACACCGTAAAGACTATTTCTGCTTGTAGCGCTCGGCCGATATAGTAACGCTTGTCTACGAATAAAAAGGATCGTGTGCACAGGATTCTGTTTTCAAACTGCTTAGATATGCGTTTCTTCGATAATACATTGTCTTCAAATATAATTTTAAAATTACTGTATACACGATATTGAGATTGTAAAAGAGTAACTACGCAGTTCCTTGCTCATTATTTTCAATACATTTTATTTTATTGTAAATTGTGACCTTTTCATGTCCTACTTGAAATAAATGCTTATCTATGACTTCGCACGCT
The DNA here is from genome assembly GCA_963680765.1 of Agrochola lychnidis. NCBI lineage: Eukaryota > Metazoa > Arthropoda > Insecta > Lepidoptera > Noctuidae > Agrochola > Agrochola lychnidis. Next base: position 1,383,990 of record OY796850.1, on the reverse strand, counting down.
AGCATTCAGTACTGACCGGCGTAGGCCGCGTGGCAGTTGCAGCGGTAGTCGTTGACTTCGTCGACGCAGGTGCCGCCGTGCCGGCAGGGCTGCGGCGCGCACTCGTCGATGTTGACGCCGCAGTCGTCGCCGGCGTAGCCCGTGCCGCCGCACTCGCAGCTGTAGCTGTTCAGCCCGTCCACGCAGCGCCCGCCGTGCTGGCAGGGCGCGGACTGCCGAGCCGCGAACAAGTGTAATAAGAATCTGACACGCGCAATTGATAATAATTGTGTCATGGTGAAAAAAATATCATGATAATGTAAATAAATGTAAATCTGATAACCAGACATCTCATTATAACAATATGAATAATCAACAGAAATGTTGCATAACAAATAGTAAAGATCTCGCCAGCTAACAATACCGTCGCGACCGTGACCAATCGATTACCTCGCAGTCGTCGATGTCTATCTCGCAGTTGGGCCCGGTGAGCCCGTCCTGGCACACGCACGAGTAGCTCGCGATGCCGTCCACGCACGTCGAGCCCGCCGCGCACGGGTTCGCCTCGCACTCGTTTATATTTATCGAGCAATCCTTGCCTGTAAACACAACATTTACCATAACAAAAGGGATAAATGAACAACTGAAGTAATAAAATGATCAGTTATCTGGCGACCTTCGAAGCCCTCCATGCAGGTGCACTCGTAATTGTTCTCTAGGTTCTGGCAGGTGCCGCCGTTCTTGCACGGCGACGACAGGCACTCGTCGATGTCTTGCTCGCAGCTGTCGCCCGTATAGCCTACACATAACAAAGCGCATTATTTACATAATGTTGATAGCTAATGAGGGCAACTACACATATCTGTGACTTTCGTTCACACGTACCGGGCCTGCAATAACATTCGTACGATCCGGGAACGTTGACGCATACTCCGTGATTACATATTTTCGGCATTATTGAACATTCGTCTATGTCCGTTTCGCAAAATCGCCCTGAAAATAAAAATATAAATTGATTAATGTTATCATTACAATATAAATATAGGCTTATTTCTTGCTAATCATACCTTTAATAATTGAGAACAAAAATAACAGTTGAATTAACATAATCAAAAGTAAAAACTAACAAAAAGTAAAAATGTAAAACACTTGGAATAAATATTCATTAAATCTCAGAAATTAAATTAGTCACATAATATATATTTCACAGTGAGTTTATGCAGGTGTTTAGACCAACAACAACAATGAAACTGGAAAATGAACACTATAAAAATAGAAAAGACTTATAGGGCGGTTATACGGCCTCATTTAATAAGAGAAAAACGTTATAATTGTTTCTAAATTACTCATGTTTTTATTTAAATGTAATTGTATTCCAAGTTTGATTATTAATAATTTCAGAAGCCGGTAACGAACGGTGACGGTACTTTTCGGTTTTAGCCGTTTTCATAAAAGTGCAACACTGACGCATGACATTGACAACTGACAGTGACAGCCGAGATCTGCTGTCTGTCAAACAGGCGAGTTATTGTTGTTGTGACCTATTTCGTGTTTATAATGAAAAGCTGTAATTTTGTAGTAAAGAGACGGCCTTATTGTTTAAAAGGCATATTTAAATGAGTTCTAATACAAGTGTAAAGTGTATGAATCATCGCCATGCTTTATTCAATGCGTAATGTTTTGAGGTTATGTCGGAGACAAAAGTTTTTACAAAACAAACGTTTTACCCAAGTGCGGGCGATAAATGGCAATGAAACTGAACCAAATGTTAAGAAAAATGACAACCGTAAAGATTTTCCACAGTTACTGCAGAAATATAAGGATAAAATCACATTCAACTCTTACTTGGAAAACGACAAGTTGAAATTAGGTTATTACAGGTATCACAAGAAAACGGTGAAAGAAGCGAAGGCCACACTAAGCAAAGAGTTGAAGGAGAAGAGTTTGCCGCCCCTCCCAATATCCTTACAGTATTACGTCGACAAAGATCGACTGCTTCGAGATGAAGAGGTGGCCTCTACTACAGAACCTGACAAGGAATTCCAACTGCCTTTTGGTTCCTCTTCGACAATCGACTATGACGATAGTAAAGTGGTTCCATCTAATCATACTACCAATACCAATGTAAACACAGAGCAGGAATTTGATCGCTCAAACATTAACCAATGGATGACCAATTATGAGTACTTTGATGACACTAAAATTGTTTCTGAGGAGTTGGAAGATAGACCAGAAACTGAAAACGAATGGTTAAACCAGTATGGTACTCCTGACCCTACAGTAGCTGTAAGTAGAGTGCAATGTGGAGGCTGTGGTGCTCTCCTCCACTGCAGCGACCCTGCCATCCCGGGGTACCTGCCCAGCGAGATCTTCAAACACAGAAAGGTGGAGGAACTGAAGACTATGGAGTGTCAAAGATGTCACTTCCTCAAGGAGTACAACATTGCCCTGGATGTGAGTGTCCAGCCAGAAGAGTATGAGAAACTTCTACAGTCCATCAGGTAACCAAACTGACATATACGTTGTAATTATAAGCTAGTTTACTTTGAAAACAATGCAAGATCAGACTGACATGACATTGACAAAATATATTATTTTAGATATCTTATTTTTGTGTATTTATTTATTCATCATGGCAACCTGGGCAATCATATGAAAAGCTGTATTTGTTTGTACTTCTAAAGCCATTTATTGAAAAAAGATTTGTGAGTTAAACAAAGATTTTTGTATGGCTATCTAAAACTTTTATTTTAATTCTTTCCAGAAATGTAAAATCCCTGGTCCTACTGATGGTGGATTTGTTGGACTTCCCATGCTCCATATGGCCTGGTATTGTGGACATCATAGGCAAAGACAGACCCATCATAGTTGTTGGAAATAAGGTAAGACAAGCTTAATATTTTTGGATTTCTTAACAACATTCAATATTTTGTTATTATCAGAGGAGCTCGTGGCTAAATACTAACAGCCGCTTGGGTCGATCTGTCAGGTTAAGTGGCCTGCTTGCCGGGGTTGGTCTGTGGATGGGTGACCATTTCTACATACCGAGACTCCTCCGTGCCTCGGAAAGCACGTTAAGCCGTTGGTCCCGGCTGTCATTCGTGGATCTTTGACAGTCGTTACGGGTCGTCAGAAGCCGAAAGTCTGACAACCAGTCTTACCAAGGGGTATCATATTACCCAGTTACTGGGTTGTGGAGGTCAGATAGGCAGTCGCTCCATGTAAAATACTGGTATTCAGCTGCATCCAGTTAGACTGGAAGCCGACCCCAATATAGTTGGGAAAAGGCTAGGCAGATTGATTGTTATTTATTATCAGTGGTTACTGGTACAACCTTCATGATATTACTTGTAAATGTTGCATTATAGGTCCAATGTAATTGTGGAAAACATTTGCACAATATCTAATTTAGAAATGTTTTTTTCAGGTGGATCTTTTACCTGGCGACAGTTATGGATATTTGAAACGCATAAAGAATTCCTTAGTGACAGAAATCAAAAAGTCGCAACTAGGTGAAGCCAACATCAAGCATATTGCTCTGATATCTGCTAAAACAGGCTATGGAGTGGAAGACCTGATCTCCGCCATGTTCAAGCTGTGGCTGTACAAGGGCGACGTGTTCCTCGTCGGCTGCACCAACGTCGGCAAGAGCTCCTTGTTCAATGCTCTCCTACAGTCAGACTACTGCAAAGTACACGCAGTTGACATCATCAAACGCGCCACAGTCAGCCGGTGGCCCGGGACGACGCTCAACCTCCTCAAATTCCCCATAAACAGACCTTCAGGGTGGAAAATATTTCAACGAACACGAAGATTACAATCAGAAGCCAAACTCTACAGGGTTGAGAAGCAAATTAGAGACGCACAGTTGCATGGCAAGACGCCGAGCGAAGCGCCCGCCTTGATCGGACATATTGGACGCTCGTTCTCTGAGCATTACGACGTCGACAACCGCGACCCCAACAAACAGAAGATGATGGTTTTGAACGAAAAACACAAGGTTTTTGCTAACAGTAAATGGTTGTTCGACACTCCCGGTGTCATCCACCCTGATCAAGTGTTATCCCTCCTAAGCACTGAAGAACTACTTGTGACCATTCCAAAACAGCTGATTAGACCACAGACATACTTCATGTACGAGGGATCAACAATATTCATCGGCGGTTTGGCTCGCATCGACCTCGTGGATTCTGAGGAACCTTGTCGCTTTACTATATTTTGTTCAGAGAGTTTGCCGATCACTGTCGCGAAGACTGAGGACGCTAACGAGCTTTATGAGAAGTTTATGGGCACGGAGTTGTTCGCTGCGCCGAGCGGAGGAGCAGAGAGACTGAAGAACTGGCCAGGGTTGCAGCAAGGGGCTGAGTTACTAGAGTACCCTGGGGAGGGGCCCAAGATGGTCTGTGGGGATATTGTGCTGTCCTCGGTGGCCTGGGTTGGAGTGACAGCTAAAGACGGCACAGTTTGTAAGGTGCGCGCGTGGACGCCTGAAGGCAGGGGTATCTACAGACGGCACCCCTCAATTCTGCCATACTCTATCAACTTGAAGGGCAAAAGGCTGCGGGATTCGCCGGCGTACTTAGTAGGAAAAGTTTTCTCTGACGAGCAATAGATCTAACTATGTATTAAACTAAGAAAAAGACTTATATTATTAGTAGTAAATAATAAGATTCACGAAAATATGTTTTTGATTTGTATTTATCATCCTGAAGTAAGGTCCTTTTTACCCGACTGCGCGATGCAAAGGAGGGTAATGTGTTTTTGTGTGTGACACCAAATGTAAAACCACAGAGCATTATTGGCCAATCATACGTTTTTATGTTCATTAAGGTAAAGCTAATAGGTAAATATGTCTTCTTAACTTTCTTTTAAATATGATTGACAACTCATTGAGATTTCTATATTATATGTATGTAAGTTGATATAAATTCATTTTACAAATAAAGTTTCCAAAATAAGTTCTCTAAGGCGCGGCGCCCATTATCGGTGGGCATCGGTACAGCTCGGCAAATTTCGGGCACTTTACAGCGGCTTCGGGCGCTTTACAGCGGCTTCGGGCGCTTTACAGCAGCTTCGGGCGCTTTACGGCAGCTTCGAGCGCCTTAGGGCTGCTTGAGCCGGCTTCGGGCGCCTCAGAGCTGCCTCGGCAGTCGTAAGCATACCTAAGGACGCCTAAGCAGTTCGGGTGGCATTTTCGTGGCCAGATAAGTAGCAGAACAGTCATAACGTTCACCGCGCGCGCCTCCATTAGCTTGGCAACACCCAGAGGAAAATAAAAGGCAACAGCCTCATTAATTACACGTATAGGTTCGTTTTATTTATTTATCGTAAATCATTAAACAAGTTATGAAATTCATCGAAAGTACATCTTTGCTTCTAAACTTCGATCAACAATACGATCGAAGCTTCCAAAGCTTATTCACCCGAACTATTCTTAGTTTTGTCGAAACCAGCCTCGGTGTTCTTAGGTATGCCTACGCCTGCCGAGGCAGCTCTGAGGCGCCCGAAGCCGTCCCAAGCAGCCCTCAGGCACCCAAAGCCGCCGTAAAGCGCCCGAGCTCTACCGAGCCGTACCGATGCCCATCGATAGTGGGCGCCGCGCCTTAATGATAGTGAAAATAACATCAAAATCCGTCGCGTTGTTGAGAAGAATGACAACGCACACAAGAAAAGTGACGCGTAATTTATAACACGTAATAATAGGTAATAGGGGTTGGTATCCGCAACTCCACGTCAAAGCGCGTATTTTGCGTACGGGTGGGAAAATCTGTTATTCGATCCACCCCAGCTCCTCAAAGAAGGCCAGGAACGCCTTGGTGTCACTGACAATCTCACGTAGGGTACCTGGGTTACCGAAGTACTTGGCCCTTTTTTTTTATAACACGTACAGATATACTGGAAATAGAATAGGCATGCACTGACCGTTGAAGCCATTCTGGCACCTGCAGCGGAACAGGCCGTTGTCGAGCGCGAGGCACGTGCCGTTGTGCTGGCACGGCGAGGAGGCGCAGGCCGAGTCCGCGGCGGCCGGCGCGCAGCGCCAGGCGGGCGCCGCCTCCACGCACTCGTGGCCGGGCGCGCAGGGCGCGGCGCGGCAGTCGGCCGGCAGCTCGCAGGCGGCGCCGGCCCAGCCCGCGCGGCAGGCGCAGGCGCCGTCGCGGCACGCGCCGCCGTTGGCGCAGCCGCGCGCCGCGCAGCCCTCCGCCGCGCCCGCGCCCGCGCCCGCCGCGTCGCAGCGCGGCCCCGCCCAGCCCGCCTCACACTCGCAGCGGAAGCCTGTCGCCTGAGCGCACCGACGGTGGGTCAATACTACATCACTTACGAGCCGGATAAGATTGTGCTCAAAACGGTGATGTTATTTAGCTTCAATAAGTGTTAAATTCAAACAATCCGTGAACCGACAGCTTACGTATACTTTACGTGTTCCCAATGTGAATGATTGAAACGTGATAAATATCAAGCTATCACTATCATAAACGAAAATACCAACAAGAACCCTAATTGAAGTGGTTCTTGGTTCTTATTAAATATATATTTTATAATAATATGTATATTTTACTAGATTCGAGTACTGTTTAAATATTACATCATGTGATTAGCATGTGTAACCTGTGAAGTTAATTAAATCTAGCTTAGCCTAGTTACTCAAAAAGCTAATGAAAATAACAAACAAGCATGCAACAAGAAGCCCACATCGCGGAGGTGTGCGTATACTCACGAGGTCCTGGCAGCTCTTGGCGTGCAGGCACGGGCCGCTGGCGCAGCGCTCGGCCGCCTTCAGGTCCGACAGCGCCTTGCCGGCCGCCTGCTCGCAGTACGCGCCTAGTACATGCACACACGTAAGCCACACGTACGGGGGAACCACTAACTTCCACCGGCATGATGTTCTTCACAACTCTCTCGAAGCTAAGGCGTAAGGTCTCCCAACGTTAATCGACACGGAATCAGCTTAAGTCGCTTTAAAAATGTATGACATAAGAATGTAGACGACGTCGTCCGCCTCAATTTAGCTCGAATGGCGCGTTGCGACGTTAGCACGTTATTTACACTCTTATAGCGTAGGACTTAAAAGTGTTACTGACCAAATTAAGCAGTTTCCACGTTGATAAGTGTGAGAAGACCCTTAGCCAATGGGCTATTGGCGATGACAAAAATAATATTCATGCAAACATCGACAAAATGATAAAACAAATTGATCAATCAATCAATCAATGACTTTATTAATGTTAAGGCAATCGTATGATTTAGGAGTTTAGATAGACAAAGAAAGCGAAATCATGGATAAGGGACGTAAAATGCAAGAGATCACTCAGTCACGATACTCACGATACAATTCATGAAACATCTAGACAGGCAAAAGACATCAATAATAAAAACTACCGGAAACTGTCACGAAAAGTTATGCGTTGGGACAGCGCTACAGACATTCTATTCTATTCACATATTTTAGGAATCTAGAATAACATGGCAATTCTGTGGCACTTCACTAAATATTTTCAATACAGCAATACAAAACCGTCGGCTCAGTTTTGTATTGCTATATTAAAAATATAACCAGCAGTGTTGCAAGTTGTCATAAAATTAAAATTACACAGGGCCTTTAAGAATTAATTGGCAAAAGTTTTCAAAAGTGATAGGTATCGAAATAATTATCTCCTTATATTATAATAAATATAAATAAAAAAACGGCTGATCCAGAAATAATTTGGAAATTGTTTTTTTTTATAGCTGTATGAGATGCCGATTCCCTTCAAGTCCGTGAAGTTTCACCAATGAATTACAAAAGGCCCTCGTATAGCACTATTCACGTTCCATAGTTGCTAATGCCTAATACTGTAAAAAAAAATGTTCAGCTACAGTCGTCAGGTCCTTCTACAGGTCCTAGTCAAGCTAGTCGTTGAAGCGTACCTTTGTACCCGGGCGCGCACGTGCAGTTGAAGTGGTCGGCGGCCAGCGCGCACGTGGCTCCGTTCTGGCACACGCCCGCCTCGCACACTGATTCCAGGGTCGTGCAGTTTGGGGACACGCCTGGGGCTCCTAGGTAACGAAATATGTGGTTGGCTATTAATACGCCAATATTAAAGTTTTTGAAGTGAAAACTTCTTTAGGCGAGTTGGGCATTTTTGAGATGGGACTAAACCATTGATTTCGCGACACCGTGACGACACCTCATTTTTGTAAACGCGATTATGCTCTTTATTTATATTACGTTACGGATCAATTTCGAAAGTATTTTTTTTTTGTAAACGCGATTGTGCTCTTTATTTAGATAAGGTTACGGACCAATGATCTATACAAGTATTTTTCTTCCACCAAGGCGATCTTGTTCAAGTTTTCACTTCTGTCGGCACTGCCGGAGTGTCACCACTTTTTTTGCTGTTGGAACTTGCCTACGCACAAAGTTGGCTTGGTAGCAATGGACTTTAGTATCAAAAACGTAACAGAAGATTACTGTTCTTTTTACAGAAGAACAATGATGTAGAAGTTGGTTTAAGTGAGTAGGTTTAACTTTGTTAGATACAATAAAAGCAAGTTATTCTTAGACTGTTACAATAATAACTTACCATAGTATCCGACGTCACAGACGCACATGACTTGTTTCGCGATCACACCTGTTATCATCATGTTTGGTATACCTGCAAGAAAAGTATTCTAATGCTGAGAATAGAATATAATAGAACATTTATGTTTGCATAGAATGTGTGTATATTGGTGAGTTGTTACAGTGTAATGTTCCGGGTACTGTTCGGCATGCAAAAATTATTATTGTACTTTAGTTTAGTACTTTTTGTGATTTTGAGTCGCTTATCAATATCAGTCACATTTATTATCAAGACGTAATAATTTGACGGTCGATTGACTGTCATGAAAATGGTGAAGATTAAGTAAAAAAAAATATGAAAAGGATTTCTTAGCAAAGAGGTGTCGACGTAAAGGATTGGACGTGTAGTACGTACAGTGCGACTTGGGCGGGCACACGATGTCCTGGCAGGTGGCGGGGTGCGCGGGCGCGGGCGCGCAGTAGGGCGGCGCGAACCCGCGCGCGCACACGCAGCGGAAGCCCGCGCCGCCCGCCTCCTCCACGCACGCGCCGCCCGCGCCGCACGGGCCCGACGCGCACGCCGACACCTGCACACACGACATGCCGGTTAACATGCAGACGGAAACTCAAGTGTCGAGCGATCGCTCGTTCTATTACTGTCAATTTGATCTCCCTGCAAATTAATAATAATGACGGCCCGGGCCCCACTCACATTGTTGCACCGCTCGCCCTTGTAGCCCAGCTGGCAGGCGCACACGTAGCTACCGTACGTGTCGTAGCACACGCCGTGCCCGCAGATGTTACGTTCTTCCTCGCACTCGTTCACGTTCAGCTCGCACCGCGCGCCCGTGTAGCCTGGGAATACACGTCAAAAATATTATCATCCATCACCGAAATATACAGGTGAAATGAGGCAGATCCTGCAGGCGTTGCTAGGCCTCTGTGGACGGCAGAAGCAGCTGGCATTGGTGACGCGCCCCTCACTAAGCAGCTGGACTCCACTATTTGCATCAAAGAACAAGTTCATTTTAGCTCTCACCAGAGCAATTACCGTATTTTTAAGAACATTCTCATTCTAATCTGTCTTAATCAGCAAGTTTTTGTCATAGATTGTTCTAAATTTTAAGAGGGAAGCGTCAGGATAGCCCGCGAAATTCAAATTTTCTTCAGTTTTTTTACATTTTGCAGGTCAGTATCAGGTTTTATGTTGATTAAAATATGATTCGCGGTCGTAACAAATGCGGCTTTACTCAATTATAATCATAAAAAATCAGCAATAGTAATTAAGAAGATAAAGGTGTCAAATGTCATGATTTCATGACAGTTAGCAAAGGTGTCATGACATTTGACACCTTTGTTAACTTATGGAGTTGTATTACTGATTGTAATGATTATAACTGAATAAAGCCATCTTTGTTACGACCGCCAATCATATTTTAATCAACATAAAACCTGAAACTGACCTGCAAAATGCAAAAAACGTAAGAAAATTTGAATTTCGCGGGCTACCCTGACGCTTCCCCCTTAACACTGCGACTGAATTTGAATGTTCTTTAAGTACTAGAATTTGTCCTCTGATATGAGCACCAATGACGGCCTTGTTTTGTTTATTTATTTAGAATAGTAATAAGTTACCGGTGCCGGCGCAGTCGCAGGTGAAGTTGTTGACGTCGTCCTGGCAGTGTCCGCCGTTGAGACACGGCGTGTCCACCGCCGCGCACTCGTCGATGTCCGTCTCGCAGTCGCGACCCGTGTAGCCTAGCGTAGCGGACACAACACAACGATGATGACACAATCTACTGTACTGGCGCGGGGACAACTATCATGTAGATGATCCTTAGCTCATTTTACAACGCAAGACTCAAGGAGTAGGCAAAGCTGTATTCACATTTCGCTAGACACGTTTAAGTTCCATATGATAGGCTTATATCTAGCACATTGTATTTCAGCGATGAATTGATAATGTAGTGCCTGTTAATAGACTAATGTTGTGACATGGGCTCTGATAACTGAAGCTCAAAGAGGGCTGCTAAAATGCAAAGTTCATCTAGATTTCAAAGATTCTAGTCTCCTAGTTATGTATTAAGATGACACAAATGATGAAGTTTTAAACAAAATGTCTGGCTGAGTTAGCTCTATGACTGATATCCCCTCTACGACTACAAACGTGAGTACCAGGCGGACAGGCGCAGACGTAGGTGTCGTCGCCCTGCGGCACGCTGCAGCTGCCGTTGTTGTGGCACGGGCCCGCCACGCACTGCGGGTCCAGCGACACCTCCAGCTCGCAGTACGTGCCTGCAACACAACAATCATAGTTTCAAATACACACTTACAGCTTTCCAAAAAAAAAAGCATGCGCTTTGGGAATCATCTTCTATTTTCAGAAATACGAACACGCGATGATGAGATCTAATATAGTGCTGTTACAACCATGACAGACCGCAGAACTTGTGTATTTTGTATTACAAAATTATACAGGATGTCAGGGACATCGACGCGAAAACTGAAACCATGGATTCAGTACATGATTCTGAAACCCACTGCGTTGAAATTTTTTCAGCTGTTCCCTGTAATAACCGACAAAAAATTTCAACGCAGGTAGTTTCAGAATCATGTACTGAATCCATGGTTTCAGTTTTCGCGTCGATGTCCCTGCAACCCCGTAGATTTACAACTTAATGTAATTCCAAAAATTTTGAGCCGCATGACGATCTGAGACCGGAGTCACCCGACAGAGAGGAAACTTGATACAAACACGCAATGATAGATGCACGAAGTGCGGTATGTAGTCCAAAAGTTAAAAGCATTGCCTCTGCGGCGCGACGCTCATGCTAATTCAGAAACACGAAGATTACCGAAGCAAATCATATTTGGGTTAATTTTTTTCCTATCCTAGAGTAGTGTTTATTGGTAACAATACATACCATGGTAGTTGGGAGGACAGTCACACGAGTAGTCTCCCCGGGTGTCCTCGACGCAGCGGGCCGCGTTCTGGCAGGGGCCCGATGCGCACGGGTCCCCGGCGTCCACCTCGCAGTTATTGCCTGTGTAGCGCGCCGAGCAGTGGCACTCATATCTGACAGACATTCATATTATTTAGAAATACATCACGCGTGCATGCAAAGGTGTATGCAGAGGTCATCGCATTCTTGTTATTTAGCAATATGAAGTCACTGCTGTCTGCGCCCTTGATTTTGTCTTTTTCGCCTTTTACGACAGACGAGTTTTTGTTGGCAATAGGCTCGCCCCCTATTACATGGGACTTAAACATAACTGACGAAATGTGGGTGTACTATAGGTACACCTCTGCCTAACCCTTCGAGGATTACAGGATTGTTATTTTATGTATGAGTTTTTGTTATTCCGATAAGAAATTAACATTTTAAGTCGCCAGCTTTAAAGTATTACAATCAATTTAAAACAGCAATAATCTATGATTAAAGAACTATTCACTGTATTTTTCTCAAAATTGTATAGTTTCGGAGATAAGGAGGAACGGTAAAATTTCATCTATTTTCTTAAATATCTTTAAAAGTATTTTTTATAAAATTATATTATTTGAGATCCTCACAACAAGCCCTTTCATTTGATATGTCACACGGAAAATTTTCCAGTTTACCCCCAAAAGTGACCCCTATATTCAACATTCATTTATTTATGTTACACGTCCGAGTTTGGGTTACAGGAATTCATATGTGTACCAATAACCAAATTTCAAATGAATTGGTCCAGTAGATTCGGTGAAAATTGGCTGTGACAAGACAGACAGACACACGAGTGGTCCTATAAGGGTTCCGTTTTTTTCCTTTTCTGTTACGGAACCCTAAAAACACTATTAAGTCGTAACAAACCCCATAGTAAATAAAATATAGTTGTATCAAAACATTTTGACAACATGACCGCAAAAGAATAACACGACGTCATAAGCAACGGATGTCACAGACGAACGCGCCACGACAACAATGAATGGAGCATTGAACTCGCGTAATATTAAGGTTTGCTTTTCTTGTGACTCATAGTTCTGTAAACTACGCTACAACGTTCTGCCCGACGTTGTATGTCAGGTAGTCAGGGGGTAAGCAAACTCATTCGTGCAATCCGAACCGCTCCAACTAACATGCTGACAAGGCTCTGATAATAAATAAATTACGAGGCAACTTTTCATAACCAATAAAGAAGAGATTATTTATTAAGTTTACTTTAATAAGTTTAAGGTCTACGTACGCTGAAAGCTGGAGTGAAATCAAGCAAATAGAATCTACTAAGAGTTAGTAGATAGTATTTACAAGAGGTTAGGTAAAGGTGTACCTAGTACACACACATTTCGCCAGTTATTTTTAAGTCCTAAGTAATAGGTGATAAACCTATTGCCGTCAACAAGGCAAGAATACAGACTCCCGGCTGCTACTGAAAAATTTTCGACAGAAAACCCCAATAACACTTTGCCCGACCTGCGAATCGAACCCAGGACCTACAGGTAGATACAGTATTGGTGCTTAATCGGTTCGAGACACTATAGATAGACGTTTTATTGTTATTACGCCTGCTGGGGGCGCTGAGTGTCCATCAATGCGTTAAGTTCGCGAGGGGTAGTCAGTCTGTGGCATACCTGTCATGTCGTGATATGCAAGTGCCGTGTCGCATGCAGGGCTCATTGTAGCAGTGGTCCTTGGGCTGGATGCGCAGCACATCCTTTCTGTCAATACCTGCAAATTCAAAAAACGTTTAATTACCCTATACCGGATATTGACCCAGCTAATCGAAAGTTAAGGAAGTCTAATTTACTACAGCGATTTCTGCGATAAGGAAAACAGATTTATTTCTGAATTAAATAAATATAATTTATTAATTTACAACTGACTTCCGTTTCAAGTTCTATTGTTATTTGCTCGGAAAAGGAAAATATTTAACTGAATGTCGGTGTGTAATCGCAACTTCCGGAGTTAAAAGATTACGCTTTAATACAATATTTTTAATTCATTCGTTATTAATTTTATTTATTCACATATAAATGTGTGTTTTTCCTGTTTCATAGCATAGCGGATCAGTCACATCATAAACTTTCTATGAACACATCATTAAAGATATCGAGAAAGTGAGGCATGCTACGGCAACACACTTGTTCGGCTCGGCACATTCGATTCGGCAATTTCGGCAGTATTTGTGGAACAACAAAGCCGAACTTTGCAATTACCATGTGTATTATGTTCGATATTGCGGCTGTGCTCATTTATGCTAAAAACTTTTTCGGGTCCGGCATCCGCATAAATGGGCACAGCGCCTAATACTAAAATCAAAAGTCATTTATTAAAATTAGGCTGAAAATCAGCACTATTTGAACGTCTAAATTACATAAGACAGTCCCCCAAAACGCCCACCCTACACCACTTCCTAGTGCTTTAGCTGGGAAGAAGTGACGCCACAAACGCCCCAGCAGCACAACTATCTGTTAAGTTAGAAGAACTTGATTGTATACAATATTATGCTGTTGCTTGGTATCAACAGTCAAACCATCAGTTTCTTCTCAAGTCACGGTCAGTGTGGTACTCACAATCGTCAGTTGTCAACGGGCAGTGTCCGAACACCACGTTCCGGACCTGCGCGGTGGCGGCGTGGAACTCCAGCTGCGGGCCTTCGAGGATGCAGCCGCTGAACACGTTGCCGACCAGCAGCACAGCGCCGCCCGCCTCCAGCGAGCCAGGAGACAGCAGCTCCGGGTTCCACGTCACGTTCGATATTATCTACACGAATAATACGACAAGTCAATTTTATTAGTTAGTAAACCGTTTAAAAAACGGCGTGGGGAAGTCAATCCCTCGCAAGGTGAACTTTGGTGAAATCCGCGGGAATCCGCTGGATACAAGAAGCATAGGACTAGTCGATGTGGTGATGACTGGCTAAATGATGATGATGATTTATGAACACTCAAAACTTAAGGAGATCACGAGGCAGGTAGATAAGATAGTTCAAAGACAAAAGTTTCCTAAAAAACACGAGCAGTTACCAAACTGCGAAAATTATAACTTCTGGTTATCAAAAAACTTAGGAGTAAAAGCAAGACTACTTTAGCTAGTTCATTGTACATATATCATAGGACAATGACTTGTGAAGTTGTTATTAACGTCAATTATGTTTACTAGCTGTTAATGTGGCGGAATAACGATGTATTGTGGTATCAGTACGGTATTGGGTATTAGAGAAACAGTTATTGAAGATGTAGTACATAAAAGTTGCTACCAGTATTTATAGCATTGTTTACGTATTGGCTTGCGGCACAAAAAAACATAATGGCCGCCTTTTCTCATTTATGTCCTTATAATAAGGAGTAAAGATATTAAACACCAACATTTTTCTCGAAATCCTTCTGGCGTGAATGATGACCCCTATTGATTGTACAACTGTCGGAGTATAGCAAAAACAAATCAATCCTACTTCAACACTATCATCTTTCTCTTTCTGACTCATTTATATATTTTTTCTATCCAAGCCCAATGAGTTTAACCACTTGATGAAATCCTTACTTTCTCATTGACTGTACTATAACTTTAGCCTTGTGTGGGATCACACGTCTCACATAATACTATTAAACACACCTTCCAATATATAAAGAAAAGGATAATAAACATATTATTGAAATCCTTAGAACGGTCTTTCTTTTAGTGTCCAACTTTAAACCCTAACAATAACATCGTGTAATCCGTTGAAAACAAGTGCAATCAATGAGAGGATATAGAAGTGGGCGTTAACTAGCTGATAGAGCACTGTTGTGTTCAAAAGTTGTTTGAAACCCAAGCCTATGTTTGATTCACACAGGCGCATAGCTCCGTTGGTTATAACATAACAACAGTTTACCACAACTCCCAGTAGTGTAAGACATTCTTGTGACTATAACAACATTCCTGGACATAGCAAGCGACTCTGAAATATTTTTTGTTGAATTCTGTTTTATAAGCAAGGTGTGGAATTCTTGTACGCAGTGTTCTAAACCATCAAAAAGATCAGATAAGATTAATTACCTATAACTCTATCACTAAAACATACAAGGTGGAGACTACATTACGACCATAAATAAATACGTATATCTAATGACGTTCCTAGTCCGCATACGAAAATTCAATCAAATATATCCAATAGTTTAGTCACTACAGCTAGTCAAAGATTGGCAAAACCCTTAGTCGGCGCATCACTACTATTTAGTTTGTTTGAAAAAAATATTTTTTTTAATTTCGAAGTTAGGATTTATTTGATGGTTCCAATATACTCTTATATATATATTGCCGTGTTTTCATTTACTGTCGTATTGTTGTCTCCACATTCTATAAATAATGTACTTACGAGTATACAGAGGAAAAAAAAATGATTATGTTTCGACTAGAAACATCAAGCTTGTCTTGTAACAATCGCAGAAATTGTAATTATAACTATGATATTTATTATTATTTTAAAGGCAACGTTGCATGCAGTAAAGACGGAACCGCGGGAATTATATTTATAACATAAATAATAACTCTTGCATCCAACGTATTATATTTACGCAATCTACGGGATTATACGATTGCGATTCATACCATCTGTATAAATACATTTTGTGAAAAGATTCGTTTATACAAGTGTACCGCGGGCGCGCCGGGTCATCGAAGTGCAGCAGCCACCAGCTGACGGACACGTGACGTCGATCCATATAATTGTACACCATGTTTGTATTGCGATGCCAGCTGACTACCTTCCCAAAACTTTGCAAGCGTTCCAATTAAAACATCCTTACATATTATAAAACAAAGTCCCCCGCCGCGTCTGTCTATCTGAACGCGATAAACTCAAAAACTACCGAACGGATTTTCAAACGGTTTTCACCAAGGGACGGAATGATACATGCGGAAGGTTTTAGTGTATAATTCAAGGTTTTGTGTAAATTGGCTGAAATTTGACGATTATTGTTGAAGATGTCGCTAAAAATCATGCCGACTGGGAGCTTTATTGGCGTACGCCGCGGAAATCGTAAAAGTTACATAAAATTTATGTTCTACAAGATTGTTCATCTTAAAAAGTTCAACAAAAAAGTCCGCGATGGCATATGTCTATCTTCTAAGTATGACCCACAGTAACCATTATTATCTTTCAGAATTTGATAAAAATTTAATTGTTTTTACGAAGCAATTTTGCCCGGTATTGTATTAATCCCTATCCAGTAAAAACTTTTATTTAAATTAGGCATTTAATTTCGATTAAAATATGCCTTGACAACATAATTATCATTTAAATTAATAGTTTAAAA
Organism: Agrochola lychnidis; assembly: GCA_963680765.1. Lineage (NCBI taxonomy): Eukaryota > Metazoa > Arthropoda > Insecta > Lepidoptera > Noctuidae > Agrochola > Agrochola lychnidis. Next base: position 1,367,194 of record OY796850.1, on the reverse strand, counting down.
GATATCACAGATTCAAAATTACACGTAACAAAAAAAATATGGCTAGCGTGGGCGTAGCGGTACGAGTCAATGACCTTTTCCTCAGCTATTAGGTATGTAATCCCGATAGTACGTTCGCGTGGGATATTTTGCGACATCCACACGGCCGAAGCCGCGCGCAAAAGCTAGTTCAAAATAAAATAATAATTTGTTACGAATCAGAACATTTTGAATGTCAAAATTACGTAAGAAAGTCCCCCAAAACGCCCGCTCTTCATCAGTTGCTTGTGTTTTAGCTGGGAAGAAGAAGCGGCGCAACAAACTCTCTGTTGAGTTAGAAGAACTTGCTTGTATATAATCTGGGCACCAAAGTATGAAGGTACGCAGGCATACCTGTGTGTCCTTATCAACCTCGAGTAGCAGTGAGGGTGGGTCAGAGTTGTAGCGCAGTCCGACCCAGTGCCAGCGGTTGTCGAGCGTCTCCTTGGCCAGCCCGACCTCGCGGTGCGGCTGCGAGGGCCGCGCCCAGGAGACCACCACCTGCTCGAACAGCGCCGTCACGTGCAGCGTGTACCCCTCGAACCGCTGCGAGAACAGCTCACCACCTGCAATACGTGAAGGTTGTTTACAATGGCTTCAAGTTTTTATTGCAGCTTAGAGCAAACGAAAATAGCTAGAACTGCACAATTTCAGTCTAGTATGAATATTCAAGCTCTAGACAGAGAGAGGTGGAAAGAGAGTAGAGAGGCCTTTGCCCAGCAGTGGGACAATAACGGCTATGTAATGTAATGTAATGTAAAATGAATATTCAAAGAAAGCTCTAGCTGATCTGATTAACAATCCTCCTTCAGGGTATTCCTAAGTTTCAACTTCTGAAAAAGAGCATCTAAAAAAAGTTAAATAAACTCTACTAAACCAAGCATCAAAAGAATACAACAAATCAGCAAAAAAACCGGCCAAGTGCGTGTCGGACTACGCACAATGAAGGGTTCCGTAGATAATCGTGACCCCCGGCAACATGGCAACTGAAGGAACACGGGTGGGTTTTAGTCAGTAAGAGCCCTCCCGCTCCACCCAGAGCGGGAGAAGTTGTTTGATAATTTCCCACCCAAAAAAAAAGTGTTCCGTAGAAGGGATGAATTTATCCTAAATACAAACTTAACATTATAGTTGAAATACATGTTCTCCAATACATTCCCACTGCAAATGTAAGTTTGTACGCACAATATTGAGAGATTTACCATGTTATTTTAAGACCATAGACTTCTTATAGGTTTTCCTAAAATCTATGAGTAAAGAGCCATACTATGTATTATTTTCAAAATTCTAGGCCAATTTTCATCGAATTTCTTAAATATCTTTAAAAAGTATTTTTTTTATAATTATATAAAAATATGTTTAAGATCCTCGCAACAAGCCCTTTCATTTGATATGTCACACGGTCTGTTAGCAAAACTTTTCTTTTTTGCCCCCAAAAGTAACCCCTATATTCAAATTTCATTTATTTACGTTACACGTCCGTGTTTGGGTCACAGAAATACATACATATGTGTACATTGTGTAATTGGCTGTGATAGACGGACAAACAGACAGACACACGAGTGATCCTATAAGGGTTCCGTTTTTTCTTTTTTAGGTACGGAACCCTAAAAATACATAAACTCCGAGATACAAGGTACGAAGTAAGGCTATATGTCCCGTACACTTCATCGTGTGTCACCTTTCAACTCAAGCCAAGCACATAACGGTTCAAAGGCCGCGCTCAGAAAATTCTCATGATGACATTTGGTAAACGGGAAATGAGACTAACGGTAAATGATGCTGCACACGCTGCAGCGCGATTACCTACGTGTGATCAGCATTCAGACAATGGTGAGACTATGGAGGCAGGTGCGGGGCAGATGCTCTACGAACAAGAAATATTTCTCAATGAATGCATTAGGTTTAACTTATACTGTATCGCAGGACCAGCTCAACGAGTTGCATATACTAAAACATCTGTCCCGTCCTCAACGATATGCTCTAGCTGTAGCGACTACTATGATGTTATGATCAAATGTGCAGTACAGGTGTAGGGGACACATTGGTTGCCGGGCAGCACATATTACTGCCGGAGCAAATCGCGTGTTGAACAATAAGAGCCTTGTAATCTACGCTTGTCATCATGAATACAACTATACAAACACTGCTGGTTTGATCCATGTGCTCTACAATCTAACGCCGTTGTGGCACAGATTACTAAATAGTTACTAGTTGTGGTGTTTCAAATGTGTCCGTATGGATTGAGGAGCCATGTCTCATATTTAAACGCGGGTACTACCAATATTTAGTAGTAATTTAGGCGATTTTGTAGGCCCGATCCTGGAATTTGTAGTAAAACACTTTAAAAGATACACGACTTTTAAGGTGGCTCCTCAATTCAGACGTCTGAATTGAGGCGCCACCTTACAACTCTAAAACTAGCCGACGGATATTTTTGAAAATTTGGTAGGATTTAGTAGTCTTATCCGTAATCTCTACAAAAAAAATGGGTTTTGTACGGCTGAATTTGAGATAGCTACAATGTTTTGATTTTTCATAAAAATCCACAAATTTCACCGCGCTGTTTCTCGGAAAGTAATTAACCAATTACAACAAATTTTTAGTATAATTTAGTAGTAAATACGTTCTAATTTGTAGTATAAAAATAAAATGGAAAAGCTACATAATTTCGCTAATACAACACATTTTATGTGGCTCCTCAATCCTGACGGTCTATGGAAAATAATATGTTCGTAGCTACTAAAGTAGTTGATCAAATCGGATAACAATAGCACCAATATTTAGTAGAAATTTCTACTAAATATTGGCGTAATCCAAAATCCTGTACATTCAGTATTTCAAAAGATATTAACAAAATAAACATTCCTTAACAATCTAGTGTGGTACGAGAGCCCACGACCAAAACCATATCACATCGTTTTAGGGCCAAAACCGTATAAAATCGTTAGTTTAGATGATTCCTGAACCCAACTCGGTGGGAAGTACCGGTCAGAAACGTCTCAGTTTTACGGAAGCCTATTTCTGCTATGTCAAAAAAAATAAGCAGACGATTTCATCACAATATGCCTGATATTAAAAATGTACATAGTTTTCGTAATTTTACAAAAAAAATGTTTTCTGAAATTTTGCGTGTCACATGTGGACAGAGCGCATTTTCAAAAATGACAAAAAATTTAACCTGTCTCATAGCAACCTGGTTCAATCGAAAAGTTGTCTGATTGGTAACGTATTTTTAGGGTTCCGTAGTAAACAAGGAACCCTTATAGTTTCGTCATGTCCGTCTGTCTGTCTGTCCGCGGTCTAGCTCCGAGACCCTTAGTACTAGAAAGCTGTAATTTAACATAGGTATACATATTAATTACGCCGACAAAGTGGTAAAACAAAATTATGAAAAATATTTTTTTTTAGGGTACCTCCCATACACGTAAAGTGGTGATGATTTATTTTTTATTTTTGTATCCCATATTGTGGGATATCATTGAAAAGGTCTTACAAAATAAGTATGAGTTTGTGAAAACCATTTTTGGATTCAGGGATCCGTTTGCAAAATATTAAGCTTTAAAGTGCTAATTTTTGTTAGAGTCAAGTGTCCCCCCACCCTGCCAGCTAAATGGTTGGTTTTGGATGTGTGAAAAAAATTACAGCAGTAGGTTATATAACGAAATTAAAAAAAAACTATCACAGCTAAGTAGGCTTTACTAGTTATCGAGTAATAATTGACCAACTTAACTTTACACTTTCTGTTTTTGGAGTTATATATGATATTTAAAATTTCTAAAAACAGGTTTTCAGTAACTATACAAAAGATTTTAAAATAATTGAACCAGGTTGCTTTGAGACAGATAGGTTAAAATTTTTGTAATTTTTTGAAAATGTGCACAGTCCACATGTGACACGTAAATTGTCAGAAAACAAACTTTTTTGTAATAAAATTACGAAAACTATGTACATTTTTAATATCAGGTATATTGTGATGAAATCGTCTGCTTATTTTTTTTGACATAGCAGAAATAGGCTTCCGTAAAACTGAGACGTTTCTGACCGGTACTTCCCACCGAGTTGGGTTCAGGAATCATCTAAACTAACGATTTTATACGGTTTTGGCCCTAAAACGATGTGATATGGTTTTGGTCGTGGGCTCTCGTACCACACTAGATTGTTAAGGAATGTTTATTTTGTTAATATCTTTTGAAATACTGAATGTACAGGATTTTGGATTACGCCAATATTTAGTAGAAATTTCTACTAAATATTGGTGCTATTGTTATCCGATTTGATCAACTACTTTAGTAGCTACGAACATATTATTTTCCATAGACCGTCAGGATTGAGGAGCCACATAAAATGTGTTGTATTAGCGAAATTATGTAGCTTTTCCATTTTATTTTTATACTACAAATTAGAACGTATTTACTACTAAATTATACTAAAAATTTGTTGTAATTGGTTAATTACTTTCCGAGAAACAGCGCGGTGAAATTTGTGGATTTTTATGAAAAATCAAAACATTGTAGCTATCTCAAATTCAGCCGTACAAAACACATTTTTTTTGTAGAGATTACGGATAAGTACTACTAAATCCTACCAAATTTTCAAAAATATCCGTCGGCTAGTTTTAGAGTTGTAAGGTGGCGCCTCAATTCAGACGTCTGAATTGAGGAGCCACCTTAAAAGTCGTGTATCTTTTAAAGTGTTTTACTACAAATTCCAGGATCGGGCCTACAAAATCGCCTAATTTACTACTAAATATTGGTAGTACCCGCGTTTAAATATGAGACATGGCTCCTCAATCCATACGGACACTTTCAAATGACGGCCGTATAATAATTATGTATACGGCCAAACGGCCATCATTTGTTTTTCAGCGGAGTCATCCATAATCCATATGCATTATTACGCAATGGCATACTTTGCAGGATCCCAGTAGAAGTCGCATAAACAAGATTGTTTATAGCGGAGAATTATTGTTTTCGCAATTTGCCAAGCGATGTGTATTATAAGCAAAAATGCTTGGTATGAAGTTACTAGATTTATCAATAGTCTATAATGGACACTACGCTACGATACATAAAATAAATGGTTTGTTTATGAAATACAAATCCAATAACAATACACCTTAACTTTAAAGTTGGTACATATATCTATGTCAAAAGTATTTAAAAAAATACATGACTCAACATAATCTTATCATGTCTACACGAGTCGTGCAGTGTATCAACTATCGAGTGGGTGATTGAACCACCTTTCTCTCAACAAATCATGATTACAACAACGCCGTGAATCGCGACCGGTGAACCGGTCCGGCTGTCCGGCCGAGCGCGTGTGTGATGCTGTGACGTAATTTAAGTTTCGCGGTAATGGCCGCACGATCGCTGGTCGTCGCCGTCGATCACAACACTGCCACAGTCTGATAAAACACACGACATGCCCATTTGTACAATATAATCGTACGTTATGTACGCATGGCTTGCGTACGCGCCGGTGATGATTCAATATGACAACTTGTCCATCGAATGGTACCCAATTACCGATGCGGCCTTGAAATTTTAGATAGGTAGATGCGCCAAATGGTTTGATTTGAATAAAAAGCATGAAATGAATATGAGGAAACTGATTCACTGATCACAATGCTGAACAAAAGTTTGCCAAACTTGAAATTAGGTGGACGCTAGATGAAGGATCTATAGATCTATAATTGCCCAAAAAATTTGGGAAACAATTTGATTTTTAATTAGAAATCTTCAAATAAAAATCAATTAAGAACAGCATCTGTCAACGTCACCAATATGCGATTCTCAGAATCACGAAGCATGTTCTGCAATGCAGTAACGCGTGCACTTCACGTAATAATCAGCAAAAACGCGGCGATGTAATGACGCTCTGCTCAGGAGCATTTTGATTGATGCACGTTCCGCGTGCACCGCTTCGTCGGGAGGCGGGACAGCGACGGAGGTTTTTGTCCTAAGAATTACTGGATATTCGGAACATTGCCTTCCGTATCCAATGATCAATGCGTTCTTTCGGGACAAAAACCATGCTTTTAAGATGGGTAAAAAATTCGAGCTCAATTTGGTAAAGTCTGGTCTTCTCAGTTCTCTAAGTACAATTTAAAGATATTATTATATGTGGCTATCAACTTAACGGTGCCGTTAAAATCTTCAGCGCAGTTTATATAAGAGTATATGGAGTAACACCAAGGTGCTAACTTACCAACGCATGTCCGGAAACTGAGTCCAACGAGTTGTTTGAGTGATATGGGTTTGGCCAGCCGGAGGTAGGAGCTGCCGTTGAAGTAGGCCTCGGGCCGGTCGGAGGGGCCGAGCGGGCCGGCGGCGCGGGCGCCCGGTAATGCTGCCGCGTACGCCACTAGCACCAACCAGCAGGCTGCAACAAAGAAACATAAATGTTAACCGTAGTTTGCGACAGGTAATAATTCGGAGAGTTTGTCTGCTGCTCTTACAGGGCGCTATCAAAAACATGAATGAAGACTCAAGACGAAAGACTTAGTAATTTAGAATTGATCTACCTAGAGAGTTCTAGACATAAACGCACTACCTGCTATTCTGGATATTTTCGCGATCTTGACAATAATCAGAACAGTACACAATATACACTCCCAACACTTCACTAGAAACTGGCGGAAGCATCGTGGAATGGCCAGATCAATCACAAAGTGTACGTACTTACATACAGTGCCACTGACGTCAGTCGCACAGCAGTTGTTGGTGTGCTGGCCGGCAATATGTGTGCGTTGTGCAAACAGTTCGATACGAGGGAATAAACGTTATATTGCATACAGGCGCATAGGTACAGCCTCAATGAAACCGGGTCACTGCAGGTGGCACAAGACTCGCGAGACAGCGATTACAAAAGCTAACTTTCAGAAATTAATAACAACTAGGTAATGTTTGCAAAATATGCTCTGGATCCGAAACCCGGCCACACCGAAACAAATAACCATCAAAACATTGAAACAAATCAGCGAAACCATAGTCTTTTTACCCGACTACGGCAAAGCCAAAAGGAAGGGTTATGATTTTAGCAGTCTATGTATGTATGTTTGTATGTATGTATGTATGTATGTTTGTTTTTACGTGTGTTCCACCGTAGCGCCTAAACTACTAAACCGATTTTGATGAATGAGGTATCAATAGATTCGTAATAATGGTCCGGGTGACATAGGCTATATAATTTTTCCCTAAATTTAATTTGGTGGACTTTACACGTAAATTTCTAACCTCGAAAAAAATTAAAATGGGATGATCATGACATGTTTGGTATCAAATGAAAGGTCTTGACGAGCACATTACAAATATGTATATATCGGCGCAACTACAATAGTTCGTCGTTCGTTCGTACCTATTGAAATATTTAAGATTCATTATTTGATTGTTTAAAATTAGTTTACAAACAATTGATTAATTAATTACGATGTAAAATTACGTTAAGCATGTTAACTACTACTTCTATTTCCAAAAATAATTATAATTTGCATAGTTCAATACTTAACCTAAAAATATGCACGTGCGACAGTGCCTATAAATACGGCCGCACTGAGCGCTCGATTCATTCTTGTTCGAGCCGCTGGACAGTGCGGACCTCTCTGAGACGTCGTTACGCTGTCAGTTAAATAAACAAAGCTTTAAAACAAGTCCTGAAGTTTCCTTTATAAATCGAGGATGAGTGATCACCAAGAAAATAACATCAGTGACGTCAGCTATGCTGACGTCACACTTTTTAAAAACAATACGGAGGTCCTTTCTCCGTCATCAGAAGTGGGATTGCAAGAAGCTCCTACCCAGGCCACTTCCTCATCAGCTCGTTCACCACCTGATCAACCGGAATCAATTAACATACAGCAGCATGGGCCTGTGTTCGTCACAAACGCACCATTGGAAGCTGTATTACAATCAAGACCGCAAACATACACTCACCATGGAATGCAGATGGATGGGATACCACCACAGTTCCTGATGCAAATGATGGAGACGATGCAGAAAATGTCAGAGCGCTTATGTGCTCCACCCACCGAATCAAAAATAAGGATCAAGGACGTCTACTTACCGTCTTTCGACCCGGACACCCATGTCGGTGTACGAGAATGGTGCCAGCATATAGATCAAGCGATTGAAGCCTACAAGCTAAATGATTTCGATGTCCGCATGAAAGTCTGCAGCCTGTTGAAGGGGCGTGCATCGATGTGGATCGATAATTGGATGGTGACTACTAATACGTGGAGAGAGTTGCGGAAGAACCTCATCACCACGTTTGAACCCGAAAACAGATACTCCCGAGACATCATCATGTTCAGAGAACATGTTTACGACACCACAAAAGACATTGCGGAATTTTTGTCACGTGCATGGATCTTATGGAGAAGGGTCACCAAGGACAAACTGGGTGACGAACACGCTGTGGAAGCAGTGATTGGATGCGTTAACGATGAGCGTTTGCGTATCGAATTATTGAATACCAGAGCAACCACTGTTCCTGAACTCATCTCGGTTGCAATATCTATACGAAAGAAGCGTTCTCATCCAAGCTCAAGTTTCACAATGCATATCAAGCGTCCACGATTATCGGACGATACACAATCAACATCAAGCTGCCGTATATGTAAAAAGACAAACCACTCCACCAACGACTGCAGATTCAAACCTTCAGAAAATAAACCTGAAGCTGATAAAAAGGATTCAAAAACAACCCCACCTGTACCTATTGCAAGAAACCAGGTCACACTTTCGAAACTTGCTTCAGACGTGAACGTTCGTTGACTTCAAACATGAATTGACGAAACAAGGTACCTAATGGGTGTGGACAGATAAACACGAGAAAGCCCAATTACATCCAATACAAAAACCAACGGCTGCTTTTCAAGTTATTTATATGGGAAACTGGGCACTCCAGATGATCAGCAGTACGTCGTAGTCACCATTGGTGCCTTTCCAAAGTACGTTTTACTCTACTTCGCCAGCAACAAAAACCCACACAGCACATTGGCTGCTCTGAAACGTACTGTGTATCTATTTGGCACACCAGTCCAAATCATAGTCGATGGAGGAGGAGAATTCCTTGGCGAAGTTTAAAGACTACTGTGATCAGATCAGAAGAAATATCCACGCTATAGCCCCAGGAGTCAACCGAGCGAATGGTCAAGTTGAAAGAGTCATTGCAACCATCTGCATTGGTCATGATCAAAAATTAAGAAACAGAGCAGTGGCATACTGTACTAGAAGAACTTCAACCTACACAAAGCTAATATCCATCATTTTCAAAGAGGAGACTACGTATTGATCAAAGAATAATCCTCGCAACCAAACCTTGCTGGACCTTAAATTCAGCGAGCCATATGAAGTCTGCAGAATACTGGAAAATGACCGATATCTGGTGAAGAAAGTTATTGGCAGAGGACGACCCCGCAAGGTTGCCCATGACCAGCTTCGCCGTGCTCCACAACCTGCTAAACAGTTGACCGTATCTGCGGGAAACAAATCACCTACTCACCGAGACTCTGCAGCACCAACTGAGCCTATTCCAACAACATCACGAGAAGTGCTGCAGGAACAGCCTATCCAAAACGCATCAGAATAAAGGGTAAGAAACTCAATTCAATTTTAATAATTCCAAATAACCCTACGAGAACCTTTAACACATCTATAACACTCCGAGAACCTCCGAGAACCTCCGAGAACCTCCGAGAACCTCCGAGAACCTCCGAGAACCTCCGAGAACCTCCGAGAACCTCCGAGAACCTCCGAGAACCTCCGAGAACCTCCGAGAACCTCCGAGAACCTCCGAGAACCCTTCGAGAACCTACAAACCTTGGAGAACCTACAAATCTTCGAGATCCTACAAACTTTAATATTTTCAAACATACAAGACAGTTGTGTGTTATGGCATTATTTGTAACAACCAACATAAAGCAACGCAAGTTGCTTAACAGATATCCAACTCAGAGAAAATATTTCTTTGTTAACAGGTGATCACAAATATAACAACGAGAATCAACGAGGCTGGTGCAGAGCGCGCACCGCCTGTCAGTATGGCCGTATCGGCGCAACTACAATAGTTCGTCGTTCGTTCGTACCTATTGAAATATTTAAGATTCATTATTTGATTGTTTAAAATTAGTTTACAAACAATTGATTAATTAATTACGATGTAAAATTACGTTAAGCATGTTAACTACTACTTCTATTTCCAAAAATAATTATAATTTGCATAGTTCAATACTTAACCTAAAAATATGCACGTGCGACAGTGCCTATAAATACGGCCGCACTGAGCGCTCGATTCATTCTTGTTCGAGCCGCTGGACAGTGCGGACCTCTCTGAGACGTCGTTACGCTGTCAGTTAAATAAACAAAGCTTTAAAACAAGTCCTGAAGTTTCCTTTATAAATCGAGGATGAGTGATCACCAAGAAAATAACATCAGTGACGTCAGCTATGCTGACGTCACACTTTTTAAAAACAATACGGAGGTCCTTTCTCCGTCATATATAATATTATATTTTCAAAGTAAACAAATATGTTTAAATCGTTAAAAACAAGCAAAAGTGAGACTGCGCTACGTAGTGTCGCAAGATGTTACCAACGTGCAGTTAATCAAATCTTAATAAGTAGTACCGATTTGTAATTCCACTCTTATGAAGAATAAAAAATAAAGTTTAATGAAAAACTGTAACCCGACCACGGGAAAATAAAAATGATCTAAAAAGTACGAAACAAGCAAATATTTCAGACAGAAATCAAGACATAGGTACAAAAATGGTCAAGGTAAAGCCGTGGTCGCATGCCTGTATACCATGTGGGTGCCAGGAACACCTACAAAATTATAATGGCATGCGACGACGGCTTTACCTTGACCATTTTTGTACCTATGTCTTGATTTCTGTCTGAAATATTTGCTTGTTTCGTACTTTTTAGATCATTTTTATTTTCCCGTGGTCGGGTTACAGTTTTTTATTAAACTTTATTTTTTATTTTATACTTTTCCGTTTTTACACTTGCTAAACGTTACAACAACGCCGCGCGCAACGTCTCACTGAAAATTGAATTTACAACGAGAACATTTTCGCGCAATGATTTTGTACGATTTCAAATGTCGACTAAAACTAAAAGAATCATTTGAAAGACTTCGAATGATGTTCATAGACAAAAGCCCTTCTAAAGCGACTGTTTTCCGCTGGTTCAACGAATTTAAGCGTGGTCAAGTACAAGTTTTTAGCGTTGTAACTTTGGCGGACGAAGAAAGAAGTGGCCGTCATAGGGCTATGACGGCTGTTACATAAGAAAACGTGCTGGCTGTGAAAAATTAAATTTAAGTGAATAGGCGAATTACATATGAAGAGATTCAGCATATACTGCAGATTGGATCGGGAAGTGTACATGAAATTCTACATGGGCATCTTCAGGTAAAGAAGATAGTTTCACGCTGATTACCACACAATCTAACGCAGAAGGAGGTTCGGGTAGAATGGTGCCGAGACATGATAGCAAAATTTGAAGCAGGCTCGTCTCGGCGCGTTTACGATTTCATTACGGGTGATGAATCATGGATTTGTCATTTTTGTTCCCCAAAATAAAAAATCAACTCAAGGGAAAACAGGGATTAAAGAGGTGTCTGATGTGGACTGGAAAATGTGTAATGAAAATTGGTTAAGACGCATGAAACTGTGTATAGACGCCAATGGAGAGTTATTTGAAAAGATTTAATAAATAAAATATAACCTGCAGTATATTTTTTTTTATTACCTATTGCAAAATTTTCTGAGTGCCCCGTGTATAAATATTAATATTTCGTTGTACACAGTGCTACACATCAAGCTATAAATTTCCAGTATTAGCTGACCTCGCATTGTACGGAAATCCTTTACAATGCCAGATCAGCTTAAACTGGAAATGTATAGCTTGATGTGTAGCCGTGTGTACTTGTTTTTCTTCATAGAGGAATTGAGGATGGAATTACAAACCGTTTTTATTTATTAAGATTTGATTAACTGCACGTTGGTATCATCTTGCGATACAACGTAGCAGTCTCACTTTTGCTTGTTTTTAACATTAAACATATTTAATTACTTTGAAAGTATAACATTATTTACATATTTGTAATGTGCTCGTCAAGACCTTTCTTTTGGTACCAAACATGTCATGATCATATCATTTTAATTTTTTTCGAGGTTAGAAATTTACGTGTAAAATCCACCATATTAAATTTAGGGAAAATTTATATAGCCTATGTCACCCGGACCATTATTACGAATCTATTGATACCTCATTCATCAAAATCGGTTCAGTAGTTTAGGCGCTGTACCCTGTGAATCCAAAACACTGTATCTGCAGATACAGTGTTTTGGATTAACAACGTTCATTCGATTTCTTTTAGCCTGTTCCATGCTATAGCATTCATAGTTTTTTTACTTTGTATGAAAAATACTGAGATATAAGAAGGCAAATTACACTGTATCTACTTAAAACTCAAGCTTAAAACAGAAAAACACGGCAACTGAAGATGCAGTGTATTGTCAAAATAATCTTCGCGCGTTGCAAGATACAGTGTTTTGTCAAAACAAAGTAGAAGGGCTAGCGCGACGCGGGTGCGCCAATCAGAGCGAGGCCGGGCGATCGATCTCAATGATTATTGGTTGATCTGTTGTTGTTGACAAATGCTTACGCGCCGCGCCGTGATTGACAGATTTTGTGTCTCCGGAATAGGTAATAGGCGAATTTATTAATGTGATTATGTGATTATTTATAAGTTCTTGTGCAATACAGCCGATCCCATATTAGGAAAAAATTAAGAGCAATTTGGGTTTTTTCTGAGAAATTTCTATTAAAAACAAAGTACTCCATGACGGGGGAGGGGAAAATCTTCTTTGTGCACCCTCTTCCAAAAACAAAGTACTCCATGACGGGGGCAAACTTCTTTTCTTCGGCCAGTCCTTTCTAAAAACGAAAGTACACCATGACGGGAGGGGTAGACTTCTTTGATCACCCCCTTCCAAAAACGAAGTACTCCATGACGGGGAGAGGCAAACTTCTTTGATCACTTCCTTCCAAAAACGAAGTACTCCATGACGGGAGGGGCAAACTTCTTTGATCACCCCCTGTCAAAAATGAAGTACTCTATGACGGGAGGGGCAAACTTCATTGATCACCCCCTTCCAAAAACGAATTACTCCATGACGGAGATGGGCAAACTTCTTTGGTCACCCCCTTCTAAAAACGAAGTACTGCATGACGGGGATGGGCAAACTTCTTTGGTCACCCCCTTCCAAAAACGAAGTACTCCGTGACGGGTGGGCAAACTTCTTTTCTTTGGCCACTCCCTTCCAAAACGAAGTACTCTATGTCGAAAGGGGCAAACTTCTTTGATCACCCCCTGTCAAAAACGAAGTACTCCATGACGGGCGGAGCAAACTTCTGTTCTTTGGCCACTCCCTTCCAAAAACGAAGTACTCCATGACGGGAAGGGCAAACTTCTTTGATCACCCCCTGTCAAAAACGAAGTACTCCATGACGGGAGGGGCAAACTTCATTGATCACCCCCTTCCAAAAACGAATTACTCCATGACGGGGATGGGCAAACTTCTTTGGTCACCCCCTTCCAAAAACGAAGTACTCGAAGACGGGGGGCAAACTTCTTTTCTTTGGCCACTCCGTTTAAAAAACGAAGTACTCCATGACGGGGATGGGCAAAGTTCTTTGGTCACCCCCTTCCAAAAACGAAGTACTCCAGGACGGGAAGGGCAAACTTCATTGATCACCCCTTCCAAAAACGAATTACTCCATGGCGGAGATGGCAAAATTCTTGGTCACCCCCTTCAATGTAGGGGGCGCTGCCCCCCCCTTTTATTTTTAGGGGGACTTTTGGCCCCCTCTGCCCCCCACTTCCGCGGTCCCTGTGTAAGACTGACTTTGTAACAGTTAATCTATAATAAAATTTTGAATAAAATATAAAAGTTGATCTTTCAAGTTGGTCATTTAATAAACTCATTTCATTTTTTTGCAATTCCCAATGCATTTTGATCTAGGTATCAATTTACTCCCATCTAATAAAAATACTGACTATAATTATTTACTACCTATCATCATACATATCTAGGCCCTGTTTTATCAAGTCAATACACTGTAACTCTAAATACAGTGTATTGCCTTAACAATTTCTTCTATCTCTTCTGATGACTATTACGGCAAAACAAGTTATCCTTGATAATTCATCATGTATATTGTACATATATATAAAACATACTAGGCTTGATAACTCATAAAATTACCTTTAACCTGATACCAAACACTAAATATTTTCCAAAAGAAGTTTTAGAGTAATCGTCGAAAAACAGAAAAAAATGTATTTGCTCGTTTTCTCAAAATCAACTTTTCGTAGTTACAGTGTATTGGATTCACAGGGTACCGCTATGGTGGAACACACGTAAAAGCAAACATACATACATACATACATACATACAAACATATAAACATACATACATAGACTGCTAAAATCATAACCCTTCTTTTGGCTTTGCCGTAGTCGGGTAAAAACAAGTACAACGAAATATTTATATTTTGGATTTCTTCGAAGCTCGATATCGTTATATGGTGTTGGCGTCGAAATAAATCGCTCTATGGTTTCGTTCAAAGCACTATACACTGCTATCGGAATTTAAAATAGGTTAATTACTGAACTATTGTATTACTCTACTCTTATTTACGTTTATCAAGTGTAAAAACGGAAAAGTATAAAATAAAAAAATAAAGTTTAAAAAACTGTAACCCGACTACGGGAAAATAAAAATGATCTAAAAAGTACGAAACAAGCAAATATTTCAGTCAGAAATAAAGACATAGGTACAAAAATGGTCAAGGTAAAGCCGTCGTCGCATGCCATTATAATTTTGTAGGTGTTCTTGACACCAACATGGTATATAGGCATGCGACCACGGCTTTACCTTGACTATTTTTGTACCTATGTCTTGATTTCTGACTGAAATATTTGCTTGTTTCGTACTTTTTAGATCATTTTTATTTTCCCGTAGTCGGGTTACAGTTTTTTAAACTTTATTTTTTTATACGGTAAATAATGCAAGCAAACAGTGTCAAACTGTATCAGTCAGTATCATCTGCCGTGATTACGCAAGCAGTCAGAACCTATTGAGGAAATGTATTACAGTGAAAAAGCTTGTGTCTGGCCTACAGACCTTTCACTATTTATTCACAGCTGAGATCTTTGACCCACCGCGTAGTTTACGCTTTACGATTTTAACGGCGCCGATGCAACGCAACAGAAGAACATTGCGTTTTTATGTAAAAGCAAAAAACTTCCAACTTATCTACAGCATCTTTCGTCGCATTTGGAACACATTAAGATTCAGTGAGTGGTGGAAGGCGCTGTTATCGTTAAGTGGTAGTGAAGTATTGGACCTTAGAATAATAACTATTGGACCTTTTCTTTTTGTGATACTCTTTCTACCATGTGCATTATAACGTAGACCACAAGCCGCATTTTTGTTACTACAGTTAAGGATGCTTTCATGCTGCTTCCTTGTTGCTTCAATTGTTTAAATACTATATGCTTTCATCTTACGCTGTAGGTATTAGATAGAAACTATTTAAAACGACTCCTTATCCTCTAGCTAGTGCCTTGCGCCCAGCGCAGTGAGAGCACCCGACATTCACCCAGGACTCCGACAGACTGCTGGCCGCGGCTCCAATTTATTACCTATCGACGTAGGTACCTAGATCGCTCCTAAACGTATTTACTGTTACCGCTCGGGCACTGAAACTCCGACCGATACTTGGTGACCACGACTGAATGAAAGCCGCGGTATTCCGTGATTGCATTGGCCTCAATACACAAGAATTTAGTGCAACGTTCCAAATAAATAACACACATATTGATGCTTATCAGTTTGCTCTTTGAGGTTTTTATGTTTACCTTGCGAATTTGGATACTGGATACGGATTTACAAAAAAAAAAATCTTTTGAAATATTCATGCAATCGTTTAAGCCTGTTTATGTGAACGTCGATCGATACGTAGTTCGGTTACTCTTTCCAATAGTTGTATAGATAGACGATATTGTTAGGTTACGGATGGTTGTTCAGTAGTGGCTGTGGATATTTTGTGACAGAACATGTTAGCAACTAATATCAAAAACTGCTTCTGATTTTGCTTCAGACGGCGAAGGTCAAAAAAAACCGGCCAAGCGCGAGTCGTACTCGCCCATGAAGGGTTCCGTAGCAGCAAGTAACATTGAATGAAAGGTAAATTGCGGTTTACGATTTATGACGTATTAAAAAAAAACTACTTGTTAGATCTCGTTCAAACCAATTTTCGGTGGAAGTTTACATGGTAATGTACATCATATATTTTTTTTAGTTTTATCATTCTCTTATTTTAGAAGTTACAGGGGGGGAAACACACATTTTACCACTTTGGAAGTGTCTCTCACGCAAACTATTCAGTTTAGAAAAAAATGATGTTAGAAACCTCAATATCATTTTTGAAGACCTATCCATAGATACCCCACACGTATGGGATTGAAGTATGGGGAACTCCAAAATTATTTGTTTTTTTTTCTATTTTTATGTAAAAATCTTAATGCGGTTCACAGAATACATCTACTTACCAAGTTTCAACAGCGTAGCTCTTATAGTTTCGGAAAAAAGTGGCTGTGACATACGGACGGACAGCCAGACAGACAGACAGACAGACATGACGAATCTATAAGGGTTCCGTTTTTTGCCATTTGGCAACGGAACCCTAATAAAAATCAGAGAAATATACCAAGGAGCGTTATGCTTTCCTAGTTTTTATCGATTGTGAGTCTGTAACATTCCCATGATAGAGATAACACAAAGGACACAAGAGAAACCTTATGAATAGTGGAGTAAAGTTGTAGATAGTCCAATGTCAGTGCAGACAGAGTTCTTTGACCGTTATTATGGATTATAGTCATGAATACAACAATCCAATTAGCGGGAGCGGCGCGAGCTGAGCTTGCGCTCTCCACATAATCGAGTTAGAATCGATTCGTCACGAGATCGAGTAGCCGCTCGGTCAGCCATCATGGCGGTTTTATTAGCAACAATAGAGCAACAAACACTTTATGGGAAACTAACTGCGCACATTCTCTTCACAGTAGAATTGAGAGCTCCAGCCAGAGGCTTTCTCAAACTTGAAATGTTTTTGCACGTAAGCTGAGGCGAGCATGTTAATACGGCTAGCAAATGTATTCGTGTAATCCCGGAAACAGTAATTTGTATTAAAACAAGACCGTCACCTTGAGAGACGCGCAACCGCGCAAATCACTGTAAGCATTTAACAAGTCGTCAAAACGTCGTGGCTACTTACGAAATTGAAGACGATTTACTGTACTTCAGCCACGGCGAATGCATAGACGAGGGCAATCGACTGCTTATCGTCTCGGCTTAATTGTAACAGCCGATTGAGTAAAACGAGTTACTTTATGTACTTACTGATACCATTATTTTGTACTTGTTTTTGGGGTTTAATCTCAAATCGTATTTAAATATTAGGTACGATTCGTGTCCTTTGGAAATATTTTGGAGCAGTTGTAATGAGGAAAACGTGCAGAAAGTCAAAAATAGATCACAATCGTCCCATTCTGCGAATATTAAATTTTCCTTAATCTTACGATTCGTGTTATGAGGAAAACGTGCAGTTAGTAATACAATCCATAGGTTACAATCGTCGCACTCTGCGAATTCAAAATTTCCATTCTCCATTGGGTCTTTATATCATATCGTATTTAAAATTTAAATATTAAGATTCGTGATACCTACGATTCGCGATAATTTATTATCCTTTGAAAATATTTTGGAGCGGGTGAGACGAGGAAAACGTGCAAGTCGGCTCATTCTGCGAATACAAAATCTCTATTCTCCAAGTTTAGTGAACATATTTTGACAGTTTATTTATAAACGTTGCTTAAAGAAGTTTAAACGTCAAAAAAATATATGGCAGACGTTAATCATTACTTAACTTTAAGCAACCTTTATAAATAAACCCCTTGGTATCTGCCGAAAGACCTTCTAGCATCTTTCTCCACGAATGCTATGTCAGTGTCGTAAACGTGACTATCGATTAATCCGTGAAATCATAGAACTCCGCTCACTTACACAAAAACAACAAGGAGCCAATGTTACCATCATTCACTCCACACACTTTTTCTATGGTAAAAGTAAGCCTGGAGTTTTTTTTTTTTTAGTTAGGGCATCTCGTAGTTGACCTCTGAGATCATGATTACTTAACCGGGCTTTCCTGTGGGTGCCTTAAGCTACCACACTTAAACCTCCAGCCAGGGGTTATTCAACTATGCTAATTAAAACTAGTGGGGTACGAACCTCGGCATAGGGCGTCAACCGGAGGGAGGACATCAAGGATGGGAAGGGCTGGATCTAAGTTTTGATCATGATTATTAGTCGGGGAATTTAAAGCTACGTGCTCAGCTGCAACAACTGCTGGCACCTCGTTATCGAGCAAGGGTCGGAGGGGAGTATTATTTACTCGGGGAAGCGGTCGCGATCGCAAAGGACCTCGGCGGCGAGGTCGGAATGACGGGAGGCGTCTGTTTTTGTACACTGTACTGGTTTCCCTACTGCTCTCTTGGAGGAAGGTAATGGCGACCCCATTACCCTCTGGGGTAATGGGGGTAATGGGATAGTCAGGGTCGGTAAGGATTCGCTTAGGGCGGCGAGTTCGATTGATACTAGAAGGAATGTAACTAGCGGCCTCGACAACCAGAGGGTTACTGATTACAGTAACCCTCTGGTTGAAAAACATTGGTTTGGCGGCAGTATCGAAGTAACGCTTAGAAGAGCGTTTGAGAAATTGGTGGACGGTGGGGATTTTTAGGTCGAGATGGAGGATCTCATTCCTAACAAACCAGGGGGCTCCCGAGGTCTTCCGAAGGCAACGGTTCTGTAATATCTGCATCTTATGGATATGACTGGGTCTTGCTTGTGCAAAAACAGCACCCACATAGGTCATGATTGGGCGAATGCAGGTTGTGTAAATACGCAATTTGCACCGTAGTGACCATTTGCTACGTGCATTTAGAATATAGTGAAGCCTACCATGGACCCATGCGGCTCGCACGCGGGCTTGGGTTATGTGATCTTTAAAGGAGAGATGGTGGTCAAGGACTACACCTAGGTACTTGGCTCGCTTCTCCCAAGGGATAGGCTTGCCTAGCATGGTGATTGGGGCGGGGGAAACGGGGTTGGGTCTTTTTAAACGGTTTCGAAAAGAGAACCGCTTGGCTTTTGGCGGGATTGACTTCAATCTTCCATTTCCTAAACTAAGTGCCGAGTTTATCGACTGCGGTTTAGAGACTGGCGGCTATCGAGTCGAGGCCGAAGCCTCCGTAGTAAACAAGGAACCCTTATAGTTTCGTCATGTCCGTCTGTCTGTCTGTCTGTCTGTCTGTCTGTCCGCGGTCTAGCTCCGAGACCCTTAGTACTAGAAAGCTGTAATTTGGCATAGGTATACATATTAATTATGCAGACAAAGTGGTAAAACAAAATTATGAAAAACATTTTTTTTTAGGGTACCTCCCATACACGTAAAGTGGTGATGTTTTATTTTTTTATCCCACCATGTGTGGTATCATTGGAAAGGTCTTTCAAAAACATTGTGAGTATGTTAAAACCATTTTTGAATTCAGAGATCCGTTTGCGAAATATTAAGCTTTAAGGTTTTAAAAGGAAAACTATCACAGCTGAGTAGGCTTTACAAGTTAACGAGTAATAATCGACCAACTTAGATTTGCGGTTGTAAAAACATGTTCTCCCATACAGAATGTATCGGAGAACATGTTTCTCAACTACAAAGTTAAGTTTGTTCTTGGGATAAATTCATTCCAACTACGGAACCCTACATTGTGCGTGGTCTGACATGCACTTGGCCGGTTTTTACTTATAGGGATATCGCTGATGAAAAGCGTAAAAATAAGAGGGGACACTACGGATCCCTGAGGAACTCCAGCGCGAATGGGACGGGGGGAGGATAGAGCACCTTCGATTCGATAGCGGAAGGTGCGATTTGACAAAAAGTCTCGTAAGATGAGGACGAGATGGTCGGGCACCCCGAGTTTGTAAAACTTATATATTAAGCCGTTGTGCCAGACTTTGTCGAACGCTTTTGCTATGTCGAAAAATACTGCACCGGTCAACAAACCACGCTGGTACCCAGCGCTTATGTGTTCGGTGATCCGGTGGGCCTGATGCACGCTAGAGTGTCGGGAACGAACCCCAAACTGTTAGTTGGGAATGAGGCCCTTGGTCTCGGCGTAGTCTCTAAGACGCTTATAAATAAGCCTCTCATAGACTTTGCTACAGCAGACTAATGAGACGGTAACTACCAGGCTCGGACTTGGGCTTGCCGGGCTTACGGATACCGATGACGGTGGCTTCTTTCCATGCTTGTGGGAAGATGTTATTGCTCAGAGCACCATTGAAGATGGTGGTCAAGAGCATTATTAAGTGGGCTGGGAAGAGTTGGATCACCCTATTGGTGATTCCATCTGAACCGGGGGCTTTTCGGACTTTAAGACCTTTGATAATGTCATGCACTTCGTCAGGGGTGACGGGAGGCAGAGGGCAATCAGGGTCGTCAACGGGAGGGAGGGATGCTCTACGTTCGACTTCGGCGCCTACTTCAGAGAGGAAAGCTTGGTCTACTGGTAGTGTGCTGGATGAGCATTGAGCCTCTAGACTGTCGGCTAGGCACTCGGATTTGTCAATGTCTTCGAAAGCTATGGTCTTATCTGGGCGGACCAGGGGAGGTATGGAGGCGACCTGCTAGGACTTGAGTTTCCTCTGAAGTTCCCAGAAGGCTAGATGGGTGGGCTCTAGTTCGCTAAGCATCTTATCCCAGCCCGCGTCACGCAGCTCCACCATACGTTTCCTTACAGATCTCTGTAAGTAGCGCATGTTTAGCCTGCAGTCCTGCACTGCGTAAGTACCTAACTAGTAGGATTGAGACCATAGAGATGCATCGGACAGTCACGACTACACGTAACTGCAAGCATGACAAGCCTGCATGAACTATCATTTTGTGCAAGCGTGCTTGAGCGTCTGTATGATGATTTTGTGCAAGCATCTTGCTTGTGCAAGCAGCATGAAGATTGATAGAAATTTCATTATGCAGCTTGAACAAGCCACGCTTGTGCAAGCATGATTGAACGTGCATATCCAGGTTAAGCTTGCGGAATCATACGCACGTAAGTTGCACGCAATTAATGCAGCTAAAGCAAGTACGTCGTCGTCGTTCATCGCTCGCTCGATTGCTTGACCAATCAACAATAATCACACACAACATTACAACCATTCATGCAGGCTTGTCATGCTTGCAGTTACAAAAGCAAAAGCTAGTAGCAGTTGCAAAAGCTAGTATTGTATATGTCGCAGTAAGATGGTTATAGCCGTGAATAGTTATATGCCTAGGGATACAGCTATATACCGTAATATAGTTAAATGAAAGCGGCTCTTAACTGTCGGAGTGCCCTAATTTTGTTACTGCGAGTCTGCGACTAATTTCGACGTAACGCTCACTCAGCTCGCGCGTAGTTGGACTAGTTGGTCACAGTTCTAACCTAACCTAACCTATTTGGTCGGAGTGCCCTAATAGTTATATTACTAGATCGTGCTCGTATCAAAGTCAAATAATTGATTTCAATTAGGTACATAAAAGGCACTTTTGAACGTATCATAATTATATTCCTAGTCAGATAGTTATGAACCGCTTTCATTTAACTATACTGCCCTGCTAAGCCCAAAGGCGGTATCTCTGAGATACGCCCTTTTCGTTTTTTTTTGTACCATTCAATAGCTTTAACAATTTCCCATCTAATGGTATAAGCGAAATAGCGCTATCTTACTTAAAACATTTAAAAAAACCACTAAGAAGATTTTTATATCTCCATTTTTCTTTACATTACAATTTACAAAAGTCAATTTTCTCAAAACTTACTCCGGTTGAGATACCGCCTTTGGGCTTAGCAGGGCAGTATATTACGGTATAATATATAGCTTTATCCCTAGAGATATAACTATGTCACAGCTATAACCATCTTACTACGACATCATATACATTACATTTAACGCACTACTAATAAGACTTTATTATGCGATACTAATAACTAATGTAATTTTCACCTAATATGATCAGCACGCGTCAATTAATTACGCGCTGCGCGAACGCATCGAAAGTGTTTCAGTGAAGACTCTACGCTATTGATCCAGTAATGCACATTACACAACGCGCGCGATCGCAGCGCACGCGCAACGGATATGCACGTCTGTCGGCGCTATCGTAACCATCGTAAAATTCGGAAATTGGCACAACCTTGTACTAGAATTTTCTAAGTAACATTAATTCGGAAAATTAATTTAGCTTCAATTCAATTAATCAGAAAATAGTTTATGGTCACTTAACAATTACATAATCGAGTCGAGGTTGGCAAGTGGCCACGTTAGCTGCTCATATTTGCAGACTACATACTAGTCCGCACTCGATGCTGCTACAACCTGCACCTTGCCACAGATTAGTACAGATGGGTCAGTCACTCTGCAAAATCATTTAAATAAAATGCGACTTTTGCTACGACACAATAAAGTGCAATTCTGTACCCTAAGTGCATAATACACGATCAATCACAAATTCACAATTTGTTTCGATTTGAAACAGATTGCTAATCCATTGCTTTATAAGTTGGAAAAAAAATCTGATCAAAATAGGTCGCACGCTATTTATTTTATTACCTACAGTTATATTCACCTAAAAAAAAATCTATCGCGTAACTCTTATATTGACTACGTTACGCTCTCTGAATTCGACAAGTCGAGCCTGCCGCGTACATGGCTCATCAAGCTATACATTTCCAGTATAAGCTGACCTCGCATTGTAACGAAATCCTATAAAATGCGAGATCAGCATAAACTGGAAATGTATGGCTTGATGTGTAGCCGTGTGTACCTACCTATTTGTAGCTTCATCTCTAAAATGCGGAGTGACCCATCAGTATTCATCTGTGACCTTACTACCTTTTTGTCAAACAAGAGTCTAGTCTACGGTCAAACGTTTCAGCTGCTGCATCCCAAGAGACGCCATACGATCTGCTCAACTGGGACGTAAGAAGTAACATTATCTCTAACCTTTTACACTTTTTTTCTCTTTTACGAAGAACCTGCGACAAAAGTGTTCTTCATAATCTCCATAATTAGCACCGCTAAGTAGACTGTTCTGCGCGTTGTTGTAGGACATAGCTGCTCCGTGTGTACAATAGGAGCTGAGGACCGTGACGTAATGACATGCTTTACGCTACGTCTAAACGACCAAGTGTCACTGAACTTAAAACACTTAAGAATTAAGATTGTTATAGAAACTGTCCCAGGTTACAAGTTAAGCTTACAGGAGCTTAAAAAAGAACAACATGAAGTAGAAAAGTTAAACTCTGGTGAATAAACAGAAGATGGAACCAAAATATGATATGAATAACAGAATAATGTCTGCAATGACAGGATGCAATAAAATGGGATACCCTAAGTAAGAAGTCTATTCTCATTTCTGTTGTGAATCTCCGTGTTCTACTCGGAGTAACACCGGTACAAAATGTATATATTATACCAAACCACGTAACAGCCGCATAGACAATGCGTGGGCGTCGAGGTTAATCTTGCGCCACTATCCCACTGCCTGAGATTCACATCGCATCCAACACACAAATGTGGTACCTGTCACGATGCATCAGAGTGCAAATTCAAGAAGCAGCATACACAATAGGCCGTTTCACGTGTGATTTCAACGGCTATCCGTAACTGCAAACCATATTAGAAGGTATTTACTTTGCATTGTAAATGATACTATTATATTATTTGTGGATACGGCTAGTGAAGGCTCAGGAAGTTTAAGCGCAACCAAACTTTATGAAAAGGGATGACGAGATACAACCACAATTAGCAACGTCTGAGGCTTGGAGCAGAAATGCTTTGAAACTTTTCGTAGAAGAGAGAAAGTTGTTACAGAACAATTTACATTAAGATAACGTTACTAGAGCAAAGATAAGTTATGAGTCGGTCTATGCACCCGGCAAAATAGTACTGCAGCCATTACAGGACAAAGCCAAATTCTTGTTACTTTACGACTAATAGTAATAATACAGCTGAGCGTTTGATCAGAAATTCGTAACACACCGTACAATGTGGGTAAGTACAACGAGCGCGCCGCGCCGCCGCGCTGGTGTGCTCTGTAGATCCAATGCGCGTGCGCATAGCGGCGCAGTGACGTCATCGGTCATCAGGTAACGACCAATGACTCATAAGTCATAGTCCTTTGCTTTCCAGGAAACAACGTTCGCGGAAGCGCCGAACCAAAGGACCAAATGAGTCAAAACTTGTAAAAGTGCTTTCATTCAAACTAATTAAAGTTTGTTTGAAGTTAACACATTTTAGCAAAACCGGATCTTATGTGCTGTCAATTTTAGTTCGTACAAGTTTGTTTTATGGACTAATAAAAGCACCAATTTGTCCCCCTTTAAGGATTTTAATTTTCTAAAGCATAAACAGTTTTTAATGGAATAACCGAAATTGGCATTGCCACGACAAAAAGGGAGGAATCTCAACTGTTTTCATTCTTGCTTGCTTTGACCATGCATGCATATCCTGGAAATTTCTTTAACATGCACGTGACAAATGTGGCAAACCATTACACATTCGTAACAGTTTCACAGACATTGTGAACCAGATACCAAACAAAGAACTTTCTATTGGACATGGTACGTTTGCGAGTTATCCATTGGTTTTCGTAACGAATTACAGTAAGCAATTGACATAACGGCCTTCAGCTCGGAGCCAAAATGGCGGCGAACCGCGCAGCCAGATGATATCTGACTTACCATGACTAATTCCGACGGTCGGTTGGTGTAGGAAAGTCAGTGATATTGGCGGAAATACAACAATAAAAACGTGCTCTCTACTTATCCATGGAAATATCATAACTAATTCATAACTGTGGAGAAATGAAACTTAAGTGATTGGTATAAGTGAAACATTAAAGTGATCAACAGTCGTGATGGTCAAAGCAACTTGAACGTTGTAGGATTTGATTGGTGGTAAAAGGTCACTTCCCTATCTTTTTTTTAATTGATAGTAATCCTATCAAAATAAACTTTGTTATCTTTGGATACATGTATCAATATCTAAAAGCATTATGAAACTGAGTTCAGATGGAGTGCCTATTGTCTTGTAGATCATCTAACTACGTTGGTGCAGGTGTCCTCGGCAAACCGAGCGGCTTCAGATAACGGTGGTGCGACAACGGGGGCGGCGCCGCCGGCGCAGACAGCGCGTCACACGCTGCCGCCCAACTGTTACACGGTGATGTTGAGATTGAACTCACGTACTCATGTCATTTCTGGCCCAACATCGTGCTTTTAGGCAAAATCGTAGGTAGATCAAAAGAATATAAATGTAATGAAGGTGATGTTTTTTGTCGATTCAAAATACATGTATATGAATAATACATAAGTGGCGAACAAAACAAGCAAGAAAATAATCCAACCGTGGTGCATACTTTCATTTGCATGTTATCTCCATAGTTTATGGTGTGGGATGAGAACCTGATAGTGATGTACCACTAAAAGTAACCCAGTGCAATTAGCAATTAACCAGTGCGCAGGCAGATCGATATCTGCGGCCGATGCGCGTACGCACGCACTCGTTGAAGAGAGTGCGTCGCGGTCGCGTGACGACACGCCATAAGTAACAGGTTGCTGTTGTCACGAGGCGACGAACTCTAATACCGCACCGATTCACATCTTAGTAGCAAGTATAAACTTTACAGTAATAGTAGTCACACACAAAGAAGTTGCAAAAGATCTAAAGGTTTGACTGCAGCAAACTCTGATGCTAGACTTTTTTCACAGGTGGAATGTCCATGTCTTGCCGTATTGTGCACAGAAAGGTGCGGGCCACACACAAGGCACGTGAGACGAGGACGACACGCAGACGCGGCAGTAATACCCATACAGATGGAAAAGCGACGCGCCTGCGTCTTGTCTTTTCGGTATGTTTTGTGTCAGATCGCGTTAAAACATTTTGTATGAAGAATAATGAAGATACGTGAGAGGGACGCCGCCGCCGCGTCTGCGTCCCGTCCTCTTCTT
Organism: Agrochola lychnidis; assembly: GCA_963680765.1. Taxonomy (NCBI): domain Eukaryota; kingdom Metazoa; phylum Arthropoda; class Insecta; order Lepidoptera; family Noctuidae; genus Agrochola; species Agrochola lychnidis. The sequence continues at coordinate 1,340,987 of OY796850.1, read as the reverse complement.
ACGTTCCTTCTCTGTGGCCCGCGCCTAAGGAAACGCCTAAATATTATCGCACGAGAGCGTTCATTTAGGTGTCGCGAAAAACGGGCATAAGAATTGCCAAACTTCGGTTTGTTCAGAGATTCAGTCAGATTTAAGAGCGTTTATCTTAAAAGTTGGCACGTCGCAAATAGATGTCAAATATTTCGCTGTTTTGATTAATTTGGCAATATTACTGTATGGAAAAATGAAATGTGGCTAACTAGCGAACTAAAATATTGATTATGAAATGCAATAATTAATATCGTAACACCGAATATTTAGTTTTAGATGTAAAAAAAGTATTTGGAAACGATTACAACATCAAATTCAGTGTTATAATTGCAATTCATTATTAATATTCTAATTCGCTAGTTAGCCACATTTCATATTTCCATACAGTAACATTGCCAAATGAATCAAAACAGCGAAATATTTGACATCTATTTGAACTACTGATAGTCGGAATAGTGAGTCATATGTCATTAAATGAAAAGCCATGACAGTGTTGTCACAGATTGTAAAACCATATCGCTAAATGTTTTACATAAATTAGAATGTGTCAGGCCCCAGTGACGGCCACTTTCTGAATCAAATTATGGAATCATTTTCAGTGCTATGTACACGCATCGAGTATAGTTATCAGTTTGTATGATTATATTTTACATAGGGACTGACTATGTATGATTAGTCTGTCATACTGTAATTTAAGCCTTATTTATAGTATTCACTCTTTGTAATAAAATCATTAATCGCACCAATACGGAGCACGAAACACTATTAACATTCAAGTATTATATTCGTATAATCATTAATATTGCTAATAGTGCACGAACGCTCACTTTACTGAAACGTAACAATGGTTAATGCAGCGTTAACAGAAACAATACTAATAGGCGTTTAATTGTCAGATTACATGATTGCTACATTTTGGTCAGCTGCGCGTGCGCTTGTAGCTACTGCATATTAATTTGAAAATTAATTTTTCACTTACTTACAGGATTGCAAATAATTTTGTTTACAGAGTGAAATAAACATCATATTATTGACAAATAATGTTGCGGGTTACTAAGAGTACGAAAAGCCTGATCAGCATTTTTTAATTTTTTGAAGAGTATAACGACGTTTTTGCCATTACTGTGATTAGGGTAAAATATAAGGGTAAAAATATTTGTGAATTCGTGATGCTAATGATGTTTTCAAAAAATATAAACATGAAAAAGAATTTTGCAAATCCGTCTATTTAAGACGGAGTTATGCCCGAACATACATAAAAATATATACATATATATATATAAACATCCGAATTGACAACCTCCTCCTTTTAGAAGTCGGTTAAAAACTATTTGTCTTGCTCAAATAGTAAAGTATTTATTTTTTAAATTAGACCTTCGCTGGAACCAATCTCGGGTACTCGAAACCAACTGGCTAAGCTATCAAGTGTTCGGGGATTTAACTGCACTTGTACGGTATCATCTCGAATTGACAAAAAAAACATATTTCTACGCTATGAGAACAGTTTTTTTTTCCTACACTATCGTGTGACACACGTGAATGATCTCGACGCATGGCGCTAAAATCTTGATCGAGCCACAAGCACACACGTGAACACGTCGCAGGACTCACAGCCTACATAATAATTATTAACAGGGTGGGTAAAAAATTGTGGATCAAAGGAAATAGGGCGATAGTTGGGGTTATTTGCGGTAAAAATTATCTCTATGGCAGAGTAGTAGTATCCTCTGATTTTCGTTAATTTAGACTATTTTAGACCTTGCTATGATTTTTTTTATTTTTTATTATAAAAATAATTGTGTTATACCTCGTTTTAATCGTCATTTAACAGGCAAGTTTTTTAATACAGGGTAATTTTTTGGTAGTACATATTTTTATTTCAGTAAGGTTCTAAAGTTACATAATTTTTCGTGTGACTTTAAAAGATATTGAAAAAGTGCCAATAGGTACTCATAAATCATACCCACTGTCATAAAAGCACTTCTAACTAAACACCATTTATTGTTTTAAAATAGGTAGCCATTTTACTCTAACTGCCTATTTATTAAAAAAATTGGTATTTTCGTTAAAAAAAACAATCAAATATTCATATCTTTTAAGGAGATCAAGTTAGGGCTCTGTCTGATACAGAGATATTTTTTTACTGCAAATAACCCCAACTATCGCCCTGTTTCGTTTGATCCACGATTTTAAACCCAGCCTGTATACATACATCTGACGTCAGCAAACAAGCTTTGTTAAACGATTTTTTTTTTGAGTAATCTGCTACGCTACATTGTTAATTAAATGGCGCATAAAAAAATCATAGAAACAAAGCGTTCGGACGTATCGAATTCGTTATGCCGAAGATCCGGATTAACAATATTACAAAAGCAGGAAAATATTTAGGGAAAAACATTTTAAAATATCTTGAACGAAAAAAACGAGGTCTTGGAAGACACACATGGTATTGAGTTGACATCATCGAAGAATCTAAAGGTTAAGGGAATATCAAAGTAGCAATTAACAATTTGTTTTGTCATTGGATGATTTTGACAATATTATAAACTGTTCGATTAGTTTATTCTACAGCCAGCTATAAAAAACAAAGAGATAGGAAAGTATTATGAAACTGGAGCGCTTTGTTCGAAGTGCGAAACTGTTAAAACAATAAGATACTATTGTTTGTGTAGAGCAAGATATGATACTGTCATCGTATTGTGTTCAGTGGCTTGTGAGCAAGAGAACACTAGGGTGCAGTTACTTGAGGAGAGGCACAGGTTACCCAGTATTAGGCGAGAGGTTATCACATGAGTTGCTAATGCGTGAAGTCTTGTGAGTGCACTAGACTACCAGTAACTTGTCGTTGTATCTGTACAGAATACTTTGCTTAAATTAAATACTTGTTGTGCTATTAACACCTTGCAGTACTCTGGACTGTTTGCCATTTCTGCCGTTGGGATATTTATGCCCGTTTTCATCAACGTTCCCTAAATTCTAAGCCGAGGTAGGTGGTTTCAGGTGCATATTAAAATCTAGGAGCAAGAATGTTCAGGCCATGTTGATAGTTAAAATTAATGCATGTCCTGCGTAGTCTCGATACGGATAATTTATCACAGACCAGTCCGATTTTATCGTTTGTTTGATGTTTTCCTGTCCAGATTTTCAAAGATCGTTATGATTACTCATGATATATTGCCGAATGAGGAAAACTGTCGATTTTCCTCCGTTTGACCAGTATGGAATGTTTATTTTTTTGTAACAATACAGTAATTAAACTAATTACTCTAAGGTTAGATAATAAACAGCAGTAGGTACCCAGATATCTATACTTAATAATATTTCTTTGTTGGTTACTATAAGTAAGAATAACAATAACTTGTACCGAAGTATCATCAGTCAGCGTCTCACATTCACCCATCCGCTACAGGCACAGCAGTGTAATGAGGTTCGAATTCAATACTCGACTACTGAATAGTGTTCCGTTAATTAACGGTAATTATTTCATAGGGTCATTAAATAACGGCTAATTCAATTCCCTAAATGACGCGGACATTTGATTAGGAGGAGGTAACATTTGATTTAAAACTGAACAGAGTTCATCATCATCATCAGCATATAAATGTTCCCTCTACTGGAACACAGGCCTCCTCTCTGTGAGAGGGAGTGGGCCGTAATCCACCACGCGGGCCCAGTGCGGGTTGGTAGATGTCACATGTCTTCGAATTTTCGGTTCTAGGACATGCAGGTTTCCTCACGATGTTTTCCTTCACCGTTTTGAGAACAGTGGTGATGAAATAATTTACACAAAGTAAAGCGCCTGTCTGGGTTCGAACCTACGACCTACAACTCGTAAGTCGCGGCCGTTACCACTGGGCTACCACTGCTCTCGAACAGAGTTACTAATTGATTATAAATTTGATTTTGCAACATTGGAAAATTACAAAATGTTAAAAAACATGATGCAAAATATCGATTTCACTTTAAATCCTAGAGGTAAAATAAACCACAAAGTTGGCTTTCTTTCAATGACAAACTGTGTACACTGAGCATACGAAGTGTCCGTCGTCGTTAGCGGTGTATTGAATGAATGGCGAATCTCTTCACCTCGAGAACCAAGCGCCGCCGCCGCGCCGAACGCTCGACCTTAAGCCTCCTTTGTGAGGCTGCTAGCGTTTCTCGTTAGTGCACACCCGTCGTGATTCATTCATAGATAATGCAACTGGTTAATTTGCAACGTGGCTGCTTTTGCCGACTTTGGGGTTTATTTATAAACGTTGTTTAAAGTTAAGTGACGTTGAAACGTCAAAAATGTATGGTCAAACAGTCGCTACTCGCTAATCAGTTGGTTCAAATCTCGTGTAACGCTACGAGTTCATTTTAGAATTGGATATTTTTAGAACTAGTTTATAATATTTTTCTTTGGGACAGTCTTCTTCTTTTCGTTTCGATGTACAGTGGGCTGCATCAATTCGGTAACCCCAGTTGTATTAAAATTTTAATACAACTGGGGTACTCAATTGATGCAGCCCATTGCACCAATATTGCTTATACTGTTTGGGCCCAGTAGGCGGCCATGTTTATTGCGGCGTCAGCGGCTTTGTGTAGATCGTCAAGGGTGTAGGTGAACGGACATTTGGGTCACTCTAGCTAGAGTCTAGCAGATGGGGCATAGTCTGTTCAGGAGCAGAGCAGCGCACTCGCATTGGATGTTGGATGAATAGATAATGCCCCATTTCGCGAAATAATGTTTGCCACTGCAGTTCGCGACCGGAAGGCATCTGTTTTCGGCTGCTTTAGGAAGCCTTGAGGTGGTGGATACCTCTCTTCACACAATTTAACTTCGCTATTTAGGTGGCCTGTCTTGGATCGCCAGTGTGACTTTTTTAGAAAACCATCAACGACACTGATTTGCAAATTCTCATTCTGTTCGATTTCGTGCTATAATTATTATTATCTCAGCATGAACTAACACATTTCAAATAATGGAAACTAGAGCGTCAGGTAAGGAGTACTTAAGTTCCCACGCCGCAAGAACCGACTGCAATGGATTACCTACATTTATAAGAAAATCTATGACTATCTGGCTAGGTGATAGCGATCATTACTGGCAGAACTAGTGCTGTAGCAGTCAACAAGCGGGAGAAATGGTTAAACATCGCCTGCAGTTTTGTTTATTCCGGATCAGAGCCATTATGAAAAATATATTTTACAGCTACGCGAAGAGTTATATATGCTTCTCGGGATAAAAGATAACCTGTGACCTTTCCATCCGCGGTGGTCCTGTGGATCTGCACGTCGGATCTCGGCTTGTTGGAGCGTGAACACTTGGGAGAAATTGACATAAATGTGAATTAACGATGGAAACGTTGTAGTGAGGTCTGTTTCGATTTGCGTGTAGCTAGACCGCGTATGAATAAAATAGTGAGCATGCAGCGTTGCGACACGGCGGGTTCAACGATCGACGGAGACACCGTATCGGGTTCAATTATAACAGGACCTCGGTATCTGCCAGGGTTCGCGTAACGCATACGTAATAATTATGAAATTGTTTATGCAGCTACTCAATAACCAGAATCGTACCAGGAAAAATTGAGCCAACAACGGTTATCGAATGCATTTCCTAAACACCGAGTGCATATTATTTACATTTGGGCGAATGCATAAACCTTGAACCGCTATTTTAACAATGGTAGTTTTATAAATGAATTGAAAATATTTGTAAATACTAGAAACCATGAAAGGTAAACAAAAAGATTCAAGTGTGACTACCCATCATTCATCGACAACCAGTAATGGAATGAATAATGCTAAACATGATTCTATTCTCATATAAACGTAAGTAAACAGTACATTTTCTAGACAACAGCTATGGCATGGGAAATAACAGCTGTCAATCTAAACACTTCCTTCGGCTGTTGCTTGCTGCATAGTTCGCAAGTATCGATCGTTTACTAGTTGTATGAGAGGCGGCAGCTGTCGCATAGTGTCGGGTCGGTGCCACAGGTCGGGGTGTCACGCACCGGCGAACGGCGGCACCTGCGCCCGCGCCGCCGCACCTCTCTCCACACACTATACCACAAAAATAAGGCTCAAAAGACCTGGGACTTTCCGGGCTTTCTTTCTTCACCGTAAATGTAATAAACTCATATTTATTTTTCCATGTTTTATTTTTAGCCCAAAACTATGACAACCAGTCTTACAAGTCCCATGACGTAAAAAGAACGCTGCTCGTTTACCTGCGCGCTGAGAGATTTATCGATTCCTGCTGTTCCAAAGTACTAAATAGCTAATAAAATACCTATTATGATTCTACAATGAAACAATTGCACTCATATTATAAAACAATAGCCTAATACTTTAGGACCCGATCACGCGACTGTACCCGAGCGCAGACATATCCCCTGCACGATTTGCTGACGACTTGGACACAATATATTCGGACACAGTGTGTGGCCCAGCGTTATTTTTACGTGACTCAAACCATTTATTTCAATTAAACCATTTACAGGCACTTTTGAATTGTCAAAGAATCGGTCAGTTAATCAGAAAGTTGAAGCTAGTTGCCCATAGCAAAACGTAGATCTCTATGACAACAACTATGCCAAGTCTTCTTTTTGTGTTTGTGTTGTTAACATCATTGATCTCACTTCTGTCGTAGCTTCTTCGTGGCGTGGTAAGCGCGGGCTGTAGTCCAGCAGGTATTGTATAATTAATTCTAGGCAGTAAACCTGCCGAAGCTTGCCCTCTCATGTGCTCTCTCATTACAACTGTCACGACGACTACACGGAAACGTCCATTATGTTTTTGTTCCACTTGTGGACTGTTTCGTCCATTGTTCTGGACACGTTCTGGATTTGGCAGTTAATTTTAGTTCCGAGCGTTATGGGCGGGTCAGACGGTGGTCGTCCAGTTTAGTAGAACGAAAGTGCTTCTAAATATGCTCAAGCCTCGACCGATAGCTAATTTAACAAGAAATTCGAGGTCGTGAATTAATAGAAAACGTCGTTAGATTTACTTTACAGTCTTCTATGGGTTTTAACATTAAGCACTCATCGAAAAAAAATTGGTGAGTCATTGTATGTAGAATTGTACTCGGTCAAACGTTGTCGCGAGTTCAGATCGATAGTGTTAAGTAACCACCTGGTGCATTCCCCTGACCGGCACGAGTGTGACCTACTAATGCGATAATGTCCACTTCTACAAACTAGCTCATAATGCTATTAACTCCACTGCTTAATACTTCATGTGGCACTCTGGCATAAGACAGATTTGCAATCCACTTTGGAGAATGCAGCCATTAATATGTTACAGCGTCATGCTAATAGTTCTTAAGCTGGTACATACTTGTACATGATTGGATATTTAAAACTGCCCATATTGAATCAAAACAGGTAGACCACGCTAGTTTTAACGTTAACCACGTATTGTCTCCTATGAAGATCCATTCATTTGACGTAGCGACTATCGAGTGAGCACATAATAGTAATTAAGGTGGCTAAACAATGGAAACTTTGTGAACACGATGAAGGACGAGGAAGTCACCACTAAGGACATGATACACTGCTACATTAAGTGAATCTGTTTACTGTTGGTGTGCTCGCAGCTTGCACAAATCCCCGCCGCGTCTGTCAGTCTGTATGTCTCAACGCGATAAACTTAAAAACTACCGAACGGATTTTTTTCACCTATAAACGGAGTGATTCATGAGGAAGGTTTTGGTGTATTGTATAATTTATTAGGGTTTTGTGTAAATTGGCTTAAATATGACGATTATTGTTGAAGAAGTCGGAAAAAATCACGCTGACTGGGAGCTTTACTGGCGTGCGCCGCGTAAACCGCAAAAGCTACATAAAATGTATGTTCTACAGTATTGTTCACCTTAAAAAGTTCAACAAAAAGTCGGCGATGACATATTATGTCTATCTATCTTCTAAGGATGATCCACAATCTTTTCTTTCTTTTCTTTTTTTTTTTTTTAAAAAACGTTGCCCCACACTAGGAATTTCTCCTGTATCGTGGGCAAAAGCATTATCTTTCAGAATTTGATTAAAAATTTCATTATTTCCGAAGCTATTTTGACCGGTATTATATTAATCCTTATCCAATAAAATATGTTATTTAAATTGGGCATTTTATTTAGATTAAAATATGCCGTGACATCATAAATCATTTAAATGAATAGTTTAAAAGATATCAATATCACAGACTCAAAATTACGCGTAACTACATAATTATAATTGACGGCAACGCGGGCACAGCGGTATTAGTCAATGACCTTTCCTCAGTTATTACTTATTTTATTAGGTATGTAATCCCGGTAGTACGTTCCCGTGGGATATTTTTCGACATCCACGCGGGCGAAGCTGCGGGCAAAAGCTAGTAGTATATTATATATGACGTTATGTTAATAACCTATAATATTTTGACTTTACTGTTTATGTGGTCGTCTACCCAGATTTTACAATTTTTATTTCTAGATGCATATCGAATCCACTGTCCCAATCTTCGTCAGATGAGCTGTTAAGTAGGTCTAGCAATAGTACATTTTGTATGCGCATCATTGCAAAAACTAAACAGTCTGTAACATGAAACAACCGCCCGGTAGAATGACGCTCTCGCGATATATTATAGCCGTGTGTGGTCGGTTAAGATATCTTTACATTAGGCGCTAAAAATATTTATTATCTTCAAAGTGTGTGACTACCTTTACTTTTTGTCTCCCAAATTTTAGCTGTAGGAGTTGCAGGACAATATCCAGTATGAACCGGAAGCAAGTCAATCTCCTAAACAAATGATACCATAGCATAAGGGATAGCCCCAGGGTATACCCGTTATGTATTCTCACGTCAGACTCGTAAAATGCTCGACTTTCTTCAGTAAAGGCTTCTGCAGACAGGCGCGACGCGACTCTAATAAAACAACTTCTAAGAAAACTTCACGGTAGAAGAATTACCGGTGTCGCCAGTCTGCACGAGCCTTAACGGTACCGTTCAGTACTGCAAGCACATACACAACGTTTTGACGGGCAATAATATACTGAACTGAAATTAACTTTTCGTAACTTCACAGATTTTGGCCAAGTCTTGCATTTATAATAGTATTGTGAATATTTGGAATGCTACTTAATTAGAAATTAATGCATAATACGTTAATATTTTAAACTTTTGAAGCGACGAGGCTTCTTGCTGCAAAAACTATTTGAGATTGGAATAGGAGCTTTGGTAAACATAAAAACCCTGACGTATCTGTTCTTTGACATATGATCTCAGATCTTCCTATGCACGATTGGTATTGTTGATCGAAGGCGCGATTACCACTAGATTGCGCATCCGCACTTTAATCAAGCAAAGTGAGCACGACACGACTACGACTTAACTCAACTGGCTGTGCATTTAGCGAGCAGCCTTCACCTCATTTCACTAAAACCTCGGAGTCAACACGTCGGAAACAATGCGAAAGTGTTGTGTGCGCACTTTCCACTTGCAAGTGAAGCATCAGCACACTGCACCGGCACACGGCCACACGGGCTCTCCCGGCTCACGGCATACGGCACGCGACACGAACAATGGCCGTGTGAGCTGCTTTCGTTGAGTGAGAGGCCATCGAATCTCGTGCGTTTCTCTTATGTTAACTGTTTTACTTTGTATGTTAGTGACTACGTGAGTCATAACTACTTGTTTCGAGATAAAAATATGTTAAATACTTGTACGTGGTAGATGCACCTTCGAGATATAAGAACGGTTACCTTCGAGACGTTAAGCTATTATGTTTACGAGGAAATTCTTGGAAAAAGTTCTGTCATCATATTTTTAGAATTTTATCTAAATAAGGAGATTGGCACTTCGGGCGCGGTCTGGTGTGGCAGCGCGTTCCATGCGCGCGTTTGTGTTGTGCTGTAGTTCATAGTACTGGACCACGAAAAGGCGCTACGAACGAAGAGCGCCTGATCTGTGGTGCTTCTAAGACTTTCATAAAGTTGTATAGTATAGCTTATAAGAATAATAATTTTGATGATTTCTTAGATGTTCTTTAGGAAATCTATTAAGCCTTGTGTTACATACAACATTCTATAGCTCTTGGTAAGTAGGTATAACACGTTGAAAGTTTTAAATGTTACAAAAACTAAACGTGGAGTTTCTTGCCGGCTCTTCTCCATAGGAAGCGACCAATTGGAACCGCGCACCTAGCTTCTGACGGTTCATAAGTGCCCTTGTAGGTTTATGTGAAATAAAATATTTTGATTTTGATTTTGAAACAATAGCCATTGTACTGCTAGTTAAAAATAGTTTTCTGTAAGACTATATTTGATTATTGAGATGACAGTAGTTAGCGAGACAGAACATTTTTGCTTGTTGCAATACATGTGGTATTTTCATGCAAAGAAGGCAAACTTTGGTAAACATAACTGGCAAATTATAGTTGTACTATAGGTAGGTATACCTCTGCCTAACCCTTCGGGGCATACAGGTGTGATGTAATGTTATTATTTTAAGTTTTATTTGTTGTCAAGTAAGGTGCATAATTATGGTTCTACCTTTAAAGAATTTTCCTAAAGGCAGCTCATGAGACTTTCAACTTCTTTTCTATATTTCTCAGAAGTACATGAGAGTGGATTGGCTGATTACATTACTTGCTACTTGCCTTATCTTGTCTATTTTACACTACTATACAGTAGTGCTCCACAATTACCATGAAATCATTACAAGCAGGGTTTTGTATAAAATATGCAGTTATTTAGTTTTACAGTCAAGGCTGCTTGTTTTTTATTCAAATACCTGGCAAGTATGACTAGGTCACAGATAATGGTGAAGTTTCCATTCATTGACAGAAACAATACATACTTTTTGCAAATATTTTAAATAACAGATCAATAAGTTGCAACATCTTGTTTAAAAATATGTTTGTGTTTATTAATGAATGCTTAATTCAAAAATATAATTTGATTTCACAAAAGTGTTGTGTTTTTAAGTACCTACTAATAAATGCTGCATACTTTTAATAATATACTCATTATATGCCCCCCTCTCCAGTGTTATCTTGAAGGTTAAATCTGAGGCTGAAAGAGTTTCTCTCTAGTTGTCAACTCAGCATCACTACTAACAAGTTTACATGATTGTATACAGTTCTTTGTTTTATTGTCATGTGAATGCTTTATAATAAATGTTTTCATTACTTTCAGTTTGGACCTTACTTTATTACTTGAACATTATACTTAATAATCAAGTAACCAATTAATAACGCTAATCATAAGCTCATTGCTTGAGTAAAAGAATAAGTTATTACATTGTAATGCATGTGGGTACAATCACTATTTTTGTCGCACGCGCTTATTTAGATTGAGACAAACTGTCAAATAAAGATTTTAGAGCCAATCTTAGACCTTTCACGGACGCCTAAAATAAAGTAGTAATAACAAGTTTTACATACCTCGACTAAGTTATTTCAGAGGTTTCCAAATAATTTAGTAAATTGAATTTCGGCCTGTATTACAATAATAAAGGTGTTCGGACCAACCTGCTAGTTGTGCAGCGCCGCGTCGCCTCCAAACAACATCCACGTTCATTATGTTGAAATAACAAAACACAAAAACTATTCACCTACATTAATTAATAACTTTAATCAACTAATTCATAATGCACTTTCTTAAATTAACGTAGCAACAATTTAAATACACAAAATCATAGAACAAAACATGAAGCTTTTGATGTCACGAAAATAAAAACATAAAAAGAAACATCACCAGTTCACCACAAAACATTACTCATTGTCACAGACTGACAGTACGCTCGCTCTGTGCTGACAGTCAGACAGAAGGAAGTGGGGGGAAAGAAACTAGGGACGTGGGGAGGAGGCGATTGGTGACTCAGTGAGTCAGTGTTACCATTTTTTAACTGAAGTAATAATGTTCTAATTATGGCATTTCACATCGCTATTCGTTTTCGGGGTGTTCGCGTATTCGTTAGTTGTCCAAATACGACAATGTGAAGTTACTATGTTCGCCTATAGTTACTTATTTTGAAGAAGAATTTATTTTGTGTTGTTTAAAGAACATTTTTTGTTAAGATTATTTTAAGAAGATTTTGTTCTTATTTTTGTATTCTTAATCTTTTCTTTCTTTTTAATTTTAGTAGTTTATAATTTGTGGAAGCTTTTAAATAGCAATCGGAAGCACTATTGTACAGACGCCAGCACATCAAGCTACTCGAAAATGTCAAATTTTCCCAATCAACTTTGAACCTTAAAGTACAGCGATAAAGTTGAAAATCTATTAAATATATTTGACAGATTGTAGTAGCTTGATGTGGTGGCGTCTGTACATACTAAATAGATATTAGACTGTAAGCTTTCTGAAGAATAAATAAATATATGCCTATTTTTCACGAATAAGACTAAATACGTAAACACACGAACACTCTTATCCGGCCGCCGCCGGTTGTCGGTTTTTGGTCAGTAACCGAATGACTTCGTTTACCGTCCACACATGGCCTCCAGTAGAGTGCGTAGCATCTAGCTTCTAGCAAAAATATTCTTGAATGTTCACTGTTCGTTCATGTCGATGGTGGACGGTGTGTTCGAGTAAAAGTTATAGCACAAATATCAACTCGGAAAGGGATCGTCACAGTATCACCGCAGTTCGTGCGCTTGTCCTGAGGCGAGGCGATTATGTTACGATTCCGATTTGTGTGTTTTGCAGTAGGGAGTTTGCATGAAACTAATGACTGAATGGCTCGAGTTAATACGGTGACGATCCCTTTCATGTAATTTTATTCTAGGTGCATCGTCTTCACATACAATTATTTAATAATGTAGGTATGTACAGACGCCAGCACATCAAGCTACTACAATCTATCAAATTTATTTAATAGATTTTCAACTTTATCGCTGAAGTATAAGGTTCAAAGTTGATTGGGAAAATTTGACAGTTTCGGGTAGCTTGATGTGCTAGCGTCTGTACCAATTCAAAATATTGTAAAACATTACATTGTATTACATTACAAAGAGTAACGGTGGAGTTTCTTGCCCATTCTTCTCAATACGAAAACTACCTTTTGGAAGGGGCGACTAGAATCAATTCCATTATTTTGTTTCCTATATTCGGACTTCTACACTATCTGAATAAAACAGTAAAAACGCGAATACTGAAGAGCGATGTGAAGTGCCACAACAAAGTTCTAAACCTACCATAGGTAATACGGACTGGTTTCCACAATTGAAATTGTTTATTCTGTAAATAGGATATCGGAATCACTTTTATTAATTCCACGTCAAAGCGCGTATTTTGCATGCGTAAACTTACCTAATACGATTGATGGTGAATTTAAAATAATGTTACTAGTAGAACGCGAACAGGCAATCGCCTTCATATTCGCCGTGTATCGAGGTCAGGTGTCGCATTCTATTATGCTGGGGCAGACAGACTGGGGCTACATTGTCGTGTTATCGCGAATTCAACTTCGCGGCTCTCTCTTGCACACCGCTCGACGTCTCGATGAGTAAAGGCTCGTGCAGACTAGCGCGACACGCGACGCGACACAAAAGCACCGCTCGTCGCGCGACGAGCGGTGTCTTTGTATCGCGTCACGTGTCGCGCCTGTTTGAAGGAGCCGTAACAGAGAACGCACGAAGTAAAGTTCGCGATAACGCGACACTGTAGCCCCAGCATTAGAGCAACGGGTAAGAGGGATCATAATAAGTGGCTCGCATAATTAAAATTCTCTTAATCTGTACCCTAATTGCGTAACTCATTTTCGTAAACAATTTCGCGAAATTTGTTTCATTTTGACATTTCAACAACATTCATTGCGTTATTTACGTTGTTGAACAGATATTTTTTCCAACTTATGAAGCAATGGATTAGAAATCTGTTTCAAATCGAAACAAATTGTGATTGTGTTGTATTACGCAATTAGGGTACAGGTTGAATGTTGACCAAAATATGATTCACGACAGAAACAAAAACAGAATAATAATCATTGATCTTAAATACATCTCGTTAACTTCTATTTGGTCGAAAATTTGATTATCTAATGAAAAAATCACGATTATGATAATTACCAGTATACACGTATGTACATACATCCCTAATGCAGTATACAATATGGCAAGGACTTTTTCGAAATAAGTACAATTTGATTTATTTATTTGTATAACTAGGATATTTAAAACTGGGAATTAGAATACAAATCTAAAGGTAAGATATCTAGGCATTTGCTCCATGTAAAGTACTGGTATCCAGCTGCATTCAATTTCCAAATAGACTGGCAGCCTGGAAGCCGACCCCACAGAGCATGGTCGAGTCGACCCTAATATGGTTGAAAAAAGGTTATTTAAATGATGGGTACTCTCACACACACAACGCTCGGTCGGTTTCTGTCAGTTCTGTTGCAAAATATTATAGATTCATTCAGATAGGGTAACAAATCGGCCGAATTTATGAGTATTATGACCAAAGCTTTAGAATGAATCAAACTTGAAGTTGAAATTTACTATTTTAGTATGTTTAATGTTACTGCGGAAATTAAGCAAAAACAAAAATGTTGACAGATATTTCGTTTAAAAAACTTGTTTTTTAAAAACCACTCTTAGTCTACGTTGGTTTTAGAGCTCACCTGTCCCGTAAACTCATTCGTTTTCAATAAATCAAAATTCTGTCGTGTCTCATTTCTCATTAGAAACAGTTGAAAATAGTGTAAATTGGAAATTACCTATAGCTGTACACAGGGTCGCTTTTGGTGGCAAATAAGACAATAAAAAAAAAAATTGTTTTGCAAACTATACCGTATATATGTATATCAAATAAAAGGGCTTATTGCGAAGATCTCAAAAATATTTTATTAATAATTTTAAAATATATAAATTTAAAGATATTTATGAAAATTTATGAAAATTGACATACTTAACTTCGAAACTAAGCCAACAATTTTGAAAAAATACAGAGAATGGTTATATTACTCTAAGAATGGTTCTTTACCCATAGATTACAGTAAAATCTATAAAAAGTCTATGGTCTTAAAATAACATGGTAAATCTCTCAATTGCAGTTGGAATGTATGGGAGAACATGTTTTTCAACTACAATCTGAAGTTTGTATTTGGGATAAATTCTTCCTAACTGTGCGTTTGCACTGGCGAAACATTTACAACGAAACATGTTGGAGTCTCTATTTTCTGTCAATTTTCCATACAAAGTTTGACAGGCACTAGAGATTCCACATGTTTTGTTGTGATGTTTCGCCAGTGCGAACGCATAGTAACTACGTAGGGTTGCCATTCGTCCCGATATATCGGGACCGTCACCGTTATTAGGCCCTCTGTCCCGACATTCCAACGAAGCACTATTACGTCCCGTTTTATCGTGCGGTCACGTAAATTCAAATACGTGCGCTAACGCAAAAACTTTTTGGAGGTCAAAGTTGACACGGAAGAGTGGAAGGCCGAAAATTATGTAGAATAGAAATGAATTTACTTTTGAAATGAAACGGAAAATCCTGAAAGAAAAAATGCTCAAAATATGCCAATACCGTCAACTGCCCTAACTTTGCCTGGCGTCCTATGTTTGCCTATAATGAAAAAGCTGTAATATCTTTTAAATACTTGTATGACAATCGAAACTTAAAGCTCTCTATGAAAACTCAGCTTTGATTGCCATAAAGGAAAATGAAAAAGATAACTACAGTTTTTTTTATTATAGGCAAACATAGGACGCCAGGCAAAATTAGGGCAGTTGACCGGTACATATTTTGTTTGCGAGTCCTTGTCACAACGCCATTGTGGAAAGAGTATTTTCATTCATGTCGAGCCAATGGACCGATGAAAGAAATCACCTGCTGCCGGAGACTGTAGAGTCGATATTACAATGTCAGGTTAACTTCAATATTTTTTTTTTTTTTTTTTAAATGGCTTCTCGCAGTTTTGACCACTAAGGTCGTGGCTGCTTAACCGGATTTTCCTGTGGGTGCCATAAGCTTCTACACTTAGAGCCTCCAGCCAGGATCTTTTTAAACTATTCTAAATTAAAATTAAGCGAATGCTCGTTAAGGGCACCCCCTGTGGGGTACGGACCTCGGCTTAGGGCATCGCTGACGGGAGGACAGCAAGAGGGGACAGGCTGGATCAAATTTATATTAACATCATGATTATTATTCGGGGTATTTAAAGCTACGTGCTCAGCTGCAACAACTGCTGGCACCTCGTTTTCGAGCAAGGGTCGGGGGGGGGGATTCGTTTACTCGGGGAGTAGATCGCGTACGTAAAGGACCTCGGCGGCGAGGTCGGAATGACGGGAGGCGTCTGTTTCTGTGCACTGTACTGGTGGCCCTATTCTGCTCCTGGAGGAGTGTAATGGGGTCATCTGGGTCGGAGAGTACATGCCTCGGACGGCGGATCTGACTGTTTTGGGACGGGACATAATTGGCTGCCTCGACTATCAGAGGGTTCCGATGTCGAGGAGCGGACTCAAAGTAACGCTTGGCCATGCGTTTGAGAAACTGGTGGATCGTAGGGATCTTACAGTCGAGATGGAGGATCTCGTTTCTGATGTACCACGGGGCTCCCGTGGCCTTGCGAAGGAATCGGTTCTGAAGGGTCTGCATCCTATGGATGGAACGGGGTTTGGCGTGGGCGAAGACTGCTCCCGCATAGGTCATTATGGGACGGACACACGCTGTGTAGATACGCAATTTGCACTTTAGTGACAATTTGCTGCGTGAATTTTGCATACAGTGAAGCCTACCTAGAGCAAAAGCGGCTCGCGAACGAACCGTCTTTATGTGCTCTGAAAAGGAGAGATGGTGGTCTAAGATCACACCTAGGTACTTGGCTCGCTTCTCCCAAGGGATCGGCTTGCCGAACAGGGTGATCGTTCGGGGGGGAGGGAGGGGTCTGGATCTCGGTTTCGAGAATGAAACCGCTTGACTTTCGTCGGGATTAACTTCGATCCTCCACCGTCTAAACCAGGCGCCAAGGTTATTGACGGCCCGTTGTAGATTTAGGAGAGACGAAGGGGCGCTACCTTTACAGATGATCGCAGTGTCGTCTGCGAACAGAGCGAGCTGCGTCCCTCTGTGTTTGGGGATATCGCTAGTGAACAGCGTGAACGCGAGGGGGGCTATCACCGAGCCCTGAGGGACTCCTGCCCTTATGGGGCGAGGGGAGGATAGAGTTCCTTCGATACGGTAGCGGAAGGTGCGATTCGACAAGTAGTCTCGTAAGATGAGTACGAGACGATCTGGCACACCGAGTTTGTATAGCTTATATAATAAGCCGTTGTGCCAGACTTTGTCGAAAGCTTTTGCTATATCGAAGAAGACCGCGCATGTCGGATAGCCGCGGGTGAGACCACCTTTGACCAGCTCGACGATACGGTGGACCTGATGCACGCTAGAGTGCTGAGTTCTGAAGCCGAACTGCTCATCGGGTATGAGGCCCTTAGTCTCGGCGTAGTCTCTGAGACGCTTATAAATAAGCCTCTCGTAGATTTTGCCGAGGACTTTGAGCAGACTGATTGGGCGGTAACTGGAGGGCTCGTTTTTAGGCTTGCCGGGCTTTGGAATACCTATGACCGTGGCCTCTTTCCACGTCTGGGGAAAGATGTTATTGCTTAGAGCACCATTGAAGATGGTGGTCAGTAGCATGATCAAGTGGGCTGGGAAGAGCTGGACCACCCTATTGGTGAGTCCGTCTGAACCGGGGGCTTTACGCGTATGCAGACCTTTGATTATCTCGTGCACCTCATCTGGTTCGATGGGGGGCAAGGGAAAATCAGGGTCTTCAACGGGAGGAAGGGAGGCTCTACGTTCGACTTCGGCGTCGACCTCATCGAGGTGAGCTTTGTCTACTGGTAGGGTGCTGGGAGAGCATTGAGCTTCTAGACTGTCGGCTAGGCACTCGGCTTTGTCGATGTCGTCGAAGGCAATGGTTTTATCGGGGCGGACTAACGGGGGTACGGGGGCCGACTGGGGGGACCTGAGTTTCCTCTGGAGTTCCCAGAAGGCTTGATGAGAGGGCTCTAGATCGCTCAGCATCTTATCCCATCCCGCTTCACGCAGCTCCGAAATGCGTGTCCTAACAGATCTCTGATAGTAGCGCATATGGGCTTTGTTGGCGGCACAGGGGAAGACGCTGTAGGCGCGAGTAGCCGCGTTCTTCTCAGTCATCAGGGCACGCACATCGTCGGGGAGATTCAAGTAACAGGGTTCCGTTGCTGGAACCTCCCTGGAGCAGTCGCTCAGGACGGTCTGTACGTGCTCCGTGAGTGAGTCGATCGCGGCAGTCGTGTCGGCGACTGAGTCGAATTTGTAACTTCAATATGACTTACACGGAGTTTTATAAATACCTATGTAAAGGATAGAAAGAATTACTTTAAAAAGTAAGTCTTCAGCAAAATATGATCAAGCAACGTCTCTAGCACTGCTTCCATACATTAGTTTATTTTTATTTTTGAAGTGAAAACTTCTTTGGTATCGTTGTGATTTGAAAGTCGATGAAACGAAAAAGCGACAGTAAAAAGAGACAGAAACAAATTCATAAGATTTAACGTGGGAGAAAATGAGATAGGAAGCATTATACAGTGTTTCTTATGTTCGTGGTTCTCTGAAGCTGAAGAGTTTGTTTATTTGCTTGAACGCGCTAATCTCAGGAACTACTGGTCCGATTTGAAAAATTATTTCAGTGTTAGATAGCCCATTTATTGAGGAAGACTATAGGCTATGTATCATCACGCTAAGACTAATAGGAGTGGAGCACCAAGGAAGAATGTTTCAAAATCGGGGGTTTTATTTTTCCTTTTGAGAGCTTCCGCTGAGTGCGCTGCGTAAACGGTTAAAGTTTCGCAAAAATCATGTATGACAGAATTGTTCCCCTTTAAAAGTTCTAAAAAAAACAGCATATGTCTATCTTTTAAGGTTGGCTCAATATAACCTTTTTTATGCTAACCAAATTTGTTCTAAAATAATGCATTATTTGCGAAGGTGTTTTTATAAACATGATATTAATCCTTATCCAAATAAATACATTATTCATCACAAGTATTTAATTTTAAACAAAATTGCCCTAGACATCATTCAATGAATATCTTAGGAGATATCGCAGTTTTAATATAACATCGCAGCAAAATAATGATCAAGTACTGCGCGCACTTTCCGGTGAAGGTATCGTTTGAGGTAACAATTAATAAGGCCCAGGGGCAAACATTTAAGGACGTAGGAATAGATTTACGCCAAGAGTGTTTTTCGCACGGGCAACTATAATTATGTTGTCCTATCGAGATCTGGTTCTGGTAAAAATCAATGGTGCCGATTCCCTTGTTCACAAACTAAACTAAATTTAATTTCAGTGCATCTTTTTCTTTCTATTTCATTAAGAAAAGGACTGAAGATAAATTTTAGTTTATTCCTGTCAAATTAATCACGCCAGCACATCAGGCTACTACAATCTGTCAAATTTATTTAATAGATTTTCAACTTTATTGCTGAAAAATAAGGTTCAAAATTGATTAGGAAAATTTGACAGTTTCGGGTAGCTTGATGTGCTGGCGTCTGTACTTATAAGTCCTCAAACTTACAGGAGATGTAAACAATCTTAATTTCAACAAGTATTCATAAAAAAATATCCAGAGGGCCAGGGCCAAATAAATTAGGGCTGACCGGCTGAGTAAGTAGCAGATGACCCCCCTATCCACCATTTTCGTATGTTCAACGTTCTGCCAAACATCCTGTATAATAATATGTCAAAAATAATTATTTAAATTATATCTTGTAAAATCGTTTTACTTATTTTTATGGAGACTGAAAATATAATTATTACTTTTACGTTTTCTTATTATTTTCAATTATGATTTTTTTTTGTCAGTAAGTCTTTTTCATGGAATTAGTAAGTACTATACATCTACATTCTTTCTTTTTTAAAAGACTTGACACAAAGTGACATTACAAAATAAATGTTGCTACTTTTCATAAAAAATGGCAGCCTTAATGTCGTAAGCTTTTCTTTTCTTTTCTACAAATGAAAAGTTTTTATTATCAATTTATGGAAGATTTATAATGCTATTTCAAGCGATCCAGATGGTCAATCGGTTTTCTGAAGCAATTATTTAGTTGTAAATGTCGTTAGTCATGTACTTCTTACTGGCTGTAAGTACTACGTGGTTATGATTCTTTTGTAGTGGTTGATTTGCTTGACTTAATTTACCTTTGTGTTTATTATATTCCTTGATCTTTACTTAATATTATAGACCTTTACAAACATCTATGTGCCCGTGTCTTTTCTGTATATTGTTATTATTTTAGGTGGCGTAAACATCGAGCTACATATGCAAATGTTGAACGGATCGAACGATACCAATAGTTCTGCTGTGACAACATCCAATAAAAATAATATCATGAGCGCCGGAAGTGTGACGTTGGACAGCGAGCTGGCGAGCACGCGCCGCCTGCTGTGGGGCGACCATGTAAAGGAGGATGTCTTCCGGCGATGGGCGCAGGGCTTTCAGTTCAGTCCGGACGAGCCTAGCGCCCTCGTGCAGCAGGAAGGTGGACCCTGCGCAGCTATTGCGCCCGTTCAAGGCTTCCTGCTTAAAATACTCTTATCGGAGACACCTGGACACAGTTTTCAAGACTTGACATCAGAGAAGTGCAATTCTTTACTTGTTAGGGCTGTGTGTACAATATTAAGCCAGTGTCTAGCTCCTAAGTACAGTGTAGCTGTCTACCGGAAGAATGAAACAGATGCTGAGACTAGCAGTGGCAATAACCACAATGTGGATGAACAATCCTGTTCGGTGTATGATACCTTAGATCAGTTCCATCGAAGGATTGAGGTACATCCATTTCAGACTTTATCCGAAGTAGAAGCTTTCTACACAAGGAACATTCGAATATTGAAGGACAAGTATGGTGTTCTACTTCTGTTATATAGTGTTATTCTCAGCAAGGGGGTTGCTATTGTGGAGGCGGAGCTCGCAGAGCTATCAGACCCACTCATACATTCAACGTATGGCTATGGCTCACAGGGACTTATTAATTTAATGCTAACAGGAAGAGCTGTTGCACATGTATGGGACCATGACCAAGTTGTGGGGGGACTGCGACTGCAGGGCATTGAAAGACAGAATGATATTGGGTTCCTTACAATAATGGAACATATGCAATACTGCACAGTTGGGTCTTTCTACAAAAATCCAAAACATCCTGTGTGGGTGTTAGCCTCAGACACACATCTAACAGTATTGTTCTCTCTGGAGCGACGGCTGGCTGCACCTGAGACGGTTGGAGAGTCAGCAGAGCGGATTTTCCGCTCATTTGATCCAGAGGGTAACAACTTTATTCCTTCAGCTGCACTGCAGGATGTATTATGTGCTGCAGATCTGGTCAGTGAACCCGAATATGTGGAGTTAATGAGACGAAAGTTGGATTCAGAGAATTTGGGCATTATCCTATTGAGTGCGTTCATGGACGAGTTTTTCCCAGGATGTGAACGTGGTGCACCTGATACTTTTACTCTACACCACTACAACGGGCTGGTGCGAAGCAATCCCAGCGCGCGCGTGATGTACCGCACGGGGCGCGCCGCGTTGCTGGAGTGTAACATGCGCGCCGCCAGCACGGACGCCATGCTCACGTGTCTGCAGACCAAGTGGCCCAGCATCGACGTGATGTGGGATGACGGACAGTCGCCGTCGCTCAACTAGCACAGGCTGCTCCCTTCCGATGGCCCCTTACTCTGAACTCGTACTGTGACACAGTGAGGAAATCGTCGAAAGTACCTTTAGATATGATTAAATAATGTCGCTGAAAAATTCCATTACTTTATTGTATTAACTTATGTATAAAAAAATTGTATTGGATGGATTGCGTCGAGGCTCCGCATGGATGATCCTCGCACTGGTAAAGGCAGCTATTTTGCATAAATTTGGCGTCCTCGAGGCAAGACTTGGGCACTGAGCGGCCTGCGTATCGTGCTCTGTCCATAAGTCGAGACTTGGTAATAATCAGTACAATGTTGTGAGAATAGCTCCAAGCTACCTGTGTAAATGAGTGATCTGATAAATTAAGCAATAAGCTTTATGCAAGTGTAATAAATAATATAAAATGTAAAATATAATTTTACAGTGCTCTATTTTTTGTTGATAAAATTTGGTCATAATTTTGGACTGGGTACTGAAATAGAAATCTATTTTCGTATTAAGATTAGCTGTGACGACATTTGCTCTAGGTCATGATCTAATTACCGACACGTGGACCGGTGGTGAGTGACGCGAACGTACTAGTGGCTAAGTAATGCTCATGGTGCACTTCAGTGTCGCTGCTGCAATGCTTGCACACGCCACGCGAAACGCGACTACCGGGAGCA
The DNA here is from genome assembly GCA_963680765.1 of Agrochola lychnidis. Lineage (NCBI taxonomy): Eukaryota > Metazoa > Arthropoda > Insecta > Lepidoptera > Noctuidae > Agrochola > Agrochola lychnidis. The sequence goes on along the minus strand of OY796850.1, from coordinate 1,318,629 downwards.
CAAACTTGCACTTGTCCAATTCTAATATCATATAAAATGTATAGTTTTGTACCAACCTTTTTATGTAACTGTTGACATGCAGATGCAGTGGTAGATCCAACCTTGAGCTCAGGGGCTCACACCAACCAGCAGAACTGAAATACTACTGTTCATGGTCACAGGGGATGTCCATCCCCTTAAAGCTACCACTGGTTTTATGTACAGTATGAAAACTACTAGACTTCTGTAAAGTTTGTTTGCCAACCTTCATTTTGTACATTTCATGGTTTGCTAATAATCATATTGACACTACTGTAAGGGAAAGCAATGTTACTTTATTTTACTTAAAAAATTGCCTTTTAACATTTTTGTCTGCCATCCCTAAGGAATATTAAGTATTTTGCTGTATTTTGTGTAATTGCTACTGGACATCTCCCTAGCACAGGGCGGTGGTGGCCCAGTGGTAACGGCCCCGACTTCTGTCGTAGGTCGTGGGTTCGAATCTAGGCAGGCACATTACTTTGTGTAATTTATTTCATCACCACAGCTCTCAAAATGGTGAAGGAAAACATTGTGAAGAAACTGGCATGTCCTAGAACCAAAAATTCAAAGACATGTAATATCTACCAACCCACACTGGGCACGCGTGGTGGATTACGACCGACTCCCTCACAGAGAGGAGGCCTGTGTCCCAGCAATGGGAACGTCATAGGCTGATTATGTATGTCGCTAGCATGTGCCCGCACTGCGTGTATCATATACATGTTGTTGCATACTCTGTGCTGCACATACCTATTTACTGTTTTGATAAGTACTAAATATGGAAGCAAGCCCGAAGTTGTATGTAATATAAAGTTATTAGTGTGACAACTAACAGGGGTTATTATGTAATGATTGTTACATGGGACTCTTCAAGGAAGTTTCCCATCACATTTATGGGATTACATTTTGTATACTTTTTCTTTGATTTATATTGTGACTTAAACATTAACCAAGACTTGTTTTGTAAGTATAATACATTGACACAAATTATGTGTTTCCTCAATTTTGTTTGTGTATCAAATGTTAGTGTGGCTAGTGCTTGAGGACTGTCTGTTGATACTTGCAGGGTTGTCTGATATCATCCACCACTTGCTACTAAACACAAAACCGCCATCTTTGGATAATCTTATTTCTTAGGTAGTGATTATTATTATTGTATTTGGTCAGATTAATGTAAAATAGCTGTACACATTAGTGTCGCGTTATAAAGAGTATATTGAAAGATATTTTCAGTTAGTCATAAATAGTGTAACATGCTTTTTTAATTACAATATGTTGGTTTTATTTTGTTTGACTTTGATGTGAGCCTGGCTCAAAATATTTACATTTTGTATATGATTAATACAACATTAAATTCGTCTAAAATAGGAAGGTAATGAATGAATATTACCTATACACCGTTTGAAATAAGATTAGACATTTAAACAAACCTTTTTTACAGTCCGTTCAACCGATTTTGACTTCTATACCGTAGGTATAACGATGGCATTAAAAGCAAAAAAAGTGGTTACAAACTGTTTACTGCAGCTGCCATTTGTCATGCGACCAACGCAATAGAAGTTAAAATCGGTTGAACGGACTGTAAAAAAGGTTTAGTTAAATGTCTAATCTTATTTCAAACGGAGTATAGCTATGTACAATGATGTATCATGTTTATCATGTACCATATTATCCTAACTACTATTATAAATGCGAAAGTGACTTGCTAAAACGGCTGATCGGATTGAAATTTGGCACATGGTTAGACCGTGACCTGGGTTAGGACATAGTATACTTTTATCCTGATATTCCCATGGGATCGTGACATAGACTGCCTGTTCACTGGAGCAAGGCAGCGGAGCGGAGAAATGTGCCAGTATTAACCAATAGAATCTAGACTCCACTTTAGAGCTCCGCTCCTATTGGTTAATATTGGCACATTTCTCCGCTCCGTTGCCTCGCTCCAGTGAACAAGGCAGCCTAATGCGGGTAAAACCACGGGGCGCAGCTAGATAACAACTGGTTTTGTTACAAAGTTTTACAGCATTTATGTACTATAAAGTTCCTAACAATCTATTCACGCCTAACTCCTATCTATCCTGTCCTTTGACGCCTAAGCCGACGTTCGCACGGATGTAAAATCTCGGCGATTTTTTTGTGCACTCTATTTTCAACGCTCTGCTTAGCGCCGCGAGTTGAAAATCCAAAAGTGTGTTTTTTCAACGCGCTGGGACGTGAGTGCGTCCCAGCGCGTTGAATTCTCAACGCTCGGCTTAACACAGAGAGTTGAAAATCCAGTGCGCGATAAAATCCTGCCGCGATTTTATACGTCCGTGCGAACGTCGGCTTATCAATATAGCCGTATCGACAGATTGATACTGTAATGTTCCCTAAAGTTAGTTTTTATAATAAGACATTTTATTTGCCCAACTATTTTGTAATTATTAAAGTTTTTGTTTTTCCAATACCTTGCTACTGAACGGAGTCTTTAAAATCTTCTTCTTCTTCTTGTTTTTCTTCTTCGTCTTTCATCTTCCTTCTTATTCATTCTCAATTTTTTTTATGCCGCATAGTTTCCGACTTGACGAAAAATAAAAATAAATAAAAATACCGAAGTTTGTCTAGACAAAAATTTGAAATTATTCTATGTGATAGAAGTTTATGTAAAGATTACAGGAAAAATAAAACGATGTCTCTAAATAGCACATTTTCAGAAATCGTCAACTTAAACTACATTAGTTCCACTATAGGTCAAGAGATGGCGCTGACCTAAATTGCAATATTCTACACGGCAGTGTGCAGTGTTAAAATTCTCTGACGAATAAAGGCCTCGCCGATGAAAATTTAAAATGGTACGGAACCCTCAGGGCGCGAGTCGGACTCGCGCTTGACCGGTTTTTGTATTTGCTGACATGATGTACAGAAGTTTTAAATTCCTAACTTGTTTAGTTGTTGAGTTAGGCTTACTATGCGTTCGCACTGGCGAAACATCACACCAAAACATGTTGAAATCTCTAGTGCCTGTCAAACTTTGTATGGAAAATTGACAGAAGATAGAGATTCCAACATGTTTTGTTATAAATGTTTCGCCAGTGCGAACGCACAGTTAGGGTAGCTCATACAAAAATGGTCTAAAACTGACAACTTTTACAGCACCATATTTCTTCACTTTGAAGATAAAAAAAAAAAATATATCTAAACATTGTTCTTTATTCGATACTAGCGACCCGCCCCGGCTTCGCACGGGTATGAACCAGGTTATTATACATATAAACCTTCCTCTTCAATCACTCTATCTATTAAAAAAAACCGCATCAAAATCCGTTGCGTAGTTTTAAAGATTTAAGCATACATAGGGATATAGGGACAGAGAAAGCGACTTTGTTTTATACTATGTAGTGAAGCTCTAGACGATGACATACCCCAATTGCTAGGGTTAGATTTTTTTTCAAAATCAACATTTTGTTTTATGGAGACCCCCTTTAATGTTTATTATAGCAGCAATAGAAATACGTAATCTGTGAAATTTTCAACCTATTACGATTCATGAGATACAGCTCGCTGACAGACAGACAGACGGACAGCGGAGGCTTAGTGATAGGGTTCCGTTTGACACCCTTCGGGTACGGAACCCTAAGAATCAGATTATAGAACAAACAAAACGAATCTACTTATAAAAAAGTAAAGTTTCCTATCGGGAAAATACAAGGCTCCTAATGGCACCCGCCTACACCGTCGCACGGTGGGCTGGAAATCGGCTTTCATAGACTTAGGGATTTCAATTTGCAAGTGCTTGATTTTTTTCCGGATATCGCTTCTATTAGTCATTACTATGTACAGACGCCAGCACATCAAGCTACTACAATCTGTCAAATTTATTTAATAGATTTTCTACTTTATCGCTGATGTCTAAGGTTCAAAGTTGATTGGGAAAATTTGTCAGTTTTGGGTTGCTTGATGTGCTGGCGTCTGTATAAAAATGACACCCGAGTTAATTCTGCCCAAAAACGAAGGAAATAACAACACAGAAGAAAGGTACTTACAATACAGAAAAAATGTTATTCGATTATCTACCTACCCACATCATAAACAATGGTATCACGCAATTCACACAGGCCATGGGTAACGATAGGTTATTCCAACATCTATAAATTTATGTGCGAGTGTACATCTCCTAAACAGCTCAATACTATTGAGAACTTAATTTGGTCGGGTTATCCGCTGAGATTTAGTATGGAAAAGTAATGAAAGCTAATTACTCTTTAAATACAACACTTAGGAATCTGAATTTTTGGTCGCTATAACTTCTTTAGGAGCACTAATTTTTGTATAAATTTGGGAAGAAATCACATAGTTTTTAATAGAGAAATCTTGAAATGAAAATTTTACATCGTGACTACGGCCACCCCACCCAGTGGCGTGGTATATCTCGTAAACTACTGAAGAACCAATTTAGAATTTTGGGCACTAATTTTATCTTGCAAGGTACTAATTTTCTATATAGGTTTGAGGAAAGCGACAAGCTCGTCAAACTTGGAATCAACATTCAAAGTCGTGGTCTTGCTGAACGAGCGCGCGAATGTTATCATCATTGATTTCTCGGTAAATACAAATGTTTCAGTTCTGTTTTTTTTACGCAATGAATCACATTTAAAGGTACTAATTATTTGTATACTTAGAATAGCTGCAGTATGCCCCCTTTTACGGCGCTCATGGTGGTCCTGCTGAAGGGACCGTGACTACGGCCGGACCACATTCAAAGTCGAGTTTCTCGAAAACTACTAAGGTACCAATTCTGTCGTTCGAGCACTAACTAGTACCAATTAGGTACTAATTATTTACTAAATATGGAAGCGATTGGCGTTGGTGGTCCTGCGGTAGTCACGGACATCAGGGTCCACAATGATCATATTATTTTGTTAAACCTACCACCTAAGTTCACATGTGGAAGCAATAAGTATATTGAGTATTGAGAAAGTAATGGTCTAGGCACAGCTTTTTTTTTGTGGGAAAATATGAAATAACTTGACCCGCTCGGAAGGCGTGTCAGACTTGTACTTACTAGAACCCATCAGTGTTCTTTCAGTTGCCAGGGGCCACGGTAACTCTTTCGGACTTTCCCGCGACCCTGGCAGGCATCGGCCCTAGCGGACCCCGTCAGTTGTGCTGACGTCTCTTTGAGGTGCGCGTGGAATACAACGCGCCGTCGACCCGGACCTACACGATCAATAACAACCAGCTACCTAATTGCGCAACGTATTTTGATTACCATTCAAGTAGAATTTATTTCAATTTGAATCGAATTGCTTTTATTTTACGACTTTGGAATTGCAAAACTCCAATATTTTTTAAACAAACTGCGGTCTGTTTGATACTCCATTGAGTGAACGAAATGCGTCTAAAAAGGCTATTAATCGAATTGCGTAACCATTTTGACAGTTGTAATTTTGTTTCAAACTTTATAGTAATTTGTTTTGTCTGTCAAATGAAACAGAAGCCACTGTAGTGGTCGCAATAGATTTTACTTAGCAATCTTTTTGGGATTAACTCATGAAATCTCCATAATTATTAAGAAAAAAATTAAGTAATAGTCTTCCTGATAAATTGTGAATGTGTTTTTATGTAAAACCTCAATGATAAATCAATTTTATTGGTATGTTAAATATCAAAGCAGCGAGGTCGATTTTTAATAATAATTGTGAAAGTTTTCTTGTGAGTTTAGTGCCTACAACCTAAACTAAAAACAAATATTATGATATTCCAGAAACGAGGTATTTTGGTGGCATTTTAACGAAAGACAAATTCGTACCTCATACCGTAACAAACTTGAGCCACAAGCTTAGCAACCCAGTCGAGCTTGTAATACATTGGAAAAGCAAAAACTTATAATTGAGGAAGAACAAAAAAAAGCAGTTTGAATCATTTTATATTAATGGATTATGTAAGGACATTGATGAACATACCACTATTGCCACATCATTGTCTGTTTAAGGTATGTACTTACTTATTATTTTCTTTCTAAGTGTTGAACATTGAATGTGTGTTAAGTACAGCAACAATGTTACACACATAGGGATGTATTTATAAACATTGCTTATAGTTAAGTGACGTTAAAACCTCAAAAATGTATGATTAAACAGTTGCTCATCATTACATAACTTTATGCAACGTTTATAAATAAACCCCATATTGTTTATTGGTGAATACGAAATGCACCATCAAACGTAAACTTACCATACATTTAAATACCATACATATATTTTCAGTTGCCTAACCTACTACTTGTATGAATTTTTACTTAGCAATTATAACAACAAAGTAAAGAAAGTAGGTAGGCAACTGAAAATATATCTAAGTACCTATCTTAAATGTTTTTCACTTATTGTTAATATTATTAAAAAAATCGATCTGCCCAGCCTTTTCCCAACTATGTTGGGGTCGGCTTCCAGTCTAACCGGATGCAGCTGAATACAAGTATTTTACATGGAGTGACTGCCTATCTAACCTCCACAACCCAATAATTAGGTAATACGATACCCCTTGGTAAGACTAATTGTCACTTTCGGCTTCTGATGACCCATAACGACTGTCAAAGATCCACAAATGACATCCGGGACCAACGGTTTAATATGCTTTTCGAGGCATGAAGGAGTCTCGGTATGTAGAAATGGTCACCCATCCACGGACCAACCCTGGCAAGCGTAGCTTAACCTGATGGATTGCCCCGTGCGGCTGTTAGTACTTAGCCTATTAATATTATTAGTAGGTAAGAATATTTAAGTCAATTGTTGCTTATAATTGACCCAATTGTTGTTTATAGCAGAATATTGCTATTCTATAAAGTGACTGTGGATGGATGTAATGGATGGTGGAATATATTGAAGATTTACTATTCTTTTTTTTTTCAGGTGTCAGGCTCAACTACATTATTCAAGATTTTTTTAACTGTCTCTCATACACTTACAACAAGCAGTACATACATAATCCATGATGATTTCCACAGGAAGACATTAGATTCCAAATTCCACTAATCCTTACAGTATGTTTGTTCCAATTCCTTTTTGCTCTATGTCCAAATATTTCATATTAATGTGAATAGATGGTAATGGTGCCGATTCTCTTGTCCAGTGTTGAGTTAAGGTTGTAACAATTTAATAAAACAGTTTTATTTGTTTACCATAATTTATTTCTCTCTATTTCCTTTAAATCTAATGAATGACAGTTAATTTAGGTAAACACCTTTAAATAGTATCATTATAATTATAAAATTGTCTGTGTTTGTATAAAACAAATAGTATGCCATTCTTAATTATTTCATTTAAAGTTATTTTTATTTGTCCCTCTATAGTTCATAATTAAAACACTTTATTAAAGTTTACACTGTTATCAATTAACACAATAGTTTATATCACTGTCGTACAAGACTATAATCAAGTTTTCTAAAAAAAATATTTCATGAAGGATCTTCAGTTTCTACTTTTGTACTTAAGAAGCTTGAAATCTGAAGTAGCAGAGCAGCAGTGCAGCACAGCAGGGGCAGTATCATTCATGCTGCCTTCATGTCTTCGTAGGTGAAATTCCCCAGGAACTCTACATTTTAAAACAAAGTCATATTACTTTCTGCTCAAATAAAGTACTCATGTGGCAAAGTAGGCATATCAACTAGGCCCATGGCTAGATGAAAGCCATCTATCATCATCATCGTCATGCTGGTTGTATAATTTCTTCTTTATTTAGGGCTGATTTTTCAGTCTCCAGATATTTTATAATACTAAATTATAATGGTAATTGGATAAACATAAAATATATATTATGATGTGTCTGTCAAAAGTTCAGCCAAGGAAATATATTCATAATTGAGTTGCTATGCTTAATTCTTAATTATGTGTCAAAAAGCTTACCTTCAACGATTAATACATAAGATTCTTAATCCAATCCATGTTTGCCACCTTGCCACCAACTTCTTTGTTAGGAAGTCAACAATATTGATATTTGGTAGTGTTCCATTCTTGTGTTTTCAGCACGTCTGTGAAAATATTATGAATATGTTTTGTAGTTATCTGTTATTTGGTTAGGTAGTGGATATTATAGTTTATTTCAGCATCTACTTATGTACAAAAATATCAATTAACAATTTTAGTTAGAATGTGAGACATAGTAATTAAATATTATTTTAACCACAATAAATAGTTAACCTCGCGTAAGATGCCTGTGTCTACGCAACAAAAGAATGATTGTCCGTATACGTAGACTCACCAATAATGTACCTACAGCTACAATAATCTAATGAGATACGAAGGTACTCTCACACACGTTATTCCTATTTATATTGGTTTACTTACTTGTAGTGATAATATCGACTTAGATACTTTTCGCTATGGAGCAAAACAGCCTAAGTCTTAGTCCATGTACTTAATTGTAGTCTGTGATCTTGGTGAAGCTAGTACAAAACGAAGGCGGTGTCTCGAACGAGAGAATTTTCCAAAGTTCTTCCGACTTCCACAAGCCACAAGAATAATGTTCCAAAACTGCTTATTACAGGCCCATGTTTCTGTACGTGAATAGTAAATATAATTTTGGATGTTGAAAAATATAAAACAACTATTAATTTAAAACAAAAACTTTACCGAAATCAACAAAAATAAAATGTAAACAGATGCGTCGCCATGATTGATATCGTATTCTCCACAGAATTCAAAGAATATTCATTCCAGCCCAAATTATTGTCAAAGGTTTAACATGTGATGTCATATGCCTTTCCTTTTCTTTTCCCTACACTCTGATAAAGTTAGAGCAGCAAAGGTATACTTTAGACAGGCAGTAGTTTGCATTAAATCGTCAACGCATAACGCAATGAGGGCAGATCATTCAACTTTTACTCTCAGTGTTGCAATTTTTTTCCCCTAAGTCCACTATAGACTTGCGTCTAGATACATCGAAACGAATCAAAAATCCGATTTCAATCAGAAACGGAATCGTATCGATAATCCGAACTAGACAAACCGATTTCACAAAACCACGGAAGTGTGCCTAAACAAGTTTTTGTTTATATTTGAATAGTTTTGATCGATGCACTTACAACCGAATAATATTACTAGAGACGATCGAAACTGCGAGCCGTAGCCTCTCCTGAAATCGGTTTTCTGTTACCGACATTCGGCCGCTGTTTTGGGAGTCCATTTGAAGATTTGAGTATGAAAATAAAACATAACTTATGTAATCATAGTATTTTTAGGGTTCCGTACCTACCTCAAAAGGAAAAACGGAACCCTTACAGGATCACTTCGTTATCAGTCTGTCAAGACCCTTTTTCTCAGGAACGTACGGAGGTATCAAGTTGAAATTAATATCAAATACGTCTGTGGTCCCTTAGAGCTCTAAAAAATCAAGCTTCTAAGTCAACACAATAAAAAATTACGGCTATTTAAGCGACATATTTTGGTACTCGCAAATAAATCAAAAACTACAGGGTACTTCCCGTTGACCTAGACTCATAAAATTTGGCACAAAGCCCGTCTCATTGCACAAGTAAAGGAAAATGACAGAAAATTGTAAATTTTCAGTTTTATCACATACAAAAAGAAAAAACCATTACAAACTTACATTTGCAGTTGGAGATTTGACCGTGACATATATCAATATAGGGGAGATGTTTTTCAACTACAAAGTTGTTTGTTTTTGGGATAAAAACTCCCAGGTTTAGTGGAAATCCCTCTAAGTTGACAACACTGCTTTTCTACGATTTTGTCATAGGCCACAGATAGCAAAGACGTGAAAAGAAAAACGTTTTATTACGTAGTTCAATTGTGGTAGAAAGTATTTTAAAAATTGGTTTTTCATTTTTCGGCAATCATTGTACATTTTTATTTATAAGCACTAGTAGATCATCAGTTGTAATTAAAACAAAATTACATTATAGCACAATAATTTGAATATTAACCATTCATAGATGCTGTTACTAAACATATCAATTTAACAATTATAGACAATTGTATTGAACATCCCTATACAATTTCAGTCGTATGGTAAAAAATGTACAGACGCCAGCACATCAAGCTACCCGAAACTGTCAAATTTTCCCAATCAATTTTGAACCTTAGTCATCAACGATAAAGTTGAAAATCTATTAAATAAATTTGACAGATTGCAGTAGCTTGATGTGCTGGCGTCTGTACATCGCAATTCCAATTATGGCATGCGATTAAGATTGGACTTGCTTTCGATTCAGAATTGCAATCAAAAATAAAATATGTTACGCAATTAGGCTGCAGACCTACCGCCCCTAATTGCATAATACAATACAATCACAATTTGTTTGGATTGGAAACAGATTGCTAATCCATTGCTTCATAAGTTGGAAAAAAATCTGCTCAACAAAGTAAATAACGCAATAAATGTTGTTGAACTGTCAAAATGAAACGGGCAAAATTGTTTACGAAAATAAGTTACGCAATTGGAGTACTGTTTCGATTGGTGCCTAACGTGTGATGGATTGCTAGGAGGCAAGAAAGTAGATGGCATAAACCAGTTAATTAATTCGATTCTCACACTATTTTTAAATATTTTAACAATTTGCAAATTCGACCTTTGCCTGCATTACCTATCGAGTGTTTCATCGGCACCTCTTGATATTTTTTTACTTGTGTCGTTAGATAGCTGATTAACAAGAACAAAAGACATAATACAGATTACACACTAGACACTTCCGGCGGTCTTATTAGCGATAACATCAATGTTGCTCAAGAATTTGCAATTTTCTTTACCAATATTCCAATTAAACTACAGAAACTTTAAATTCCTCCCTCTCACTTGCGATTGATTTATTAAAAGCGAATATTTCAGCCTGCCCTGTGGAATTTAAATTTAAACATATAAACCCTGTGGTCATTATAAAGGCTTTTAAGCAACTTAAGATCAAAATTACCGAAGATCTGTGGGGCATGTCTACTAAAGTTTGTCAATCAATTATTGAGACAATTGCACCCTATTTAGCTTTATTAATTTGTGTGTAGATCAAGGGATATTCCCGGATTTAATGAAATACAGTAAAGTTATTCCACTTTTCAAATCCGGGGACAGCAAAGACACTAATAATTATAGGCCCGTATCAGTTTTGCCGGTTTTCAGCAAGGTGTTTGAAAAAGTAATGTTAAATCAAATGCTCAATCATTTTAATCGTAATAACATCCTACACGATCAACAGTATGGTTTCACCAAAGGACGTTGCACAACCGACGCCGGTGTCACCTTATTGAAACACATCTTTAATGCATGGGAAGAGGCACGAGATGCAATAGGCATCTTTTGCGACCTATCCAAGGCATTTGATTGCGTGGATCACGAAACACTGCTCTTGAAACTTGAGCATTACGGTCTGGGTAAACTTGCGCTGAGCTTAGTAAAATCATATTTGAATGATAGACTGCAGCAAGTTCAAATAAACGGTGTAAATTCATTGGGTTTAAAAGTCAAAATTGGTGTATCACAGGGCTCGATATTGGGTCCATTCCTCTTTTTAGTATATATAAATGATTTACCAAATTTACTGACAAATCGACCACAAATGGTGTTATTTGCTGATGACACATCACTGATTTTTAAAGTAGACAGACATGCACAGGAGCTTGACGACGTAAATAACGCTATGATTACGGTCCATAATTGGTTTACTGTAAATAATTTGGTATTAAATGAGAAGAAAACTAAATGCATAAGATTCGCGTTACCGAATGTTAGAAGTAGTGAATGTCACGTTGTATTGAATAAGGAGACACTAGAATTCGTCGAAAAGACAGTTTTCCTGGGGATAACGCTTGACTCCAAACTACAGTGGGGTCCTCACTTAACATCACTTGCAGGGCGGCTAAGTTCAGCTGCTTACGCTGTTTGGAAAATCCGCCAACTAACAGACGTGGATACCGCGAGACTGGTCTATTTTAGTTATTTTCATAGCATCATGTCTTACGGTATTTTGCTGTGGGGACGGGCTGCAGATATTGATTCTATCTTTATTCTGCAAAAGAGGGCCGTCAGAGCTATCTACAACCTCCGCACGCGAATCTCTAAGGGAATTGTTCAAGAAAATTAACATCATGACGGTACCTTGTCAGTATATATATGAAAACATGTATGTTCGAAAAAATCTACACCTTTTTAGTAAGATAAGTGACAGGCATAATTTTAACACTAGAAATAGGAATAAATTAGATCAACCACGTTTTAGATTGTCTAAAGTTCACACTTCTTTTATGGGGTACTGTGTAAAATGTTATAATAAAATACCACTCGATATTCTTCAACTAAATGAGAAGAAATTTAAAACATGCATTAAACGCACACTATGTAGACAAGCATATTATAAGTTGGATGATTATATCGTAGATAAAAATGCTTGGCTTAATGCTGGTCCTTCTCCACAGCCACTTGGGCTCACTAGTTAAAATTTTAATATTTGGAAGAGTTGCTTTCCCTTTTTTTTTAATTTTGTTTTTGACATTTTTATTTTACCAAGTAAATTGTTTAATGCTCCAATTAGATAATAATGATTTTCTTACTTTTTGGTAGTAAAATTCTATTATTTTCTTAAATACATTGCAAACTATAGTTTTGTATAAAATAAAAGCATTTTTTGATTTTTTGTAAATGTGAGTACCATGGAGCCGTTTATTATGTTATTAAGACGTATGTTGACTTGAAAGAGCATGGCAGTTGAGAGATTGTATTATAAGTCAATAAAATATTTTTATTTTTATTTTATTATTGTCAAGCTCACTAAAATGTCTCGCTGATGGTGGCGAGTGTGTTGGATCATTCGGTTCCCTACAAAATGGTTGAGCTGGATGGTGCTGATCCACGCGTCATGTTCGTGAACGGGCGCCGTCAGTTGAGACTGGTCATCTCTTATCTGCCAGGGCTTATTTTAATTCTTTTATTTTTCAATTGTTTTAATTATTTTTTGTACATTGTTCTCACATATAGAAGCAACCAGAATAATGTACCCAGAATTTTGTAATATCTATATTTAAAAGAGTGGCCTTGGAGTTTCTTGCCCGTTCTTCTCCATAGAGATCTACGTTTTGGAATGGGCAACTAGCTTCAACTTTCTGACTAACTGACCGATTCTTTGACAGTTCAAAAGTGCCTATAAATGGTTTAATTGAAATAAATGCTTTGAGTTTGAGCTTGAGTTTGAGTTTAAATGAAAATGTCTTCTCCGTCATTTGTACGCAAAGCCTTAGTAAAATTTTGAGATAACTTAAGTTCATGTAAGTACAGACGCCAGCACATCAAGCTACCCGAAACTGTCAAATTTTTCCAATCAACTTTGAACCTTAAATTTCAGCGATAAAGTTGAAAATCTATTAAATAAATTTGACAGATTGTAGTAGCTTGATGTGCTGGCGTCTGTACGTAGATTATTTTTGAAAATGATTAATAAACTTTTTCCTTTAACTTTTAACTGTTTAATGTTTTAGAACATTTGGTTACATTGAAAGGTTTGTTTTAAAGTATAGGTATCCAATGGAATAGCAATGAAGCCCATTCAATTTGAGAGTTTAGAGAAGAGTGATACTTATTCAGTGACGAATTCTGGGAAATTTTCAAAAATACATAAAAATTGTGTTTTTTCGAATCCCATGATAAAATGATAAATGATAAATGATAAATGATTTTATTTCTGTAAGTAGGTTTGTACAAACACTTTTACACGTCAATCATATTTTAAAAACTAGATGAGGTCGGCGTTTCCTATCTGACTACTCTGAGAAGAAAGGCCGAAACAAACTCAGAGGTCACAGTCTCTTTTAAAGTCCAGACATAATCTTGGTCAGATAAAATGGATTTTTGCCTAGGCTTTATGAGGGCTTAATTGCTTAATTGTTGCAAATGGGTCACACACACTACCGCGTCTTGGAAGGAATACGTCAAATTACAAGTCACCTGTAAATGAACACATATCAAACAAAAATATAAATTATTATTATCTAATTATTTAATAACAAAATATATATTTTTTTGTTTTTAATGAGATACTTTTTATGCTTTTTTACCCAATTACGACAAAAATTGCCTTTTCACACATCCCGGTTGCTGGCTAGCCGGAGCAGGGTAGCCGGCTTATTGACGTTATCCTTCGCCGGTACGTGTGAAAGAAAACGAACATTATATACTTAGCCGCCGCCTACCCGGCAACCGGGACGTATGAAAAGGTATTTTTTGTCGTAGTTAGGTTTTTATCTATTGCTGTTTGTGTTCTGTCAACCTCTGTCAAAGTTTCATGCTCTGTGCAGTCCGTAAATATTATTATATGCCTACCAGAAAGACACAGCGTTAGATTTGAAGATGCTGTCTATGATTCTGTCTTCTAGGAGCGTAATATTGAAAAACATACCTGATTCTCTATGGATTTATGTTGTTACCTCTCACCTCCTGCAGGGGTCGCTGTCACTAGTTCCGGCGACCGGCCATTGGGGTTCTCATAGCGTTTATGATTTTTGTCGTGTAAGGAGCAAAAGTTTTATCAGTGTCAACTACCTATACTAAAAAGTACTCTGTGGTGTTAAATTAGTACCGCGGCGTATGAGCAGTATATGTGCATAAAGTGTCGCGAGTTCAAATCTCACTGAAGCTTAATTTTGACAGCGAGTTGGTAAGTACCTACCTTCCATTATGAACTCGGAGGATCCTGTACCTGAACCAGCTCAAATCGCTGCTCCGGACGGAGGGCGAAGAGCTGAGAGCTCAAGCTCATCGCAAACCAGTTCCTCGTCTTCGGAAGACGAGGAAGGTTTTGCCTCGCCACCACCTAACAAAAGATCTAAGCGGCGCAGGTACAAACAGGTCGGAACCTGTTCGGATCCTCGTATGGATACTCTTATTAACCAAGTTACATATTTATCAAACTGTGTAGCTCAAATGCCGCAAATTTTCACGGCAATTAGTGCGAGTAGTAACAATAAAGAAAATAATGGCGGCCTTTACGACTCCGTAAATTCAACGAATTGTAACCAATTTTTAAATAAACCGCCCATTAATAATAATATGTGTTTGGGGGATTTGAAAATAAGTTTTGACGAATCTAAGATTGTACCAGTAGCTGATCCCGTAAAATTAGCAGAGTTAAATAATCTTCAACAATTTAATTCACAGGCCTGGAAAGGTATTCGGTATAAGAAGGACTTACAGGCACTTATAGCAACACCAGGTTTTATAGGGTTAAAATTAAATGATGAACTGTGTCATCTTAATAAAGGTACAGATTATTTGGCTAGTACGGAACAATTGTTAGCGGGATTGTCAAATGCTGTTTTGGAAAATATGCAACTCTTGAAACAGGGTCTACAGGAGGTTGTAAATTGGGCTGCTAGTTCTGACACAGAACTCAATGCAAATACTCTATTTAATAAGTTATCTGAAAAATTTGGTCCAACGTCCCCTTCATACAAAAATATGGAATCCTGTATGCAAGTCATTTGTGGCAAGCGAGCAGAGTGTATTGAAGTTAGACGTGACCGCATTTTAAAAGAAATTAGTAACATCAATCTTAAATTAGCGTTGCAAAATATTCCACCTAGTGCAGAACATCTCTTCAACAGAGAAGC
This sequence comes from Agrochola lychnidis, assembly GCA_963680765.1. Taxonomy (NCBI): domain Eukaryota; kingdom Metazoa; phylum Arthropoda; class Insecta; order Lepidoptera; family Noctuidae; genus Agrochola; species Agrochola lychnidis. The sequence goes on along the minus strand of OY796850.1, from coordinate 1,303,027 downwards.
GCTCATCCCTTTGGTTGATTCTTTAGGAGGCTCCCAAGTATGGCTAAACAACCCAAGTTATTTAAGAGACACAAAGAAATTCACTAATAATCTAGTAAACAATAAAAATTTCAAGCCATCTTATAAAACAAATTCTAATAAGAAAAATAAGTATAATAACTCGGACAAAAAATCAAAGAATAATTATAAAAAACATTCCTTTCGTCGTACAGTCTCCCAAGACACCTCCAATATTAAAGATAAGTGACAATCAAAGCAGGGTGTTCAAAGGCGGTTGCCTAAAATTCCATGTTCAAGCATGGAAACAATTGGGAGCCAGCCAGTATATTCAAAAAATAATAGCGGAGAGTCGCATACCATTTTTAACAAAACCTCCTTTACATTACCCTTACAAAAGAATATTAAACAAGTTTGCAACAAGACCATCAAAGAAAATGACAGAAGTAGTAGAACAGTTAAAAGAAGCAGGAATATTAGAAAAATCAAAAAAACATGACACCCGGCTTTCACTCCAAAATGTTTTTAGTCAAAAAATCAGATGGGGGGATACGCCCTATTTTCAATTTAAAGAGTCTAAATTTACATGTCTCGACTCGGCATTTCCAGTTAATTTCTCGTCTGGATGTAATTCAGTTCCTACAAGACAGGGACTGGATGACAAAAATCGACCTTCATCAAGCGTACTTTCACTTGAGCATAAAGAAAACCCACAGGCGTTTTCTGCGCATAATATATGGAGGCGAAATATTACAGTTAACGGCCTTGCCTTTCGGTCTCTCATCAGCTCCTCACTCTTTCGCATTGGTGACCAATTGGATTGCGGAAATCCTTCGGAGACAAGGCATAAGAATTATAGTTTATTTAGACGATTTTTTAATAGCCAGTCAAAATCAAATACAACTCATAGAACACACCAAAGTAACGGTGGATACTCTGGTAAAGATGGGTTGGCATGTCAACTTTCAAAAATCACTTCTCACCCCAACTCAGGAAATAGAATATTTGGGTATAGCATGGAACACAAAAACAAAACTAATTTCTCTTCCGGTAAAAAAAGTACAAAAAATAAAAGAATTAGCATCAAGTCTATTACAAAAGAAAGAGTCTTGTCTCCGACAAACACAAAAATTGCTGTGTGTGCTAAATTTCGCGAACTTAGCAACTCCAAACGGACGCCTTCATTGTCGCCGCACTCAGATTTTTCTGAAATCATTCAGAGGATGCAGACCAAGGCAAAAGAGGGAGTTGCCACCTCTAGTAACTCAAGAGTTACAATGGTGGGTAAAAAACGTAGGCAAAAGTGCAAGAACAATGCACAACCCCAAGATAACCCACTTTCTCAACACAGACGCGGCGGACGCGGGCTGGGGAGCACACCTGAACAACATCATGTTGTCAGGCAAATGGAATCGCCGCCAACAAAAATGGCATTCCAATGTGAAGGAGATGTTTGCAGTGTATGCAGCCTTAGTGAGACAAGGTGCATACATGAAGGATGCACACGTTTTAGTGCAGTCCGACAATCGGACTCTCATAGCTTACATAAGGAACGAGGGGGGCACCCGGTCCTTAGCCCTATTAGGCCTAACAAACAAACTCCTTCACCTAACCGAGCAGCACAATATAACGCTGTCGGCATCATACCTCCCGGGGAGGTTAAACGGGATTGCGGACCGCCTCTCGAGAGGAAAACCTGTCCCCGAATGGCAACTACAATCCCAAGCCACGAAAGTCATATTAAAAAAATGGGGCATTCCAGACGTAGACTTGTTCGCGTCAAAAGAAACCGCAGTTGTCCCACGATACGTAACTTGGGACTCAACAGATGGGTCAGCAATTTTTTGCGACGCCTTCAGTCGAGATTGGGACTTTCAGTTGGGGAGGGTGTCCCCCCCCCCCCAACCTGATCCCTCGGGTGCTGGATCATCTAAACAGGGCCAAAGGAACATACATAGTAATAGCACCACAGTGGGATCAGTGCTTTTGGCTGACCGATCTACAAGCCAGGTCACTATCAGATCCAGTACCGATAACAGACCTACAGAAGAACCTTATAGATCGATCGACGGGGTTCTGTCCCCCTCAAGTGAACAAGTTGTTCCTCCAGGCTTGGAAAATTGGGGGTGGTCAGACCAGGTAGCTAACTGGAGCAGGGATGAAATTAAGTTATTGAGTAATAGCTGGCGCCAAAGCACTCTGAATACTTACAAAGCCCCTATAAAAAGATGGCTATCGTTTTGTGCCATAAATAATATTAATCACAAAAACCCAGATGGCAAAGACGTTGCAAGATTTTTAGCAGATCTGCATTTAAAAAGAAATTTTTCAGTTAACACAATTTTATTACATAAATCGGCTATTTCTACCTTTTGCGCTTCAAATGCAGATAATCTTTCAAAAAATTTCTTTGTACAACAAGTTTTAAAAGCCATAGCATTGGCAAAACCTCAACTTTCAAAATCTCCTATTTTTGACACAAAATTGCTATTCAATTGGTTGAAGTCTGTTCCAAGTACAAATTCACTTTTTGATATTTCAAGAAGAACTGCAATTATTTTACTGTTAGCATCAGGCAGAAGAATACACGATCTTACCTTATTGGATATATCTCAAAACAATTTCATAGAAGAAGAAGAAAAAAATATTATTATGGCCAAAATTTGGATCATAAACAGACTCAAGTAAATATAGACAGTCTGGATGGACTTTATTAAAGCACCCAGATGCTTAATATATGTCCTTTGAGACATATAAAACAACTGACTCAAATTACTCAAAATAGACGTCTTATTAGTAACGTTACTAGTCTATTTGTCTCAGTAAAAGGCGAAATTAAACCAGCTACAAGAACTATTATAGCCGGTTGGATTAAATCTATATTTAAAGATTTAAATCTAGAAGCTACTCCAGGAAGCATCAGAGCTGCTGTAGCATCAAAGGGGTGGTGGGAGAATGTACATGTGGATGAGATATTAGCTAGAGGAAACTGGAGGAGTGATAAGACCTTCAGGAAGTTTTACTGTAGAGAAATTATTAAAAACTCTAACAATGATGAAGAGGAAGATTTGTTGCGATTAAACTTCTCTGGATTTTAATAAGGGTAAATCGGTTTTGTGTGTCAAAGTTAATAATTTAAGTTTTGAACTGCCAAATTATTTGTTGTGATCCTAAATGAATATATTTAGTAATAATATTATTTCACTGATTAGGGTAATTGATAATAAATGATAATGTTTAATCAGAAATGAATTTCTTTCTTTCTTTAAACACATTTTTTCATTTCACATAGCGTTTATAGTTACCTTCACCAGCAGATATCAAACAAGTCTTCAAATCTAACGCTGTGTCTTTCTGGTAGGCATATAATAGGACTGTTTTACACTAAATAAAACAGTCATTATGTGCCGAAAGAAAGACACAGCGTTAGAGCAAGGCCCTTGCTGGTGAGTGAAGACACTATGAGAACCCCAATAGCCGGTCGCCGGAACTAGTGACAGCGACCCCTGCAGGAGGTGAGAGGTAACAACATAAATCCATAGAAAATCAGGTATGTTTTTCAATATTATGCTCCTAGAAGACAGAATCATAGACAGCATCTTCAAATCTAACGCTGTGTCTTTCTTTCGGCACATAATGACTGTTTTATTTAGTGTGAAACAGTCCTATTATACTCTTTGCTTCTGTCTATGGTCCTGACCAGTGTTACCAGGTACACGGTAATTACCGTAGATGCACGGTATTTTTGAGCAATACACGGTCTACGGTAGTGATTCACTACCGTGTAATTTTCTACGATAATTTTAAATATTACTACCGTGTTATTTAATAAATTAATGAATGCCGACAAAAATTTTAGGACGAAAATTATACGTAAAACGTAAACGCATTCTTAATTTTTCTCGCTTGTCAATACTACGACGCGCGGGGGATTTCCCAAAAAATATAGTTCGTATCAAGTGATCATAACATAATAGGACTAAATGTAAACGTGTTTCTGTTAATACTTTGGCTGCTTGTCTAACCATAATCAAAATTGGTCGTTTTTAATAATGAATGCTTCATGCTTCTATCGCAGAACCGCTGCAAATTTCAGACCGTTCATTCAATCTGTGTTACCGTGTTTGGTTATTTGAGTTACGAGTGATATTTACGAAACTGATGAAGAAGCGTCATCTTCCAAGATTGTGAGAACTGGACAAAAACGTAAGCATTACAAACAAAAATTTTAAAAGGAGTGGCTAACTAATAAATATTATTCTTCATGGCTTCAGCAACATCCCAAGGATCAGTACAAAGCTGTTTGCTCTTTCTGCGATGCGACAATGAACGCAGAAATAACTGTGATAAAAAGGCATTCAGAAGGAACAAAACATAAAAAAAAAACCTTGCGTTCAAATGTTCAGCCCATAGACATCATGCTGAAAAAATCAGCACCTGTCGGTGATAAACAAGTGGTTAAGAGGTGGTTTAGATGATTGATGCCCGTTTTCACCGACATCCCCTAAGTTTAAAGGATCCCTTAGCATGGTTAGGGGGCTGTTAGAAGGTGGCAGGTGGTTTACCAACAGTAAGGGGTCAGTTAAAACGTTAACTTTTAACTGACCCCTCACTGTTGGTGAAACAGAAACCACCTTCTAACAGCCTCCTAACCATGCTAAGGGATCCTTTAAACTTAGGGGATGTCGGTGAAAACGGGCATAAGAGGTGATTAATTATTTATGAATACAAATATTGCATATTCATGGTATTTTTTACACTATAATTTACACGGTATTTTTCAAATATGTCTACGGTATTTTGAGTCATAAACACGGTATTTTTTATCCATTAACACGGTAGTTAATTTGTTTCATCTGGTAACACTGGTCCTGACTGTAAAGTGTCAAAGTCACCATCAAATTGTCAATCGTGATCTGTGACTGTGATCGTGCTTATTATTGTTTTTGTTCGATAAAACTGTTTTTAGGTTAACGTAAATAATAATTAAATAAGTACAATCATGTACGTCAATCGATTTTAATTTGTTGTTTGATATTGAAAATTGAGTTAATTAATTAAATAAATAGTACATAAAGGAAAGGGATAAAAATATATTTATAAATTCTTTGCAATAAAAATGTCACGAGAAGATGATTTCAAGAAATATGCAACTGAATATGATCCTATAAAAGTAGGATCTATTGATGGTAAGGTTTGCTTTATGGTTACACTGTGGATTTGTTAATTATCTACTTAAACGTCAGGAACTAGGAGCTGAATGTTAAGAAGTTCATGTACCTAACATATTCCTAATCCTCCTAATCCTACCGTGTGGTCAGGCACAGACAGCGAGCCGCATGACCACGCTATCCTGCGGGCGCAGCGCTCGCAGTACACCCCCAACAAGCTGGTAAAGGGAGACGCTGTCAACACACTATTTGTAGGGAGACTCAACCCCAGAACTACTGAAGTAAGCATAGTCAGGGGGTGATCTTAAGACATAGATAAGTGCCTATAAGGTAACTGGTAATCTGGAATCCAGAATCTATTAAAAAACCCACGAAAGTAGCAATCAAAACAAATGAATTTATTTCCATTAAACATGAGCTGTGATCATACAATCTACAGCACAATATTGACAATTGACAGCCAAGTCCTAAGATGACCCTCGGACCGACATTTGTGCCTAATATTTTTTAAATCTGTACAAATTGACAACATTTCTTATTTTGAAACTGTTTATATCATGTGTTGCTTAAGTTTATCAATGTTGTTTTCATAAAAAAAAAAAAAAATTGTAGTTCTATGTATGCATGTTAGACAGACGTAAACGCTGAAATGTATAAAACTAAATATTTTTTTTAATTTAGAATAGTTTTTGCCCTTGGCTGGAGGCTTTAAGTGTAGCAGTTTAAGGTACTCACAGGAAAGTCCGGTTAAGCAGCCATGACCTTAGTGGTCAAAATTGCGAATAGCACTAGTAAAAAAAAAAAGCGCCGCCACCGCCGCCGCCGCCTCGCGCCCGCTGACTTCGTGTGCGTAGCCTTGATATTGCTATTTGTTTTTCATCAATGGTGTTTTATGTTTTTTTAAGATATCTTCCATTTGGGTATATCCAACGATATAAATACATAATCAACATCATCATTTTAACCGAAAGACGTCCACTGCTGGACATAGGCCTCCCCCAAGCACCACCACTTCGACCGATTCTGTGCTTCCCGCATCCAGCGGATTCCTGCAGTCTTCATAAGGTCATCGGTCCATCTTGTAGGAGGCCTTCCAATGCTACATCTTCCGGTATGCGGTCGCCACTTCTGAACCTTTCGGCCCCATCGGCCATCCGTTCTGCGAGCAATGAGCCCTGCCCATCGCCACTTAAGTTTGGCAATTCTTCGGGCTATGTCGCTTATTTTATTGCTAATTATTAAATGTGTACCTACTGCATGCTATAAGTATAACCAAGATGTAAATCTAAATATTTGCACGGCTGAAATGCCGAATATAGTGAAACCCATACAACTTAAAAACATATGTACCTATATTCTTGCAAATAAATATATCATTCATTCATACCTTAGTTCTCTTGCGGATCTTCATTTCTGACTCGATAATGTAGGGAAACTCCAAGCATAGCCCTCTCCATTGTCCTTGGCTAAAATCAGCTGTTCCCTACATTTATGTTCGCATAATTCGTCAAAATGTAGGGAACAGCAGATTTTTTTTTGAAGTATTTCAGGTTTGGTCCCATAGTAAAAGTTGTTCATAATGATGAATAAAGTCACGTGTTTAAGTTTGCGCACTGGTTAAAAAAGAATCCTGTATACTCACGCCCATAATCCCATAGGAGTAGGCAGAGACTGCAGATTGGCAAAATCAACTATCCACAGCCTACTTTTCGCCGCTTTTCTGTTGTAATAATTCTTTTATATCTATTATGTTCAAAAAGTCAATAGTGAATTCAAGAAAAAAATCCTAACTAATGTTATAAAATACGAAAGTGAGTGTTTATTTTTTTGTTTGTAACGCTAAAACGGCGAAGCGGATTTGGCACAGTCATCATGACCTGGGTTAGGACATACGATACTTTTTATTCCGGATCGAAACTTATGCGAAAATAAATAAATGTTGTATTATTATTACAGTTTCCAACATATTGTATCGGTTATTTTCGGCTAAAACCCCCTGCGAGGGGGTGGAGGTGCTGTGTAGGAGGAAATTCAAAATCCACGCGGATAGGGTTACCATCCGTCCGGATTTGTCCGGACTATGTCCTTTTCAATTAAAGGGGATGTTCTTTCAAAAAAGATAAATGATTACTGAAAAAATAAGATTAAAAAGTTAAATATTCGGACTTTTTTGCAAATGTCAGGCTTTTTGTCAGGACTTTTCAAACAGTCAACCGCACATTAATTATTATTGGGTTAACAAACTGCAACGTTTCACTGTAAGAGTAGGACAAGTTATTTGCATGTACAGCGAAGCTCGTACAACTTGCATTACGAAATTCGCTCTTATTGCTCGGACATAATGGTGGTTGTCAATCTCAAGTTGTTACCACTGATGTTCGGTTGACTTTACCTAAGTAAGTATATTATATTTTGAAATAAAAAGTTGAATTACATTTCAGGAAACACTCAAAGCTGAATTTGGAAAATTTGGCAGAATACTTAATTGCCGCGTAGTCAAAGACATAGTAACAGGAAAATCCAAGCAGTATGCATTCATAGAATTTGAAAACTTGGGTAGCGTGGACCGGGCTCTGAAGGTGATGCAGAAGGAGTACATAGACAGCGCAGAGATGATTGTGGAGCGTGAGGCGGAGCGCCGGCTGGCGGGCTGGCGGCCGCGCCGTCTCGGCGGGGGCTTCGGCGGCCGCAAGGAGTCCGGGCAGCTCAGGTTTGGCTGTCAGGACAGACCGTTCAGAAAGCCAATCATGGTTGTTGAACAAAGAAGGGATAACGAGCAGGGCAAGAGATAATCACTGTGTAGCACGAGGATAAGGAGTGCATCAACGTGCTAGTACCTACCCATTAGGTGATTAGTACGCGCTAACTAATATCTGATCAAAGACCTCTAATTAGCTACAGCATGATCAATATCAAGCTTGATGGTAAGCACCACATAAGGAATCGTCAGGTCCAATGCCGACTTGAACTACTTGGACTTCTGCAAACTCATCTATGGAACCCATGCACAAGGCATTGAAATAAAAACTCGTAAGTAAAGTTACAAAAAAAAGAACGCTTGTGATCTAATTGGTCGTGTGTGTCAAGCATCAATCACAAGTCAACAACATGAGCAGTCGCGACAAATAATGTGTTATGTGTGCTGCAAGGAGCTGAAGGGTTGGTGCAAGTCATTCACGCGGACTGAGGGACTCCTCTCTATCCTAGAGGCTATCCTCCTTGGGGTTCTTATTAGTTTTTTAGTGTTTTTGATACTTCACTTTTTGGCTTGTCGCATATTTCCGGAGCCGGCTTCTGACAACAATTCTGCAAAGGGTATTAAAGAGCAGTTAATAACTTCTCCTGGGTCGTTGGTAGAAATTTCTACCAATGCTCCTACCACCACTCAGCACAGCACTCTGCTGCCAGACGTCGAGTGTACCTGGGAGCCTTCTCAGCCGACTACTGCGAGGACGCGGTACTACCTGAGTGACAGGCGCAGCTCGCCTGGAGACACCGTCTCTACCACCACCAAATATAGCAAGGGTCCGCCCACAACGACAGAGTATTTGGAGATATTCGGCGAGACTGTGGAGCCGTCGCACGAGTATGACGACGTCGAGTTCTTGGAACACTCAGACGGTGAGCCCGCGGAGGATAGGTACAAAAATCAGATCGTGGCCCTAGTCAAGCTCAAACCCCCGGGAGACGTGACGTTCGGCTGCATTTTGACTAAGATAACAAAGTTTTGGACGTTGACGGCCGCCAGCTGCATAGAGTCTATCGAAGAGGTGGACTCTCTAGACTCGTTCGTCATCATGGAGGACTTCGGGACGGCGGGCGCGTCGCGACCGCGCACGGTGGCGGACGTGCGCCTGCATCCGCGCTACGCGGCCGAGGCGCGCGCGCACGACCTGGCGGCGCTGCGGGCCGACCGCGCGCTCCGGGCGCGCGGGCCGCCGTTGCGCCTGCCGCGCCTGCTGGACTACTTCCTCGTCGCGCTCGGCGAGAGGTTCCACATCCTCGGTTATGGAGGTTACAGGTAATAACATCATTATTCATTTATTATTTATATCCGTGGGCCAATTTTATGGTGTCCATAGTAAAAAATATCCTACATTTATGAACTACTAAAAGGACCAGTACCCTAATAGCGTAACTTATTTTCGTAAACAATTATGCCTAATTTGTTTCATTTTGACAGTTCTACAACATTCATTGCGTTATTTACGTTGTTGAGCAGATTTTTTTTCCAACTTATGAAGCAATAGATTAGTAATCTGTTTCAAATCGAAACAGATTGTGATCGTGTTGTATTACGCAATTAGGGTACAGGTTTCATCATCCAACGCGACTTGAATCAAAATCCATACTTAAAAAATGTCCGATCTCCTTTCATTTCACATTCACAAAATAGAAAGGAATTGATTTAAATATAAATAAAAAAAATAAAAATAAAATTGTTACGCGATACTCGCACGCACACACGCACTCGTATATAAATGAAAGAGAGAGAGAGAAAGTCGCATGGAGAGGGTATAAACAGTGGTGTATTTTAAGATTCAGCGCCCTGGGCCTGTAAGGTTAGCCGCCCCATAAATTAGCGGAAAAAAGCAAGTACTTTTAATTATAAAATAAAATCCAGCTGTGTGTTGATGTGGGCTGAGAACGATAGTGAATAAAAAAGTAAAAAACCGTCCAAGTGCGTGTCGGACCACGCACAATGAAGGGTTCCGTAGTTGGGATGAATTTATCCCAAAAACAAACTTAACTTTGTAGTTGATAAACATGTTCTCCCATACGGAATGTATGGAAAAACATGTTTTTGCAACTGCAAAGTTAAGTTGGTCGATTATTACTCGATAACTAGTAAAGTCTACTTAGCTGTGATAGTTTTCCTTTTAATTTCGTTATATAAGCTACTGCTGTGATTTTTTTCACGCATCCAAAACCAACCATTTAGCTGGCAGGGGGGGGGGGGGACACTTGACTCTAACAAAAATTAGCACTTTAAAGCTTACTATTTTGCAAACGGATCCTTGTATCCAAAAATGGTTTTCACAAACTCATAATGTTTTTGTAAGACCTTTCCAATGATACCCCACACTATGGGATAAAAAAATAAAACATCACCACTTTACGTGTATGGGAGGTACCCTAAAAAAAATGTTTTTCATAATTTTGTTTTACCTTTTTGTCGGCGTAATTTATATGTATACCTATGTCAAATTACAGCTTTCTAGTACTAAGGGTCTCGGAGCTAGACCGCGGACAGACAGACAGACGGACATGACGAAACTATAAGGGCTCCTTGTTTACTACGGAGCCCTAAAAAGCACGTATAAAGAAATAAACACCATTTATTCAACAGCAGTGATTGCCTAGTAGTGTGACCGGCGGGCTGCCATTCATAGGTCTCGAGTTCGAACCCAAGGTACGCACCTCTGACTTTTCGGATTCATGTGCGTATTGTATTATCACTTGCTTCAAAAACGGTGAAGGAAAAGATCTTCAAGACCCGTCGTACATATCATTGACTGTTAGGCGGAACGAAGTTTGCTGGGTCAGCTAGTAAGTCTATAAAAAATAAAAGTGTCAACTGGGTGAAATGGGTCCCCTATGTTGTTTCGAATGCCGCTGTTGCGACACACGCTGTTGCGAATAATTTTTCCACTGCCTCACAGGTTCGAAAGCTCATGGACATGGACTCGAATGAAGGAGTCGCGAAAGACGCTGTTTCGAACAGGGATGTAACGGATATCCGTATCCGCATCCGCAACTGCGGAGCATCCGCATAAATTATGATATCCGCAAAACATCCGCATCCTCAACTTTTGATTTTAAAAGCTCCGCATCCTCATCCGCATCCTCATAATTTCTATGGGGATGTGACCCTACGTTGTTCTCACAAATAGTGAATTTTTAAAAACTCGCGCCTAGCTAAATGTGCGGTCCGTAAAGTGAGTTACGCGTTTCTATTGTCTGAATTCGCAATGTCCTTGTCCTATGACAGACGATCAGCCGCATGTGGCAGTGGTGGCACGTGTCACAGTTTTCTGGGTGCCGGGTGGCGTGTTATTGTTTACTTTTTGTTTGCTCGTAGAAGTAAAGTTTTTTGCAGGCAAATTACGCTACGGTAACCTACCAAATGATTACCTACAACCTAAAACATAAATACTATAAAAAAACATGGGCTATTTTTTGTACGACATGATCCGCATCCTCAATAAGGAATTTTCCAATATCCGTATCCTCATCCGCATCCTCAAACCCGATTATCTCGATATCCTCATCCGCATCCTCATCCGTTATACGACATCCGTTGCAACCCCGCTACCTAATTGCGCAACGTATTTTGATTACCATTCAAGTAGAATTTATTTCAATTTGAATCGAATTGCTTTTATTTTACGACTTTGGAATTGCAAAACTCCAATATTTTTTAAACAAACTGCGGTCTGTTTGATACTCCATTGAGTGAACGAAATGCGTCTAAAAAGGCTATTAATCGAATTGCGTAACCATTTTGACAGTTGTAATTTTGTTTCAAACTTTATAGTAATTTGTTTTGTCTGTCAAATTAAACAGAAGCCACTGTAGTGGTCGCAATAGATTTTACTTAGCAATCTTTTTGGGATTAACTCATGAAATCTCCATAATTATTAAGAAAACAATTAAGTAATAGTCTTCCTGATAAATTGTGAATGTGTTTTTATGTAAAACCTCAATGATAAATCAATTTTATTGGTATGTTAAATATCAAAGCAGCGAGGTCGATTTTTAATAATAATTGTGAAAGTTTTCTTGTGAGTTTAGTGCCTACAACCTAAACTAAAAACAAATATTATGATATTCCAGAAACGAGGTATTTTGGTGGCATTTTAACGAAAGACAAATTCGTACCTCATTCCGTAACAAACTTGAGCCACAAGCTTAGCAACCCAGTCGAGCTTGTAATACATTGGAAAAGCAAAAACTTATAATTGAGGAAGAACAAAAAAAAGCAGTTTGAATCATTTTATATTAATGGATTATGTAAGGACATTGATGAACATACCACTATTGCCACATCATTGTCTGTTTAAGGTATGTACTTACTTATTATTTTCTTTCTAAGTGTTGAACATTGAATGTGTGTTAAGTACAGCAACAATGTTACACACATAGGGATGTATTTATAAACATTGCTTATAGTTAAGTGACATTAAAACCTCAAAAATGTATGATTAAACAGTTGCTCATCATTACATAACTTTATGCAACGTTTATAAATAAACCCCATATTGTTTATTGGTGAATACGAAATGCACCATCAAACGTAAACTTACCATACATTTAAATACCATACATATATTTTCAGTTGCATAACCTACTACTTATATGAATATTTACTTAGCAATTATAACAACAAAGTAAAGAAAGTAGGTAGGCAACTGAAAATATATCTAAGTACCTATCTTAAATGTTTTTCACTTATTGTTAATATTATTAAAAAAATCAATCTGCCCAGCCTTTTCCCAACTATGTTGGGGTCGGCTTCCAGTCTAACTGGATGCAGCTGAATACAAGTATTTTACATGGAGTGACTGCCTATCTAACCTCCACAACCCAATAACTAGGTAATACGATACCCCTTGGTAAGACTAATTGTCACTTTCGGGCTTCTGATGACCCATAACGACTGTCAAAGATCCACAAATGACATCCGGGACCAACGGTTTAATATGCTTTTCGAGGCATGAAGGAGTCTCGGTATGTAGAAATGGTCACCCATCCACGGACCAACCCTGGCAAGCGTAGCTTAACCTGATGGATTGCCCCGTGCGGCTGTTAGTACTTAGCCTATTAATATTATTAGTAGGTAAGAATATTTAAGTCAATTGTTGCTTATAATTGACCCAATTGTTGTTTATAGCAGAATATTGCTATTCTATAAAGTGGCTGTTGATGGATGTAATGGATGGTGGAATATATTGAAGATTTACTATTCTTTTTTTTTCAGGTGTCAGGCTCAACTACATTATTCAAGATTTTTTTAACTGTCTCTCATACACTTACAACAAGCAGTACATACATAATCCATGATGATTTCCACAGGAAGACATTAGATTCCAAATTCCACTAATCCTTACAGTATGTTTGTTCCAATTCCTTTTTGCTCTATGTCCAAATATTTCATATTAATGTGAATAGATGGTAATGGTGCCGATTCTCTTGTCCAGTGTTGAGTTAAGGTTGTATCAATTTAATAAAACAGTTTTATTTGTTTACCATAATTTATTTCTCTCTATTTCCTTTAAATCTAATGAATGACAGTTAATTTAGGTAAACACCTTTAAATAGTATCATTATAATTATAAAATTGTCTGTGTTTGTATAAAACAAATAGTACGCCATTCTTAATTATTTCATTTAAAGTTATTTTTATTTGTCCCTCTATAGTTCATAATTAAAACACTTTATTAAAGTTTACACTGTTATCAATTAACACAATAGTTTATATCACTGTCGTACAAGACTATAATCAAGTTTTCTAAAAAAAATATTTCATGAAGGATCTTCAGTTTCTACTTTTGTACTTAAGAAGCTTGAAATCTGAAGTAGCAGAGCAGCAGTGCAGCACAGCAGGGGCAGTATCATTCATGCTGCCTTCATGTCTTCGTAGGTGAAATTCCCCAGGAACTCTACATTTTAAAACAAAGTCATATTATTTTCTGCTCAAATAAAGTACTCATGTGGCAAAGTAGGCATATCAACTAGGCCCATGGCTAGATGAAAGCCTGTCATCATCATCGTCATGCTGGTTGTATAATTTCTTCTTTATTTAGGGCTGATTTTTCAGTCTCCAGATATTTTATAATACTAAATTATAATGGTAATTGGATAAACATAAAATATATATTATGATGTGTCTGTCAAAAGTTCAGCTAAGGAAATATATTCATAATTGAGTTGCTATGCTTAATTCTTAATGATGTGTCAAAAAGCTTACCTTCAATAATTAATACATAAGATTCTTAATCCAATCCATGTTTGCCACCTTGCCACCAACTTCTTTGTTAGGAAGTCAACAATATTGATATTTGGTAGTGTTCCATTCTTGTGTTTTTTGCACGTCTGTGAAAATATTATGAATATGTTTTGTAGTTATCTGTTATTTGGTTAGGTAGTGGATATTATAGTTTATTTCAGCATCTACTTATGTACAAAAATATCAATTAACAATTTTAGTTAGAATGTGAGACATAGTACGTAACTATTATTTTAACCACAATAAATAGTTAACCTCGCGTAAGATGCCTGTGTCTACGCAACAAAAGAATGATTGTCCGTATACGTAGACTCACCAATAATGTACCTACAGCTACAATAATCTAATGAGATACGAAGGTACTCTCACACACGTTATTCCTATTTATATTGGTTTACTTACTTGTAGTGATAATATCGACTTAGATACTTTTCGCTATGGAGCAAAACAGCCTAAGTCTTAGTCCATGTACTTAATTGTAGTCTGTGATCTTGGTGAAGCTAGTACAAAACGAAGGCGGTGTCTCGAACGAGAGAATTTTCCAAAGTTCTTCCGACTTCCACAAGCCACAAGAATAATGTTCCAAAACTGCTTATTACAGGCCCATGTTTCTGTACGTGAATAGTAAATATCATTTTGTATGTTGAAAAATATAAAACAACTATTAATTTAAAACAAAAACTTTACCGAAATCAACAAAAATAAAATATAAACAGATGCGTCGCCATGATTGATATCGTATTCTCCACAGAATTCAAAGAATATTCATTCCAGCCCAAATTATTGTCAAAGGTTTAACATGTGATGTCATATGCCTTTCCTTTTCTTTTCCCTACACTCTGATAAAGTTAGAGCAGCAAAGGTATACTTTAGACAGGCAGTAGTTTGCATTAAATCGTCAACGCATAACGCAATGAGGGCAGATCATTCAACTTTTACTCTCAGTGTTGCAATTTTTTTCCCCTAAGTCCACTATAGACTTGCGTCTAGATACATCGAAACGAATCAAAAATCCGATTTCAATCAGAAACGGAATCGTATCGATAATCCGAACTAGACAAACCGATTTCACAAAACCAGGGAAGTGTGGTTTTGCCTAAGCAAGTTTTTGTTTATATTTGAATAGTTTTGATCGATGCACTTACAACCGAATAATATTACTAGAGACGATCGAAACTGCGAGCCGGAGCCTCTCCTGAAATTAGTTTTCTGTTACCGACATTCGGTCGCTGTTTTGGGAGTCCATTTGAAGATTTGAGTATGAAAATAAAACATAACTTATGTAATCATAGTATTTTTAGGCTTCCGTACCTCAAAAGGAAAAACGGAACCCTTACTGATAACGAAGTGATCCTGTAAGGGTTCCGCCCTTACAGGATCACTTCGTTATCAGTCTGTCAAGACCCTTTTTTTCAGGAACGTACGGAGGTATCAAGTTGAAATTAATATCAAATACGTCTGTGGTCCCTTAGAGCTCTAAAAAATCAAGCTTCTAAGTCAACACAATAAAAAATTACGGCTATTTAAGCGACATATTTTGGTACTCGCAAATAAATCAAAAACTACACGGTACTTCCCGTTGACCTAGACTCATAAAATTTGGCACAAAGCCCGTCTCATTGCACAAGTAAAGGAAAATGACAGAAAATTGTAAATTTTCAGTTTTATCACATACAAAAAGAAAAAAACCATTACAAACTTACATTTGCAGTTGGAGAATTGACCGTGACATATATCAAAATAGGGGAGATGTTTTTCAACTACAAAGTTGTTTGTTTTTGGGATAAAAACTCCCAGGCTTAGTGGAAATCCCTCTAAGTTGACAACACTGCTTTTCTACGATTTTGTCATAGGCCACAGATAGCAAAGACGTGAAAAGAAAAACGTTTTATTACGTAGTTCAATTGTGGTAGAAAGTATTTTAAAAATTGGTTTTTCATTTTTCGGCAATCATTGTACATTTTTATTTATAAGCACTAGTAGATCATCAGTTGTAATTAAAACAAAATTACATTATAGCACAATAATTTGAATATTAACCATTCATAGATGCTGTAACTAAACATATAAATTTAACAATTATAGACAATTGGTTTGAACATCCCTATACAATTTCAGTCGTATGGTAAAAAATGTACATCGCAATTCCAATTATGGCATGCGATTAAGATTGGACTTGCTTTCGATTCAGAATCGCAATCAAAAATAAAATATGTTACGCAATTAGGCTGCTGGTTTCGAAAAACATTTTCACTGCCTCATACGCTCGAATGCTTGTGATTTCGATTTATTTAGTCATAAAGTGTACAGAAAAATATTTAAAACAGTACCTACATTAATAATAATATTAAATGTTGATGTTGACACCGAATTTGTTGATTTTATTTAATTACTGCTTAAATATTTTTCTGTACACTTTATGACTAAATAAATCGAAATCACAAGCATTCGAGCGTATGAGGCAGTGAAAATGTTTTTCGAAACAGCGTCTTTCGCGACTCCTTCATTCGAGTCCATGTCCATGAGCTTTCGAACCTGTGAGGCAGTGGAAAAATTATTCGCAACAGCGTGTGTCGCAACAGCGGCGTTCGAAACAACATAGGGGACCCGGGTGAAATGGCTTAGGTTAGGTTAGAACTGTGACCAACCGCGCGCGAGCCGGGCGAGTGAAGCGAGCGGTGCCGCGGCAGCGGCCGGTGAGCGCTACTTCCAAGTTGCTCGCAGCCAGGCAGGCTTTTTAATATTAGCGCAAGGTGCATTACGTCGCTAACAAGTTAATTACCAGTGGTCTCGCAATCTAAACTCGATTAATCCGAATGCGTACTGGCACTGTATACTATGAAATGAGGTAGTTAATTTACTCACTACGAAGTATACGCGAGTTTTTGCGTACTACTCTTGTATAGATTGGAAGACCTTGGTAAAATAGTGATTTCCAATCTATACGCGAGCAGTTTCCTATGGCTGCGTTCTGGCCTTGTACAGTATGGAAAGATGCCGCGCCGCGCCGGCTCGCTCTGACCATCGCGAGACATCTCTGCATACTATATTCACGGCTGGCCGGTGCGCCAGACACGCTGGCCGGGCGGCGCGTGATAGTGCGAGCCGGCGCGAGACAGCGCGAGCCGACGCTAGACATCGCGAGCCGGCGCGAGGCAGCGCTGGACATCTTTCGGTGTAAAAGGGAAAGCGTGATTTCAATTCTCGCCCATCCCATCCACGCCTCGCCTCGCCGGTATAAAACCACCTTAAATAGTGTTGACAGCGGTAAATAGGAAGTAGGTAATTTGTGTGTTTTGTAAGTAGATAATGAAAGTTTGTTGTACAGGACAGTCGACAGGCGCTCCGAGTGGCGGCAGCTGCGGCAGGTGTCGGTGTTCGTGGTGTCGAGCGCGGCGTGCGCGGCGGCCGAGCGCGCGGAGCTGTGGGCGCCGCGCCACCTGCTGCGCGGGCAGGCGGCGCGGCACGGCTCGTGCGGCGCGGCGCCGCTGTGCGCGGGCGCACGCTTCTCGCGCGGCACGCCGTGCAACTACTGCGCCGGCGCGCCTCTGCTGCGCGACCACACGCTATTCGGCGTCATGAGCGACAACAACGCGTGCGGCGTCGCCTGCGAGCCGCAGCTCTACGTCAACATCGCCACGCTGCGCGATTGGATCGACTCCGTTATCGAATAAATTATATTTATTTTTGATTATTGACCTACTACGTTTTATTACTAAGACACAACGCAGTGCCCAATGTTCTGAACTGCGCGTCGCACGGTGTGCTGAAAGTCGGCTTTCATAGAGTTAGCGATTTCAATTTGTTAGTGCCGGATTTTTTGCCGGATATCGCTTCTATTCGTTATTACTAGACACGACGTTATTATTAAAATGACACCAGAGTTATTCTGCACAAAAACGAATGAATTTTATTTTTTTTACGAAAAATTTGCATGAAGCTAGTATGAAAAATTAAATTATCTCTTAAAAATAAAATAATAATAAAAAATTAAAATCATTTATTTCAGACAAAAAAGTCCATAGGCAAGGCAAGGTTGTTAGTAACAATAATTTCGCTTATAACTAATGTTAGTACCTAAAAGTAAAAAGAAGAAAGTAGACACCACATGCTCTGTGATAGATACACCGTCTACCCCTGCATAGTAGGCTCATCGGTCTCGCAACCCATGGAGTTAAGTGAACCTTAAACGGCAAGGAAAACCGTAATTTCCTAACACGTGGTTTTAATAGGTACTAATTAATTACACAGATAAACAAAATTTACCATTTTTTTTTTGTTTTATGTAGTTTCTAAACTGTTTCTTAGTCATTTGAGTTCGCTGATTTCATATCTACCCTCAGTTTTTTTTCTAGCAGCTCTAGTTTTTGTGATAGGTACAGTACTTCTTAAAATTTCGTTAAGCGGCTTACTAATATTTTTTTAGTGCAAAAAATTATTAAATACCATAAATAAATCGATAAGTCTACATTAAGCTGTTTGTGGTGAATATATGTTTCGAGAATGTCGTTAAATGCGTCTGACTGCTCTGACTTTATAAAAGTAGGCCTTCCTACTTGGACTTCTTTGGGACGCCATTACAAGTGTTTAGTAAGCCATGGATCCCAAATTTTGTATGTGGTAGTTTCGTAACATCATTGCGTTTATGGGCTAGTACAAAAATACCTACTTTGAAGTTCAAAAGTCTGTTTGTAAGACTGTTAAATTGAACACTTACTTAAGGCTCCGTGCAAAAAATTCACTCGACAGAGTTTAGGTAAATTCTTGCGATGCTATGTTTGTGTGCACCGTTCACGCATACACGCCTAAAGATCGAGCGTAGTGATCGCTTAAACAGTTTTGATCCTATAGATGATATTTTCTTAAGTTACGTAGGTACGGATAAGAAATAAGTATGGAATGTTTGTGTATATTCATTTAGTTTATAACAATCAACATAAAAATGCTACAATTTGGTATTACATGCATTCAGGTACATTTAGACATTCAATAACATTGAGGTAAGCGTTTTACATACCTAAATACGAGTAGTACTGACGTCTCTTGTACACCGAACTAAACTACTAAACGATCACTTAAATTCCTCACTTTTGGCTATGAGAAACTTAAGGCTCCGTGCCGTGAATTCACTCGACAGAGTAAGTAAATTCTTGCGATGCTATGTTTGTGTGCACCGTTCACGCACACACGCCTAAACATCGAGCGTAGTGATCGCTTAAACAGTTTTGATCCTATAGATGGTATTTTGTTAAGTTACGTAGGTTCGCATAAGAAATAAGTCTGGATTATTTGTGTATATTCGTTTAGTATATTTATAACAATCAACATAAAAATGTTATGTTTTATATAGAATTTTTTACTTTTTGTATGGAAAACATGAAAAATTATTACCTACATGTAGAGTTTTAGGGGTTTATGGGCTTCATATAGGGGTTCGAAATTTTCATTATTTTTGCGATAGGACACACCATTTTCGAGATATAAGCAAAAGAACAGAAAAAAGAAACTACAGTTTTTGTACCTGAATAAGTTATTAATTTAGTGAAAATGGCAATTTCGCTATTCTGAATTTGACTTTTTTCACCTAAAATTTTGATTGGTGCCGATTCTCTTGTACTCTGAACTATCACTAAAATTTCTTACTTTTGACTATGAGAATCTCCAAGCTATTCTTTCTGTAAAATAAATTCATGTTTAAAAATAATTTTGACACATCTAAATCGAATTTGACAATCACGACTCCACTCGTGATACCTAACCACGTGAATCTTTTTAGAGCCGGGATTTAAGTTCAGTGAATCTTTTCCTTTCTATTTCATTAAAAAAAGGACAGAAGATAAATTTTAGTTTAGTCCTGTCAAATTAATCAGCGCTTGACGTAAATTGACGTAATTTTAGTAGACAAGTTTTTAATCACGTCTAAACTTGTATGGAGTAGTGACAGGCGCTGATTAATTTGACAGGACTAAACTAAAATTTATCTTCTGTCCTTTTCTTAATGAAATAGAAAGAAAAAGATGCACTGAACTTAAATTTAGTTTAGTTTGTGAACAAGGGAATCGGCGCCGATTCTTTTGTCACAAATGCCTCTAAACTAGACTAAAAATCACCAAAATTTAGTTTATTCCTGTCAAACGACGATTTCCCATTCTGAAATAGACTAAAGTGACACAATTTAACTATATTTTAGTTTGACAGCACTTGGATAGTACTGAGATATTTAGTGAAAATGGCAATTTTGCTATTCTGAATTTCACGTTTTTCACCTAAAATTTAGTTTTTCTAAATAAATCTGACTATTTTTAATCGCGACTAAAAACGTGTGGAATAAAATTGGTTGTTATGAACTTTAAATTCACACCAACACCTCGACTTCAGATGCAAAAACAGTACTGAATCTTTTTTTTTCTTATATCTCGAAAACGGTGTGTCCAATCGTAAAAACAATGAAAATTTCGACTCCCATTATAATACTTTTAAACCCCTTACACTCTACATGTAGGTAATATTTTTTCTTATTTTCCATACAAACAGTGAAAAGTTTCATATAAAACACGTCGAGGCTGCCCCTTGTGCACCTCCAGCTCTAAAAAAGATTCACGGGGTAGGGCAAACAAGTACCACGTGGACTCGCGATTGTCAAATACAATTTTAGTGTGTCAAAATATATTTAAATTTAGAGAATTTTTGTTGCAGAATAGCTTTAAGATTTTCATAGCCAAAAGTAAGGAATTTTATAGTTTAGTAAGTTTAGTTCGGTTCACAAGAAAATCGGCTCTACCTATATTGCCATCTTAGTGCTGTCAAAATAAAATATATTCTATAATTATTTCACGATGGAAAATCATCGTTTGACAGGAATAAATGAAATTTTGGTGACTTTTTAGTCTAGTTTAGAGGCATTTGTGACAAGAGAATTGGCACCAGGATACTGGTGCCAATTCTCTTGTCATAAAGGGATCTGAGACATTTCCGCGAAAGACACTTGCGCGAAAAAGTTGCGAAAATGAGATTTCTTCATAACATCACGCCATCAATTTCAAAGGGCCCAACACTTTGAAATTGATGGCGTGATGTTATGAAGAAAATAAATGTGATAATTTTCGCAGCCGCCATCTTACGATTTACGTTTTGACATCAAAATCTGCTTTAGAATCCTCAAAAACTATGAAAACGACACCCATGACGAAACATTTTTAAATGTTCCCAGCCGCTATCTTGGATCTTTATTTCGACTTAAAGTAGTCTTAACGTTAAAGAACTTCGTTCCAAAAATACTTCACTTATTGCTACAACAGCATATCGGCGCGGGCATGTCGGTGACGCGAACCCATAACTTTTTCCCCTAGCAAAAATCACTCAACGCGCTTAAGAGTTTTTCACTTTCAAAAAAACTATGAAACCTACATTCAAAATATAACTAGCGAACCCGGCAGGCAGACGTTGTCCTGCGATAACAGCGCCACCCGGGTCCAACTATAAGAACCATCCAAGTGACATAAAAAGAATTTTATATAAACATCTAAATCAGTCAAGCGGTAATTCATTATATAAATAAGTCTAAATAAAATACGTTAAAATTGTAAGACTAATGTGCAATTTGTGATTAAGGCGATTTTCACACTGCAGCGCATCACGCTGCATGTTGCGTGTCAACGATCTGAATAAACGCGCGTGGATGCATTTTCTGTGTGTTGGACTGTGCGTGTTTTCTATACAAACGGAGATACTTACAAGCAACGTTAAAACCCGCATTCACGCACTACGCTGCGTGGTGCGTGACAGTGTGTTAATCGCCTTATAAAGAAATTTGTATTTGCTTGTATTGTTAGTATTGATAACATTTTAAAGTCGGGGTAAAATCAGTTTTCTTAATAGGTCACAGGGGTAACAAAGGTTAGGAACCACTGATTTAGGATTTATTTATGTTCTAACTGTGAACACAATCATTCTTTTACTACATTCTAATGCTAGTCTTAGTCTAATGCTTTTGTAATGCGATTGGCAACTTCATTGACCGTAATAATCCTTCTTTAATGCGATTGATACCTTATTTGACCACAATAATGCTAATATAATGCGCCTGTAATGCAATTAAACAACTGTTGTAAATAAAAATAAAAAAAAACATTTATTTGACACTTAAAATACAAGTTAGAAACAAGTAGATCGTAATAATATAGCACACAAATGTATAGCCAAGAATCTGATCCTAACCCCCAAACTAGGCCTGGACCTGTATTTTGGGGGCCTATGGCCTATGTTGTGAACCTATTTAGGATCTAAAGCCGTATAATTTGTGCCCAAATAAGCATACACGTTTGTAATGCTACTATAGAACTAACTCAAAATGCGAAAACGATTCAGAAATGCTGTAAGTCGGCCGCTATACTGCTTTGATGTGTTACTTGGGTTATGACTGTTAAGCAAAAACATGTATGCTCTTGTTATTTTAATTTTATTTTACCATGTTTTTAAGCAAATAAATATTATTCTATTCTATTCCAAAGGAGCGCTGTCCCAAATACATAAAACAAAAGGTATTCAATAATTACATTATCTTTAAAATGGTGACGGTTTCAGAAAAATATGGTTGATAGATTTTGCGTGATTCTCAGTTTTTTATCTGCCTTAGACGTAACTTTACAAATTAATTTTAATACCTACCTGTGTAATATAAAAATATTTTAAAATATTCATATATTATGTTAACAAGAGAATGCTCTAATTTAACATATATTTTTGCAAATCATTAACACTACTCGTTTACACGTGATCTTCAGTATAAAAACATTAAAAGTCGGTTATCGTCGCCTTAAGTGAAAACTTGGTTGCAATAATGTAGGGTTGTAACGGATGTCGTATAACGGATGAGGATGCGGATGAGGATATCGAGATAATCGGGTTTGAGGATGCGGATGAGGATAGTACGGATACCGTCAACTGCCCTAATTTTGCCTGGCGTCCTATGTTTGCCTATAATGAAAAAAACTGTAGTTATCTTTTTCATTTTCCTTTATGGCAATCAAAGCTGAGTTTTCATAGAGAGCTTTAAGTTTCGATTGTCATACAAGTAAAATTTAAAAGATATTACAGCTTTTTCATTATAGGCAAACATAGGACGCCAGGCAAAGTTAGGGCAGTTGACGGTATTGGAAAATTCCTTATTGAGGATGCGGATGAGGGTGCGAATGTAGATGTCGTATGAAAAATAGTCCTTGTTTTGACACCTGACACACAATCATGCCATCACTGTCACGTGCGGCCGATCGTCTGTCATAGGACAGAGACACTGCGAATTCAGGCAATAGGACCGCGTCACTCACACTCCGGCCCGCACATTATGTTGGAGCGAGTTAAAAAAATCACTATTTCAGTGAACAACGTAGGTAGAGTCACATCCACATAGAAATTATGAGGATGCAGATGAGGATGCGGAGCTTTTAAAATCAAAATTTGAGGAAGCGGATATTTGCGGATATCATAATTTATGCGGATGCGGATACGGATATCCGTTACATCCCTACAATAATGTAATAATGTCACACACTGAAAGGCAACGGGGCGCTCCTTAGCTCCTCGGAAGCAATAAATTGAATTTTTTGGCGCGTAAATTGTTTTTAGGGTTTCGTACCTCAAAAAGAAAAAAAACGGAACCCTTATAAGATCACTCGTGTGTCTGTCTGTCTGTCTGTCTGTCCGTCCGTCCGTCCGTCCGTCCGTCTGTCACAGCCAATTTGCTCCGTATCAAATGGACTGTGTTCGGTTTTTGACCAACCTTTTTTAAGAAAATATTTTAATATATTGCTGGCGGCTTATGAACCTTAGAATGTTGAAAGTAAAGTATTTGTGGGTGGAAATCGTTCGTTCCTACTATCTCCAAGAAGGCAATTGAACACCACCTACCTTGTCTCAACTCCCGGGTCAGCAGGAGAGTTTCAGCGTGCACGGCACTTCACAGATAGGCAGTTTAAATGTACTCTGGGTTCAAAGGTCTTGAAGATCGCACACCACACGGTAGTGAGTCCACAAACACAACAGATGCTAAAACGTTTAGCTTGGAACACGATCACAACAAGAGAGGAAGAAACGTTCATTCAGCTCAAGGCGTAAAATCGTACTGCACGTCACGGATGCATACGGCCGCGACGTAGGTCGTGAGTAGGTTCGGTGATGATTTACCAACTACCCTCAATTCGACAATAAGGATCGAACATACCCCCCACCGAAATCAATATGATTGATTTCCTTAAATGAATGATAAGTGTGGAATATGTTACATAAATAAAAGTTAAACATAAATAAACTTATAATTTTACATGTAGAGAGAGAGTGTTCTAAATGTAAAGTGTAGGTATACTGTACAGAAAAACAATAAAGAAAACTTAAATAAACTATTTATAATATTATAATTGTGAAGGTAATTAATTTGCATAGGGTAATGGACAAACTTTATTTGTAGGTCTTTGGATTAATCCATTTTTAGTTCGTAGAGTCAAAACACGATTTACTTTGTCGACACCACTATGTACCTTCTCAATTCGGGCTAAATTCCATTGGAGGGACTTGGTTAAATGAGACTTCAGCAAAACTAAATCTCCAACCTTTAAGTTAGGTGGAGTTGAAAACCACTTCGCTCTCTGCTGAAGAGTGTGAAGGTAGTCATCTGACCAACGCCTCCAAAATGACTGTGAAGCTTTCTGAACAACTTGCCAACGTGACAATCTATTTTGAGGAACGTCCTCAAAGTCATATTCCGGTACAGCTAATAAACTCTGACCTATGAGAAAATGACCTGCGGTCAATACTTCGAACTTGTTTGGGTTGGCCGATAAAGAACACAACGGCCGTGAATTTAAAACGGCTTCAATCCTACAGAAAATTGTGCTTAATTCTTCAAAAGTGAGTGATCTGTCACCTACTGCACGATAGAGGTGATGTTTAGCAGATTTTATTCCTGCTTCCCAGAGTCCACCCATGCTCGCAGCGTTAGGAGGGTTGTTACGCCATTCTATATGACGTGACGTCAATCCGTTAGAAATTTTATCAGCATTAGTTTTACTATTCCAGAAGTTCGCAACTTCTTTTAAATGTTTAGCTGCTGCAATAAAATTGGTGCCGCAGTCAGAATATAAACAACTGCAAAGTCCTCGGCGACCTACAAAGCGGTCGAATGCCGCCAAAAAACAATCACAGCTTAAATCTGTAAGAACTTCTAAGTGTACAGCCTTAGTTGAAAAGCACACGAACAAGCATAAATATGACTTATGGACCTTTGCATTACGTCTCAAACTCTCTTTCACAAAGAAAGGGCCACCCAAGTCACAACCAACGTGGTCGAAGACTTTACCAGGCTTTAGTCTGGGTGCGGGTAACGGACCCATTGCAGTGTAGTGTCCGTGTATGGGGTATGTAAGGAACTCTTCAGAGTAAACACAGCTCTCACGATAATAATTCAGTTTATTATTTTTATGAACTATAAAGGATTTAAAATAATGCGCGGCGCGAGCGAGTTTATATTCCTGCCTGCCTTGGCGGGTTGTTTAGCGCGAAGTGCCGAGGGCGAGCGAGGGGCGCATCAAGAGCGCGGGGTGGAGGCGGCGAGTTTAGCCGCTAGCCACACGTTCGGCAAACTTCGTTGTTCCTCGGAGATATTATGTTGGCAGAGCGGCCGAACTGTAGGTATAGGCTACATCACTCCCCCGCTGAGACCGGTTCACGGTCGATAGTGAGAAAGGTATCGCGGGAATCTGACGGTTCTTCCGCTTCTTGTGGTGGTTTCCGGCTGCGGTGGTGGCGATGCTGGCGATAAAGCTGATTGTGGTAGTGATGGTGGTTGTGGTAAGGGTGGTGTTTTTGAGCCATTATTGTTGTTAGCCATGTAGGCAGGTTTTAGCCTATCAATGGTTACGGTTGTGTGTTTCCCTTGGACGTCTATTGTAAAGGTTTTTGATCCTCTGTCTATGACTTGATGTGGACCAGAATAAGGTGATTCTAATGACTTCTTCAGAGGTCCTTTCCGCAGGAAGACGTGAGTGGCTGTATTAAGGTCTTTAGGTACGTAAAACATTTTCTCACTATGGCCGGAAGTTGATGCAGGTGACAGTCTCGAAATATGTTTTCTTAGCCGTGCTGCGAAGTCTGCTTCATCCATGATGTTGTGTGTTACTGGTTTCATGAACTCACCAGGTAATCGGAGTGGCTCGCCGTACACTAGTTCAGCTGAAGAGGCTTGTAGATCATCCTTCCAGGCGCTTCTCATACCCAGGAGAACAAGAGGAAGTACCTCCGACCATTGCGCGTTGTTGTGGCACATTATCGCAGCTTTCAGCTGTCTGTGCATTCTCTCCACTAGGCCGTTGCACTGAGGGTGATACGCTGTCGTGGGGCAATGGTATGCGCCTATGATTGACGAGATGCTCTGGAACAGCTGCGAGTCAAATTGTTTTCCTCGGTCAGTGGTTATTTTCTCTGGACATCCGAAGCGAGCGACCCAGCCAGAAATGAAAGCACTAGCGCAGGTCTCAGCTGTGATGTCTGCTAGAGGGTAGGCTTCTGGCCATCGAGTATACCTATCTACAGCTGTAAGGCAGTACCTGAAACCAGAAGAAAGTGGCATAGGGCCTATTATGTCAAGGTGGACGTGGGAAAAACGGTTGGAGGGAACAGGGAATGGGGAAAGAGGAGAGTGGGTATGAAAGAGGAGAGTGGGTATGAAAGAGGAGAGTGGGTACCACTGTAGTGTCCGTGTATGGGGTATGTAAGGAACTCTTCAGAGTAAACACAGCTCTCACGATAATAATTCAGTTTATTATTTTTATGAACTATAAAGGATTTAAAATAATGCGCGGCGCGAGCGAGTTTATATTCCTGCCTGCCTTGGCGGGTTGTTTAGCGCGAAGTGCCGAGGGCGAGCGAGGGGCGCATCAAGAGCGCGGGGTGGAGGCGGCGAGTTTAGCCGCTAGCCACACGTTCGGCAAACTTCGTTGTTCCTCGGAGATATTATGTTGGCAGAGCGGCCGAACTGTAGGTATAGGCTACAGCAGGCTGAATTGAACTAGGTCGGCATCAAAAACAATTTTTGCATTTTGATACAATGGATCTAATCATTCTACGTGCACTAATCATCCAATAATTTTTACATAGTATGCCTTGTAAGGTACGAGGCCCAACATGCAAATATAATTTGTGGTAATATTCAATAATTAAATTAATTACATGGGACTTAAAAAAACATAACGGGCGAAATGTGGGTGTACCTGCTACAGGGACACCTCTGCCCAACCCTTCGGGGAAACAAGGCGTGATGATGTTATAAATTAGTCGTGTGACATTTAGGTAAGAGCACAGGGTGCTTATCGTTATAGGGTAGATCGGAATGCACGAGTCTACCCCCCACCCTGAGGAAATTGTGAGAATCTACAAAGGGTGAAAGTTTACGAAGATAAGCAATGTTTTTATTTTTATCTTTTAGCAACGATTCGATTTCATTATGAAAATGCTTTAATTGTATCACTCGAATTATGGTATCACGAGCTTTCTTTAGTTCTGAAGCACTGAGAGGCCCATAGGCCCTTGCAGGTGCCTCAGACTTGAGATTATTCATATACCTCTGCCACCATCTGGCCATAAGACGTTGCAATTTATTAAAAGATGAAAATGTTTTAAATGTTTCTTCTAAATTATTTTTAAATGATATATTTTGATCGTCATACGTAGTTAAAACAAACGTATCACAATTAGTTTTACTATCAATAATGGTGAAACCTTCCTTTACATAAAATGGTTTCATTGGCCATTGTTGTTGGTTTTCATAAAGCCATGTTAGACCGTGAACCCAATCCGTAGCATCTTTTACGAATCAAGCTGGCATTGCTCCGCGCGAGCAAACATCGGCAGCGTTATTTTCGCTGTTCACGTGAAACCAACAATTTGGTGGCACCACGGCGATCACTTGACTAACACGGTTAGCCACAAACGTTTTTAATTTATAAGGTGGCGTTTGCAGCCATGCTAAAACGTTGTTTGAATCACCTAACGCAATAATAGAAACCTTAAAATCCTTTAAGTTTTGTACGACAAAACTAATTAGCTTTGATAATAGAACCGCAGCTTCGAGCTCAAGCCTAGGTATTGACATAATTGGATTTAGAGGTGCGACCTTAGATTTACTCATTAGTAACCTAACTTTCACGTGACCATCATTGTCTTCACTACGTAAGTAGATGCAAGCTGCATAGCCACGCGATGACGCATCGCAGAATCCTATTAGCTGCACTTGATTGAAGTGAGATATTAAAACATGACGCTCAATACGCAATTTGCTTAGAACTGGCAGTTCGGAAATAAACTTATTCCACTGGGAGGTCAGCTCAGTTGGCAACTGATCATCCCAGCCAAGGCCGAGTTTCCAGAGATCTTGCATTATGCACTTTGCGACAAAAGTGCATGGCGAGATAAAACCTACTGGGTCAAAGATGCTCGCGAGTAGTTTTAAACGGAACGCTTAGTTTGTTTTGCGTCAGTTAAATTATAATTAAAAGAGAATGAGTCACACGAGGGTAACCATGTCAATCCCAAAACCTTGAGAGATGACGATAACGTATCGTCCTGAAAGTTGATGGTAGAAACCTGGTCTGATTGCATTCTTGTTAGCAACTCAGGACAGTTACTAGCCCACTTTCTTAAATCAAATCCACCACTTTTAAGTAAGAAAATTAAATCGTCTTGCAACGTGCAAGCTTCTTCCAGGGTTTGGCAAGACCACAGGACATCATCAACGTAAAAGCCTTTTGTCAGTACGTATGCCGCCTTGGATCTTGGCTTCGCATTACCATGCGGCATGCTTTGAGCTAGCTCGTCCGAGGCTAACTGGTGCAAAGTACGTACAGCAACAAAAGGTGCACTACGAAGACCGTAAGTATTTCGAGTTAACTTAAAAATACAGACCTGGCCCATAGGATTCACGCCAGAGTATATGCTGGTACTTCCTGTCAGCAGGATCTATTAGGACAGCTCGGTACATTTTAGACACGTCAGCAGTGAAACAGACATCGTATAGTCTAAAATTGAATATTATGTTTAATATATCTTGATGTAGCTTTCTACCGGTTAAAAGTGTATCATTTAGTGAAATACCAGAGCTTGTTTTGGCGGATCCATCAAAAACTACACGCAAGGGCGTCGTTGTACTAGACGGACGCAACACACAATGGTGTGGGATAAAATAACCCGAAGGTTCAGTACCAGTGTATGGTACCATGTGTCCAAGCAACTCGTAATCTTTCATAAAGTCGACGTAGGCCTCACGAAGGTCTGGAGACCGAGCCACACGACGTTCAACCTGAACAATTCGTTTGAGAGCAGTATTGTATGAAACACCGAGCGCCTCATGCTCAGGGTTCAATAAAATTGGGGAAAAATATCTACCGATTTCATCACGATAATGTTTTTCCATGTATATTTTTTCCGCTAATTCCTCTAACGGATCAATAGGAACTTCACACGGTAAAGATTCCACTTCCCAAAAACGTTTGAGAGTTTCATTTAAATTATTTTCTTCAATAGTATACGATACTAACGATGTTGTAGACGCTACAACATTAAAATTGCTAGAGGATTGCATCTCTAGTCTTCCCATTACGACATAACCAAATACGCTGCTTAACGCGACTGGTACATCGGGGTTTATTATCATCTTTTTTCCGTCGTAAATGTACGGGAAAATGTCACCGACCAAAATAATATCAATTGGCGACTTTCTATAAAACCACGGATCGGCTAAATCTAAATCTTTAAAATCATCAACAACCTTTTGAGGTATTTTAACGGTAGGCATATCCGAAGTCAGGTGAGGTAAAATTACTGCATTTAAATTTAAACTAGAAGTCGCACAACGTGGCTTTAAAGTTAACGATACCATGCCATTATTCTTGACTAGTTCGCCACCGAGGCCTAAAATATTATAAGGACACTTTTTAGCAGACAAGCCTAAACGTTGAAAACAATTTTGTGTAATAAAGTTCGACTGTGCACCTGAATCTATTAAAACACGAACAGTTTGGTAGTTGTTAAATGAATCCAACACATGTACAGTAGCTGTTCCCAATATGACTGCATAGTTAAGTGTGGATGCTAAATGATTATTAGTATTTTTAAATGTCTTTGACATATCTCGGGACCCTGGGGTCCCGGACCTTTGGAAGGCGTACGAGGGGCCGAAGCCAACTCGCAGAGGCCCCTTAAACATTTTTGAGTATTGAGGCACCAACCGACGATTATCCCTGTTCGCACTATGCAAGGGCACCCAAGGACAACCCCCGGTTGGTGTGGGACTATTGCAGAATATGGAAACAAAGATATTGGACTATGGCTTTGGGTGGCTTAAGTGGACTGGTTACCTGGAGCTATGGAAAGACTATGGCCCCTGCCTGATCAATGTTTAAATGTACACGGATAAAATGGCAGGGGGTGACTTGCACGCTCAATAATGGGCCCCCGAAAACGGTCGCTAGCACATAGTGTCGTAGCGACAAGGGGGCAACACGTCCTGAGGTGCTTATGAGGAGTGGAGAGGTATTCCACGGCTATCAGGACAATCCCGGAAGTACGGTCAAGATCCCTACCAGCATCTTACTGGAATACTTCCTTCCTCCGAGCTATTAGTATTATTGATAACAGCGGACGCTTGCATTTCACACGACGACACCGGCGCGAGCGCATGTTCGATTGCGGTGGGAACAGAATAACAAACTGGTTTAGGTCCACTATCGCTCGCTTCCCGATGCAATAAAACATGATGCGGCTCCTTACAAACATAACATTTAAATTCACTTTTGCAGTCTTTCATCGTATGATTCGGTTTTAAGCAATTATGGCATAACTCGGCTAATGCGTTGTGTATTAGTCAGATCACGAAACTTATTACACCTAAAAATCATGTGATTTTCTCCACAATGTAAACATGACAATTTTGAGCTCGAAGTTACATGCGAATAATTATTCTTATTCTGCCTACTAGGCGGTAATTGTTTACGCTGATTCGTTTGCTGTGCACTTGAACTCAATGAATAAGATTCAGAATGACTTAAATAAAACTTTTATATGATTTTGGACAAAACTAATTACATCTGAAAAATTCGGAATAGTTTTTTGATTTATATTTTGTTCAAAGATTTTACGTGTATGGGGATCTAAAGCCCTCAAAGCAATAGGTATGACTTAATTAATATATAACTATTCAAATTCTCAATGTTCAATGCTTCTATAGCTTTGTATGAATGGTCAAACGTTTCTATAAATGAGTTCAAATGATCAGCTGATTCTTTTTGCAGCGGCGAAAAGGTTAACATTTTATCCAAGTACCTCCCAGCTAACATTCTGTTATCTTGATATTTATCAAGAAGACTTTGCCAAACGAGTTCGTAGTTATTCGCAGAAATAGGCACACTCTTTACAATATTTAATGCAGAATATTTTGTGCATGACAATAAATAGTGAAATTTATCTATTTTTGGAATACCTAACTGATTATGAACCAAAGAACAGAATGTCTCGAAAAATGTATTAAAATTTTCAATGTTCCCATCGAATGTGAAAAGTTCTAACTTAGGAAGTCTTGGTCTAGTCTCCACAGAGCACGAAGTATTTTCAACCTTATGACTATTGACATTAGGTTCACATTTCGATTAACTACGAGTTAGGTACAAAATTATCTAGCACGGCTGAATCGAACTACGAGTTTTAGGGTTCATAAACCATCCGGGTTTCGAAGGACCACTTTGGTTGTTCGGTTTTTGACCAACCTTTTTAAGAAAATATTTTAATATATTGCTGGCGGCTTATGAACCTTAGAATGTTGAAAGTAAAGTATTTGTGGGTGGAAATCGTTCGTTCCTACTATCTCAAGAAGGCAATTGAACACCACCTACCTTGTCTCAACTCTCGGGTCAGCAGTAGAGCTTCAGCGTGCACGGCACTTCACAGATAGGCAGTTTAAATGTACTCTGGGTTCAAAGGTCTTGAAGATCGCACACCACATGGTAGTGAGTCCACAAACACAACAGATGCTAAAACGTTTAGCTTGGAACACGATCACAACAAGAGAGGAAGAAACGTTCATTCAGTTCAAGGCGTAAAATCGTACTACACGTCACGGATGCATACGGCCGCGACGTAGGTCGTGAGTAGGTTCGGTGATGATTTACCAACTAACTACCTTCAATTCGACAATAAGGATCGAACAGACTGATTAAGTTAAAATTTGGTACACATATGTATTTCTGTGACCCAAACACGAACATGAACACTTTTGTCTTTTGGGGGGTAAACAAGAAAATTTAAAAAAAAGTTTTGCCAACAGTACCGTGTGACATATCAAATGAAAGGGATTGTTGCGACTTTGCGAGGATCTCAAATATATTTTATTTATAATTTCTAAATAAATACGTTTAAAGATATTTAAGAAAATAGATGAAAATTGACCATTGCCCCTTATCTCCGAAACTACTGAGCCTAAAATTTTGAAAAAAAAAACAAAAAATGTTTCTTTACTCTTAGATTACAGGAAAACATATAAGAAGTCTTTGGTCTTAATAACATGGTAAATCTCTCAATATTGTGCGTACAAACTTACATTTGCAGTTGGAATGTATGGGAGAACATGTTTTTCAACTACAGTGTTAAGTTTGTATTTGGGATAAATTCATTCCAACTACGGAACCCTTTATTGTGCGTGGACTACGCACAATAAAGGGTTCCGTAGTTGGAATGACACGCACTTGACCGGTTTTTGTTTATTACGTTGGAACTACGAGGCCCAGCGATTTGTAAATTTTGCTATCTATGTCAGCTATTATGCCCTTCAAATTGAAACTCTACGTTTGATAGTTTTATCAACATGTGTAAACTGGGGTTACGTCACTCCAGCTAACACATATTTATCGGTTTATAATAGTATTTTGACCAGAGATTTGAAAATTTTGCTGCCAAAAAATATGGCATAATAGCAGCCTAATAACTATGCCATATTTTTTGAGATTTAGTACATAATCATATCTTCTTTCGTTTGGAAGATATAACAGGAGCAGGACAGGTGGGGTAATGTCGTTCAGTTCAGTTCTCTTCATTTCTTGTGCAGGTATTATGCCTTATTTTTCTGATTATAATCCAAGTTTGCCTGTACTGCATGAGGAAGCTTGGATGACGTCTCTCCAGCCAAGGGCGGATCCAGGGGGGGGGTCATGGGGGTCATGACCCCCCCCTGGGCTGCGTTTAGGCACTGGTATTTTTTCTAATCTCATTGATAAATTTAATCTAATAAATACTTTTTATGAAGTTGCCACGTAAGATGTTTGCCATTGGTGCCGATTCTCTTGTACACCGAACTAAACTAACTAAACTATCACTAAAATTCCTTACTTTTGACTATGAGAATCTCAAAGCTATTCTGCAAAATAAATTCTCTAAATTTAAAAATAATTTTGACACATCTAAATCGAATTTGACAATCGCGACTCCACACGTGATACCTAACCACGTGAATCTTTTTAGAGCCGGAGGCGCGCGGGGGGGCAGCCTCGACGTGTTTTATATGGATTTTTCACTTTTTGTGTGGAAAATAAGAAAAAATATTACCTACATGTAGAGTGTTAGGGGTTTAAGGGATTTATAAAGGGTGTCGAAATTTTCATTATTTTTGCGATTGGACACACCGTTTTCGAGATATAAGCAAAAGAAAAAAAAATATTCAGTACTGTTTTTTCATCTGAAGTCGAGGTGTTGGTATGAATTTTAGTTCATGACAACCAATTTTAATCCATATGTTTTTAGTCGCGATTAAAAATAGTCCTATTTAGTTAGAAAATCTAAATTTTAGGTTAAAAACGTCAAATTCAGAATAGCAAAATTGTCATTTTCACTAAACTAATATCTCAGTGCCATCTTAGTGCTGTCAAACTAAGATATAGTTAAGTTGTGTCACTTAAGTCTATTTCAGAATGGGAAATCGTCGTTTGACAGGAATAAACTAAATTTTGGTGATTTTTAGTTTAGTTTAGAGGCATTTGTGACAAGAGAATCGGCACCTGCCACACATGCGAACAACATGCAAAATAAGACTATGTGCTGTTATTATAATTATGATGATTGACCGTGGAGTTTTCTGCCGGCTCTTTTTCATAGAAAACGAACAAGTGAAACGATTTCTAGTTTCTGACGTGACCATGTAGGTTTATCTGAAGTTAGCAACTAGACGTAGAAATTAAATACCCCAGAATAGTATCAAGATAAACCGCCCCGGCCCCGGTCCTGGTGGCCCCCTAAATCTTAATAAGTACTTTTTAATGATATCCCAAACACGGTTAACATAAATGTTCAGGATGAAAATTTTCGAGCTCGCTCCGCTCACTACAATCTACATTCTCAAACTTACTGCATAAGTCGACAAAGGAACTCCTATTAATGTATGACTTAAAAAAACCTTAATCTACTACATAAGGCGGTGTGTTAAGGTTTCAAGCTTGCTTCGCTCGCTCTTGAATTCTATATTTTTCTAACTCTCAAACTTTTCTGCATAAGTGGACAAAGCAACTCCTATTTCCATAACGATGTTTAATAGAAACCTAACCGAGAATTCCGAGACGAGGTGCAAAAATATTCGAGCTCGCCTTGCTCGCGCTCCCCTACATTTTTGCTTTTCGTATCTTATTGATGAAGAGACGAAAATGCACCTTCCTGAAAAAAAATCTCCTGCCTGTTGCGAGGTCCATGGTGTAGTTAGATTATAATTAGACACGTAATACTTGTTTTTTTTTTGCTGTCATTATATTTTTTTTGTGAAGTGTTACTAGAAATACCTACATAAACTGAGAAGACCGCCGCCGCCGCCGCCGGCCTTATTTTGTTTTGCTCCCCTGGGCCCCCGACAGGCTTAGTCCGCCACTGATTGGAACCTGTCCTGACTGACTCCGACTATGTGACCCCCCCTGACTCGAAGGCTGGATCCGCCCGTGTCTCCAGCTAACATAAAGTAAACGGCTTACATTAACGAAGTTTTTGCAACCGTTCGTTAAGACTGGGAACTTTGATTGCATTTGCAGCTATGCCATAAATATTGGCATAATAATAGAATTATTGTACCACCCATGAGGAATCTGTAGTAGTTACGCACATTGCTAAGAAACCAAATTGATGCTCGGAGATTGTCCTTGCGATCCTCAAGTATATGATCTAATGTGAAACTATTACGGTTTGATCGTCTCGGGACCCCTTTAGCTTTCTTATGCCAAGTTGAGCTATATGATACGATTTCTCTCGTAGAATAAATGTGTTCTGTGATTTCTCTTCACTAGGTTATATAAGGGTACCTCTACCTACCCCGTACCTTCGAGAGAGGTAATTTTTTTTTTCCGTAGGGCATATCATAGCTGATCTCTGAGGTCATGACTATTTAACCGGTCAATCCTGTGGGTGCCTGCTGCTACACTTAAAACCTCCAGCCAGGGGTTATTCAACTATGCTAATTAAAACTAGATGAACGTTTGCTAAAGGCACCCCCTATGGGGTACGGTACGAGGCTCGGCTCAGGGCGTTTACCGGAGGGAGGACATCAAAGATGGGACGGTTTGGGATAGGGGTCACACGAAACGAGTATCTATAGTTGATGAGAAACCTATGGCGAGAGATGTTTGAATGCAATTATGTGTGTAGATACGCGTAACTATGCGTTCGCACTGGCGAAACATCACAACAAAACATGTTGAAATCTCTAGTGACTGTCAAACTTTGTATGGAAAATTGACAGAAAATAGAGATTCCAACATGTTTCGTTGTAAATGTTTCGCCAGTGCGAACGCACAGTTATGGGTTGTTCCAACAGAGGTGGCCTACAATAGCGGACTGTACAAAATTAAAAAAAAAAAAAATTCACATAAACCTACAAGGGCACTTATGAAACGTCGGAAGCTAGGTGCACGGTTCCAATTGGTTCCTATGGAGAAGAGCCGGCAAGAAACGCCACGGTTACTCTTTTCAAAATCACTGGGTTTTACAATGTTTTCAAATTACAGTGTTAATAGGTATGGGAGGACAGTGTAGGCCTATCAACAAGTACCAGGTGCTTAGTAAAATAGAAAATAGTCCACATGTCTACAGCCTACCTACATTGTTCTCACATTCACAAAATCTAAAAGAAAAAATCGAAACACTTCTCAAGTTTAACTTCTAACCTGTATGGATATTTTATGAAATGCAATAAACATAACATTAAAAAAAACATTTGTGCAATTCACACGTGGTAAAAGTGAAACCTTCAAAAATGTTGGCTTTGAGATAATGAAAATTTCGGGAAGAGGATAATTGTAGGTTTTAGTAATGATCATAGTGATACAAAGTTTGATAATTATTTTATTCGTATATATTACATAGATTTATTCAGAGCTGTTTTAGGTACCTATATCACACTTTTATCAGTAAGTGGAATTTTAAAACGTTAGGTAAAAGTCCTGGGTCTTATAATCTTATATCACGCCCTTCCCCCTCATGCACATCATAAATTCGCGCGCAGTACTTGATCATTATTTTGCTGTGATGTTATTTTAAAACTGTGATATCTCCTAAGATATTCATTGAAATCGAATGATGTAAAGGGCATTTTTTTTTTAAATTAAATACTTGTGATGAATAATGTATTTATTTGGATAAGGGTTAATATCATGTTTATAAAAACACCTTCGCAAATAATGCATTATTTCAGAACAAATTTGATTTGCATAAAAAAGGTTATAGTGAGCCATCCTTAAAAGATAGACATATGCTGAAGCGGACTTTTTTTTAGAACTTTTAAAGGGGAACAATTCTGTCATACATGATATTTGCGAAACTTTAACCGTTTACGCAGCGCACGCAGCGGAAGCTCTCAAAAGGAAAAATAAAACCCCCCGATTTTGAAACATTCTTCATTGGTGCTCCGCTCCTATTGGTTTTAGCGTGATGATATATCGCCTATAGCCTTCCTCAATAAATGGGCTATCTAACACTGAAAGAATTTTTTCAAATCGGACCAGTAGTTCCTGAGATTAGAACGTTCAAGCAAACAAATAAACTCTTCAGCTTCAGAGAACCACGAACATAAGAAACACTATGCTTCCTATCTCATTTTCTCCCACGTTAAATCTTATGAATTTGTGTCCGTCTCTTTTTACTGTCGCTTTTTCGTTTCATCGACTTTCAAATCACACCGATGCTAAAGAAGTTTTCACTTCAAAAATCTATATAAAAGATAAAAAACCTAGTGAAGCAACCTGTACCTAAGTAGTTGATCTTATCTGATATGGAACTATTCAACATTTCTACCACACGGGGTACACATTACCTACTACTGCCATCGCGTCTTTTTGGTTAACCCAGAGTAGGCTGGCGATGCGTTTTGGCTATAAAACACAATTAAGTTCTCTTTTGTGAAGAGCCAATCCATAGAGGAAAGTAATATATCTCGGGTACCCAATCTCACAAGTGGCCATAGAGGAAAGTAATATAGTACCTACGCAAGTGGCATAGAATGACAGGCATAGAGGAAAGTAATATAGTGATGACAGGTGTGGACAGGTGGCCGTGTTGTGTTCAAGGGAGTTATACCTACTCAGCTAGGATCGTGTTACGTGCAGCTTGTCCAGCGATGTTGTGTGCTCACAACATTAATAAACACAACGGATCGAGTTCGTGTCTATAGTGTGTGCCAACAAGGGAATGCTGGTCATTTCGCTGCTGATGGGGCTGTTCATAATAGGCACCATCGGCGCTTGTATCCTCCAACTTGTCCAAAAAGGAAAAGAAGACGAACTTGAAATAGAAACTGAAGTCGAAACTGAAATCCCGGGAGACTTTTATAATGAGTACAAAGTCGTTGACGAACCCACATGGAAACCCGTCACGAGCACGCCTTTCGACCACACTATGCCGCCCATAAGTCTCCCGAACGTGTTGTCTATACCCATCATTAAACTGAGGGCGGGCACAACAGAGCGGCGTCTGTCCACGGTCATTGTGGCACGGACAGTTGTGGACGACCTCAAGTTAGACAGAATAATGGCACAAAATAAATTATAATGTTTCAATTTACTTTCTTTTCATGATTTGGGAAACCGTAACGCTTTGTCGACCAGTCGCCAGATGTGTGCATAGCATATATTCCCTCACTACAGACTGAAGTCTTGAATATAGCCAAGCTAATGCAAGCGTCACGATGATCACGTTGAACCGAAAGCACTGCACTGCACAACCGTTCTTTGTCGTGTTAAGAGTCCATACCTCAAATTGCTTAAGATGATCCTCCTATAAATCGAAAAAACAGCAGCATTAATTTTGAAATAAAAATACGTTCAAGTTGAAGGTGATGTTTGACGAAAACACGATTCCATAAAAATTCCTCTATTTACCTTTTACTTTCAAACAAAACGCTTGTATCCGGAGACTCATTCTGGGTCATATTTATAAAC
Source organism: Agrochola lychnidis (assembly GCA_963680765.1). Lineage (NCBI taxonomy): Eukaryota > Metazoa > Arthropoda > Insecta > Lepidoptera > Noctuidae > Agrochola > Agrochola lychnidis. The sequence goes on along the minus strand of OY796850.1, from coordinate 1,264,355 downwards.
ATAATTTGAGTCTAACATCTTCCGTTTTCGTGTCACATTAATTATACTGGTATATTATAATATTGTTTACTTAATCAACAATCGGTAGACGTGCATTCACAGTGATAGCTCAATTAGGACTAGCGATGTTAAAAAACAATCGATTTTTATTTAAATTGATTATTATGTTCTTATAATCGATTTTTTATTATCGATTTTTATAGTAATATACATAGATTTTTAATAAATCGATTTTATAAATTACGTGTTTAAATCGATTTCCAGAAACAACTCGTATCTATGCGACGGGATGAAAAAATCTTGTAGTAAGTTTCAATTTTATAAATAGCGCCATCTATGCGTTGGAAGAAAAATCTCGAATTAAATTCATACGTATAAGTTGATTACATAAAAATGGCGCCATCTCCAGCCCGTCCCATCTTTTGATGTCCTCCCTCCGGCTAACGCCCTAAGCCGAGGCTCGAACCCCGCAGGGGGTGCCCTTAGTGAGCGTTCATCCTTAAATCTTTAGCTTAGTTTATTTATGCCCTGGCTGGAGGCTTTGAGTGTAGTAGCATAAGGCAACCACAGGATTGACCGGTTAAACAGCTACGGTTTTCGGAACCAGCTGTGAGATGCCCAACAGAAAAAAAAAAAAAAATTGCGCCATCTGTAGGCATTTTTTTTTATTTGATTTATATTTTAGTTTTTGAGACAGTAAGTTTGTCATTTTGTTGGGATGCTCATCATTTCATTTTTATTATAATAAATAAAACGTTTAATAGTACTAAAATTTGTATCAATAATGCTATTTGGTTTCCTAATTCTTTACCTTGCAATTTTAAAGGAACATTACCTTTGATTTTTAATCTGATAAATTGTTAATATGAATCTCTTGGGTTTATTATTGGAATATGAAAAGCAAGTACTTTTAAATAATACAAAAACATCGATTTTTTTGCAGAAATCGATTATATAATTTCATTAAAATCGATTTTTGACAAATCGATTAATATTGAATAAAGAAAGATCGATTTTTATTTAATCGAATCTTTTCCATTAATCTCATATCCCTAATTAGGACTGCCGTTATATTAAATAACTATCTACATGTCAACACGATGATAACCTATTTCCGCCCGCATTTACCACGTGGCCGCAGCGCGCCATTTGGTTTATTGTGGCCTCAAAACTTTAAAACTTGAGAAAACAAAATTATGACTCCGAATGAATCTCCGGACACAACAAGCGTTTTGTTTGAAGGTAAAACGCTGACAGTTGTGCTGTTTTGTTTTGAGTTGCACAATATCTTTAAACTAACGTGGCATTTTCGGTTTGGGATTATGTTAAAAGTTTTGACGTTGAGCGAGCAGTGTGAGCGCGTTCACGAGCGTTCCGAATTGTTGACAGCTCTGAGCTGTCATAAGCTCTGAGCTGTGATATCTAAATCAGTACCTACGCAAAATATTGATATAAGCGATTAAGGTGTAACTCGGAATGCAGCCCGAGTTTCAAATTTCGTTCAAACAAATTTTGTTCCGATTTATATTCATGTCAAAGCTTAGCCGTAGGTAGCTTATTTTTAACAGAGTTCCAAAAGGAGGAGGTTCTCAATTCGATTCGTTTATTTTTTTTTTGTATATTTGTGACGCGATTACTCCGCCAATTATGAATTGATTTTGATGATTCTTTTTTTGTTTGGTAGATCATACTTCAGAGGTGGTTCCATATAAATTTTATTAATTTTGCTTGGGTAATTTTTGAGCTAGCTTCAATAATACGTATTTTTTCTCACTTAGTACCTATGTGGATGATAAGTTCCTGTCACTGTTATTTACATAGCAGGAAGGCATTGTTGAAAAAGTTTTTATTTTTCACCTTTTAGTTGTACCAACCCCACACAAATTCGAATACCACTACCTGCTATGTAAATAACAGTGACAGGAACTTTTTCAATTGTTTTTCTTATTTTTCAAAGCCAAATCTTTTAATATTTGTATCAATTTTATGGAAATTACTCATAAAAATTTGATTCTAATGCAAAGTTATATTTTCTAAGTAAAGGAAAATAATATTTTCCTTCAAAAACACTCTCCGTAGTAGCGATTCGGACCAACGTGTGAAAAAGGGACAGCGCTATAAAGTTAATATAGCGTTGTTTCTTTTCTACTATAGCAGGCAATAGACAACAGTTCGTTCTTTCCCAGCATTATTATTATTATTTTTAAATGTCTTTGACATATCTCGGGACCCTGGGGTCCCGGACCTTTGGAAGGCGTACGAGGGGCCTAAGCCAACTCGCAGAGGCCCCTTAGACATTTTTAAGTATTGAAGCACCAACCGACAATTATCCCTGTTCGCACTATGCAAGGGCACCCAAGGACAACCCCCGGTTGGTGTAGGACTATTGCAGAATATGGAAACAACGATATTGGATTATAGGTTTGGGTGGCTTAAGTGGACTGGTTACCTGGAGCTATGGAAGGACTATGGCCCCTGCCTGATCAATGTTTAAATGTACACGGATAAAATGGCAGGGGATGACTTGCACGCTCAATAATGGGCCCCCGGAAACGGTCGCTAGCACATAGTGTCGTAGCGACAAGGGGGCAACACGTCCTGAGGTGCTTATGAGGAGTGGAGAGGTATTCCACGGCTATCAGGACAATCCCGGAAGTACGGTCAAGATCCCTACCAGCATCTTACTGGAATACTTCCTTCCTCCGAGCACGTTTGCTCTTTCGAATCTCCACTCAAGCCGGCCAATTAAGGCAAGAATGAGGCGGGAGCTCTGTTCCTCGTCAGTGTTCACTCCAGCCGGCCAATAAAAGCAAGCCAGAGGTGAGGAACAAGACTTCTCCCGGGAGATAGGGTCCGTGGGGTCGCTACTGCCCAACAGCTCGCCACATGCTGCCCTGCGGGTTTTTGTATCTCTCTTGGTCTGGCTCCTAATCCCAGACCCGTTCCGGCAAAGTAAACTCTACTGGCACAGGCCTAGAGTTCGGAGCGCGCAAGCCCCACCACGACGTCAACGTAGAGATACGACGGTGGGGTTATTATTATTATTATTATTTTCATGTCTTTGACACACCTCGGGACCCTGGGGTCCCGGACCTTTGGAAGGCGTACGAGGGGCCGAAGCCAACTCGTAGAGGCCCGTTAGACATTTTTAATGAAATGAGGCACCAACCGACGATTATCCCTGTCCGCACTACGTTAGTACATCCAAGGACAACCCCCGGTTGGTGTAGGACTATTGCAGGATATGGAAACAAAGATATTGGGTTATGGGTTTTGATGGCTAAAGTGAACTGGTTATCTAGGACTATGGAAAGACTATGGCCCCTGCTTGATCAATGTTTTATATAAAATACACAGATAAAACGCCAGGGGGTGACTTGCACGCTCAATAATGGGCCCCCGAAAACTGTCGCTAGCACATAGTGTCGTAGCGACAAGGGGGCAACACGTCCTGAGGTGCTTATGAGGAGTGGAGAGGTATTCCACGGCTATCAGGACAATCCCGGAAGTACGGTCAAGATCCCTACCAGCATCTTACTGGAATACTTCCTTCCTCCGAGCACGTTTGCTCTTGCGAATCTCCACTCAAGCCGGCCAATTAAGGCAAGAATGAGGCGGGAGCTCTGTTCCTCGTCAGTGTTCACTCCAGCCGGCCAATAAAGGCAAGCCAGAGGTGAGGAACAAGACTTCTCCCGGGAGATAGGGTCCGTGGGGTCGCTACTGCCCAACAGCTCGCCACATGCTGCCCTGCGGGTTTTTGTATCTCTCTTGGTCTGGCTCCTAATACCAGACCTGTTCCGGCAAAGTAAACTCTACCGGCACAGGCCTAGAGATTGGAGCGCGCAAGCCCCACCACGACGTCAACGTAGAGATACGACGGTGGGGTTATTATTATTATTATTAATCATTTATTTCAGAATAAAAACATTCCATACATTGTTAGTAAATAGTACTTATAACTATGTTAGTAAATTATTAATTATTATTTACACTTCTACTATTTAATATTATATAAGGCACCTCCAGATCCGTGAACGGTGTTCCAGTGCCTCACAACCGGACAATCAACCCTTCCCAAAATTGCATTCAGAAGGCTGTTGGTGCTGCCCCGCACGCGGCGCATCAGGGAGGCAACTCTTTTCCTTACTATTGCCCTAAAGCAGTCCGTGCTGGCCTTCGCAAACATACCTGATGCACTGCAAAAGCGAGGCAATCCCAACAGCATCCTGAAACCATTATTGTATAGGACCCGTAGGGCATTGAAAGATCTACGCGTATACCGGACCCACAGGCTGCAGGTATAAAATGTCTGGCAGTATGCCTTAAAAAGAGCAATTTTGACCTCTTTTGTGCACCGTGCAAACCTGCGAGCAAGCATATTGCATCTCACTGCCAATGCCCTACGTTCCCGCTCAATATCCATATCATCTGAGAGGTCCTCGGTGACCCAGTGCCCCAGGTACTTGAACTTGGTGACCCTACTTAAAGGCAATCCTCCAAGTCTGACCGGTGGAACGGTTTTCGGACTCTTATTCCCCGCCTTGAAAATAAGCAGTTCACTCTTCTTACAATTGTACCTGAGGCCATGCGACCCCGCGTACCTCTCACAGATCCCTATGAGGATGTTAAGGGCTCTGACAGATGGGCTCAGCAGCACCATGTCGTCGGCATAACTAATGTTGTTCATACAAACACCATCAATCGAACAACCGACTCCGGCCCCGCTGAGCTCACCTATCAGTCCATTAACATATAGGTTGAAGAGCCGTGGTGAAGTTAGGCCTCCTTGTCTCACTCCACACTCCAACCTATACTCTGACGAACATGAGCCCGCCCACTTAACGTTATTGGTCTGATTGTCGTACCAAAACTTCAATAAACCAATCATATCCCTGGGTGTGCTGGTTTCCCCCTGGAGCTTATCCCACAACACGTTATAAGACACCAGGTCAAATGCCTTCGACAGGTCCAGAAAACAACCGTATATAGGTGTTTTCCTTGTAACATAGTACTGGACAGTATGCTTGAGTCGCAGTACCGCAGTTTCAGTCGATTGCCCAGCCCTGAAACCAAACTGGGCGTCATGTATATCTATATGCTCCCTTAGGTGACTATCAAGCAAACCATCCAGCACTTTGGCGATCACCGTAGCCAATGAGATGGGTCTGTAGTTATTCCCATCGGAGGCATCTCCCGTCTTATTTTTAAGTATCGGTATGACAGTGGTCTTCATAAGCTCCTTGGGTAAATATGAATGGCCTATACACAAATTGAAAAACATGACCAACACCCTAGGTAAATGAACACCTGCGAACTGCAAATGCTCGATGCTAAGGTCGTCGTGTCCTGGAGACTTCCCTTTAGTCATATTTTTAATAATATGGGCGACTTCTTTCGTCTTAAACCTGAACCGCTCACAATCTGCAACCTCAGCATCAAGCACCTGCCGCACACATCCTAGAGGAGACACTACCCTAAAATGATCCTTAAACAATTCAGCTATTTGACGTGGCTCATTCCTACCCTCAACACTAACAGGAACACACGGACCAGCTTCCAGTTTCCTGGTATGCTTCCAAAAACGCTTGAAATCCCGCTCTTTGTGGTGCGTTGCTAAGATATCCATTTTGATTCTATCCTCATTGTCTTGACACCATTTTAACTTAGACTTAAAACGCTTTTGGGTTTCACGCATCTCATTATAAATACCACCAGACTCAGGTTTCCCATGAAGCATCCGGGCCTGAAAGCTGCTTCGTGCTTCTACATGAAACTTTCGCACATGCTTGTTCCATCCAATAATACATTTTCGCTTTCTTATTTTCCCTACGCTATGACTCATTTGCGCTGCTTCCGTCAAACAACTAACAATATTATAATATAACTTATCAATAATTATATGATGACAATTATTACAACACATATTATCAGCACACAGACTAAGTTCCACCGGAAAGTCAATATCTCTTAATTTACTTGTACAAAATTCCCTATACATTTTTATCTGTTGAGCGTCCCTCTCACCCCATCTCGCTACACTGTTTATATTCCCAGTATATTTCACTTTACATGATAATATTCCTAAACTACAATACACTTCCAGTGGAAAATGGTCCGACCAGTACACATCATAACACATTCACACATCACAACATCAGTCACACATTGCCAAGCTGCCTCTGTTGTCAAACAATGATCAAGCCAACGTTTACAGTTGACATGACTTTCACTTATAAATGTATGTGTGTCTGACACAACGTCCAACTTCATCACGTCCGCACAGAGCCAGCTCCGCTCGTCACAAAAGTTGGCTAATTCCGTAAAAAATAACTCGCCTGGATGAGCGTTAAAGTCCCCGAGAATTATAGCGGATTCAATATCACAACTCTCAATTACTGCATGTATTTCACTTAACACTTCCGTGAATTCTATTAAGTTATCCGTACAGTCTGTTGGCATATACACTGAAAACACTAACGAACTTCGATCACCCGCACATACCTTAACAGCTGTCAGTCTCACGCTACTACACGGCACAACCGTAACGGAAGAGAACACACCCTTTCGCCACATCAACGCCACCCCACCGTATGGACGACCCCGCAGCACGCCTGTTGATGTATCAACCGCTGACTTACTGGTGTACTCGAAGTTATTATCAATACTTCCAATAAACGCAATATCGTGAGGCAAAAGCCACGTCTCCTGCAGAGCAATAATGTGTGCAGTCTTACATAACTCCTTTATCCCCTCCACAGATCTTGTAACAGACTTGCAATTGAAACTAACCAATTTAATACTCTGATTATTTGTAGCATCCATTATTATTATGCGCTTATTATATTAGCCTCAGTCCCAGCATCAGTCATCCCTAATCTAGGGGAGCTCCGTAAATTCCAATCCTTGAAATTAATAAACCGACGGAAAGAAATACCTTCAGGCCACAGTTGCTCATCTAGAAACATGTCTAACTTATGGCTAGGAACAAACACTTTAAAAGCCTTATAATCTCTTTGCCGCTTCATCTTAATCTCTGTCAACTGCACTAAGACGCTCGTCTTGGCTAAAATATAGTCAGCGACGTCCTTAACTGATGACTCATTATCCACGTTATTTACAAACAGTGGTATTTTAATGTCTGCAGCTTTAAATCTACCCGATGACTCCTTCGCCTTCCCTTGCGTTCCAATAAATCTATTCTTCAATCGCTTACTCTGTACTATGTTCCACTTTTCATTCGTATAGGTTTTAAAATCGCCTCCGTTTTGCGTTACTTGTGAGTATGTACACTGTTCACTATGATTCACCGGCACTGCCCTCTCCGCTACACGCGCCGTTGAGGCCACTGAGTGCGCACACGCAGGTGTTTCAAATATCGTCACCTGTGACGAAACCGCGGTAGGGGCCTCCACGCGCTTGCACTCGCCAGTCCCTTTCACTTTGTCCGATGTCATGTCTTGCGCGACAAGGACAGATGGCTCCCGATACTTGGCGTGCGACAAGGACAAGTTAAGAACCTCGTTGCCTTGTCCTTGAGCTTGTTTCTCAGACATTCTACAAACAGCTGTTTTTGTATTTAACCGCTCTGGTGTAACTACGATGCTTTCTTGCGACAAATTCATAATTCCAATTGGGCCACTATTAGATTCGAACTTTCAAACCGTAACAAGTTATGCGTACCTCTTTTCATATTCACATTAACATCTTGTTGATAACCATTCACCAGGGACGCTTGTTTCAAGTTAAACAGTTCCATACTTAATTTATTCACTTGTTCAACCGTCGCATAGTCTTATCACTTCAACTTGATCTTTTAGTATAATGATGTCTTTTAGCAATCTCGTGACATCAATATGGTCGAAAGTGACCGGCGGTAATTTTCTTAGTTCCCGCGCAACAAAAATGGGAATACACTCCGCTGAAGTACACTTAATGAGGGATATGATATCTTCCAGGTCTCGTTGTACTTTTCCCTCAGCTTTCCCTTTTCTTTTCACCTTCTTTTCCTTTGCCTGTACTGACTGGTAAAGCAAGTCTTTTGCCAACACTATTTCGTCCGTCGAAAACGCTGTTGCGCACAAACGAACTATACTTTCTTCATTCATCACATCCACTTGGTTTTGGATAAACGCCAGAACTTCACTAATAACTATATTGCAGCTAGAACATTTTACTATATTCGTCGACATTTTGCCACGAACGCACACGACATGCACTCCGCACGGTGACATTAAGCAGGAATAAAACAATATTGAACGATGAAGGTCATAGTACGAATACGAGTAATGTTATTGCTTGAAGCAAAACTCTCTTGAAATAAGATTGTTTCGTAAAAGATTGTGGTCGTTTCTAAAGCAGCAGGTATTATTTTAATATTACTTCAGTGTGGGAAAGGGATGAAGCTCTACAGGACGTATAGCTCCATCTCTTTCTTCCACTGAAGTAATATTAAAATAATACTGCTTTTGAGCTGGTGGTAGGCCCCCTGGTCGGAAGACCGATGTGAAACCTTGTTATAAACCCTATTTTTATACATCAATGTTATAAACTCATTTAGATTTTCTCATAATGTTGAAATTAATTGATTTACTTAATTTTTTTTGTGTCGTTTTCTTTATTTATATCATCTTGTTATATGTAAATCGTTTTTATTTATAATTTTTTCAGGAACACCCAAAATACAATAATTAATGGGAGAATCGATAAGTTTCCGATTTAGTCAATCACTGATGTTTATGTAAAATAAATGGCTTTTGACAAACTGGAGCTGCTGAAGATTGTAAGACCATCTTTGAATTGTATAAACTTAATCTCCTTTGTATTATATAATTGCATAGCACAGGTGTGAGCACTATGTACTAACTAAAGAGTTACCATTTACCGGGTAATATGTCTTGCATTGACTTGAATGTGCCGTGTTTTTTTTTTTTTTTTTTTTTTTTTTTTTTTTTTTTTTTTTTTTTTTTTTTTTTTTTTTTGTGGTACATTATCAAATAACTTCTCCCGCTCTGGGCGGAGCGGGAGGGCGTGTCAGACTCTTACTGACTAAAACCCACCCATGTTCCTTCGGTTGCCCTGTTGCCGGGGGCCACGATTTCCCGATCGGTTTTCTTCGAACCCCCGGCAGGCATTGGCCCTAGCGGACCCCGTCAATTCTGCTGACATCTCTTTGAGGCGCGCGTGGAACACAACGCGCCGTCGACCCGGGCTTGGTCCTTATCGGACGGCGAGCTACCCATTGCTCACCGTCCGCAAGCCCGCGCCTACGGTGGCCGGAAATCGGCTCGCGATTTCCGCCCCGGGCGTCTCCTCCTGCGGCGGTTAGGGGCGTGAGGGCGCGAAATTTGCCTCTCCCTCACGCGTTCCGCCTCCGCCTTCGCGAGCATTACCGCTTCGCAGAAGGAGGTGACGGCCTGCCATTTCCTCTCGCTCCGTACCATGGTACCATGGCCTGAACCAGGGCCGGACGCGAGAGATCACCGCCGCCGATCGCCTCTACGAGAACACGGCGTTGCTCCGCCCAAGCCGGGCAGACCTCCACCGTATGCTCCACCGTGTCCTCAGGCCGATCCACACAATGGTGACACCCGGGTGTTTCCTCCCGCCTTATCCTGAACAGGAACCTCCCGAAGCAGCCGTGTCCGGTGAGGACCTGCGTCAGGCGGAAGGTGAGAACGCCGTGGCGTCTCTCCAGCCACTCCTCAAAGAGGGGTCTTATCGCCGCGATTGTGGCGTGCCCAGCGCGGGGTTGCGACAATCGCACCCTCCATGACGCCATGAGATCCCGCCGGAGCTCTGTCCGCTGTGCCGCAATTTCTTGCGGCATCGGAGTTAAGCCCCGGTGTTTTGCCTCCTCGCGACACTCCCAGACGTGCGCGAGGACCTTTGCCTCCAGATCCCATGGCGGTAATCCGGCAAGGAGGCTCGCCGCATCGCAGGAGACCGTGCGGTATCCTCGGGCCAGCCGGATGGCCATGACCCTCTGGGACGCGTGGACCGCACGATCCCCGCATAGAGCCTCCGGCAGGAGGCGTTTGGATCCCCTAGACTGGGCAGGAGCCGCTTCAATGCAGCCCCGGCCCGCTCCAGTCTGGGAGCCAAACGTCGGAAGTGTTCCACGAAATTCCACCGGCTGTCGAGGACGAGTCCCAGATACTTCATCGTCGACTCGACACCGATGTGAACCCCTCCCGCCATTACCTGGGAACCCGACGGTGGCGCATTCCGAGGACCATGATAACTCATGGCCTCAGACTTGTGCAGGGCCACCTCGAGTCCCAGCTGCCGGATCCTGTCAACGATTGTCGCAACCCCGCGTGTCGCTAAATCGGCCGCCGCCTGGTACGACCCCCCCTGCGCCAGGACAAGCGTGTCGTCAGCGTAACAAACGACGCTGACGCCGCTAGGGAGGTCGGCGCACAGCACCCAGTCGTATCCGATGTCCCACAGATGCGGCCCCAGGACCGAACCCTGTGGGACACCGCACGACATCTCTTGCCGGTTCCACTCTCCTTGGTGACCGGGGTAGATGACGGCCCTGTCCGTCAGATAGGCCTCGACCACACGACAGAGGTAGGTCGGCATCCGGTGATACCGGAGTGCCTCCCTGATGCAACTCCAGGGCAGGGTGTTGAAGGCATTGGCGATGTCTAGAGACACCGCCAAGACGACCCCACCCCGGGCCACAGCATCCCCCGTCGTGAGGGCCCGCACGCGCATGATGGCGTCCACCGTAGAGCGCCCCCTGCGGAAACCGAACTGGCTCTCCGCCAGATCCGGCCCCACTCGCACCAGCTGCCCGACGAGGCGGTCTGCAATGACTCTTTCAAAGAGCTTGCCCACCTCGTCGAGCAGCACAATGGGCCGATAAGCGGACGGAGAGTCCGCTAGGCGCCCCGGCTTCTTGATGAGGACCAGTTTCCCCATCTTCCAACGAAGTGGGAACTGGCCCCTCTCCATGCATGCGCTTAGGAGCCCCCTCAGTCGAGGCCCGAGAGCCCCCATGGCCAGGACCCAGGCTTTTCCGGGTATGCCGTCGGGTCCTGGGGCGGTATTCTTCGCACTCATCTTACGTACCGCCACTCTCATTTCTACCTCAGTCACCTCAGGAGAATCGTCGTCGTCGGCGTGGTCCGCATCGGGCACCGCAGTAGGCGGAGCCATGGGCGGAGGGGTATGATCCCCTCTAGAGGGGAACAGAGCGCTCACCACGTCCCCCACAAGCTGGGGCCGGAGACTCTGCGTCAGCGGGGGAGCCCATGGGCGAAGTTTCTTCCGCACCATCTTGTATGGGCGCCCCCACGGGTCCCTGTTGAGAGTCTCCAGCAACTCCTCTCGGGCTAGCGCCCTGGCCCGCAGGATCTCCGCTTGGAGGGCGGTCTTCGCCGCTCTTTACCCCTCGTACAGCTCCGCCTCAATGGCTTCCGTATCCGGAGGGCGGATACGGAGCCTGCGATGCCTGGCGTACCGGCGCCGCGCAGCAACACACGCCTTGCGCAGAGCCTCCAGCTCTTGCGACCACCAGTACAGCCGGCGCGAAGCATGTCTAGGATGGACCCGGGGCATTGCCATGTCACACACATTGGACATGGCCTCCCGGAACCACTCCGCCTCGTCGTTGATGTCGGCAGGCCTGTCCGGTGATGACACCCAGGCCTGCACGATCGAGGCTTCCAGGAGAAGCTCCCGGTCCAGCTGCTTCAGCGCCCACCGCGGACCACTCGGGGCCTGTCGGACCGGCGCACTCGAGGTCTGGGTGGAGACGTCAAACCGGATGTACCGGTGATCGGAGTAGGTCTCCACCCCCTCCATGACGCGCCAGTCAATGACACGCGGTGACAGAGCGGGGCTGGCGAACGAAATGTCCACCACCGATTCGCCCCGCATCCGCACACACGTGGGGACAGAACCCCGGTTTAGGACGACCAGGCCTGTCTCCAGAGCCCAGTCCTCCACCATCCTGCCCCGTGTGTCCGTATACCAGGAACCCCAAGCCAGATTCTTGGCATTGAAGTCCCCGAGTACGAGCACGGGGAGGGAACCAAACCCGACGACGACGACGACTCTTAACTCCGCAAGGGAGTTGTGGAACTCGGCAAGAGTTCGGTTCGGGGAGAAGTAAACACCCACCACGACAGTCTCCCCGAACCGTGCTGCAACGCAACCCCGTCCTCTCTTGACCGACTCGAGGGACGGAGTACCGGCGGCGGCCGACGAAATGAGGGTCACTGAGCCGCTCAGGTCCTCCACCCAGTCATCCCTGGGCGGGACAAAGTACGGCTCAGCGACCACGGCGATGTTGATCGACAACTGCGCCATGCTCTGGAGCAACAGATCCTGAGCGGCGGCGCAGTGGTTGATGTTCGCCTGGAGGAGGCGTAATGGGGCCGTTATTGGCATTCCATGTCTACCCCCTCCTCTCTCCGAGCCCCCTGTGAGGGCTCTGCCGCGGCGGCAGCGGCGGCGGCGACAGCGACGGTGGACGCGGCAGTGGCCACGGTGGAAGTGGTGGCGGCTGTGGCGGTGACGGCGGTGGTGGCGGTGACGGCGGTGGTGGCGGACCGCTTGCCCCTGCCTCTGGCCTCGGCGGGTGGAGCGCAGGCCCTGCTCCCAGCCCGGTGATCGGCCGGCTTGCCAGCCGCCGCACATACGACACAGTGCGGCGTGGCGTTACACGAGCCGGCCTTGTGACCAGGCTGACCACAGCGGAAGCAGAGGTCACTGCGATCTACCTCCGAGGTGCACTTGACCCCAACGTGGTGGCCCACCTGGCAACGGAAGCACCTCAGAGGTCTGGGCTCCAGCAGTTTGACCTGCGCCGAAACCCAGCCCACCAAAAGCCTTTGGCCCTCCCCGGCTATCTTTTTGGCCGCCGTCACGGGGCAGCTCACCCTGATAGCTTGCATCCCCGTGTGGTCAGGGTGGATGGTGCCTGCCTTGATCTGCTCGACAGAGCACCCTCCAGCCTTAGCGACGGCGGCCACCACCTTTGCCTCCGTCACGGAGTCGTCCAGGTCCTGGATGCGCAAGTCATCGCACCTGGTGGGCCTGGAGAATCGGGCCTCGTCCGCATTTAGGGCTGCCCTGAGCTTTTCAGCCAGAGCGTCAGCGGCCGGGCCACTGGCCGCACCAGGGACCTCCAGCATCCGGGCCGCGGTTGCGGTGATCTTAATCTTTATACCCTTGGCGGCGCCGATCTCCTCCAGGTTCATCACCCGGTCCACCGTCGCGAACACGTGCTGGTAGGACACGCCCCTTTTCTCCGCTTCCGGCTGCAGTGTGACCACCACAGCTGCGGACTTCGGGGCGCGGAGCCTAGCCGCGACGGTTCTCTCTTTGCGCCGCTGCCGCCTCGCCCTCTTTTTGGCCGCCCTTGCCTCCTTACTAGCCTTCTTCCTCTCCCCGGCCACTTGCCATCCGGCGTCGGCCGAAGGAAAAGAATTAGGAGGCGGAGGTGGCCGTTTCGCCGCCGCCTGGGCCGGAGCCATCGCCATCAGGGCCGGGGCCTTCGCCGCCTGTGCAGCCGCTCCGCTCTTGGCCTGCCCCTGCCTGCCTTGGCCTGGCTTGGCCGCGGCAGATGCGGCGGCGGCATACGACGCCGCCTTCCGCTGGTCTATGGCCGGCTGGCTCGCCGCTAGCGGGGGGCGCAGGACGATAGCCTCTAGGGCGGAGAACCTACTCCGCAAGGCGGCCATCTCCTGCCGCACCAGGGCCAGAACCCGGTCCTCCGCAGGCACGGGCACGGGCACCTGCCCATGCCGCTCCCCTCCCTGCGGCGCCTATCGGGGGCCGGCTGCTCGCAGCCCAGCCAGGTCCGCTCGGAGCTTCTCGTTTTCCTTTCGGAGAAGCTCCATGGCGGCAGTCAACTTTGCGACCTCCGCCCGCATCTCGGACATACCGTCCGACGGAGGCCCAAAGTGCAGCTCCTTCGCTGCCGCCAAAATAGAGGCCGCGGCCGCGGGTATGGCCTTGTCCTTGGAGGATTGAATCCTCTTCAAGGCCACAGCCCTGATCGCGGCTTCCACGACCTCCGCAAACCTGGCTTCCTGCTGTTGATTGGAGCCGCCGCCAGCGACGTCCGGCTCACCACCAGAGGCTTCTGAGAGGACCGGCCCGCTGCTGGTCTCTCCCGGGTGGTGCTCCTCCGTGGCGAGGCTCTCGGTTGGCCGGGCCAGTTCGACTGGGCCAGCCTGGCTCAGCTCACCAGCCTTCTTGGTGGTGAGCCCTCTACCTTTCCCTTTTTCCCGGGCCTTACCCCGCCGGCTGGTGTGCATTTTCCGCCTGTTGTCGGCGGAGGACCACTCACCATCGTCCGATTTGGGGCGCTTCCGGAATTTCCGGATAATCCCATCCGCCCCCACCACTTCGCGCCCCGAGCTCTGGCTAGAGCTCTCCGCACCAGATACAGCGTCGGACTCCGACCCCGCATCTCTCCCCTCCTTTCTGTTTGGTTTTGTTTTTATTTTTAATTTTTCCATAGTTGTTCCCACGAGTAAATACTTTTTATAATCTCAAAATTGTGTGGTTCGCACTAATGACTAATTAAGCTACCCATTATTCAAGCTATCAACCTCCCTCACGGTGCGCCGCCGCTTGGAGGTTTGGGGTGATTTTTTATAGAGGTTTTCTACCTCGCGGCCCGGGCGGTTAAGCCAAGACCCTCGACCCCCGTCAAATGCCAGAGACATGACCTTGACACTCTTCGGGGCTACGAGACCAGCGGTGACAGGAGAAAAGACTTCCTCCTGCCCGCCCGACGGCAGGGTTAGTGCACGCCGAGCCCGCTCCTATTTTAACGCTGCTCAACGAGTGCTCCCTAGCGAGTACCCGTTAGAGCGTTATCCTCCGACAGGATATTGGCATACGGACAACGAGACCCCTTATTGGGGAGTCATTGTCCGCACCCCAGGGTGCACCGTCCCGGAGACTGGCCTTCCCCCCGGACGCATCCATAAGGGAACTCCAGCCCCCAGGCTCCAGCGCGTGTGTTGGATCATTTAGCTCCCTTCAAAATGGTTGAGCTGAATGGTGCTAATCCATGCGTCATGTTCGTGAACGGGCGCCGTCAGTTGGGACTGGTCAAGTGGTCATCTCTTAGTTGCCATGGCTTATTTTTAAATTATTTTAATTTTTGAATTGTTCTTTGTTTTATCTTTTTATTACGGACGCTTCTAACGTGCACGTCTGTCTACATTGTTCTCATATGTATAATTTCAACATGAATGATGTAACCAATATTTTGTAACATTTTTTTATTTAAAAGAGTGTCCGTGAAGTTTCTTGCCCGTTCTTTTCCATAGGTACCTACTACGCTTTGGAATGGGCAACTACCTTCATCAGTCGTATTCAGTACATGATTCTGAATCCCACTGCGTTGAAATTTTTCGTAGGTTATTAAAAAAAAATCGGTTGTTTCATAGAAAATTGCAATACCTCGCGGTCAAAATGTATGGAACAGCTGATTTAAAAAAAATAACCGACGAAAAATTTCAACGCAGGGGGTTCAGAATCATGTACCTACTGAAACCATGGTTTCAGTTTTCGCGTCGATGTCCAGTGTCGATGTCGATGTGAAAACAAAAGTATTATATACGGGGTGGCAGCACCCCGTATATAATAGTTTTGTTTTAGGTAAACCCATATAACGTCTATATGACATTATTATACGACAAAAAATGTATATGACTATTCGGACACATAATGC
The DNA here is from genome assembly GCA_963680765.1 of Agrochola lychnidis. Lineage (NCBI taxonomy): Eukaryota > Metazoa > Arthropoda > Insecta > Lepidoptera > Noctuidae > Agrochola > Agrochola lychnidis. The sequence goes on along the minus strand of OY796850.1, from coordinate 1,248,652 downwards.
ACCAGTAAATGACAAAAAGTTAAAAAAATTACTGTAAAATAACTTTAATAAGACTCAAGGTCGGTTCTCTATTGTGTTCCCTAACTTTTTTATCCATAATCTAGTGCCATAATGTTTTTAGTCCTAATCATCATTTGTCCGAATGATAACCTGCCCGAACATAATGTCACATAATATAACATGCCATAAAATTGAAATCCCTAAATATATTATGTCCTAAATTTGTTTGTCATAAATATGACAATCCATAATACACACATCAACACCGTCTAGGGATATTTCAGATTTTCTCAATTTACTCAAAATTTGTTACAAATATCATACAACATGGATATATTTTTTTAAGCCCTAGCCCTTATCAGACTAGACTTCAGAATAATATTTTTTTTTGCGTAAATAATATTTTATTTATATAAAGACGAAAAATGAAAAAAAATGGTAAAACTAGCGATGAATATGTTTTTCAAGAAAATGTGTAAAATAAAGCGTAATTATACAGTTTTTTGCAATTATGCGAAAAATCAGTACCTAGTCGGTAAAACCACCCATGACGTTAACAACGGTCCTGTTACGGTTTTTCATGCTTTGAATCAAGTTATCAAAGTCTTGCTGCGGGATATTGTCCCAGGTCCTGCTAAGATGCCAAAAAAGTTGTTCTTCAGTCGCAATGTTTGCAGGAAAATTCTTCAAAACCCTTCTTTGGAGCATGTCCTACGCGTGCTCTATGGGGTTTAGGTCTGGTGATTGCGCGGGCCAGTCTAAGACCGATACGTCGTGCTCCTGCAGCCAGCTGGTCACCACTCGCACTTAGGAGTGAGGCGTATTTATCGAAACAGGTAGAAATAACAGATATTTAAAAATAACAAATAACAATTGTTCCTAACAATATAACTTATCTGTTACTTAAAATAACAGACCCTCAAGAATTGTTACCGCGGCTGATACTGTTATTCACAGTCCCCACACAGACTGTTACTACGGCTGTTACTTAGATACACACTCACACAAAAGAAGAAATATTGCAAGGTTATCAATTTCTCTCTCTCTTCCTCATTAAGGAATGACCCTTACTAAAAAGAGAAACATCTATTATTTATTTCGAAATATGTTTACTTCTCACTTTTACTATAGCGGTTAAACTACGTTAAAAAGAGAAGCACTTAGTATTTATTATTCCTAAAAATAGAGTTGGTGGTCTTACAAAAACAAACACGAAAAACTGACTCAAAAATTAGATCGTGTTACCTGTTATCTGTTACTGACCAGTTGCTATTATAAAAAAACTTAAAACGAATAGAAATAAAGAAGATATTCAATTGATATTTAAAATACGTATTTATCGTCCGTACAAAATTAACAGCCTGTTATTTAATAACAGATATTTAGATCTGTTATTTTTGTGTAACAGTAACAGTGATAACAGATATCGTGTTTAACCTGTTACAACTCATCTCTACGTCGCACTGTGTGCGAGCGGGCGTTGTCGTGCATGAGCGTAAATTCTTGGCCCATTTGTTTTACCTGGTTACGGAATTTTTAGCGGTCATGATGTTTCTGATCCAAACGAGGTCTGTTCTTCCACCAACACGAATTCCCGCCCAAACCATAATTGTCCCACCGTGGTATGGATGGACTTCCTGAGGGTGTTGCAGACGACTCTCACAACTAGGAACTCGCTATACACGTACTCTTCGCGAATCGGGATGGAAATCGAATCGGGACTCATCGGTAAACAGCACTACAGACCACATTATCTTCCCAGAGCAAATGTTCGCGAGCCCACTGTAATCTTCGTCCACGATTTCCTCGCCGTAGTGCTGGAGTACGAAGCGGTCTACGGGCATGAAGGTTAGCTTCATGCAGTCTTCTCCTCACAGTTTGGTCACTCACAAGCAACTGGTGCTCTGACTGGAGCCTTTGAACCAACTGCATGGCCGTAACAATTTGGTTGTCTTCTCGCGTTAACTTGCAAAAATCGGTCTTGTCGTTGGTTGGTCATGCGCTTCCCGCCTGGGTGTCTTTCAGTCATTTCACCAGTAGCACGATAACGTGACCATAACCTTGATATCACGTTTTGTTTTGTTCCAATCTCCTCGGCAATACTCCGTTGAGTAGCCCCCAGCTTGGAGCATGCCTACTGCCCTTAACATTTCCTCTCTTGTTAAATGGCGCCGCTGCATGATGCATACAGTAGCAGAAATTCGAAATTAACTGCTAACTTGTTTTAAACTTTAATTTGTCATCAAAAATTACCAAAAACTATGATACCTAAGTAACATTCCAACTTCGCTCAAGTTATGCCGCGCAAATCTTTTGTTTTTAATTAATTTTTTCAAATTCAAATTTGGAATCATCCAATAAGGCCTATAAAATAAGCTTTCTTCAAAAGATTTTAAAACCAGCCAGTATTTTTTGAGTTAAAGAACTTTATACAAAATATCCCTAGACGGTGTTGATGTGTGTATACAAAAGGCTTAAACCGTTTTCAATAAAAGTTATAAGTCCTAAATTTAATCAATGTTTATTTATTAGGATATTTTTTTTTTTAATGTTCTCATTACTATTTGTTTTATTTTATTTTGTTATCTATTTATATTTAATTCATTAAACCTATCTTGGTTTCCGTACGACTTTTTCGGGTGACCACTGAAAATCAGCGCTGTGCTGTGTGTCCCCATAGCACAGCATCATGCTGAGTGGAAGCCCTCTTGTCACAGTCATGACGTGCCAGCAGCTGCCGCATATTTCTATTTGTGCTCGTGATTATATTTAAATCTATTGTTTTATTTTATTGTATTGTTCTCTTTTTTTTATGCACGTGTGTCTATGACAGTTAAACTTATTTTTAACCGACTTCTAAAAGGAGGAGGTTATAAATTCGGATGTTAATATATTTTTTTTAATGTATGTTCGGGCATAACTTCGTCATTTATAAATGGATTTGCAAAATTATTTTTTTGTTTGAAAGGGTATGCTCTCGAAATGGTCCCATTGTCATCTGGTCAGGATCTGATGATGGGATCCTGGAGAAATCGAGGGAACTCTTCAAATATTATAGGCACAACTATAGCTATTTGGGTATTTTTTATAGTAACTCGTGCAGGTCCTCTCGGAAAGCACTATTTGGTGAACTGATAATGAAGACCACAGCTGATGGCCATTGGGACTATTCAATAATAAGTATTTAACGGGTTGCGATTCGATCACTTTAATATGTGTCAAGCAATTTATGCTCGTCACAATGCATATGGATAAGTGAAGCGGATGATGAAGTACCAGTAGAACTCCTTAACGATTAACGTCCCTGAATCGGAGAAAGGCAATATTTTGTAAAAGGTGATGAGCAGTTGGCATTAGGCTAATGTAACATAAATAAATTAAAATTGAACCACTAAAAAGCGAGAAATAAAATCATTTTTACAAAAAAAAAACAACTGACTTCCAAAAAACCACTACAAAGTGAAAAATAACTTAAATTTCGGAAGTCGGTGGCAAATAACAAAATACAAAACCAAAGACACCGACTTCCGATGTTTAAAGTTATTTTACACTTTGTAGTGGTTTTTTGGAAGTCGGATGTTCTTTTTTTGTAAAAAAGATTTTTCTTTCTTTCTTTCTTTCTAATAAACATTAAATAATTTAAAAAAAATTAAAGATGCAAAAGCAATTTATTATGGCTTTTGTCTCGGCTCCGGCGCTGCACGTATTATCACTCAATAAATCAATTGATTCACATGTGGTTTTTATTTCTCCGTGAGAACCATGCAAACAAGCATACAACATGACATGCAGCATGCAAGCGAGTATGCAAGCAAGCACGCAGCATGCAACGTGTAGCATGCAAGCAAGCATGCAGTTTGCAAGCGACCATGCAACATACAGCAGGCATGGTTTCTGTCACGGCTCCGGCGCTGCGGGGCTCCGGTGGCCCTACGCGAGCTTATCGTCGCAGATGATTTAACGTTCAGCACCGCAGCTTCGCCGGCCAGCCTCAGCCGCGGCGGCGACCGTTACAACCACCTGCTCCTCAACTCGCGGGCCGCCTCGCCCCTCCGCGCCTACACGATTTTAAATTACACTCTAGGGGTAGGGCAGACAACAATATTGCGTGGAGTCGGATTCACAACGATTCGTTTCTGTCACTAAAACCTAATTTTTGCAAAAGTTTTAGGACTAACAATTTTATTTGAACATTCGGAATAACAAAATTAGGAGATTCAATTGTTATAGTACTCGATGTTAGGACAGAATAGTTTTAGAAGTAAAGATTATGTTAAACAAAATTTCGACTTTTTGAACATTATGCTTAGGTACTGAAGTAGCAAACGTGTTACTATGCGTAAAACATGTTGAAATCTCTAGTGCCTGTCAAACTTTGTATGGAAAATTGACAGAGAATAGAGATTCCAACATGTTTCGTTGTAAATGTTTCGTCAGTGCAAATATCAATATCCATTACTGTGCGTAATGGATATTGATATTCGGACAAACAATTTTAGGAGAAGACAGGGAGTACCCTCAAGGTCCTATAAATGTTTGATTATATGACAAAAATGTTTGCTGGGACGTCAACGAGAATGCGAGAGTGTGAGTTTGGTTTTAAACCAAATCAAATTGATTTTAATTTCGTTTGAAAACAACGAAAAAATAATTATTTACCAACACAGAGTTTTTAGGTACTTCGTTATGTCTCTACCTCGGTAAAATAAAGAAAATGTAGTCATAATTAAGAAAAACATAGTCATCACCACCAACCGTTTTAAATCTAAAAAATGATTTAAGTATTTCGGTATTAAGCGGTTTTTTTCGTTTTAACTCGAAGTGAGGTGACAATAGTGCCAATCAAGTGGAATGACAGCTCCCTTCACCAAAGTTTTCACGTTAAGATTTTTACGGAATAGATTTTAGAAGATGTACACTCGTGCACATAAATTGATGGATGTCGGAATAGTAATAACAACGTTCAATATCTATAATTTTTGTACAAACTATGTACCTAGGTACATATTAAGAAAAAAAAATACCTATCGTTATCCATGGCCTGTGATACATACCTTTGTTAATGACATGGGTAGGTAATTAGGTACTCGAATAATTATTTTTCTGTATTGTAAGTAATAAGTAATACAGAAAAAGATGGGATATAATAACGGGGGGAACGGTATTTATTTTTAAATTTTTCGTCAATTGTCGAAAAGAACGTGGCGTCATTTTTTTTTTTTGAGTATGTGCAAATAGCGCGTTTTCATATGCCTAGCAGCCTCACTTCGAATTTTTAAGACACACACAGTTCAGATCGTGTGGTAAAAAAAAAAAAAATTCTTTATTGCAAAATAGTTGGGCAAACGTCATCTAAAACTATTCCAAATTTCAAGCTGATACTCGTAGCATTAGTAGTTCTTGAGATATACAACTGCGACAGAAAGACGGACAGGCAGACTAGTTGCACCATGACTGGGTTCCTTTTTGGGGTTCCGTAGTAAACAAGGAACCCTTATAGTTTCGCCATGTCCGTCTGTCTGTCTGTCCGTCCGCGGTCTAGCTTCTAGAGTCTTAGTACTAGAAAGCTGTAATTTGGCATGAGTATACATATTAATAACGCCGACAAATTCGTAAAATAAAATTAGGAAAAAAAAAATTTTTTCGGGTAAGTACCTCCTTACACGTAAAGTGGTGATGATTTTTTTTTTTCTATCACTTGGGTATCGTTGGAAAGGTTCTTCAAAAACATTATGAGTGTGTGAAAACCATTTTTGGATTCAGGGATCTGTTTGCGAAATATTAAGCTTTAAAGTGCTAATTTTTGTTAGTCTAAATGGTTGGTTTTGGATGTGTGAAAAAAATCACGGCAGTAGTTTATATATCGAAATTAAAAGGAAAACTATCACAACTAAGTAGGCTCTACAAGTTAACGAGTAATAATTGACCAACTTATATTGCAGTTGCAAAAACATGTTTTACCATACATTCAGAATGGGAGAACATGTTTTTCAACTACAAAGTTAATTTTGTTTTTGGGATAAATTCATCCCAACTGCGGAACCCTTCACTGTGCGTGGTCCGACACGCACTTGGCCGGTTTTTACCATTTTGGTACGGAACCCTATTATTATAGATATTGAACTGTTGTTATTACTATTCCGACATCCATGAATTTATGTGCACGAGTGTACATGATACATCTCCTAAACAGCTCAATACTATTGACAACTTAATTTGGTCGGGTTATACGCGGAGATTTAGTATGGAAAAGTAATGAAAGCTAATTTCTCTTAAAATACAACACTTAGGAATCTTGAATTTTTGGTCACTATAACTTCTTTAGGAGCACTAATTTCTGTATAAATTTGGGAAAAAATCACAGAGTTTTTAATAGGGAAATCTTTAAATGAAAATTTTACACCGTGACTACGGCCACCCCACCCAATGGCGTGGTATATCTCGTAAACTACTGAAGAACCAATTTTGAATTTTGGGCCCTAATTTTATCTTGTAGGGTACTAATTTTTTATATAGGTTTGAGGAAAGCGACAAGCTCGTCAAACTTGGAATCAACAATCTAAGTCGTGGTCCTGCTGAACGAGCGCACGAAAGTTATCATCGTTGATTTCTCGGTAAATACAAAAGTTTCAGTTCTGTTTTTTTTACGCAATGAATCACATTTAAGGGTACTAATTATTTGTATAGTTAGAATAGCTGCAGCATGCCCCCTTTTTCGGCGCTCATGGTGGTCCTGCAGAAGGGAGCGTGCCTACAGCCGGACCACCTTCAAAGTCGAGTTTCATGAAAACTACTAAGGTACCAATTTTGTCGTTCGAGCACTAATTAGTACCAATTGGGTACTAATTATTTACTAAATATGGAAGCGATTGGCGTTGGTGGCCCTGCGGTAGTCACGGACTTAATGTGAGCTGTGCCTCGCAAGCTGGCGACGGCGCGCAGCGGAGACGAGAAGAGATGTGAGTGGCGCCGTAACAGTTCCGCTCTAGCCAGCACACATCTCCGCTCCAGCCAACACACATCTCCGCTCTAGCCAGCACACGTGTCTGTTCTAGCCAGCATACATCTCCGCTCTAGCCAGCACACATATCCGCTCTAGCCAGCACACTTGTCTGTTCTAGCCAGCATACATCTCCACTCCAGTCTAGCCAGTACACATATACGCACAGCTTCGGTGGATACAACCTAGCCCTTACCGACACCATTACCCTCCTCTATGAGAGCAGTAGGGAAACCAGCACAGTGTACAAAACAGACGCCTCCCGTCATTCCGACCTCGCCGCCGAGGTCCTTTGCGACCGCGACCGCGTCCCCGAGTAAATGATACTCCCCCCGACCCTTGCTCGATAACGAGGTGCTAGCAGTTGTTGCAGCTGAGCACGTAGCTTTAAATTCCCGCCTAATAATCATGATCAAAACTTTGATCCAGCCCGTCACATCCTTGATGTCCTCCCTCCGGTTGACGCCCTAAGCCGAGGTTTGTACCCCACAGGGGGGGGGGGTGCCCTTAGCGAGCGTTCACTTAGTTTTACTTAGCATAGTTGAATAACCCCTGGCTGGAGGTTTTAAGTGTAGTAGCTTAAGGCACCCACAGGAAAGCCCGGTTAAGTAGTCATGATCTCAGAGGTCAACTACGAGATACACTAACTAAAAAAAAATACAACTTAGCTATAAAAAATAAAAATATTTTATTTACAAAAGGCATTTAGATTTTAGATACAATGTTATTGGATCACCTTTTAAGCAAGGAATTGCTTGTGTTAGGAGACTGCACTAGCTGAAAAACATCTCTTCTCGTCTCCGCTTCAGACATCTCCGCTGTGGTGGACTCCGGGCCTTAAGGAGTTTACATGACACAAGTAACCCTTGCCCATTAATGAAACACATCATAAGCATAACATAAACATTTTATTTAAATATTTTCCATAAGTTGTATCATTATAATATAATACAATACAAACCAGACGCGTCTCCGCGATCTGCCTGTCTTCAATCCAATATACATATAAATCGAAACTATATGCTTTTATACAAATGAACGCCTAACCTCGGATCCAAGTTTACTCGGATACATTTTATACAAGTCCGCATGGAGCGCCCTCGTCGCACACGACATACGCTACTACACCATGCTCACCGCACAGACGCTTCGAGAACAAAGGCGACGCCAGCCAGCGTCTCTACTGAACCTGTGCAATGAAAGCGATAACAAAATGCAATGTGATACACATGGACTAGGTACTGACAACTAAATATTTAAATCTTACAGAAAATAAATTGACAACATGAAATAATAGAAATATAAATTGAATTACATATTTTATTAAATAATATTTTTTCACAACGTGTCAAATCAAAATACCATCGGTTCCTAACTATATCATAATTTAACATAAAAATCCATTTCCTCAAGACGTTGAGTCTAAAGAGCGAGAACTAAGAAAGATAATAATGGAACGAGTGAGTGTTTCTATTAGTGTGCGTACACTAACGTTGTTATGTACGAGCAGCACCAGCCTCGGACGAGCGCTCGCGGCGGCGCTGCCGGCCGATATCTCTAGCATTTACATCTAAATACATTCCTTGGATAATCGTATGTCCAAGAACAATACTGAGGCCCACTTGCTCGACAAATCACTGAATGCAACGCTAAACGTATTTAAAACATTATTCTGTCTCTGATAACTTCAAAAGATTGAGAGAGAACGACTGCATTTATTTAGTGATATGTGGCGCAAGCGGGCCTAAGATGCCATAAACACGACACAATTCATTAAGTTAGTTTCCTCTACCGCGGCCAACTCGGTCGCGGCTGGTCAAGTCCTTTACTGGTATCACAACTTGCATTACCGAAAGCCCAAAATCTGTGTTCGTCGTAATCAATATCTACTGGCGAACAACCCAGGGCTGCTGCGTTAGACGCCTGGTGGTCAACTTGTCGAGCGCTGTTATTCGCGCCGTATCCTATTGACTTGACAGATGCACATTAAAAATTATGCACACGATTTTCTCATAACATGGAATTGCGACTGAAATATTTAGTTACAAACTTTGACGACCTAGTTTTATTACCTAACGAAAGGTGCAAATATTTCAGCTCCAGTTTCGATATTACCACAGTAATGAACGTATCTTGCAGTGTGTTTATACGAGAACACGCGTTGGTTTGTCAAGTATGTGTCGAGTACAACGACGCGCGGCGCGTGAGCCGGTGTGGGGCGGCCGCGAGCCCGCGCGCCGGCTATATGCCGCTGCGGTCGTACGGACCGGGCTCGCCCTCTAGCGTCGATGGGTCGTATACCCCGCTCTGAAAACACAACTACAACTGATGAAACTATCCTCCTCCTCGGCTGTGACGGAAATGCTTTTCCGGTTTAAAGCGGTGCGCAGACCTGGTCAAAACAGTTTTGCTGGCGACAATGTTTTGGTGCGGTGCGCGTACCATCACATTGATCATATATTATTCGTAGAGCGGTAGTAACTTAGTCTTACCTAGGCCTGCGCACGGCAAAGAACTATAGTTGATTTATTCATTATTTCTATTACTTTCTACTTTTATTGTATTTAATGACATTTTCAGCCAGTCTACCTTGAGGTGATGCTGAGACATAACAAGTGCATTAACAGGAAACAAAGTAACTAACGCTTTTTAAATAGCCTATTAGTTGTCTCAGGCTTTTGTGGAAATAGTTACCTAATATCCAATGAATGCCTTACGGTTAATGTCCATTGGGCAGGCTCTCGGCTTCCTAGCAGCATGTGAAAGCGACATTGTGTTTACGATTCCATCTTACAGAACAATGCAACAGGAAGGGAAATCTTCCGTTCTATGAAAGCCTCATAATTTCTTAAAAGGAGGTAGGTATTATTATATTCTAGGGCCGCTCGCACAGCAAGTCAATAAATAGGTAGGTTTAGCACTAACCTTATTTAACATTTTGTTCTGTTTCTGTAAATCGTTTGAAAATGACAGAGACAGAACGGTGTTTTAGTTATGTTTTTGGTACAAGCGGGTCATGATAAATATCATGTCGAATAACACTGTCGTTATTAGTACTGCGACTCCGACTGCGCCGAAGGCCAAACGAAGCGGAAGGACCAAAACTGTTGGTACTTTTTGCCAAAGGTTTTGATAAAAGAAATAACAACAGTTTACATCAAATTAGAAGCAGTTTTAGATCAGGCTTTCATAAACAGGAAGAGAAAGCTAGGTATGTATCTTCGTACCGATATAACCACATAGTCAATGAATGTGTTCATGTGACAAACAAAACTAATTGCCGTCGAAGATGGCGCACCGACGCCTGTTTGTCTTTGAAGTATGCTCTCCCGTGCCGATTTGTGGAAATAAACTACTACATATAAATAAATGGTGCAGCTTTGCGGGAGGTCTCTGCCACCTCTTGATGGTCTGCTGCACGGAACATGCAGTATAGCAACTAAAACTAATGTACCTCGAGGGGATCCGGGTCCGGGATGGAGGACGGGGAAGGGGACTCCGAGCAGGACGGGCTGGGGGAGGAGGGGATCATCACCTCGATAGCCTCGTGGTGTTCGGTCTCCAGCTTGTTCTTTAAACATTATTTGTATGATGGAAAGGAGATTTCAAGTACTTTTGTATAGCCAAAAGTTAAAAAAAGAATACTGTTTTCTTACAGCATCTTGAAAATTTTTAACTAAAGAAAAGGAAGGCCTTTGCCATGCAGTGGGATAATACAGGCTGATTATTATTATTTAATGTCTGTGACACATCTCGGGACCCTGCGGCCCCGGACCTTCGGCAGGCGTACGAGGGGCCGAAGCCAACTCGCAGAAGCCCCTTAGACGTTTTTAAGTGTTGAGGCACCAACCGACGACTATCCCTGTGTGCACTATATAAATTGGTTATTATTTTAAATGATCATAGTCTTCGATGATTTTCAAATTCAACAATGGTGCCGATTCTCATGTACACCGAACTAAACTATCACTAAAATTCCTTATTTTTGGATAAGAGAATCTTAAAGCTATTCTGCAAAATAAATTACCTAAATTTAAAAATAATTTTAACACAACTAAATCGAATTTGACAATCGCGACTCCACATATGGTATTTGCTTGCCCTACCCTGTGAATTTTTTTTAGAGCTGGAGGCGCACAGGGGCTGCCCGCCTCGACGTGTTTAATATGGAATTTTTTCACTTTTTGTATGGAAAATAAGTTTTTTTTTGTTATTACCTACATGTTGAGTTTTAGGAGTTTATGTGTTTCATAAAGGGGGTTGAAATTTTCATCATTTTTGCGATAGGACACACCATTTTCGAGATATAAGCAAAAGAAAAAAAGATTCAATGCTGTTTTTGCACCTGAAGACGAGGCGTTGGTGTGAATTTAAAGTTCATAACAACCAATTTTATTCCACATGTCTTTAATCGCGATTAGAAATAGTCAAAAAATAGTAAAATTAAAATTTTAGTTGAAAAACGTCAAATTTAGAATAGCAAAATAGTTCATTTGTTTCACTTTTGTCATTTCAGAATGGGAAATATGAACTAAATTTTGGTGATTTTTAGTCTAGTTTAAAGGCATTTGTGACAAGAGAATCGACACCATTGTGGGCCTAATTTTTTATTTTTAAACTCACATGCAGCCTGGGGGTTAGCTAGGGAGGCTATGGATAGGAAAAAATGTTTATTTGAAAAAGTGTTTTATTGGGAAAGGGAGCGTGCGTGTGTAAGGGGCGAGTGGACTCGGGTGGCGGTGTGTACCTGTGGCACGGGCGCGGGCACGAAGTAGTTGGCGGGCGCGGCGAGCGGCGCGCTGGGGCCCAGCACGCCGGCGCCCGGCGGCAGCGCGCGCGGGGCCGCGCCGCGCGGGTTGAATACGTCCACGTACGACTTCTTTATGTCTGCGCAAACATTCACGACGCTTATAAAACCACGTACGTACGCTGCGCGCACATAGAAACATTTTTCAAATAGATATCTGATGGTGATGGATGGATTTATCGCTGCCTAAGGTAGCCCTGTCAAACAACAAATTTTCGAAAAAAAAAAAATCCTAGTGAAAATGAACCATTAGTTCTGCGAAATCTTGTGGACGTCTTTTTAGTGCAGAATTAACTAAGAAATAAACTTGTCACAATTAACATAAATTGACGTTAAAATTAATGTTTTACGAAATACTCGCAATAAAAAAAATACTTTTAGGACCTACTTTTTTCACTCTAGACTTCGTAATAGACTTTACACACAGTATTTCTAAACCCTGAATAAAGATAATCCCAGTGATCAATCTTTACTAGAATTTATTTCGCAGATTTGGCTTTAATTTAACTTATTTTCGTAAGCTAAAGGACATATTGGACATCTGCAATACCAGAAAAATTACAGATGCACTCCCAAAGACAAAGCTAAGTCTAATGAAATGTAGTGACACCGCTGCTTGACGGCAGACCACTACTAGCACTATTGCAGATGATTGATGTGTTCTAATTAATATAAAAGTAATACTCACGTCTTCCCTTCTGCATTTTGAATATGTTAGAGACAGGCGCCGCCGGGGGGGCGCCGGGGGCGGGCGGGGCGCCCGGCAGGGGGGGGGAGGTGCTCCTGCGGGACAAGCTAGTGTTGATACATATGTTCATGGTGCAATATTTCAGACAGACATTAAAATACGATTTTTCCACCGTCTTCAGATTAAAAATCGAACTTAGTTATCAGATGATGGAAAAATTTGGGCTAAATCCCTTATGTATATGACATGAGTGATGAGTATGAATGCGTTGTACACTAACAGCGCGTGCGGCAGCTCCGCGCTCCGGGGCGGCGGCGGCGGCGGCGCGTCGCTGTGCTCTGCGTCGCCGTCCAGGTTGCGCCAGCGCTTGGTCTCCGCGTCCCACACGATCTGCACATCACCACACACCGCCGCGTCACATACGGTTAAACATATTTATTCCTCAAAAGAATTTCATTTTAATAAAGAGAATGTGTAACATTATAAATTTTACTTTGACTTAAGAGTTTTGGCATACCACGCACACTACTCATACTAAAATACTACACGCATTGCTAACAATCTTTAACAATTCATTCGTTAACGTCATGGATTATTTCGAAACTTAATCTGCGTTTCACTGATTGGAAGTGACATTCTTGTGGTGTGTCATTCTTCTGGAGCTCACTTCCACAGATGCCAAACATAAATCTCGTTGCATCATAGTCGTAGTTTAAAAGTAAAAAGGTTATTTCATGTGAACTTAATAAATAATAACTAATTAATTATGACTTTGACCTTGAGAGACCTTGTGACTTTTGCAGTTAAGAATTTAGCACAGTATTATAAATAAATAGTGTAATAAAAAACTTAAGAGTGCGAAATAAGTTTATTGAATAGATACATAAACATAAGATGATACATTCATATATATAGATAGATAGATTTTATTTTGTTGTACACCAGGAGAGCAGCATTAATACAATGACTACTTTATATGTTTATATAATAAGTGAACGATGGCTGTCTTATAGCGATATCTTTCCGACAGCTTTGGATGATGACGAACATAACGTGGAGTGATGATGAGAAGTACTTATACATCATTTTACTAAGGGGCAATAGGGAATATGCAAGTTTTGTTTTTCACTAAATAAGTAAAAGAACGCACTTAATATAAACCTAAGAAAAGTATTAAAAGTTAAATTCAACTATTGTTTTTTGCTCAAAAAAATTATGAATCTCCAACAATTTTCTACTACAGTTCAAACGGCCGTTTCTGTCGCGGTCGGGATGTGACGTCATTTGGTACGGTACTGCTTTGTTTACATTTGCTTTTTAAGGTTTTTTAGCCTCAAATCATATTAATTAAATTGTTTTTGTGCTTTATTCAAGCAGAAATTGCACTTACAAACTTATTTTCGTGAGAATTGAAGCAGTTTGCTAAGATAATATATTTATTCACATGCCTTTTGAGGTCTCTTCCGGGATTTTCGAAGACGACGCGTTTCGAATTTGCGTTCCGTTCCGCCAAAAAAACATAACATAAAATAATGAATTTTAAAATAAGTAATGCATTAAAAAATGTCATTACATCCACCACCCCGCACTGGGCCCGCGTGGTGGATTACGGCCCACTCCCTCTCACAGAGAGGCCTGTGTCCCAGCAGTGGAAACATTATAGGCTGATGATGATGATGAAAAAATGTAAAAAAAAAAGTTGTTTTTTTTTTCTTGACTCCTATAATGTATATTTAAATAATGAATAAGTTTTGAATTACGTGCATATTCCCCAGTCGCCTGCAGCCACAGATGCATACTGTTGGGACTGCATTTTAGGTATGAAGCTACAACTAGGTGCGCGGCTCGACTCGTCGAATTCAGTGGGCGTGACGTAGTCACAGATATAAGAGTTACGCGGTAGAAAGAGAGGCAACTTCTAGGTGAACATAACTGTAGGTAATTAGCGCTGCGCGACCTTATTGAGCTTTATTGTGTGGTAGCAAGAGTCGCTTTTTATTTAAATGATTTTGCAGACTGTCCCATCTGTACTAATCTATGCTGCGGCGGACAATCGTCGTCGATCGATGACATCGTGACATATTGAGGCGACCAAACTCGACGATGTCAACCGTCGTCGATCGACCGCAATCGACCTCAATGTAGACTGAACAAAGCGCAATAAAATATACTACACAAATATAGAACTCATGTAAAATCTCAAATCACCTATCATTTTTATTTCTTATTAGGCTATTTTATGTCCCACTGCTGGGCAAAGGCCTCCCCTTTTTCCTTCCAAATCTTTCTGTTTTTGTAAAAGAATTTTTATAAAAACATAAATAAATATAATTCGAATTATACACAAAAGTATTATAAAACAAACTTATATTGAGACTCTTGGCTGTCGATCTTTAAATTTTAAGCTTTACACATGCAAGTGAGATCATTTACAATCAATGTAGTCAACATTATTGAATAGTGAAGTTCTGTTATACCGGCCGAAGACTCCACTGTACAGTGATCCCAAATGCGTGCAGTTCCTAATTTCTGCAGCAGTAGTTGATAGATACGATACAAGCAATTACACGAATAATACGAGAATAATGTAACAAATAGTTTGCAGATCGTTTACAACAACGTAGGCATGTCTGTGGCCGGCCGGGGGAGTGGGTGACTCACGGTGGGGTTCTTGTCGTCGGGCAGGATCATCTGGTTGGGCGGCCGCAGCGACAGCTTGGTGAGGATGCCGCCCAGCCAGCCGCCGCCCTTGCCGCGCCCGTCCTTGCCGCCGTCCTCCTTGGACTTGGCCTCTTGCTTCTTGCTGCTCGCCTTCGGAGAGTCGGTGTCGCGCTCGTTCTGTTGCTGTACAACATTAATAATCGGTTAAGTTAGTGCCACAAGTTTTGACGAGTATGTCCCGACTTCTCGAGTTTCGACGAATGTCACGAGTGTCGTGAGTGTCGACGAGAGTGTATCGAATATGCGCTCTTCTCATTTCTATCGTGACGATATTATCGTGGACGTCCACGTTAGCAGTATAAAAGCACACGTTGTCGACTAGATGGTGTGTAGGGTGTACTCACGTCGTTGGCGTGCGGCTGTTCGTCGTAGTCCTGGTAGTAGGCGGCGCGCGGCTTGTGCGCGCCCGGCATGGTGATGGCGGGCGCGTCGTCGTCGCCCGCGCCCCCCGCGCCGCCCGCGCCGCCCGCCTCGCCCGCGCCCTGCAGGTCGACACCGGTAGTACGCGCAAGAGGAACAACGAGCCGAGATAAAGCTACCATACTTCACACTACATTTTGCAATAATAGTTCTACATTGAGTTAGATTAAGAACTTTATTATTCCTCATTAAGAGTTAAAAATACAATGTTCTGATTTCGTTTACTCTGGCTGCGATATTTTGTCAAATACTCATTTAACTTGATGGCGTCGCCCCGCCAGATAATGTAGTGACTAGTGATCCACTGACTCGACCTAGCCAGGGACTCAGAGAATTTTTTATGTTGTGTTCCGTCCTTTCGATTATTTATTTATTTATAAAAAAGAAGAAAATAATAAAAAAAATAATTGTTAATCTTGAAGACATTCAGAATAATGTATTTTTTCTGTTCTGAACATTATCTCGGCTCTTTGACACAAAACTGAATAAATTGTGTTGGGACAGCGTGCAACAATCACATAATATTAAGACTCGGTTAAGCAGTCGACACCTGCTTTAAACAGATAGGTTCACAAAGCAGGCTATGTCCAATGAACTAGGTTACATATCTGTAAGATAGAAAACAATAATTGATTTGAAAAAAAAAACAGTTATTTACCGCCTGCCCTTGGCCAGGACCAAACCATTAAAGTGCTTGATCACCTTTGTGACCTTGCTTTCTATTGTTTTCTCGTAATTGCAAACATTTCATATTGTGTCGTGTGCAGGTGCAAGCCAAGCTCCACCGTACTCAAGAGTAGTAAACTGAATGAATGAAAGTGGCGACTGCTAACCGGCCTTGATTACAGTTCAAAATTGTATTAAGTTGTAGTGGAAAATCAAAACAGTTTTAAACTATCAAAAATATTAGTTAGTTATAATATAAGCCGAGTATGTTCGTCACACTGGGAGCAGTGAGCGGTCCGCTGTTAACGTTACAAGCGATGGATAACATCAGCTATCTGCAGCTTTTCCTTACAATAAAGTTGTTTATAAAACGATGGGCGTACAAAATTCCTTCATTTTCAAAGAATACATGTATTATATCATCCAACTTCTGGGCTGCACAGTGTACATGCTGTCGTAAACTTGTTGATAATTTACAATATGCTTGAGTTACACTGTTTACTATAAAACTATTAATAGTTTCGTTTAAGATTAGAAACAGCTGTTACACAGCCGCGAACTAATAAAATGGTACATTGTTAATTAAAAATATAAACAAACTATAGCAACACATGCACGAAGGGCCACCCCTTCGTGCATGTGTTGCTATAGTTTGTTTATATTTTGTATGCGATGCATGGTGTACACTGCGGGGAATGTGCGGCCGAGTACCGAGCGCGCCCGCACGGGTCCACTAATGTGTGGACGAGTACCGAGCGCGCCCGCACGGGTCCACTATTGTGTGGACGAGTACCGAGCGCGCCCGCACGGATCCACTAATGTGTGGACGAGTACCGAGCGCGCCCGCACAGATCCACTAATGTGTGGACGAGTACCGAGCGCGCCCGCACGGATCCACTAATGTGTAGACGAGTACCGGGCGCGCCCGCACGGGTCCACTAATGTGTGGACGAATAACGTGCGCGCCCGCACGGGTCCCCTAATGAGTGAACGAGTACCGGGTGCACCCGCATAGGTCCACTAATGTGTGGACGAGTATCGGGCGCGCCCGCACAGTGCCACTAATGTGTGAACGAGTAACGTGCGCGCCCGCACGGGTCCCCTAATGTGTGGACAGTATCGGGCGCGCCCGCACAGTGCCACTAATGTGTGAACGAGTATCGGGCGCGCCCGCACGGTGCCACTAATGTGTGGACGAGTATCGAGCGCGCCCGCACTGTGCGACAAATGTGCGGACGAGTACCGGGCGCACCCGCACGGGTCCACTAATGTGTGGACGAGTATCGAGCGCGCCCGCACTGTGCCACAAATGTGCGGACGAGTACCGGGCGCACCCGCACGGGTCCACTAATGTGTGGACGAGTATCGAGCGCGCCCGCACTGTGCCACAAATGTGCGGACGAGTACCGGGCGCACCCGCACGGGTCCACTAATGTGTGGACGAGTATCGAGCGCGCCCGCACTGTGCCACAAATGTGCGGACGAGTACCGGGCGCACCCGCACGGGTCCACTAATGTGTGGACGAGTATCGAGCGCGCCCGCACTGTGCCACAAATGTGCGGACGAGTACCAGGCGCACCCGCACGGGTCCACTAATGTGTGGACGAGTACCGGGCGCGCCCGCACGGGTCCACTAATGTGCGGACGAGTACCGGGCGCGCCCGCACGGGTCCACTAATGTGCGGACGAGTAACGGGCGCGCCCGCATGGCTCCTCTAATGTGTGAACGAGTATCGGGCGTACCCGCACGGTGCCACCAATGTGCGGACGAGTACCGGGCGCGCCCGCAAGATGCTTCCGCTGCACTACGTAATAAAATATTGTTCGGATGTGTTAGTGAAACCATACTTTTTCACTCAACATTTAATAGCGGAAAACAATTTTCTACAAATCGGCGATTGATTATTATGGCCTTCTAGACTACAACAATAACACTCTTATATAAAGGATACATTTTAAGCGTGTATAAAATAAATAATAATAATATAATTTAATAAATTATAACGTAAGACAGATCAATTATATTTATAATACATTTTAGTGGTTAACATATTTTAGATTTGGTATTTAAACAGTAACTTCATTTAGTGTAAAATAAATTAACGCGATTCTAGGATAAGATCAATAAATATCACAGCGTAGTTTTAGAGAATCAATATAAAAGCGTTATAAAAAAAATGTGCGAGGCGGGCGTTGCGGACAAGTTACCGCGCTGGTACACTCAGTGTCGCGGGCGGCTAGATGAAGGTGACGGGCTCGTCTATGTTGAAGGTCTTGGGCCCCGCCAGGTAATACTTGGCGTCTCTGTCGCGCGGCATAGCCTCGGGCGGCGGCGCGCCCGGGCCCATGGGCTCGTCGATATCGAAGGTGAGCGGCCGCGGGGCACCGCGCCGCCTGGTCCCGGCGCACGCCTCGCGCCGCGCCAGTATCGCCTCGAACTTGTCCAGGCTGCGTTCGATCGTCTTCCTCAGTTCGCGTCGGTGCGCCTCGCCGGTGAGCGCGGGCTGCAGGCCGGCGCCGGGCGGGCGGCACGCGAGCGGAGCGGGCAGTGCGGCCGGCCCACCCGGCGGCGACGCGGGCAACGCGGCCGGCCCGCCCGGCGGCGACGCGGGCTCGTCGATGGGGTACGTGCCGCCGAACACGAGCGGCTTGAAAGTGCCGTCGCGCACGTGAACCGTGCTGCGCGCCCATGTGTCTACGGTGGCCGAGATGAGCCGGCCGCCCGGGCGCGCGGGGCCCGATGCGAACGCGGTAGTGTGCAGTCGCGCAACGGGCGCGTGCGGCGGCGCATGCGCCAGCTGCACGTCGAGGTCGGACAGCGGCGCGGAGGCGCGCGCGCCGGGCGCGGCCGGCGGCGACATGCGGGGCGCGCGGGCGGGGCGGGCGGGGCCGGTGAAGGCGGGCGTGGCGCCGGCGTCGGGCTTGGGGTGCACGCGGCGGCGCAGCGCGGGCGAGCGATGGAACTCCACGAGCTCGAAGTCGTCGGCGAGCGGCACAGTGGGCGCGGCGGACGGGGCGGACGGGGCGGGCGCGGCGTGCGTCGGCGTGGTGTTGGGCGCGACGCGCGCGGTGGGCGGGGCGCGCGCGGCGGGCGGGGCGCGCGGGGGGCGCGGGCGGCGGGCTGGCTGCACACCCGCGCCACACAACTCGTTAGAACACGCCGCGAGTGCGTCGGCTCGACGCGCTCCGTCGAGCCGACCACTTGCGGCTACACGCGATATACGAACTTCACGCTAGGACATGATCTCTGGGCGAGTGATGTGTGATCTAACACGGCCGGCTCAGAACGACTTTTGTAACTACTCGGCTTATATTATTATAAAAGATTGATACGTGATTCCACGGTGACGTGTTAAGATTTATCTATAAACCACCACAAAATTAAACTCATTAAAAAATACACAAACTATGTAATTTTCAATGAGTATAATTTTTGAAGTCAAGTTATACCATTATTATTTTTAATCTTAGATTGTTTTGTAAACAGGTGATAACAGAGAAAATATCGATAATTTTATTGACAGTAAGATTTGCTTGTTTTTAATTTAAATTTCAAAGCATAGCCATATTTACATAATTTGTTAAAATAACCCTGCACCATGAGATAGGTCCCTCCACCCAGTGACCTCAAATACTACAAGATATTGAACAAGCTGTCAAACACCATGTAGTCACAGGAGATGCTGAGCGTGTCCAGTGTGTTTGTAAGGTTGGAGTCTCCTATAAACGTAATCGGGCGCACTATGCGTCACGTCATCGAACGCCACGTCATTATGGTTGTGGTAGCTATAGAAACGTGGTTTCTTTGAAACGCTCACTGTGCTCAAAAAATAGTGTGTGACGTTCGCGCTGACGCCAGAAGTGACCGATGGCGTTTAGTAGGAGAGTCAGCCTCGCCATAGAGATGTGCGGCGGAGCCTCACCTCTCCGTAGCCGTAGCCTGGCTCGGGCTGCCAGTAGGCGCCGGGCGCCGGCTCGGGGTAGCCGTGCGCGGGCTCGTCGGGACGCGGCCACTCCTCGTACGCGGCGTACTGCGTGCCTTCTTCCGCCGGCTGTTGCTGTTGTTGTGGCGACGGTTGCTGTTGTTGTTGTTGCGAGTAGTACTGCGCCGCGTAGTCGGGCGTCTCCTCCGTCGGCAGGGGCTCGGAGTACGTCTGCAGCGGTTGTTGGTACTGTTGGCCCTGCGCAGTGCACATATATACATACGATGATACAGATATTACAATTACCGCTATGTTGAGTTAAAGGTCGGAGAAGATATACATTCCCAGACTCCTAAATCGAGCCACAGTGCATTTTTATATTTTTTAAACATCAAAATGAAAAGAGTCTGTCTAATGAAAGCTGAGCATGATTTTTCACGTTTTCATAAATTGACAACACTGCTGCAAGTGTCACTTGTTGTTTTTATAACCTCTTACGAAAACAAATTTGTGTATATTTTATCGTATTTTAAGTAAAACAATGCCTAAAACTTTAAGAAGCAGTGCGAGAAAGTTGTTATACACTATGATAAATAATTACAACCGAGTGAAAAGCAAACGCGAGAATGCATTTAACGAAAAAATACAATTGTTCACAATAATTTCGAAAATTACTGGCAAGGTAATGAATTAGTTTTGATACTAAGTAAACAGGATTTATATTTATAAGACCTAGTTCATCAATATAACAATTTTAAATGTGGAATCATAATCGAATACAGCGATGAGAATTTCAATATAAAAATCTACTCAGCGAAAATGCATAATAGCATCGAACGCAAATATGCACATTCGCTCGTTCACCTAAATGTGGGCCAGTTCGCGTTCAGATCTCATTAAAAACACCACGTACTCAAAACCATTACCATACATTTTACCAATAATTAAGTTAGTTATATAGTTTACCATTTTCTACCATTTCTTGTAATTAAGTGTTATATTGATTCAATATAGCTGTTTCCCTTTAATTCGTGACTTTAACTTAAACCATATATACCATATCCTATCAATACGAGACACACCTTGTGTTAGGTCACCATAGCGCCGAGCACTACTTTCTACAATCTGTGTTATTATTTATGTAATCAAGTTTAAAATCCTAGGTATTCTGCTCTGGAAGTCTTAATAGAACTAACCCAACATTTAAAAAATATGACCTACATATTTAACTGTTAAAACTGAAGGTCATATTTTTTAAATATTGAAGTCACATAGAAAGTTATATTACAAATTAATTTGTTAAATTTTAACATAAATTATTTTTTATCACATCTATTAAAAAAGAGCTAGTTTATTCTTCGTAAACAGGGACTAAAATAGCTTTTTAATCCCTTGGGATTAAAAGTGATTTGAATTTGGAATGTGGATATTGTTAGTAAAAGTTCCAATTACCAAAGAAATCAAACACGAATATTGTATGAACAAATAACAGGCTGGTAAGAGAGAGAGAAAGTGCGAATTTGGACAAAATGAAAATCCAAGATGGCGGCTGCGGAAATTTTAATTTTTCGTCAAGGGGTCGTTTGCATAGTTTTCGAGGGTGCTAACACCGATATTGCGTAACCTGCGTAATCGTCACCTCACCTCAGTACAGGTCCAAGAACAGCTTCGAGGCTTTCATAGACTGACTGCGCTCGCACTGTTAGAAGGAGACTCTAAGAACGTGGCCTGAAACCTCATGAGCCAGCCAGAGGTCCCAAACTGAAACGAGCTCATAGAATGGCGCGCCTACAGTTTGCACGCGAACATTTGTTTGCGAGTCACACGTTAATGTAGTGTCACAGCGGTAACGTACCGGTTGTACCTGTTGTTCCGCCCAGCCGTACTGTTGTTGTGGTTGTCCGCAGTTGTCGTGCTGCGGCGTCGTCTGCTGCGACGCGCTCTCCGCCTGCACCAGCGCACACGCACACACATATGTTAGTTCATTGTTAGTTGGTATTGTAAGCACTAAGTTACTAATAATTCGCTGCCACGACTTCTACTTAGGAATAGACATAAAAGCCAAGTTATTTAGAATTAAAGTTCAAAACACAAATTCAAAACATAGACCTTTGTAAAAAAAAAAAACCTAGTTTGCCCAGGCATAGTTTTAGTTCATACTAATTGCTCGTAAAAGATCGTCTTATTTAAAAATATCTTTCATATCGACAGCTGCATGCCGACATTACAGCACATTTGGTCGAACAGCCTCATAGAATGTAATACACTCGCCGAGCTCGAGCTTACGAAGCCAGGAAATGACACACACAATCAGAAGCAACACACTTCACGCCTGTATTTCCCGAAGGGTTAGGCAGAGGTGTATAAATAGGTGCATTCACATTTCACCAATATGTTATGGGCATTTAAAACACACTTGCAACTCAAGAGCAGATCGCCGGTTGGCAAGCATCCTTATTGCAACACACACTGAATGACAATCCCTTGCATTTTGTCAGTTCAACAATACTCATTGCATTATTTACGTTGTAGAGCATACGAATACTTCAATCAAGAATGAATGAATTTTGTTATATTTATTTACTAAATAACCAAATTATATTGATAGTTTGCACCACACATACAAGTTATCGGTCAATATTTGATGATGAATGATGAATGGTCGGCTTTTGCCGAGCGGTACGTGCGGGCTTTGTAAGCCACCGGGCGGCACTTTGTACCTTTATAGACTAGGGTCGATAATTTTTGAAACCAAAAAAAATAACAGTAGGATGAAACCCATTGGAAAAGGAAGAGAATATAACAAAAATGAAAGGAAAAATAATTTACGGGCGATCTGAGGTCGGGAAGTGGATGGGGGTGAGTTTTTAAGGGTATACTGTATGGCTCCAATTATTCACAATAAATTACCAAATGGTTGGAAAGACTTAACAACAGTGCTGTTTAAGAGTAGAATACGTAATTTTTTAAAGGATAAGGTGTACTACAGTGTGACTGAGTTTTTATCAGAGAAATTCTTTTGCTGAAATGTTGCTCCCTTATGGTAATATTCTAATAACACTAGTTTACATGACTTTTGTCCATGAAATGGAACATATACGGTTATGTTACTTTGGGTATCTACAACTCGGGAAAAATATTTAAAAAAATCCAGCACGTCAGTTTTTTTAAATATTTACTAAGAATATTTTTACAAAAAACTACATCTAAATAAACAATAAACAGTTAAAAATGGGTAAGTTTTGCTCTTTTTATAAATATTTTCATCTGTATTTCTCACGACAGATCAACAATAGTCACCTAGCATATTTTGATCCCAAAAACCTTGATAATTTTGCTCAAATAATTTTAAATCTTGATGAAATCGCTCATCATGTTCATCACTACCAAGATTTTCTGGAAAAAAATGTAAATGGGAATGAAAAAAATGATTTTTTAATGACATATTTACACCCATACGATCATAAATCAGCAATAGATTTTCAACAATCTCTTTGTAATTATCACTTTTTTATTGCCAAAAAAATTTTTAATGACTCTTTTGAAAGAGTTCCTGGCTTCTTTTTCTAACTCGGTTAAAAGGCTCTCGAATTTTGTATCGTCCAATATTTTCCTGATTTGAGGACCCACAAATATTCCTTCCTTTAATTTAGCCACAGAATGATTTGTAAATACAGAGCGAAATGCAGGCTTGGATACGTTACGTTGGCTTGGTTACGTGGTTAGTTGGCTCTCTCCATATCATTGGCTTACCAAATTTCAGTGATCTACATATTTTTACCTGAATGCCAGGAGCTGAGACCAATCTGACATTAGTGCAAATCACATGAGGAACCCAATTTTTATCTTGATTTGACACCGGAAATCCAAAATAATGTAAATAGGCTTCTTGCAATGGTTTTGTTACAGGGAAACCACGATTTAACTGAACAATTTTCCCACAAACATAACAAAATCGATTGGGATGTAGTTTACACACTCTAGATGACATTTTTATATACAAATAAGACTTTTGAATCACACAGTTGTTTACAAAATAGAACGATAAACGTATAACAATTGCGGGTAGATAAAAACAAAGAACTAATATCTCAGAATTGTGACGTGCTACGATTTTTTAATTTTTTTTTTTTAAAATACCGTCCATAGCCTACATAAATAATATAAGTTTCATTTCATGAACAACAAAATTTTATTTTTTGTAAACTAGTGTAATTATTTCATATTGACATTTTTATTCTTTTTATTTAATTTATTATTTTAGAAGAGAATGTGACTAAATACCTATCTGTTTATGTGCCATCTTAATTTATTGACATTTTATTATTATTGGCATGAAATTGTGACATGTACCTTGACTTTTTATTTTCATTTTGTTAATGTTACATTTGATTACCTATCTATTTACCTAAACAATTTTGTATGCCTTCTGGCGGAACGTAGTATGGACCGATATTTATTTGTAACAGCTGTATAATCTTTTACCCTTTTTTTTTTTTTTTTGGGGTGATGTTCACAAAATTAATAAATGAATTTGAATTTGAATTAAAAAACAGTTTATCTCGATTTCCGGCAAATCTACAAATCCTATGGAAAAAAGTTGAATAGAAAAGTTAGAGATAATAAAAAATCTTCAACTTTTGCATTAATATCACATAACCTCAAAATTTATATGAAAAATTCAAATAACCAAGATTTTGGTTTTTATTTATATCTTTTCCAAAAAAAAATAACTACTAAATTAGGTGAAAACTTACCTTCTCATGTCCCAAATACACTAATTTGATTTAAAATATTTATTTTTTCACCTTATTTTGACTTAATTTCAAAAAGCACCCTAATTTTCAATCGAAATTTCTCGTGTCAAAATATCAGCTTTTTTCAAAAAGTTGGTGGTCTTTTTGTTCGTTGAAATCTTTACTTTCTGACGGTGTAAAAAAAATATACATTACTATAGTAAATGTTCTCAGAAAATGCAAAAAATCTAAAAAAAACTCGAATCCAATTTTTTTTTTAATCATTTTTTGAGCTATTTATTAAAATATACACTTTAATTACTCAAAAAACGTAAGATTCCATGTTACATTGATAAACGAAAAAATTGCAAATCGAAATATACTACTATAATTAAGAAACAAATAAGTGAGGGCCGATTTTTCAATCCTCAGATAAATCGTTAAATAGTTGTCTAGCGTATGAAATTATCTGGCTGTTTATCAGGCGAATAAATATTTTCAATTTTTTAATCGTATAATAACTGAAGAATAGTTATCTGGGGTCTTAATAGAAACAAAACGTATGTTTGACATTTTGATGAGAATTCTTATCTTTTGTTTAGATCCACAGAAGGTCAGCCACAAAAGGCGACCTTTTTTTTTGTTGTTGTTTGTAGCTAAGTTGATAGGAGTGGGCACGTATTAACCTAAAATGGATCAGTTATAAAGAAATTTGCTGTGTGTTAACTGTGTTTTCGACTTGGTACTAAAGTTGAGCCTAGTGGTTTAAAATAGTTAAGTAATGTCGTCCCGAAAACGTCCTGTAAATTAATATATTTCGAGACATTTAAAAAAACTTGGATTAATATATTCATTCATTATGGCTTCTTCCTCAATTGCCATGTCGTCAATACTATCGAAAATATCAATTTTATTTACCAACATTTGTAAAGCACGAAAACTAACCTCAAACTTAGCAACGTCAATGCCGTTATTCTATGGAATAAGCAGTTATCTGGCTCTCAAAGAGTTAGATAGATTTATTCTTCAGATATATGAATTATTCGAATAATAAAGCCTATCTGACGATTGAACAACTGATTTTTTTGCTATCTATCGAATAAACTCTATCTATCTGTTTATCTGAGGATTGAAAAATCGGCCCTTAATAAAGTTAATATTTAATAAGACATCTACAATATTTTGAGAAAGTTGTAGAATCTTCTTTAAATAATATTTGTAGATGGCTACTTATTGCTGTTTTAAGATAATTCATATACTTGAGTGACCTACGGAAAATTTTAGCCCATTGAAAGGTATTTTCATAAAGAAGTGGGGAAGGAGCTAGGAGGGTCTGGGCCTTACTACATACCTGTTATTTCGTAGCAGCTGTAAGAACCGTTAGCCAGTATTCGAGATACAGAGCAGTGTACAACATCGTTTTTAAAAATACACGTGCAGGCTGAGTTACTTTAACCGCTCACCCCCTAGCGCGCCGATGACGTAATGATCTATCAAGTCCGGAGACCTCCCGCGCGGTAAAGATTTACACTGCTGCTGGTGGCGCGGCGACGGCTCCGTACGTACCGTGAGCATGTGCGCCACCTGCTTGACGTCCTGCACCACTGCTGCTGGTGGCGCGGCGACGGCTCCGTACGTACCGTGAGCATGTGCGCCACCTGCTTGACGTCCTGCACCACTGCTGCTGGTGGCGCGGCGACGGCTCCGTACGTACCGTGAGCATGTGCGCCACCTGCTTGACGTCCTGCACCACTGCTGCTGGTGGCGCGGCGACGGCTCCGTACGTACCGTGAGCATGTGCGCCACCTGCTTGACGTCCTGCACCACTGCTGCTGGTGGCGCGGCGACGGCTCCGTACGTACCGTGAGCATGTGCGCCACCTGCTTGACGTCCTGCACCACTGCTGCTGGTGGCGCGGCGACGGCTCCGTACGTACCGTGAGCATGTGCGCCACCTGCTTGACGTCCTGCACCACTGCTGCTGGTGGCGCGGCGACGGCTCCGTACGTACCGTGAGCATGTGCGCCACCTGCTTGACGTCCTGCACCACTGCTGCTGGTGGCGCGGCGACGGCTCCGTACGTACCGTGAGCATGTGCGCCACCTGCTTGACGTCCTGCACCACTGCTGCTGGTGGCGCGGCGACGGCTCCGTACGTACCGTGAGCATGTGCGCCACCTGCTTGACGTCCTGCACCACTGCTGCTGGTGGCGCGGCGACGGCTCCGTACGTACCGTGAGCATGTGCGCCACCTGCTTGACGTCCTGCACCACTGCTGCTGGTGGCGCGGCGACGGCTCCGTACGTACCGTGAGCATGTGCGCCACCTGCTTGACGTCCTGCACCACTGCTGCTGGTGGCGCGGCGACGGCTCCATACGTACCGTGAGCATGTGCGCCACCTGCTTGACGTCCTGCAGCCACTGCTGCTGGTGGCGCGGCGACGGCTCGGCGCTGTCGGGCTCGTCCAGCAGCGTCGGGTCCTCCTGCAGCGCCGGGTCGTGGTACTTCAGTCTGGGGGAGGACAATCAATAGTTATAACTTGCTCCTTGTTCAATACAATATAGTGGAATATCTTCAAAGACAATTATGTTACATTTTTGTACGAGACATACATATTTTGTTATAGTGTTGAAGGACTGAAATGACTAGTCAAGTTGTCAACTTCAACCGCATCTGGTGACGTTGAAGTCGAATAGCAGCATACAGTTAAACAAAAAAAGGTATGCGTTTCGGTAATGTCATGATTTCCAAATATTAGGAAGATTTACTGATTTTAAATACTAAATATAAAATTAAAAGTATGTGATTTGCCTCAAATGATTTTGTATCAGTGTAATTATGAAGTTTAAAAGTATCTCATTTGACAGTTCCGTAAAAGTACTGGTTTTTTAACGAAACAGAATTGGAAACATGATGTTTGGAGCGTCGCTTAACTCCTAGTTCAGTTGGCTATGAGCCTCGTAACCAGAAGGTGACTTCAAGAAGTCTAAGGTTTGTGGTGTGCAAGATGATAAAATCCAGAGGTACTGGTGCTGAAATGGTGTATCGTATCATTTCAGAAGTGGGTTAAACCAAAAAGGTAAGGTAAAGAGGCTTATGGGAACAACTAGGAGCCTACAAGGATTATTGAGTTTTGTTTTGGGTTGCTATCATTTTATCGGCTGCATGGCGCTGCACATCAGGTCAGGGCAACTCTCTGATGATGTGTTGTATTGTGTAGATTGTGTGTAATGGTGTGTGTGGGTACGTGGCTAGGGCTACTCTCTGGCAGTACTTTAGCACGCATTATTGCACATACTGACCAGACAAATCGTGTGCTCGATCGGGGCGACTCTCCGATAGCACGAGATGTGTTTTGGTTGCCTAAATGAAAGCAATGAGCGTGATTTCGGGGTACTAGTATGGGTATCCCACATCAGGTCAGGGCAACTCTCTGATGGTGTGCGGTGAAGTATACATGGGTATAATGTTTCCTTATAATTTTGCTACCACTATAACTAATAGATACGTTCCCACAAGCCTCTATAAGGGAAGCAAATGAGCAACATTTGACAAAAACATTTTTTTATGATTATTTAAAAGCAACACGAGATTAACATAAATAAATTGTTGGTTATGATTATTTCTACCTTAGTGATTGCCATGATAACTGCACTATGGTTGTTCACTGTTAGGGGGCGTACTTTGTGATTTCGCTGGATTTTGAGTGGGTATGATAACTACTGGTTGTTCGGTGAGTCACTAGTCGTCGGATAAATTGTTTAAAATGCATAATAGCTGGACATGAAGGTATTGCGATTACCTCCCAAGTAACACAGGAAGCATTTAAAAAAAAAAAAAAACGAATAGTAAACTTATGTAGAACTTAAGGGGACGATAGCTGACTTTTAATGATTTTATACTGAAGATGACGTCTGAACGAGTAGTGTTAGCGATTTGAAAAAAAAAAATACATGTTAAATTAGAGCATTTTCTTAATATTTGAATATACGCATATTTTTGATTATGTTTATACAAAGTGAAATTAATTTGTAAAGTTATATCTAACGCGGATAAAAAACTGAGAATGACGCAAAATCCATCAAGCGTATTTTCTGAAAACTTCACAATTTTAAAGATAATTAAATTAATGATCTTTTAGTATACGTGTTTTATTAAAATACCTTTTGTTTTACGTGTAATAAATTAATAATGCGTCTAAATTGGGACAGCGCTCCTTGATGGGCGAGTCCTATTACTGGCTGGGCGTACGACGTGTTGCGTGAGCTCAGTACAGAACACGCAAGCTAACCATTCAAGGTCACTGTCATATATCTGCGTCTTAAGGTCCGTATAAACTCTTATATAAGTTCACCGAGCATCTTAACGCTGTATATTGGTATTTTAAAACCATTATGATGCTTTACACTGTAAAACGGTTGGATAATGGCATATCAAAACTTTTGTAAAGCCTTTAGTTTTAGTGCAGCAAACCATAATGCAGCTGTACAGCTTTTACCTGTTTTTAGTGCATTTAGATCTACAATAGCATTTTTAAGTAGTAAATAAATGCTTTATGCTGTTTAATAGCATAAACATGAACCATTATAATGACCTGTAAATCCGCTATACAGCTTTCAGCTGTGTTTAGTGCCTTAGGGTCTACAATTGCATTTTTAAGTAGTAAGATAATACCTAATGCTGCTTAATAGCATAAACTTGTACCATTATAATGCACCGTAAATCCGTTATACAGTTTTGAGCTGTTTCTAGTGCCTTTTGTTGTGTAATAGCACTTTTAAGTGGTTAGTAACAGCCTAGTACTGCTGAACAGCATAAATGTAAATCAATGTAATTCTTGCATTTTTAAAGATTAACTGAGTTCTGTTGTACAGCTTTTATCAAATACACGTGAGTTATTGTAATGCGTAAAACTGTATATACATTAATTTTACTGTATTCGTAAAACCATTTGTCGGCCATATTGTGGAAAATCACATATTATAATTATGATCAACAAAACAACATCATTTTTTATGGTGGACGTAGAACTACTTTATAGGCAATGGCACTATAGTGGTTCATCAAAAGTCTTCTCTGGCCTCTGGCTTAATAATTGTTCACGTGTGAGTATTTATACTGCTGGCGGCATTAATTAGCCTTTTTAAAGGTTCACCAGGCTGCTATAGACCGACACCATTTTGTAAATATTTTATAACCAAAAAAATTTTATTATTATAATTAAATTATCATTCGGACCTATTTATAAAAGCAATAGACCTATTTAAAAATGATATAACTTAATTTAATACTGCCCCACAAATACTATTATGTTAATTATGCAAAATTCTTTCTATACTAGGAATACACAATTGTTTTGGTTATTTCACACTTTACAGTAAACTAAATTGTGCAGTAATATTTGAAGCCATGAAATAACAAAAGAGTCAAAAACGTAGCCAGTATTATAAATTTTGTTTTTATGCAAACAAATATAATGTCACTTACTCAGTTTTGACAGTCTTCGTCCATATTATATTGCGAGACAAAATAGTTAAATTACAACGTTAATTGTATTATAACATTTGTACCGTGGTAGTAGAGGTGTTTTTGCAATGATCTAGGATTTATTTATGTTCTAGCTATGAACACTTAAATAGCTCTAATAATTCAATTACTGCATTCTAATCCTAGTCTAATGCTTTTGTAATGCAATTAACATCTTCTTTATCAATAATATTGCTAGTATAATGCGCCTGTAATGCAATTAAACAACTGTTGTGAACATATTTAGGATCTAAAGCCGTATAATTTGTGCCCAAATAAGCATTACAGTAGCCCTATACACGTTTGTAATGCTTCTATAGAACTAACTCAAAATGCGAAAAGGATACAGAAATGCTGTAAGTCGGCCGCTATACTGCTTTGATGTGTTACTTGGGTTATGATTAATTTTATTGATTGAGATAGTGAACTTAACCAACACTTTATTTTGGATGGGTTAACAGTGAAAATGTTATGTTGATGTTGTGTATTGGGATGTTATGTTGAACGAGTAAACAACCGATTGTTATAAAGGTTTTATTGCTACTAAAACAATATTTAATAAAGTAATAATGCACAATTAATGTTGGGTTAACAAACTGCAACGTTTCACTGTAAGAAGGACAAATTATTTTCATGTACAGCGTAGCTCGTACAATGGCATTCTTTCATCTTTGTCTGTGCTAAATAAATGTATTTTCTTTCTTTCTTTCATGGTTTTCGTGAGTCATTCTATGTCTTATAACGTGTCCCTTGCATGAGCATGATCACGATGACGTGATGATTGCCCGTCATGAGACTGTCGCGGGACTGTCATGAGACCGTCATGAAACCGGATCTAAACCGGAACTATGATGTTCACACTTGATAAATGATAACTGAAGTATGTTTGTTTGCACTTGATAAATGATAAGTGAACTATGATGTTCACACTTGATAAATGATAACTGCAGTATGTTTGTTTGCACTTGATAAATGATAAGTGAACTATGATGTTCACACTTGATAAATGATAACTGAAGTATGTTTGTTTGCACTTGATAAATGATAAGTGAACTATAATGTTCACATTTGATAAATGATAACTGCAGTATGTTTGTTTGCACTTGATAAATGAACTATGATGTTCACACTTGATAAATGATAAGTGAACTATGTTTGTTCGCACTTGATAAATGATACGGTGAAGGAAAACATCGTGAGGAAACCGGCATGTCCTAGAACCAATCACTCGAAGACATGTGACATCTAGTGTACTATGTTTATTCGCACTTGATAAATGATGCGGTGAAGGAAAACATCGTGAGGAAACCGGCAGGTCCTAGAACCAAATATTCGAAGACATGTGACATCTACCAACCCGCACTGGGCCCGCGTGGTGGATTACGGCCCACTCCCTCTCACAGTGAGAGGATCATGGGCTGATTACGATAAATGGTTTTGTTAATGTGGACAGGGTTCGTTTGGGTATCTGATCTTGTTTCAAATGGAGTATTAGTATTATGATACTTATTGATTTTTTGATACTATGATTGATTTTATGATACCATTTTATTTTATTATAATTATGATACTTAATGATTATTGTTCTGGATCAATGAAACATTAATTGAATATAACTTGATTTGAATTCTGGTATAGTTTTCTAAGCTATATAGAATCATGTGTAAAGATTGTAAATGGATTACGCCCGGAGTACGTACGACATAAATAATAATGAAATGCTGTTCATTGGTAAGCGCATTACCTGAGAACAGCTGAAACGATTTGGCTATCTTTTGTTTTAAAAAAATGTTCTTTATAGTCTGAATTAGGTTTTTGTGGAAAGCAAAATCAAAAAGTTTCCTTGTATCTGAACGTTCTTTTTCTATGAATTTTTGTATGAACGTCTTTAAGAGTAATGTTTCAATGAGATGTGAAAATGATATCTGATGTCGAGCCTGGCGCTAAAATTATTTTATTAAACTAAATTGTCTGTGTGGTTACAATGGTATTTTTCCTACGTTTCGAGTTTATTTTGTATTTATAAGTTTTGGTGTTTTAAATGATTATGGTAGGAGTTAAAAAAAAAATACTGTTTATTTTTGGTGATACTTCTTGTGATTATTTTATGTTATGTGAGTATTTGAATACTTCTGTTGTTCAACGGTTCAATTAAGAGGGACATATTAAGTCTAGTCTGTACTGGATATTTATAATGTTGTTATTTAAATAGTTCGACGACGGCGACGTTACCTTTATGTTGATGTTTTATCTTCCTGGCTAGAACTGAGCTGACCAGCCTCGCTAACGGGGGCATAGCCCTTGCAAGGTGTGTCTAGTTGACACAATTAGTTCAACTTACGACTGAGGTCTCACAGTTTAGTCAGAGCTAACTGACGTTCGATAAAGATTGAGTCTTGTGAGGATAGAATGAGGTTTTGAGATTTTCCTTCTGGAGTATGGTCGTGAGTTATTAATGTTGTTGAGCGCTTATTTCCTGATCCTTCGTTCCCTCTGGCTCAATTATGTCCGATGGAGTTAAGGCTTAGGATGTGGAGCCTAGTTCCTTATTTTCATAAACCCCCTCTGGGTAGATGTGAATTGTCACGTCTGTTTGTTTGTTTTCTGAGGCTTGCCGTATCTTTTTCGATGGTTTTGGTGCGGTAAGGTTTAAGCATGACGACGTTAATTTTCTGGGTGCGTGTTAACACATATTGTCATTTAACTTGGCTGATACCTAGCCTGGTATCAGAACTTTGCGATTCGTACGTCCTGACTTAAGCCTTCTCTTGCAAGAGAAAGACCTCACTAAGTATTTTAATTGCCATCGTTAGGTAATGTTTCTTTTAGGTATAGGCAGGAAGGGTTCGATTGTTCGGATGCTTTGAATAAAAGTCTCTGCCTGATCCATTTATTCAAGTGGGGCGTAGCTCATATGAGGTTTTATCATGAGATGCAACCTCATGCTGTACAGGCTGGCAAGAACACTGTACGTCATCCGAACAATCTGACAAGATATGTTTAAATTAGGATTTTTTATATGGTTATCACTTGTCGGTAAAAAAAAAAATGATAGTCTAGTCTCAGCAACGGCCCGCGCGTGTATCTTTATAATATTGTACTAATGGTTTAAATATAATCGTCTCCTCAAAAATTATTTGATTTATACACTGCCCGAGCAGCCAAGCATGGTGCTCACAGTACAGTGAATTTTAAAAGATTACCTCGTAGTTTTGAAAATCTTTCAATGTATGATTTAAATGTTCACCCATAACTCGTAATTCCGTATGCTACTGCTAAAGAAATTTGTTTTCATTTAATTTTTTATTTAACATGCAAAATGTCATGATTTATGTAAAAAAATATATATATTATTTTACGATTGTTGTGTGTGTGCCAGGAGGCAACACAGTGTCGGATGGCCGAATGTCATGATTTCCAAATATTAGGAAGATTTACTGATTTTAAATACTAAATATAAAATTAAAAGTATGTGATTTGCCTCAAATGATTTT
This sequence comes from Agrochola lychnidis, assembly GCA_963680765.1. Lineage (NCBI taxonomy): Eukaryota > Metazoa > Arthropoda > Insecta > Lepidoptera > Noctuidae > Agrochola > Agrochola lychnidis. The sequence goes on along the minus strand of OY796850.1, from coordinate 1,214,671 downwards.
GTATCAGTGTAATTATGAAGTTTAAAAGTATCTCATTTGACAGTTCCGTAAAAGTACTGGTTTTTTAACGAAACAGAATTGGAAACATGATGTTTGGAGCGTCGCTTAACTCCTAGTTCAGTTGGCTATGAGCCTCGTAACCAGAAGGTGACTTCAAGAAGTCTAAGGTTTGTGGTGTGCAAGATGATAAAATCCAGAGGTACTGGTGCTGAAATGGTGTATCGTATCAGTAATGTTCGTGTTTCCGAACGAGCAAGAATGTCGCGCCACTCCCGCCAGAGGCAAAGCTTCTAAGTTTTGTACTGCCGCGTTTTGTGTAGTATTGCACCTATCATTGCGTGTTTGTATGAAGTTTTCTCTTTGTTGGGTTGTCTACTCCAGTCGCAGATCGTCATTTATCACTCAAAAGTTTATTGGATTTGCATAGTACAATCTATAATTTTGTAATCATAAATAGGTTAGTTATATGGTTGTAACATCCCACGTTTTTTAGGGTTCCGTAGTAAACAAGGAACCCTTATAGTTTCGTCATGTCCGTCTGTCTGTCTGTCTATCTGTCCGCGGTCTAGCTCCGAGACCCTTCGTACTTCGTACTAGAAAGCTGAAATTTGGCATAGGTATACATATTAATTACGCCGACAAAGTGGCAAAACAAAATTATGAAAAAAAAAATTTTCTTAGGGTACCTCTCATACACGTAAAGTGGTGATGTTTTTTTGTTTTTTTTTACTCATGGTGAGGGGTATCATTGGAAAGGTCCTTTAAAAACATTGGGAGTTTGTGAAAACCATTTTTGGATCCAGGGATCCGTTTGCGAAATATTAAGCTTTAAAGTGCTAATTTTTGTTAGAGTCAAGTGTGTCCTCCCCCTACCGGCTTAATGGTTGGTTTTGGGTATGTGAAAAAAATCACATTAGTAGTTTATATAACGAAATTAAAAGGAAAACTATCACAGCTAAGTAGGCTCTACAAGTTAACGAGTAATAATCGACCAACTTAACTTTGCAGTTGCAAAAACATGTTTTACCATACATTTCGTATGGGGGAACATATTTTTCAACTACAAAGTTAAGTTTGTTTTTGGGATAAATTCATCCCAACTACGGAACCCTTCATTGTGCGTGGTCCGACACGCACTTGGCCGGTTTTTTTTATTTCTGAAGATAGACGATGATTCCCGAAGCGCATACTTTTCTTGGCATATCTTTAAAGATTTGGTTATGCTGCAGCTAGTATACCTGTCGGCCAGCTCGGCGAGGCGGGCCACGAGCGCGGCGCCGTAGAGGCCGGGCGCGCGCAGCACGGCGCGCGCGCACGCCTCGCTGTAGGCCAGCGCGCGCTCGTACAGCCCCACGTCCAGCAGGCGGCACGCCAGCACGAACTTGTACGGCTGCAACGCCACACGCAACAATTATATTACTACATACGAACACATTATTGAACTCAACTTAACTCTGAGTTGAATGACATGATTACTGACAAATGCGTGCACTGACTAGCTAGACAATTCCACTCAAGTCTGTGTTGTTCTTTCCTCAAAAGACCATCTACATGGTCCACTAATCTGCGTGGTCCTCAGTCCTCACATAATCTGATCAAGATTATGTCTGAACTTTAAAAGAGACTAGTGACCTGTTTGTTTATTTTCCTCAAAATGGTACAGTACGACACAACTTAGATGTAGCATCGGAAAAATTCGTAAAACTGATCATAAGTTGTGTCGTACTGTACGTTTTTATAGTAATGATAAATATTAGTAATGACATTATTTTATAAAATGATATCGACACTTTCTGAATAGCCAACAGACCTGCAACTCGGCAATAACAAAGTCCTCTTGGTTAAGCGACATGGCGTACTCGTAGATCTCCGTGGCGAACAGCGCCTTGTTGTGCGCCAGCTGCGCCAGCGTGGCGGCGCGCGGGTCGGCCAGCAGCAGCGCCAGGCGCGGCGGCGCCGACCCGCCCGGCGCGCCCGCGCGGCCCGCCAGCGGGGCCAGCGGGTGGCGCGCCAGCGGCACGCCGCCCGACACGTAGCAGAACTGCGCCGAGTACAGCAGCCCGCGCGACGCCAGGCTGTCGCCTGCGGAGCGCAACACGCAACACGTTACGGCGACTGACGCAGGGCAACACTGATGTGGTCGAACTCCACATTTATATCAATGAAACCATTTACAGGCACTTCCGAATTGTCAAGGAGTCGGTCGGTCGGGAAGATAAACCTAGTTGCCCATTTCAAAGCGTAGTAAATTCGTCGGGTAGGGGTATGGGGAAGAACGGGGAAGAAACTCGATGATCAATCTTTTACTCACATCAAAAAAGTCTAAGCAACACGCATCATGAACAGAAACTGCATGTTTTATTTTTTCTTAAAAAATTGATTGTTCAATCTTTTTATTCTCCGACACATCTTTTTATTCTGCTTTATTTTAAAAATAACTTTTCGATTAAGTTTTGTTTTCATTAAAATAAAAGCTAATAATTTATTCAGATTTCTTGTGTTTTCGTTGCTTGATAAATATGGTATTTATCTCACATTTATCATTTTGAGATAAAGTTTTTGAAAAAACAATTATAGTGAGTCATTTTTTATGTCATGGAACTTATAGAGCGACGCCATTTGACTGCTGATGAAATGCAGAGAGCTGTGGGAATGCTACAAGCGGGAAGAAATCAGTCCCAGGTATCTCGGCATTTTGGTGTCAATAGGAGCGTGATTTGTAATCTTTGGCAGCGTTGCGTTAATACTGGGGACCCTGCTGAGCAGCACCCAGGGCGTGGAAGGACTACAACTGCTCGACAGGAGTGATACATACAACTGACTGCAAGATGTCAGCCAATGTTAACCGCCCGGTAGATAGGTTTAAAGCTACAATTCACAAGCGGTTTTGTTGTTAGTCACCGAACCGTGAGAAATAGGCTGCATGAATACGGCCTACGAGCACGACGCCCAATTAGGTACCCACCTATACGCCATGGGAATCGCGGCCGTCGAAACGAATGGCGTAGGGAACACTTGACATGGACCCAGGAGCAATGGGATCAAATTTTATTTTGCGATGAGTCCCGGTTTGGATTTAAACCTGATACGAGAAGGGTAAGAGTGTATCGTCGTCCCGGAAATGCTGAACGACAGAGATGCGTCCAGGAAGTGCACCTTTACAGTGGCTCCACAGTGATGGTATGGGCGGGTATTATGCACAAAATCTTGGCTCAGATTTCACGCTGAGGCATGACAATGTGCGTTCGCACACAGCTCGGGGGACCAGAGAGTACTTGACAATGGAAAACATCCGGGTATTGCCGTGGCCTACACAATCGCCAGACCTCAATCCCACCGAGCACGCATAGGACGTGCTCCAGAAACGTGTTATGGAGAACCTGGACGGAGTGTCGACAACTTAACAATTGAAAGACTGGTTAAAATTCCATTGGGAGCGATTGCCGCAGGATCAGATAAACAATCTTATAAATACAATGAAAAATCGTTGCCGACAAGTTTTAAACAACAGATGCGGTCACACTTTGTTTTGAATTACTAAATAATTTTAAAAATGTCGTTGTTTTATTTTGTAAAACATGAAAGTTTAAATTCGTTTTAACTTTATACTACGTATGTTACGGTACACATATTGTTAATTATTGTGATTAAATGAACAATTGAATGTAGGATTTTGTTGCTTTAGTCACTAATGCATAAAAATACTTAGTTATTATTTATAAAAGAAATAAAATATATTACAATAGTAAAAATTGTTCAAAAGTTCAAAACCATACATGTTGCTTAGACTTTTTTGATGAGTTTAAATCAAAATATTGTAAATTTTCGTTACATCGTCCATTTTCAAATTATAGTCAGGTAGTTATTGTGAAAAAAATTTAGAAATACGTTAAAAGCGTCCGAAGCAAAATGTAAACTAAAAAATATCAATTCAAAAATAGAATAAGTGTGCGGTCCCTAGACGGTCCAAAATACTTGCATGCTTGTCAAGCCATTTTGAACGTTTAGTAGTAACTTAATCATGCTTCACAAAACGAATGGAAATGGGTATGAATGTTTGTCAACAGTGCTTGACGTTGCATCAAGCCTCATATAACATGGTGGTCCGTGTAGGACCCAGAACGCTGTGTACGCACCGAGCTGCGTGAGCGTGCGGCGGTCCTGGTCGGGGCGCGCGGACGGGTTGGCCAGCAGCATGGCCGCGTGCGGCCGCCAGTCGCCCCAGCGCGAGTCCGACACGCACTGCAATCACATGTCGTTAGCGAGCCTCATCTCAGTGGCAGAGCAAGCTTGGCGTGCTCACACACAGATATCAAATACAAATATATACACAGGGTCAAATTAAATTAGCTCGAAACGCCGCAAACGTGATGGGTGTCGATATCTAAACATGATAACACGAAAAAAATTAAAATGGTGGAGGTCAATGACCCCAGTGAGTGTAGTTACTAGAAATATCAGTTTAAGAACTTTTTTATCACATCTATTCAAAAAGAGTTGGTTTATTCTTCGTAAACAGGGACTAAAATAGCTTTTTAATCCCTAAGGATTAAAAGTGATTTGAATTTGGAATGTGTATATTGTTAGTAAAAGTTCCAATCACCAAAGAGATCAAACACGAATATTGTATAAACAAGTAACAGGCCGGTAAGAGAAAAAGTGCGAATTTGGTCAAAATGTAAATCCAAGATGGCGGCTCTGAAAATTTTCAAATTTTTCGTCATGGGTGTCGTTTTCATAGTTTTCGAGGGTGCTAAAGCCGATTGTGAGGTCAAAATGTAGTTCCAAAATGGCGACTGCGGGCATTTTCAAATTTTTCATCATGGGTGTCATTTTCATAGTTTTCGAAGGTGCTAAATCCGATAGTGAGGTCAAAATGTAAATCCAAGATGGCGGCTGCGACAATATTGTTTTTTAAATCATACGTGAGAAGGAACTTCGTTCCTGACGGGGGTCGGATCAGACGTTTTTTCTCATAGAGGGTGATAAAAAGTAGAGTGTTCACCTCGGGAGCAACACTATTTTAAGCTTGAGTGACGTACTTTGAATCCCTCGCTGGGCGCGGGATTCTACTCTAGAATCCTTCACTCCGCTCTGGATTCAAAGAAACACTCTCGCCTTAAAAATAGTTGTTTGCTCCCTTGGTAAACAATCTACTATTTTGTAATTTCAGAGACGTGATGAATACTAATCGTGTTTGTGGAATTTCGCTAGCTAATTTAATTAGACCCAACATACTACTGACAATAGAAATAAAAATAACGTAATAATAGTAGACGTTTGGTGAAAAGAAAAACGTGTCTTGAATAAAGTATGCATACAGAAGAAATGATTAAATGAATGTGGACAACATGACAACTTCCCATTTTGTTTTATACTTTTACGTTCTTTAAGAAAACGCAAGTCAACGATTCGAACAAGTGAAACGTAACGAGTCATGCGAGCAAGCAACGCATGCGGCAGCTTTACTAACATCTTCTGCATTCGGTGTTTATTTAGGTAATAGCCAGGTCCCGAGCCCCTGGGTACTGCTGGGTGCTGCTGGGTACTCACGGTGGCGGCAGGCGGCGTGGCGGCCTGCAGCGCGGTGTAGAGCGTGTGCAGCGGGTCGCTGCGCGGCGTGGCGGCCACGAAGCGCGCCGCCACGGCCGCGCGCGCGCGCCGGCCCTCGTGCGCGCCCAGCGTCATGGCGTGCCCCCACAGCTTGTTGCGCATCGCCCATTCTGTCAGCACACCCGACACACATAAAAAAACACCGTCTTAATATTCCAACAACAAGACAACACTTTGCGCTAAAATAACTAGTAGGCGCGTCCGGCTTATCGTGAATTCAATTTCCTTACAAAATAAAGTCCATCATGACATCACTTCGGTCACGTGACACCGCGGTTTCTAGCAGCCGGGTAAGCCGATCTGCAATGAGTCGTAACTCGTTTCTGCTACTGTGTCCCTATCGTAATAGGGACACAGTAGCAGAAACGTGCGCGCGGGAGCGAGAAGGAATTATTGCTATTGCACCACCTCTTTCTGGCACACGCATTTGATTCGGTAGTTTTCGTTGAATTTCGTAATACGTTCGGCTAGAAGTTCGTAAACATTTCATCATTCGAATGACAATGTGTGGTTGTTTTTTGACGTAATCGACGACCGTAACAAACGATCCGTGAGAATAGGGCCTTAATTTATACAAGGAAGTAAAACTGATATTTTATTTAAGTGAACAAACGTGTGTTGAACCGGGATTTGAATAAAGAAATAAATATTAACTTTGTTTTGTTTTTGACGCTTATAGTGAAAAACTAGCCAAGTGCGTGTCGGACCACGCACAATGAAGGGTTCCGTAGTTGGGATGAATTTATCCCAAAAACGAACTTAATATTGTAGTTGAAAAACATGTTCTCTCATACATCGATATACGCCACAGTCAATTCTCCAACTGCAAATGTAAGTTTGTAATCGCAAAAAAGAATCATAAAACTACAAATGAACGATTTTCGGACTTTATTCTTTACATGTGCCGTGAGGCCTTGCTTCTTGACAAATTTAATGATTCTATGTAGGTTAACAGGAATTACTCTATAGGTTTTGATTTATTTGTGAATATCAACATAATTATATCGCATAAATGGCTGTATTTTTTTATTGCGTTGACTTAGAAGCTTGATTTTTTTGAGCTCCAAGGGATCGTAGATCGTATTTGATATAAATTTCAGCTTGATACCTCCACGCGTTCCTGAGGTAAAGGGTCTTGACAGACAGACTGACAGACGGACAACGAAGTGACCCTATAAGGGTTCCGTTTTTCCTTTTGAGGTACGGAACCCTAAAACCAATAACATATCTAATAAGTACAGTAAACTACATATGTATAAAAACTCTAATATAATAATAATAGATTTCAGTTCAGAAGACTGATAAGATAAGCTAAGTTTTTCAAAGCTTCCTCTCTCCCACTATTTTGCTGTACCCGACAGGGTCCATAATGATCAACATATCATTTTAACTTACCACCTAAGAACACATTATGAGATAAAATATTGAGTAAAGTAATTTTGTTTTGGACGCTTATGACGAAACATCGTCCTCAGACATAATGAGAGACTACGTACCGAGTGCGTCCGGTCTGTTGCCGTATATGAGCAGCTCTCGCAGCCGGTCCAGCGCCGCGCGCTCGTCCGGCGCCTGCTCCGCGCCCGGCGAGGGCTCTGCGGCAAGTAAGCGGCTCAGTACCTGTCTACACTATACACATGGCTGCAGAACATTGATAAACTATATCCAGACGTGGACGGTTATAAAAGTACACGAATACAAAACAAACGAAGGATGATGGCTTTCATATTATAAGAAAAATCCAGCATAAACTTTAGCTTACGTTTAAAGTAATAACACAAATTTTTATTTATTAAATCTATTTTGCATGACATTATGTATTTTCTGTTATAGTACGCTAATTAATAGTGCCGCACTTTCCTTTAATTTCAAAGATTTTGGGTCAATGTTAAATGTTTACGTATAGTAAACATTTAGTACGTGAAAAACAATGTTTGTTCGTATGAAATACGTTGCCATACCGTTAATCACAAATGCCGAATTTAATCCGATTGTGACAAAACTTTGTCATCTTATTGCTAGTACTTGCGCGAAGGTATACAATAGGCATTAAAAAAATAACACGCGGATGAAATCGCGCGCAGAAGCTAATAAATAAAATAAGAGGTGCGTGGGAGGAGACACGCTGTGCCGGCCACAAGTAAATAGAGCTGGCAGGATGATGTCAGAAGGAAACTCACTGAGGCTCTCCGACATGGAGAGCGAGGGCTGGTCGGGCGACGAGCTGCGCGCCTCCTCGTCCCGCGCCTCGCGCCCCTCGCGCCCCTCGCCCGACACCGACGAGCCACGCCGGCTCTCTGCAACCACACACAACTCATATACCAGATATCCCAAGAATAGTATGCACTTCGGGAATCATCGTGTATCATCGGAAATACGATTGAAATCAAATAAGAGCTGTTACAACCATGGAAGTACTTGCATATTTTGCACTACCATGATTACAAAATTATAGAATATAGATCATCAACTCTATGCAATTCCAAAAAATGTTTGGGTGACAGATGACAAAACATACAAACGCGCATGATACGTAAGTGTACTGCTTTGAAGAGCGGCAGCACAAGACTTAGAAGCTTTGCCTTTGTGGGGGGTTACTCTGTGGCGAAACGTTCTTATTACTTCACTTAACCTTCAGTCAAATATTGACTTGCATTTTTGTCAAATATTGAGATTAAACATTATACATTCAAGAGTGGGTGTTATTGGCAAAGTGATAGTAAATGTACAAATATTTTATAACAATTCAACAATATCAGAATATTAATAATTTTGGAAAACAACTCACCATTGTGTGTCTTAGCGGAGGGCGCTTTGTACTCGTACTCGCGCGTGTTCTTCATGAGCAGCTCCGCGATGTCCGAGCCCACCACCACCTGCAACACGCCTCGTTACAATCCCGTCTAAGGCCCGTGTTACAGAACCTCACTCAACACTCAAGCATTACAAAACGAGTTTCAACTAATCAAAAGGCTTTACGAGTTTTAAGTAATGCTTGAGTTATGTATGAGTGAGGTTCTGTAATACGGGCCTGAGACCAGAGTCTCCTATATACTTTACGACACATGATTACGAATTGTGGCCTCAGCGTAAACGTCACGGAATGTTTTATAAGCTGCAGCGAGTGTTTCAAAGAGACTGCATCAGTACAGTTCAAAATATTTTATTTCACATAAACCTACATACCTACAACCTTATGAAACGTCAGAAGCTGTTTTCAAATTAGTGTTAATAGGTAATATGGGAGGCCAGTGAGGGCCCGTCAATAAGTACCAGGTTCAGTCAACCGCAAGCACAGATGCATACAGTTGGGACCGCATTTTAGGTATGAAGCTACAACTAGGTGCGCGGCTCGACTCGTCGAATTCAGTGGGCGTGACGTAGTCACAAGATATAAGAGTTACGCGATAGAAAGAGAGGCAACTTCTAGGTGAACATAACTGTAGGTAATTAGCGCTGCGCGACCTGAATTGCACTTTATTGTGTGGTAGTAAGAGTCGGTTCTTATTTTATTTTTTTACGGAGAGTCCCAATTGTACTAATGTATGCCGCAAGTCCGGTGTAACAATTTAGCATCTTTATGTCGTTGTGTCAGTAAGGGCGGTTTACCTAGTTGAAATTCTACTACAGATGTGTGCTTGATGTACATTTCCGTTCCATCTTGACGAGTCGGCGCATGCGGCCGATGACGTTTGTAGGAGACTCAAGAAAAGTGTTTCGGGGTTTTGAAACGACATAATCTCTTTACAAACAAATTTTTTAAGTTTAATTTTTCCGTGTTCGTTTTATATATAATTTTATTACTAATAACCTGATTACAACTAGTCAACAAAAATTACTTGTGACTAGACATTAACATGTGGAAGCTTGTAATTAGCAAATTTCCCTGCCTATGCCGGATATTTAAGTTAATTATTAGTCTGTAAGCTTTCTTTAAAATAAGTAAATAATGAGTGGGCACCCCGTTCTGGCGCAGCATGAGCGCCAGCAGGTCCCACAGCAGCACGTAGCCCGTGACGTCACGCGCGCCCTCGCGCTCGGCGCCGCGCACGCGCGCGCCGCAGTACTCGATGACGCTCTTCTTGTGCGTCACACCTGCAACGTGCCGACTCTTGTATGAATTCAATCGAATCCGATTCGTGCCAATTTCATAATCTTTGCCTTTACTGAAATAAATGTGTATTATGCCATCAATGTTAGGTAATTCTAATTTTTTTTACTGCAGACAATGTTAAGCAAACGTACAATCATACCTACCGCTAATTTCTAACGAAAGAACAAACAACGAAAATTACTAATGGGATTCCTATAATTTACGGACCTTCCTTTTATCTTTACCAATAATGAAGCAAAGACCTCATAGCTTTGCAAAGTAGACTTTCCCAAATAGAAGTATTTATCACAGATAAAGTTAGTTTACGAATAGATACACAGTTTGGCAATATAAAATGTCACCATTGGTAAGCAATACGATTCGTGTTTGTTTATGGGAACCGAGCATATATTGTTATCGTAATCCTAACTTAATATTATAAATGCGAAAGTGATTTTGGTTGTTTGTTTGTTTCACGCTAAAACGGGGGAACAGATTTGGATGAAATTTAGCACATGGCTAGACCATAACCTAGTTTAGGACATAATATATTTTTTATCCCGGTATTCTCACGGGATCGAGACATATGCAGGTGAAACTGCGTGGCGCAGCGCGGCCGCCAGCGACACCACGTGCACGGTGCTCCACCGGGTACAGTAGTCACGTGTCACGTTACCTTTGACGAGCGGGCCGGGGAAGGCGGCCAGGTCGGCGGCGTGCGGCAGGTGGCGCAGCGCGGCCGCCAGCGACACCACGTGCACGGTGCTCCACCGGGTACAGTAGTCACGTGTCACGTTACCTTTGACGAGCGGGCCGGGGAAGGCGGCCAGGTCGGCGGCGTGCGGCAGGTGGCGCAGCGCGGCCGCCAGCGACACCACGTGCACGGTGCTCCACCGGGTACAGTAGTCACGTGTCACGTTACCTTTGACGAGCGGGCCGGGGAAGGCGGCCAGGTCGGCGGCGTGCGGCAGGTGGCGCAGCGCGGCCGCCAGCGACACCACGTGCACGGTGCTCCACCGGGTACAGTAGTCACGTGTCACGTTACCTTTGACGAGCGGGCCGGGGAAGGCGGCCAGGTCGGCGGCGTGCGGCAGGTGGCGCAGCGCGGCCGCCAGCGACACCACGTGCACGGTGGCGGGCACGCCGTCCACCGGGTACGCCGCGCGCACTACTACCACGTCACGCGATGACACGCTGCCCTGCAACACGTGACAAGACAGCATAGCTCATTCTCCTTTCAAAACGACACGTTTCCATGGCAAAATAACACCAAGCTGGAATAAGCAAAAAACCAGGTGGAACGCGGCCTTAACAAGATGAGCGCGAGCGTGGCTTTAAATGCGGCGACGGAGAGCACGCGCTCCGACACTGACGAAAGATCGCGAGTGCGTGCGCCACGCTCGCGATACACTCGTAGTTTATATTGTTGGAGTTACTGTTTTACCTATTTGTGCCGCATGTATTGTTTTGACTTCGTTTGTATATTAGTTTGAGACTTATAGCCGCAATTGTGGCGTGTCCAAACACATCCTTGAGAGAAAACTTTCCTAAAAGGTCATGTTTGATACCTCGTGTTAATGTCGTTTCAAAAACACAAATCAGTGAGTTATCATTTGTTTGTTATTCGTCACAAACTAATCCTAACACAATACGAAAATATTCCTACATAATGTGTTTGAAAACGAAGGCTTTCAGTTCATCCTTTAGTAGCCGTATTGTAAGTAGGTTATCACACAAAATCTATTCCGGCGATACAAAGGGTAAGTAAAGGGTAGTAGTAGAGGGCCGTACCTTGATGTGCGCCGTGGAGTACCGGAAGGGCGTCATCCGCTCGGAGCGCACCGTGGACTCCTCCAGGTGCAGGTTGAGCGACATGTCGGTGTTCAGGTCCCTGTGGTCACAACACACTGTGCACCAGGGCTACAACTTCAAACTTCCACCAACACTCGAAAATGTATCCCTAACATTAGGTACTTCATAAATACAGAGAAACAATTATTTACCTCTACTACATAAATGTGTAAAGCGGCGACTGTGCAATACAAAATTAAATAAAAATGTACTAAATATGCGAAACCTTTTGTGATAGTTATGCACATGACACAGAATGAATGAAATGTGCAGATGGTGCTCAAAGGGTGCGAAAATTATGATAAAATAGTAATGAATATCTAGTAATATTAGTTCAATGATATAAATGTGTAGGAAACCTCGAAGACGCATAATAATATACATATTTTAGGGTGCGTGCCAGATATGATAGGGCGACTCATTGTGCGCACTGTGGAATATGTTATTGTTTCACGGAAAGCGCACTATCTGCGAGTGTAGAGGTTAAAACTTACCTTTGGCCGGTGAGCGACAGATGCAACGCGGTGCTATAACAAAATGTTCGACCACAAAATGTGAATTTAAATTAATTTCAATATAATATTAATTGTGGTGATTGTCATTTGGTTGTGTTACATCGCTTCGCATCACATCGCACCACTTTTCATCGCCCAACCACTTACTAACACATGGTATGAACAACGCCTTAGCAACCGACGAATATTATGTTGCATATCCCCGATTGACGCAGAATACTATATCTACGGTTATAAATTGAACCAAAGATCTGCATAGATTTCTGCGTAAATTTTTATTTGTGAAGCTATATTAATATTATTGCTACGTATTATCATTCAAATTACGAAAAAATAAAGATTTCTAAGTGTGCTTCTCAATACAAGTTCTTGTAGGTAGGTACAGCTTTACAAAGAAAAGTATGCGCTTCGGGAATCTTCGTCAGTCTTCAAAAATATGAACGCGAGAGGTGTTACAACCATGCTTTTACTTGCCTATTTTGTATTAGGTACCATATTTACAAAATTATTGATACTCTATGCAATTCCATAAAAAAAAAAACTAAAAATTTGAGTAACAGATGACGATCTGCGACCCGAGTAGATAACAGGACTGAGAGAAAACTTCATACCAAAACGCAATGATAGTTGCACGACAAAGCGCTTCAGTACAAAACTTAGAAGCTTTGCCTCTTTGGGGGATTACTATGAGGCGCGACGTTTTTGCTAATTCGGAAACACGAAGATAAACGAACCGCATACCCTTTCTGGTTTAACTGTAGGCATGTAAGTGAAGTGCATGGTGTATACCTGTCGGAGAGGTCAGTTCGCAGCGAGGGCGCGTCGCGCAGCGAGCCGGCGGCGGCGTCAGCGCGGTACCCGAAGTACCTACGTGACGTCATCACACTCGTCACCACGAGCCACGGACTACATCTCTCAACACACTACGACTGAACTCAGCGGCTCCCGACATCTTCGAGACACAACGCTGAGCGTTAGCAAACTAGACATATTTCCCATCCAGAGTTTACGGCTGAATTCAGCAATAAGCTATTCCTACAGTTCCATCAATTAATTATCTAACAGCTTAGTCACACAGGTTCATATAACACTGCTGCAATGAACTGTCGCAGGAGTCGTGCGTAGGAGTCGACCATTGATCGGTCGAATCGTTTTCTAATGAAACTAATTCACGGTCAAGCGGACACAAGGCCGCAGTACAGCGACGTCTACTTAGTGTACAGTAATCCTTCACTTACAAAGCGGGCTTATCAGTTCCAATCAGCAGGCGTAATGTAGTGAGAACTAATTAAAATATGATTCGCTGCGCGTATATTACGCCATGTGTACGAAAAGCTGGTATTAGTAATAATGAGTGAGAGATGTTATTCCGATGGCGTTCGTTTTAATAAGAGAAGGAAAATGTAAGATTTGTTATGAATAGACACATCACTTGCATTTTCCTTCGCATCGTGAATGAATAATAACATGTAAAAAACAATACATTAGTTAGGGTATGTCCATAACACAATCTTGATAGATAATGCGGTGAAGCATGTTCGAAAACCTGATATTAATAATGTGATGGTATGTGTGTTAATATAATGGTAACCACTCCCTAGATATAATACATCATGATGGCACAATTCTGTATAACAAGAGTAAAGCCGTGTGCTCCTGTCGCTGGATTTACAGCGGAAGCAAAAACGCCAGTAGCGTGTATGTTCATGTCACATGTGAGTCTCAGGTACGTGGCGCGAGCAGACACGACACTGACCTCCGATTTCTAAAAGCTTCATCAAGACCAGTTCAGTCAATATTGTACGCTAACTTGATTGGTGCAACGACACAACAACAACGAATTAATCAAATCACTGTACGTGAGACCTGAATTCGACTGATCAGATTGTTTAACTTCATTAGAAGCCTAATTGTTCTGAGCGCAAAATATTTCTCCCATGTGCGTTGTGTCTGCTTACACGCGGTACCTGTGTAAGACGTCGTGCGCCTCTACTTACTTACGTCAACGTGTTCTGAGCTGTATGGTGCACGACTTACGTGTCATTTCCCTTGAGCCCGGTGGTGCTGGAGCGGCCCGAGTGCACGCTGCCACGCTCTTCGCGCCGCCCCTCGTATGGCAGACTACCGAAATCTGAACAAAAAAATTCTTATTACTTTTGAGTTTGGAGTTAGACGTCGTTCACTGCGATGAGTTGTATGTATGGAATAATCAAGGGTAGTGTGAACGACGCCTTACTCCGCGTCCTAATCAAAGCGATGGGTCGCACGAATACGCGATCGTCGCGTTTGAATCTGATTTGTGAAGTGAAGAATTTGAAAAGCAAAATCAGGAATTTTGTGTGATTGTCGTTGTGTAGTGTGTGGCTGTTGCTGTCGTGTAGTGGCATTGTGACTGGCCTGGCTGGTAGTCGAGCGGCACGGGCGGCGCGTGGCCCGCCATGAGCTGCTTGTACACCTGCATGTAGGCGGCCGGGTTGGTGAGCCGCAGCTGCTCGTAGTACTGGTACTGCTGGCGCTGCACCAGGTACGGGTCTGCGTACCCGCCGCCGCTGACATACTCTAGAATGCACACAATTATTTCATTAATATGCGGCTAAAGCCGTGCGCACTTAGGACGCTTTTTCGTACGAATTTTACTCATGCGATGCGAACACGAACGAACGATCCCGACCTTCCAAGTAGCGCGCAGACTGGGTGCGACTAATGCCACATTCCGAGTTACGATAAAAGTGATAATATCGCGAATCCGACCAAATTTAATAGTCACAAAATATAAGGGTTATTGAGTAATAATTGTGACTTCGGACTTTGGTCGGATTCGCGATATTATCACTTTTAGCGGAACTCGGAATGCGGCCTTAGTCGTCCGTATAGTTCCGACGTCATACACTGATCTGTAAATTACACCACTACGGAATTCGTGGACAAGCTGCTGATCTTGTTCTTTCCTATCTATCAAACAGGCAGCAAAAGTAAATGTTAATGGGGCGACATCTTCGGGGTCTCTAGTTAAAATGGGCGTGCCTCAAGGCTCAATTCTCGGCCCTTTCTTATTTCTAGTTTATATAAATGATCTTCCTTACATGATGAATAACTTATCAGATATAATTCTATTTGCTGACGACACGTCTCTTATTTTTAAAATAGACAGGAAAGATACAGATGGATTACATGTTAACGATAGTCTGGCTGTACTTTCAAAATGGTTCGCAGCTAATAATCTTTTACTTAATGCGAACAAAACGAAATGTATTAGGTTCTCATTACCAAATGTACCTCAAGTAGGTCTAAATCTAAAACTTGATGGCAAAAACCTAGATGCAATAACGGAAACTATATTCTTAGGAATTACTTTAGATTCAAAATTACAATGGGGCGCCCATATTAGAACTCTTTCAGGTAGATTAAGTTCAGCTGCATATGCAGTAAGAAAAATAAGGCAGTTGACTGATATAGCCACAGCTAGGTTAGTATACTTTGCTTATTTCCACAGTATTATGTCTTATGGCGTCTTGCTGTGGGGATCGGCAGCTGACGTAGATTCAATTTTCATTTTACAAAAGAGGGCAATCCGCGCGATCTATAAAATGGGCCCTCGCGAGTCCCTTAGAGACAAATTTAAAGAAATTGATATACTGACTTTGCCTTCACTTTATATCTTAGAAAGTATTATGTATGTTCGCAAAAACTTAAGACTTTTCAAAATAAGAAGCGATTTCTATAATATAAATACACGTAGTCGACATGAAATTGTGATACCCAAATTTAGATTAACTAAAACAAGCAAGTCATTTCTTATAAACAGTATCCGCTTTTATAACAAGTTGCCAAAGTCTGTGACAGAACTTAGTGATGGGAAGTTCAAAACCCACATCAAACGTGTCCTTATCAAGAAAGCATATTATAAAATTAAAGACTATGTTGAAGATAAGGAAGTTTGGCAATAATTCCTTCTGCACATGTGGCTTCCCTGGTACCTCATTAACGGCATAAATAAGTAAGAGTCTATTAACTGCTCCCAAATTACCATGTTTATTTAAATCTTTTTTTTTTTTTTTTTTTACATTCGTCCTTGACATATTTATTATTCTATTATTTGACATTATATACCTACGATTTAATTTCAACTTTTTTTTTAGTGACTTTTGTGGACATGATAATTACTCAGATTGATTACAGTTGTAACAGCAATCATATAATTGCGTTTTATTAAAATAGGTTTTTACTTTTATTAATTTATTTATTTTTGTATAGGTTCTTTTCTACATATTTTGTGAATGTGAGAACGCTGTAGGCTTAGTGGATTGTAGACCTGTTGACCATTTTCTATTTTGTTAAGTACTTGGTACTTATTGAAAGACCTACACTGTCCTCCCATACCTAGAAACACTGTTATATGAAAGTATTGTAAAAGCCAATTATTTTTAAAAGAGTAACCGTGGAGTTTCTTGCCGGCTCTTCTCCATAGGAAACGACCAATTGGAACCGTGCACCTAGCTTCTGACGTTTCATAAATGCCCATGTAGGTTTATGTGAAATAAAATATTTTGATTTTGTTTTTTTTTTTTGTCCGAAAACATGACGAACTTGTTGGAATTTTTGGTGCGTTCAATGCGGTTTCACTAGATCATTACCTATTTGACGGAGAAAAACGTATTCAGTGTACTCATTTCGTACGACCACGATCATACGTTTACGTACGATGCAAATTCGTGTCCACAGTACGCGCGGGCATAGGCTAGGGCGTCGACTGACTAACTAGGAGTTGGTAAGTCGGAACCCGCACGTCACATCAATAGCTGGATCTTAACCGACCGAGCCGCCTCGCCACATGCGTGGCGTTGCTCTACGCGTAGGAGCGCTTGCCTATGTATGATAACGATAAGAGAACAATTTAACTATACTTTATACACGAAAAGTAAACAACGACATTTATATTATAATAATGTTTGTTGATATATCAACTGAATCCAATTTTCAGAATATTATTCAATGCATGTTAGCCACTCTTTCCAAACTGGGCAATTATTTAAGAACGCGAACAGTTCCGATTCGATCTGCTCACATGCACACAATATGTGCAATGTGCACACCCCGATTTTCATAATAACTGACTATTTCAAACTGCATACATTAAGAGTTCTATTTAGTTGTATGTTCATCGGGGTTATCATCATCTTAATTGTTACTGCACTTTCCAGTTTTTTTTAAATAATAAACTAGGATTACCTAGCCAAAACCTTCTTTGTTTTTGTAACCCAGTATTTGGTTTATTTCTTTTGATTTGCCACCGCTTCGTCAATGCCATCGTCTACAATGGAAACTGACAAGTCCGAGCGAGCGAACTCATCCTTCAGTTATCTACCGATATCGTAAACCGAAACAAAGCAAAGAAAGGATCAACACGACTCGTCACCCATTGTCTCTCGGCCGATCTGTCAGGGAGAACGTAAATCAACAAACTCTTACTATGAAACATTCACGGACCATGAGGCCAGTGCTCAGATATCCGCTTTCCGAGATCCCGGAGACCTCCAGATTCAGATAATGCGCATACCGGATACTGGTGATTTAACTTCAACTCAAACGTTTGGTGATGTCAATTGTGCCACATCCTGCTACGAACCGACTAGGCATTATAGACTAAAACAAAGCTGGATAACAACTGAACACTCTAATATTAGCAAATAATTTGACTGCGAGGTCGAGTCTCTACAGGGCCTCAAAATTTAATACATTTTATTTTACGTAAACATGGTCAGGAGCTACACAGGCGCACGGTTCCAATTGGTCGTTTCCTATGGAAAAGAGCCGGCAAGAAACTCCACGGTTACTCTTTGAAAAGTACTTGGCTTTTACAATTTTTTTAAATTACAGTGTTAATAGGTGTGGGAGGACAATGTAGGCCTGTCAACAAGTGCCAAGTACTTAAAATAAAAGAAAATGGTCAACAAATCGAAGCATCTATGAGTCGGCATGGCCTAGGAGTGACCCTGACCTTCTCTGTAAAGGAAGCCTTATAGTGCGAGTAACTGACCATCATAAAAAGGTTCGGCGGTCCGACGGTTGCGGCGGTGCGGGTCGGTGCGGCGCCGCGACTCGATGAGGTCGTCGTCGGTGACGGTGGCCTCGCGCGAGTCCGGCCGCGACGGCGACGAGAACTCGCCTGCTAACACCACACACGGCTGATGAGCGCGATGCTTGTATCCCACATGTACGTAAAACTTGAGTATCCCAAGAAAGCGGTGTCGTATTATACCGGCCGTCATTTTGCGGCCGGTATAGACACCGGTGTAAATTATGAATTTACATCGTTACATGACGGTGCCGCTTTGTTAGCAGACCCAAGCTTTAGGAAGTTCTAGTCACTCGGATGAGTTCATGGGATTGGTGGTTGAGCCGAGTGTGTGCCCTAGACCTCACTCAACTATAGTAGAAGTAGAAACTATGAACTCGTCATGCCTATCACGAGAGATTGAATCTTTAGAGCTGTTTGTGTAGTTCCTATTTTACTCAGAACATCTTGGTGGTTCATTTATGACGTGTTTACTTAATTCTTTCGAAAATAGCAAGAGGACATTGTGGTATGTACCCACGAAATATTATTTAACATTTTATCCTCTACACTACACTCTACTACAGAGATCAAATGTGTAAGTAAATAACAGGTACGATACCGAATTCACCTCATAGCTCGGAGCTTGACAAGAGATAAGAACGAGACAGTATCGATGTATGATGCGAGCTGATAGATCTATCTATGTATGTTATACAGATAAACCGGACCATCACAGTATGACACAAATCTCGCGACTAAATAATACCGCATGAACTCTGTTCAAATGTGTAAAGAATGTAACAAAGTTTCACAAACCATATCAATGCCAAAGCGCGGCCATCATTATTGTTTTAATATTCATGAGCGAGCGCAACGATGATCATAATAATATTTAAACGAAATGTTTGTGTTAAAAAGTCATGTCGCTTATTAGTACTACTTATTTTGATAGCATATCGATCATTAGAACGCGAAAATTTGAAAATTGTGGTGACTCTTCCACCAAGACCATTGATGAAGAGTTGAAGTTGATTGTCACAATCAGCGAAAAGTTTGTTCATAACAAGCCTCTACTGATCAATGACAAGCTTTTGAAAAGTAAACAAGTCGTTATTTGGCTATCGAAAACCGTCAGTTTAAAACCACTCGTAACTTGAAGACGTAATTTATTTACATAAAAGAGCAAACGAAATTCAGTGTATATGATATTGTAGTAATGACATTTATGAAAGCGATCAAAACGTGTTAAGGCTCCCACAAACAGGCGCGACGCGATTCTAATAAAAACACTTCACGGTAGAACGATCAATCCCGCGACAAGTCGCGCCGCGCCAGTCTGCAGGAGCCTCTATAAATACAGTTCCATCAAACACGTGGCATGCATGTTACACACGCGTGCCGATGTTAAAATAACTTGTCGCTTTTTAACACTTCAAATGTTACTGAGAGTAAAGCTTGTTCAAGTCAGTTTAACACGAGGAGCGCGCGCGCCGTGCGGCGACATTCAGCGCTTGGCACAGAAAGTAGCGTAGTTTGTACCTTGTTTCATACAACTATCATTAGTTTTTGCATCGCTCGAGAATGTCACAACTGCAAAATAAATATAATACTGTCAGTCAGTTAGTCGAACATAATATAATAAGGTGATAAATAAATGTGATGATAAAGCTGTTCAGATATATAAATAAACAATATAGGATATAATCGGGGCCAAGCTTTGTTTTCATAACATACAAGCTATTTAGATTTCACTCGAAAAGCAAAAGAATTCGCAATACCAGGGATCGCCAAACAAATGTAAATGGATCTAGCATTAGTCACTGTAGGACTAGACCGTTATATTGCTTAATCGGTATCATACAAGGAAAATCAAATCTCAATAAAGCAATGAAATTATT
Organism: Agrochola lychnidis; assembly: GCA_963680765.1. NCBI lineage: Eukaryota > Metazoa > Arthropoda > Insecta > Lepidoptera > Noctuidae > Agrochola > Agrochola lychnidis. The sequence goes on along the minus strand of OY796850.1, from coordinate 1,194,646 downwards.
GACAGGAAAACCTGCGACAACTTATCCATTAATATGCTTTTTTTTAATTTATTTAATTTATTTATTTATTTATGTCAGACAACAAACAGAAACAGATGATGTTTGCTCTAAAATAATGTATGCGACTGACACAACAATATGCGTGGACTGACCTCTCCTGGGATCGTCCTTGTCGCGCTGCTGCCGCAGGTTGCCGTACTTCCTGGTGGGGTCTATGTCGCGGTAGGCGCGCTCGTAGCGGTCGCGCTGGCGGTCAGCGCGCCTCCGCTCGCGCCTGTCGCGGTCGTCGTCGTGTCGTCGGTCGCGCTCTATCGTGTGGTACCGCTTGCTGCGGTCTCGCTCCTCGCCGTACCGCCGCTCCTTGTCGTCTGGACGGGGCGGTTTCGACGATGTGTACGAACCTTCTCGGTGGCGCCTAACAATTTTAATTTCAATTAGTCCGGAACAGTAAAGCAAACATTAAAGTGAAAGGTGTCGCAACTCACCTTCGATCTCGCTCCCTGTCGCTATAGTAGTCGGTGTCTTCCGTCTCGTACCGGTTGCGGTTGGTGCGCCGGAGCCGCCGCGCGTCGGGGCTCTCGTCCCGCTCTCGCCGGTCGCGAGTGTAGCCGTCTCGCCGGTCTTTCTCTGCGCGCCGGTCTTCCCTCACAGATCTCCTGTCGGGGTCGTACTTCCGGTCCCCGCGTGAATATCTGCCATCTTTCTCGCGTTCTCTATCTCGCTCCCTGTCGCGATCTCTATCCCGCTTTTGGTCTCTGTCTCGAGTTGATTTGTGCTCTCTGTCCCTCCTCGGCGAGGATTTGAATGCTCTATCTCTTTCGGAATCTTCTCCTGAAGTGTTTACTCTATTTAGAGACTGTCGTCTCGAACTTGTCGTCGGATGGTCTATTGAATCTGATAAATCCGTCTTTCTGTCTGTACCCATGTCCGTGAGAGTAATGTCGGCGCCATCCAACACCTGCTCCCGGGAATACGTCAGTTCTGTTGACGATATGATGCTCAAGTCCTGCAGATTCTCGCCCTCCATGGTGACTTCCCTCTGCTGTTCATCGGGCGGCGCGCTGAAGTCCGGTGAGGTGTCGTTACTGGACTCGCGCGCGCCTATTATATTCCTCGGCGGATTTCTAGTACTCTGCTCAGTGTAATCAGAACCATCTACATTCTGCTCTCTGACATCAGGTGGACCGGCGTCAGTTGGCATAGAGAAGTCATGGTCCAGTCCTGTCACTATGCGGTGTTCGTTAGCCCCAGCATAGTTAGAACCCGGATACTGAGGGTACTCGTCGTTACTTGGTTCTCCTGGTACCATTCTGTCCAGGCCTACCGGTCGCCTCTCCGTGACCCTGCTAGCTGGTGGCTGTGTGTAATTATCAGGGGTTTGTTGACCGTCAGCCTGACGGTATGGACGAGCGCCGTTATCAGTCGGTTGTCCGTCGATATGGCGATCTAGAAAATTTTCTCCTGACTGATTGTAAGCGTTTTCAGTTTCAGTCTGTTGTCCGGGTACCATTCTAGCCAAACCTGGTGGAGGTTCATCACCAGAAATGTTCAAGTTCTGATTATATTCAGATTCTTGTTGGCCAACTACCATCCGCCGCAAGCCTGGCGGTGGTGCGCCTCTGCTAAAATCTGTATTTTCACCATAGTCACTGCTTGACAAATGCGCCGTTTGTAGATATTCATTTCTATCATTTCTTGGCGCTACTTCCATATTGTCGGGCACTTGTTGAGACACGGGCATTGCCCTGAACGCCGACACTTGAGGCTGGTCAGGCCGCTCAGAATTATCTGGTGTAGTTTCCAAGTTTGCCTCAAATCCTAGTGGCACTCTGTTGTGCTGAGACACCTTGCTGACCACTGCAGGTGATGTTAGATTTGTGCTAGACATTGGAGGGGGGAATGCTTGTATAGTTGTAGCACTTGTTGATACCTTAGCTATAGTTTTGTGAGAGAATGGCCCTGCATTCATTTTGAAGGGATTCTGGTTCGAAGTAGGCGGCGGAAAATTAGGGGGTGGCATAGCAGAGGAAGAGGGTAGACCTACCAATACAGTGGATGAAGAGTTGGGAGGCAAGGATACAGATGATACAGGAGGAGGAGGTGGCATGGCAGAAGACATTGATGGGGGAATAACATTAGATGGAGTGGGAGCTGGGAAGTTAGCCAGAGACACAGCAGGTGGTGGTTGTAAGGTGGGAGCATGTTCTTGACTGTTTCTAGGCTCTACCTCAAGACCCAGAGATAATGTTTCTGTTGACAGGTTCTCATGATTATTTAAATTCATTTCTTGCAACGAGCTAGACAGCTCATCATGACTTTCACGCCTGCTGTCACTTTGAACATGATCAGCCATAGTCGGTTCATCTGAGGGCCTTGACCATTCACTATTTTGAGGGTGTCCTTCATCTAACCCAGCTTGGGAATAATTGAAGTTAGTATTGTCTGTGTTTAAACCTGGACTACTTTTACTAGAGTTCCTAGATTGATTTTCACTTCTATAAGTTCCTTCAGATTGAGTATGAGGACCATCACTTGATTCTTGTGACATTTGTGATTCAATAGACCACTGAGGTGTTAAATTGTCTAAATGGAAGCGTTTACCTAAGGCTAGATTGGGCAGTCGCTCCTTTACCACCTCTCTATCATTCAAGGTCCGGACTTCTTCTGCTTGCTGTGCAGACATACTATTAGCACTCACCGGCATACTAGGTTCAGGCACTATGCTATTTTCTACTGCAGAGATAGAGACAGGTAGAGTGGGCGGTTCCTTATTTTCATTGTTGTGAGGCACAGTGGCAGGTTCTTTAGATTCTTTCTTGTCATCCATGGCCCAGTTCCAACTATCAGTTGAAACAAAACTTTCTTCTATAACATTAGCATTATTAAACACCTGTTGCCGAGGTAGGGCAGGTTGGTGGACGGCATTCTGGGAAGCCTTCTGAGCTTGCTTAGCTGATTCCTCCCAGCCCCAGTCCCAGTTGTCCTCCCAGCTGTCAGTATTGGGCTTGTTTTGTTGAAAATTCTGTTGCGGTGCTCCTTGGTTTGGATAATAATTTTGTTGGTAACTCTGTTGTGGAGTGCTATTAAAGCCTTGGCTGGTATAGTTCTGGTTGAACTGATTTGGATTTGGTTGCTGATAGAACTGGTTAGCATTGGCAGGATAGTCCTGCTGGTGATACACCTGGCCATACTGCTGGTTATACTGCGGCTGCTGCTGGGGTGGCATCTGCCAGAACTGCTGGGGTTGTACAGTCCCTGTTGTACCTCCTTGATAATTTGGGTACATGTTCTGTTGGTTCCCAATTGGCTGCAACAACATGAATTTTGTTTGATAAAACTTCAAAAAGTATTAGAAGGTCCAACTAACATTATTACTGTTACTTTACTTTTTAGCCATATGCTACATAACTGGTTTACATTCACATTGGTTATTGCCACAAACATAATTGAGTAATTATGCTAATTAGTATTTTTCATTATTGATGACCTGACACTATTGTACACTTATCCAAATTAGAATAAATAAAGTAAGTGAATGCACACAGCAAAGATCAAATAAATATGCAATTTAAAAGTGAATGTTTATGACAATCATATGACAATCGGTGCACATCGGTGCGGTTGGTCCACGTCATTGTTTACGTCTGGCAGATATAACCTGGTCGACTCACCTGTGCCTGGGCAGCGGCGTAGGACTGCTGCTCGGGGCCCGGCGGCGGTGCTGCGCCGCCCTGCGCCCGCTTCATCCAAGACATGCCGCGCGCTACCACCGCTTACATAACATTCGCGAGGGCTCTGCTCACATATGCTACGGCTGCGACCGACAGCCCCGTCACTATCATGGAATGGAATGAAACGATACAAGAAACACTTTCACTGCCGCACCAGATCTTGTCAATACACTAAACTTATAATACTATTGCGACTTGTACATGGGCCGAAATAAGGTTGTCTTATAGGAGTAACTGCGTCCAATATAGAATTTATTTTATAAATATTTTATAAAGAATTTGTTGACAGCAGCCCATCGATCGAAGGTGCCCTGTTGGCAGTGTCGCCATATTCGCCATTCTATCATTCTAATTTCTCTAACTTGCCCAGATTTTTTTTAAACTAGAAAGTGATATTATGAATGTGAAAAATATCATACCCTGCTCTAATATCGAATTGAATACATATTTATTTTGGATTTACTGAGAAAACATAAAAACAGTGAATCACCTGAGCAGAAAAACTTTTTTTTTCTATATTGTCAATGGCCCCATCCGTGTCGATCAGTGACAGTCAGTAGCTAATGTCAGTTTTGACACACGGCGAAATAAACAATTACGAAGCTAAATCGCAGGCAAAATTCAAATTAGGAAATTCTTTTTAATTCAAATTAAATAATTTACCAATAAAAGTAGTTTTTCCTTTTACATGAAATGGCAAAACGAACAAACCCATTCATCGAAGACTTTGTACCGCAAAGCAAAGTCCACGTAGGCATGAAGCAATTCAATAATAATGAAGACCGACTGAAAAAAGTTTACGGTAAACACGTATAAATAACACCTTACCATTTACATGTTTCTTATTCTTTCACAAAATTGCCTTTTCGATCCTGTGTCATGAGTTCATGCCTACTTTTCTTAGTAGTGTCCTTATCAGATTATAAAACAGAAACCCGGTAGTGTTAATGATATAAATAGCCGTATTGTTCTTACTTCAATTTGTGTTCTTTCTCAGAGAAGACCTTGCTGCTCCTATTTAAGGGCGCCAAAAAATGCCCTGCGCAAGAAATTATTTCCGAAGATAATGCGTTGAGCGCCACAGATAAACGAGACAGAATGAAACAATTGTTTATTGGTAAAGACGGAACACTATTGCATTCCGGTAACATGGTAAACACAATACCAATTCACTCTTTTAATTAGGTATACTTTTTCATCATTCATAATAATTGGGTACTGATCCATGCTTCATGTTCGTGAATTAGCGCCGTCAGTTGGGTCAGTGGGTCGTCTTAGGGGCGGATTTTTGGGACTGGTCATCTCTTAGCTGCCATGGTTTGTTTTCAATTCTTTTTCTATTTTTACTACAAACGCTTTTAACATGCACATATTTCTACATTGTTCTCACATGTATAATTTCAACATGAATGATGTAAGTAATCGACAATTAGCTTCATATTTCAGAGTGACTCCTTGACAATTCAAAAGTGCCTGTAAATGGTTTAATTTAAATAAAAGCTTTGAGTTTGAGTATGTACTGCATTTCATCCTGTTTACTTTGCAGGTAGATAGCAAGTTAGGAGTGAAGCAATGCCCCTGTGGTAGTGGTGTTGAATCTCAGTGCGCCTACTGTGAGGTGAACTTATGCTGTGGCTGCCAACACGAATGTGTCCGCTGTGAGCGATCATACTGCCTGCACTGCACTATGATTGGGTATGTACTTGCTTTGTTACATAGATACTTACCTACTTCAAAGATTATTGATGATTAATGCATACCTCTTGTAATGACAAATGTTTATTACCCCATTAACTGGGCTTTTTTTGAAAAGGGTATTTAAAATCATTAAGTGATCTTATAAATACTTAAATCAAAGAATGTACATAGTTTTAAACGGACTTAGCGCAGACTTTTTTGTTGAACTTTTTTAGATCTTCAATCCTGTAGAACATAAATTTGATGTATCTCTTACGGCTTATGCGGCGCACGCCAGTAAAGCTCTCAATCGGCATGATTTTTTCCGACATCATCGACAATAATCGTCATATTTCAGCCAATTTACATAAAACTTTAATGAATTTGACACCAAAACCTTCTGCAAGATTCACTCCGTCCATTGGTGAAAACTGTTTGAAAATCCGTTTAGTACTTTTTGAGTTTATCGCATTCAGACAGATAGACAGATGCGGCGGTTGACTTTGTTAAAATGTAAGGATTATGATGTACTGAAATTGCCACCAGATGTGTACTCCTTAGGCACTGAACATTGTGGTGGTACCTCTATTATATTATGTGTTGAAGCTTACGCTTACATTTGTCTGATACCTGTCATACTTGCTGGCAATCTTCAAATCATAACAAAGAAATCATTATTTGTTAAAAATTAAAATAGATATCAGAGTAAAGTCATGTTCTTACAAGACACATTGAAGAAACTATTTTTTTCCTATGTTTTATTTTTGTTTTCAGGTTGGAAGAAATATGTGTGTCTTGTTATAGTTAAATACCTAGTTTATACTTCATTATAGTTAAGTTTAACATCAGAGATTTCAAATGAATTGTATTGTTAAGTATTTAAAGAAATGTATTAGTAAGTAAGTTCAAAAAGGCTGTAACTTTTCTATAGGTTTGAAGAAAATAAAACACAAAATTCATTAATGTATTTTATGTGTAAAATATAACAAAACAAACTTTATGCTTCAACTTAGAAATTTAATTTCAACCTCCTCTTAATAAATAAAATGCATGTTTTTCAAGGACACTATTGGTTTCACATTCTGTTAGGTTTACAACAATGTGAGTCCCAAGAAAAGACCACGGCTGCAATCGAGCACAAGCTACCTACTATAAAATATCAATATTTAAAATATGTTCTCTTGAATTTAGATCAAGTGTGTTTGCAGTTAGTAACACCATGTGGACATTTAAAATGCAGGTATCACCAACAAAATATACATATTTTGTGCATAAATCACGGAACAACCACTTCATGTAAATGCACATGGAATACAATTTTATTTATGACCTTATTAAAACACAATTCTTCAAGCTGGCCATTGATTAAGAAAAATCTGCACCTAAATAAATACCCTCATCCATCCATTCATACATAAATATGGTATTATTATTTCACATGTAAACTGAACACAGACTGCTTTTATTGTGACATGTCAGTATTATTATTTTTCTATACATACACATAATTCGAACTATAATGTAGGGATATGCCCAATAAAAGCAGTATTACTTTTCATCTCTATTTAAACATAATATTAATGCCATCCTATAGGACTGTGTATAAAATGTTATAACAATTATTTTTAATATTATTTGAACCAAACTGAATAGAGGGTGCAAAGTTATATCCCTGATAGCACAAATTTCCTAGTCCCAGTAAGAAAAGTAAAAAAATACATGTTTCGCTTATTCATCTTATACATAATCTTAACACCTTAAGAAGTAGCAAACGCGGATCCACCGCTGTGGGCACGGTGAACATGCCCACAACCCTAATTGAGGTCGATAGGCTGATGTAAACAGGACACACATACATTGTGTGCGAGCATTAATTTATCCTTACCAAAGGAAACGGCAAAAGTGGTCTATGGACTTATATCTTATATATTATAGTATCGATTGTGAGCCTCCTAATCCAACGTGACCACAACCTTTATTGAGGGCTGGATCCGCTGCTGAGAAGTAGTAACTGCATACTGGCATCGTAGAGTTGAAACATAAGATGACAGTCGAATGGTAATAAAACAAGCCTCCGCCCGGTCCGCCACGCGACGCCAGCGATATTGCCGAACAACTTCTAAAAAACCTTTGTAAACAGCGGGTACTAATATTAAAGACCTTTATGTATATCTACGTTTAATTATTATGATTTATACATAAATCAATAAGTATAAAATATTTATGAGGCAGTTTAAGATAGGTTCTGTAGTCTGGACACAACTTTTACATTGCTTGATATCAATACCTACCTAACTTTTAGAAATACCTATTCACTGGTATATTTTGCTCAATAGGCATACAAGTATAATGTTCAAGTATTTATATAATGTAGTAAAAGCATCAAAATATATATTTTATACAAAAAGTTACAGTTTAGCGAGCAACCCGAAATCTCAATCACGCATTACATTATTAATAGAATGACCTACAGCTACTGGCACCCTTCAAATAAAGTAATTTATACATAGCCATATAACTTAAAGTGCAGCAGTCGAGCCAGTGTTGCGCACAACGCAGCCCGGCGGCGGCGGGGGAGCACGCGGAGCACGCCGCAATGTTATCTTAACTTCACTGTAAAGGGCAACAGTTGAAGTGGAAACATTCCAAGTGTTTGTATGGTTGCAGCGTATTGATAGTTCCGTACACTTGCCCGACTGCGCCGCACAAGGCCGCTAAAAGGCCACGCACTCGGTTATTGCTCTATTCAGTCAGCAGTCCACTAATCTGCCCCAACGTACTTGAGCGTCCTTTAGAAACGCGTCGCGAACAACTGGCGACCGTTTCTGTATCATTTCAATCTAATGCATTACTCCTAGCAGTAGTATCATGACACCAATTATAATTAGTGCCTGTAATATCAGCGTATTAAACTGATGTCGTTGTGTTGGACGATGGTTGCACACTTTGTATACTTAGATCTACGTTAGGTGTAAGGTGGGTGTCTGCGTGGGGTGTGCGTGGCGGCTGCGCGGCGCGCGACTACGCGAACAGGTAGCGGTACAGGATGGTGGCGGCGATGCCCAGCAGCAGCGGCGTCAGCCACGACGTCCACGCGCTGCGGACCACAACAACATTATGCTAATACCACATATTATACACAAGTAAGTACACGCCTGCGGCACTCATTATATGTAATGTATATGTGACGGTAGGTACCAAACTTATTTATACTTACACTGTTCAACGATAACAAATCACTACCCAGTTCAAGAAATCTCCAATGATGATGAGAAATGAGTTGATGTGTCAATAGTAACTAAATCAGGCATAGATGAGCCGATCTCATCTTTACAAATTGCGGCAGTGTAGCGTGTTTAGTGCCAAGGTCTGGGATACGATGCGAACTTGGATGCTGGCATAACTAACATAATAACAGATTTACAGACGTAAAAAAATATAAATTCGCCACTTAAATAGGTAGGTACCTAAGTTCCGTGCAATCAAAATAATTCTGCGACCCTGACCCTGTCACATAAAATATCTTATTTTTATGTTAATATACCAGTATGTATAAAACGTGTACCAATCAGAACGAATAAAGGAAAACTAAGCACGTGGGTCTGTGTAACTAAACAAGCAAATAAAGAGGTGTTACAAGGATGTGTTTAAATAATGAGGCTGATGAAACATTATGCACTTTATTAGTCAATAATCACAGTACAATAGTTAGCATTACTACGATAATAAAATAAAGCACCAAGTGACAAGGCTTGTGTGCCTTCATAGATATTTTACAAAATCTAAATATATAAAAATAAAACATAATATTGTGCAATAACTACAACAAGCAGTTGTCTACAACTAATGGAATTTATTTAGAGATCTTGTCTAACAAAAATTATTATATACATATGGATGTCACAAAATAATGTATAGTTAAGCTTATACTTCAGATACTTATTTATAACAATATATTCATTCAATATAATTATTATCTATGGGAAAGCGTTTACAGATCATTATAATCACAATCGTTTATTTGTGGCATGTTATAAGTACATACTAGGGGTGAGCGAAGTTGTCATCATTATTTTATTACACAGAGCCATGTGCGCGTGCGCATGTAGGGGCTACGATCAAATATGTATTATGGATATGGAATGATAGATTTAAAATCTCGTTTCACGTGATGAGCGATTAGTACCTACAGCTGGTTGATACACGTGCCCGACCAAGGTTAATGGACACAAACTGACATAATATAATCTGATATTAGAATATTTGTCACTTGAATTGATTAATGAATTTTAGGGATGTAACGATACATAATTTGCTAGATACGATACTGATATCGATGGCTTAGTTGATAATAAATCAAATAAATAATGAATAATGTATCTCGGGCGTTTGTATGTGTTTTTAATTTTGTATTTCGGGCACAACTGTTTAATAGTGCTTTATAGTCCTCACCTTACTATGTAAATAAACAGAATCACGAATAGAGCGGGGACGTGAAACAGGCACGAAACAATACAAAGCTCAGCTGCAAACACTGCCGTTTGCCGTGTAGCTAAACATGCGCTGCGCGGCAGTCCCGCCTGCGACGGAACGCCAATGTTACGCGCGTGTCGTTGTTTCGCGCGCTTTTCGAACTATTTATTATCGGTTGTACAATATCGGCGATGCCGATATATTCGAATCGGAATCGTTACATCCCTAATGAATTTGAAACAAAGTGAATGGTGCTATACATGCGATTGTGACCAACCAGTCGATGTCTAAAAAGGCTCGACTGGCTGTTCACAATGGTGTGCTGGTACCCACGCTTATGTATGGTAGTGAATGTTGGGTGTGGCAAAAACAACATGAAAGTAGAATAAATGCTGTGGAAATGCGTTCCTTGCGAAGCATGTGTGGCCTGACTATGAATGATAGGCTGAGGAATGATGTGTTAAGACAGCGGTGTGATTTAAAAGAAGATGTAGTGACAAAAATTGAAAAGGGGATGCTGAGATGGTTTGGGCATGTTGAGAGAATGAATGAAAGGCGACTAACAAAACAACACAACAACGACGACTAACAAGGCTGATGTAAAGGGAAAGGCCGGGCGGGGACGCCCTAGGAGGACATATACTGACCTTATTGGTGATGTTCTTCAGAAAGGCCAGGTGCGTAGTACTCGCAACCGGCGTGCGTGTATGACCAGATGTATGAACGTAAACGAGGCAAAAGGACTATGTAAGGATCGTAGCAGGTGGCGTTCTGTAGTTTCTGCCTACCCCCATGGGAAGAAGGCGTGAGTTTATGTATGTATGTATGTGAATTTGCTTATCAAAAATTTAAAATTAGTGTTAAATACATGGTGGATGAAATCACTGAATCAATCTATAGCATAACACGACGCGGCGGCGGCGGGTGCGCTTTCTTGTCAGGGTTTACTATAGCAGTCATGTCAAGCTCTTCAGAAAAAAGGTTTTGACGTTATCCATCAAGAGATTTTGAAGCTAATTTAGGGCATACAAATAACTTGTTTTCTGTTTTGATGTTCTTAACTTAATAGACTATAAATGAATTCGTAACATTTAAATCCTTCTAATTCTAACGGTTGGCAATTCACTTAGATGTCATAGACCCTGTTAAAAAACAACTCACCCTGTATTTGTGTCGAATTTACAATTCAAAGAATGATATTATTCTGTTTATTCGATACTCACTCAATGTTTATTTAAAAGGTAACAGTAACATCTGAATAATGACGTGGTGAACAGAGACAAACATTCTAATTTCAGTTATTTCTGTATGTTAGTGAAAACGGGAGATCAATCGTACAACATTATGCGATGGCCTCAAAGATACAAAACATGTATGTATTTATATATACACTAATTATTAAGCATCCGTTAAATATTTTTATCTACACCCATGCTATAAAACCTCTATAAAAGTTTCTGAAACAGCTTATTGGCAACATTATAACAGCCGTGTCATAGTAACCATTATTACCTCATCCCAATGAGTGTTACAATGTTGTACTAAATTTCACTACGCAACTCGTTTCTACGTTCAAGCGGGGGACAGCAGCACCCGCTGCACGCATGTGTGTGTGATGTGCTGCTGCAGGCGATATACATACGTGCATTTCTACTGAATTTCGTGGGAATTTCTTTATTCTTGATCTTGAATTACAAACACCCAATGGTTTCAGAAACTTTTATAGACGATTCATATCATGGTTGTAGATAAAGTATTGTATGCAACTGTTATAATTAGGTATTAAAACACTCGTGTGATAAACCCACATTCGTGTTTTAATACCCCTTATTATACAACAGTTGCATTAATAACTAATTCAAATACTATCACCGACTACAGAAGTACCGCGTTAAAGGTGCTTATTTTATGAAACTAGGCCTGTATCATGTCTGCCGTCTGATAATGTTGCAGAGATTGTTAACGAGATAAAAATTATAGTGCTACATGAGAGCAATTATGTTGTATAAACTTTGTAATTCACTGGCAATTTATACAACCAATTTATTTGTTTACATTCTGAGCAATAGCGTGTCAATGTCGGGAGAGTATGTGGTGAAGCTAGGCTGGTGTATGTTGTGTGGTCGTGGGTGGTACTGGTGGTGGTGAATTAGGCGACTACGCACTTGCCCTGCTCCTGCGCCTGGTCGTTGCTCCACTGCGGCGCAAACGCGTTCTTGCTCTGCACGCGGTCCGCCTCCACCAACTCTCCGATCTTGTACTTCTTCATCAACGATCTGTGACACAACCACAGCTCAGTTAGACGAGGACCAACCGGTTCTCTTATGACGTTAGGCAGGTACAAGTGAATCAACTGCTTAGCATACATTGAGTGACGTAATTTATACAGAATGTTAACTAACGAAGGGCGTTCCCGTTAACCCGCAATGGTATAGTATAGCGTCCATACATGCTAAAAAGAATATCCTTACATATGATAAAACAAAGTCCCCCGCCGCGTCTTTCTGTCTGCCTGAACGCGATAAACCCAAACAGGATTGTACATCTTAAAAAGCTCAACATAAAAGTCCGTGATAGCTTATTGCATAATGTCTATCTTCTAAGGATGACCCACTGTAGCCACTTTTATCTTTCAGAATTTGATAAAAATTTCATTATTGAAAATACAACAGCAAGAAATATACATAATTAAGTACAGAAAAAGGAATCATTTGTCGCTAAAAAACTAGTTAATTTTAATTATTAATTTAAATGTAATATTTATATTGCTTAGCGTGTTTAATTTCCTTTCACCTTCATTAACTAATAATTGCGTGCAGCTATAGTAGAATCAGGTACCTATATATGTATTCGACGAATAGTACAGTCGGTATTCGTATTCGTAAAAGTAGTATACGTTGCATGACTAGCGTGTAACAGTGTTTCTTTTACGGTTAGTACTAAAAAAAACTATTATTTTTTTATGGTAGGTATTTTTTGTTTTTTGCATGTATGTACGCTATACTATTGCGGGTTAACGGGAATACCCTTCGTTAGTAAACATACTGTATATTAATATGCAGGATGATAATAATAAAGGGCCTGCTACACGGCTGCAACCGCGTCCCCGACAGAGGTGATCTTGATTGGCGACAGGCAGATCTGTTTGAAATTTGGTCGTAAACCACCAACTACACGGTTGTAAACCACCAAGGTCACCTCTGTTGGGACGCGGTTGGTGATCGTTTAGAAGGCACTTTAAAGGCAAGGTCAGACTCATACATAACCTCGATAACCTCTAAACTGCCTTCCAAGGTCATGCATTATTGAGTTTTTACTTAGATTTTTATGCCGAGTAACTAATTATACCGACTAAAAAGAATTTTGCAAATCCGTCTATATATGACGGTTTTATGCCCGAACATACATAAAAAAATATATATTAACATCCGAATTGATAACTTCTTCCTTTTTGAAGTCTGTTAAAAAATGGCAGCTACTTGTGCTAGCATAGGAATCTTTAGTACATAAGTACATAACATCACGCCTGTGTGGCCCGAAGGGTTAGGCAGAGGTGCACCTATAGTTCACCCACATTTCGCCAGTTATGTTTAAGTCCCGTGTAACAGGACGCGAGCCAATCTTTAATATTGAATACTAAGCAGACGTTCGCACGGACGTAATAAAATCGCGGCGATTTTTTTTCGTGCACTGGATTTTCAACGCTCTGCTTAGCGCCGAGAGTTGGAAATCTAACAGTGTGTTTTTTCATAGAGAACGTAACCTGTATGTGCATTTAAATTAAAGCAATGGTTTGCCCCTACAGATCGATGGTAGATGATTGTGAGGTGATACCTGGCGTCGGAGCTGTGGCTGACGTCCTCGAAGGGCTCGCTGGCGTCCTGGCCGCCCTTCTCCAGCAGCACCTCCTCGCCGCCGGGGTGCTGGGGAGCAAGCATGGCTTTCAATATACAATACGTACCTTCTTGTTTTAATACTATTTCATAACTAGATGGCTGTGTCTTTGTATCATACGGCTGTAGGCACGACGTAATTGCCAGTATAGTAGCCTTCATTTCTTGCAACCTTTGGTATTAGACACCCTACCTAAGTTGCGGTAAGGATTCTTTGTAGTCTTATTAGGTGATTACAAAATGACAAAAATTTGCATGCTAGAAACAGAAAGAACATCGGAATGTTCTTTCTGTTTGTACCATGCAAATTTTTGGAAATCTGTACCCAAATTGCGTAATACAACACAATCTGTTTCGATTTGAAACAGATTGCTAATCCATTGCTTCATAAGTAGGAAAAAAATCGGCTCAACAACGTAAATAATGCAATGAATGTTGTTGAACTGTCAAAAACAAAATTGTTTTCGAAAATAAGTTACGCAATTAGGGTACTGGTTTGAATAGATCGGGTTCTTTGTATCTAGTTGGTAAATTAGTATTAAGGTGCTCCTTCACCGGGAACATTCGCCTGTAATGTAATATTTCAGGTGAAATATTACAGACATTGCACACTATAATGCTCGTTTCTCCTCCCTCATTGATGTAGTGCTCGAATTGTATCATTCAGGTTGCAGGGAGGTGAACCGAGCATTACAGTGCGCCTGTAATGCTCGGTTCACAGCCCTCACTGAAGAAATGCTCGACTCTGAACGTTACGTTACAGGCGAATGCTTCCCGCGCACTGCGGAGCGGGGACTTGCGATGCGTTTTTTTCGTCGCAACGAATAAAATCCTGCTTTGTTTTCGGATGCGTTTTTTTCTGCCGCAGTGCGCGCGCTTCAACTGTGTTTCATATTTCACAGATTTTGCGGTAGCAAAACACACCGCAGTGCACGCTAAGCCAAGCCAAGCCACCACTAACCGTGCAGAAATAACTCTTATGTGCCCGTATCGACTAGTTTGTTATCACGGCTGTCACGGCGTGACTTGACAGTTTTAAGTGACCAACACAAGTGACAAGTGACTTTTGAAATTTAGGTTGACCGAATGACACGATTTAATTTATTGGCTGTTAATACAGGGTGGCAGGGACGGGTGTACTATGCCAAATCGAATGCCAAATAATCGAATATCAATTGATCGACCACTATAAATCGAACATCTAAATACTCGAATAGTTAATAAATCGAACATTCAAAATATCGTACACTCAATACATCGAGTGTTCAAAATATCGAATGTTTGTTTGATCGAGCGTTCAACGCATCGCATATTCATCCTATCGAAATATCAATATACTGAATACTTTTTATATAGAACTAGCTTTGCCCGCGGCTTCGCCCGCGTGGATGTCGGAAAATATCCCACAGGTACATGCTATTGGAATTCAGATTATCCTATGTCCTAACCCAGCTTATGGCCTATCCGTGTGCATTTTATCTAAAAACGTTCAGCCGTTACGGCATGAAAAGGCAACAGGCAGATTAATAAATCTGTTTTAGGGTTCTGTACTCAAAATGAAAAATTGAAACTGCCATGGGATCTGAAGGCAAAGGTCCTCGCACACATCTGGGAGTGGCGCGTGAAGGCGAAACGCCGGGGCTTAACTTCGATGCCGCAAGAAGTCGTTGCACAGCGGACAGAGCTTCGGCGGGATCGCATGGCGACATGGAGAGTGCGATTGTGAGCGTGCTCAAAGAGCAATTCTAAAGGTTGCTACATTTCGCCCTTTTAGATTTCCTACGCACCAGCTCTACTTAGCATGTAATGTACTAACAGTACGGCAATTATTTATACTAAGCATAGTATTACACCAGCACACTGCACTTCCTTTTGACCCAGCACCTACAGACAAGAGAAGGAAGGACTTGGTTTGCATAAAGCCTCAAACTAGACATGCATTTGCTAATCGATTTTATGTGTTTTTAGGACCTTTTCTGTATAATAGGCTCAACAAGTTACTATGTTTCTATAGTGTAAGTTATAAAAAATGTAGTAAAATGTTATCAGAACATTTAACGATACTTAATTACACAGACACAGAAAAACTTCTAGAAATTTTGTCATGATGATTATAATTTATCCCTCGTAAGTATTTACTTTTGTATATTTACATAGGTTTAGTTTTAGATATAA
Organism: Agrochola lychnidis; assembly: GCA_963680765.1. Lineage (NCBI taxonomy): Eukaryota > Metazoa > Arthropoda > Insecta > Lepidoptera > Noctuidae > Agrochola > Agrochola lychnidis. The sequence continues at coordinate 1,178,697 of OY796850.1, read as the reverse complement.
ATATACCAATATGCTTTTTCTCATAGTTGTTAATAAATTATTTTATATCAGTTTAACTTAAAATTTTAGTGCTCCAATTTAATACAAATGTAAAGTGATGGCCTGAAACACAGGTTTGAATTAACCTAGATCGGGCGGGTCGCTACCTAACATTGTAATTCCGAACCATCATTACTTGCACTTGTAATTAATATATTTTAGTTTTAGTTTATTTTTAGGCATTATAATTGTCTGGGAAATCTTACTATTGACTAAATGTACACTTTTTGTAAACGTTCTTATACAGTGTGAGTCTTCATAATGTGCACATATCGAAATGAGGGAGTCTATGCTTAATTTTATCGACGGAAAAAATGGTAATTTTTTTTTTTAGTTTAAAAAAAAAAAAAAAATTTTACAAAAAAAATTTTTTTTAAAAAATTTTTTTTTGCGTTCTTTTTATTATTATCTTATTTATAAATTTTACAATTAAAAATTGAAGAAAAAAATACAGATTTTTACTAAAAAAACATGTTTATTTTCAATTGAGGGTAGTTTTTTTCTCAATTTTAATTTTATGTGGACGGCTACTTACTTTCAATCATTATGGAGTTTGTTTCATCGCGATAGCTGATTCAGTTTAAAAGTTACACAGTTTTGTTACAATTTTTTTTTTAATTTCATAAAAAGTATAAAAAACAATATTTAGATTTTTTAAATATTTTTTCTGTCGTTAAAATTAAGCATAGATTTCCTCATTTCGATATGTGCACATTATGAAGACTCACACTGTATTCAATAAATATTATTATTATTATTATTGTCGCTGCAGCCATAACGCTGGGCACACCACAATTGGGGCGAAAAGCCCCTCTTTGAGGAGTGGCTAGAGAGGCACCACGGCGTCCTCACCATCCACCTGACGCAGGTTCTCACCGGATACGGCTGTTTCGGGAGATTCCTATTCAGGATAAGGCGGAAGGAAACGCCCGGGTGTCACCATTGTGTGGATCGCCCGGAGGACACGGTGGAGCATACGGTGGAGGTCTGCCCGGCTTGGGCGGGGCATCGCCGTATCCTCGTGGAGGCGATCGGTGGCGGTGATCTCTCGCGTCCGGCCCTGATTCGGGCCATGGTACGGAGCGAGAGGAAATGGGAGGCCGTCACCTCCTTCTGCGAAGCAGTAATGCTCGCGAAGGAGGAGGCGGAACGCGTGAGGGAGAGGCAAATTTCGCGCCCTCACGCCCCTAACCGCCGCAGGAGGTGACGCCCTGGGCGTCGGAAATCGCGAGCCGATTTCCGGCCACCGTAGGCGCGGGCTTGCGGACGGTGAGCAATGGGTAACTCGCCGTCCGATAAGAACCAGGCCCGAGTTGACGGCGCGTTGTGTTCCACGCGCGCCTCAAAGAGATGTCAGCAGAATTGACTGGGTCCGCTAGGGTCGATGCCTGCCGGGGTTGCGAATAAAACTGAAAGGGAAATCGTGGCCCCCGGCAACATGGGACAACTGAAGGAACACAGGTGGGTTTTAGTCATTAAGAGTCTGACATGCCCTCCCGCTCCACCCAGAGCGGGAGAAGTTATTTGATAATTTCTCACTCAAAAAAAAAAAGGATGCTCTGAATTCCGGTAGCGTGTTCCTGTGGGATATTTTCCGACATCCACGCGGGCGAAGCCGCGGGCAAAGCTAGTTCTATATAGAGCTATAAAGCAGTTTTTTTTTTTTTAACCGACGAAAAATTTCGACAGGGGTTTCAGAATCATGTACTGAATCCATGGTTACAGTTTTCGCTTTGATCTCCCGCCACCCTTTATAGCAGTGCCTATTTCACAATCGATGATAATTGATAACCAAACGTGTAAATTAGGTCGGTATCTACTCGACATAGCTTGTGCTCTGAAAAGGCTTAGAGCTAAAAACAATGAAGTCAATTAAAAGGAAATGAATAGTTTCTTTTTATTTGCATTTAAGTAGATAAGTATGCAGTGGAATGATGTCAATACGAAAGTGTGTATTAAGTTCGCGATTCGACATACACTTTGAACTAGGTAGCTGTTGCTTAGTAATTAGGTAAAGACAAGGACTGCTTAAACATTTCGCTTTAGATAGTTAGCACTTAGCAGTAGTACTCAGCAGCACACGAGCATAGTGGCCTCGCGCAAGACTAGAACCTTTTTTCTTCCAACAAAGAAAAACATATTTATAGATTGGCTAGCTAAATTATGAATTAGAATAATAAACATTCTATGAATTCAGAAGCAGTGAAGTAATAAATTATTGCATAGCATGGTTCAATTAAATCCCAGTGCAATGTCTGTTCCTGATTAAAACGATTAAAGGCTCGTGCAGACTGGCGCGACTGGTTCTACCGTGAAGTTTTCCTAGAAATTGTTTTATTAGAGTCGCGTCGCTCCTGTTTACGTGAGCCTTTACTATAATCAGCATAACTTGGCAAAAAATATGACCATGACTCTTCTGGAGTCTGCACACATCGTACGCGTACCTACATGCACATACAAACAAGTATCTCATGTAAGGTCGAGGGCACATTCAAGTTAACGAGGAGGCGATCATTCGACGATAACTACAAACATCAGGCAAGTTTTATCTATACACGTATTGTGAGGCGATCACTCACAAAGAGGGTACAAAGTTCTACTACGAGAATAGGTATTATTTATAGTGAATTAATTTAATAGCTGTCACTCGTCATCGTTTGACGCAGCATGCGATTGTTTTTTGGCTTAATAACATTTTATACTGCGTTTAAAGGCACAGATTTTGAAAGCAAAATAATGCTGTGCTATGTATTATGCTTACTCAAGGAAAAAAGCATCATTTTAGTAAGCTGCACAATCATGAAATAATTTTCTTATTCAATTATAATATTTATAATAGTAGGTAAGTATTATAATAAGTAAATAGTAGTATTTAAATTTGACTTGTACCCATGTTACTTTGCATTACCAGTGATTAGTTGATTACATTGATACTATCTTTCTGTGATTAGCACTAAGAACTTAGATAAAATTTAATTATCGTCAACAAATCACTATTATATTTAAGAATAAGAATAATTTATATGTAAAAAAAAATTAAAATAATATGGTGATGCCTATAATACACTTTATTCTATAATCCGTTGTGTCTGAGCTAGATATAAAATATCTGTATTTCAGACATCATAAGATGTATCTATTAATAGTCTATTAAAAAACCGGCCAACTGCGTGTCGGACCACGCACAATGAAGGGTTCCGTAGTTGAGATGAATTTATCCCAAGAAAAAACTTCTCGTAGAAAGTAGTTAGTTGTAGTAGAAAAACATGTTCTCCCATACGGAATGTATGAGAGAACATGTTTTTGCAACTGCAAATATAAGTTGGTCGATTATTACTCGTTAACTTGTAGAGCCTACTTAGCTGTGATAGTTTTCCTTTTAATTTCGTTATATACAGGGTTATTGGTTATTATGTCGGCAATCCGTTAAGGGGATGTAGGAGAGGTCATTTCGCACGCTTAATAATACTGACCTAAATAAAAAAATCTATTTTTTGGGAAATCGTATAAACATTTTGGCAATCATGACTTGTCTAACGTAATAGCTTATAACTCAGTCAAAAAGCATAATAATAATGAAATAATGTATTGTAGGAATAATTGATGTACTGATTATTGATACAGAAATGATATTTTGAAGAAATTTTGTTTATTGATTATATTTTTAAATGTTTAAGATGTTCATGACTTTCTGTTTACTATTAATGTAGTTCTAGTTCTGATGTCATATTTTGTAATAAGTCTGTATTTTATGAAAAAATAGGCTTAACTAACACCACCACCATAATTTCACCATAATTTTGTCACATTTTTATAGAACACAGACCTAAAACTAAAAAAAACACGAATAATTTGATATTTTTTATGCTAAACAGACTCAATTATTAATCGGTCGCTTTAAAATAAAAACTCCACACGTTTACTATGACAGCGCCCGACGCATATTGGTTTACGAAACTGTCTTGTTAAATCCTTGTGAAAACGTATGAGAGTGAAAGAGACCGATAAAGTTGTAACTCGGTCTAGGAACGAGATATCGAAGAAATTCCGAGATAGAAAGATAGATGACGTTAAAACGAATTTCTTTGTATGCTTAATTCATTTTGGACCTAACCCGTAATCGATCAGTTTATTATTAAGCGTGCGATTTATTTACAACCAAAAATGGTTTTGACACACTCACACAATATTTTAAACGACCTTTCCAACGACACCTGGGAACCCACACTATGCGATTGACGAGGAAAAAAACATCCTCACTTTACGTGTAGAGGAGGTACCCTAAAAAGTTCATGATTTTATTTTATCACTTTGTCGACGTGATTAATATGTATACACTAAATTACAGTTTTTTAGTACTAAGAGTCTCTGAGCTAAGCCGCGGACAGACAGATACACGGACAATTAATTTTTAAATTTTAATTTTTAGTTTTCTGCGACTTAGATTTTTACTTTAATTAATAGCTATGTATGTAATAATAATTTTTGCTGTGCCCTGACAGCGTCTACAACGGCTCAAACTCAAACTCAAACTCAAATCATTTATTTCAATTAAACCATTTACAGGCACTTTTGAATTGTCAAGGAATCGGTCAGTCAGAAATAGGTATGAAGCTAGTTGCCCATTCCAAAGCGTAGTAGGTACCTATGGAGAAGAACGGGCAAGAAACTCCACGGACACTCTTTTAAATAAAAAATTGTTACAAAATATTGGTTACATCATTCATGTTGAAATTATACATGTGAGAACAATGTAGAAAGACGTGCACATGAGAAGCGTCCGTAATAAAAAGATAAAAAAGAACAATTCAAAAAAAATTAAAAATAAGCCCTGGCAGCTAAGAGATAACCAGTCCCAACTGACGGCGCCCGTTCACGAACATGACGCATGGATTAGCACCATTCAGCTCAACCATTTTGAAGGGAGCTAAATGATCCAACACACGCGCCACCATCAGCGAAACATTTGAGTGAGCATGACATACTCACAGCCGCCAGGGCACATTCAAGTCAATGCAAGACATAATACCCGGTAAATAGTAACTCTTTAGTACATAGTGCTCACATAGTGTGCTATGCAATTATATAATACAAAAGAGATTGAGTTTATACAATGCAAAGATGGTCTTACAATCTTCAGCAGCTCCAACAGTATTTGCAAATGTTATCAATTAGTTGTGGTTGTGGAGCAGGATCAGCATTGAGCCAAGCATTTTTATTTACTTGGTAAGATAAAAAAATAAACATTTAAGTTCGTAATGTCAAAAACAAAATTTAAAAAAAAAAAAGGGAAAGCAACTCTTCCAAATATTAAAATTTTAACTAGTGAGCCCAAGTGGCTGTGGAGCAGGACCAGCATTAAGCCAAGCATTTTTATCTACGATATAATCATCCAACTTATAATATGCTTGTCTACATAGTGTGCGTTTAATGCATGTTTTAAATTTCTTCTCATTTAGTTCAAGAATATCGAGTGGTATTTTATTATAACATTTTACACAGTACCCCATAAAAGAAGTGTGAACTTTAGACAATCTAAAACGTGGTTGATCTAATTTATTCCTATTTCTAGTGTTAAAATTATGCCTGTCACTTATCTTACTAAAAAGGTGTAGATTTTTTCGAACATACATAATGTTTTCATATATATACTGACAAGGTACCGTCATGATGTTAATTTTCTTGAACAATTCCCTTAGAGATTCGCGTCTGCGGAGGTTGTAGATGGCTCTGACGGCCCTCTTTTGCAGAATAAAGATAGAATCAATATCTGCAGCCCGTCCCCACAGCAAAATACCGTAAGACATGATGCTATGAAAATAACTAAAATAGACCAGTCTCGCGGTATCCACGTCTGTTAGTTGGCGGATTTTCCAAACAGCGTAAGCGGCTGAACTTAGCCGCCCTGCAAGTGATGTTAAGTGAGGACCCCACTGTAGTTTGGAGTCAAGCGTTATCCCCAGGAAAACTGTCTTTTCGACGAATTCTAGTGTCTCCTTATTCAATACAACGTGACATTCACTACTTCTAACATTCGGTAACGCGAATCTTATGCATTTAGTTTTCTTCTCATTTAATACCAAATTATTTACAGTAAACCAATTATGGACCGTAAGCATAGCGTTATTTACGTCGTCAAGCTCCTGTGCACGTCTGTCTACTTTAAAAATCAGTGATGTGTCATCAGCAAATAACACCATTTGTGGTCGATTTTTCAGTAAATTTGGTAAATCATTTATATATACTAAAAAGAGGAATGGACCCAATATCGAGCCCTGTGGTACACCCATTTTGACTTTTAAACCCAATGAATTTACACCGTTTATTTGAACTTGCTGCAGTCTATCATTCAAATATGATTTTACTAAGCTCAGCGCAAGTTTATCCAGACCGTAATGCTCAAGTTTCAAGAGCAGTGTTTCGTGATCCACGCAATCAAATGCCTTGGATAGGTCGCAAAAGATGCCTATTGCATCTTGTGCCTCTTCCCATGCATTAAAGATGTGTTTCAATAAGGTGACACCGGCGTCGGTTGTGCAACGTCCTTTGGTGAAAGCATACTGTTGATCGTGTAGGATGTTATTACGATTAAAATGATTGAGCATTTGATTTAACATTACTTTTTCAAACACTTTGCTGAAAACCGGCAAAACTGATACGGGCCTATAATTATTAGTGTCTTTGCTGTCCCCGGATTTGAAAAGTGGAATAACTTTACTGTATTTCATTAAATCCGGGAATATCCCTTGATCTACACACAAATTAAATATTAAAGCTAAATAGGGTGCAATTGTCTCAATAATTGATTGACAAACTTTAGTAGACATGCCCCACAGATCTTCGGTAATTTTGATCTTAAGTTGCTTAAAAGCCTTTATAACGACCACAGGGTTTATATGTTTAAATTTAAATTCCACAGGGCAGGCTGAAACATTCGCTTTTAATAAATCAATCGCAAGTGAGGGGGAGGAATTTAGAGTTTCTGTAGTTTTAATTGGAATATTGGTAAAGAAAGTTGCAAATTCTTGAGCAACATCGATGTTGTCGCTAATAAGACCGCCGGAAGTGTCTAGTGTGTAATTTATATTATGTCTTTTGTTCTTGTTTGTTTCATTGTTAATAATTTTCCAAACTGTCTTTATTTTATTATCTGCCGATTTAACCTTGTTGCTAATGAAAGAAGCTTTAGCTGCTTTGCAGATATTTTTAAAAGTTTTAGAGTAAGTAGCAACATACTTATTAAAAGTTTCTGTGTTAATATACGGCTTAAGGCCATACAGTTCAAATAATGTTTCCCTACTTTTCCTGATGCCTTTAGTTGCCCAGTCACTGAATAAAAACTTAGGGCAAATAGTTTTAGTTTTTTTCTTAAAAGACTTTTTGAACTCTGTTTGGACTAATGAAAAAAATTGTTCATACAAAATATTGCCATTGGACATATTTAGACCCTGAGCACTTAACTTGCTAATTAAAGTGCTATTAAACTTAATTAAATTACCCGATGTTATTGGTCTAGTTTGTATCTGCACTTTTAGTATTGGTGTGTTGGACTCAAAAATAACGGTTTGACCGCTGTGATCAGAAGGGAGATAATTTACAATAGCTTTATCTAAATAGTCGCAGCAACAAAAGACGTTATCAATACATGTAGCAGTAGTCGAAGTTATTCGCGTTGGTTCTAAAAACACATTTGACAGATTAAATGATTTGAAGAGACTTAATAATCTACTGCTATTTGAATTATTTTCCAAAATATTAATATTAAAATCACCGCAAATAATTACTGATTTATTACCAGTTGTAAGTTTTGCCAAAACATCTTCCATTACTGATTCAAATATAGAGTAGTTTTGATAATTTGGAGGTCTGTATACACACACTATAAAATGCTTATCTAGCTCAACACAGGACAGTTCAATGCCATGTTCCACCGATAGTTCAACTATGTCATTACGAGTCTTAGATTTTATACAATTTTTAATTAAGATTAGTGAACCTCCACGTAGCATTGATTTTCGGTTAAAACAACTGCCCACACTGTAATTTTCAAAATTAATTAACATTTCATAATCTTTCAACCAATGTTCAGTTATACAAATAATATCAAACATTGTTTTTTCTAAAAGCAATTCAACTTCTAAATATTTGGAAGAAAAACCTTGAATATTTTGATGAAACAATTTCAAGGAATTCTGCTTAGCCCCTTTTTTACAATTAACTAATTGATTGCTAGAAGATACCTTGTTGATGGTGAGATTAAAAACATTGTTACTGGTACCTTCTGTTGTCTTACTGACTAGTTTAAATTACTAACCACCTTAATATTAGTATTTAACTATTCTCGGGACCATGGATCCCGGTCCTTTGGAAGGCGTACGAGGGGCCGAAGCCAACTCGTAGAGGCCCGTTAGACGCTTTTAAAGAATTACTAATTTTTGTGGTGCTAATTACATAAGACTTCGACATACTACTTATGTCTGAGTTTATATTAAAAGCTAATAGCCATGCTATTTGACGTCTAAAACTAATAGGCAGATACGCAGTATCCCTAGTCGACTTTAATTTCTCAACAAAAGTGTTGGCTCTTAGCTTTAAGCCTTTTGTTAACATCTTGTTTTACCTTGTGGAACGCAAATAAATTAATATGACATGGTGAAACTAAACGGTTTCCTTTCGGTTTAGAAATGCATGTTAAACGAAAAAATAAATATACGTGATATCTCACTACACCCCCCTTCCCCCTTGTGATATTTCGTAATTTTTTTTCGAACCATCTTCCCCCTTTCGAGTCTCACGTGATTTATGGACAACCACTAATCCCTGGGGCTACCTTGACACAATGCCATACATTGGTGTAGGAGTGTGGCAGAAAAAGACATATTTCCGTATTTTTTGGCTGTATTATTAGGGTTCCGTACCTCAAAAGGAAAAAAGGAACCCTTATAGGATCACTTTGTTGTCCGTCTGTCTGTCAAGACCCTTTTTCTCAGGAACGCGTGGAGGTATCAAGCTGAAATTATCATATCAAATACTCAGGTCTACTGTCCCTTGGAGCTGTGAAAAAAACTTCTAAGCCAATGCAATGAAAAGATACAGCCGTTTATGCTGCAAATTTTCGCCACTCGCAAGGGAATCAAAACAAGGTACTTCCCGTGAACTCAGAATCTTGAAATTTGGTATGAAGCAACGACTTATAGCACAGATAAAGGAAAAATTGCGAAAAGCATAAATTTTTAATTACATCATATAATAAAAATATTTTTAATAATTTTAAACTTACTACCCCTTTCCTCATGAACGCGGTTTGTACGGAACCCTCGGTGCGCGAGTCCGACTCGCCCTTGGCCGGTCTTTTTAATACTAAATTAATAGTTCGTACATCCTAATTTATAGTCCTTCGGTCGCGTGCCGCGTCGTCTGAAGCGAATGTTAATAATCCGATCTCTGTCGTGAAGAATGTGAAGATGTGCTGGAATTTCTCATTTAGCGACGTAGACGGAATGCGGGAATGGGGCCAGAAGGTCGGACGCCCTCTTCGAATGACGTACGTACCTAGGGTCAGTGGGTCGTCTTAGGGGCGGACATTGTACCTCCTACAACCAACCTCTTTGTAATATTAGTGTTACAATTATAATGTGTTATAATATTAATGATACACCACTGACTACCTGCAGTATATTGTCTCTCCTTCTCCCTTTAAATCTATCCAAAGGTTATCCTGTAATAGATTTTTAGCGATAAGACAATGTAAAATTTCTAAATTTATATCAAATTTTTGTGGTGTACTTAATAAAGAGTATTCTATCTATCTATCGAGTTAAAGGTAATAAATATTGTGGGTGGCGGTTTGGCCACAATTTTTTAATTACGAATTGTATTTTTTTAGGTAAAAGTACATAATAAACAACATAATTAAGGTTACGTTTGCATATATTTCTGCAACGCAAATTGCGTCCTGCTACCTAATTGCGCAACGTATTTTGATTACCATTCAAGTAGAATTTATTTCAATTTGAATCGAATTGCTTTTATTTTACGACTTTGGAATTGCAAAACTCCAATATTTTTTAAACAAACTGCGGTCTGTTTGATACTCCATTGAGTGAACGAAATGCGTCTAAAAAGGCTATTAATCGAATTGCGTAACCATTTTGACAGTTGTAATTTTGTTTCAAACTTTATAGTAATTTGTTTTGTCTGTCAAATGAAACAGAAGCCACTGTAGTGGTCGCAATAGATTTTACTTAGCAATCTTTTTGGGATTAACTCATGAAATCTCCATAATTATTAAGAAAACAATTAAGTAATAGGTTTCCTGATAAATTGTGAATGTGTTTTTATGTAAAACCTCAATGATAAATCAATTTTATTGGTATGTTAAATATCAAAGCAGCGAGGTCGATTTTTAATAATAATTGTGAAAGTTTTCTTGTGAGTTTAGTGCCTACAACCTAAACTAAAAACAAATATTATGATATTCCAGAAACGAGGTATTTTGGTGGCATTTTAACGAAAGACAAATTCGTACCTCATACCGTAACAAACTTGAGCCACAAGCTTAGCAACCCAGTCGAGCTTGTAATACATTGGAAAAGCAAAAACTTATAATTGAGGAAGAACAAAAAAAAGCAGTTTGAATCATTTTATATTAATGGATTATGTAAGGACATTGATGAACATACCACTATTGCCACATCATTGTCTGTTTAAGGTATGTACTTACTTATTATTTTCTTTCTAAGTGTTGAACATTGAATGTGTGTTAAGTACAGCAACAATGTTACACACATAGGGATGTATTTATAAACATTGCTTATAGTTAAGTGACGTTAAAACCTCAAAAATGTATGATCAAACAGTTGCTCATCATTACATAACTTTATGCAACGTTTATAAATAAACCCCATATTGTTTATTGGTGAATACGAAATGCACCATCAAACGTAAACTTACCATACATTTAAATACCATACATATATTTTCAGTTGCCTAACCTACTACTTATATGAATATTTACTTAGCAATTATAACAACAAAGTAAAGAAAGGCAACTGAAAATATATCTAAGTACCTATCTTAAATGTTTTTCACTTATTGTTAATATTATTAAAAAAATCGATCTGCCCAGCCTTTTCCCAACTATGTTGGGGTCGGCTTCCAGTCTAACCGGATGCAGCTGAATACAAGTATTTTACATGGAGTGACTGCCTATCTAACCTCCACAACCCAATAACTAGGTAATACGATACCCCTTGGTAAGACTAATTGTCACTTTCGGGCTTCTGATGACCCATAACGACTGTCAAAGATCCACAAATGACATCCGGGACCAACGGTTTAATATGCTTTTCGAGGCATGAAGGAGTCTCGGTATGTAGAAATGGTCACCCATCCACGGACCAACCCTGGCAAGCGTAGCTTAACCTGATGGATTGCCCCGTGCGGCTGTTAGTACTTAGCCTATTAATATTATTAGTAGGTAAGAATATTTAAGTCAATTGTTGCTTATAATTGACCCAATTGTTGTTTATAGCAGAATATTGCTATTCTATAAAGTGACTGTGGATGGATGTAATGGATGGTGGAATATATTGAAGATTCACTATTCTTTTTTTTCAGGTGTCAGGCTCAACTACATTATTCAAGATTTTTTTAACTGTCTCTCATACACTTACAACAAGCAGTACATACATAATCCATGATGATTTCCACAGGAAGACATTAGATTCCAAATTCCACTAATCCTTACAGTATGTTTGTTCCAATTCCTTTTTGCTCTATGTCCAAATATTTCATATTAATGTGAATAGATGGTAATGGTGCCGATTCTCTTGTCCAGTGTTGAGTTAAGGTTGTAACAATTTAATAAAACAGTTTTATTTGTTTACCATAATTTATTTCTCTCTATTTCCTTTAAATCTAATGAATGACAGTTAATTTAGGTAAACACCTTTAAATAGTATCATTATAATTATAAAATTGTCTGTGTTTGTATAAAACAAATAGTATGCCATTCTTAATTATTTCATTTAAAGTTATTTTTATTTGTCCCTCTATAGTTCATAATTAAAACACTTTATTAAAGTTTACACTGTTATCAATTAACACAATAGTTTATATCACTGTCGTACAAGACTATAATCAAGTTTTCTAAAAAAAATATTTCATGAAGGATCTTCAGTTTCTACTTTTGTACTTAAGAAGCTTGAAATCTGAAGTAGCAGAGCAGCAGTGCAGCACAGCAGGGGCAGTATCATTCATGCTGCCTTCATGTCTTCGTAGGTGAAATTCCCCAGGAACTCTACATTTTAAAACAAAGTCATATTATTTTCTGCTCAAATAAAGTACTCATGTGGCAAAGTAGGCATATCAACTAGGCCCATGGCTAGATGAAAGCCTGTCATCATCATCGTCATGCTGGTTGTATAATTTCTTCTTTATTTAGGGCTGATTTTTCAGTCTCCAGATATTTTATAATACTAAATTATAATGGTAATTGGATAAACATAAAATATATATTATGATGTGTCTGTCAAAAGTTCAGCCAAGGAAATATATTCATAATTGAGTTGCTATGCTTAATTCTTAATGATGTGTCAAAAAGCTTACCTTCAATGATTAATACATAAGATTCTTAATCCAATCCATGTTTGCCACCTTGCCACCAACTTCTTTGTTAGGAAGTCAACAATATTGATATTTGGTAGTGTTCCATTCTTGTGTTTTCAGCACGTCTGTGAAAATATTATGAATATGTTTTGTAGTTATCTGTTATTTGGTTAGGTAGTGGATATTATAGTTTATTTCAGCATCTACTTATGTACAAAAATATCAATTAACAATTTTAGTTAGAATGTGAGACATAGTACGTAACTATTATTTTAACCACAATAAATAGTTAACCTCGCGTAAGATGCCTGTCTACGCAACAAAAGAATGATTGTCCGTATACGTAGACTCACCAATAATGTACCTACAGCTACAATAATCTAATGAGATACGAAGGTACTCTCACACACGTTATTCCTATTTATATTGGTTTACTTACTTGTAGTGATAATATCGACTTAGATACTTTTCGCTATGGAGCAAAACAGCCTAAGTCTTAGTCCATGTACTTAATTGTAGTCTGTGATCTTGGTGAAGCTAGTACAAAACGAAGGCGGTGTCTCGAACGAGAGAATTTTCCAAAGTTCTTCCGACTTCCACAAGCCACAAGAATAATGTTCCAAAACTGCTTATTACAGGCCCATGTTTCTGTACGTGAATAGTAAATATAATTTTGTATGTTGAAAAATATAAAACAACTATTAATTTAAAACAAAAATTTTACCGAAATCAACAAAAATAAAATGTAAACAGATGCGTCGCCATGATTGATATCGTATTCTCCACAGAATTCAAAGAATATTCATTCCAGCCCAAATTATTGTCAAAGGTTTAACATGTGATGTCATATGCCTTTCCTTTTCTTTTCCCTACACTCTGATAAAGTTAGAGCAGCAAAGGTATACTTTAGACAGGCAGTAGTTTGCATTAAATCGTCAACGCATAACGCAATGAGGGCAGATCATTCAACTTTTACTCTCAGTGTTGCAATTTTATTCCCCTAAGTCCACTATAGACTTGCGTCTAGATACATCGAAACGAATCAAAAATCCGATTTCAATCAGAAACGGAATCGTATCGATAATCCGAACTAGACAAACCGATTTCACAAAACCACGGAAGTGTGGTTTTGCCTAAGCAAGTTTTTGTTTATATTTGAATAGTTTTGATCGATGCACTTACAACCGAATAATATTACTAGAGACGATCGAAACTGCGAGCCGGAGCCTCTCCTGAAATTAGTTTTCTGTTACCGACATTCGGTCGCTGTTTTGGGAGTCCATTTGAAGATTTGAGTATGAAAATAAAACATAACTTATGTAATCATAGTATTTTTAGGGTTCCGTACCTCAAAAGGAAAAACGGAACCCTTACTGATAACGAAGTGATCCTGTAAGGGTTCCGCCCTTACAGGATCACTTCGTTATCAGTCTGTCAAGACCCTTTTTCTCAGGAACGTACGGAGGTATCAAGTTGAAATTAATATCAAATACGTCTGTGGTCCCTTAGAGCTCTAAAAAATCAAGCTTCTAAGTCAACACAATAAAAAATTACGGCTATTTAAGCGACATATTTTGGTACTCGCAAATAAATAAAAAACTACAGGGTACTTCCCGTTGACCTAGACTCATAAAATTTGGCACAAAGCCCGTCTCATTGCACAAGTAAAGGAAAATGACAGAAAATTGTAAATTTTCAGTTTTATCACATACAAAAAGAAAAAACCATTACAAACTTACATTTGCAGTTGGAGAATTGACCGTGACATATATCAATATAGGGGAGATGTTTTTCAACTACAAAGTTGTTTGTTTTTGGGATAAAAACTCCCAGGTTTAGTGGAAATCCCTCTAAGTTGACAACACTGCTTTTCTACGATTTTGTCATAGGCCACAGATAGCAAAGACGTGAAAAGAAAAACGTTTTATTACGTAGTTCAATTGTGGTAGAAAGTATTTTAAAAATTGGTTTTTCATTTTTCGGCAATCATTGTACATTTTTATTTATAAGCACTAGTAGATCATCAGTTGTAATTAAAACAAAATTACATTATAGCACAATAATTTTGTCATGGGGGACTTCAACGCGAAACTGGGCAAACGAAACGATGATGAGCTGCGAGTGGGGCAATTTGGAGTTGGACGTCGAAACCACAGGGGTCACCTACTGGCCAGTTTTATGGAGAAGGAAGGCCTCTTTATGATGAATTCCTTCTTCAGAAAACGTGAGCACAGAAAGTGGACCTGGCAGAGCCCTGATGGTGCAACAAAAAATGAGATTGACTTCATTATGTCGACGAAGAGGCAAGTATTCAATGATGTCTCTGTGATCAACGCGGTGAAAACCGGAAGTGATCACCGTATGGTAAGAGGCACATTGAACTTGAATATCAAGCTGGAAAGATCTCGACTGATGAAGTCTACGCTCCGCCCAGCACCGATCCAAGTCCAAAACCCCGAGAGCTTTCAGCTCGTACTTCAGAATCGTTTCGAGTGCCTAGGGAGCTCCGTGGACGATTATAACGATGGGTTCGTGGAAACTGTCCATACGGTCGGGTCCAAGTTTTTCAAGACCCGTCGTACAAATCGAAACAAGAGGCTCTCTGATGCTACTTTACAGCTCATGGAGGAGAGGCGCGAGATGATTCTGCAGTCTTCAGACGATGCGCTTAAATACCGGCGGCTCAATAGACAGATCTCTAAGTCCTTGAAAAGCGACCTTCGACTTTATAATACGAACCGTATTAAGGACGCAATAGAGCAGAATAAGGGCTCCAAGGTATTTGCTAGAGATCTGTCTATTGGACAGAGCCAGCTTGCGAAACTGAAGACCAATAATGGCAGAATCGTATCCGCCAAACCTGAGCTGTTGAGAGAGATCGAGAGTTTCTATGGACAGTTATACACGTCAACCAGTAACCCCGTTACGAATCTAGCAAACGACCCAAGAGCTAGATTGACCCGACACTATACCGAAGACATCCCGGACGTCAGCTTGTACGAGATTAGGATGGCTCTGAAGCAACTTAAAAACAACAAGGCGCCGGGTGATGACGGAATTACGGCTGAACTCCTGAAGGCCGGGGGAAAACCTGTTCTTAAGGCCCTCCAGAAGCTTTTCGATTCCGTCATACTCGAGGGTCAAACGCCACAGGCATGGAACAGAGGTGTGGTGGTACTCTTCTTTAAAAAGGGCGACAATGCCCTGCTTAAGAATTATAGGCCCATCACACTTCTGAGCCATGTCTACAAGCTGTTTTCAAGAGTTATCACGAACCGTCTCGCGCGCAGGTTTGACGACTTCCAGCCTCCCGAACAAGCCGGATTCCGTAAAGGCTTTAGCACCGTAGACCACATACATACGCTGCGGCAGGTTATACAGAAGACCGAAGAGTATAACCAGCCTCTCTGCTTAGCGTTTGTGGACTACGAGAAAGCCTTCGATTCGATCGAGACATGGGCTGTGCTGCAGTCTCTTCAACGGTGCCAGATCGACTATCGGTACATCGAGGTGCTAAAGTGTTTGTACAAAAACGCCACTATGTCAGTTCGACTCCAGGACCAGACCTCGAAACCTATCCTTCTGCAGCGAGGTGTGAGACAGGGAGACGTTATCTCTCCGAAACTGTTCACCGCTGCACTGGAGGATGTCTTCAAGGTTCTGGATTGGAAAGGGCTAGGCATCAACATCAATGGCGAGTATATCACTAACCTTCGGTTTGCCGACGACATAGTTATCATGGCTGAGACCATGGAGAAACTCAGTACAATGCTCGATGACCTCAGTAGAGCCTCCGAAAGAGTGGGTCTTAAAATGAACATGGACAAGACAAAAGTCATGTCAAATGCCCATGTGACACCCACTCCCATGAAGATCGGAGACGCTACGCTCGAAGTTGTGGACGAGTATGTTTACCTAGGACAAATTGTCCAGCTAGGCAGGTCCAACTTCGAGAAAGAGGTCAATCGTCGAATCCGACTCGGCTGGGCAGCGTTCGGGAAGCTACGCAATATCTTTTCGTCCCACATACCACAGTGTCTCAAGACGAAAGTCTTTGACCAGTGCGTGTTGCCAGTGATGACCTATGGTACTGAAACGTGGTCGCTCACAATGGGCCTTATCAGAAGGCTAAAAGTCACCCAAAGGGCAATGGAGAGGGCTATGCTTGGAGTTTCCCTACGTGATCGAATCAGAAATGAAGAGATCCGCAGGAGAACCAAGGTAACCGACATAGCCCGAAGAATTGCCAAACTTAAGTGGCAATGGGCAGGGCACATTGCTCGCAGAACGGATGGCCGATGGGGTCGAAAGGTTCTGGAGTGGCGACCACGTACCGGAAGACGTAGCGTTGGAAGGCCTCCCACAAGATGGACCGATGACCTTGTGAAGGCCGCAGGAATCCGCTGGATGCGGAAAGCACAGAATCGGTCGAAGTGGCGGTGCTTGGGGGAGGCCTATGTCCAGCAGTGGACGTCTTTCGGCTGAAATGATGAAAAATGATGACAATAATTTGAATATTAACCATTCATAGATGCTGTAACTAAACATATCAATTTAACAATTATAGACAATTGTATTGAACATCCCTATACAATTTCAGTCGTATGGTAAAAAATGTACATCGCAATTCCAATTATGGCATGCGATTAAGATTGGACTTGCTTTCGATTCAGAATTGCAATCAAAAATAAAATATGTTACGCAATTAGGCTGCTGATTTCATAACGTCCATGTACAGACGCCAGCACATCAAGCTACCCGAAACTGTCAAATTTTCCCAATCAACTTTGAACCTTAGAACTCAGCGATAAAGTTGAAAATCTATTAAATAAATTTGACAGATTGTAGTAGCTTGATGTGCTGGCGTCTGTACCGATGTAGGTAATTCTCTTGAGGTTATAGCATGATTTCAGTGATAATTGCTCAATCATTATTACTACTTAACAAAAAGTTATTTCCTTCGTGCTACTTTTATAAATTTAAGGCTCCGTTGCCTTTTTATATGCTAAAAAGTAAGTGTTTTCTAACCTAATCATATTACAGTTTTAGAACAAAGTAAATACAGTTCTTTGGAATCGAAGTAAAGATTGCCGCAACATACCTACACATTAAAAACATTACCCTCCTTCTGGGGCAGTCGGGTAAAAATAACAAGTGACGCCCAGGAGGAGTAGAAACCTGGGAACAAGTCGGTAAATGGTGCATCCTGGGCAGTTAACCCTGGCTTGTATATGTATAACTGTGCGTTTGCACTGGGGAAACATCCAAACAAAACACGTTGAAATCTCTATTATACGTATAATTCCTGTCAAAAATTGTATGGAACATTGACAGAAAGTAAAGATTTTAACATGTTTTGTCGTGAATATTTCGCCAGTGTAAACGCACAGTTAGTCTAAGTATTTACATCATATTTGCGGACCCGGTAAATTTTTCTACGCTGGTCTCGACTCTCGCACGGCTCGTGCCGACAATAAAGATGAACGCCTTGAAAATATTCTGCGTACAGAAAATATTTCTGGAAGCTACAGAAATAATAGTGTTTCATCTAATTGGTAAAAGTTCGCATGAATGAGTGAGTGAGTTTGATATTTGCAAGTGCATGGTGAACTGGTACCTAAACCTACGGGTGAGCAAGGGTAGGATAATTAACTTGCGAAAAAAAATACAGAGCCATCTGGTATGATTTGATACTTGAAACTGACTTTTTCGCAGGGACGGTAACCGGTATGATTAATACGGGTATTAATCATTATTTAGGTTACAAAATATATATTTTTAAAGGTTACCTTAAACTGAATTTGAACCAGTATTAATGCCAAACGGGTTACTGAAATAAAAAGTCAAAGGGCGCGCATCGCTTGTGTGTGTAACCGGTATGAAAACGGTAAACTACGTAAATAATTCTTTTCTTCTTGGTTACCTAGATAGCGGTAATCTTAGTCGTAGAAGTAACCAAAATTCTTTGATACCTGCACGCAGCATGACCACAATAGAAACGGGTTTTGTCGACAGAAGATTAGACAAAATGACAGATAAACAATCACAATCTGTCATTTTGTCTATTCTTCCGCCGATAAAATTCGTTTCAATGGTTGTCATGCTACGCGTGTTGTATCGTAATTTAAACGCTTTTTCGTTACATCGTTACGTCGTCGTGAGTTCGTGACGATTTCTACCAGTTTACGTTCGTTCCAAAAAGCGTAGCGTTTTAAAAATGCGTGTGGGCGATTCGGGCCTTGACCCCTGACCGCAAGAGGGACCTCGACGTCCACGACCGAGCTCGGAACTTTGGAAGTGATCACGCGACCTCGTACGAGACGCTCGTTCGGCACTTTAATAGTATGATATACCGACGGTACCTACGTAATTATATTATCTCATACCACGCTCGATTTTGTCGACGCTATAATACTTTTACTAAATTAACTTACTTCTTACAATAAAGGAGTTGTTGTGTTCATAGTCCACGCCAATAATGGGCCCGATGTACCAGCGGTGCCTGTACAGTATCCCTCCGACCAATTGATAAAGAGCATACAGACTGACTTGCCATAAATGTTATTGATTAAACACCAAGTAGGTAGGTACTTAATTTGTTTATCATGAGTCGCTAATAACGAGCTTTAATATTAACTTGAGTAAAAATCTAGATTCTAGATCATAGGATGCTTAAATATATAAAGTTTTGGGGCGTCATTCGTCAAGAAATAAGTTGACAAAACCAAGACGAAGGTCAAAGACATTTTTGATAATGACCTTGTGAAGACTGAGAACGTCATGAAAAACATTGATGACTTGTTCTGTGATGTCTGCAGACAACTGAGACGACAATTTGTATTCCCATTAAAGTGTCGTCTGCAGTCATCTGACGCTTACTGTATCCCTGCCTAATATTGATGAAATAGGACACTGAAAATTTTACCATTAGTTAATTGAACTAAACTTCATTGTGTTAATTAATTAAGTCAACATGTTAGTGGGCTATTGTATCAGTAATTAAGTAAAGCCACTGTAATCGCATGTCACATCACATTAGTAAAGCACCCGGTTAAAGTTTAGAAAGAAACGTGCCGCCCGCGCCAAGGGGTAGGGGAGGACAGGAAGGGGGAGAGGGTTAGTTATTTTAAGACCATAGGCTTCTTATAGGTTTTCCTGTAATTTATATGTATAGAACTATTTTCTGTATTTTTCTCAAAATTTTAGGCTCAATAGTTTCGGAGATAAGGGGGAAATTTATGGTAAATTTTCATCTATTTTCTTAAATATCTTTAAAAGTATTTATTTTAGAATTATTAAAAAATAAATTGAGATCCTCACAACAAGCCCTTTCATTTGATATCACACAGTAGGTACAGTTTGCAAAACTTTTTTTTAAATTTTTCCATTGGCCCCCCGAAAAGACCCCCTATTCAAAATTCATTTATTTACGTTACACATTCGTGTTTGGGTCACAGAAATTGATATGTGTATCAAATTGCTGTGACAGATAGACAGACACAAGTGATCCTATAAGGGTTCCGTTTTTCCTTTTGAGGTACGGAACCCTAAAAATCCGCTACGTGCGAGTCGGATTCGCACACGAAGGGTTCCGCAACACCCTAGATTAGCAAATACTAAACGAAAAAATTATTATTGTTCATCTTAAATTAAAAAATCGCATGGATAAATTTATATTTCATAATGATACTATAAATTACAAAGTTATTTTTGCAATTGCAGCAAATCACCCATATTTAAATAAAATCCCTTATGAATCGGCGTTTTTAGTATTTCTTGATTATATACAACTATGGTACATGATATACAGAAGTTTCAAATTCCTAGCTTGTTTAGTTGTAGAGATAGGCTCCTACAAAAATGGTCTAAAACTGACAACTTTAACGGCCCCCTATTTCATCATTTTTTAAAATAAAAATTACGTTTGTTCCCTACTTAATGAGCTTTAGACAATGACAATGACATGCCAGTGTTAGAATTTTTTTTTTAAATCAAGAGTTTATTGTTGTAAAAATTAAATGGGGTCTCCATTTTTTTTAATTTTATTATTTTTTGTTATTGCAGCAATAGAAATACACAATCTGTGAAAATGTCGACTGTCTACCTATTACGGTTCATGAGATGCAGCCCGCTGACAGAAGATGGACAGCAGAGGCTAAGTAATAGGGTTCCGTTTGGCACCTTTCGGGTACGGAGCTCAAAAAAGGTATAAATATGGTAAATGTTGATGGTTTTTTTAAATCTTCAAAGTAAATTAATATTGTACATTATTATTTTACCTAGCACAAGGTGTACTTCCATAACAGGTAATCACAATGCTTTGTTGGTGCATTAATTCAAAATCAAAATATTTTATTTCACATAAACCTACAAGGGCACTTATGAAACGTCAGAAGCTAGGTGCACGGTTCAAATTGGTCGCTTCCTATGGAGAAGAGCCGGCAAGAAACTCCACGGTTACTCTTTTCAAAATAAATTGTTTCTACAATGTTTTCAAATTACAGTGTTAATAGGTATGGGAGGACAGTGTAGGCCTATCAACAAGTACCAGGTACTTAGTAAAATAGAAAATGGTCCACAAGTCTACAGCCTACAACGTTCTCACATTCACAAAATCTAAAAGAAAAGAATCTATATAAAAGATAAACAAAATAACAAAAATAAGGACCTATTTAAACCAAATGACATGATTGCCTAGTGGCATGATACAGCTGTAGTCAGCTGTAACAAATCTAATTTGATTTAAAAAAAAAAAAACATAGAAAATTGTAGGTATATTATGTCAAATACTGAAAAGATTATGTCAATGAAGTAGGTAAAAAAAAAAGTAAAATAAAATAATAATCGTAATTTGGGAGCAGTTAATAGACATTTACATTGTTATGCCGTTAATGAGGTACCAGGGAAGCCACATTTGCAGAAGGAATTATTGCCAGACTTCCTTGTCTTGGACGTAGTCTTTAATCTTATAATATGCTTTTTTGATAAGGACATTATATTTGAAAACCTTTTATTGTATACCAGATAATATACATAAATAAATAAAATAAATAATTATAGAAACCGTTTTTCAACATGCTTGAAAGACACTTGAATGTAAAATAGATGGATTTCTAATTTCAATCTTCCTATCTCTAACAGTTTGCATAGTGATTCCTGCTTTTCAAATCCTCACCTATGTATCCATTTTATGTAGGCATTATCCATACTTACTTCTTAACTTATAATAAAATGCAACAGTAACTCAGTCTGTTTTTTGTTTCCTTTTCTGGCCTAAACCACTAAACCTACCTGACCTGTAGACTAAGATGACCCACAGACCAGAATTACTTTTAATTATTTTATTATTTGTTAAAATACCAGCTGATAATAAATAAAATAGCTTGGCTCGCGAGGTTAGCGACATGTGGGATGTGTACTCAGCGATCATGGTGCCGATAGTCGTGACAGGGCTTAATCGCCAAGAGCCTCGACCAACACCCCTGACCGCCGGTAGCTTGGACCCTGTTCCCGATACCGGTGGGCTACTATTTTTTATGTTTCTATATTTTTTATATTTAAAAATGTAATTTATAAGTATTTTAATTAAATAAAGCAGTATATAAAATAGGAAAGATTAGTAAAATATCGGCAATTCAAATGACTCATTCGTGCCTTGCCTCAGATACTAGATAGTCAACTGACCTCTGTGAGGAAGCTGGTGACGTCGTAAACCTCGTTGTGAATGATAAGTACGGCGTCATTGCGCGTGCATCGTGACTTCAGCTCCTCGCGAGTGAACAACTTGGGCTGCTCCTCCATCGTAATTTGTATTCGTCACCACTTCTCAGTTAGAGTACCGTGAGTCCGCTTGCCTGTGCGTGCCTCTGCACACCACACCAAACAATCAAACACTGGATAAGCACAAAACTGTATTATCACTGTGTAGACGTGTCGACGCTTAGACTGCAATCATTCAACAGATTTACGAATATCATACAGCAAAAGCCTCACTCACCACCGTATTTTGCTTTGACAGATTGACACTTTAACATTTGACAGCAATCAATGACACTCAAAGGCTGCGTTCCGAGTTAAGCTGTAAAGGATTTGAGCATGCTAACACTCGTTCCGAATTGGCGTGAGCCACAGATTACTAATATGTAGTGGCGTGAGTCACAGATTACTAATATGTAGTGGCGTGAGCGCGATAACGATGCTCCTGAAAGGGGATAAAAACTGCCACTTGCTCACGTCAGATGGCGCTGATCTCCGGCGTTTTATAATTTTGACAGCTGGCCATATTTTTTTGTAAACACATTATTAATTGTTGAGCCTAGTTGCGCAGCTGTTTACTGCAAAAGTACGGGGACTCATGTATTTGTCAAAGATGTTAGAAGAAGAAAACTGGGAGAAAGCTCTCCGAAAAAAATGGAATCCGATATTTCGTCGAGACGATGTGCCTTTTATGGGAGAAAGTGGTTTATAGGTGATGCTCCCAAGAGAACTAAGTCTGTTTTCATTACATAAAGGCACCTGTGATGTGATATTATGTAAATTATAGTAAAGTATGTGTGTGTTTATATTATCATATTAGATCAGTGGTAGAAGTGCTATATCTGAGGTTTTTCAGTCAGGAAGATCATGCCCGAGTTGGTTTTCAACTCTGACCAGGTTATTTCTATCGTACGCCTTCAGTCTTTAATAAAATACGAACTTATAGTCAACAAACACAATATAATCTATAAATTATAAAACGTTCATAATTTATTGACTTTTCCACTAAAGCTGCTTTTTTACCAGGAGTAGACGCTTCTCCTGTCCTTAGGTCGTATTTTAATAGTGCTACACTCCCAAGTCTCATACTTATTTATCTAGTTTTCGTATAATTTGTGATCGACACAAAAGTAAACAAACATAACAATGGCGGTTTAAAGACGTACAACTGTGCTGCCATCCGTTCTGAGCTTTCAGTTTTTAACCTCATTTAATGCTATTTCAGTTGTTCAATAAACGTTTTTCTTTACTTTATAGCACATGGTTGAAAAAAATGTATGGAAAAATATGTTAAAAAGTACATATTTCGACTTTCGTACAAGTGCCCTTGACTTCCTTTGGCACGATTATATCCCTTATTTTTCTGCATATAATACTTTTTATTAGACTGTGGCACCACCTTGGATAGGTTAGATTTTCTCTTGATCATTTATACAGAAATAGAACTTTTATGGACATTGGTGGAAGGTATTCCACCTGTCTCCTTTTACGAGTATTGGAGGTGAAACAGTCAAGGAGCGGAAGAGAAACTTCAACTTGCAGAAACTATTGTATAATTGTTACACGTATGAAGGTATAACGTTAGGTAGACTATTAGTACTTATTGTTAATATATTACTTTCCTCTATGGTGGTAAATGTCACTCATGTCACTGGCAATGTGAAACTTTGTCTATTTGACAGATTGTGTTTTTATCTAGACTCACTGAAAAATATAAAACTCTTCTTCCTGTACTTAATGTAAAATGGTATCCTTATAAAATAAAACTATTATATCTTAAAAACAAGTGTTTGATGCTAGATTCTGTCCGCCCTAACCCTTCACACTTATAACTATTTAGAATCGTAGGGACAAAATACTAATGACGTAATATCTAGTCTGTCCCGCGACGGTTAACAAGCAAGCGAGCGACGCTTGTAAAAAAGGCACGTTGTAGGTAACACCCCGGACCGTGGCTTCGTGTTCCAACTTACAAAGGGTGCGTTCCTGACAACTTTTAACTAAACATAACACAGGCGACACCACGTATACTAATGTGCGTTCACAAATTCACAATACGTGACGCCACAAACTTATTTGTTTGAATGATCAAAAGAAAAGTCAAGTTTTGCAGAAAACCTCCAACCCGAGTCGACACTCTCTAGGCAAGACGAGGTGAAACGAGCGCGATAATGTGAATGGCGCCCTCGTCTCGTCGTCTCTCGCTTCGCCTCGCGCGCCCTCCACCCAGTGTCGGTATTTTGATCCGAGTCAAAGGACGTGAGGCGCGAGGCGTGACGGGCAACTGAATAAAACGAGTGTGGATGGGTTGCACTCGTGTAGCCTCCGCTTGCTGCTGCTTGCGGCTCGTGTAAGGTCCTCCATGCGGCGCACTCGCGAGAGTGTGGACCCGAGTTAAGAATTATGAGAATGCATAATGTAAGAGCAAGTAAAGCGAGCTCGAAAAATGTTGTACAAATTTGGATTAGTTACATTTTTCTTTTGACCATTTATAGAACATTACATTCATTTGAACAGGAGTTACTTTGTTGACCTATGCTATGCAGTAAAATTGCAGAATCAAGAGAATGTAAGAACGAGCAAAGTGAACTCGAAAATTGAAGCACGACGCCTCGGAAAGGTTCGGTTTTCTTTAGTCCATTCATTCAGAAGTAGGAAAACTTTTCACAGTACTTACCTACAATATTATGAAACGTTCGGGTTTTGAAAACTAAACTAGCCCTAACCTTTTCTAAACCAAGAACATAAAATTTAGAGTGCCTCCGCTGCCGGCGCCGGTTGCTGAATTGGCTGCTGGCGGCGGCGCTGAGTTTGGAAAAATAAAGCGTAAAACGGCGTTGGCATATTGGAGTAGATAGGCAGGGTAGGCATAATTAAAAAATATGTAATAACCCATTATTGGAACGAAGTTCTTGAACGTGGCTTGTAAACTTTCAGAAATCGTCAAAATCCAAGACGGCGGCTCTCAAAAATTTTAAATTTTTCATCATGGGTTTTATTTTCATGGTTTTCAAGGGTGCACTGCAAAAGCCAATAGTGAGGTCAAAATGAAAATACAAGATGGAGGCTGCAAAAAAAATTTGTTTTAAATCTTATGTAAGAAAGAACTTCGTTCCTGACGGGGGTCCCCCGACCGCACACGTTTTTTTTTCCATTATTATATTTCCATAATCAATGATTTCCATATTCCAGTAATCAAGTACTAGACAAGTACCCGGAATTGAACTACTTAGATTAGGTTAAATATTTTTACTCGCAAAAAAAGATTAGACTATGTTAGACTAGGTAGGTGACTCCCTGTGGCTGGCCATCGGCGAGTCGAAAACGCGAGCCAGGGAAGAACTGCTGGAGACCCTAGATGGGGATCCGTGGGGGCGCCCTTACCGTACAGTCCGAGGGAAACTTCGGCCCTGGGCCCCCCCATTAACGGAAGGTCTCGAGCCACAGTTGCTCGAAGAAGTGGTCTCAGCTCTCTTCCCTGCGAGATCAGAGCATGAACCACCGCCAATGACTCTGCCAACAGCCGCAGAGCCTGATGAAGAGGAGAGCGAAAGCGTCCCAGAGGTGACGCAACCTGAGATGAGGGCGGCCGTAACGCGGCTCCGGGCTAAGAATACGGCTCCGGGACCCGATGGGGTTCCTGGACGTGCTCTAGTCCGCGCTCTTAAGGACCTGGAGCCCCCACTGAGAGGACTTTTCTCAGCGTGCCTTGAGCGGGGCCAGTTTCCTAATCAGTGGAAAGCAGGCCGACTGGTCCTGCTCAGGAAGGTGGGGCGCCCTGCGGACTCACCATCCGCTTATCGGCTCATAGTGTTGCTAGACGAGGTAGGCAAGCTGTTTGAGCGAATAATCGCAGACCGCATCGTCAGCCACTTGTGCAGAGAGGGGCCGAACCTGGACGACAGCCAGTTTGGGTTTCGTCATGGGCGCTCTACCATTGACGCCATAATGAGGGTTAGAGTTCTGGCAGAGGAAGCGGTATCCCGGGGCGGGGTGTTGCTAGCGGTCTCCTTGGACATCTCTAACGCATTCAACACCCTGCCTTGGAGTTGCATAATGCAACTCCAAGGCAGGGTGTTGAATGCGCTACGTTACCACCGGGTGCCTCCCTACCTCTGCCACGTTGTGGGGGCTTATTTAGCAGGGAGGTGTGTTACCTACACGGGACGCGATAGCAGAGGCCGGCGCGACATGTCGTGCGGTGTTCCACAGGGTTCGGTTGTGGGCCCACTCCTGTGGAACATCGGCTATGACTGGGTGCTGAGAGGCGAGCTTCTACCGGGGGTGAACCTCACTTGCTATGCGGATGACACGCTGGTCACGGCTCGGGGAAGTTCGCACAAGGAGGCAGCGTTGCTGGCTACGGTTGCGGTCTCGCAGGTCGTGAGTCGCATACGACGCCTGGGCTTAGAGGTGGCCCTCAACAAGTCAGAGGCCATCGCATTCCATGGCCCTCGACGGGCGCCGCCGCCAGGGTCACACATTGTAGTCGGAGGGGCTCGTATCGCTGTCGAGTCAACTATGAAGTACCTAGGATTGGTGCTCGACAGCCGATGGAACTTCGGCCCCCATTTTCAGCGGCTGGTGCCCAAACTGATGGGTGCAGCGGGTGCGCTGTCAACGCTGCTTCCCAATTTGGGGGGCCCGAGCACCGCTTGTAGGCGGTTATACGTGGGGATCGTGCGATCAATGGCCCTCTATGGAGCCCCGGTGTGGGCAGCTGACCTGACGGCTGGCAGCATCGCAGTACTGCGAAAACCGCAAAGAGCGATGGCCGTCAGAGTCATAAGGGGATATCGCACGATCTCTTACGAGGCAGCTTGCGCATTGGCCGGATCCCCACCCTGGGACCTGGAGGCGAAAACACTCGCGACACTGCATCTGTGGCGCGAGGAGGCCAAGACACGGGGCGAGAGACTGATGCAGCGGCAGATCACACTGCGCCGGTCAGAGCTCCGTCAGGTCATGGTGGCGGAATGGCGGGAGAGGCTCTTGGAACCTACCGC
Source organism: Agrochola lychnidis (assembly GCA_963680765.1). Classification (NCBI taxonomy): domain Eukaryota; kingdom Metazoa; phylum Arthropoda; class Insecta; order Lepidoptera; family Noctuidae; genus Agrochola; species Agrochola lychnidis. Next base: position 1,151,287 of record OY796850.1, on the reverse strand, counting down.
CGGCCTGGATTTAATCAAGGCAATCCGGCCAGTGCTCGACGACTGGCTCGGGAGGAGGCACGGCTCCCTGACGTTTCGGGCGACGCAGGTGCTCTCGGGGCACGGCAAGTACTTGTGTCGCATAGGCAGGGAGCCGGACGCTCGGTGCCATCACTGCGTCCACTGTCTGGAGGACACGGCGTGGCATACGCTGGCCGAATGTGTCGCATGGGAGGAGCCACGCCGTGGCCTCGTTTCAGAAGTGGGGAATGACCTGTCGCTGCCAACCGTAGTTCGTTCGATGGTCGGCAGTGCAGAGTCCTGGGACGCGGTGGTATCCTTTTGCGAAACAGTTATCTCGCAGAAGGAGGCTGCGGAAAGGGAAAGGGAGATCACCAGTACTCTCCCGTCCCGCAGCAGGCGCACTGGGCGTCGGCGGAGGGCAGATAATGCCCTCTTCCAGCCCCCCTAAATGGGTCCAGGGGTGGCGGACTCGGGGATATCCCTCGCCCCCCATCATACAGGACCCGAGATGGCGGCGCGTAGTGTTCCACGCGCGCCTCTATAAGACGTTATTAGGGGAGTTTCACTCCCCCTACGGATCGGGGCCCGCAGAGCACGGGTCGTCACTAGTCCGGGGCAGCGGAAGTCGCATTTGCACCCGCAGCCCCCGACGCAAGTGTGAGAGGGAACACCGGGGTGGTTTTAGTCAGTAAGAGTCTGACAGACCCCTTTGCCCACCCCAGGGCAGAGGACATCCATGAGGATTTCCACCCCGATAATAAAAAAAAAAAAAAAAAAAAAAAGGTAGGTGACTCCCAGGAGTCACCTACGCACTTGAAGCCGAGCGACCGAAGCGAGCGTGCCGCGGCAACAGCCGGCGAGTGCCAAAAACGACTAGAATATATAGAAAAAACACTTTAGTTAGGGTTAGTTAGTCGGAGTTCTGAATAAGTACTGGAAGGGTTTCCAACTTTCCATAAACGCCGCGCCGCGCCGTCAGTGGGCTTTAAATCGATCTTCATAGACTTAGGGATCAACTTAGTCATTTTTTTAAGTGAAAACTTCTTTAGCATCGTTGTGATTTGAAAATCGATGAAACGAAAGAGCGACAGTAAAAAGAGATAGACACAAATTCATAAGATTTAACGTGGGAGAAAATGAGATAGGAAGCATTATACAGTGTTTCTTATGTTCGTGGTTCTCTGAAGCTGAAGTTTGTTTGTTTGCTTGAACGCGCTAATCTCATAAATACTGGTCCGATTTGAAAAATTCTTTCAGTGTTAGATAGCCCATTTATTGAGGAAGGCTATATACTATATATCATCACGCTAAGACCAATAGAGGCGGAGCAACAATGAAGAATGTTTCAAAATCGGGGGGTTTTATTTTTCCTTTTGAGAGCTTCCGCTGCGTGCGCTGCGTAAACGAATAAAGTTTCGCAAAAATCATGTGACAGAATTGTTCCCCTTTAAAAGTTCTAAAAAAAAGTCCGCGACAGCATATGTCTATCTTTTAAGGTTGGCTCACTATAACCTTTTTATGCTAACCAAATTTGTTCTAAAATAATGCATTAGGTATTTGCGAAGGTGTTCTAAGAAGAAAATTGCGAGAAAACTCCGAAAAAAAAAAAATGGAATCCGATATTTCGTCGAGACGATGTGCTATCCTTTAAGCCTTATAGGAGAAAAAGTGGGGGGGGGGGCGTATGTAATAAGGTTGGAAACTTTTGCAACGATTCTCAAACGATTAGCAATAGCAAAAGTTCAGAATAATTAAATCGGGGGCTAACTTCACACAGGTAGGCATTTTGGTCAAGTGCGAGTGGTCAATAAAAATCAGTAAAATTGATACAAACTATGAAAAACATTTTTCTAGGATCTAGGACATCATTCAGGTTTCAAACATTTGTACTTACCCAAAAATAAAAGGGCCGGCCAGGAAAAATAGTTTTCTTACGGGAAATAACACCAAATAACATCCTCAAAATCTTCCGCTGCTACGTATCTTACAATAAACTAGCTGACCCAGCAAACGCCGTTTTGCCATATTAATGTTTGGGGTGTACCACCCTTATCACTTAGGGGTTTGAAAAATAGATTACGACCGATTCTCAGACCAACCGAATTTAGGGTGAATCACCCAATTGCTAGCACTCCACCAATTATCAGCACCTCGGCGAATAAGTTAAAATATCAGTTTCTCTTTTTGGTTGTAGTATTACAAAGTAAAAAAATATACTAGGTAAATACTACTTTATACAGTGGCAACATTTTCAATACGTTTAACTTCAAAAACGGCGGCAGGATCGTAATTCAAAGTCTGTCTGCAGTTGTTGGTGTTTTTCGGCCATATTTAAGGCTTGTGCAGACCAGCGCGATATCGCGGGCGCGACAGGCAGCGCTACCAGTATCGCGCCCGCGATATCGCGCTGGTCTGCATGAGCCTTTACTCACTGGAGGTAAGTTTGGCGGTCAATTTATCATTCTGTTTCTGTTAGGAAAGCACTTCCAGGGTTATTTTTGAATTTGTTGGTTGCTAGGCTACACTTGACTGTTATGTACTTTTGATATCGCACGCATTATATATTTAGTAAAAACCAAATTCCACTGCGTTTACTTTAATATGATAGCAGTGCGTGCAAAAACGAGAGCTTAAAAGTTTTATATTTGTTTCCTAAAGAATAAAAGTTCGAAAGAGTGAATCATGTTGTCTTCAAAAATGAAACTCGAAATAGGACTATTCAATGGAACCAACTGGCCGACCTGGAAATATAAAGTGATTTTGCTGCTGCGGAGTAACACAGGCACCTTAGAAGCGGTGCAGGGTACTCTAGTAAAGCCTGCACACCCGGGTGAAGGAGCCACAGCGGAAGCTCTTACAAAGTACAAGGTAGAGTGTGACAGCTATAATAAAACAGAAAGCACAGCACTATTACTACTGACTACTAATATGACCGACGAAATGCTGAACAAAGTAATGCGTTTTACAACTGCGAGTGATATGTGGGACGAATTAAACAACCTTTACGAACGAGGATCACAGGACCGAACCTACGATCTGTGTATGCAACTGTTTAATTACAAGAAAGACCCCACTCATGACATGGGTTCGCATATGTCTGCGATAAAGAATATATGGCATGATCTGAATCAAGCTTTATCAACAGTTTGTAATCAACTACCAGAAATTCTTTTGATATGCAAGATATTGGATTCCCTGCCAGAAGAGTATTTCAGTTTTAAATCAAGTTGGCTACTGATTACATTGAAAGATCGTACAATCGAGAACTTGACCACCCAGTTGTGCGCTCACGAGAGAGCTTTGAAAGATAAAAATAAATCTGAAGCTGAAGGTGAATCCAGCACAGAGGTACTAGTAGTAAATAACAGAAAGCAAGATTACAAAAAGAATTTCAAGTGCAACTACTGCGGAGCAAGCGGACATCGAGTAAAGCAATGCAAGAAATGGATTACGGATGGGAGACCCCCAAAACCTCCAAAGGAATCCAAATCAAATGCTGCTACATTGACAAGTTTAGCTTTATCTCTTGGTGAGAGTATTGATAAAGACTCATGGTACGTAGATAATGGAGCAACAAGTCACGTAACCAATAGAGGAGATCAGTATGTATCTTTCGAGTACTTTAGTGAATCTCACAGAGTAATGACAGCAAATGGTGAAAATATTGAAGCTATCGGAAAAGGCTCAATAAAAGTAAAAGCTGACATTAATGGCCAAAACGAAACAATTACGCTCACAAATGTTTGGTATGTTCCCTGTATACAAAGAAATTTGTTCTCAGTGCTAGCCGCACAAGATCTTTGTGAAAATAGCTCCTTTGAGTCAAATACTCGATCATGTTTTTTAAGGTTGACGGTAAGACAAAGTTAGTCGGTACTCGTGACAAGTATGGAGGTTTGTACAAACTTAAAATACAAGTCATTACACCTAAAATTGAGATTAACCAACTAACAGCTACTAACCAACTTCAATTGTACCATGAACGTTTGGGACACCAAAACAAAAGACATGTCAAACAAGTTATGGAAAGAGAATTTGGTATGCAATTCAAATCTAACAATAACAAAGAAGTTTGCGAAGGTTGCGTTTATGGAAAAGCCCACAGAAGGACGTTTGGGACCAGAGAAAGAACTACAAGACTTGGAGAGCTAATACACACTGATGTATGTGGACCGTTTGTTTATTCGATCTCAAAGTATAGATACTTTGTTCTATTCAAGGATGATTTCACCCGTTTTCGTTACGTATACTTCTTACGACAAAAGTCTGAAGTTCAAGCACGCTTGAATGATTTTATAGCAGAAGCTAAGACATCAGGACACGTCATTCAAGAGTTGCTAAGCGACAATGGAGGCGAATTCGACAATGAACAAGTACGAAGTACGCTAAGACAACATGGGATTAAACAGAGGCTGACAATGCCCTACACTCCTGAACAAAACGGTTGTGCCGAAAGAGATAATCGAACAATTGTTGAGATGGCAAGAGCACTTATACACGCTCATGATGAGATACCTAAAGGTTTATGGGCTGAAGTAGTGCAAGCTTCAGTGTACATATTAAATCGTACGGGACCCACTCCAAATATTGAAAAGTCACCGTATGAGTTATGGTACAATAAGAAACCTAAAATAAATCATCTCAGAATCATTGGTTGTGTGTGTTACGTGCATGTCCCAAAACAAAAGAGAAAGAAGTTAGATAAAAAAGCAAAGAAAGGAATTCTTATAGGATATGACGGTGATGATGGGTATCGAGTTTATGATACAAAGAACTTTAAATTGTTGCGTTCCAGAGATGTAACTTTTGAAGAAGTACCTCTGTTAGACCGAGACATACCTGTTACTGAGGAACCTGAAATCAAAAAGAATACCTATGAGCTACCTACTTCTTCCATAGACGATCAACCACACTTAGAAGTACTTAATCAACGTGATAGTAATGCAATAGAACGACAAGAAGAAGATACTTGGTTTGAAACAGGTGATAGTAATGAAGAAGAACGACAAGAAGAAGATACTCAAACTGTTGTTGAAGGTAACAGTCATGTACTTCGTGATCGGAGTAAAATTAGACCTCCAGAAAGATTTAATTTTGAACAATTCATCCATCAAGTCATTGCTGTTCCAGAACCATCTTCATATCGAGAAGCCATGCAAAGTACTGAAAAAGACAAGTGGGTTGAGGCTATGAATAATGAGATAAATTCTCTGAAAGAGAATGAGACATGGAAACTGACACAGTTACCAAATAATAAAAAAGCCCTTAACTGCAAATGGGTATTCAAGGTAAAGAAGAACCCTGATGGCTCGATTGACAAGTATAAAGCGAGACTAGTTGCAGTTGGCTATTCACAGAAAAAGGGAATAGACTACCACGAGACATTTAGCCCTGTTGCGAAACTAAGCACAATCCGAGTATTATTAAGTATAGCCGCAAATTAAGGTTTGTCGTTACAACAATTTGACGTCTCAACAGCTTTCCTATATGGCAAGGTGAAGGAAGAGATATACATGCGACAACCTGAGGGATATAATGACGGATCTGGCAAGGTGTGCAAGCTGATAAAAAGTCTTTATGGACTTAAACAGGCACCTAAATGTTGGAATGAGTGCATTCACGACTTTTTTATTGAATCTGGCTTTACACAGAGCGAAGCAGATCCATGTTTATACGTGAGACAACGTGGAAAAACAAAGATTTTGCTTGCTTTGTACGTTGATGATGGATTATTGGCTTCGTCTGATGACGTAGAAGCTGATAACTTTATTGAAAAAGAACTCAAAGGACGTTTCAAAATAACGACCAAGCCACCATCGTACTTTCTTGGACTAGAGTTAGAGCGACACAATGATGGAACTATAAGAGTTCATCAAGCCGCCTATACTAAAAAGGTTTTGGAGAAGTATGGAATGAGTGACTGTAAAGCCGTTGGAACACCAATAGTTAAAGATATTCCTGTAAAAAAGTTGGCGGAAGAGATCTGTGACACAAAATTTCCCTATAGACAAGCTGTGGGAGCGTTGGCTTATCTCATGGTAGGTCAAAGGCCTGATATTGCCTATGCAGTCGGAGTCGTATCCAGATCCTTAGATAAACCCACTAATACGAATGTGTTACAAGTGAAGAGAATCTTTCGTTACCTCAAAGGAACAATCGAGACTGGTCTAGAGTTTAAAAAGAATGAGAAACGACTCATGTGTTACAGTGATGCAGATCATGGAGGCGACAACTTGAGTGGTTGTTCTACTAGCGGGTTGATATGCATGTTCGCTGGATCAGCAATCTCCTGGAGAAGTGTGAAGCAAACCTCAGTTGCGCTGTCGTCCACAGAAGCAGAAATAGTAGCTGCTAGTGAGGCGTGCCGTGAAATGATTTGGCTAAAGCGATTGTTTAAAAATTTAAGTGAAAAATTAGAAACGCCAGTACTGCTCATTGATAATGAGTCTGCAATAAAACTAGCTCATAATCCGCCTTACGAATATCATCGCAAGACAAAGCACATCAAGCTAAGACATTTCTATGTAAGGCATTGTGTGTCTGAAGGAGATATCCAAATTGTGCAAGTGCCTACGCAAGAACAATTGGCTGATATATTTACAAAGCCATTATTCAAACCAAGACTGGTAAAACTTTGCGAAGACTTCGGTTTGAAAAAGAAGAGGGAATGTTAGGAAAGCACTTCCAGGGTTATTTTTGAATTTGTTTGTTGCTAGGCTACACTTGACTGTTATGTACTTTTGATATCGCACGCATTATATATTTAGTAAAAACCAAATTCCACTGCGTTTACTTTAATAGTTTCTAATATTTTATGAGAATTCTAATGAAATCTTAGTTTTTATACGTTTTATGAGGTATTTTTAGTTAGTTATTTCAATAGGATTTTAAAGGTTTCCGTTAGATTATTTCAAAATATGGGGTGCCAACATCTGGGTATATTTTTAAACAGAAATCCAATTTATCAGCACCCATGCTGAAAATTTTGTTATTTAAGTGTAGACTAAATTACAGGTTCTTTTAAAAAAATTGTGTTTTTCAGTAAAGATTAAGAATGAATTTGAATGTAAAAAATATGATGTGACATCATTTTCCAAATGTTGACACCATGCTGAAACTATATTTTACCATTTATCCGCATAGTGCTGATAACTGGTTAACTTTTATGCCGATAATTGGATTTATCTCATTTGAACTGTTTGTTGAGTGATTGGGCCTATATCCCTACTTAATAAAATTTCATAAAAATCGATCAAGCCATTTCGGAGGAGTATGGCAACTAACATTGTGACACGAAAATTTTATAAAAGATAAGATTTAAGATGAAATTGAAGTGTCTGTTTGTAATGTCAAAATAACAGCTTTTTACTAAATGCGCATGAAAGTTTAAACGGTACGTTCAATAAAAACCGGCCAAGTGCGTGTCGGACCACGCACAATGAAGGGTTCCGTAGTTGGGATGAATTAATCCCAAAACAAACTTAACTTTGTAGTTGAAAAATATGTTCTCCCATACGGAATGTATGGGAAAACATGTTTTTGCAACTGCAAAGTTAAGTTGGTCGATTATTACTCGTTAACTTGTAGAGCCTACTTAGCTGTGATAGTTTTCCTTTTAATTTCGTTATATAAACTACCGTTGTGATTTTTTTCACACACCCAAAACCAACCATTTAGCCGGCAGGGGGGGGGGACACTTGACTCTAACAAAAATTAGCACTTTAAAGCTTAATATTTCGCAAACGGATCCCTGAATCCAAAAATGGTTTTCACAAACTCACAATGTTTTTAAAGGATCTTTCCAATGATACCCCTTACTATGGGTTAAAAAAAGAAAAAAAAACTTTTTACAAAAAAAAAACAACCGACCTCCAAAAAAAACACTACAAAGTTAAAAATAAATTTAATTTCGGAAGTCGGTGTCTTGGGTTTTGTATTTTCATTTTTTGCCACCGACTTCCGAAATTAAAGTTATTTTTCACTTTGTAGTGTTTTTTTTGGAGGTCGGTTGTTTTTTTTTTGTAAAAAGTTTTTATTTTTCACTTTTTAGTTGTGGTACCTACCCCACACACATTCGAATACCACTATCTGCTACCAATGACAGAAACTTAACATATCATCTACATACTAAGTGGGAAAAAAATACGTATTTTGTACCTAACTCAAAAACTATCCAAGCAAAGTTAATAAAATTTATATGGGACCAATTCGAGACCACACCCTTTCAAACAAAAAAAGAATTTTCAAAATCAGTCCACAATTGACGGAGAAATCGGTGGACATACATAAAAAAAAAAAAAAAAAAACAAACATACGCGACGAACATATATAACCTCTTCCTTTTTGGAAGTTAATTAAAATATATACCTATGCCAAATTACAGTTTTCTAGTACTAAGGGTCTCGGAGCTAGACCGCGGACAGACAGACAGACAGACGGACATGACGAAACTATAAGGGTTCCTTGTTTACTACGGAACCCTAAAAAACACAGTATTTTATTTTTTTTTGTCTATTTGTGCCGGCTAATCTCCGAAACAGCTGGACCGATTTTGACGGGACTTTCACTGGCAGATAGCTGATGTTATAAGGAGTAACTTAACCTTTCAACTGTATTAACGAGACACAATAGAATTTTAATTGTTATCCACTTCAATGAGGCGTCGTAACAGATGATGAGTTAAGCTAGTTTTATTTTAGGAAATTAAACAAATAAATAAAATTGATGTATAAAATTCCACGCAGACGAAGCCGCGGATAACAGCTAGTTTGTCATAAGAACTTAAAACTAGCAGTTTGCTTATAATGAGATACTTCTGTGATTTTATCTCATCCCTTCCTTCTCTATGGTTACGGAACCCTAAAAACGTGCTAGGGTAGCCCAGCTAGCCTGCGAAATTCAAATTTTCTTACGTTTTTTTTTAAAACTTGCATTTTAGTGTCAGTGTATGTTGATTAAAATATGCTTCACGACCATAACAAATTTTTATACAGCTTTATGAAATTTATAATTAGTATGTGCATGAGCAATTACAAGCTACATGACCATTGCAATTTTGAACTAATATGGGACGTCTATTTGTCACAGCAACTCTCTTGATTGGGTGTTTTTGACAGATTTGTCATACTGATGGACATATGCTTCGACTTCTACCTTAACGTTTGCCGATTCGCGATCTCCACTCAAGAATACGTCTACTCTACCCCAACAGCCATCGGATCTATGGCTAATATGGCCAGCCCATTGCCAGTTCAGCTTGCTTATTCTTTGAGCATTGTCGACAACTTTGGCTTGACGCTCCGTTGTGACGGATTCTATCCCTCAGAGAGATTCCAAGCATAGCCAATGGGCTATGCTAGCTATGGAATGCCATAGCTTGCTGAGCAAGCTGGAATTTACTAACCAGGCATAACCACACGTCTTCATAGCTCTTCGATTTTTTTGTTCTAGGACATGCGAGATTCCTCCACCGTTTTGAGAGCAATAGTGATGAAATTATTTACACAAAGTAAACCACCTGCTTAGGTTGGAACCCACAACCTACATCTCGTAAGTCGGGGCCGTTACCACTGGGCCACCACTGCACGCACATACTAGATTAATGAACACTATATAAATATCAATGATTTATTTTAGGCACTTACAACAGTAACTATCGGGACAAAATAACAAAATGTTCTACATAAACTAACTAAAATTATTTAACGTTCAGGATGTGTCTTGCCTACAGTCTGACAGAGCCGGCTTCTTGGACATCTTTCTGTTTGTGCGCACCATCACAGAACGGTCTGTTCTTTGTTTGTTTACAGTTACACAGCCAGTAATCCTTAGTCTTTTCCACAGTAAATCTAACAGGTCTAGAAAGAAACAATCATTGAAATATCATAAACCTGAAACTTTAGCAATCTAACAAGATCATAATCCTAAAGCAAAAGAAGTCTTCTACTGCACACTTAGCATGACAACCATAGAAACGGGTTTTAGCGACGGAAGAATAGACAATATGACAAATAAACAACCACAATCTGTCATTTTGTCTATTCTTCCATCGACAAAACTCGTTTCTATGGTTGTCATGCTATGCGTGCTGGATGCAGGCTTGACCTAAGAATTGCCAACCGTATGCAAAATATATGCTTGGCTGTAAGTCCACCAGCCACAATATACAATAAAATATCCCCAAAATGTTTCTTTGTTTCAGCTACAAAATAAGGAACATTATAACAAAGAGTGTTGTGAGCATAATTTACCTCTGTGTTATTTTAAGATATATATCCTTATGGGTACCATCACATAACGGCTGTGACTTGGATCGTCCACATAAGCACCAATGATACGTCTTCCCTGCCTCGAGGGTTAGCTTAAAGGGTTTCTTATCATACACAGCACCATTATCTTTTTGATTTGTCGCAGAGTATACTGATGCCAAAGGATTCTTCGGGATCTCGGGCTTGGAGCTTTTTGTTGAATAGTTTGTCTGCAAATAAAAGTCAATAAATAATGGTTACATAGATAACTGGGAGATACTTTGGTTAGAAAGAAGAGATCTTAATGGTTAAATGTTTAACTCACCGATCTTAGGACATTTGTGACAAGAAGTTGGGAAGGTTTTCTAATAAACATGGTTTTAACCTTCTTAATATGATTTCTTAATCCTTTTTTGGTAGGTATTTAAAACATTTATCTAAAATATGTAATCTAAATCGACACTCCTCGATCGTCACATTCGTCACAATCATAGACTATTATTTATCAGAACAGTGTTGTTATCGTAAAAATCTTAGCTGCCGAGCTGAGCTGTCACCCATGGCTGTCACAGTCTGGTATTGGGTATTACCATATTTTAAAGTAAAAATGACTAAATTGCTGTATTTATTCACTAATATTAACATAATTAGGAAAAACGAAAATTTTATCAGCCTAGGGTAATTCTCGTACAGTCACATGTGGAAAAAATCTATTCCTCATTTGTTTTTTCTACAAGAATCTATCGTTTCTATTACTTTAGATTCATGTTTATCTAGAGTGTACATAACTTATCTTATCTTCTCGCACATATATCACGTGACACCTTAGACTTGGTCCTTGATTTTTGCCTAGATTTTGAATCCGTTGTCATCGATTTACAGTATACAAGGAACCCTTATAGTTTCGTCATGTCCGTCTGTCTGTCTGTCTGTCTGTCCGCAGTCTAGCTCCGAGACCCTTAGTACTAGAAAGCTGTTATTTGGCATAGGTATACATATTAATTACGCCGACAAAGTGGTAAAACAAAATTATGAAAAACATTTTTTTTTAGGGTACCTCTCATACACGTAAAGTGGTGATGTTTATTTTTTTATTTTTTTTACCCCATGGTGAAGGGTATCATTGGAAAGGTCCTTCAAAAACATTGTGAGTTTGTGGAAACCATTTTTGGATTCAGGGATTCGTTTGTGAAATATTAAGCTTTAAAGTGCTAATTTTTGTTAGAGTCAAGTGTCCCCCCCCCCCCTGCCGGCTAAACGGTTGGTTTTGGGTGTGTGAAAAAAATCACAACAGTAGTTTATATAACGAAATTAAAAGGAAAACTATCACAGCTAAGTAGGCTTTACTGTGCGTTCGCACTGGCGAAACATTTACAGCGAAACATGTTGGAATCTCTATTTTCTGTCAATTTTCCATACAAAGTTTGACAGGCACTAGAGATTTCAACATGTTTTGTTGTGATGTTTCGCCAGTGCGAACGCATAGTTACAGGTTAACGAGTAATAATCGACCAACTTTGCAGTTGCAAAAACATGTTTTCCCATACATTCCGTATGGGAGAACATATTTTTCAACTACAAAGTTAAGTTTGTTTTTGGGATAAATTCATCCCAACTACGGAACCCTTCATTGTGCGTGGTCCAACACGCACTTGGCCGGTTTTTTTTTGTTAAAAGTTTTTTTATGGTAACGTGGTAGTTTCTGGGCCACAGAGCATGTAACTTTATTCTGGGCTAGTGACAACATCTCATTGAGTATATATGTTCTGTGGACAACATTGACAAAATCCGCTTCGACATTCAGGTCTGTGTTCCATCGATACCACCACGGCGTTATCCGCGTAAAACGGATCGTGCCACCTACACACGCAGCCTTGATTCCAAGCTAGCGATGCTAAGCGATCCGGTGACATATGCGGACACGACACAGATTGAGGCACAAGTAAGCCATCTTACAGAATCAATCATAGACAGCTACAAAACCGCCTGCCCAGAGACCACGCCGCGCAACATACCGGGTAAACAACCCTGGTGGGGCGCTGATCTGGAGCGAAGGCGCAGCAAGGTAAGAACAGCTTTGAATAGAGCCATGAACACATGTGCGGATGAGGACTGGGATAACTACTACGCGGCCAAATCTAGCTACAAAAAATGCATCAGATTCAGGAGCACCTCGGGATGGCGCAAATTCTGTGGTAGCATTGAATCTTGTCAGCAAGCAAACAGGGTAAGGAAAGTACTGGCGCAACAGAATACACCTGGGCCCGCCACCCTCCGCAAACCTGATAACACACTCACGTCGTCGCCTGAGGAAACAAGACGCATCCTAATTGAAACTCACTTCCCTGGTTGCGTCTTCGCGCAGGTAATCGACTGGCAAGATGAAACCCAAACACCAGCTGACACTGACTGGAGTTACGCACGCAGGGTGATCACGTTGGAGAAACTCCAATGGGCCATCCGGAGCTTCCATCCTTTTAAGGCAGCTGGTCCTGATGGAGTGTTCCCCGCTTTACTACAGTGGGGGGGTGCTTCTGTCGCAATAAGACTGGTGCCTTTAATGAGGGCGTGCCTGGCCTTTAGATACGTTCCTAAAGGATGGAGGGAAGTGAAAGTAATATTCATCCCTAAGCCAGGTAAGGGTGACTACACAAACGCCAAATCCCACCGACCAATCAGCCTGACCTCCTTTCTCCTAAAAACTCTGGAAAGGCTATGTGATAGAGAGCTGAGGGATGGCGCTCTGAAAAACATACCGCTACATGGTAATCAACACGCATACAGCTCAGGTAAGTCGACCGAATCTGCTCTCCATCTAGTGGTCAGTCAGATAGAGGACGCGATTCATCAAAAAGGCACCTGCCTGGGTACTTTCATAGACATCGAAGGAGCTTTCGACAAAACCAACTTCTCCAGCATCAGAAGCGCCCTCTCCAGGCATGGAGTAGAACAGGTACTTACGTCTCGCTATATCCGCGTAATTATTAATGAAACGTCGGAACCAACTCGACGTTTGTAGGAAGCACTTTAAATGTTTTACGTTCTGAGGGACGTCCATTTTATCGATAGCGGCAGTCTTGTCAGGGTCCACTTGGATTCCACCTGGCATGATGACATGGCCTAGAAATTTGACAGACTCCCTCGCAAAGAAACTCTTTTCCCTATTGACTCTCAGTTGAAACATGGCCAGGCGATCGAAAACTGCTTCCAGATCAGCCAGGTGTCTCTCGAAAGGTCCTGGCGACAGCAGGATCAGATCATCAAGATATGCCAGGAGTTCCACTCCTTTCAGGTTGGAACGGAATCGATCCATCAACCTTTGAAATGTGGCTCCGGAATTCCGCAATCCCATGGGCATCCGCTTAAATCTAAAGGTACCAAGTGGTGTTGTGAACGCCGTCTTGTCTTGGTCCTCTGTGCAGACACTGACCTGATGGTAGCCTGATCGAAGGTCTAAAGTGGTCATATACTCACTGGTTTTGGCTGCGTTAGGATGTCCTCAATTCGTGGGAGTGGGTACCGGTCCGGCTCGGTCACCGCATTAAGCTTCCGGTAATCAATACATAGCCGTATACTTCCGTCTTTCTTACCTACAAGTACAACGTTGGAGGCCCAAGGGGACTCGCACTCCTCAATAATGTCATCTTGCAGCAGCTTATCGAGCTCCTTCTGCAAGGCTTCCCTCCTATTCTGTGACATCCTGTATGGTGGACAAGCGATAGGTTCCTGGTGTGGACTCACCTTTATTCGGTGCGTGGCAAATTCTGTAGCCGGTCCGCTGCGCGCGAACTGTGACGCGCGGTCTTCAATAAAGACGTTAAGCGTACGCCGCTGCTCGGGGGTTAACTTAGTACCTTCATCAGGACGCAACGGTACCTCCGTGGATGAGGCTTGCATGATGTTCGCATCCGATGGGCTAAGCGTGTAAGAGTGCACAAAATCATAAAAGTGCCCGGGGCTATCCGAGAATGACCAGATTCCCTGAGCGACATCTATAATCATTCCGGCTCGTACCAAAAAGTCTACACCTAAAAGCGTCCTATTATCACTGCCAGGTAACACTAACAGCTGACACATCACCTTACGATTTTCAATAATAATATCTACCTCGGCTGTCAACAGGTTTCTCCAACCTTGTGTTCCATCAGCCAGTTGTATAAAACGTTTAGTCTCACTAAACTTAACTCCAGAGTCTACCAAGACTCGGTATAACAGCGGGCTCGCGATGCTATGCGACGCGCCGGTATCTACAATCGCCACGCCGCTGCGACCCATAACATTAATATTTACCATCGGGTAGGATTCGCGTGCACTCATATTTGCTATCTGTACGCACGAAGTGCCACCCGTACTAATGTTACCATAACTATGCGTTCGCACTGGCGAAACATCACAACAAAACATGTGGAAATCTCTAGTGCCTGTCAAACTTTGTATGGAAAATTGACAGAAAATAGAGATTCCAACATGTTTCGTTGTAAATGTTTCGCCAGTGCAAACGCACAGTTACAACAGAAATCTAAACCTAAATGCACACTATTGAATGAAATCTTATCGTCTAGTTTCGACGATGTCGTCGCGCAAACATCACATTTCGACCTTACTACGCCCTCTTTACCACAACCGTAACATCTTAAAACCTTTTGAGTATTTTCGCTTTTCGCGCCTTTATTACTATTACTACTCGTACTGTCTTTATCGCGATTACGATACTCGTCACTAACATGTCTAAAAAATTTACAATGACTACAGCGCGGTCTATTCTTATTATTATTACTACGCCCCGTAGTCGACGCTTTCGTGGCAGGGGATGTTGATCGCGTAAGTTTGCGGTCATTGACCACATTATTACTACTGATAACAGAATTTTTTACCTTATATTCATTGTATGCATCCTCTGCGATCCTCGTTTTACACATAAGGTCGTCTAAACTACGAATGGTATCACGCGGCACTCTTTTTATCACTCGCCTGTGTAACAACCCGTAACAGACGTCGATTTGTACCACTTCATCAAGCTTATACGGTAGCTTGGCTATTAACGCGCGCACTTTACACAAAAATGTCTCGGCACGTTCGTCGTCGCGTTGCTCGGCGGCGTAGATCTCACGCAGGACCTTGTAGGCGGGCTGCGCCCTGCCGTACATAGCGCGGAGGCTGGCGACCGCGTCGGACCACGTAGTTACCGATGCTTTGATGCCACGCCACCATACCGCTGCACCACCTTCCAGCAACATCGGCAATCCTCGGAGGGCATGCTCGTCTCTTACGGATGCGCACTCCTTGAATATCTCGACGGCATCCAGAAAAGCTTCCAGGACCTCAGCGTCCTGGGATGTTCCGTTGAATCGCGCCGTGCACTTTACAAAGTTTGCACTCGAGCTAGAGCTAGCGGCACTTCCGCTGTTCGCGCTCGTCGATGGAGGCACCCTGACTGGGGTGGAAGTACCAAAATCACCGTTGGACGTCATCAGCGAATTTATAAGACATCTATTCGCTTCTGCTTGCGTGCGCGTGATCGTCTCGATCAGCGTGGACAGGAACTGTTCTGTGTGGAGCTGGAACGCTGCTGGTTGTTGTGTCGACCTCGTGTCGACACTCACAGGTTCGTCGGCGCGGTCGCGCTCGACAACGTTGGCCTCCGCTTCGGTGAACGTGCTGACGTCGTCCTCTTCTTGTCGTTCACGGAGCGCTTCTCCTTGACTTCTCGTTATCGGCATCTTCACGCGAGTGATGATAACGAGTACGGTAGAATGTCCGTGCTTTTCAAACAAGGTAGATACCTACGTACAGTTCGTCACGTAAACACCGGATCACAGTTCGGACTATCACTGGTTACGCGGCGCGCGGTTCGGGCCACAAGTATGGGCGCCAGTTTAATGCGGGAACATTAAATTGCGTTTATTATAATAAACTTATACTAAATTACACGACAAACTTATATAACATCGCGAGTGTCGCGGAGGATGTCTGTACTGTGTAGGACATAGGTACGTCCTTTCCCGTCGGTGATCGGAACTTCAATCTTTCGCCCGCGACGATGGCGTGCTTTTATAACCGTAGGAATGTAGGTACTCCTAGTAGCGCAATCCTTTTGGTGTTGTAGCCTGACGACGTGATGTCCAACATCCCCCGGGCATTTCCGCCAAATCACGCTTTTCGATGGATACGAAAAAAGATTCAGATATTTGTTTAAAAATACGTGTAATGCATTGCCACAGTAATCACAAATATTCTACTTTGCGTGTACACTAATTATGTCAAACGTATCGTTGTTAATTAACGTTTTAAAAAATGGTAAGGACTCAAAAATCCCGGTAAGGACAAAATTATTTAATTATTAAGATTAGATAACTGCAATTAGTAGAAAATCCACAGATAGGTTTTTGTCACTCATATATTTATTTTTAAGGTCTACAAAATATAACTTATTGAATTAACGGTGAGGACATACTTAACACGGTAATGACCGTTGTTGACGAAACAGTTTTAATATCGAAGATTACGCTAAGCTTGGCGCAGAGGGCGCCACTATCACATAAACAAACCGTCATGGCGCCAAATGTCATTGTGTTAGTTGAGAACTCTCACAGTAACCACTCTGCGAAACTCATCCAAGTTTTATTTTGTTGTTTAACTCACAGTCAATTTTTTAGTAATTTAAAGAATTTACTAAATTTTTTTACACACACATCACTTGTCAAACCTTTGTTTACGGTTTGTGCTACTAGTGCTGCACTCTGGCGTCAGAATATTTCAGTAATATTCCCTATTAGTATTTTATTGCCCCTGATAAAATGACAACATGGAAATAGAAATAAAACAACAAGTTTACGTAATCAACTTTACTATTTTACTGTAAACGTAAATAATTCGTAATAACAAATCACTTTTTAAGTTTAAATCAGTCTCAAATATTACTATAATCACAGAACAATGAGTAATTTTTACAATTAAGTAAAACCGATACAATTTAAACCTTTTAATTGTATTTTAGACTGCTTATTTCGACTTTTAACATGTTTGTCTTTTCTTAATCTATGTATTTTTACTCTGTATCTATTATTAATACATTGAAGCCTCTGAATTTTCTGTTCATACAACTTTAGTTTACTTTTAAGATGCACCGTTAATTTCCTTAACTTGAATAATCGGCTAGTAATTTGAGAGTCTTGATTATCATTCAAATCTAGCAGTGGATCTTTGTCTTGAATGCTGGTATTTAGGTTAACCTCATCTGCTTGCTCCATATTTACTTCTTGTATCGCAGAGTTTTCCTGTTTCTTACGTCTATTATTTCTCTTATTAATTCTCCATTGCTTCCTTTTCGCTCTCTTTTCTCTTTCTGTCATTTCTGTAATGTTTTTATTTTTTTTGGTTTCTCTTCGCTTTTTGTAACGCTCTTTTTCTTTATTTAATAATTCTGCATATTTTTCAGGGTCGTTGAGTTTAATAAATTCATATCGTTTCGATTTACTAACCTTCTTTCTTTCTTTGCTAGCTGACGAACTCCTTCGACATTTTTGTGTTTGACTGTAAACAAACAGGCAATTATATTTAAAAAAAATACAAGAACAGGGACAGCAGGACAACGATAGGGAAAAATACAAGGTGTCTTTGACATGGACGCACAAACGAATACCACGGATCTAGTACATGATTCTGGACACCCCAGTGGTGGAATTTTTCGTCGACTTTTTCCTAATTTAAAAAATCTGTGTTTTTTAATTTCAAACTGTATAAAATCGTTATTCTAACCAACCCCAATGATATCTATAGAGAAAAAAAAAACAAAAACATATCTATTTTTTTTCAATAAAAATAATTGAGTAAAAAGTCTTCGAGGAACCTAAATAAAGATAAAGTCGTTATTCTATTCAACCCTGATAACATTTTTAATTTGAAAATAATTCATTCATTTTTGTTGCTAAAAATGCAAGAATAACGTTTTCATACAGTTTAGTTTAAAAAACGTAAAAAAAATATATATTATAAAATTAGGAAAAGCCGACTAAAAATTCCACAACTGGGGGGTCCAGAATCATGTACTGGATCCGTGGTATTCGTTTGTGCGTCGATGTCAAAGACACACTGTATAATTATTTTAAAACAATTGTTTAAAAAAGCAATAAATTCACATCCCAAATTAATTATATATATATTAGTTCAAAAAGCATATTTTTTTACCATAATAAATAACTACTTATTATGTATAAAATGTCATTACCGTCACCTCAATGTCCTTACCGTAGCCTGCAAATTGACACGGTAAGGACAGTAGTGGTAAGGACATTTAGAACATTTTCTATTATTACGTAACTTAATTACGACTTAATTGTTTTCAATCATCATGCCGAGATTAATTGCACCTCTACATATAACTTTCCATGGGAATTAACAAAATAAAGTTATTACTTACCTTAAAAATAAAGCCTTGATGGTAAGGACACTTTTTATATATTCGAGAAAGAACACCTGCCCACCCCGTAATTTGAGTCACAACCACAATTCACGACGATTGACAGCGCACTGCGGAGTGCGTGTCGCGACACGTCATCCTAGATGGCGAACGGGTGCGTTCAGAACATACTAACAAACATTTTATAGTGAATTTGGTAAGGACCGACTTTCGATATCCCTTTATATTACAAGCAAAAGAACATGTGTAAATAATATATAATTACGTCATTTTTATATCCGGATATTGGCAAGGGTTATAAGAATCGAGAAATATTAAAATAAATTCGATTTATCAGTGAATTTTCTATTAAATTATTATTTAATGCTGAAAACGCAGTTTGTTACACCGCATTTAGCGTCTGCGAAACTGCAAAACTTTTTATTTTGGGCTATTGTTGATCTGTTTGGTTAGCAATAGTTATAATAATCATTAGTAAGATAGTATTTAAGATTGTCAAATTTTTAAACCGCTTAAATAGTTCGAATATTAGCTGCTAGGTAGTTGTTACCAGTTATTTTGCCATTGGCGGAAATACCCCCCCACCCGATCAACGGACCAATAGGCGATTTTCTAAGCTAGCGAGCGATCCCGTAAGTAGGTTAAACAATAGGAGCGAGCGAGATAGAGAGCCGTACTCTTCTAAGCCGTGGTAAGGCTTTTGGAACAACTTTATTTAATTTATTTAGTTTGTTAGAGTTTTCTCGTGTTACAAATCGTTAATTGCCGTATCAATAACAACGCTGAGTGAGATAGACTGGCAACCAGTGTTGCCAACTCCAAAAGTTCAAATTATCGATATCCCACGTCGAAATTATCTTTACAAAATTATCGTATGTACAAAAGAAAAATCCAAATAAAAATTTAAAAACCTAGTACATACATACAATGAATAATTTTATATTAGAGTCAAAGGGGAAGTTTATGCCAAGTTTCACTAATAATAGCGCTAGCAGCACAAACCGTAAATATGTATAATCAATTAATCATAGTTTTTAGTTGATATTTTTTTTGTTTCCACTGTAAAATTAAAGAAGAATTGTCATCAAGTACGGAAAAAAAACCCAGAGCGAACAGACACAGAATGTAGCTCAGAATTTTAGTGATATATAGTGATATCATTCTGTAAATATTTCACTATTAGATTCGATGGCTAAATGTGTGTTAAGATTTCTTCGCTGTGGGTATATCCGACGATATACATACATATACTCACGACCATAATCCCATAGGAGTAGGTAGAGACTGCAGATTGTCAATCTTGTCCACTTGTGAACTATCTATAGTCCACTTTTCGCTGCTGTTTTTGCGAGATTCAGCGTGATGAGTGGCTAAATCTGTCGCCGCCGTTTCAATGTTAAGTCTCTTAGTCGACTTTTACGACACGCCAAGAAGGCGTTGGTGCTATTCGTAACCGAAATCACACGGCTTAAATAAATAAATACATATACACACGATATAAATACATTATTCAATAGTGTTATTACATTTCTTGTTTTAACTCAAACTCAAACTCAAATCATTTATTTCAATTAAACCATTTACAGGCACTTTTGAATTGTCAAGGAATCGGTCAGTCAGAAATAGGTATGAAGCTAGTTGCCCATTCCAAAGCGTAGTAGGTACCTATGGAGAAGAACGGGCAAGAAACTCCACGGACACTCTTTTAAATAAAAAATTGTTACAAAATATTGGTTACATCATTCATGTTGAAATTATACATGTGAGAACAATGTAGAAAGACGTGCACATGAGAAGCGTCCGTAATAAAAAGATAAAAAAGAACAATTCAAAAAAATTAAAAATAAGCCCTGGCAGCTAAGAGATAACCAGTCCCAACTGACGGCGCCCGTTCACGAACATGACGCATGGATTAGCACCATTCAGCTCAACCATTTTGAAGGGAGCTAAATGATCCAACACACGCGCCACCATCAGCGAAACATTTGAGTGAGCATGACATACTCACAGCCGCCAGGGCACATTCAAGTCAATGCAAGACATATTACCCGGTAAATAGTAACTCTTTAGTACATAGTGCTCACATAGTGTGCTATGCAATTATATAATACAAAAGAGATTGAGTTTATACAATGCAAAGATGGTCTTACAATCTTCAGCAGCTCCAACAGTATTTGCAAATGTTAATCAATTAGTTGTGGTTGTGGAGCAGGACCAGCATTGAGCCAAGCATTTTTATTTACTTGGTAAGATAAAAAAATAAACATTTAAGTTCGTAATGTCAAAAACAAAATTAAAAAAAAAAGGGAAAGCAACTCTTCCAAATATTAAAATTTTAACTAGTGAGCCCAAGTGGCTGTGGAGCAGGACCAGCATTAAGCCAAGCATTTTTATCTACGATATAATCATCCAACTTATAATATGCTTGTCTACATAGTGTGCGTTTAATGCATGTTTTAAATTTCTTCTCATTTAGTTCAAGAATATCGAGTGGTATTTTATTATAACATTTTACACAGTACCCCATAAAAGAAGTGTGAACTTTAGACAATCTAAAACGTGGTTGATCTAATTTATTCCTATTTCTAGTGTTAAAATTATGCCTGTCACTTATCTTACTAAAAAGGTGTAGATTTTTTCGAACATACATAATGTTTTCATATATATACTGACAAGGTACCGTCATGATGTTAATTTTCTTGAACAATTCCCTTAGAGATTCGCGTCTGCGGAGGTTGTAGATGGCTCTGACGGCCCTCTTTTGCAGAATAAAGATAGAATCAATATCTGCAGCCCGTCCCCACAGCAAAATACCGTAAGACATGATGCTATGAAAATAACTAAAATAGACCAGTCTCGCGGTATCCACGTCTGTTAGTTGGCGGATTTTCCAAACAGCGTAAGCGGCTGAACTTAGCCGCCCTGCAAGTGATGTTAAGTGAGGACCCCACTGTAGTTTGGAGTCAAGCGTTATCCCCAGGAAAACTGTCTTTTCGACGAATTCTAGTGTCTCCTTATTCAATACAACGTGACATTCACTACTTCTAACATTCGGTAACGCGAATCTTATGCATTTAGTTTTCCTCTCATTTAATACCAAATTATTTACAGTAAACCAATTATGGACCGTAAGCATAGCGTTATTTACGTCGTCAAGCTCCTGTGCACGTCTGTCTACTTTAAAAATCAGTGATGTGTCATCAGCAAATAACACCATTTGTGGTCGATTTTTCAGTAAATTTGGTAAATCATTTATATATACTAAAAAGAGGAATGGACCCAATATCGAGCCCTGTGGTACACCCATTTTGACTTTTAAACCCAATGAATTTACACCGTTTATTTGAACTCGGGAACATATGTTTCTTCCCAAGAAAAGTCAACATGTATTGGCTACTTTGTTAGCTTACAATATACACGCAGTTATTGATAATTTAACTGCGACTAGGCTAAGTGACGAAATAGTATTATCTAGTATTTCTAATAATACTATGATAGGCTCTTTAAACTTTTAGACTCGACAAAAGAGAAGCATGATAAGAATATTTTACTGTATCATCAAAATATTAATCGCTTCTCTGGCAAAATCCTAGACATGGTATTGTTAATAGATAAATATCATATGTATATCTTATGCTTTTGTGAAACCTGGTTAAGACCAGATAGGATGCTGTTTAATGTAAATAATTTTTCAGTTGCCAGTGCGTACAACAGGTCCTCAATAGGGGGTGGTACCTTGATATTATGTAATAGTTGTTTCAGACATAAGGAAAGGAAGGATATCACTGCTTGCTCTGTTGATCGCTTATGTGAGGTAGCATGTGCATAGGGTGAAGGCCATACTTTCTTATGTGTTTATAGACCACCAGCTTCAAACTTGTCATCATTTTTAATCATTATGGAAGAAATACTAAGTAAACTTTTAAAGATAATAAATTAGTTTTTGTTTGTGGTGACCTAAATATTGATCTATTAGTTAACTCACCTGATAAATATAAGCTTATATCATTGTTTAAATCATTCAATTTAAAATGTATATTTAATGAAGCGACTAGAATAACAGCAACCTCAGCTTCATGCATTGACAATATATTTACTAATTGTAAAATACAAGACTCATCCTTAATTAGTGGCTTTAGGTCTGACCATACTGGTCAACTTGTATCATTTGAATCAGATAAAAAGTTACGTTTAGATAAAACTATTCAGTTAAGACCTCTTACTAATGATAAATTGAAAATATTTAATAATAATGTTCTTAGCAATCTTTCAAGAGCTAGTTTTGATTCACAAGACCCCAACATAAACTATGGTACATTATTTTCTACAGTATGCCAAGAATTCCATAAAGCATGTCCTGTAAAAACAGTAACAATCAATACCAAACCAAAATTTTATGAATGGGCCACTCCTGGCATTAGAAAAAGCAGAGATATTTTATATGGTTTATACAACGAAAAATCATCGACTTCTGATCAAGTAATTCATAATTATGTAAGAAACTATTCTAAGATATTTAAAAGAGTCTGCGCCCAAGCTAAATCTAAATTAATAAGTAACAAAATTAATAATTCTAACAATAAAATAAAAGCTGTGTGGCAGGTAATTAACAAAGAAACTGGAAACACAAAACAGCGAGATCAGAATGAATTGTCATTAAAAATTGATAATGTAACCATTTCAGATAAGTTAAAAGTTGCTGAGACACTAGAAAACTTCTTTACCAACATCCCAATAGAGGTTACGAAATCTCTCCCCTTATCATCTATACTAGCTGAATCTTTTTTAAAAGAACACTTCAGTAGAGACATTCCAAGTTTTGAATTCAAACCCATTTCTATTGTCACAATTAAAAAAGCATTTAAAAGTCTAAACATAAAAAACACTGAAGACTTATGGGGGATTTCCGTTAAGGTTCTTGAAGATATCATTGACACAATTGCCCCTGTCCCAACAGGCATATTTAATCAATGTTTAGATAGCGGTACGTTTCCTGATTTAATGAAACATAGTAAAGTAGTACCAATTTTCAAATCGGGTACTAAGAGTGATCCCTCTAATTATAGACCAATATCTGTGCTACCAGCATTGAGTAAAATATATGAAAAAATCATGCTAGACCAGATGTTGTCACATTTTAATTCTAATGGGATTTTACATAGTCACTAGTTTGGTTTCACGAAAGGTAGGTCGACGACTGACGCAGGAGTAAAACTCATCAGTCACATTTTGGAATCCTGGGAGAAGTCCCAGGATGCAATTGGCATTTTCTGTGACCTCTCAAAAGCGTTTGACTGCGTTGACCACAATACACTGATCTGTAAATTACACCACTACGGAATTCGTGGACAAGCTGCTGATCTTGTTCTTTCCTATCTATCAAACAGGCAGCAAAAGTAAATGTTAATGGGGCGACGTCTTCGGGGTCTCTAGTTAAAATGGGCGTGCCTCAAGGTTCAATTCTCGGCCCTTTTTTATTTCTAGTTTATATAAATGATCTTCCTTACATGATGACTAACCTATCAGATATAATTCTATTTGCTGACGACACTTCTCTCATTTTTAAAATAGACAGGAAAAATACAGATGTATTACATGTCAACGATAGTCTGGCTGTACTTTCAAAATGGTTCGCAGCTAATAATCTTTTACTTAATGCGAACAAAACGAAATGTATTGGGTTCTCATTACCAAATGTCCCTCAAGTAGGTCTAAATCTAAAACTTCATGGCAAAAAACCAGATGCAATAACGGAAACTATATTCTTAGGAATTACTTTAGATTCAAAATTACAATGGGGCGCCCATATTAGAACTCTTTCAGGTAGATTAAGTTCAGCTGCATATGCAGTAAGAAACATAAGGCAGTTGACTGATATAGCCACAGCTAGGTTAGTATACTTTGCTTATTTCCACAGTATTATGTCTTATGGCGTCCTGCTGTGGGGATCGGCAGCTGACGTAGATTCAATTTTCATTTTACAAAAGAGGGCAATCCGCCCGATCTATAAAATGGGCCGTCGCGAGTCCCTTAGAGACAAATTTAAAGAAATTGATATACTGAATTTGCCTTCACTTTATATCTTAGAAAGTATTATGTATGTTCGCAAAAACTTAAGACTTTTCAAAATAAGAAGCGATTTCCATAATATAAATACACGTAGTCGACATGAAATTGTGATACCCAAATTTAGATTAACTAAAACAAGCAAGTCATTTCTTATAAACAGTATCCGCTTTTATAACAAGTTGCCAAAGTCTGTGACAGAACTTAGCGATGGGAAGTTCAAAACCCACATCAAACGTGTCCTTATCAAGAAAGCATATTATAAAATTAAAGACTATGTTGAAGACAAGGAAGTTTGGCAATAATTCCTTCTGCACATGTGGCTTCCCTGGTACCTCATTAACGGCATAAATAAGTAAGAGTCTATTAACTGCTCCCAAATTACCATGTTTATTTAAATCTTTATTTTTACATTCATCCTTGACATATTTACTATTATTTGATATTATATACCTACGATTTAATTTCAACTTTTTTTTTGTGATATTTGTGGACATGATAATTATTCAGATTGATTACAGTTGTAATAGCAATCCTATAATTGCGTTTTATTAAAATAGGTTTTTTACTTTTATTAATTTATTTATTTTTTGTATAGATTCTTTTCTACATATTTTGTGAATGTGAGAACGCTGTAGGCTTAGTGGATTGTAGACCTGTTGACCATTTTCTATTTGGTTAAGTACTTGGTACTTATTGAAAGACCTACACTGTCTTCCCATACCTAGAAACACTGTTATATGAAAGTATTGCATATTGAAAGCCAATTATTTTTAAAAGAGTAACCGTGGAGTTTCTTGCCGGCTCTTCTCCATAGGAAACGTCCAATTGGAACCATGCACCTAGCTTCTGACGTTTCATAAGTGCCCATGTAGGTTTATGTGAAATAAAATATTTTGATTTTGATTTTATTTAAGGGTGTCGAAATTTTCGAGATTTAAGCAAAAGAAAAAATATATTCAGTACTGTTTTTGCATCTGAAGTCGAGGTTTTGGTGTGAATTTAAAGTTCCAACCAATTTTATTCCACACGTTTAGGCATTTGTGACAAGAGAATCAATACCATTGCCTTTGATTTTTAGTTTTAAAATGGTTATTTTTTATTCATTTAATTTCAATCAATCAATCATTTGATTTGATTTTTAATTCATTTGATTTTTAATCTGATAAATTGTTAATATGAATCTCTTAGGTTTATTATTGGAATATGAAAAGCATGTACTTTTAAATAATACAAAAAAATCGATTTTTTTGCAGAAATTGATTATTTATTTAAATTGATTTTTGACAAATCCATTAATTTTGAATAGAGAAAAATTGATTTTTATTTAATCGATTCTTTTCCATTAATCTCACATCCCTAAGCAGGGAAAGAGATACTTGTTGTTGTTGACATATTTGACAATTGACATTGACATTTTTTGTTTTTTAATTTTGGCAGACAAATACGTTTTGTAATGGAACTTGTTTTATCAGCAAATCGCTAAATTAACGTACAGACGCCAGCACATCAAGCTACCCGAAACTGTCAAATTTTCCCAATCAACTTTGAACCTTAAACTTCAGCGATAAATTTGAAAATCTATTAAATAAATTTGACAGATTGTAGTAGCTTGATGTGCTGGCGTCTGTACATACATTTGACATTCATTATCGTACATCGTACCATTGGCCAAATTATCGTACGCCCCCATAATTATCGTACGGGTTGGCAGCACTGCTGGCAACTCAACGTCTGACAGAATAGGAATACGATCAGCGCCATTCCAAGCCATAGCTCCGCCCAGATAAGACTATAGCTTTTGAAGACATCGACAAGGCCGAGTGCCTAGCCGACAGTCTAAAGGCTCAATGCTCACCCAGCACACTACCAGTAGACCAAGCTTTCCTCTCTGAGGTAGACGCTGAAGTCGAATGTATACCATCCCTCCCTCCCGTTGACGACCCTGATTGCCCTCTGCCTCCCGTCACCCTTAACGAAGTGCATAACATTATCAAAGGTCTTCAATTCCGAAAAGCCCCCGGTTCAGATGGAATCACAAATAAGTTGATCTAACTCTTCCCAGCCCACTTAATAATGCTCTTGACCACCATCTTCAATGGTGCCCTGAGCAATAATATCTTCCCACAAGCATGGAAAGAAGACACCGTCATCGGTATCCCTAAGCCCGGCAAGCCCAAGTCCGAGCCTGGTAGTTACCGTCCCATTAGTCTGCTCAAAGTCCTAGGCAAAGTCTATGAGAGGCTTATTTATAAGCGTCTCAGAGACTACGCCGAGACCAAGGACCTCATTCCCAACGAACAGTTTGGGTTTCGTTTCCAGCACTTTAGCGTGCATCAGGCCCACCGGATCACCGAACACATAAGCGCTGGGTTCCAGCGTGGTTTGTTGACCGGTGCAGTATTCTTCGACTTAGCAAAAGCGTTCGACAAAGTCTGGCACAACGGCTTAATATATAAGCTTTACAAACTCGGGGTCAGGGGTGCCCGACCGTCTCGACCTCATCTTACGAGACTTTTTATCAAATCGCACCTTCCGCTATCGAATCGAAAGTGTTATATCCTCCCCCGTCCCATTCGTGCCGGAGTTCCTCAGGGATCCATAGTGTCCCCTCTTATTTTTACGCTATTCACCAGCGATATCCCTATAAGTAAAAAGGCGCAGTTGGCTTTGTTCGCAGACGATGGGTACGGTCATTTACTAGAGAGGCTTCGGCCCTGACTCGATAGCCGCCTTTCTCCAAACCGCAGTCGATAAACTCGGCGCCTGGCTTAGGAAATGGAGGATTGAAGTCAATCCCGCCAAAAGCCAAGCGGTTCTCTTTTCGAAATCGTTTAAAAAGACCCAACCCCGTCTCCTCCGACCCATCACCATACTAGGCAAGCCTATCCCTTGGGAGAAGCGAGCCAAGTACCTAGGTGTCCTCGACCACCATCTCTCCTTTAAAGAGCACATAACCCAGCCATGTCATGCGCCGGCCATCGCTACCTAGCGCTGGCTCACGCTATCACGCGCCGCCCGTCCAGCCGTGTCTGATGCAGGCCAGCCGAGAATATAGTATGCAGATATGTCTCGCGATGGTCAGAGCGAGTCGGCGCGTACCAGCGCGTGCCAGCGCGAGACATCGCGAGACATTGTGATTCAATTCTCGCCTCGCACATTCTCGCGCATCTAAACTTTTTACACCAAAAATGGGCAGGACGCTGATAGAAATTTTGCCATACAAATTTTAACTCTCGCCCATCCCATCCACGCCTCGCCTCGCCTGTGTAAAACCATCTTTAAGCCGAGCGTTGACAATCCAACGCGCTGGGACGCAGTCTCGTCCCAGCGCATTGAAAAAACAAACTGTTGAATTTACAATTCTCGGCGCTAAGCAGAGCGTTAAAAATCAAGTGTACGAAAAAAAAACGATTTTATCACGTCCGTGTATATGGAGGCCAATATTCACTATGTTACAAAGTACTCTGTGGTTCTGATTCTGACCCTTAAAAATATACATAAAGGCTCGTGTTGACCAGCGCGACACGCGACGCACAAAGGCAGGCACCGCTCTCGTCGCGCGACGAGCGGTGTCTTTGTGTCGCGTCGAGTGTCGCGCTGTCTGTACGAGTCTTAGGGTGCGTTCCGACTTACGCCGTAATCGATTTGAGCGTGCTAACACCCGTACCGTGTTAGCGTTATCGCGATAACGATGTCCCGTGAATCGTCATAGATGACGTCATGACATGCGCCATCTTGCGATAACACTGACCATGCCCTAAATTAATATCACCGTGAGCGTTGTCAAAAATGACAGTTGTGCTGTTTTGTTTTGAGTTGAATCTTATTTATAAACTAACGTGGCAATTTCGAAATTGTGCTTCTGGCTACAGTTGCCACCTAACCAAAGAAGAAGAAGAAATTTGTGGTGTATACTCAAAGAAATACTGTAATCCAACCATCTTGTGCAAATTTTGGGGTTATGTTATAAGTTTTGACAATGAGCGACCACTGTGAGCAGTGTGAGCAAGTTCACGAGCGTTCCGAGTTGTTGACAGCTCTGAGCTGTCATAATCGTGATATGTAACTAGGAACGCGAAGTATCGATGTGAGCGCTGTGAGCGATTAAGGCCTAACTCGGAATGCGGCCTTAATACGATGACACTTTTGACGCTTTTGACTTGTCTTCCTTTTTTTCATTCAAATTTTATTTTCATTAAATTCAATAGATTCTATTAATAATGTTTTAATAATATGTAGTAAAAATTTATATTTATACAAGTGATGTCTAGAATTAGAGGAATAGTTCAAAAGGAAGTGTTACAAACACGCAAATATGGACTCAATGAAATCCTTAATACGAAAAACGAGGATCAGTCCGAAAATAATTCGAAAGATGATGTGGAAAGTAAGTTATTATTTTGATTTTTGCTAGATAATAAAAAGCGTAACTTCATAAATTAATTGAATATTCATCGGACGATTTTGAGACAATTACACAACATTTTTAGGTTAGGTTTACTTTTGTTATTATTAATTTTATCATAAGATGAGATTTGTTTATGTATCGGATTGATTGACATGTACACTATACTTAAATATATGCTTAATGAAATTGTATTATTGTGGCATTATTTTAGAATATCAGATAAAAGAGTTGTTGCACAAACTTCCAAGATTGGACAAAATATTTGAAGTTCATCGTAAGATTGGAGAGGGTACATTTAGCTCGGTGTACCTTGGGTCTCTCAGGCAGCACGCCGCTCTGTCCGACGGCGAGAAGAGATGGTTTGCTATCAAACACCTGGTGCCGACTGCACACCCCGCTAGGATAGAACATGAGCTGCGCTGCCTGCAAGATATGGGGTGTGTATTTTAAATACTGCTTAGCCTTTAGTATTGGCAGTGTTTAGCTGACGTAAGTGTGAACTGTGATACTGTCTCAACCTTCTTGATCTGTTTGTTGCATCACTATCATGGTCACCTCATTAAATGGACTGCTGAAGGTGATACTAGATTTCAGTGAAATTAAATAGGTATGCATCATGCATGTTGCTATAAATATACCAAATATATTTTTGCTTGCTCTTCTAACAAGCTTTTAATCATTCTGTTTCAGAGGCAAACACCATGTGATAGGGGTGGAGTTGTGTCTTCGCAATTTGGATACTATAGTTTTTATCATGCCTTACATACCTCACAGGAAATTTTCAGTGAGTTGCTTTTTAATTAATTTTCTACAGTGTTGTTATTTATATCAATCAATCAGCTCATCGCAGTCCACTGCTGCAGACAAGCCTCTTCCAAGCCATTACAGCCCCGTCCTCCCCCTTCTGCATCCAGATGGATAGCAGGGGAGTGTCCCACACTATGCTTGCTGATACGAGGTGTCCACTCTAGGACTGTTCTCAATAATGGTCCAGCCCACTATTACTTCAGCTTGCTAATCTTGCAAGCTACAAGTATGTTGGTGACTCCAGTTGTTTTCCAGATAATTTTATTTCAGATCTTGTTATTAAAAGAAATGATGAGCATAGCTTGCTGCATGGCGCCAAATACGTCAAAAAGTAAAATAAAACAAGTATGTGCATTTTTAGCAATTTTGGTTACTCCAGCTGACAGCAGAAACAACTTAGGACTCCACTATGTCACCTAAAATTCAAATTATGTTTTGAAATAATTAAAATTGATTTTGTTTGTTCATACAAAGATTTTAGTGGACACACCAAAGAACTAAAGCAGAAACTTGATATCCAAATAATATCATTAAAGTTATGGTTATCAGTATGTGTAAAGTGTGGTTCTACCGACAGGAGTACGTGGGCGAGATGGACGCGGCCGAGCTGCGCCAGTACATGCGCGCGCTCATGGTCGCGCTGCGCCACGTGCACTCGTTCGGCGTTATCCACCGCGACGTCAAGCCCAGCAATTTCCTCTACGACCGCGAAAACAAGCGGTATGACGCACAAGCAGCGTACCAACGAACACCATGCCACCATGGTTGCGCGACGACAAGTAACCTCACGCCCACGAACCGCGACCATCGCAAGTTGGCGGGTATAACCCGTGATCAAAGACGCAGATCTTGAACGGGTTTCGTAAATTATGTCCATGTATTGTTTACGCTTTTTTTACTGATCTTTACAACTGAAGTCGAAGGCAGAAGAGTGTTATGATAAAAGATCATGTATTTGTCCAAAACATAAGTATACACACACATGGCATGCAAGATGTAACATTAAATTATATAACAGTCATGTTTCAGATTTGTATAAGTTGTATAATTGTATGATGTTCATGGCTATTATTGTGTAAATACATACTCAATACTCATAACATCTGTCGCGTCCTGCAAATTTTACGGCTACCTTACCGCAGTCCCCTTAACCGCTCAAGTTTGTAATGTTTATAATACAAAATAATAGTGTAAGTACCTACATATAACTCTATAGGTACACTAAATGTATTTTTATCTAACTCAATATAAGAACCATTGTCACAATGTTATTTGGATAACCTTCATCTTACTCTGCCACTCAGGTACCTGCTGGTCGACTTCGGGCTAGCGCAGCGTCTGTGTCCTGCGCCCGAGGAAGTGCCCGGCGTGCCCGCGCCGCCGCCCGCGCACTCCAATGGCTTGCGGAAGCGAACCCGTGAGGAGGTGCTAAATTAACAAAAAATTACAAGATTCATGAAACTATTAGTACATAAAATCACAAAAACCGGCCAAGTGCGTGTCGGACCACGCACAAAGGTTCCATAGTTAGGGAGAATTTATCCCAATTGAAAACATGAAGCATTCCAACTGCAAATGTAAGTTTGTACACACAATATTGACTGATTTACCATGTTATTTTAAGACCTTTGACTTCTAATAGGTTTTCCTGTAATCTATAAGTATAGAACTATTTTCAGTTTTTTTTTTTTAAATTTCAGGCTCAGTATTTTCGGAGATAAGGGGGGAAAGGTCAATTTTCGTCATTTTCTTAAATATCTTTAACCAAGCCCTATCATTTGATATGTCACACAATACAGTTAGCAAAACTTTCATTTTTCAATTTGTCCCCGAAGTGACCCCTATATTCAAATTTTTTTTTTTTTACATGTCTGCCGACCCCAATATATTTGGGAAAAGGCTATGCAGATTTTGACACGTCCGTGTTTGGGTCACAGAAATTGATATGGTTAATCGGTCCATTAGATTCGGAGAAAATTAGCTGTGACAGACGGACAGACACATAAGTGATCATGAGATGAGAATGTGATGAGACATGTTTTTCAACTACAATGTTAAGTTTGTCCTTGGGATGAATTCATCCCAACTACGGAAACCTTCATTGTGCGTGGTCCGACACGCTGTTGGCCGGTTTTTTTATGTACAGTTGTGGATATATAATTAGGAACGACTGATACCAAAGTCACTTTTCGATAAACAAGTTGCTGTCATTTTCGTATCAATTTACTGATAATAACATTTTAATAGGCTTTAATACTCCATTTAACTGTGGTCTATTTACGCTCGGGGTTTTCCAGAGAGCTATGGAACGGAGTATTCTTGGTATTAAACTTGTGGATCGCGTTAAGATTACAACAATACGTTCCATCCCTAAAATAACTGATGTCACTCGGAAAGCTGCCACGCTTAAGTGGAATTGGGCTGGACACATCTGCCGCATGTCGAACGATCAATGGCCAAACTTACGACCCAGTGGGTGTCGCTTAGTGGCAAACGACATCGCGGCAGGCCCAGACGGAGATGGCGGGATGAGCTGGACTCCTTTAAGAAAGATTGGTCCTTGGAAGCTCTAGACAGAGAGTGGTGGAAAGAGAAAATTGCCCAGCTGTGGGACAATAATGGCTAGAAAAAAAAAGTCAATTTGAACTACCTGTACGAAACTTCCTAGCTGTGGACAACGTTATCAGAAGTTATATAATAATAAAATTAGTAATAATGATTAAATAGGCTTTACCACTGCTTACAAAACTAAGCATTTGTATTTTATAGGATGACCCTTGCTTATAATAACTGCTCTGTAGCGACAGGCCATAGAATTTATTACATTTTTACAGGTTTCAACAGAAATAATGCTCCAAGATTCGACAAAGGCATCCATATATCATACATTTCGTTCAAATTACTTGCCGTCTCCTCAGCATAAGGAAGCATCATCATAATCAGCTTACAGTGTTCCCACTGCTGGGACACAGGCCTCCTCTCGGTGAGAGGGAAGAATATAGTCTCCTCCAATATTTGCCTGTATTGAAATTGGTCTAAAATGCCTTCAATCTTTTATGTGGCCCAACACCATGCCCTGAGAAACATCCTCAAATGTTATGTTTCCACCCCTACTACTTTTCACCCTTACTACTTTTTTCGTGAACTTAGGATTCAATGCCTGCTTAGCCGGTCGACGCACATATTGTTTACCGTCAGAACCTAGTCTATTTGTCTTCATTTCGTCAGAGAATAAAATATTTTTCCATTGACTGGCTGTCCAGTCGCCATACTTACTAGCAAAATCTAATCTTGCTTCTCGGTGCACCTTCCTGAGAAGTGGTACTCTTCCTGCTGTTCTTCCAAAAAACTTTGCATCCGTTAACCGTGTTCGTACTGTACGCGCTGATCCTCTATTGCCAAAAACTTCCCTTCTTGTTATTTCAGAACTCTTAATGGATCAGTCTTCGCTGAACGAACAATCAAAGCGTCTTCACGCGGTGTCGTTTTTCCAGATTTAGGTTTTCGAAGAACATTATTGGTAGAGTTGAATTTCTTGACGTGATTTACAGCGTTATAAACCGTAGCTTTGGAGCATCCATATGATCAGCAATCTTTTTATACGACCAATCACGTCTACGCAGTGCAATAATCGTTTTATAACGTACGGTAAACGGCGCTAGCTAAAAAAAAAAAAATGGAACCCTATAAATAAATAAATTATGTTAAAAAAAATACGCTTTTATCACGCACAAACAATTACAAAATAATTAAATTGACTTGTATTACTTATGATATAAGTGTCTATGCAGCTTGACACGAATTTAAATAAAAAACTTGTACTACCTTTATCAGTTTCTGTGTTACTCATAAAATTTGCAAGATAAAAACAACCGACCTCCAAAAAAAAAAACACTACAAAGTGAAAAATAACTTTAATTTCGGAAGTCGGTGTCTTGGGTTTTGTATTTTCGTTTTTTGCCACCGACTTCCGAAATTAAAGTTATTTTTCACTTTGTAGTGTTTTTTTTTTTGGAGGTCGGTTGTTTTTTTTTTGTAAAAAGTTTTTATTTTTCACTTTTTAGTTGTGGTACCTACCCCAAACACTTCGAATACCACTACCTGCTTACCAGTGACAGAAACTTATCGTATCATCTACATACTAAGTGGGAAAAAAATACGTATTTTGTAGCTAACTCAAAAACTATCCAAGCAAAGTTAATAAAATTTATATGGGACCAATTCGAGAGCACACCCTTTCAAACAAAAAAAGAATTTTCAAAATCGGTCCACAATTGACGGAGAAATCGGTGGACATACATAAAAAAAAAAAACAAACATACGCGACGAACATATAACCTCCTCCTTTTTGGAAGTCGGTTAAAAAATGCATGAATGGTTTAACATATGACATTACTAGCTGACCCCGGCAAACGTTAACCCTTATCACTTAGGGGTATGAAAAATAGATAGTAGCCGATTCTCAGACCTATTGAATATGCATATAAAATTTGGTAAAAATCAGTAAAGCCGTTTCGGAGGAGTAAGGTAACTAACATTGTGACACGAGAATTTTATATAATAAGACTAGCTGACCCTGCAAACGTTGTTTTGCCATATAAATGTTTGAAATGTTGGACCATCTTTATCACTTACTACCCTACCTACCCTATCTTTCAAGTTGGATCAAACTGCACACGGTGTGCAAATTTGATTAAAATCGGTTAAGTAGTTCAGCAGGCCTAACATGACACATGCGACATATATCCACTCTCGCACGACAAATTTTTGTCTATTTCTGTAGTTTTATCGTTTTCTGACAGCTATGCCATACAAAATACTCGACTCGTTCTGTCAAACTTCATGTTTTGTCGACAAACCCTAACATGACACGTTATTTATCTCGATTTTTGACAGTTCAACACGATATAATCAGTCATTTTGTCGTATTTAGTCGTCGATTTTGACGACGATAGAGAGTAGACAAAAAGACAAAATTATGATACATAAAAAACTCGAAAAAAAGGTGGCAGATTCATAGTCGTACTTATTGTAGACAATTTTTTTTTTTTTTAATTTGGGTGTACTGTAGTGGAGTAGATGACTATTACTTTCAGTAATAACCAGTCGCTTTGCCAATTATGGTGATTAAATAAATAAATTAACGAAATCTCTGTTACAATAATAAACTTCGATTTGTCAAATTGCGATCGTCGGCCCATTTGTCATTTGTGGTGATTATCTAATGAGTATAGGTACCACTAATTTAAATTTCTGTCATTTTGTATTTTAATTTCAGCATGCCAAAGAAATCATTTAATTTTTATCAAAAAGTCGGTTAAATAGAAAACTAATCATAAATAATTAAATAATAAAAAACTAATCAAAAATAATTAAATGTTTATTTAATTATTTTTTATAAGAATATTTAAAAATGTAATTAATATGTATAAAGATGAAATAAAAGAAAATAAATAAATAATAATAATTAAGAGAGAGAGACGTTTATTCAATAAACTACATAATTCCATGCATAAAATTGAATGAATGAAACAGAACTTCAAGCCGATGTTGCTATCATAAAAATAATTTGTTTTTAATAATTTTCAAAATCGGTTTATCGTCGCGCGATAAAAGAATGTCAATGTGCCTTTTTCTAGTTTACTCGTCGTTTGCGGTCATGTTAGGGATTAGAATGACCTCAGAATCGTAGACAAATTACGATAAAACGAGAAAAAGAGCGTTCTCGCGCTTGTCATGTTAGCCCTGCTGGAGTCCATCGCGGACAAACAACGTGACACGTAATTTATATATATTAAGATAAATTATGTTGATGTCCTAAAAAGGAGCTGTCTGCCAACAACTAGCTTTGCAGTTTGGCAGAGGTAATAATGTATTGTAATTGTTACCTATCGTGGACGTGTTATTGAGTGCGTACAGTGTACATACTTATTTTTGAAACTTACCTCTTAGGAGGATTCATCTGCGGCAAAGCGGGTAGCGCTCGACCTCAGCACGGGCGGGCCCGTGGCCGCGCCCGCGCGCGCCCTTCCGGCTAGCCCGCCCGCCGCTCACGCGGGCCCCGGGGCCGGGGGTGCGGCGCGGGCTCGATGCGCGTGCGCGGGCCTGTGCGGCGCGTGCGCGGGCCCCGGGGCCGGGGGCGCAGTGCGGGCGCGCTGCGCATGCGCGGGCGCGGCGGGCGTGTGCGGCGCGTGCGCAGGCCGCGCGCCGCCCCGCGCGCCGCGCGCCGGCACGCAGGGCTTCCGGCCGCCCGAGGTGCTGCTGAAGTACCCGCACCAGACCACGGCGGTGGACGTGTGGGCGGCGGGCGTGGTGCTGGCGAGCGCACTGACGGCGCGGTACCCGTTCTTCCGCGCGGGCGACGACGTGGCGGCGCTGGCCGAGCTGGCGGACCTGCTGGGCACGGAGCCGCTGCAGCGCGCGGCGTCGGCGCTGGGTAGGTGCGCGCGGCGCTGGGCCGGGGGCCGGGCGCCGCGCGCGGGCTAACGGGCGTGTGCACAGGGCGGCGCGTGGTGACGTCGGCGGCGCGGCGCGGGCTGTGCCTGCGCAAGCTGGCGGCGCGGCTGCGCGGCTGCACTCCGGCGCCGGCCGCTACCGGCGCGTGCGCGGGCTGCGCTCGCTGTCGGTTGCCCCGGGATCAGTGTCTGTGCCGAGATGAGATGAAAAAGGTATCTTAACCTTATTTAAGGATCAGGTTCATCAAGTACCTGCTTCCATGTAATTCGCTGTAGATCTGATAGAGAATGGTAAAGGGTGGGCGTTTTGGGGGACTGTCTTATGTAATTTTGACGTTCGAAAAGTGCTGATTCTCAGCCTAGTTTGAATAAATGACTTGAATTTTTATCAATATTTAAAAAGAGTAAAAATTGCCTTCAAAATTTAAATAATAATGTAAAGTTATATAAGTCTGAAACAATAAACTTCTCTGAAGCAGATGCTAATCTTTTTCAAATTCAATCCCAAATCGTCACTCCTGCAAGAAATTATGAAGGCAGTATTTAATTTGTTTATTTGAATAAATAACAACCTAATACTCGTAACATAACTACACTTGGTCGTCCACGCGAGTTCAGATCCTAATGGAAATCGTCGGGCTAAAAATCAAGACCGTCTCTGTCAATAAACGATAGCGAGTACCCGCCGTTGATCAAGTTCGTCTCGCTTTGTCTGTCAATTCCATGGTCATCCGAATTCGTAAAAGCTTCCAGTTTAATTTAATATGTCGGATGGCCGAATGCGGGCTAGCGAACAAGTGTAAAAGCGCCACTATACGAGTCAGACATAGTTGTTGCGATTTTTGGTCACGTAACTATGAGTAAGCAAAAGTAGTACCTATGTAAGGATCGTAGCAGGTGACGTTCTGTAGTTTCTGCCTACCCGCATGGGAAGGAGACGTGAGTTTATTTATGTGTAACCTTGAATGTCCGCGAACGCAGCTCGTTCATGGACGCGAAGCTCTGGTGAACCGTTGTGCAGCAGTGCGTGTGTCGCAGGCGGAGGAGTTCAGTGCGGCGCGCTGGGTGGCGGGCTTCCCGGACTGCGCCTTCGGGCTGGCGGCGCGCCTGCTGGAGCCCGACCCGCGCGCGCGCATCTCCGCCGCCGGCGCGCTCGAGCACCCGTTCCTCGCGGCCCACGACTGACATGATACTTCCCGGACTGCGCCTTCGGGCTGGCGGCGCGCCTGCTGGAGCCCGACCCGCGCGCGCGCATCTCCGCCGCCGGCGCGCTCGAGCACCCGTTCCTCGCGGCCCACGACTGACATGACACTTCCCGGACTGCGCCTTCGGGCTGGCGGCGCGCCTGCTGGAGCCCGACCCGCGCGCGCGCATCTCCGCCGCCGGCGCGCTCGAGCACCCGTTCCTCGCGGCCCACGACTGACATGACACTTCCCGGACTGCGCCTTCGGGCTGGCGGCGCGCCTGCTGGAGCCCGACCCGCGCGCGCGCATCTCCGCCGCCGGCGCGCTCGAGCACCCGTTCCTCGCGGCCCACGACTGACATGACACTTCCCGGACTGCGCCTTCGGGCTGGCGGCGCGCCTGCTGGAGCCCGACCCGCGCGCGCGCATCTCCGCCGCCGGCGCGCTCGAGCACCCGTTCCTCGCGGCCCACGACTGACATGACACTTCCCTCAGACTATTCAAATATATTTTTAACGAAAAGTAGCTGCCTCTGTTTGAGGTTGTATGAAAGACTTTATGTTCATGTTGGTAACAGTGATATGTTTTTAAGTTAGGTTATAATGCGACACTGATGCTCTAACATTTCTCGTTATTCGCGAGATGTTAGCGCATTATCACATGTGGCGATGTCATCTTACTGCATCATGAGCAGGCCAACGACGGCTGTGAACCATGTCTCCTCGTGGGATAGCTGAATTATTATTAATGCTATGATCTAATAGTTATAATGTTTTGTATTTATTCTTGTAAGCACAAGGTTGCAACCAATTATTGTGTATTTATGACATGGGACATCTGAGTGTCATCTCGTAGGTACAGTCAAACTATTTGAAACATGACCCACGTAACCCATAATGATGATAAATACTGCTAGGTATCTGTTTGCTTCAAGAGTTCAAGTGTTCCATGAATTTGACAGCTAGATACCATACAGGGTGTCAGGGACATCGACGCGAAAACTGAAACCATGGATTCAGTACATGATTCTGAACCCCCTGCGTTGAAATTTTTCGTCGGTTATTTTTTTTTAAATCAGCTGTTCCATACATTTTAACCGCGTAGGTATTGCTATGAAACAGAAGATTTTTTTTAAAATAACCGACGAAAAATTTCAACGCAGGGTTCAGAATCATGTACTGAATCCATGGTTTCAGTTTTCGCGTCGATGTCCCTGACAACCTGTATTTTTTTGGAAAAAATTTATGTCTCTTATGATTAGTAATTAATTATACTTCATAAAAGATAGCTTGATCTCTGCGACAGCTGTCAGTAAAAACACGCCTATGAAGTCCTGAATTTCTTAGTAGTACAGACCAGTACCTGTCAATGTCATACTTTATGGGCATGCCGACCTATTTAGTGATGGGCGATGAATCATCGTAACCACATACTATAAACTATCGATATTTTAAATAAAACTTAATTTAAAATTAATTTATCTTTTAACTTTATTGTATACTAGCTTCTGCCCGCGATTTCGTTAGCTACTTTGGGCTAACGCTATCTTTAATCCGCGACTTCGTTTAAATAAAGGTGTTTTTTTTTTTTTAATAATGCGTACCTATGTTAGCTATTTTAGGTACCTACATCACGCTTTAATCAGTAAGCCGACGTTCGCACGGACGTAATAAAATCGCAGCGGGATTTTATCGCGCACTGTATTTTCAACTCTCGGTGTTAAGCCGAGCGTTGAGAATCCAACGCGCTGGAACGCACTCTCGTCCCAGCTCGTTGAAAAAACACACTATTGGATTCTCAACTCTCGGCGCTAAACAGAGCGTTGGAAATCAAGAGCACGAAAAAAAGAACCAGATCTCGGTAGGGCAACATATAGTTTCCCGTGCGAAAAACACTCTAGGCGTAAATCTATTCCTACGTGCTTAAATGTTTGCCCCTGGGCCTTATTAATTGTTACCCCAAACGATACCTTCACTGGAAATCGCGCGCAGTACTTGATCATTATTTTGCTGCGATGTTATTTTAAAACTACGATATCTCCTAAGATATTTATTGAAATCGAATGATGTAAACGGCAATTTTGTTTTAAATTAAATACTTGTGATGAATAACGTATTTATTTGGATAAGGATTAATGTCATGTTTATAAAACCACCTTCGTAAATAACGCATTACTTTTGAACAAATTTGGTTAGCATAAAAAAGGTTAGAGTGAGCCAACCTTAAAAGATAGACATATGCTGTCGCGGACTTTTTTTTAGAACTTTTAAAGGGGAACAATTCTGTCATACATGATTTTTGCGAAACTTTAACTGTTTACGCAGCGCACGCAGCGGAAGCTCTCAAAAGGAAAAAAATTAATCCCGATTTTGAAACATTCTTCATTGGTGCTCCGCTCCTATTGGTCTTAGCGTGATGATATATAGCCTATAGCCTTCCTCGATAAATGGGCTATCTAACACTGAAATTTTTCAAATCGGATCTGTAGTTTCTGAGATTAGCGCGTTCAAGCAAACAAACAAACAAACAAACTCTTCAGCTTTATATATTAAGTATAGATTTTAATATCATAACATTATTTACATTTGTACATACTTGATCAAAAATAATAGCGAGTATATAAAATCCAATTTCTCACCTACCCATGTAACATTCCATCCGTCAACGTCCCATCCTTGAGTTTCGGGACAAGACGCCGCGTTTGGCTCACAGGCCGTGTTACCAGACCAAATTAAACCCAATTATATGTTACATTAGCATCGATAATAATAAGAAACGTCGATGATTTCTATCGACAATTTTTTATATCCTAACAACCCTAGGAATGTCAGTTTGACATATGTCGCAGAGATCAAACTATCTTTTATGTAGTATAAACCCTATGCACAACTGTTGATGTTCGTTTGTTTACAAAGAATGCTGTTTTTTTTTTTACTTTGTTAAATAATACGTACAACTCGATTTACCGTCATTTTTATTAGGTGCTAGCCCAGAAATGTATGAGATTCGCCTTAAGGTTGATCATGAATACAATTGGTCGATTGTACATCCATGTCTTGTCTCATGATATAATTTCTCACTTGCAGTACAACACAATACAGTATTTATAATTATGGATTTTAGACTTAAGTATATACCTACAAGAAGCTATTGTCATGGCAAGCTATGTTTTACATTACGTACACAAACAGGGAAGTGCCTTATGTAAAACGCGCGCGGCGAGCATCGCGCGTTGTTCAGTAACAAATAGAAGAGACGCGACTGTGCGTCGATATAAGTTTTATTGTTGATTAGTTGTAATGGGGATCTCAGAGTAAACTTTAAGTTTCATATCGAGTACAAAGTAGTAATAGTGGCGAAGCGCGCAATGACTAGCGATGTTCACTATCTGTTTATTAAACGTGTGTGCCTTTTATACTTATATGTGTTCAGAAGAATGTTGTTATGTTACCTCATTGTAAACAAGCTCTACATTAATAAAGCTAAGTTAAGTAATTTGTTTTTTTTATTAAGAGTACCTATCATGTTTTATTATTTTATTTTTTAAACACTATTAGCGCAGTCAATAACAACATCAAACATCGCAAACGCGCGTAACTACGATTCTTTTATAATGTTGTTAGGTGGGTATTACACTATCACATATCTAGGATCATAGATCTATGAGTCATATTTATATGATAATGTAAAGCCGGGTCTCCAGCGCGTGTTTTTTCGAAATATTACACAAAAAGAAGAAAGAAAGAAAGTACAAGCTTACACATAAACATTTATTTTCTTACAAATCATCGTAATGCATAGACAAATGTGTATGGCCACGCCTCTTTGTTGCGATGTTTTTGTGTAAAAACATGCGCAGGAGACCCGGCTTAATACAAACATATGACTCAAATCGTTTTTGATCACAGATTTTTGACATTTGTTGTTAGATAGGATCATAGAAACAGGTCTTGCCATATTGAATATTATTTATGAATTTTCACATTTATTTTCATAATTTCCTGATACAAAATGCGTCCATAAAATTTTGTGATTTTGCCTTTTCAATTTTGCTACTGCCATATTCTAAATTGACGGTTTTATTGAGGGATAAAAAGTAAGTACAACGAAATTTCGGTTGGCGTACGTTCACTATGCTTAGTGGAATTCTAAAATGATTGTTGGCAATTGCCGTTGCACTGCTGTACTAAAAAGAAAAGCAAACTGCTGCCGGGCGGCCGGGAGTCGGGACACATTGTTTTGGCTTCATTGGTGTTCTCTAGAGTTCTATTTGTTATATTGTGTACCGAAAGGCTTCAGAATTTGGTTTTAATAGACGACTGCAACCATATATGACAAAAATTGGATCCTACATATATGATAATGTAATATTGATACTGGAAATTTCAAATGTCGTAAGGGACATTGTATTCCCTGTCCCTTACGACATTTAAAATTTTCAGTATCGATGTATGATCCTAGGGGTCATATAAGTAGGATAAGAGATACGATCCTATATATCGATACTGGAAATTTCAATTGTCGTAAAGGACATTGTATTCCCTGTCCTTTACGACATTTGAAATTTCCAATGTCGATATGATCCTAGATATATGATAGTGTAATACCCCCTTAGTCTCCTGAGAGTAGTTTATACCCAAATTTGCAATCCTGAAAACCTTATGCCACTCCCAAGGTGCTCGAAAAACTTCGAAAGTCTAGCACTTGTTTCCATTTTATTTTTTAAATAGTACCAGTTTCTCGTGAGAAACCGGTCGAGATTTTGTTTAAATGTGCGTGCGGCGACGCAATACTATGGCGCACACATACAAGCCGCGCGCGGTGCGTTTTTTAGAAGATAGCGTACTTCCTCTCCTTATACTTTTGAATCTTTGATTTCGCGACACTGTAAAGACACCTCATTTTTGTAAACGCGATTGTGCTCT
This sequence comes from Agrochola lychnidis, assembly GCA_963680765.1. NCBI lineage: Eukaryota > Metazoa > Arthropoda > Insecta > Lepidoptera > Noctuidae > Agrochola > Agrochola lychnidis. The sequence goes on along the minus strand of OY796850.1, from coordinate 1,108,771 downwards.
TTATTTTTATTCTGGTACGGATCAATGTTCTATGCCAGTATTTTTACTTTAAAGGTTTTGGAAGTTTTTTTTGTACATAAACGCGACTGTGCTCTTTATTTAGATACGGTTACGGACCAATGTTCTATACAAGTATTTTTCTTCCACCAAGGCGAATTTGTTCAAATTTTCACTTCTGTCAGCACTCCCGGAGTGCCATTGTGAGAGAATTGACCGTGACGTATATCGATATATGGGAGAACACAACTGTTTTTGGGATTAATTCATCCCAAAAACGGAACCCTTCATTGTACGTGGTCCGACACGCACTTGGCCCGTGGCTGGTTTTTTATGTAGGTATATTCGGGCATAACTCCGTCATAATTATTTCTTGCAAAATTATTACCTATTTTATTTGAATACTATACTTCCGAGGTGGTCCCATTGTCATCAGGTCAGGATCTGATGATGGGATCCTGGAGAAATCGAGGGAACTCTTCAAATATTATAGGCAGACCTGCTGACCTATTGCAATTTGGGTACCTACCTATTTTTATAGTAACTCGTGCACAGTGACTTTATAGCTTCCAGATGCTCTCGGAAAGCACCATTTGGTGAAGTGGAACTGATGATGAAGACCACAGATGGCCACCGGAACTACTCAATAATAAGTATTTCACGGGTTACGATTCGATTAATATGGTTTCCAAGCAATTTATGCTCATCACAATGCATATGGAGAAGTGGAGCTGATAGTGAAGTACCAGGACAACTCAGTGATTAACGTCCCTGCATCGGGAAAGCAATATTTTGTGAAAGGTGATGAGCAGTTGACATTAGGCTATTGTAACTTAGATAAATTACAAACTGACTCAGCGCCGGCCCGAGAATTCCTGGCACCCTAGGAGAAACGCTGGAACAGCGCCCTTTTAAGAGAATTTGTGACAAAATAAAACGATGTTCTTTCTTTTTCGTGTGGTTAGTGACTAACCTGGTGTCAGAGACTTAAAGCCGCTCATAGGCCTCTGACTTGGCTTCACATGCCGTCGAGAAACATTGGTGCCGATTCCATTGTTCACAAACTAAACACAATTTATATTCAGTGCATCTTTTTCTTTCTATTTCATTAAGAAAAGGACAGAAGATAAATTTTAGTTTAGTCCTGTCAAATTAATCAGCGCTTGACGTAAATTGACGTAATTTTAGTTGGCAAGTTTTTAATCACGTCTAAACTTGTATGGAGACTGACAGGCTTGTATGGAGGCCATCGTAGCGAAGGGCTGCCCGCTGGGGGGCGTCCTCTCACCGCTTCTATGGAACCTGGTAGCAGACAGCCTCATCAAAACACTTAATGACAAGGGTTATTTCACCGTAGGCTACGCCGATGACATAACCATAATAATAAACGGGACCCACGAAAACACTTTATGCAATCTCATGCGTCAAGCCCTGAAAATAGTAGAGGAATGGTGCAACAAGCACCAACTAAGGAGAAAGAAAAAGAAAGAAAGAAAAATAGGTTTATTTGTCACAGAAATACGTGCATACATAAAAGACAAGAGTAATCAGAGAACAACACAAAGTACATAACAAATCACGAGCATAGAAATTACTTAGGCGGCAGCTGCACGACATGACTGTGACAACAACTCAACAACAACAACAACTCTCAGTGAATCCTGCAAAAACCGAACTAATCCTCTTCACAAAAAAGAGGAAATTGACCACACTACAACTCCCACGATTCTTTGGAACAACCCTAAGCCTCTCAACTGAAACCAAATACCTGGGCATCTTTTTGGACAAACAACTGAACTGGGCAAAACACACGAACTACATCACCACGAAAGCCAGCATATCCCTGTGGCAGTGCAAGCGACTGCTTGGCAGGAATTGGGGCATTAGCCCCAAGGTCACCCACTGGCTATACACCACAGTCATCCGACCAATTATCACATACGGCTCACTAGTCTGGTGGCCCAGGACAGACCTGAGTACAGCTCAAAGAGATCTCGAAAAACTGCAGCGGTTTGCTTGTGTTGCAATCACTAGCAGTATGAGAACTACACCCACTGCCGCCCTACAGGCAATGCTTGGACTACCGCCTCTGCACCTCATCGTGCGGGAGGAGGCGGCCCTGGCCGCCTTTAGGCTTCATCTATCAGGAACCCTTAGCAAAGACTCCAGAGTTAAGCACATACGTATAAAGGAAGATGCGATCAAACGACGACCAATGATGGCATCACCCTGCGACAAAGCCCCGAAATCACACCACTTTCAACGGCACTACAACATAACACTTACAGAAGAACAGTGTGACTACTCAGGCCCGAAAGAGCTGAGAGTATACACAGACGGATCGAAGACCGACTTCGGTACCGGAGTTGGAGTCTTCTCACACGACCTCAACATAAATATATCCCGCCCGCTGGGAATGTATAACACCGTCTATCAGGCGGAGTGTGTGGGCATCATACAAGCGGCCCATGCTATAGAAGCCAGGAGAGTTACGGACACCCACATACGCATACTCTCCGATAGCGCCTCAGTTCTCCAATCCTTACGAAAAAAATATACTACTTCAAAGTTAATACTAGAATGTCACAATGCACTAGAACAAGTAACGGTATCTAGCCGCAACACGGTGACACTGCAATGGATAAAAGGACACAGCGGATCGCTAGGTAACGACGCAGCTGACGAACTTGCTAGAAGAGGATCTGGCACGGCAGTCGATGGCCCCGAACCTATCGTACCAATCCCCTTCAACCAAATACGCAGGTGGCTACAGGAGTTCACCCACACACAAGCAGAGAACTGGTGGACCTCGACACCGGGTTGCAGGCAGTCCAAGGAAGCTATACCATCCTTGGATAGCAGGCTAACCAAGCTTTTATTACGCCTGGACAGGAACGGCCTGCGCCTGGTGACGGGGACCATCACGGGGCACTGCTCGCTAAACAAACACTTCCATACAATAGGCATAACGGACAGTCCTCTGTGCAGGGCGTGCATGGAGGCTGAGGAAACCGTAGCGCACGTGCTCTTTGAATGCACAGGCGTCACCCAGATTAGAACAGAAACCCTCGGGTTACCCAGATCCTACACAGATGTTCTGAACAGACCAGGAGATTTAATTAGCTTCTGGAGGGAGGTGGGCTGGTTGGAATAACCACCAAACGGCCGCCATGGCCCACGCACAATGGTCCACCTTACGGACTAAGTGCGGAAACCAAACCCTTAAACATAGAACATAGACAGGCGCTGATTAATTTGACAGGACTAAACTAAAATTTATCTTCTGTCCTTTTCTTAATGAAATAGAAAGAAAAAGATGCACTTGTCATGATTTCCAAATATTAGGAAGATTTACTGATTTTAAATACTAAATATAAAATTAAAAGTATGTGATTTGCCTCAAATGATTTTGTATCAGTGTAATTATGAAGTTTAAAAGTATCTCATTTGACAGTTCCGTAAAAGTACTGGTTTTTTAACGAAACAGAATTGGAAACATGATGTTTGGAGCGTCGCTTAACTTCTAGTTCAGTTGGCTATGAGCCTCGTAACCAGAAGGTGTCTTCAAGAAGTCTAAGGTCTATAACGTTATTATATTATTGCCTAGTTATATAGTTTGTTAAATGATGCTAAAAGTGTACCAGGTTTGTGGTGTGCAAGATGATAAAATCCAGAGGTACTGGTGCTGAAATGGTGTATCGTATCATTTCAGAAGTGGGATAAACCAAAAAGGTAAGGTAAAGAGGCTTATGGGAACAACTAGGAGCAAGGATTATTGAGTTTTGTTTTGGGTTGCTATCATTTTATCGGCTGCATGGCGCTGCACATCAGGTCAGGGCAACTCTCTGATGATGTGTTGTATTGTGTAGATTGTGTGTAATGGTGTGTGTGGGTACGTGGCTAGGGCTACTCTCTGGCGGTACTTTAGCACGCATTATTGCACATACTGACCAGACAAATCGTGTGCTCGATCGGGGCGACTCTCCGATAGCACGAGATGTGTTTTGGTTGCCTAAATGAAAGCAATGAGCGTGATTTCGGGGTACTAGTATGGGTATCCCACATCAGGTCAGGGCAACTCTCTGATGGTGTGCGGTGAAGTATACATGGGTATAATGTTTCCTTATAATTTTGCTACCACTATAACTAATAGATACGTTCCCACAAGCCTCTATAAGGGAAGCAAATGAGCAACATTTGACAAAAACATTTTTTATGATTATTTAAAAGCAACACGAGATTAACATAAATAAATTGTTGGTTATGATTATTTCTACCTTAGTGATTGCCATGATAATTGAACTATGGTTGTTCACTGTTAGGGGGCGTACTTTGTGATTTCGCTGGATTTTGAGTGGGTATGATAACTACTGGTTGTTCGGTGAGTCACTAGTCGTCGGATAAATTGTTTTAAATGCATAATAGCTGGACATGAAGGTATTGCGATTACCTCCCAAGTAACACAGGAAGCATTTAAAAAAAAAAAAAAACGAATAGTAAACTTATGTAGAACTTAAGGGGACGATAGCTGACTTTTAATGATTTTATACTGAAGATGACGTCTGAACGAGTAGTGTAGCGATTTAAAAAAAAAAAAAAATGTTAATTTAGAGCATTTTCTTAATATTTGAATATACGCATATTTTTGATTATGTTTATATTACATAGTGAAATTAATTTGTAAAGTTATATCTAACGCGGATAAAAAACTGAGAATGACGCAAAATCCATCAAGCGTATTTTTCTGAAAACTTCACAATTTTAAAGATAATTAAATTAATGATCTTTTAGTATACGTGTTTTATTAAAATACCTTTTGTTTTACGTGTAATAAATTAATAATGCGTCTAAATTGGGACAGCGCTCCTTGATGGGCGAGTCCTATTACTGGCTGGGCGTACGACGCGTTGCGTGAGCTCAGTACAGAACACGCAAGCTAACCATTTAAGGTCACTGTCATATATCTGCGTCTTAAGGTCCGTATAAACTCTTACATAAGTTCACCGAGCATCTTAACGCTGTATATTGGTATTTTAAAACCATTATGATGCTTTACACTGTAAAACGGTTGGATAGTGGCATATCAAAACTTTTGTAAAGCCTTTAGTTTTAGTGCAGCAAACCATAATGCAGCTGTACAGCTTTCACCTGTTTTTAGTGCATTTAGATCTACAATAGCATTTTTAAGTAGTAAATAAATGCTTAATGCTGTTTAATAGCATAAACATGAACCATTATAATGACCTGTAAATCCGCTATACAGCTTTCAGCTGTGTTTAGTGCCTTAGGGTCTACAATTGCATTTTTAAGTAGTAAGATAATACCTAATGCTGCTTAATAGCATAAACTTGTACCATTATAATGCACCGTAAATCCGTTATACAGTTTTGAGCTGTTTCTAGTGCCTTTTGTTGTGTAATAGCACTTTTAAGTGGTTAGTAACAGCCTAGTACTGCTGAACAGCATAAATGTGAATCAATGTAATTCTTGCATTTTTAAAGATTAACTGAGTTCTGTTGTACAGCTTTAATCAAATACACGTGAGTTATTGTAATGCGTAAAACTGTATATACATTAATTTTACTGTATTCGTAAAACCATTTGTCGGCCATATTGTGGAAAATCACATATTATATGATCAACAAAACAACATCATTTTTTATGGTGGACGTAGAACTACTTTATAGGCAATGGCACTATAGTGGTTCATCAAAAGTCTTCTCTGGCCTCTGGCTTAATAATTGTTCACGCGTGAGTATTTATACTGCTGGCGGCATTAATTAGCCTTTTTAAAGGTTCACCAGGCTGCTATAGACCGACACCATTTTGTAAATATTTTATAACCAAAAAAAAAATATATTATCATTCGGACCTATTTATAAAAGCAATAGACCTATTTAAAAATGATATACCTTAATTTAATACTGCCCCACAAATACTATTATGTTAATTATGCAAAAAAAAATCTATACTAGGAATACACAATTGTTTTGGTTATTTCACACTTTACAGTAAACTAAATTGTGCAGTAATATTTGAAGCCATGAACTAACAAAAGAGTCAAAAACTTAGCCAGTATTATAAATTTTGTTTTGATGCAAACAAATACAGTGTGAGTCTTCATAATGTGCACATATCGAAATGAGGGAGTCTATGCTTAATTTTATCGACGGAAAAAATGGTAATTTTTTTTTTTTAGTTTAAAAAAAAAAAAAAAAATTTACAAAAAAATTTTTTTTAAAAAAATTTTTTTTTGCTCTCTTTTTATTATTATCTTATTTATAAATTTTACAATTAAAAATTGAAGAAAAAAATACAGATTTTTACTAAAAAAACATGTTTATTTTCAATTGAGGGTAGTTTTTTTCTCAATTTTAATTTTATGTGGACGGCTACTTACTTTCAATCATTATGGAGTTTGTTTCATCGCGATAGCTGATTCAGTTTAAAAGTTACACAGTTTTGTTACAATTTTTTTTTTAATTTCATAAAAAGTATAAAAAACAATATTTAGATTTTTTAAATATTTTTTCTGTCGTTAAAATTAAGCATAGATTTCCTCATTTCGATATGTGCACATTATGAAGACTCACACTGTATAATGTCACTTACTCGGTTTTGACAGTCTTCGTCCATATTATATTGCGAGACAAAATAGTTAAATTACAACGTTAATTGTATTATAACATTTGTACCGTGGTAGTAGAGGTGTTTTTGCAATGATCTAGGATTTATTTATGTTCTAGCTATGAACACTTAAATAGCTCTAATAATTCAATTACTGCATTCTAATCCTAGTCTAATGCTTTTGTAATGCAATTAACATCTTCTTTATCAATAATATTGCTAGTATAATGCGCCTGTAATGCAATTAAACAACTGTTGTGAACATATTTAGGATCTAAAGCCGTATAATTTGTGCCCAAATAAGCATACACGTTTGTAATGCTTCTGTAGAACTAACTCAAAATGCGAAAAGGATACAGAAATGCTGTAAGTCGGCCGCTATACTGCTTTGATGTGTTACTTGGGTTATGATTAATTTGATTGATTGAGATAGTGAACTTAACCAACACTTTATTTTGGATGGGATTTATTTACATGGCTGTTGGGGCGTAACTCCCAACAGTGAAAATGTTATGTTGATGTTGTGTATTGGGATGTTATGTTGAACGAGTAAACAACCGATTGTTATAAAGGTTTTATTGCTTACTAAAACAATATTTAATAAAGTAATAATGCACAATTAATGTTGGGTTAACAAACTGCAACGTTTCACTGTAAGAAGGACAAATTATTTTCATGTACAGCGTAGCTCGTACAATGGCATTCTTTCATCTTTGTCTGTGCTAAATAAATGTATTTTCTTTCTTTCTTTCATGGTTTTCGTGAGTCATTCTATGTCTTATAACGTGTCCATTGCATGAGCATGATCACGATGACGTGATGATTGCCCGTCATGAGACTGTCGCGGGACTGTCATGAGACCGTCATGAAACCGTTGTGAGACCGTCGTGGGATTAACCAAAAGGTAAACTTTGTTTGTTCGCACTTGAGAAATGATAAGTGAACTATGATGTTCACACTTGATAAATGATAACTGAAGTATGTTTGTTTGCACTTGATAAATGATAAGTGAACTATGATGTTCACACTTGATAAATGATAACTGCAGTATGTTTGTTTGCATTTGATAAATGATAAGTGAACTATGATGTTCACACTTGATAAATGATAAGTGAACTATGTTTGTTTGCACTTGATAAATGATAAGTGAACTATGATGTTCACACTTGATTAATGATAACTGCAGTATGTTTGTTTGCACTTGATAAATGACAAGTGAACTATGATGTTCACACTTGATAAATGATAAGTGTACTATGTTTATTCGCACTTGATAAATTATGCGGTGAAGGAAAACATCGTGAGGAAACCGGCAGGTCCTAGAACCAAATATTCGAAGACATGTGACATCTACCAACCCGCACTGGGCCCGCGTGGTGGATTACGGCCCACTCCCTCTCACAGTGAGAGGATCATGGGCTGATTATGATAAATGGTTTTGTTAATGTGGACAGGGTTCGTTTGGGTATCTGATCTTGTTTCAAATGGAGTATTAGTATTATGATACTTATTGATTTTTTGATACTATGATTGATTTTATGATACCATTTTATTTTATTATAATTATGATACTTAATGATTATTGTTCTGGATCAATGAAACATTAATTGAATATAACTTGATTTGAATTCTGGTATAGTTTTCTAAGCTATATAGAATCATGTGTAAAGATTGTAAATGGATTACGCCCCGAGTACGTACGACATAAATAATAATGAAATGCTGTTCATTGGTAAGCGCATTACCTGAGAACAGCTGAAACGATTTGGCTATCTTTTGTTTTAAAAAAATGTTCTTTATAGTCCGAATTAGGTTTTTGTGGAAAGCAAAATCAAAAAGTTTCCTTGTATCTGAACGTTCTTTTTCTATGAATTTTTGTATGAACGTCTTTAAGAGTAATGTTTCAATGAGAAGTGAAAATGATATCTGATGTCGAGCCTGGCGCTAAAATTATTTTATTAAACTAAATTGTCTGTGTGGTTACAATGGTATTTTTCCTACGTTTCGAGTTTATTTTGTATTTATAAGTTTTGGTGTTTTAAATGATTATGGTAGGAGTTAAAAAAAATACTGTTTATTTTTGGTGATACTTCTTGTGATTATGTTATGTTATGTGAGTATTTGAATACTTCTGTTGTTCAACGGTTCAATTAAGAGGGACATATTAAGTCTAGTCTGTACTGGATATTTATAATGTTGTTATTTAAATAGTTCGACGACGGCGACGTTACCTTTATGTTGATGTTTTATCTTCCTGGCTAGAACTGAGCTGACCAGCCTCGCTAACGGGGGCATAGCCCTTGCAAGGTGTGTCTAGTTGACACAATTAGTTCAACTTACGACTGAGGTCTCACAGTTTAGTCAGAGCTAACTGACGTTCGATAAAGATTGAGTCTTGTGAGGATAGAATGAGGTTTTGAGATTTTCCTTCTGGAGTATGGTCGTGAGTTATTAATGTTGTTGAGCGCTTATTTCTTGATCCTTCGTTCCCTCTGGCTCAATTATGTCCGATGGAGTTAAGGCTTAGGATGTGGAGCCTAGTTCTATATTTTCATAAACCCCCTCTGGGTAGATGTGAATTGTCACGTCAGTTTGTTTGTTTTCTGAGGCTTGCCGTATCTTTTTCGATGGTTTTGGTGCGGTAAGGTTTAAGCATGACGACGTTAATTTTCTGGGTGCGTGTTAACACATATTGTCATTTAACTTGGCTGATACCTAGCCTGGTATCAGAACTTTGCGATTCGTACGTCCTGACTTAAGCCTTCTCTTGCAAGAGAAAGACCTCACTATGTATTTTAATTGCCATCGTTAGGTAATGTTTCTTTTAGGTATAGGCAGGAAGGGTTCGATTGTTCGGATGCTTTGAATAAAAGTCTCTGCCTGATCCATTTATTCAAGTGGGGCGTAGCTCATATGAGGTTTTATCATGAGATGCAACCTCATGCTGTACAGGCTGGCAAGAACACTGTACGTCATCCGAACAATCTGACAAGATATGTTTAAATTAGGATTTTTTTATATGGTTTTCACTTGTCGGTAAAAAAAAAAAAAAAAAAAAAAAAAAAAATGATAGTCTAGTCTCAGCAACGGCGCGCGCGTGTATCTTTATAATATTGTACTAATGGTTTAAATATAATCGTCTCCTCAAAAATTATTTGATTTATACACTGCCCGAGCAGCCAAGCATGGTGCTCACAGTACAGTGAATTTTAAAAGATTACCTCGTAGTTTTGAAAATCTTTCAATGTATGATTTAAATGTTCACCCATAACTCGTAATTCCGTATGCTATTGCTAAAGAAATTTGTTTTCATTTAATTTTTTATTTAACATGCAAAATGTCATGATTTATGTAAAAAAATATATATATTATTTTATGATTGTTGTGTGTGTGCCAGGAGGCAACACAGTGTCGGATGGCCGAATGTCATGATTTCCAAATATTAGGAAGATTTACTGATTTTAAATACTAAATATAAAATTAAAAGTATGTGATTTGCCTCAAATGATTTTGTATCAGTGTAATTATGAAGTTTAAAAGTATCTCATTTGACAGTTCCGTAAAAGTACTGGTTTTTTAACGAAACAGAATTGGAAACATGATGTTTGGAGCGTCGCTTAACTTCTAGTTCAGTTGGCTATGAGCCTCGTAACCAGAAGGTGTCTTCAAGAAGTCTAAGGTCTATAACGTTATTATATTAGTGCCTAGTTATATAGTTTGTTAAATGATGCTAAAAGTGTACCAGGTTTGTGGTGTGCAAGATGATAAAATCCAGAGGTACTGGTGCTGAAATGGTGTATCGTATCACACTGAACTTAAATTTAGTTTAGTTTGTGAACAAGGGAATCGGCACCTATCTCTTAGGCGCGATCGGTATAGCGATCGCAGTCAAACTATAATAGTCAAATTAATTTTGAACAAGAAGCAATACATTTGAAATCGCGACTTTTTTTGTAATGGATTGGCCTCAACTCGCTTTTGATTGCCAGATGAACCGTATCGATGGTTTCGTAAATGTCTATGAGCGTATTTTAGTAGAAAAATGGGTAAAAAATTGGGAGTATTTTCAAGTTGTAGTTAAGGCTCCTGGCTGTGAATTCACTCGACAGAGTTTAGGTAAATTCTTGCGATGCTATGTTTGTGTGCACCGTTCACGCACACACGCCTAAACATCGAGCGTAGTGATCGCTTAAACAGTTTTGATCCTATAGACGGTATTTTGTTAAGTTACGTAGGTACGCTTATGAAATAAGTCTGGAATGTTTGTGTATATTCGTTTAGTATACTTATAACAATTCTGTTTTATATGGAATTTTATACTTTTTGTATGGAAAACATGAAAAATTATTACCTACATGTTGAGTTTTATGGGTTTATGGGTTTCATAAAGGGGGTCGAAATTTTCATTATTTTTGCGATAAGACACAGAATTCAGAATTTTCGAGATATAAGCAAAAGAACAGAAAAAAGATAAAGTACAGTTTTTGCAACTGAATGAGTTATTAATTTAGTGAAAATGAAAAATTCGCTATTGGTGCCGATTCTCTTGTATACCGAACTAAACTTACTAAACTATCACTAAAATTCCTTACTTTTAACTATGAGAATCTCAAAGCTATTCTGCAAAATAAATTCTCTAAATTTAAAAATAATTTTGACACATCTAAATCGAATTTGACAACCGCGACTCCACACGTGATACACAGGGGGGGCAGCCTCGACTTGTTTTATATGGATTTTTCACTTTTTGTGTGGAAAATAAGAAAAAATATTACCGACATGTAGAGTGTTAGAGGTTTTTAAGGGTTTTATAAAGGGTGTCGAAATTTTCATTATTTTTGCGATTGGACACACCGTTTTCGAGATATAAGCAAAAGAAAAAAAAAATATTCGGTACTGTTTTTTCATCTGAAGTCGAGGTGTTGGTGTGAATTTTAGTTCATGACAACCAATTTTATTCCACATGTTTTTAGTCGCGATTAAAAATAGTCATATTTAGTTAGAAAATCTAAATTTTAGGTTAAAAACGTCAAATTCAGAATAGCAAAATTGCCATTTTCACTAAACTAATATCTCAGTGCCATCTTAGTGCTGTCAAACTAAAATATAGTTGTGTCACTTTAGTCTATTTCAGAATGGGAAATCGTCGTTTGACAGGAATAAACTAAATTTTGGTGATTTTTAGTTTAGTTTAGAGGCATTTGTGACAAGAGAATCGGCACCAATCTGAATTTGACTTTTTTCACCTAAAATTTTGATTGGTGCCGATTCTCTTATACACCGAACTAAACTAACTAAACTATCACTAAAATTTCTTACTTTTGACTATGAGAATCTTAAAGCTATTGGTGCCGATTCCCTTGTTCACAAACTAAACTAAATTTAAGTTCAGTGTATCTTTTTCTTACAATTTCATTAAGAAAAGGACAGAAGATAAATTTTAGTTTAGTCCTGTCAAATTAATCACCGCCTATCACTCTCCATACAAGTTTAGACGTGATTAAAAACTTGCTGACTAAAATTACGTCAATTAACGTCAAGCGCTGATTAATTTGACAGGACTAAACTAAAATTTATCTTCTGTCCTTTTCTTAATGAAATAGAAAGAAAAAGATGCACTTAAATTTAGTTTAGTTTGTGAACAAGGGAATCGGCACAATTATGCAAAAAATTCTCTAAATTTAAGAAATTTTTTGACACATCTAAATCATATTTGACAATCGCGACTCCACACGTGATACCTAACCATGTGAATCTTTTTAGAGCCGGAGGCGCGCACGCTCGACGTGTTTTATATGGAACTTTTCACTTTTTGTATGGAAAATAAGAAAAAATATTACCTACATGTAGAGTATAAGGGGTTTAAGGGTTTTATAATTTTTTGCGATTGGACACACCGTTTTCGAGATATAAGCAAAAGAAAAAAAATATTCAGTACTGTTTTTGCATGTGAAATTGAGGTGTTGGTGTGAATTTAAAGTTCATGACAATCAATTTAATTCCACACGTTTTTGATCGCGAAAAATAGTCAGATTCGGTTAGAAAATCTAAATGTTAAGTGAAAAACGTCAAATTCAGAATAGTAAAATTGCTATTTTCACTAAATGAAAATCTCAGTTCCATCTTAGTGCTGTCAAACTAAAATCTAGTTAAGTTGTGTCACTTTAGTCTATTTCAGAATGGGAAATCGTCGTTTGACAGGAATAAAACAAAATTTTGGTGATTTTTAGTCTAGTTTAGAGGCATTTGTGACAAGAGAATCGGCACCATGTCTAACTAAATCTGACTATTTTTAATCGCGATTAAAAAGGTGCGGAATAAAATTATTTATCTTGAACTAAAATTCACACCAAAACCTCGCTTCAGGTGCAAAAAACAGTACTGTATCTTTTTTTTTTCTTTTGCATATATCTCGAAAATGGTGCGTCCAATCGCAAAAATAATGAGAATTTCGATCCCCTTTATAAAACCCTTAAACTCCTGACACTCTACATGTAGGTAATATTTTTTCTTATTTTCCTTACAAAAAGTAAAAATTCTATATAAAACGTCAAGGCTGCCCCCTGTGCGCCTCCAGCTCTAAAAAAAATTCACGGGGTAGGGCAAACAAGTACCACGTGGACTCGCGATTGTCATATATAATTTTAGTGTGTCAAAATATATTTAAATTTAGAAAATTTTTGTTGCAGAATAGCTTCAAGATTTTTATAGCCAAAAGTAAGGAATTTTAGTGATAGTTTAGTTCGGTATACAAGAGAATCGGCACCATATTGCCATCTTAGTGCTGTCAAAATAAAATATATTCTATAATTATTTCACGATGGGAAATCATCGTTTGACAGGAATGAACGAAACTTTGGTGATTTTTAGTCTAGTTTTGAGGCATTAATTTGTGACAAGAGAATTGGCACCAGTATCCATAAAGAGATCTGAGACACTTGCGCGAAAGACATTTTCGCGAAAGACACTTGCGCGAACCCACTTGCGCGAAAAAGTTGCGGAAATGAGATTTCTTCATAACATCACGCCATCAATTTCAAAGGGCCCAACACTTTGAAATTGATGGCGTGATGTTATGAAGAAATGTGAAAATTTTCGCAGCCGCCATCTTAGATTTACGTTTTGACATCAAAATCTGCTTTAGAATCCTCAAAAACTATGAAAAAGACACCTATGACGAAAAATCTGAATATTGTCACAGCCGCCATCTTGGATTTATATTTTGACCTCACTATCAGCTTTAGCATCCTCGAAAACTATGAAAACGATACCCATGACGAAATATTTTTAAATGTTCGCAGCCGTCATCTTGGATCTTTATTTTGACTTAAAGTAGTCTTCAGTAGCGTTAAAGAACTTCGTTCCAAAAATACTTCACTTATTGCTACAACAGCATATCGGCGCGGGCATATCGGTGACGCGAACCCATAACTTTTTCCCCTACCAAAAATCACTCAAAACTGAAATCTAAAGTCAAAATATAACTAGTGAACCCAGCAGGCAGATGTTGTCCTGCGACAACAGCGCCACGCGAGTCCAACTATAGTTATGAACCATCCAAGTTACACAAAAAGAATTAAAAAAAAAAACATCTAAATCAGTCAAGCCGTTTAGGATAAGAAGAATTACGAACACACGTACACCGTATTTTATTTATTGCCAGGCATGCAAAATTTTAATGTTCTTCAAAAACAAGCAAAGTACTTTAAAATAAAATGCGGATCAAAATGTGGTAGTCGACGTACAATTTCTGGAATATGTTAACATCGGACACGTACGTGCGTGTGTGCGTGCTGCGACGCAAAGTGATACGTCCTCACGCTGGGAAGGCCCGTTCGCTACTGACGGAATAGATTTTCCGCGATCGTTTATATAGTTCACTTTGCCATTTATTTACGTAATGAAGTAATTGTTTATTTATAAAATAAAATTTAGATTCTATTAAACAATTAACTTAAAATTAATATATAATTTTTAAAATTTCTTAAAAGTGTTTCTAAGTATTAGAAAAAAATATTTATTTGGCTTGAAGTTTTGAGAAAGTTACATTATTTCAACATTTTTTTTCTGCTATATTATGTATGAAAGTTGAAAAAAGTGGTTCCCCTATGTACAAGTAGACCATATAATGATGTTGATGATATTTTTTTAATTTTCAACATCAAAAGCAGTTTCTTCTAACGAAACGATCAAACGTCAGTCTCGCGTCATTTTTTGGAAAACTTGTTGCGAATTTTAGTGATTTCCCACGAATCCTTAATTTATTTGAAAAATCCCTTTCCCCTATGTACAAGACGAAGAATTGGACTTTTCAAATCACAAATAATTTTGTTTAAATTCTCGTCCCCTTTCTCACAACGAATAAACAAAATTGATCAAAATCAGTGATTTCGTGCGGTGCGGCAGCACGGAGCCTTAAACAATAACTGTAATGTATTATTTTTTAATTTCGATGGCGCTGATTGCCGCCCCCCTAATACAAGCGTCCTAGGCCGTCGCCTTAGGGGTGGGTCGTTACGTGATTTTTACGAAACGTAACGTAACTAGTGACTACAAGGACGTCACCGGTTTTGAAAACTAGTGATTTTAGTAACTAGTTATTTTTCAACACGGTGATTCTAACGAAGTGTTACAGTTATTTGCGAAACGAAAATATAAATGGTTACCTACGTAATACGTTATTTTTGTTTCGTTTCACTCTTTTCATTCGATCACTGCATTGTGATGGAACTAGTTACAAAAATCACGTCTTTATGTGTGACTCGAAACTAGTTATTTGGTTACATGCCCCGAAGCCAGTTATTGTAACTAGTGACGTTAAATAACGCCCATACCTATCGCCTAGTTTGCCTATATGAACGGGCCGGCCCTGAACCATAGTATAAAGAGAGGAAGTAAGTTATCTTCATAGAAACGCACCGCGCGCGGCTTGTATGTGTGCGTGGCTTGTATCTATGCGTCGCCGCACGCACACTTAACAAAATCAAGCCCGTTTATGAGTGCGCCAGTCGGGGCTAACGCCGCACAAGGTTTCCGCGTCGCGGCTGTTCGGCACTGCTAAATGTATGAAAAATGAGTGATAATCGCAAGAGAAATTATTGCTGTGCGTTTGGGTGTCTAAATAATTCATCGATTCCATAGTTGTCTCTGTTCAGATTACCTACTGAACAGAAAAGGTAACCAAGTCACTTATTCTAGCATATAATTTTTACTTGATGATGAGATACCTACTTATTTTTTGTTGTGTTTGTTATCTATCAGACAGACGAAGTAGGCAGGCCTACTTTCCCACTAAAATGTATTAGGTACCTACTTTTGATCTGTCAATTGATATGCCGCTAATGCTGTCTCTTGATATGCCCGATTTCTCAGTATTGTAGGTATAGTAACTAAAGTACTTAGTTACTACAATTATAAAATCATAATTTCAAATATTTGACGAATTGTGAATCAATCAGCCATTTTCTAGGCACTGAATTAAAATTTAAGTAGTTAAAAGTGACAACCCTGAAACAGGCAAGTATGGTAGGCAATTATATCGCGGATTGGGCCTGAGATAGCCTACTTGAACTCTTTATACTATGCCTGAACTGACTCACTAAAAAGCGAGAATAAAAGTATTTACAAAAAATAAAAATTTAACAGATTTCCAAAAAACACTACAAAGTGAAAAATAACTTTTTTGTAAAAGTTTTTTTTTTGTTTTGATTTTTTATGGTCAAATTGCCATATTCATCGTGTGTGAAGAGAGCTGAACACATCTTCCTAACCTTTTGGGAATATTGGGATTACAGACGTGATGCTACGTTAAGGAATGCGATAAAATCAAAGACGTAGATGTATTGATTTAAAAATACTTTATTATAAAAATTGTTATTCTTAAGCAGTCTTTCTGTCTACTGTACATAGACATACAAAAGAGATTTCATTATTGATGTTACCTCCAGGGTCTCGGGTTGCAAATGCAACTCATTGCAAGCAAGCAGAATAGTGTGGCTTTAGTTTGTTTCCACGGGAAACAAGTATCACCAAACAAAACATCATTTTTTTGGTGGGTTATACATATAATTAGCTGTCCACAACCAAACAGTGCCAGCACATGCACTTGTACATGCTGTTATGAATACTACATTTCTTATTCTGGGTTCTACATCATTACAAGGTTACACATACAAATAGCCTAACTCTTCAAATACAATTATGGGTAGACATTACAGCCACCCGTTTACAAAATTCACGTTTGTGTATGATACGGTCAATAACTGAACAAATGCATTTCTCACTAGGTTACACATACAAACAGAGCGTAATATCACAACAGCTGTACACATTGAACCTAAATATAAAATCTAAAATTATTCTAGTTTCATTGCATTGATGTTCCAAGTTGGATATACGGCTAAATTGTAACATTATTATAATAAGACTTTCATTAATTTTTCCAGAAATTAGGGTTTTGTTGTAGCCTCCTTTCGAAGTTCTGGTACCATGTGTGCAAAGTGTTGAGTGGTATGTAGGACACGCCTGGCGTGGGAGTCATCTGGTCCTGTGTCACCGAGAATGACGCCACAAAGTTTACCAGGTGTTCTAGCATCTTCTGAGCAAATGTTATGTAATTGCTTTGTTGTTGTGACTGAAACAGTAATTGTTGTTGTGCGGTTCAATTCACTCGTCATCAGGGGTGCAACAAAGTTTGTTTGATATCACTCAATGCATACTTACAACTGACGAGGTAAGGATTTGCACATTTGATTCAGGTTCAATGGCTATGCCAATCTGTGCATTGTGACATATCTGCTGTTGCCCAAATGCAGTTATGAATTTATTGTCACCTGTGAACCATAAGGAGAAATGTGGGTAAAGCACCAGTTTACAACAAGCAGAAAAAGAAAAGACTGTTATTCAAAGAATCTTACTAGATAGCTCATGTAGCTTTTTCAGTGTTCCTATTTTGAAAATAGCAGAGGGTTTAGTATTGGAAATGTGTCCGAGCAACTGCCAGTTAGGTGGCGCCGCGGGGTCTGGCCAGCTCCAGTAGACCATGCCGACGGTGCCGACCGGCAGCGGAGAAACGCCGGTTAAGAACACCACCGCATGGTTGATATTGTCCGCCTCCGTGATTGTGATGAGAAACTGAGTATCTGATAATGTTGCGAAGTCTGTCTGCACCTGAAAACCCACATAACATCTTCATTAGAGGGCTTTATTCAGTAGTATAATATAAAAACGTTGTTTCTACTTACGAGACGACCTGACACAATTAATCCAAATACATTGGACATCCTTAATGTGTTAATTAAATATTTACGGCTACCAATAAACTCAATACACAACAGTAATGCTAACAAAATTCTACTTTATTCTAGAATTCTAAGGTGTTCTATACATAGCATATCATTTTTTATCTGTGTAAGACGCATCACAAGGCATCAAGCTTTACAAATGTCAAAATGATAACGTCATTTGCGTTTAGATATTGCTTTCGATTTTTTAAAGAGCGTGCATTCTGAAAAAGGGCAACCTCGCAAATCACTATTTTGATTGTTATTATTACAATACATTAAAATATTCTAGTTCACTAAAAAGTTAATGTTAGAGTATAATATTTCCAAATTAATCAAAACTGGTACCTAACTTACCTAATAATTTGACAGCTATTTGCGAAATTGCCAACTTTTAGAAAAGTTATGCTTTTTACTTCAAGTAGTTACCTATCTTGTTGTTTTAGTCACATGATACCATAGTCTGTGCATGATACATTGCAGATGCCAGCTAGCTGATATGTGAAAATGTTTAAGTAGGATTGCTGAGCGAGAAATTCTGTACCCTAATTGCATATTGCCTAATTTTTTCAACAACATTTATTGCGTTATTTACGTTGTTGAGCAGATTTTTTTTCCAACTTATGTAGCAATGGATTAGCAACAAGAAGCTTGTAGATAAAAGTGGATACCTAAGTGAAGACGACTGTGGTCGAACGCTCTCTTTCTGAATACATACATAAGATAAAGAAGACACATATCACTATCTCGTTCTTATGTGTGTATTTAGAAAGAGAGCTTCCGACCACAGTCGTCTTCACTTAGGTATTTAGAGTGTTGCCTCCACTTTTATCTATAAGCTTCTTGATTAGCAATCTATTTCAAATCGAAACAGATTGTGTTGTATTACGCAATTAGGGTACTGGGTTCGAGTCCCAGGTCGAGTAGTGTTATTGGGTTTTTACCCGACTGCCCCAGAAGGAGGGTAATACTTTTACATTATATTTTTCTGAGTAGCAGCCCGGAGTCATTGTCCCCGGTTGATGGCAATAGGCTCAGGCGCGGTCCAAAGGGGGGTCCTGGGGGTCATGACCCCCCCAAAATCTTTCATGCTGTCGGGAACCTGAATGATTTACTTATATTACTAACTTTTAAAACTGTACCTGCAGTTACGATAGGCATATTATCCAAAAATATTAAGAAAATAGGCAGTCATGGGGACTACCGACAGAAGTGAAAACTTAAAACTATGAAAAAATAGTGTTTTCTTAATATTTTCCAATTAATTGAAATTAATATTATTAACATTAGTCTGGTTTTCACATAATATCGGCACTCGCGAGCAACAACAAGCACAACACGTCATACTCATAGGTGCTGTGCTGTTAACAATGGTGCCGATTCCCTTATTCACAAACTAAACTAAATTTAAGTTCAGTGCATCTTTTTCTTTCTATTTCATTAAGAAAAGGACAGAAGATAAATTTTAGTTTAGTCCTGTCAAATTAATCAGCGCTTGACGTAAATTGACGTAATTTTAGTCGGCAAGTTTTTAATCACGTCTAAACTTGTATGGAGAGTGACAGGCGCTGATTAATTTGACAGGACTAAACTAAAATTTATCCTCTGTCCTTTTCTTAATGAAATAGAAAGAAAAAGATGCACTGAACTTAAATTTAGTTTAGTTTGTGAACAAGGGAATCGGCACCATTAGCATATCAGTGACGCGAACCAATAAGATTTTCCCCTATAATCGCTCAATGCGCTTGAAGAAGTTTTCACTTCGAAAAGTAAATTATAAAAATAGAGTATCTTGCAATGCAAGAGTTTGGGCACCCCGCTCGTACGTAAGTTTGAAAGTCTAAGGTTAAGGCCATCAGATTCCAAAATCTAAACTGCTGTAACTAAACTATCACTAAAATACCTTACTTTTGACTACGAGAATCTCAAAGCTATTCTGCAACATAAATTCTTTAATTTAAAAATAATTTTGACACATCTAAATCGAATTTGACAATCGCGACTCCACACGGGATACTCCACCACGTGAATCTTTTTAGAGCCGGAAGCGCGCAGGGGGGGCCCCCTGCGCGCTTCCGGCTCTAAAAAGATTCACGGAGCCTTGACGTGTTTTATATGGAATTTTTGACTTTTTGTATGGAAAATAAGAAAAATTATTACCTACATGTAGAGTGTTAGGGATTTTATAGAGGGGGGTCGAAATTTTCATTGTTTTTGTGATTGGACACACCGTTTTCGAGATATAAGCAAAAGAAAAAAAAAAAATCAGTACTGTTTTTGCATCTGAAGTCGAAGTGTTGGTGTGAATTTAAAGGCAACCAATTTTATTCCACACGTTTTTAGTCGCGATTAAAAATAGTCAGATTTAGTTATAAAATCTAACTTTAGGTGAAAAACGTCAAATTCAGAATAGCAAAATTGCCATTTTCACTAAATTATATCTCAGTACAGACATCAGCCAGCACATCAGGCTACTACAATCTGTCAAATTTATTTAATAGATTTTCAACTTTATCGTTGAAGCATAAGGTTCAAAATTGATTGGGAAAATTTGACAGTTTCGGGTAGCTTGATGAGCTGGCGTCTGTACCATCTTAGGGTTGTCAAACTAAAATATAATTAAGTTGTGTCACTTTAGTCTATTTCAGAATGGGAAATCGTCGTTTGACAGGAATAAACTAAATTTTGGTGATTTTTAGTCTATTTTTAGAGGCATTTGTGACAAGAAAATCGGCATGGCAGAATTGTCGACATCGGCACCATTGCTATAAAGAAAAATAGAAACAAATCGGCACCATTGTAAGTTCTATTTCTGTATTATAGTCAAAAGAAAACAGAAGCTTTTTTGGTTGGAGTGCTAAAATGTTCAGGCTCGCTTCGCTCACTCTTGCCTTCTATATTCTTTTAATTCTTGAGATGTTTCTTCATAAGTCGACAAAGCAACTAATTCTTAGTTCTTTTGGAATGATCAAAAGAAAATCTAACATATAACATATCCGAGTATGTGCAAAATTTTCGAGCACGCTTCGCTCGCTCTCGCATTCAGTTCAAAAGAGTTCTTATGATTGAAAATATCAAACAAAACCTAACCTATCCAAGGCGGGTTGTTCGCTCGCTCTCCTCATAATCTGCTGTTGTAATACCGTATCTATCAAAAAGTGCTGCGACTGCAAACAATTTGTCCGCGCCAAGTACATCCGCACCCGCCGCATGTAATAGATGCATCCCTGAATAACATAACTAGTTGGTCTACTGGTCGCAAGCACTACTCTCGTGCTCTTTTGGGAGGTACCTCTCTAAAACTATTCCTGACCCATGGTGACCCCCCAAAATCTTGGGCTGCGACCGCGCCTAAATAGGCTCGCCCCCCGCGGAAATATTCCCGCAAAGTACTTACTAGGCATCGAATCCATCATGGCTTCATTGATTTTATGAATGAACGGCCGCGAGGCTTGGGCTACCACGTGCATGAAAGTCGGGTACTTGGATTATCAGATAATTTATTAAACTTCGACTATTGACCGCTAGATGGCAATAATGCCAGTGTCTTTATATTATTACGCGTTCATTCATAAAACTGAGTAATATACGATTTTGAAAACTTCCGAATATTTATTTTCATCTACTTAGTTAAGTACTTACGTAATAAGTTTTTGTATGCGGTTTAGGTGTGAAACTGATAGAGAGGTGTATACATAGGTAGATGCAGTGAACGCAAATATTATTTAGTTCTAAAATAGCTTACCATAATTATATTAGGTAGGTACACACCTACTTATCCATATACAGGCTGTTTGGCAGAACGTTGAACATACGAAAATGGTGGATAGGTGGGGGTCATCTGCTACTTACTCAGCCCTAATTTATTTTGCCCTGGCCCCCTAGATATTAAAAAAAAAAAAAAAAAATACAAGTTGAAATTAACATTTAAGTATTTTTGACATCTTTCTGTAAGTTTGAGGACTCATAAGTTTTTTTCTAGCTAACATCTGAATAAAGCAATAATTTCATAAGAATCTGCCGACATTAAAGATTAAAAAAAAAAAACAAAAACATTGCCTTTTTGCCAATTTTTAATAAAAATTACACTTTAAAGTTAAGAAAGTGGTGAAACTAGAAAAAAAAAATTTTAGAGATTTTTTTTTTTTTAATATTCAGGGGACCAGGGCCAAATAAATTAGGGCTGAGTAAGTAGTAGATGACCCCACTTATCCACCATTTTCGTATGTTCAACGTTCTGCCAAACATCCTGTATATATAATTCTTCTGTAAATGTGTTTGTCACGTAACTTTGGATGAAATTTTGTGTGTATATTTGAGTGGGTCCCTGAATGGTTTGAAAATACAATTGGACCCGGTAGGTGGCGCTGTTCGGACAGGACAACGTCTTTCCGGTCCGCTAGTTTTCTAATAAAAATGTAATTCCAATTAAGTATTATATTATTTCAAGTGTTTTTATAAGTACAGTATATACAAGGTGTCCGGTAAATGATGGATAACCTAGAAATAGCATTTAATATACATTATGGCCGTTCTAAAAAAAATTGAAAAATAAATTTTACCAATGCCAAAACTTAATACGTGGCTTTACTCATCATTATGAACAACTTTTACTATGGGACAAAAAGTGAAATCGCAAAAAAAAAAATACTGTTGTTCCCTACTACATTTTGACGAGTTATGCGATAATGCGAGCATAAATCGCTGTCCCCGGCGAATAAAATGGTAATGTGCTACTACGGTAGTAGGTTATTGCATATTCGATAATAAGAGGTCCGATTACGTTGCACTCTGTTAATTTTTTTCATTAATTTTCTACGGTTATTTCAGAAGTTACAAGATGTTAAGGTGCATTGTAATGACTGTAAAAAATCACTTTTCTTTTGATATTTAACAATTCCGCTATGTATATTAGTTAGGTAAGTAGGTACTTAATAAGATTTTCACAAAAACTTTTTTTTTATTTTTCCTGTAAAATTTGGTTGCCGGGGACAGCGAAATGTAGGGAACATCTGTTTTTTTTGCTAGGTAAGTACCTTGGTATTTATACTTAGACAGAAAGTTAAATACATAGAAATGTGGTAGTACCTATTTTAAAGTTAAAGATCATAGGTAATGGTGGTTATGTACCTACTTAGAGTACCTACTCAACCACTTGTATAACTCTGCTCGACCCAGATAAACTTCCGACTTTCATCGATCCGAAGCACAGACCTTGAGTCCTGCCTGTGACCTATTTCCCTACTTCGTGTTCAGCATCCATCGTACCTACCTACATTTTTATTGTTTTAAATGACCTAGGTATAGGTACTCTTTTGAGTAATATTGTAGGTAGTTACCCTTTTTAGGGTTCCGTAGCCAAAAACGGAACCCTTATATAGTTTCATTGTGTCCGGCTTCCGGATGTTACACAGCCATTTTGCTTGGAGATTAGGTATTTGCACTAGATACATAAATCGATTAAATGGACAGAAGGTGTATTCTGTGCACCGCTAACAACGGTGTAGTGCAGGGCAGCAGGGATCACCAATTAAATTCATTGAGGATCCATTTAAAAAAAATATAACTGTCGCGATCCGTTTGGTAGACGAAAACTAGCAACATATTAAAAAAAAATGAATCTTGAAAGTAAGTTATAAACAAATAATTATATAAGAAATGAACAAAAATAACAAAGTTAAAAAGTTCTTTTTATTATTTACTTTGAACTGTTATCTGTCTGAAGTCTGGAGTAAAATTGGTACAAGCTTCTAGTCCTTGTCAAACTCTTTACTAATGTGCATTGTTTTTTTTTCGTCCCATATGGTGTCTGTATGAGGAGAGCCACCCCAAAAAAAACATTTTTTTTTGTAATTTCACTACGCCTGGCCACAACCGCGGTCCACCATTTGGTGACTCCAAATAGTGGACCGCGGTTCGGATCCGGACCGTTGACCTAAGTATTTTGTACGGACCAAACAGTAAAAATTAAATGCCAAATTAATCAAAACAGGTAAATATTTGACAGCTATTTACGACGTTGCCAGCTTTCGGAATAAACGCTTTTAAGGCGAAAGCGTCAGAGTAGCCCGCGAAATTCAAATTTTCTTACGTTTTTTGCAATTTGCAAGTCAGTATCATGTTGTATGTTGATCTAAATATGATTCGCGGCCGTAACAAATATGGCTTTACTCAATTATAATCATTACAATCAGCAATACAACTCCATAAGTTAGAAAAGGTGTCAAATGTCATAATTTCATGAAATCATGGTGTTTTTTTTTTCTGTCCCTTGGTGTGGGGTATCATTGGAAAGGTCCTTCAAAAAAATTGTAAGTAGGTGAAAACCAGTTTTTTCTGTTCTGTGGTGATAACCATTTCTGGATTCAGGGATCCGTTTGCGAAATATTAAGCTTTTAAGTGCTAATTTTTGTTAGAGTCAAGTGTCCCTCCCCTGCCAGCTAAATGGTTGGTTTTGGATGTGTGAAAAAATTACAGCAGTAGTTTATATAACGAAATTAAAAGGACAACTATCACAGCTACCAAGTAGGCTCTACAAGTTAACGAGTAATAATCGACCAACTTATATTTGCAGTTTCAAAAACATGTTCTCTCATACATTCCGTATGGGAGAACATGTTTTTTAACTACAAAGTTTGTTTTTGGGATAAATTCATCTCAACTACGGAACCCTTCATTGTGCGTGGTCCGGCACGCACTTGGCCGGTTTTTTTTTAACTCAATTATGCCCGAGCTGCGAGATACATTCAACCTACGTATTGTAACTTTTCGTAGGTACTTTGGGGCGTAAGACATATTAAATGGACTGGACTTTCTGCTTTTATTTTACTTTGTTTTTATTGAGTGTTTTATTTTAATTTGTGATTTCCTGTGCGAGTCACAGTAAATACTTTTTCTTTCTTTGATGAGTGCACCTGACAGGGACAGATGCCTTCATAATTTAGGTTTGGAAAGGCAAGTTAGGATTTGCAAAGGAGACCTAAACGAGCGGGTGACATCGTCACCTACTGAGTCAATAAAACAATAGACTTATTCATATCAATATATTTTATTGGAATTAAAGATCAAACTTAGTCATACAAACAAGTGGCAGGAACAAGCACCTGAAATGACAAACTAATTAACATAACAATGGTTTTGTTCAAATTACAAACACGAAATGATGAATTTGAATGCAAGTTAACATAAAGCATAAATGCAAATAATTGAGTCAGAGAGCAGGCAAAGCTGAAAAACAAACAGATAAATAACAGAAAATACTGATAAGAAGTAAAGAGCAAATAATATTCTGATAAGAGACAGTCCTGTCCTAACAGTCGCAGGGCGATAGCAAGCGAGGAGAGACGCCACTAGCAATTTAACT
The DNA here is from genome assembly GCA_963680765.1 of Agrochola lychnidis. Lineage (NCBI taxonomy): Eukaryota > Metazoa > Arthropoda > Insecta > Lepidoptera > Noctuidae > Agrochola > Agrochola lychnidis. The sequence goes on along the minus strand of OY796850.1, from coordinate 1,083,502 downwards.
TATATCACACAACGTTACATCGTCAACCATCAAGTCTACACTACGCAGTGAGTGCTTCTACTGCTTCTCGTAACAGATAGCATTGTAGCATACACAAACAAGTACCTTTTACAAATTATACATCCTTTGTGCTTGTGTATACTACCTACTTTGTAAATTGCTACTTTTATTTACTCTAATTATTTCAAATGTTTTATAATCAATATATAAAGAAAAATAATACTTTAAAGTTACATCACGAGTAAAACATTATAACATCTATTAAGCCTAATTATTCAGCAATCTTAACTAGGTCATATTATTATTAATTATTGAATATGTTTGTAGTTATTGTTATTGTACTGATATCAATTATGTTTATCTTTGCTTTTCTTTGTTCAGCTAATTTAATCTCTCATGTAGGGGTAGTCGATGTCGCGTAGAGGCACGAAGGTCTCCTTGATGGACTGCGGCGAGGTCCAGCGCATGACGTAGCCGGGCCCGCCGGCCTTGTCGTTGGTGCCCGACATGCGGCCGCCGCCGAACGGCTGCTGCCCCACCACCGACCCGGTCGACTTGTCATTTAGGTAGAAGTTGCCGGCCGTCATCTTGAGCTTATCCAGAGCTTTCTGCAGGAAACTCTTGTCCATTGAGAATACCGCTCCCGTCAGTGCAAACTTGGTTGAGGAGCCGATGAGCGACATTGTCTTGTCGACGTCACAGTCATCATATACGTACATGGAGAGCACAGGTCCGAAGATCTCTTCAACCATAAGCTTGTCGTGGGGATCCGTGGTCTCAATAATAGTGGGCTGCACGAAGTAGCCCTTGCTGCCATCAAACTCCCCTCCGGCAATTATTTTGTTCTTGGGATTGTTTTTGGCATTTTTGATGTAACCTGTGATTCTCTTGAAAGCCTTGTCGTCGATAACAGCAGCAGCAAAAATTTTGAAGTCTGTCGGGTCACCTATCTTCAATTTGGCACACGCTTCAATTAAACCATTCTTGATAGGCGCAGCCAGAGATTTAGGAACATACATTCTTGAGCAAGCTGAACATTTTTGTCCACAATATTCAAATGCTGAGCGAATAGTGGCAGTGACCACAGTTTGGATATCAGCTGAAGGATGCACAAAGTGATAGTTTTTGCCTCCACACTCACCAATCATCCTTGGATAATTATTATAACGGTTGAGATTTTTTCCAACTTCATTCCACAGCCAGTTGAATGTTGGCACAGAACCAGTAAAGTTGATACCTGCCAGTTCAGAAGAGGAAGTAATGGTGCGTCCAAAAATTGGTCCATCTGCTGGAACAAAATTAACTACACCATCGGGCAGACCAGCTTCACGCATTATATTAAAGATCCTCCAATTTGACAGAACAGCTGTATCTGATGGTTTCCACACTACACCGTTACCCATGAGGGCAGGCGTGTAGGCCAAGTTGCCCCCAATAGCAGTGAAGTTGAAGGGAGCGATTGCTGCAATAAATCCATCAATACCTCGGAATCTAAGAGAATTTCTAGTTACTGAAGGGTCTTCAGAAATAGGCTGATATTTAACACTCTCTTTTAAAAAGAATACATTAAATCTGAAGAAATCAATGAGTTCAGCAGCTGAATCAATTTCAGCTTGAATTGCACTCTTAGACTGGCCCAGCATTGTGGCAGCATTGAGTTTTTGCCTGTGTGATCCCGCCATCAGCTCAGCAGCAGATTGCCAGATGCGAGCACGTTCCTGCAGCGGTGTGCGGTCCCAGCGCGCCTGAGCATCCACTGACACTTTGATTGCTTTCTGTATGGTCTTCTCACTCGCGTAGTAGAACTTGGCGATCTTCTTGGAGTGATTGTGCGGCATCACCTGGAAGCGCGGCTCGCCCTCCTTGATGCTCTCGCCGCCGATGACGATGGGCACCTCTTCGGTGACGGCTGCGGTCTGCGCCAGCTCGGCGGCCAACGCGGTGCGCTCCGCGCTACCCTCGCGGTACTCCAGAACGGGCTCGTTCTGCACGCCGAAGTCCTGGAACTTGGGCAGCTCCACGATGCTGGAGAGCGAGCGCTCAAACGCGCGCCCCCCGCGGGCCGTTCTCGTCCATACGCTTAACATCTTTGCGTAATCGGTTGACTGTTTTCTGGGATTGTAAAGTATTTTCAAAAGCGCTTGTTACGTAAACCGAATCGTTCGCAAACACGACAAGACTAAAAGCGCACGGACACGGTAACAGAATCTGTGACCTTCACCGATCTATCACATTTTGTAACGAAACGAAATGGCACCACCAAAATAATATTGTGTAGTTTTTTTCCAGAGATGTTAAGTTTTTACACGATGTTCTTCGTACTTTTAAAATATGTATGTGGGTTTACAATTATGGGTTTCAGCGTGTTCTATTTACCATTTTTTTGTAAGATAAGGTAATCAATATTTGAATGTTTTCTTTTTACAACTCGGAACTCGGACCGAACACAGCTGACATTTGCGTTTGCGAATACTGCAACGCGCAGAACGCGCTGACGCGCTTAGATCGAATGAGTGTTTCCAGTGACATTTTTAGTTTTTCCCTAGTTTGTAATGAATTTTCCCTAAACTTCCATAAAAATCTTCAAAATTCCTTGGTTTATGAGCATGGAGCATGATTATAAAATAATAACACATCATACAAGCATTACTTTTACACTTTTTCGCTGCATTTAACATGGCACTGAACACTTAAAAATATTTTATCGCTATTGTTCTGCGACCTGTTCGCGATGCAGAATGAAAAACAAACTAACTCTAGGTGTAATGCGAGTTAGTTCTGGTGTCGTCTTTAGCCACGGTAATAGCACAATTAACATGGTAAACTAAAATTAGGCGGATTAGATTTATTACGAGTTTCAAAATCAGTGTTGCCATAGAGTAACCTGACGTATGCACGGACGTAATAAAATCGCGGCGGGATTTTATCGCGCACTGAATTCAACTCTCCGTGTTAAGCCGAGCGTTGAGAATCCAACGCGTTGGGACGCACTCTAGTCCCAGCGCGTTGAAAAAACACATTGTTGGATTTTCAACTCTCGGCACTAATCAGAACGTTGAAAATCAAGTGCACGAAAAATAATCGCCGCGATTTTATTACGTTCGTGCGTACGTGGGCTAATAGTAATACATTGGGTGGTGGCCACTATTAGCAATAGGGTTACCAACTTAAGATCAATTTTACAGCAAAATTCCCAAAATCCCCGTCAAAATAAAATATCTCTAAGCTATACATAACATTGGTAATTTTACCCTAAAAAAGGGAAAAATCCCTAAAAGTGGAAACACTGGATCGAATATTATGTAGAGCTCCTATTCTCATTTCTCTGTCTAGAGCAAGGGCTACCTACGCCCACGTCAAATGTGACTGTTGACAAGCTTGCTATCTCTTTCTTTTCCTTTTGTTGTTGTTTGAGTTTGTCTGCGGGTTCTTAACGAGCAGTGCCACAAAAAAAAAAAAAAACGAATTGAGAAACCTCCTTTTTTTGAAGTCGGTTAGTAAAATAATAGCTCGCGAAATTCAAAATTTCTTAGGTTTTTTTTGCAATATGCAGGTCAATGTCGGGTTCTTATGTTGATCCAAATTATGATTCACGATCGTAACAAATATGTAAGATGTCCAGAATTAAAATCATTATAATGATTACCTACTTAATACAACAATTGACCCAGCACGAGTCGACGCAGCACGCCCCCTTCGTTGCGACGTCCATCACTCTCGCTACCCCCGTCCCTCCCCGGGTGCATTGTCGCGATTCGGCTTCGGAGCCATTGGTTCCTGGGCAGCGTGCCGTCTGCGATAAAAACTAGATGCCCACCCTTAACGGACAAGCCTCCTGCAACCGCCTCCTAGGTGTGAGCGTGGGCAGGTACTGTCGGATCTAGTCTGCGTCGTCGAACACAAATGTCAGGCTCGCTGCTTAGGCTTCCAATTAAGAAGGTGAAAGGAGTCTGGGCGTACTTCGCGTCCGCACCCACTGAGACTTGTGTCAGGGCCTAGGGGTCTTAAATTAACGATGGACTCTGCCTCTAGGAGCAGGGTGTTTAAAACCTCATCCTTGGGTGTCCTTTCCTTCAGGATCACGGCGATGGCACTCTTCACCGCGCAGACTAGCCGCTCCCAACAGCCCCCCATAAATGGTGCGGATGGGAGTATGAATCGCCATTCTATTCGCGCAGAAATTGAAGAGCTCTGGCAGCATCCTTGCTGTGCCGACTAATGAAGTCCCGTTATCGGAGTAAATCTTTGTCGGGCATCGCCTCCTAGCGATGAAACGTCTGAGTGCCATCAGTGCAGAGTCCGACGATGAGCTGTTCACGATCTCCAAATGCACAGCTCGCACCGTCATGTATGTAAAAAGTGCAATCCATCTCTTGGCGATGCGTCTGTCAATAGAGACGCTTAGGGGGCCAAAATAATCCAACCCTACGTGGGTGAAAGGGCGCTGGAGATGTGCTAAGCTTGCATCTGGCAAATCTCCCTCTGATGGTGATTCTTCCTTTCTCTGATGGCTGCGGTCTGAAGCTTGGTACGTTGAACCTCTGGCGCAGTTCATTGACCACTAGCTCGTTATATAAGTGGGCGTACCTGGCGTGATAGCAGCATTTCGGTAGCTTGACGATAAGATGTCGGCCGTCTAGGACAATCGGGCGATCTACGTGTCTGCGACGGCAGTGCGACCAGAAAGACGAAGGAGCCCGTCTTCATCGAGCAAAAGCGAAAGGTTCTGAAGCATACTATCACTCGAAACGGAACGTGCTGTTAGAACGCCCATCAAATCTTCAGGGAAAGAATCTAGTTGAACTTTACGAAACAAAAGGACCTCCGCAACGTTGAGGTCTTCAACGGAAAGGGTAAAAAGGTTGCGAATATCTCGATGTGCGTTTAGAGACGCAATTTGTGCGCAAACCTGATCGAAACTTGTCTAAACCCTGATGGGTCCCCCTGATTCCGAGTTTCGTTTTAGTTCTTCGGTCACCGGAGGGACGGCAAACGTCGGTTCACATGGCTAGTCAGAGGAAGACAAGAGAAATGTGGGTCCTGAAAACCAATATGATGAAGTTGTGAAATTGTGAATGTCTCGTGTAGACATACGTAAAAAAAGGTTCCCTATCCATTTGCATAAAATTTTAAGACCTAATATCACCATCATTATCAGCCTATAAATGTTCCCACTGCTGGGACACAGGCCTACTCTCTGTGAGAGGGAGTGGGCCGTAATCCACCACGCTGGCCCAGTGCGGGTTGGTAGATGTCACATGTCTTCGAATTTTCGGTTCTAGGACATGCCGGTTTCATCACGATGTTTTCCTTCACCGTTTTGAGAGCAGTGGTGATGAAATAATTTACACAAAGTAAAGCGCCGGTCTGGGTTCGAACCTACGACCTACAACTCGTAAGTATACACCTATAGACCTAATATAACTTAGCATAATTTTGTTTCGCATAATTATATTTTCGCATAATATAATTACACATAACAGCTTACGCATAATTTTTTTAAGCATCATTTCTCTAACCATAATAATGATTAAGCATAATATTCTAAAGCATAAATTTATTAAGCATAACATTCTAAAGCATAACTTTATTAAGCATAACATTCTAAAGCATAACTTTATTAAGGATAACATTCACAAGTATACATTTATTTACGCATAATGATATTAAAACATATACACCAGGCATGCAAGCAAGCATGCAGCATGCAAGCAAGCATGCAACATGCAAGCAAGCATATAGCATGCAAGCAAGCATGCAGCAGGCATGGTTTCTGTCACGGCTCCGGCGCTGCGGGCCTCCGGCGGCCCCACGCGTGCTAATCGTCGCAGACAGCTTTCGCTCACCGCCGCGGCTGAGGCTGGCCGGCCGCGCCGGCCAGCAAGCCGAAGCTTTCCCTCCCAGCCGCCTGCTCCTCAGCCCGCTGGCCGCCTCGCCCCTACGCGCCTACGCGATTTTGAATTACACTCTAGGGGTTCTGTCACTAACTTTTAAGCACAACATAATGATTTTTTAAGACAATACTTTAATTTTTACTAAAATTATTAGTAAAAAAGATAAATATACTTCGAAACTTGCATATTTACAAGCAATTGCTAAAAATATACACCTAAAATAAAAATACATAGTTAAGTTACATAATGTTATACATAATAAATCATTTGCATGAAAATCTAAAATAAATACGTAAAATTAACTCAAATTTATTTCCGTTATTTCTGTTAATTGTATGCCTAAATATTATTATGCTAATAGTCATTAGGCCTAGTAACGTTATGCGAATCAAATTTATGCCAAAACAAATTGTGCCAAAATCGTTATGCCGAAGTATATTAGGACAAAGAACATTATGCGAAAAGAAGGGATCCCGTAAAAAAAACATTAAAAATACATACAGACGAACTTCATATTAATAACCGTTTTCTATTCTAGGAATAGAAATATTTTCTTTGTGCTGAAAGACGTCCACTGCTAAACATAGGCCTCCCCTAAGCACCGCCACTTCGACCGTTTCTGTGCTTCTCGCAAGCAACGGTTTCCTGCGGCCTTCACCAGGTCATTGGTACACTTTGTGGCAGGCCTTCCAACGCTACGTCTTCGAGTATGCGGTTGCCACTACAGAACCTTTTGGCCCCATTGACCATCTGTCCTGCGTGCAATATGACCTGCCCACTGCCACTTAAGTTTGGCCATTCTTCGGGCTATGTCGGTGACCTTGGTTCTCCATATGGATCTCTTCATTTCTGCTTCGATCACGTAGGGAAACTCACAGCATAGCCCTCTCTCCACTGCCAGGGTGGCAGGGACATCGGCACGATATGGATTCGGTACATGATTCTGAACCCCCATGCGCTGAAATATTTCGTCGGTTATTTAAAAGAGAATGGGAGTCATGCCTGTGGCTTCAGGCGCTCCCGTCATCCACCATAGGCACTATGATGGATGACTCATCGTTTCGGCTCGCTACGTGTCTCCGCTTGGGTGCACCTTGTGTTGCTCCGCATCGGTGTCACTGCGGTGAAGCTGTCGACAGTTTTGGGCACCATGGCCTGTCTTGCTGCAGGAGCGCAGGTCGCATATCACGGCACGCCAGTATCAACGACATTATTCGTCGAGCCCTTGTCACCGTCGACGTACCAGCGGTATTAGAACCAAACGGCTTGGTACGTGATAACTTGACAACGTGACGATGGGAAGTGACCAGACAGGATGACGTTGTTGTCTTGGAAGGCGGGTAGGCCTCTGGTGTGGGACGCAACCTGTGTCGACACCCTTGCGCCATCTCATGTTCCTAGCACGGCGGGTTGTGCTGGCGCCGCTGCTGCAGCTGCTGAGACCCTCAAGCGGCGCAAATACTGTAACCTTTTGGGTACCTAACTACAGCTTTGAGCCGTTTGGAGTCGAAACGCTCGGATCATGAGGCCCGAGTGCGCGTCTCCTTTTTAAGGAAATTTCTCGTCGACTGATCGACACTTTACGTGACCAGAGGGCTGGCTCGTTCTTTGGCTAAAGAATTAGCATTGCTATTCAACGTGGCAATGCTGCCAGTCTTTTGGGCACGTTTCCGGATGACAGCGATGCGGACGAATACTTCGACGCCTAAGTTTTGTTGTTTTTATTTATACAGATAGTTAGTTAGTCTAATTTAGTACCTAGTTCCTAGTAAATAGTTAGTTAAAAACTGTAAAGCTATGTTAAGAAATAAAAACCAAAAAAAAACTAACCTAACAATAGAAGAAAAAAACGCTTTTGAGTGCAAAAGCGTTGTATCGGGTTTACGGGGCCCCCGTGAGGTCGGGGGCCTTGGGCACGGGCCCCCTGTGCCCTTATGGTAAAGACGGCATTGACTTTGGTGTTAAGGATAAATAATTAAACCCTCAAGAAGAATAACGGTTACAAAGAAAAATATTAGATATAACTTAGGGGCTTAACAATGAATTCTGTAAAAATAGTTAGTGTGATCGTTGGTATTGTTTTGTATTCACAAGTTTTTTTTGTGTTAGGTTTAGTTTCGCTTAAAGCGGATCTTAAGTCATGTTATGGTTTGTGATGGTTTCTGGCCTTTGTTTTCAGTGTAACCAAAATTGAAAAACCACTCTCACATGTATAGGTGGTGGCAGAGGGGGATATAAGCATTTTAAAAGCTGTTTTAGCTATAACAGGATATTCAGCCAGTATTAGCCAATTAATTAATTATATTAAATTGACAAAAATAAACCCCAGTTCTACTGTTATATTATTTTATGGGGATAGTTTAACTGTAAGGAAAAAGGACATAATGGAATGTGTCCATTTGATGTTGCATCTCAATGAGACCAATAGTTGTAAATTTATTTTCTGTGCCTTGCCTTATTCAAAATATTTTTCTGATGAGCAAAATAGACACATTTATAATTTAAATATGTTAATTTATAATAGGACATCTCGTCACAGTGACGCTATTTTATATTTTGATTGTAATCAATTTATTACTGATTACAAACTGACAAATTATACAATGTATTTGCCACCTAGTTGTAGGAGACATATTGCTAATCTTTTAGCATACAATATACACAGCGACACTGGTACTTGTAGTGTACCTCTGATTACTGTTAGTAGTGGTACTAACACTACTTTTGATACCCCTTGTAGTTTAAACTATTAGGAGCGACAACAGATAAGCCGCATATGTTGAATGTTGTACATCAAAATATGCAGGGTCTGTCCGGCAAAGAGCTAGAGTTAAGTTTATTTATGGAGAACTATGATGTTCAGGTGTTATGTTTGACTGAACACTGGTTGAAAGAACATGAAGTAGTTTTTATGAATGATGATTTTTTTACTGTACAAAGCGCATTTGTAAGAAAAAGTGCTATCCGCGGTGGGTCTTTAGTTCTTGTTTCAAACAAGTTGAAATGTAAACAACGTTTAGATTTAGTTAGTCTTTCCATTGAGCGCACTATTGAGTTGTCTTGTGTTGAACTAGAGCGATATGTTATAATTTGTGTTTATCGACCCCCCTCTGGGGATTTTATTCGTTTCGAATCGGTAATGGAGGATTCACTCAATAGGTTAAAATCTAGTAATAAAAGTATAATTTCATGTGGAGATTCCAATATTAATATTTTAGATGATACTCCATTAAGTATTAGACTTCTCAATTTGTTCAAATCTTATAATTTAATTAACTTGTTTTTTGAACCTACTAGGATCACGGCATCTACGTCGACTTGTCTCGATAATATATTTAGTGATTGTGATGCCAAAAATAAATTAGTTTTAAGTGACTTAACATCTGACCACTGTGGTTTACTAGCTAGCTTCCCTATGCAATTACAAAAAAAACCACATAAAATAGAATGCAGGCCTTATACAGCTAGTCGTTGCAGCAAGTTTAAAAATAATATAGCTCATAGAATTACACCATCTATAGTAGAACACGAAAATCCCAATGAAATCTATGGAGCCCTTTTTGATGTTGTGCAAAAAGAGTACCAATCTACTTTCAAGACCAAAACTATTAACATCAATAGCACCTCTGTTGGCTTTAACCAATGGGCTACTCCAGATATTTATAAAAGTAGAGCGACACTATACGAGTTATATGGTTTGAAAAAATATAGGTTTGATACTCCTTTCTTAGAGTATGTCAAAAATTATTCAAAATTATTTAAAAATATTTGTGTTTTTGCAAAATCAAAATTTTTAGGCGATACAATTAAAAATTCAAATAATAAAGTAAAAACCACTTGGAAAATTATTAACAATGAAACGGGTAAGTCGGTTAAACAAGAAAAACAACTCGAGATTATGGTCAACAATAAATTAGTTAATATAGCAGCCGACGTAGCTGAGGCATTTAATGAATTTTTTGCCAACATACCTATAACTATGACTCGCTCCTTAAATTCGTCCCCGTCTAAAGCTGAAAACCTTTTGCATGGCAGTGTGCCTAAATGTAGTAGCTTATTTAGCTTCGAGCATGTAACACCTCGTGATGTAGTTAATGTTTTTAACACACTTAAGTCTAAAAACACTGGTGATTACTGGGGTATCTCCATTAAACTATTAAGTAATATAATAGACATAGTAGCTCCATATTTAGCTGTAACTTTTAATAAATGTGTTGATTTAGGAACTTTTCCTGACCTCATGAAGAGTAGTAAAGTCATACCATTATTTAAATCGGGTAACAAAAATGACGTTGGCAATTTCAGGCCTATTTCTATCTTACCTGCATTCAGTAAAATATTTGAAAAGTTAATACTCAAGCAGTTGCTAAGACATTTTAATTTAAACAGACTTCTTCATGATGAACAATATGGTTTCACAAAAGGTCGTTCGACTACAGATGCAGGTGTTGCTCTGATGAAACACATATTTAACGCATGGGAGAACTTGCAAAATGCTATTGGAGTTTTCTGTGATCTCTCCAAAGCCTTTGATTGCGTGCACCATGACACACTTTTGCGTAAACTACGTCATTACGGTGTCCAAAACGAAGCTCTTAAAGTAATAAATTCTTATTTGCATAATAGGGTCCAATGTGTAGATGTTAATGATGTGAAATCTTCCGGGCTACCAGTTCAGTTAGGTGTACCTCAAGGCTCAATACTGGGTCCATTCTTATTCTTAGTGTATATAAATGACTTACCTTTTTATTTAAAGGATATCTGTAACGTTGTACTGTTTGCAGATGATACCTCTCTTATTTTTAAAGTAGACAGGAATAGACAAGATTTTGACGACGTAAACAGTGCACTCTCAATGGTTACGGATTGGTTTACGACAAATAACCTAGTTCTCAATACCAAGAAAACGAAATGTGTAAAGTTCGCTCTACCAAATGTTATAAATCTAGGACCCAACATCGTCTTAGATAAAGAGGTGCTTGAAACTGTGAACTCGGCAGTTTTTCTGGGCATAACAGTAGATGCCAAACTTCAGTGGGGCCCACATATATCAAGCCTAGCGGGAAGGCTCAGTTCGGCCGCCTACGCTGTCAGGAAAGTAAGACAATACACTGACATTGATACAGCTCGGTTAGTCTATTTTAGTTATTTCCATAGCGTTATGTCCTATGGTATTCTGCTGTGGGGCAAAGTCGCTGACATTCAAAATATATTTGTTCTTCAAAAACGAGCTGTTCGAGCAATTTACCAGCTACGTGCCAGAGTTTCTTTAAGAGATTTTTTTAAAGATGTTGGTATTCTCACGGTGGCATCACAATTCATTTTCGCCAACATCTTATATATTAGGCAAAATATACACTTATACACTAAAAACAGTGATATTCACAATGTTAACACTAGAAATAAGGACAAACTACGAGCTCCCTTTCACCGGCTTCATAAGGTTCATAACTCATTTGTTTGGGCTTGGTATAACCTTTTATAACAAGCTACCCTCTTCTATGCTAGATTTGCCTTTTAATGCGTTTAAAAATAAAGTAAAATCCAACCTTTGTTCAAAGGCATACTATTGTATCAACGACTACTTAAATGATAAGAATAGTTGGTCGCTGTGATTAACTCAAGACAATGTTTATGTTCTTTCTCCAGATTTAACTTACCTACTGACAGTTTATATAAGTTTATATAATTTTTTTATTTTATTTGACTTTATGAGTTAATTTTTTAGTTATTTTTTTACGAGTCTATTTATTTTTATTTTATTGTTGACATAATCTACTCATTACAATGTTTTTGTTATGAGTTTGTATTGCAATTTGTGGTTGGCTAGTGACCTCGACAATTGATCATATTATTTTTTACCTGAGCAACCGGCAGCAAGTTCATCATGCTCCCTTAGATGTCAATGCTTGCGGTAGCGTCGGGAGTCGGGTTGCCTCCTTCCCTCAAATATGGCGAGGGGGGTAATGGCTGATCTTTGCGTTATGCTCGTGAACGGGTGCTGCTTGTGGTGACTGGTCGTCTTGCTGATCATGGTTTTGTTATTGTTACTAGTAATTAATTGTTAATTTATTTTACCCCGATGGTCCTAGTTTATCATTTATAACTTCCAATTTACAGCTTTATGTAAGCGGGCACGCCCTTTATGCCTGGAGGCTTTTATTTAGATATTTAGTTCTTTTTACGTTTAGTTTTTATTTTTTAATTCTGCTTGAGTATAGTTCTCGATGTTTTTGGTTGGTATATTGGCGTGTGCTAGCTGACATATGGCCAATAATTTATACTTAATTAAAATAATGTTTTGTGTTGCATAATAATTTTGCATACTATTGTATAGTCATTTTTATTTTTTTCTAACTTGAACAGACAGCTGTGCTGCTGGGGAGTTTGTTGCGCCACTTCTTCTTCCCAGCTAAAGGCACTAGGAAGTGGTGAAGGGTGGGCGTTTTTGGGGGACTGTCTTATGTAATTTTGACGTTCGAAAAGTGCTGGTTCTCAGCCTAATTTGAATAAATGACTTTTGAATTTTGAATTTTTTCGGCACCTGCTTTTCGCTAAAATGTGTAGAGATTGAAATAAGAACCACCCTTACTCTAAAATAACTAATTTAATTCCGAATATAATTATTTAATCTCAAAATAGATACTAATCCCCGAATGAATCTTAAATTCGTTACCCCAATATCATAATCTAAAACTGTTAAATAAAACTACATTTTTACAATATTTTAGGGATAAGGAAAAAAATATGAAACACCAAGATATTTTGTTGGTCATTTATATTTCTTTGCAAACATCAAATTCAATATTCTACACCATACCATCACATCTCCTATTCCCCACATAACATCACAATTTATCATAAAACTAATAGGTTACCTTAAGGCTCCGTGCTGCCGCACCGCACGAAATCACTGATGTTGATCAATTTTGTTTATTCGTTGTGAGAAAGGGGACGAGAATTTAAACAAAATTATTTGTGATTTGAAAAGTCCAATTCTTCGTCTTGTACATAGGGGAAAGGGATTTTTCAAATAAATTAAGGATTCGTGGGAAATCACTAAAATTCGCAACAAGTTTTCCAAAAAATGACGCGAGACTGACGTTTGATCGTTTCGTTAGAAGAAATTGCTTTTGATGTTGAAAATTAAAAAATATCATCAACATCATTATATGGTCTACTTGTACATAGGGGAACCACTTTTTTCAACTTTCATACAAAATATAGCAGAAAAAAATGTTGAAATAACGTAACTTTCTCAAAACTTCAAGCCAAATAAATATTTTTTTCTAATACTTAGAAAGAAACACTTTTATACCTTACCGTATTTCCTTGACCCGCCGCGGCCACAGCGCGAACGCGCGCCGCGGGGTCGGGTCGCACCCGAATCGCCCACCTTCTCCGACGCGGTCCGTCGACGCACACCACCGCAGTCACCGACGCCTCCCGCGTCACCTGTAGGGGTAAGTCGCACCAAACTCCCCCCTACCACTGACACTACTACCGCCCCCCCTGAGGCCCCACCCGGCACCGAAACGGCGGTCACAACGAAGCAGAAGCCGGGCAAGAAAAAGAAGATGAGGTTCCCTCCGCTGGTGGTCGAGACGCTGCCCAATTGGGCCGCACACTTCCGGGCCATAAGGGACAAGTTGGGTCGGCCTCCAAACGCACGTCCGTACAGGACCGGGGTGAGATTCACCCCGGAAACCGAGGACGAGTACAGGCTGGTCCAGCGCTACCTTACCGGCCTGGAAAAGGACAGCGGCGTCAGCTGGTTCGCCTACTCACTGCCAGCGGACAAAAACACGACGCACCAAAGTTCGCACAAAAGCCGCACGGCGCCGCCACTGTCGCGGTCAGAGACATGAAGTCGCAGCGGCAATCGATCGAACTAAAATCTTCACACATTTCGTCGAATGGCGGCGCAACAACTATCGCGCAATCGGCGAGTACTTCGGCGAACACTTTGGCGAAAACTTCGACAAATGCATCGACGAAAACTTCGGCGAACATTTCGGCAAATGTTTCGTCGAACACTTCGACCAAATCGTAAAATGATTTTACAACCTGCGCGATAAAGCTATTAATGGATCTTATCAGGGCAATAAGGCAGGGCCGAGATATTGAAGCAGTCATCCTCGACGGCCTGGCTATCTTACTGTCACTTTGTGATGGCTAGGCCGTTGAGGATATTACATTTAAACGATTAACGATTAAACGATTAAACGATTTAAAATCTGTATTAAAACCAAACTTTGTGAAAAAGGGTACTATACAATTTCAGATTATTTAGAAGATAAAAAAGCTTGGGATTGAACTGCTCGCTCTGCTAAACCTTGTGATAAAACCATAGAACTAGACATTTTAATTATTATGTAAAATCAACATATACCAGTTTTATAAACACGTTGACATTGTTGAAAATTATATTCAAAATGACATGATTACTTTGTAAAGTATTATATTATTTTAACTATTGTGAATGTGAGGACTATGTGGATATTAGTTTGTATATGATACTAGTTTTAGTGATGGTCTGGCAGTTTGAGTAGTTTTTGCGGCCTACCCAAATGTCCTTTCTTTGGTATTGCTCGTCGAGTTGAGCTCCTTAAGTTCTAAGTTGAGCTCCACGATTACTGACAAATGCTTGCACTGACTGGACAGGTCCACTCAAATCTGTGTGGTTCTTTCCTCAAAAGACCTTTTCAGACACTAATCTACATGGTCCTCATATGGCCTGACCAAGATTATGTCTGGACTTTAAAAGAGACTGCGACCTCTGAGTTTGTTTCGGCCTTTCTTCTCAGAGTAGTCAGATAGGAAAAGCCGAACTCATCTAGCTTATTTTTAATATTTTTTATATGACGTGTAAAAGTGATTCCGATATCCTATTTACAGAATAAACAATTTCATTTCATTTCATTTCATTGGAACGCTCGCGGCCTTAGGGATAAGGTCGCCCCCCTCCGCCATCTCCTTCGGGAACAGGACGTCGACGTGGCGCTGATCAGCGAGACGCTCCTGGGACCAGAGGACAGGATTTGGTTCCCGGGCTATCACACATACAGGAAGGATGAAAGGTCGGCAAACAACGCCCGCTACCGTGGTCTGGCGGTATTAGTGAGGCGAAGAGTCGTCCATCAGGAACTCACCTTGCCGTCCCTCAGCAGATTTTACGCGCTGGGTGTGCAGCTACACGTTGCCGGCGAGGACGTCAACGTCTACGCGTGCTACAAACCGCCCGCGGCCCCCCTAGTTGTGGCCGAGCTGCGGGCGCTAGTCAGCGCGCCTAGCGGCAACGCGGTCCTCCTTGCCGGCGACCTGAACTGCAAGCATCCAGCGTGGAACTCAATGAATATGAATACCGGGGGGAGACGGCTCTTCGCGGACGCGGAAGCCTTCGGATACTGCGTGTCCGGGCCGGAGACGCCGACACATTACCCGGACCCGACACATTGGATGCCAGATGTGCTGGACGTCGTAGTCCACCGAGGGCTACACTGCCAGATCACACAACAAGTGATCGACGACGAGTTGCAGTCGGACCACCAACCTGTGCTCGTCGTCCTATCGGGTATGCCGACCCGACTGAAGCCCCAAGCGCCACGTCGACGCACGGACTGGACAGCCTTCGGAGAGAAGCTAGACACCACCACGCCTACTCGGCCTATCGTCACCTCCGCGGACGTGGACCAGACGGCGGGTGACGTCACTGCTTGCATCCAAAGCGCCTTGCAAGCGGCCACAACGACACTGCCACAGGGGAGAGTGCTTCTGCCGCCCCTGCCGGCACGTGTCACCGACATGATCGCCAGGAAGAGGCGCCTACGCAAGCAGTGGCAACAGCTGAGATGCCCTACTTTGAAGACCCAGCTAAACCGTCTCGCGGAAAAGGTAAAGGCCGAGTTAGAGGCCCACACTGCCGCGGGCTGGGAGGACCGCATCGACGCAACGACGGATAGTTGGCCGTCGGTGCACCAACTCTGCCGACAGTTAACGAACACCCCAGCCCCGGTACGTCCTTTACTAAACAGCGACGGGGCGCTCAAGTACGTAGCGGAGGACCGGGCGGAGGTCTTCGTAGAACACTTGGAGCGTCAATTCAAACCGAATCCGACTGACAACCTCGAGCATGTCGCAGCAGTCGAGCAACACTTGGAGGCCTACTTCGCAACGCCGATAGCTCACGAAGAGGACCCGATCTTCTTCTCGCCGGGCGCAGTCAGACGCGCCATCCTGAGGACCAAACCCAAGAAGGCCCCCGGTGCTGACGGTATCACCAACACAGTGCTGCGCCACTTGCCGTTCCGTATGGTAGCGGCACTGGCGCGCCTGTTTACGGCGATACTGCGCACGGGGACCTTTCCCGACTCCTGGAAGGAGGGGCGCGTCATTATGCTACCCAAGGCGGGAAAGAACACGCTGAAATCGGAGAGCTATCGGCCCATCACCTTACTGCCGACAGTCTCCAAGGTGTTCGAGCAACTCCTGCTGCGACACCTACAGAAGCACATTGAACCTAGGCCGGAACAATACGTGTTCCGGCCCGAACACAGCACGACGCTCCAGCTGTCGAGGGTACTGCACCACCTCGCAGCCGCAAGAAACAAGAAGGAATACTCGGTGGCAGTATTCCTCGACATGGAGAAGGCCTTCGACCGTGTGTGGCATGAGGGCCTGATTTATAAGTTGGCATCATCAGGCGCGCCCCGTCGCGTTGTTAAAGTGGTGTCTAGTTGTCTTTCCCACAGGACAGTCAGGGTGGTGGTCGACGGAGCGCTATCAGGTGCCCGCCCGGTGCTCGCTGGTGTGCCGCAGGGTAGCTGCGTTTTGCCTGCGTGCTACTCACGTTACACTGACGACATCCCCACCACCACAGATGCGATGCTCGCGCTGTATGCAGACGACGCCGCATACATTACCACATCGCTAAATGCGAAGTACGCGGCGGTCTAAATGCAGCGCGCGCTAGACGCGCTGCCAGCATGGCTGTCAAAATGGCGGCTATCAGTTAACGTGGGTAAGACGCAGGCGCTGATCACCGGGAACGCGCCCCTCCCACCACCCTTGGAGCTACAAGGTGCTACCGTCGATTGGTCGCCCCAGGCTAAGTACCTGGGTGTGACCATCGACCGCCGCCTCTCGATGGGGCCCCACGTCCGCAAAGTCGCCGCACAGGGCAAGGTCGCCCGCATCCTTCTCAGACCTGTGCTCTCGTCCCGCATCCCGGTGCGCGTCAAGCTGAGCGTGTACAAGATGTACGTGCGCCCAGTCTTGACGTACGCCGCTCCCGCTTGGTTCGCTCTCACGAGCGAGACGAGCCGGAAGCTGCTCCGCACGCAACAGAACATCGCGTTGCGGACCATTGTTGACGCTCCTCGCTACGTGAGAAACGATGTCATCCAGCGGGACCTCGGGATCGAGAGCCTGGATGATTTTGTGAGGCGACTCGCGAGGGCCATGTTCGCGCGTGCCGACGCCTTTGCCTGGCCCCATGTCAGGCAAATAGCGCCATTGCACGCGCGACCGCCTGACGCGAAAGCCCTGCCCGCGACCTGATAGCGGACGACTGACCCCATCGCACCGGATTTGACGCCTCGGGTAAGCAGCATCCAGGTTACACGCAGCTTACTCGAAATAATAAGACTCTACAGATGTACACATACATCCGTTATGTGGCGTGTTCTAAGTTAATATAGGCACGTCACATAACTATATACAGACACCCATAACTACACATGCACCTATACATAACACGTGCGGGCGCGATGCGGGTCGCGACGCACGCATACACTGAGCGGTGTTACACAACAACACTAGCCGCTCACACATACGCGACTGCCTACCCCTCAAACCGTAAACGGCTAGATCTGTAAGCGGGGAAGCTACATATTATACCTGTAGGGCGTCGAGTCGGCATCCCCGTCGCTGGTCGTTCTCGCTGGGCCTCCCCCGGGCAACCGGGGGTCTCACCTGGCGGGGACAGACCGCCGGGATGTCGTGAAGCAAGCGGCGCCACTGAGGGCGTCGCGGCGCGCCTACAGAAATATTCAGAGCAATCAACCACACCGACGCATTATTGCTTCACAGTAATGCGGTCGTTTCCATTAGCCGTCCGAGGCAAACCAGATCGAGGGGCCCATCTTAATGGGTCAATGTATGGCCACCGCGGGCGAAGGGCGAAGCCCTGACCCCGCTCACCACGCCCCCTTGCGGGGGCGTCGCAACGTCTTAACGTATTCCGTCAGTAGCGAACGGGCCTTCCCAGCGTGAGGACGTATCACTTTGCGTTGCAGCACGCACACACGCACGAACGTGTCCGATGTTAACATATTCCAGAAATTGTACGTCGACTACCACATGTTGATCCGCATTTTATTTTAAAGTACTTTGCTTGTTTTTGAAGAACATTAAAATTTTGCATGCCTGGCAATAAATGAAATACCGGTGTACGTGTGTTTGGTGTGTGTTCTTATCCTAAACGGCTTGACTGATTTAGATGTTTTTTTTTTTTTTTATTCTTTTTGTGTAACTTGGATGGTTCATAACTATAGTTGGACCCGCGTGGCGCTGTTGTCGCAGGACAACATCTGCCTGCCGGGTTCACTAGTTATATTTTGACTTTAGATTTCATAGTTTTGAGTGATTTTTGGTAGGGGAAAAAGTTATGGGTTCGCGTCACCGATATGCCCGCGCCGATATGCTGTTGTAGCAATAAGTGAAGTATTTTTGGAACGAAGTTCTTTAACGCTACTGAAAACTACTTTAAGTCAAAATAAAGATCCAAGATGGCGGCTGCGAACATTTAAAAATATTTCGTCATGGGTATCGTTTTCATAGTTTTCGAGGATGCTAAAGCTGATAGTGAGGTCAAAATATAAATCCAAGATGGCGGCTGTAACAATATTCAGGTTTCTCGTCATGGGTGTCTTTTTCATAGTTTTTGAGGATTCTAAAGCAGATTTTGATGTCAAAACGTAAATCTAAGATGGCGAGAATTTTCACATTTCTTCATAACATCACGCCATCAATTTCAAAGTGTTGGGCCCTTTGAATCTCATTTCCGCAACTTTTTCGCGCAAGTGTCTTTCGCGAAAATGTCTTTCGCGAAAGACAGAGTGTCAGGGGTTTAAGGATTTTATACAGGGGATCGAAATTCTCATTATTTTTGCGATTGGACGCACCATTTTCGAGATATATGCAAAAGAAAAAAAAAGATACAGTACTGTTTTTTGCACCTGAAGCGAGGTGTTGGTGTGAATTTTAGTTCAAGATAACTAATTTTATTCCGCACCTTTTTAATCGCGATTAAAAATAGTCAGATTTAGTTAGACATGGTGCCGATTCTCTTGTCACAAATGCCTCTAAACTAGACTAAAAATCACCAAAATTTTGTTTTATTCCTGTCAAACGACGATTTCCCATTCTGAAATAGACTAAAGTGACACAACTTAACTAGATTTTAGTTTGACAGCACTAAGATGGAACTGAGATTTTCATTTAGTGAAAATAGCAATTTTGCTATTCTGAATTTGACATTTTTCACTTAAAATTTAGATTTTCTAACTGAATCTGACTATTTTTCGCGATTAAAAATGTGTGGAATAAAATTGATTGTCATGAACTTTAAATTCACACCAACACCTCGATTTCACATGCAAAAATAGTACTGAATCTTTTTTTTCTTTTGCTTATATCTCGAAAACGGTGTGTCCAATCGCAAAAATAATAAAAATTTCGACTCCCTTTATAAAACGCTTAAACCCCTTATACTCTGCATGTCAGTAATATTTTTTCTTATTTTCCATACAAAAAGTGGAAAGTTCCATATAAAACACGTCAAGCGTGCGCGCCTACGGCTCTAAAAAGATTCACACGGTTAGGTATCACGTGTGGAGTCGCGATTGTCAAATTTGATTTGGATGTGTCAAAAATTTTCTTAAATTTAGAGAATTTATTTTGCATAATTGTGCCGATTCCCTTGTTCACAAACTAAACTAAATTTAAGTGCATCTTTTTCTTTCTATTTCATTAAGAAAAGGACAGAAGATAAATTTTAGTTTTGTCCTGTCAAATTAATCAGCGCTTGACGTTAATTGACGTAATTTTAGTCGGCAAGTTTTTAATCACGTCTAAACTTGTATGGAGAGTGATAGGCGGTGATTAATTTGACAGGACTAAACTAAAATTTATCTTCTGTCCTTTCTTAATGAAATTGTAAGAAAAAGATGCACTGAACTTAAATTTAGTTTAGTTTTACTTATTTGTGAACAAGGGAATCGGCACCAATAGCTTTGCGATTCTCATAGTTAAAAGTAAGAAAATTTAGTGATAGTTTAGTTAGTTTAGTTCGGTGTATAAGAGAAATGGCACCAATCAAAATTTTAGGTGAAAAAAGTCAAATTCAGAATAGCGAATTTTTCATTTTCACTAAATTAATAACTCATTCAGTTTCAAAAACTATACTTTATCTTTTTCTGTTCTTTTGCTTATATCTCGAAAATTGTGTCTTATCGCAAAAATAATGAAAATTTCGACCCCCTTTATGAAACCCATAAACCCATAAAACTCAACAAGTAGGTAATAATTTTTCATGTTTTCCATACAAAAAGTATAAAATTCCATATAAAACAGAATTGTTATAAATATACTAAACGAATATACACAAACATTCCAGACTTATTTCATAAGCGTACCTACGTAACTTAACAAAATACCGTCTATAGGATCAAAACTGTTTAAGCGATCACTACGCTCGATGTTTAGGCGTGTGTGCGTGAACGGTGCACACAAACATAGCTTCGCAAAAATTTACCTAAACTCTGTCGAGTGAATTCACAGCACGGAGCCTTAATTTTCAGTAGATTTCCAACCAATCCTATCCCAATCTATCTTTTTTACCGACACAGCCACTAAGCACGTCTTACCGTCACGAGCGCCCAACCCAGAAGGCGTAGAGGAAAGTAATATATAGAAGGTCGTTGTTACCCCATTTTGACATATCAAATCTTTGGGTGTTGCCAGTACAATATCCAACAAAGTCAAAGTCAAATCATTTATTTCAAATAGGCCCATGTATGGCACTTTTGAACGTCAAAAATTACAAAATAATAAAATTGATTCTAGTCGCCCCTTCCAAAAGGTAGTTTTCGTATGGAGAAGAATGGGCAAGAAACTCCACCGTTACTCTTTTAAAATGTTTTACAATATTGTTTGTATATGTACGTACATTTGTTAAATAATTATTATATGTGAAGACGATGCACCTAGAATAAAATTACTATACCACAATAGGTAAAAAAATTAAAAATGAAGCAACGATAGATAATTTAATTTGTGACAGATACATGGTTCTCACATATTTACAAACATTGTAAAAGTAGACGATTTTCCTAAAATGTTACAATTAATAAGTCAGTGTGTAAGGAAGTAATCACAGAATGTAAAATCAATGTCATACTTAAAACACAAAGTAATAAATTTTACAATTAAATTAGCAACCAGTTTGATTTTGTCTTGATTCTAAATTGTCCTATGGAGCAGGACCAGCATGTTTCCAAGCACTCTTATCTTGGATATAATCCTCTAATTTGTAATATGCTTGTTTATAAAGTGTACTTTTTATATGAGTTTTAAATTTTCTTTCATTTAATTGCAATATGTCACAAGGTATTTTGTTGTAACATTTAACACAGTACCCCATAAAAGATGTATGTACTTTAGATAACCTGAAAAATGGTTGATCTAGTTTATCTTTATTTCGAGTATTAAAATTATGTCTATCACTTATTTTATTAAAGAGATGTGGATTTTTCCTTACACACATAATATTTTCATAAATGAATTGGCAAGGTACCGTCATAATATTAATCCTTTTAAAAAGTTCCCTGAGAGATTCGCGGCGACGTAGATTATAAATGGCTCTGACAGCTCTCTTTTGCAAAATAAAGATGGATTCAATGTCAGCAGCCCGACCCCACAGTAAAATGCCATATGACATAATGCTGTGGAAGTAGCTAAAATAGACCAAACGCGCGGTTTCTACATCTGTTAACTGTCTTATCTTTCTAACAGCATAAGCGGCCGAGCTTAACCGCCCCGCAAGAGATGTTATATGAGGTCCCCATTGTAATTTCTCGTCTAGCGTGATTCCCAGGAAAACCGTTTGATTAATAAATTCCAGTTTTTCTCCATTCAATATGATGTCACATTCGCTACTTTTAACATTAGGTAATTTAAATCTAATGCATTTGGTTTTTTTTTTATTAAGTACCAGATTATTTACCGTAAACCAATCTTGGACTTGCAGAATAGAGCTATTCACGTCGTCAAGATTTTGTGATTGTCGGTTTATTTTAAAGATTAATGATGTGTCATCTGCAAATAACACCATCTTCGGTTGATTTTGAAGTATTTGGGGTAAATCATTAATGTAAACTAAAAAGAGGAATGGACCCAATATCGAACCTTGAGGAACGCCCATTGCCATTTCAGACCCTAATGAGTTTACGCCGTTTACCTGAACTTTAACCTTTCTATCTTTCAGGTATGATCTAAGTAAATCAAGAGCTGTATTCCTAATCCCATAGTGTTCTAGTTTCAGCAGAAGTGTCTCATGGTCTACACAATCGAACGCCTTCGAGAGGTCGCAAAAGATTCCAATGGCATCTTGTGCTTCTTCCCAGGCCTTAAAAATGTTCTTTATTAGGGTGACACTGGCGTCAGTAGTACAACGCCCTTTGGTGAAACCGTACTGTTGTTCATGAAAGATGGAATTTTTATTAAAGTGACGTAACATTTGATTGAGCATCAACTTTTCAAACACCTTACTGAGAACTGGTAGAATTGACACAGGCCTATAATTGTTGGGTTCTTTACTATCACCGGATTTGAACAATGGAACTACTTTACTGTGTTTCACGAGATCCGGAAAGACTCCTTGGTCTACACTGGTATTAAATATGTAAGCTAAATAGGGCGCAATGGTTTCGATAATAGATCTACAGACTTTTACAGACATTCCCCAGAGATCTTCTGTTGATTTAATTTTAAGATCTTTAAAAGCTTTTATAACAGCCTGGGGGTTTGTATGCTGAAACCTAAACTCCAAAGGGCATGCCTTCACATTCTGTCTAAGTAAGGCAGCAGAAAGCGCGGGTGAGGAATTTAAAGCTTCAGTAGTTTTAAGAGGAATATTAGCAAAAAAGTTTTCAAATTCTTGAGCTATTTCTATATCTGAGTTAATGGGGCCATGTGCAGTCTCTAAATTAAATTCAGTATTTCGCTGTTTTTTCCTACCCGTTTCATTATTTATTACTTGCCAGGTAGTTTTTATTTTATCATCAGCTGATTTTATTTTATTGCTAATATGCAGAGCTTTGGCTATTTTGCAAACACTTTTAAAAGTTTTTGAATATTTTGCAACATACTTATGAAAGTTTGTATTATCCATATGTTGCTTTAAGCCATAAAGTTCAAATAGTTTTTCCCTGCTTTTACGAATACCTGGAGTCGCCCAATCACTAAATAAGAACTTTGTGTAAATACTTTTAGTCTTTAGTGGAAAAGTGTCATTAAATTGCGTGTCTAATAGTGAAAAGAACTCGGCGTAGAACTCATTTGGGTCACCTATATTATTAAAACTCTGAACACATAATTTATTGGCCAAAGAATTATTTAATTTCTCTAAACTTTTACATGTAATTGGCCTAAACCTTATTTGAATTTTTTGTAAAGGTATGTAGGAGCAAAATGTTATTGTTTGTCCACTGTGATCTGATGGCAACTTATTTACAATTTGTTTGTGTAAGTAATCACAATTACAAAAAATATTGTCTATACAAGTGGCAGAAGAAGCTGTCACTCGGGTTGGTTCAATAAAAACATTTGACAAATCAAATGACCTAAAAAGACTTAATAATCTGACAGTATTCGAGTTATTTTCTAATAAGTTAATATTAAAATCACCACATATGATTATTGACTTACTACTAGTACTAAGTTTCTTTAATACATCTTCCATTACAGAATCAAACACGGATAGATTCTGGTAACTTGGAGGTCTGTATACGCATACTATAACATGCTTATCAAGCTCAACACAGGACAATTCAATGTTGTGTTCAACAGACAGTCCAATAATGTCTTTTCTTTCTTTCGATTTAATGGAATTTTTTATTAATATTAATGACCCGCCATGTATCATACATTTTCGGCTGAAATGGCTGACTACACAATAATTTTCATAATTAATTGACATCACTTCATGATCTTTTAACCAATGCTCTGTTAAACAAATTACATCAAACTTGGTATTTTCTAAAAACAATTCTATTTCCAGTAATTTGGAAGAGCAACCTTGGATATTTTGATTGAATAATTTTAAAGTATGTTGCCCCCCCTTTGGTTTTTTATTATTATTTTTATGTAAAATATTGCCAGAAGATACCTTTTTATTATTCTCTAATAATAATTGGTTAATTGAAGGGGTAACTTCTGTTGTCTTACTGCCTAGTTTAAAGAAATATCCGGAGTGACCTCCACAACTACAACTGAAGAATCTAAAATGCCCGTATGAGTTCCAGCAGGAAGGGAATACCCTATCTGACTGGTAGTGGCCTCCAAGTATGTTGGCACTGTAGGTGGATCCTCCTTCGTACATGGTAATACATAATTATTCACTATGTTGTTAGTATAACTAGACAACACAGATTCGTCACTAATACTACACTGAGTTATATTACCTATAACCTCATTAATATTATGTGCTATCAACATAGCAATCATATGTCTACATTCCCAAGACAGAGATAAAGTTCTCTGAGTTAACTTAAAACCACTAACAAAGGAGATGTCCGCTTTTTGTATGGACGTTGGTTTTTTATTCCGAGAAAAATCTAACCAGCATCAAACTACATCTAAATAAAAACGACAAAATATGGAACTAGGAACCACTGAAATAATATTTTTAGACCCCTCCATTTAAGAGAAAAATTATAAACTATTTAAAGTACAAATATTTTATTTTTTGATGGCAACTATGACAAATATGATATAAATTGACACATGGTACAGTCATTACTGTCAATAAATTGACAGTGATGACAGTAACATGTGTCAATTTTGACAAGTTTACTATTTGAATACGTCAATTTGACATAAATTGACACATAGTACTGTCATTACAGTCAATTAATTGACAGTAATGACAGTAACATGTGTAAATTTTGACAAGTTTACTATTTTATGGGGTGTGTTCACTACATTATCCTAGATAATTAGAAAGGTTTGTTCGTTTTAGGAGTAAATTCTTACTAAAATAACAAACGATTTTTCTGAAAATTGGAGGTCTTTAAAAATGTATGACATAGTTAGAACCACTAGTTTTTGGAATGTCTATCCAAATATATTATCCTTATCCTGGTTAGAATTATTGAATAATAAAAAACCAATTTAGGACATGTCCTTTGTTAGTGTCAAAATACAATAATTTGTCACTATGACAACATGTCAGCCTATGAATAGTATTATTCAACTTAAAAATATAGTTGTTTTCATCATATGATAAAGTATCAGAATAAGGAAACGCACACAACATCAGCTTTCCTACATTTAATTTTAATAAGGTGCCCACACCATCCACTATGTCCTTTCTGGTAACACCAGTACTATTACCTAATAATAAAACCATTGTAGAATAATTATCTAGGTTTGTATTTACAATTCTTGTTATCATCTGTTTAAAACTTATGTTATGATAGCTATGATTAGTAAAACTATGGCTAAGGTAATTGAATAAAATTTTCCCAAAGCCTGAACCTAATTCGTCACAAAAAAATATTGATTTATTTTACAACAATTACGTACCTATTAATAAATTGAAACCTAACAAGATCATAATTTTGAAATTCTACTCAGCACGTAGTATTCTCGCGTAGTCCAAGAAATTCCTAATTGACTGCGGCGGCGATCTATCATTTTTTATTTTTAGCTAGGTAAGAATAATTAAAAATAAGAATAAAAATCATTTTTATTGGTCCATTGTTACAAAATCAATTTCAGAAAATAATTATATTCTATGCTTATAATGTAACTAGAATATTGACCATAGTATTAAAACAGTGGTCCCCAAACTAGGCAGCGCCTGTATCTTGGGGGCCTGAGTTGCGTTATCTTAAATTTTAATTCGAAATTTAATTTAATTTAAGCTAACGCAAACAGCGTTAGCTTAAATTTAATTTTAGGATGTTTGAAAATGGACAGAATAGTTAATTAAAATAAGGATAGCGAACTATCAAAATTAAAAATAAATTAAACAAAATAAAACAATAAAAAAAAAATACATACATATATAGTGTGTGTGTGGGGGTGGGTGGGGGTGTGTGTGTGAGTGTGCGTGGTGGTGAGTTGAAAGTTGTTTGTGTGAATAAATTGCTTGTACCTATATTGGTGCCGATTCCCTTGTTCACAAACGAAACTAAATTTAAGTTCAGTGCATCTTTTTCTTTCTATTTCATTAAGAAAAGGACAGAAGATAAATTTTAGTTTAGTCCTGTCAAATTAATCAGCGCCTAACACTACTCCATACAAGTTTAGACGTGATTAAAAACTTGCCTACTAAAATTATGTCAAATTACGTCATGCGCTGATTAATTTGACAGGACTAAACAAAAATTTATTTTCTGTCTTTTTCTTTAATCATGCCCACTTTCCATATATTAATTGACCTGTCACTTGATTCGTTTTACAGGTCGCGTCTGCCTACAACTAGTGTTGTATAAAAACAATTATTGTTTATAATAACACAATAACTTATCATCTTTTCATTTAGAGGCCAGGGAAAAACGCTATTATGTAAATAAGTTTTTGAGGTTAAGTATAACAGCTGTCAGATATGGTTTGATTGACAGCTGTTATAATCTCAAAAACTGTACGATAATTAAAATCAAATTGTTTAATCGCTGAGAGTTACAATCACTCAGAAATAAATCCCTCTTCAATGTAATATCATCAAATCGGCGCGCGGTCGCAAACAGCAGTTACATTATTGTAATATATCCCACCGATATTGAGTTTTGAAGAGTTCACTTGTGATGTTATGCCATCTTTGGTTTCTATAACTACACTTTGTGCAAGTTAGCAATTTAGGTATAGTTAACTGAATTAAGTACCGGTCAAAGTCTGTCGTCGCCGTCGAAGCGGACCAGACTCCAGGAGTCGGCTTGATAGCGGTGTTTTTAGCCATCGAACTCTTAAGTCTGATGGACAGACAAGGGGATAGAGTAAATAATAATACCAGCCTATTACTATCCCACTTCCGGACTAAGGCCTCTTCTCATACCTGAGAGAAGGCACGAGTATTAACCTCAACACTTGGTCAAGACTGGTTGATGATTTCTGACTTTTATTATTATATAAGTTCAGCAGATTGCGACTTGAATGCGAACGTTTTTTCAGTAACAGAACTGGCTCTCAGGTTTCCTCACGATGTTTTCCTTCACTGATATCCAAGATAAACTTAGAAAGTAAGTATACCTACCAGGTAAAGACACATTGGTACTTACCCGGATTTGAACTCACAGCCTCGTGCATGAGAGGCGAGGTGTTAACCTCTCGGCCATAACGACATAAATGTATAGCTGCCCACCTATATGTTATTGGTGAGGACAGGCAAATTAAATAAAAACAGGATTTGATTTATTATTATTTATTCAATGTCATCTCGTACAACCACTGCATCTAAAAATGCCGCTGGAGCCACAATGTTGGTTTCATGCCTGGCCCAACCTAAGTACCACACCAATGTCATGACATGCGCACAACAACCTACAGTGCGACGTCCTACAATGCAGTTGCAGCAATACTCAATAATGCCTTCTCGTCCATTAATACCATTTGCTATCAAAATGTACACATAGTACTGACGTCTTGAGATGTGTCTTGATTTTATTTTCCCTTTTATAAGTGAATTTTCCCCACTGCCTAACTCAGGTATACGATTAGTGTCTACACAAACTTCTATTCTGTATCCGCCATGGAAACGTACGTGTTCACCATAATATGAACGTGCTTGACGAATTTGGTACGTTCCCAAGGCGAATAATATTAATTCGTTAAATTCTAGATGGGGGAACTCAATATTAGCATTATCAGCTGTAATGCTTTGAAAAAAGGATGCCCGGCGATTTAAATTATATTCTGTAACTATATTAGATAAGTTATTTTCCAAGGGCATCCTTTCATTTATTATAACAAGAATTTGATCAGCATCAGCTCTATTGTGAAGGCGAACACCAAACTTATTTATCAAACTTGCACCTATTTGGAAATAAGCCATCATATTTGGTACAGTTTTATTAAAATGGTCAAACCTTAATAATCTAAAATCTCTTTTAAAGTATCCGTTTATAACCTCCACCACCCATCTGCATATAGTTACACATCTACTTCTATTTGCTTGGGTGGTGGTTAACTGGTGTTCGCCTTCCAAAAGTGACTCTGGCATATAGGCCTTATAATTACAATGCTCTAATAAGCTGATGCTATCTCTGAATCCCCTGTCTAAAATAAATATGTCATTATTTTGAAAGTACCGTCTCAGTGGGGAATTTTCATTGCTGAACAAAGAAGACATTATTTCTGCATCAGATGTGGTAGCTTTGTATGGGCCAAAACAATCTAAAATGTAACCATCACAAGCTACTATTAAAAATGGCTTTAACAGGTTTCTGTATTTGTGTAATGAATATGTGTCTTTTTGAAACATATAATTACTACTTTTATTTAAAAAAATGTATGTTCCATCACACATGACAATACATTGTTCGTTATTTTCATTATAAATTCCATTTGGGATCATGAGATTGTGTTCTATCAATTGCTCTCTCGTCAAATGGTTTATTCCAAGGTTACATGGAACAAAATCCTGTAGTAGTATCTCTCGTGCTGTTTGCATTAACCTCTCTAGTGTAGTGCGAGGAACTTCTAGTAATGTGGATATTCTTAAGTCGGAATCGCCTGTCTGCATCTTTATCAATACAGCAGCTAGACCTAATATACCCCTGTGTTTTTCCAACAGTCGGGGAAGGAAATTAAGGAATTTGGGTTTTGTTAAGCCCATCCAAAATCCAAATAAATGGTCATCAATTTCTTGTACTGATTCTATACTTGAAAAATCGAGAAATTGCCTGTATTTTTGAACAAAGGAAAAAACATGCTCAACTTGTTCAACAGTGAAATTGCTCATGCTGTTTTCACTGGCATAGAGGGAATCCCAACTGTTTCCATGTAAATGGTCTGTGCATACCCTAGCCAGTTTGGGAATATAAAAATTGTAGTTGGACAAAATGGTAGCCCGCAGTGCATCTGACACAATATGCAGATTTACATTCTCACACCCATAAAATGCACAATGAGATGCTGTATTGGGAGCACGTTTATAATTAAGTAATGTTATGTTACTTGATTGTTGATTTCTCACTGGTTGGGTTTGAGATTGTTGCGAATGAATCTCTGGAGCTGGAATAGATTCTACAGATGATTCCCTTTCATACACCTCATCTGTACTTGCAAGGAGCAGGGAAGGTTGTATATCTGGAACATGGACTGGATCAACATACTGTTCCACTTCTTGTTCAATTGTTTCACTTTGAAGAGTCTCATCACCGTCTAAACCTCTTTCCTCATCCTGTTGCTGTGTTGAAAGAGCTTTTCTTTTAAATCGCAACCAACAGGCATGACATACACGATTAGATTGTAATATCTGTCAACAAAAAAACATATTTGTAATAAATGCAGTGATATGCCAAGGTAAAAAAAAGTATCACAATCTCTAGTAACGTCATGGCCTAGAACGTGGTATTTGAAGAAAAAATTGCATGCAATTTAAAATGAGTTCAAATATTTAAATACAAACCTGACGAGGTGCTACAGCAGTTCGAATTAAGTTGATCATCCTTAGTGTGAGGCTTGATGGGTTTTCTTTGAGAATGTGGTCACTTTGACGATTGAGCAATGATCGACCACAAACGAGGCATACTTGAGCATGACCACGGCGAGATGAACCAGCAGATGGATCACACTCATTGCTTCCATGAAACTGAGCATTAATAGTCTGCATGGATACATCAAAGCACGCTTCACAAATGTAATCTTCTTCTGTTATCTGAAAAACAAATCAATTATAAAATAAAATAAAAATTGTTTATTTCTCACCATTAAAAGTTACAATTATAGAAATAGGTACTACATGACAAGTATTTCAACATTTTGTGGGGATCATAATAAGGTGCACGTAGTGTTGACCCTGTACCAGTATATTTATTTTATATTTTTACATGTTTTGTTTTAAATAGCTGTCTAAAAGTACACTAGCTAAAACATGGGGAAAATCTACATGTAACCTATTTCTAGTAGTACTAGTTCTATTTTTCATGTAACTTGAAAAAATATACTAAAATACCACTTCTGAATATAAATTCTTTTTAATAAAACATTCATTACACTAGCGTCTGTTGACTGGATACTAAATCGTTAGGTAGGTACTTGATTGTTATTTACTTACTATTACTGGAGATAGGTATCCAAGTGCTAATTAGCGAGATGACTCTGCTATCAAGCTGAAGGGCCCGATAGCGCCGAAGCGTATTAACACATATGTTACAGTTTATACAAAGCAATCTCGTAGAAGGCTCCATAACGCTTTCCAACAATAGCGATATCTTAGGTCCAAATCAAAAAGCACTAAATCGGTATCCGTATAACACAGGCCAAAGTAATCGTAAGAGGTAGGTATCGAAGTCCGTGGAAAAAGCAAAAGTTGTAAAGTTATAAGAAAATCCAAAATCGCACAGTACAATACGCAACAAGAGCAAACGAACGACTGCAAAACATCAAACAAATGACAGCCTGTCATTCATATAACGTTGCGTTTCTTTTTAAGCATAACCTGTCAACTGTACACTTATTTTTCTTTCCACATCATAATATAATACCATAAAAAAATCATAAATTTTTTTTCCTGGGTTTATTTGAAAATTCAATTAAACGATATGAAATAAGCAAAAAAAAATGCATTTTTTAAGATATTTTACATCACTAGACGTGTTAGAAAATTTTCAGGTCAAGACTGGACATGATGAGTTTAGTTTGTGAACAAGGGAATCGGCACCATTATCACTATATCCTCGGTGTCGTTGTATGACAGGGAGAGAAGCCAACTTTTTGTCATTCTTTTAAACGAGTGAGTGTTAAGACCTTTAGTATCACAGCGCTTGCTTATTTTATTGTAGATATGCATGTGTGAGTGAGAGGGGCATCGACGGGCCAGAAGACTGTTTGCATTAGGGAGACGTGAAAGATACGTTTTGAAAGCAGGCTTTGGTAGTCAGGTCTGTTTTTAATAGATTTGTGTGCATGCAGTGCGGCACTAAGTATGTATAGTTGACGTATTCGAAGAACCGGAAATTGATTGTACAGCAGATCTGTCGGGAACCTAAAGGGCTTTCTAAGCATCACTTTAATTACGGCTCTTTGAGCTCTTTCTAAATAATAAATGTGCTTTTACCGGCTCCTCCCCAGACGGAGATTCCAACTGTTAGGCGGAACGAAGTTTGCCGGGTCAGCTACCCTAAACTTCGTTCCACCTAACAGTCAATGAATGTGTATGTTTAGGATATTAAAATTCCTACCCTACCTACCTACCGAGATATCAAAAAAGCCGAGCCACACAAAATGTATGAGAACGTGAATTTTCATATTTTTTTTGTGAGTTTTTCAATATTTTATCACCGTTTAAACCTTCCATGGACTACGACAAACATTTCAAAACCTTAATCAGCTAAATCGGCCCAGCCGTTCTCGAGTTTTAGCGAGACAAACGAACAGCAATTGATTTATATTTAAATAGATAATGGGGTTACTCTGTCAACCCTAATTAATACAGTGGTTTTTTTTTTCATCATTGGTATCGTTTTTATGGTTTTCGAGGGTGTTAAAGCCGATAAAGAGGTCAAAATGTAAATCCAAGATGGCGGCTACAAAAAATTTGTTTTTGTTTTAAATCATAAGAACTTCATTCCTGATGGGGGGTCCCCCGACCGCACACGTTTTTTTTTTATCTATAGATTAGAAAAAATTATCAGTGGTCGACATGACCACCCTTACTCTCATGACCCTGGATCTGCCCTTGGAGGTAATCGTACAGTCTTTGCACCGTTTGTTCTCATGCCCACGTTTTACTTTTTACATAATAATATTTTCGTACACAGCACGAATTCACCCACAGCAGGGTATAGGAATTTTCTTTTCTCCGATGTTTTTCGTTTGGAAACCCTCGTGGATGCCATCCACCCTTTGTGTCCGTCTGACTCTGAATGAGTTCCTGAAACTTCCTCTGACAGCTCCCTTCCTGTGCAGCTATCTAATTGCGGAACACACCTTTTCGGTAAATGATTATGACACATCTGACACCTCTGTTTCATTTGACAGTTCAACAACATTCATTGCGTTATTTACGTTGTTGAGCAGATTTTTTTTTCGAATTATGAAGTAATGGATTAGCAATCTCTTTCAAAACGATTCAGATTGTGATTGATCGTGTGTTACGCAATTAGGGTACAGGTATTAGCCCATCAGGTGTTGAGACCGGCACCGACGACGGTTGCAATTTCTCCGCAGTAAAGAAGTAAAAGACGCGCACGGAACACAATATGGCCTGCACGTTGAGCAAACAATAAAAATGGGTTTTGTCGACGGAAGAATAGACAAAATGAGAGATAAACAATCACAATCTGTCATTTTGTCTATTCATCCGTCGTCAAATCCTGTAGAAAACACGTTCGTTTCTATTCAAACTCAAACTCAAAGCATTTATTTCAATTAAACCATTTACACGCACTTTTGAATTGTCAAAGAATCGGTCAGTTAGAAAGTTGAAGCTAGTTGCCCATTCCAAAACGTAGATCTCTATGGAGAAGAACGGGCATGAAACTCCAAGGACACTCTTTTAAATATGGATATTACAAAATCCTGGGTACATTATTCTTGTTGCTTCTATATGTGAGAACAATGTACAAAAAATTATCAAAGCAATTGAAAATATAAGATTAAAAATAAGCCCTGGCAGATAAGAGATGACCATTCTCAACTGACGGCACCCGTTCACGAACATGACGCGTGGATCATCCAGCTCAACCATTTTGTAGGGAACCGAATGATCCAACACACTCGCCACCTTCAGCGAGACATTTAAGTGAGCATGACATTCTTTCAACTGCCATGCTCTTTCAAGTCAACATACATCTTAAGTAATAATAACATAATAAACGGCTCCATGGTAATCACATTTACAAAAATTTAAAAAAATGCTTCTAAATTATACAAAACTATAGTTTGCAATGTATTGGTTGTCATGCTACGCGTGCTGGATGAAGGCCGGGTCACACCGGATGCGTGGCGTGACGTGACGTGCGACGTGACGTGCGCACGCGCGTGCGAGCCCTGTCACACCGGCCAAGACCGGTGCAGCACACGTCGCGCGCGCACGCGTCACGTCACGCAGGTAACTGCAGCACGCGCGTACGAGCCACCTTGTCAACAGCCATATTTAGTTGAGAGCATTTGGCGAAAAGATGTTAGACAACAGACAACCTCTGATGAAGAAGCGTTATTGTCTATTTCCAGCGTTGTTCCGATTCTCTCCCATAATAATAATTTATAACTTTTATTTTTGTACTCTTTATGATTGGTGTTGTAGAGACACTCATATTTGCGAACTATTTCTATGAGATTTCCTTTAAAATTGTCTCCATTGCGAACAAAAACACTCGTAAACTGTATTCTGTTTGTAAATAAATACAACCTGCCATGCGTGCGCACGTGCAGCAATGACCGATGCGTGTGCGTGTGTGCCCGGTGTGGCATCTAAAGGTGGCTTCCGACGCGTGCGTGAAATGGCGCACGCACGCGCACCGGCCCGCACGATGCACCGTGGGAAGGGTATTGTGCGTGGTAGCGAAGACGCGTGCGTCGCGGTGCGTCCCGGTGCGTCCGAGTTTGGATACATTCCCTTTGAAGTTACCGACTAGGCGCGGATCAGCTCGCACGGACACGCACCATGGGAAGGGTAACGTGCGTGGTAGCGCAGACGCGTGCGTGGCGGTGCGCCCGATCCGCGGCGAGTCGGTAGACTTCAAAGGTGCGCGAGGTTTTGCTCGGTTCCTATAAACAAAAACGAATCGTTTTGCTTACCAATGGTAGCCTTTTTATTGCCCAACTTGGCATATAAATCGGGGATGTTCGCGCTGTTTCGCACTGATGGCTTTCATGCCATCATTCGCAAGAGAACGGTACCCCTGATCTGCAGAATGCGTGGCAGCCGCATCAAAATCTAGAAGACAATAGCCGATAAGATCTCATCCCCGCTTTGGAGGTCACTTGTTAAATCAGTCATCTAGACATAGTTTGACTGATTCTGACTTTTATTTTTATTATTTTTAATATTTGTAATTTTTACGTAATGAATTTTTGGATTTTAATTTTAATGAATTTAAAGAATGTAAATTATTTTAAAGATTTGATTTAATTTAAAGATCAATTTATTTTACAATTAGATTTTATGAAACTTATTAATTAATTTTACAATTTGATTTTATGTACAGACGCCAGCACATCAGGCTACTACAATCTGTCAAATTTATTTAATAGATTTTCAACTTTATTGCTGAAGTATAAGGTTCAAAGTTGATTGGGAAAATTTGACAGTTTCGGGTAGCTTGATGTGCTGGCGTCTGTACGTCTGTCTCTATTTCAATTTCTATGTAGTTATTTATTTTGATTATAATAATATTTATTATTGTGGCATGTATCTTTGATTAAGTACTAACGTAATTTTTAAGTAGGTCTACTAACATTAATATGGATCACTGTATCTGATTTAAATAAATAAATTAAAAAATAAATATGTATGTATGTAAATTCATAAGAATTTTTTTAGATATGGGCGTTTATACATTTTTACGCAAACGGTTAAATATTCGATTTCAGATTATGAAATCGTTTTCAAAATCCGTTTTTAGAAATCAATTTCCGGAGCTGCTCTGGCGCCTCCGGCTCGCAGTTTCGATCGTCTCTAGTAATATTATAATTCGGTTGTAAGTGCATCGATCAAAACTATCCAAACATAAACAAATACTTGCTTACGCAAATCTACTCTTGCCGTAGTTTTGTGAAATCGGTTTGTCTAGTTCGGCTTATCGATACGATACAATTTGTGACCAAAATCGGATTTTTAGATACGTTTCGATATATCTGACTCATGTCTACTAATTTTACCTTTGACAGCTAAGTAGTTTCATAATTTGCGTATATGTGCATATCTGCAAAGCTATGAGTTTTTGCATCATTATTGGTAAAGATACAAAAAAGTGGTAATGCAACTATTTATTTATGATTTTTTAGCGAAAATATCAAGTACTTATTTGATATTTTCGTCGAATTTGAAAAAAAAAAAAATTGAAATGGTTATACTTTCTAGTTGGTTCCATTGTCATTTGATCAGGATCTGATGATGGGATCTTGGAGAAATCGAGGGAACTCTTCAAATATTATAGGCACACCTATAGCGATTTGGGTATTTTTATAGTAACTCATAGATTTGCTCTCAGAAAGCACCATTTGGTAAAGCAGAACTGATGATGAAGGACACAGATGGCCAACGGAACTTCTCAATAATAAGTAGGTATTTCACGGGTTTCAATCTGATTACTTTATATGGTGAAGGGTGGGCGTTTTGGGGGACTGTCTTATGTAATTTTGACGTCTGAAAAATGCTGATTTTTAGCCTAGTTTGAATAAATGACTTTTGAATTTTCATTTTTTTTTA
Source organism: Agrochola lychnidis (assembly GCA_963680765.1). NCBI lineage: Eukaryota > Metazoa > Arthropoda > Insecta > Lepidoptera > Noctuidae > Agrochola > Agrochola lychnidis. The sequence goes on along the minus strand of OY796850.1, from coordinate 1,047,727 downwards.
ATGTTTATGGTTGCCAAGCAATTTATCTTCGTCACATTCGGAATCATTTTCTGGGGTAACTCCACTGACAGAGATATTGCTTTTAAAGCCCAGAAGAAATGCTTGCGATCGTTTACGAAATTACAATCGATTGATTGTAATAGTAAGCCATTGTTTAAGGAACTTAGTTTGCTCACTTTACCATCTATGTACATTTATGAAATGAGAGTGTTTGTTCGTTGTAACCTGCATTTATTTGAAAAGCTGCGCTCTCGCCGTTATCAGAATACCATTCATGTTACCTCTCATAAAACCGCATTTTTCGGCAAAAGTGTGTTAGGTATGGCCCCAAAAATATATAATAGTATACCAGAAGCTATTAGAAAAGCAGAGTGTCTGGGATCCTTTAAGAAATATTTGTTTAAATTCCTTTTAGATAGATATTACTACTCCATCACTGAGTTTACCACTGATAAACAGAGGTATGAAGATTCCGACTTGCTAATTAATAAACGACACTTATGATTTTATTTATTGACTTAGTATGAATGTGTTTATTTGTCTAAAATTGTATGACCTGTTTACATAACTGACATATTGTTTTAAATTGATATTATTATTTCTTTTAATGTAATCTATTGACATGCCACCTTAATTGTAATTACTTATTTGTGTTAATTTTGTATGCCATAAATATTGGCAAAACATAGTGCGCATATTTTAGACTATACTATCTGTAACCATACCTATGTTTAACAAAATAAATGATTGATTGATTGATCACAATGCATATGATATGGAGAAGTGTTTGCGATTAACAAGTCACAGGGGCCGACACCAAAGGCTGAAGGCTGCGGGTCTCGACCTCAGGACAAGCTGCTTCTCACACGGACAACTGTTACGTTGCTTCTTCCCGAGTCACCATTCCTGACTCTCTGTATATTTTGACTGCTAAGAATAAAACTACAAACGTAGTATACAGGGAAGTTTTATAAAATGTGGCTGTTACTATAGTATATTGTGGTGTTTTACGACTTCCACGCGAACGAAGTCGCGGGCAGAAGCTAGTAATGTAATATTGCTCATCCCCATAGCAAATAGCGTGATAGTCTATACCCTACAGTTGGAATAGACAAACATTCTAAAAACTATATTTTCGGCATAAGAATCGATCCCAGACCTCGTAGCAATAACATTCTTTCAAAAATATTCAACGTACGTTTTTAACTTCGCTACGATTTTATCATGTGCATAGATAATAAAAAATAAAAAAAATCGTAATACAATATGTGAAAAAACAGCAAAACCGTAGTTGGGAATCGAACTTACAACCCCATGTTTGCAAAGCAATGGTCCAACCGCTGCGTTAATTGCTTCACTGAAATTTACCTAAAATTGCCGTTCCTATACAATATGTCCGGTTTCGGACTGTACAAACTTAAAGGGGTGGTAGTTTGCTCTATTCTATCAATAAAATTATTCTACATGTAGGGTCGGAACCCATCCCCCTCCTGAATGGCAGCCATTTTTGTGTTTTGATTGCCTTTTATGGAGCGTGCATACTAAAAGTACAGTAACTTTAAAATGCCCAATTGTTTACTACGGAACCCTAAAAACGATGTTATTTTTAACGTAAAATTGATCTTAAAATTCTTTTTCTTATAATTTAAGCATAAGCAATGTGATGCAGCATTCAATGTTATTATTTGAGTTATTTAACCCATTGTTAATACTTATCCGTTGCTAAAAGTATAATTTTTATGACAATTGAGCTTTAAATTTTAAAGTTACTGTACTTTTAGTATGCACGCTCCATAAAAGGCGATCAAAACACAAAAATGGCTGCCATTCAGGGGAGTGGGTTCCGACCCTACATGTAGAATAATTTTATTGATAGAATAGAGCAAACTACCACCCCTTTAAGTTTGTACAGTCCGAAACCGGACATATTGTATATTTCATGTTTGACTGCTTAGTTCCATAAAGGTAAGGTAAGGTAGCGTGATGATAATCATTTAAAAAGTTAAATCGATAACCATCTACAATATCCTAATATTTTGGCGCGTTTTTTTCCAAAAATACGAACATAATATAATATTGCTCATCCCCAATAGTAAATAGCGTGATAGTTTATACCTTACAGTTTCAAACAGACTTATAGGGAATACCTATGCAAAATTTTAACAGAATTTATCCGCTAGAATTTGCGACATGCTGGAACATACATACAGATAAACAGCCATAAATTCTAATAAATACAATATTTTCGGCATTAGAATCGATCGTAGACCTCGTAGCAAATACTTTTTTCAAAAATATTCAATGTAAGTACAGTTTTGACTTCGCTACGATTTTATTTTATGTATAGATAGATGGTCTTAGCAGATAGAGTTAGAAAGAAAGATTTTTTTTATTTGGGACACGTACAGGAAATACAACATCAAAACTGAGAAAATTATAAAAACAATAGCAATTTCAGAAAAGAATATTAAAATTGACTGCCTTGTTGGTCTAGTGGTTGCAAGCGCTACTGCTGAGGTCCTGGGTTCGATTCCCGGGTCGGGCAGTGTTATTGGGTTTTTAACCGACTTCCAAAAAGGAGGAGGTATGTTCGTCGCGTATGTTTGTTTTTTTTTTTATGATAAATGATTTTATTTCTGTAAGTAGGTTTGTACAAACACTTTTACACGTCAATCATATTTTTAAAACTAGATGAGGTCCCATATAAATTTTATTAACTATGCTTGGATAGTTTTTGAGTTAGTTATAAAACACGTATTTTTTTCCCACTTAGTATGTAGATGATATTGATAAGTTTCTGTCACTGGTAGCAGGTAGTGGTATTCAAATGTGTGTTTTAGTTGTGGTACGTAGGTACCACAACTAAAAAGTGAAAAATAAAAACTTTTTACAAAAAAAAACAACCGACCTCCAAAAAAACACTACAAAGTGAAAAATAACTTTAATTTCGGAAGTCGGTGGCAAAAAACGAAAATACAAAACCCAAGACACCGACTTCCGAAATTAAAGTTATTTTTCACTTTGTAGTGTTTTTTTGGAGGTCGGTTGTTTTTTTTTGTAAAAAGTTTTTTTCTATCTGAAATTTCTCAGTAGCAGCTCGGAGTCTGAATTTGTGCCCGGGTTGATGGCAATAGACTCGCCACCTATTACATGGGACTTAAACATAACTGCCGAAATGTGGGGGTACCTGCTACAGGGACACCTCTGCCCATGTTATGTAATATTAAAATTTAAAATATTGTGTGTTCAAAAAAGTTGCTCTTCTTGGAAGATTCCTCATAGATATCAAGAAAGTATTTCCTTGAGGATCATTGGCCATGAGCCTGGATGCACTCCACCTTCATTTTCAGTATCAAAAGTACCGGTATTCGTGGTGAATTTTTAGATTGCCTTAAAAAGTTGCACAGTAAACAACTCTTCATAACAATATTGGATAAGTACTTTTGGTTCCAATAAAAATGGTTTCTTAAATAAAAATAAGGACCTATTTAAACCAAATAACGTGATTGCCACTACAGCTGTAACAAATCTAATTTGATAAAAACAATGTAGAAAACTAGCTTTTGCCCGCGGCTTCGCACGCGTAAAGGTCGGAAAATATCCCACAGGAACGTACTACCGATATTCAGAGTACTTATCATATGTCCTAACCCAGGTCATGGCCTATCCGTATGCCTTTCATCTAAATCTGTTCAGCCGTTACGGCATGAAAAGGTAACAAACAGAAAGATAATAAATCTGTTTTAGGGTTCCGTACCTCAAAATGAAAAACGGAAACCCTTTAAGGATAACATCGTTGCCAGTCAAGACACTTTTTCTCAGAAACGCGTAGAGGTATCAATTTGAAATATCTAGATATTAAAAACTTAGGCTAAGCGCGCACTACGGATTTTGATCGATGCGGATAATATTTCGTGTTGTTCTATCTCCTCTCAGGCTCATTTCCTACGAAATGTATGGAAAGTTTTTTGCAATTTCTGAATTTTCTCATACTCAAACCTCAGTTGGCCCGATATAGTTTTTGACCCTCGTAATAAGAAATAGGATCGACTGGCATCAAAAAAGTTTTGTGAAAATTGCCCATGTTCTTGCTGACTGTACAATTTTATCAAAATCTGTGAATGTAGATCAAAATGTTTCAAAAAGTTAAGGACAGTCTCCTAAGACCGTTTTCTTATAGCGATAACGATTAAGGTACCTGCCCTTATTGCCCCATATCAACATCCACCCTGTATATGTTATGATTGACTACTTAGCTCCATAAAGGTATGGCGTGATTATGATCTTTTAAAAGGTTAAATCCGTAATTATCTGCAATATTCTAATCTTTTGGATAGTCTTTTTACAGTTTGCAGTAAACTATAGAAGAATACGAACATAATGCAATATTGCTCATCCTCCATAGCAAATAGCGTGATAATAATATTTTTTGAAAAAGTCTATTATGACGTTTCCATTATTTGATATAGATTATTTATACCAATTTTCAAGTTAATCAAGCCAAACAGTAAAATCCTCCCCTGTAAAAATGAATACCCCTTTTCACCCCATTAGGGGTAGATTTTCAAAAAACCCTGATATACGTTTTTATTTGTTTTCAGTCTTAAGTATAAATATTGAGTTTCGAGTTAATCAGACCGCGCGTCTTCCATACAAACTTTGACACCCCCCAATCCTCCCTTAGGGGGTAGTTTAGAAAAACTAAAAATGGCAAACTTTATAATTTACATAGATGAGTATTCGTGCCAAGTTTCAAGTTTATTAACTCAAGGAATAAGATTTTTCATACAAACAAAATCCCCACTTTTCACCCCCTTAAAAGTCGGTTTTCCAAAAACCCTTTCTTAGTGGATGCCTACGTCATATTATCTACTTGTGTGCCAAATTTCAGCCCATTTCGTTCAGTGGTTTGAGCTGTGCGTTGATAGATCAGTCAGTCAGTCATTCAGTCAGTCACCCTTTCCTTTTATAGATATAGATTGTAGGTATATAATGTCAAAAAATGAAAGATTATGTCAAGGAAGAATGTAAAACAAATTAAATAATCATCGTAATTCGGGAGCAGTTAATAGACATTTACATTGTTATGCCGTTAATGAGGTATCTTTCTTTTGTTCCCTTAGCGTGGAGACGGCTTCAACATATTTTCAGTGAGAGCAAATGCTCTATCTGCCACAAACACTTAGGGAAGTGGTTCCTCCTTGAAGGGCAAATTAGTTGATGCTGGAAAATACAGTACATTTCTAAAAAAAAAACTATACATCTCTGTATTTCTGCAAACACCGCCATTATTTATTCTACCATAACATCCGCAATCCACAAATGTGAAGTTATATTCAGCATCCACCAAAGCTAACAGAACAATGCTAATTTGGCTTCGAATTCAAGTATTTTGACATTTTAATTATTTTGACATACATACCTACTTAGATTTCTTTTTCTCTCTTTTTTTTTTTGACATTTTAATAATTCCTCATTTAAGTCTGACATAATTGGAGTATTGGATAATATGTAATTGTTTCAATTTATTTTCTAGTTTTAATACCATAATTATGCATGTTTTTTCAAATATTTTTAAATATAAATTTTAATTTGTATCCTCAATTAGTTTTGCACACCATATTTGTACGCCTCCTGGCATAACATAGCGCTCTGTTCACCAAACATAAGATCTGTATTTCTTTATACCTATGTTAACAAATAAATAAATAAAATAAAATAAAAATAAATCTCGAGGCCCACACAGACCGACACACACCGTCGGAAAAGGCATGGTGTGTGTTGTGTAGCTATCTGTGGTCGTCAGAATACAATAGAATAGAATGGAATAATTATTTATTTGCATAGAACGTAGGTACAAAAAATGCAGATGTTTGAGTTGTCTGGTGCGCTTGCGTACGCAATATCGCGCACCGTCGGAAGACCCTTCGTGCGCGGTGCGTGGTCGTGCGCTGTGCGGGCCGGTGCGTGTGCGTGCGCGATATCGCGCACCGTGGGAACCCGCCTTAACAGGGAGCGCCATATAATACAACGTCATCACTGCAGGCGCGTGTGCGACGTTGCCGTTCCGCTACACACGCGCACGGATTCGGTTTGTGAGTAGATGCGGCTCTGCGTGCGTGGGGCACGCACGTGCACAAGTCACGCATCTGGTCTGGCATCTTACTTACAGTTTCATACATTACAACTGGTGCGTGCACGTATCACGTCACGCCACGCATCTGGTGCGTGCACGTATCACGTCACGCCACGCATCTGGTGTGCTCCGCCCTTGAAGGCCGGGTCACACCGGATGCGTAGCGTGACGTGACGTGCGACGGGACGTGCGCACGCGCGTGCGTACCCTGTCACACCGGCCAAGACCGGTGCAGCACACGTCACGCGCGCACGCATCACATCACGCAGGTAACTGCTGCACGCGCGTGCGAGCCACCGTGTCATAAGCCATATTGAGTTGAGAGCATTTGGCGAAAAGATGTTAGACAACAGACAACCTCTGATGAAGAAGCGTTATTGTCTATTTCCAGCGTTGTTCCGATTCTCTCCCATAATAATAATTTCTAACTTTTATTTTTGTACTCTTTATGATTGGTGTTGTAGAGACACTCATATTTGCGAACTATTTCCTTTAAAATTGTTTCCATTGCGAACAAATGTACTTGTAAACTGTATTCTGTTTGTAAATAAATACAACCTGCCATGCGTGCGCACGTGCAACAATGACCGATGCGTGTGCGTGTGTGCCCGGTGTGACATCCAACAGGGAGCGCCATATAATACAACGTCATCACTGCAGGCGCGTGTGCGACGTTGCCGTTCCGCTACACACGCGCACGGATTCGGTTTGTGAGTAGATGCGGCTCTGCGTGCGTGGGGCACGTACGTGCACACGTCACGCATCTGGTCTGACATCTTTCTTACAGTTTCATACATTACAACTGGTGCGTGCACGCATCACGTCACGCTACGCATCTGGTGTGCTCCGCCCTTGAGACTGGCATATCGGAAGCCGCGTGCATCACTTACGCGGGAGGAAGACTACAAATATTTTTAGTTTACGAGAGTATAGATATTTATAGTTAAGTGACAGGTTTCTAACTGTGCGTTCGCACTGGCGAAACATTTATAACGAAACATGTTGGAATCTCTATCTTCTGTCAATTTTCCATACAAAGTTTGACAGGCACTAGAGATTTCAACATGTTTTGTTGTGATGTTTCGCCAGTGCGAACGCATAGTAAACTATACACTAGATACAGAATAAATCGCAAAACCATAGAATATAATTATTTCAGCTCAAATAAATCATAGATTATCGCCGAGATATTTAGTTACCTATAAACTTGTAACTTAACTAAATATCTTAAATTCTCTTACGAGAGTAGATATATTATAACATATATTCCTTGAAACTAAATATACCTATCGGTAACATAATCTGTGCATTTACAAAATGTAATGATTTATTTCGCCTCTTTTTGAAAAAGGTTTCTAGTCTTCCTCCTGTGTATAATTCGCAGAACAGAAGTAGGGATGTTCATGTAAAAAAAAATATAGATATTTTTTCGATATACTTAATATAATATATCGTAGTGTTATATCGATAGTTTGCGATATATCGAACATATATATCGATATTTTAAAAATATCGTAAGTAATTACTTGTATTTGACTAGTCTATAATATTTACACTTTAGAGAGATGAAACAAATCAACTTTATTTATAAATCATACGAAAAAGAATCCAAGGCCATACGACCCAAACAGAACCAGACTCATTGAACCATAAGCCACAAGCCCACAAGGGAACCAGACAGACGTTTTATTATAATCTTTGGACTGAAACCTCATTTTTTTGACAGTTTCAACATAAATTCATACAGTAAGTCTAGCTTCGGAATTCCAAATTTTAGTAGAGTGTTATACGATAAAATAAGCATAATGCGAGCGGTGTTTGTGCCGAGGCGGCGGGTGGCGAACGTGACGCGGCCGGGGGTGGCGTCAGCGCTGCGGCCCCAGTGCAGCGTGTACCCACGAGCGCCGCGCAACGAGACCGTGATGCAACACAGCGCGGGCACGCGGGAGCGCGCCGGCCTCTCGCACGAGCTCACCGCGCTCAGTCGCTGCCCGGAAACAATACCTATTGTTATCGGACCCGAGAAAACTACTGCCGGCGATTTCTGTATGCAGGCTGCGCCTTTTGACCACCGGCTTATCGCCGCATACTATCATCGCGCATGGCCGGAGACTATCGGACAGGCCATCCAAATAGCCACCGCCTGCCAACCGAGCTGGGAGCGTACTTCGATAGACGAACGCTGCTGCGTGCTAGAGCGCGCCACCGACTTGCTCGCTGGAGTTTTTCGGCAACGCGTCATCGCGGGTTGTGTGTTCGGCCAGGGTATGACGGCAATCCAGGCGGAGCTCAACGTGTGTCAACTGATTGATTACCTGCGGTTCGGGTGCTACTTCATGAGAGAGCTCACCAGGAATAAATGCGTCATAGACGGCGGTGAAGAAGTGATCAACCACAACCAATATCATGGCCTCGAAGGGTTCTGGGCGGCGATCACGCCTCACGGTTCGCTCGCTCAAGCCGCGCAACTGGCAATCATGCCAGCGATCATAGGAAACTGCGTGGTGTGGAAGCCAAGTGACCAGTCCGTGCTCTCCTGCTACCGCGTGCTCGAGTGTCTGCAATGCGCAGGGCTGGTCCCCGGCGTCATCAATTTTGTGCCATCTGACGAGAATCGTTTCCTCGAGGCGGTCAGCTCAAATTCAGATCTGGCGGGTATTACGTTCGGTGGTACGACTCAGACCCTTGAACATATTTGGCGTACAATTGGTAAACGCATAGAGAGATATTCGCGGTTTCCACGTCTCGTTGGCACCGGCAGTGGGAAGAACTTCCACGTGGTGCACGCGTCAGCGAGCCTGGCCAACGCAGTGGCGTGCACGGTGCGCGCCGCCTTCGAAATGGCGGGACAGAAAGCGACCTCGTGCTCGCGCGTGTTTGTGGCCGAGTCAGTGCTGGATCGGTTCGCGCAGGGCCTCGCGCAAGTCACGGAGTCGCTTATGGTCACCCATCCGCTTGACTATAGGTGTTTTACGTCAGCGCTCGCGTCACAGTCTGAATACGACAAGGTTAATATATTTTTCGCCATAATGGAACTTGGGAATAACTTATTTTCCGGGGCATTATTTCAAGTGAGTTATGAACTTTGTAAGGTTTGCCGCTTCCTGCAACGCGCTGAGACGGATAGCTCGGTGCGGCGCGTGTGCGGCGGGCGCACGGACGCCGAGGTGGGCTTCTTCGTGGAGCCCACAGTGTACTTGGTGCCGGAGCCCACGCACGAGCTCATGCGGGAGGAGCTGCGCGGCCCGGTGCTGGCCGTGTGCGGCTTCCCCGACGACGACCCCGACGCGCTCCTGTGGGCGGTCTCACGGACACCGTACGCCATTACAGGCTCTATATTTGCACGTGTAAGGCAACCCTTCCAATAAAGTTACTGAAGGTACCCAAACTTTGAGTATCGCCACCAGGACGGAATCACGTGGTCGAACGTGCACACTGAGGTGAGATTATGGAATCCGTACGAACCCAAGTCACTCGCTTCATTACTTAGTACGTTAGTTAGATCCCTCTCCTCAACCGAATGTGCACCTGGACTGAGGGCCTATTTTTAAATTATTGCGTAATAAATTGAGACTTACAGGGAAGTTAGTTAAAATAAGTAAAAATTTTAAGCAAAGGTCCATACATTTTTAAACGTGAAAGAGCGTTTACGTCTAGCGCGGCAAGTCAAGTTCAGGTAAATTCTATGCAAAATTCACTCACAGAAGCGAGCGTACCTACATGTCGACGGTGAAGTGATATGAACTCCTAAATACAAAATGTTAATTTTACAGGAGGCGGAAGAAACGATTTATAAATTATGTTTTAAATTTTTAACAACTTTTTTTTAAAATTATTGCTTATTGATAGGAGACTAATGAAACGTATTTGGAGCACGTTCGATACTACGTCGTATTGTCAATTTTTACAGTACATAGTGTTGGAGTGGTGGACATTAATAAATCAGACCAGTAGTCATAATAAGTATATTTATTACTTACAAATGTCTTTAACATAGTTTTTACACGTTATGGAGAATAAAAGCAAGCGACGCCATGACCGGCATTAGAAAAAGGCAGGAAATAGAGGGCGCAGTGTTACCACATTATGAATCAAGATAATGAAATTTACCACAGATTACAACACGCCTCCTTAAATTTATAATCTTGATTCTTTTACATAAACAATATTGTTAATCATTATTTAAATAAAACAAAATTAAAATTCTTTTAGATTAATTTTAAACCTAATCTATTTTTCAAAAAATTGTTCTTGTCTAGACTTTTGGTTAACATGTCTGCCAAGTTAAATTTTGAATCAATTTTTACAATATCAATTATACCCTTTTCATAGTTTTCATTTATATAATGATACTGAACTTCGATGTGCTTTGAATTTTTAGTAAAATTGCCATACTTAGCAATTGAAATTGCACCTGAATTATCTTCATATAATTTTATAGGTTTATCAAAATTTACATTGAATGATTCACTTATCAAGTTTCTAATGAAAAGTACTTCTGTCACTGCTTCTGACATAGCGGTATATTCTGCAAAAGTTGAACACTTAGTTACTGTACTTTGTTTATGTGTTTTCCAAAATATTAAGTTTCCAAATAATCTAATTATAAAACCTGTTGTAGATTTTCTATCTACATTATCTCCTGCATAGTCAGAGTCTACCATACAATCTAATGTTTCTGAGCTTACATTATCATAGTACGTTAACTTTAAATTCTTAGTCTTATACAAATATTTTAAAATTCTCATTGCATATTTGTAATGTGTTTGATCATAGCAACTTTGATACCGACTTAAGTAATTAACACTATACGCAATATCTGGCCTAGTGCCTGTACTAATATACAATAATTCGCCAATTATATTTCTATACTTTATACTTTCATCTACTTCTCTAGCTTGTTCTAATTTTAAGTTTGTTTCCATTGGAGTATCATATAACTTACTATTTTCCAGATGATATTTTACAGCCAAAGATTCAATATATTTAGTTTGACTCAAGGTCATTTTATTCCTATCATCATTATAATCAATATCTATGCCAATGTAACTTTTAACTTTTCCCAGGTCTTTCATTGCAAATTTTTCCATTAAGCTAGTTTTTACCTTTATTACTTTATCTTTATCTTTACTACAAATTAGGAGATCATCAACGAATATTAGTATGTATATTGGATCTTTGCTTGCTCTGTTTACATATAAACAGTAATCATAGTTACTTCTAACAAAGTTCAGTTTTTCAATAAATTTGTTGAAACAATCATACCATACTCTAGGGCTCTCTCTGAGACCATAGAGTGCTTTTTGCAATTTGTAAACTTTATTATCTCCTGTTTCATAACCTTTTGGCTGATTTACAAATACTTCTGACTTTACATGACCATTTAAAAATGCTGTCTCAACATCCATTTGTTCTATAAATAAATTATTTTTACAACTGTATGATAATAAAATTTTCAATGTTTGCATTTTTCCTACTGGTGAATAAACATTTTCAAGATAATCTTTTTGCTGGAATCCTCGTACAACTAATCTAGCTTTACAAACATTATAATTTTTCCTTTTAAATACCCATTTGACATCAATAACCTTTTTATCTTTTGGCCGTTCAACAATTTGCCATGTGTTGTTTTTGTTTAAGCTATTTATTTCTGAGTCCATCGCTACCTGCCATTGCTTATAATCGTTGGAGCTCATCGCCTCCTCAAATGTATTCGGTACTTGTGCATCAATGTAATTTACATAAATAAAATGTGATACTGGATTACCATATCTGGAAACTGGATTTATCTTTCTTTTTGACCTTTCTCCTATTACAAGCTTATCGCTATTGTTGCTTAAATTATCATCATTAACAAAATCTTCCACAGTATTATTAGACCTAGTTTCATTTGCATCTACATAGTCTTCATCAATGTCAGTTTTAAATATTTCGTTTTTTATATTTGAAGATTTATTTTCCAAGTCCCTATCCTTTTCATCATCAAGTTTTTCTAAACAAATTAATTGAGTATTTTCTTCGACTACTTGTACATGTCTAGCATTAATTATTCTATTATTTAATAAAACTCTATAACCATTCTCATTATAACCTACTAGCACTCCTAGTTGAGCTTTATCGTCCCATTTACTTTTTCTTAAAACTTCTGGAACCCTGACATAAACTCTACTTCCATAAATCTTTAAATGCTCAACATTCGGTTTAATACCAAAAAATATTTCGTAAGGAGTTTTATTTTCTACTGTATTAGCAATTGTTCGATTTTTTAAATATGCTGCTGTTTTTATAACCTCTGGCCAATACCTTCTGTGAATTTTAGCTTCTCTCATTAGGCATCTGCCTATGTCCATGGCAGATCTATTATACCTTTCCGCTACTCCATTTAATTCATGGACATAGGGTGGGCGTGGGCATGGCAATAACTCTATTCCCTTTTGTCTAATGAAATTATAAATATCTTTATTTAAATATTCTTTGCCATTATCACACTGTAATTTCTTTACTCTTTTATTAAACTTATTTTCTACTAAATTAACAAATTCTATAAAACAATTTGCAGTTTCTGCTTTGCTTTTAATACAAAAAATTCTGGTACATTTACTATAGTCGTCGATAAATGTCAAAAAATATTTTTCTCCACCATAGCCAGTTGTGCTATGTGGACCATTTAGATCAGTATGTATCAATTCTAAAATTTCTGTAGTCTTAGTTCTATTATTTTCAAAAGGTACATTAGCCATTTTGCTTTCAATACAATTTGAACATTTCATTTCTGTACTTTCAATCTTATCTGGCAATCCTTCTACTAATTTATTATTTATCAACTTGTTTAAATATTGAAAATTTACATGACCAAGTGCCCTATGCCATTTCTCTTTATCAGTTAATTTTATTGAATTCACATACATTTTGTTGTTATCAATTTTTGAAACAAAACTTTTTATACAATACAAATTGTTTATTTTGTTAGCAACAGCTATTAATTCTCTTGATTGATTATAAATTTTAGCATTTTCATTTCTTGCTACTATTGTGCAATTTTTGGTTATTTTTGAAACGCTTAACAAATTTTGCTTAATCCCTTCTACAAAATATACATTTTTTAGATCAACATGTTTTTCATTGTAATAATTTTTGAAATAGATTTTAACGGTACCTACTTTGGATGCTTTTAAAATTTTACCATCCGGCAGTTTCACATCAATGGGAATTTTTAAATCTATATAATTATAAAAATATGTATCATTCTTTATGATATGATCTGTACATCCGCTATCTAACAACCAATTAATTTCACTATTATAGTCATGTTCCCCTTCGCTACACCCCGTCACCTGATTTACTTCTGGATTGCATACCTGAGCTGTCCATGACTCCGTTGCGGAGCCGTCTTGCTGAGCGCTTGTCGACTCACCTCTGGGATGACATTGACCTCTGCCTCGGCCACGACCTCGATGAAATCCACCTCGGTTATAACCTCTTTGATGTCCTTGCTGGCGTTGACCGGTTGGATATCTTCCTTGATAGTTTTTCTGACCATACCAACAGTCCTTCTTGAGATGGCCGGTCTTTCCACAGATAAAACATTGTGCTTTAGTTTTGGTTGAGAATGTACTCACATTGCTTTTCTTGTCTGGGTCACTTGTAGTCATATTTTTTTCTTTTATTTTAGATTTTACATAATCTACTGTTCTTTGTTCTTCTGGAATTACATCAATAAAATCTCCAATAAAACTGTAACTAGGAGGTAATGCTCTGAGCAAGTATCTCATCTTCTCGGGTTCATTTATATTTCCACCAGCCGCTTTGAAATCATTAGTTGTTTTCTCGAAATCAACAAAAAATCTTCTACTGTATTGTAATTATTTAATTTAATCTCTTCAATTTTTCCTCTACATATTATTTGCATTGCAGTAGACTGTGTTAGATACATCTTGTCAAACTTTTTCATCATGTCATATGCTGTTGTGCATTCACTTATATATTCTAATTGTTTATCGGAAATGGTACTCATTATTATAGTCCTTGCTTTTAAATCCATTTTCTTCCAGTCGGCCTCTTGGTTTATAAATTTAGCAGGCATCGCGCTAATGGCGGGCTCGTTACATTCTTTGTATTCTAGTAAAGTTACTAACCTTAATTTCCAGCTTGAATAATTTACTCCATCAAAAATGGGCATCATAATGTCTTCTATCTTTGCTTGTTTAGCCATTTTGATGATGATAACGTCTTATAATCTTCACTTTTATTACTTGAGGCGCGAACTACTTTTCAAGGGACCTTTTTCTTGATCTCACTATATTTTACTTATTTAACCACCCAACCACGCTCTGCTACCATGTTGGAGTGGTGGACATTAATAAATCAGACCAGTAGTCATAATAAGTATATTTATTACTTACAAATGTCTTTAACATAGTTTTTACACGTTATGGAGAATAAAAGCAAGCGACGCCATGACCGGCATTAGAAAAAGGCAGGAAATAGAGGGCGCAGTGTTACCACATTATGAATCAAGATAATGAAATTTACCACAGATTACAACACATAGAAGCTATTGTTTTCAATCATGTCAATTTATAGTTTATGATAACGAAGATAAGAGGTATTGCAAATAAACAAAGAAGCATTTTGTTTTAATTATTTATTGAATAATGACGTTTTACTATAAAAAAATGAGTACTTACCTACAAAAAGATAACTTCTTATTCTAAACATCATAATTTATAAGTGGAACGTATATTGTATAATCAAACCTTAGATCAGGATTAAAACCCAATGAGAGTATTCATTGCAGATCTCTTAGAAGGTAAATGAGCTAATCAATAAACGAAGAATTATTTAATAAAGAAAACTGACAATTCAATTGTGATTACCCACAATAAACAATTTAATGACAATGTAATTAGAGTAATATTAGGCAAGTTGATCCGTCAAAATCCAATCATTGATGTTACTCAAATGGTAAAGCATCGTAAAATGGATGACAGCCACGGGGCAAAACTGGCTTCAGTTGTTGTAAAAAAGAAAAAGAAGAAAGAAAGAAAGAAAGAAAAGCTAATACTGCTAAGCTGCTGCTAAGCTAAGCTTCCGTCACGTCGTCGTCGGTCGTGTTGTATTGCTCGCTCAGACGGTAAGGAGTAGCGTTAGAGCTCACACGTGTTTCTTTGTATCTAGATAGTTGATATTGGTGCCGATTCTCTTGTACACCGAACTAAACTATCACTAAAATTCCTTACTTTTGAC
This sequence comes from Agrochola lychnidis, assembly GCA_963680765.1. Lineage (NCBI taxonomy): Eukaryota > Metazoa > Arthropoda > Insecta > Lepidoptera > Noctuidae > Agrochola > Agrochola lychnidis. Next base: position 1,032,345 of record OY796850.1, on the reverse strand, counting down.
TATGAGAACCTCAAAGCTATTCTGCAAAATAAATTCTCTAAATTTAAAAATAATTTTGACACATTTAAATCGAATTTGACAATCGCGGTTCCACACGTGGTACCTAACCACATGAATCTTTTTAGAGCAGGAGGCGCGCAGGGGAGGCAGCCTCAACGTGTTTTATATGGAATTTTTCACTTTTTGTATGGAAAATAAGAAAAATTATTACCAACATGTACAGTGTTATGGGTTTAAGGATTTTATAAAGAGGGGGTCGAAATTTTCACTATTTTTGCGAATGAGCACACCGTTTTCGAGATATAAGCAAAAGAAAAAAATTCACTGTTTTTGCATCTGAAGTCGAGGTGTTGGTGTGAATTTTAAAGTTCATGTCAACCAATTTTAGTCCACACGTTTTTAGTCGCGATTAAAAATAGTCAGATTTAGTTAGAAAATCTAAATTTTAGGTGAAAAACGTCAAATTCAGAATAGCAAAATTGCCATTTTCACTAAATTAATATCTCAGTACCATCTTAGTGCTATCAAACTAAAATATAGTAAAGTTGTGTCACTTTAGTCTTTAACAGAATGGGAAATTGTCGTTTGACAGCATTGATATACAAAGGCCGCATTCCGAGTTACGCTAAAAGTGATAATATCGCGAATCCGACCAAAGTCCAAAGTCACAATTATTACTCAATAACCCTTATATTTTGTGACTATTCAATTTGGTCGGATTCGCGATATACCTAATCACTTTTATCGTAACTCGGAATGCGGCCAAAATATCAATGTTTGACAGGAATAAACTAAATTTTGGTGATTTTTAGTCTAGTTTAGAGGCATTTGTGACAAGAGAATCGTGCCGATTCTCTTGTCACAAATGCCTCTAAACTTGTCGGCAACACGAAATTAAATAATTGCTTCTTTAATCATAGTAGATATTGTCAGCAAGATATACGCAGCATTACTTAGCAGTTATTGCCACTTATTATTATCTGCCTAAATATAGGAACATCAGGCCCGGTGTTTTTGCTCGTGCATGCAGAAATTATTTGTACGCCCAACTATGTAAAAAAGTCAAATTGGTCAAAATTTTAGATAGGAGTTCATGTCACTTCACCGTCGAAGTGTGCGTAGAGTTGGCGCGTTGTTCGCTCTCTTTATAGTCAGACCAACCCACTTTAATCCGTTCGATGTAGAGCAATCATAATCGATACCAGAAGTATCAATTAATATAAGGAACAAACTACGGATTTTCAGGAGAGCCAAAAAACTATTTTTTTTTTATATGTCTTATAACTTTTTACTGTCTGCTAAGTTTCTTAGGATTTCCTCTTCTTTCTTGCTGTAAACGAAAGATTTAGGAATGCTCAGTGGTTTAAATATAGCATGTCCCTAACATTAAAAAAGATTTTTAGTTGTGCCTTACGATACTAATATTTTATGTGTAAACCGTCGAGCATAGTGTAAGCAGCAAGAGAAATAGAAAAGTATACACGTAATTCTACCAACCTCGCAGTTATCAATGTAAAAATAATCATGTTAAATTGACTCCATGATCTCTTTTAATTATCAGTTTTACAAAAACTGCACTTTTAATACTCAACTCAACTCAAAGCATTTATTTCAAATAAACCAATTACAGGCACTTGAATTCGGGACCGTTCAAGTATGACGTGAGCACTATAGAGGGACGGGCGTTCTATGCTTTGCTTATTTTTGATGACATGGGGCGTGAGGGCACAGATTACTGGGCACGCCACAATCGCGGCGATAAGACCCGTCTTTGAGGAGTGGCTGGAGAGACGCCACGGCGTTCTCACCTTCCGCCTGACGCAGGTCCTCACCGGACACGGCTGCTTCGGGAGGTTCCTGTTCAGGATAAGGCGGGAGGAAACACCCGGGTGTCACCATTGTGTGGATCGGCCTGAGGACACGGTGGAGCATACGGTGGAGGTCTGCCCGGCTTGGGCGGAGCAACGCCGTGTTCTCGTAGAGGCGATCGGCGGCGGTGATCTCTCGCGTCCGGCCCTGGTTCAGGCCATGGTACGGAGCGAGAGGAAATGGCAGGCCGTCACCTCCTTCTGCGAAGCGGTAATGCTCGCGAAGGAGGAGTCGGAACGCGTGAGGGAGAGGCAAACTTCGCGCCCTCACGCCCCTAACCGCCGCAGGAGGAGACGCCCGGGGCGGGAATCGCGAGCCGATTTCCGGCCACCGTTAGGCGCGGGCTTGCGGACGGTGAGCAATGGGTAGCTCGCCGTCCGATAAGGACCAAGCCCGGGTCGACGGCGCGTTGTGTTCCACGCGCGCCTCAAAGAGATGTCAGCAGAATTGACGGGGTCCGCTAGGGCCAATGCCTGCCGGGGGTTCGAAGAAAACCGATCGGGAAATCGTGGCCCCCGGCAACAGGGCAACCGAAGGAACACGGGTGGGTTTTAGTCGGTCGCAACGGACCCATTTCTCAGTGGGTTGCCGACAGCCGCGAGGCGCGTACGTACGCATATATTTCGGTTGACCTGACGTACTAAGTTTCAAATTCTTATGATATGGCTGGTTCTGGTGTATTATATGCAGTTGATGGATGTAGATTCAACAAGAGAAGAGATAAAAACTATCTTTTTTCAGTTTACCTGCTGATACAGAAATGCGAGTACCTGGGTGAATATTTCATTTCGTGCACATTATGATCTTTGGAGAATTGTTAAAAAAATGTGCCTAATCATGTTCATTATTTATTTTTTTGAAAGTGTTTAATGATGTTATGTGAAATATAAAAAAGGGACAGTAATCAGACTTTTAGTTTTGAAGATATTAGCGTTTGTTTTTTTTGAAGGAACGGTAATGAGATTTAACACAAACGGTAATTAGATAGATATCTATTTATGGTACTGAGGTAGAAAAATGGTAATTAATAATACAACAACTGTTCGATAAATCAGCCTTTAATTGCACTAAAACAAACCTATAATTAAACTTCGAAATAGGTACATCTTTTTCTTTCTTTCTTTATATAATAATGAAACTATAAAATAATACAGAAACAAAACTTAATCATACAAAACTTTAAAATAATCTTTGATATTGTAGCTTTCTTTATTATTATTTATTTCCTTTATTTCATTTTTAAACATACTTTTTACATTTTTAAATATTCTTATAAAAATAATTAAAAAAAAAAACATTTAAAAATATAAAAAAAATATTTATTATTATTGTAGCTTTTTCTTTGCTGTCTCCTGGCTCTTGGGGTCATATCGCCTACTGATAGAATTGTTTTTTCTTCCTTTCTTTTTAGGTATCTTTGGTGTTCTTTTTCTTTTTGTAAAGCATAAAGAACAGGATCTGATTTAATATTTTCATATCTTTTTCTGCGTGATATTTTAGCCCTTTCTAGTATTTCTTCTCTTGTACGTCTTCTTCGAGTCATTTTGGTCTAAAACAATATTATTGTTTTTATAATGACATTATATGACGAACGACAAACGATGACAATATGTAAGTAAGTCCCTTTTAGTCCGTTATTAATTAAATTAATAAACCCTGTGCATTTTTTCTTACTTGTCTTACTTTGAAAAATATAATGGTGTGCTGGTAACCAAAGACACCTGATATGATTGGGAAATTATTGAATATAATGACTGAATTAATTTAATCTATCATAACGTATTCGTTATATCCCAAATAAGACAAGTAAGGAAAAATACAATGTATACAGTTTTGAATCACAGAATATAATCATTACCGTTCGTCTCTTCTCATTACCATTCGAATAAAAAAGGACGGTAATTAGAAGGATGGTAATTAGATTTGTAAATATTTTCTATAAATTACCGTTATTTGGAACAGGTACATCATTGTTAAGGTTATCAGCGGAAAAAGAGACTTAGGTATACCGAATACATCTGGCAAATAATTCTTTGATAAAAAGAAATAAACCTTTCATAACACGAATGGTATGCAGAAATATTCCGAACCACGTCACTTTTTGGACAGGAGAACTTTAATTTATGTAGCTAAAATCACTCTTTCATGCGTGTGTTCGACTCGGTAGCCAAGCGTTGACGTCGTCGAATATTTTGTGCGAAGCGCAGTGCACAGTGATGCGTAAATATTAAAATATCTGATCGAACATACCGTCGAATGGTAATTATGGGAAAGTGTAGGGACATTTTTCAAAGTTGTATGGAACCGCTTAAATATGATCTTCCTTCAATCATAAATCGTCTATGTATAGTTTAACTGTCCTGTTATCCTTATAAGTAATAAAAATGTCGTTCTTCAAACACAGTTTTTAACAGGATGTGCCAATTTGGTAAAATCTGGTAAAAGGGACACAGATGGTAATTAGATTTTAGATTCTTTGTTTTAAATTTAGTGCATTTCTAATTTTAAAAAACTTGTTCTAAGCCTTGTGCCTAATAGAACACCATATTAACTACCTATACAACAAAAACGTTAGGTTCAAATTCTTTCAGCGTTTCATATATTCTTTATCGTCTGCCATGTAATATGCACGAAATGAAATATTCACCCACCTATCCGACACTTGGCCAAAACCTCTTTATCAATTTCCCTTTGTTTTACTATCATTTTTTTAATAGGTAAATTGTTTAAACTTGTATGTTTCGTGTTTTGTGTCTTATTTGTAGGTACGTAATTACTTCTACCACGTATTATGTGCTTCTACTATGCATCTGAGATAAGAATAGAAAGCCCAATGACCTCTATTTATCGACTGTCATTTGAAAATTACGTTTAGCAAAAATCTAGTTTGTGCAAATTAGTTTTCAATACTTAATATTTATTGTCGTTATTATCTTGTTAATATTATTTTCAAATGATTATTGTTTATTTAAAGGCGTCCAAGTGTTACACAAGCGTACATGACGTGCACATGCTAAAAACATTAAAAAGCATTTTATTTTATTTCATAAAGTGTACTACATATACCTACTCTGCCGCGCTTGCAATAACTGCAGTAAGTATCATTTTTGTCAAAATTGAGTTAAATATAGATTCGGAATCAGCTCATTACGCAGAATCCGAATCTATATTTAACTCAATTTTGACAAAAATGATACTGCAGTTATTGCAAGCGCGGCAGCTGACATCTTTATCGAAAGATGCAGCCCTGCCAATTTACAATAACCACGCGGCGGCGGCGGCGCGTAGCTACAAAGCAAAACTCACTTTACGCTTGTAAGGTTAGGTACCTTTTCGTTCGCAGCGTTTAGCGACTCGAAGGTGTAGGCTATTATAGCAGTAGGTATTGAACATTTTGTATGGAGTGATTTATCTGGTAATCTGTGGTGGGGGGGGGCTTGATGGTGATTAAAGTCAGCAGTCATTATTGATGCCGATTCTCTTGTTCACAAACTAAACTAAATTTAAGTTCAGTGCATCTTTTTCTTTCTATGTCATTAAGAAAAGGACAGAGGATAAATTTTAGTTTAGTCCTGTCAAATTAATCAGCGCCTGTCACTCTCCATACAAGTTTAGACGTGATTAAAAACTTGCCGACTAAAATTACGTCAATTTACGTCAAGCGCTGATTAATTTGACAGGACTAAACTAAAATTTATCTTCTATCCTTTTCTTAATGAAATAGAAAGAAAAAGATGCACTGAACTTAAGTTTAGTTTAGTTTGTGAACAAGGGAATCGGCACCATTAACTTTTTTACACATATGGCAACCCACACATTGTATTAATATGCTTGAAAACGAAACGCATATTCGGGGATTCCCATAAGTAATGAAGGTCATAATTTAGGTACTCGCTTAGAACCGAGTAGGGGAATTACCGCGTGCACGCGTATTCACTTGTCTAAATTTTTACTTGTTAGAATTATAACTGCTGCTCATGAATCAATAAAAAAAACAGAACATACAATAAAAGAAAAATGCATATACTTACCAATGTTTACGTAAGCATGGGAGGGAGGGGTAAGAGCGTTGCTTACTTTTGTTGACAAGGGGGAGGAGGGGGGGGGGGTAAATAATTGTAATAAATCTGTTTACGTAATACTTGAACGGCCCCTTATCAAGGGGTCGGTCAGTCAGAAAGATGAAGCTAGTTGCCCATTCCAATGCGTAGTAGGTACCTATGGAGAAGTACGGGCAAGAAACTCCACGGACACTCTTTTAATCAAAATATGGTTTTAAAGTATTGTTGTATTGTGAGTATTGTACATCATTCATGTTGAAGTTACTTATATTTACTTCAAGTTTTTACTATCTTTAACTACTTAATTTCCCTGTAAGTCTCAATTCGTTTCGCAAGGGTTAAAGAAATTGCCCCTCTGTGCAGATGCATTCAACCGAAACTTTTATATGGGGGAGACTGGGGACACTTGATCCCCCCTTTTGTTTTTGGTCCGTACTATCCTCGTTTATTATCGTATTTTTAATGTGTTTGTATTAACAGACGCGAAATTTTATTTGAAATAATTGCTATATATACCATTAACCTCCACTTATAAATAATATGAACATCCTACCAAAACTAAAAGAAGTCAATGGTATCAAGTGTCCCTTATCTATGGGCGACTTGATCGTCCCCTATGGATGACTCGATCCGGGGGGGATCAAATCTCCCATAAGTAAGGGACACAAGGTACTATTGCTCCGTTTTCAGGACTATGTATTTTTTGTTGAAATAAAAAGATACTGATATTACTACTTAAATCACTTTTATTGTCATCTTAACAAAAAATAAACTTCTAACTCAGTCATATACTTATTATATCAAAACACAACGAGCATTTGTGGGTAGTATCTACCATATCTAATATTGCAATATCAATAGGTACCCTATCTAATAAACAATCAACAAACAATATTTTCTTTAATCTTAAAGGTAATCAAGTCTTTTCATTTCAACTGAGATTCATTTGCGTAATCTTAGGTAATAATAAATCTTAAAGGGAATCAAGTCTTTTCATTTCAACTGAGATTCATTTGCGTAATCGTATCGACTTAATTGATATTAAACTTTCTCAGGGATTTTGGGAACTCGATGCTGATAACTCTTCTTGACGATGATTTCTGCTTTGGATTCGGTAGCTTCTTCACTATTTGATATTTTGCAACTGCACCAATATCATCTTTAACGGGCCACTTGAAACACTTGTCGTTTATCTTCTTAGCGAATTTTATGTCATACCCTGCTTGTGATTTTTTAATGATCTGTCCAACATATCTATGGACAAGATTCTTTTCAGACACTAAATTCACAATAACCCAGTCAAAACAGTTGACTATTGTATTGGTGACGTCTGTATTTTCCGATTCGCTCGAAGAAACATCACTTTCACTAAAAGGGCTCAAGTCTGATTCTGGCGATGGTGGTACTTGCTCATCTTCTGACGTTGTGAGTTCTTCATCTTGTGAATTTAAGTTACGTTTTACTTTCAAGGCTTTGATTTTGCGAATCTTCTTCTGTTTCTTTTGTTGTCTAGCTACCCACTCATTTTCGATAGCCAGTTTTTCGGGTGTGTCAGTCAAAATCTTGGTACTGCCTCTCTTTCTTCCTTTTCCGGAGCCTTTTCTCGGTCCTGCTTTCGGATGAGGTCTAATAACTTCAGGACTTACAAATCCTGACGTAGAAGGAACCAGCAAAGACTTTAAAGGTTGGTTTAATGGATTTTTAAGGGTTGGTGTTTGAAGTGTAGCAGACGATGTTGGTCTATTATCGGGAGAAGATTCAAGATTAGCTGTTGCAGCAGTAATATTTGTCAAAATAAAACAAGAAGCGGTATTATTTACGGGTTGAGATATGGTTGTATCATTGAATATTTCACCATCCGAAATATCAGGTGTCACATCATCATTTGTTACTGGGGCCGTGGCCGATATAGCATTTGAAGCGGTAACAGAATTCGTTGCAAGCTGCCACTCAGCAGTTGAAATACTCGTAGATTTTTCATTATTTGCTGCTGGTATTGTTGTGGCAGACAAAGAGGCTTCAGCATTCACTGTAGGCAGAGACTCAGTGGCAATGACGAATTCTTCATAATTAGTTGGAAGCACAAGCACAGCAGCATCAGAAGAGGGACCGGAAAGCAAAGATGGCGAAGCATCTCGTGGGATTATTTCTTCGTCTTCATCCTGCATTGATGGTTCAACAATCAATGCAGACGAAATAATTCCTATGTCCTGATTCTCTCCGTCTGGCCTATCTGTTACGTACGAACTTAAAAATTCATCTTCTGTGAATATATCAGGATTGAAGGGGGAAATTCCAGTAATCGAAAAACTTTTCTGTATGTTTCTGGGCGTCATCGCATTTGGATAGGCATTGCCTAGGCATCCAGCCAAGTCGTATATTGTTAATGGCCGCCCAGGGTGACTGACCATCCAGTTATCACACGCAGTATTATAGTACGATTTCATCGTCCCAAATAATATCCGGTCCAGTGGTTGCAGTTTTTGGGATGTGTGGGGAGGTATTGTTAATAGGTGAATTCCATTTTCTTTGCTGAAAGTTATAGACTCCACCGTTAAGTGAGACTCGTGGTTGTCAAATATAATAAGACATGGACTATCCTTTGAACATCTCACGTGCTTCAGAAAGAATTTCAAGTACAGCAAAAAGTTTGGTCCAGTCATCCATCCACTAGGATGTGGAGCTCCTTCCGTTCCTGGTGGTCCCCCATCTATCATTCTTTGTTGCCAGTTTTTACGAGGGAATATTATAAACGGGGGCAGATGATTTCCTAGAGCGTTTATAGCTGCACATACAGTAACAAGCTGGCCACGCTCCCCTGACGTTACTTTGGATACTTGCTTAAGACCTCTGCATGCAACAATTTTTTTCGGTTTGTGGACAGTGGTAATGCCCGTTTCGTCAATATTCCATATTTGATCTGGACGAAAATTATATCTGTTGTACAAACTTCTTAAATTTTCGAAAAACTGGCCAACATTGTGTTTATTGAATGCAGTGGCGCGAGACAAACTCGTAGCTTCAGGAACTCGCAGGGATAGTTCCTTATGGCGATTCATAAACCCATAGAACCAATCATATGTCGCTGATTCATGTTCTGCCCACTTTGGTGAATACTTTTTTTTGTTCTTACAAGCATATTGGTAGGCAAGTTGACGAACAGTCTTTGGTGTCAACCCGTGATATAGTTTGCTAGCCATCATTAGATACTCCACTAACTGATTTTCCTCCACGTTTGTAAACACCTGTGATTGTCGATAATTTGGAGCATATTCAATTTGTTCATCCTCTGCAACATTTCTTGTTTTCCGAACATACCTTTTTAATGTCATGACTGCTATTCCGTGAGCTTTTGCAGTTCCACGAATACTTCGGCCTCCCAAAACTTCTAGGACAGCGGACTCCAAGGTTTCTTTATTGAGAGGTATTCTCTTTCGAGCACCTTCTCTAGTTTTGTACTTCCTCGGCATAATGAAATCTGAAAGAAAAAGAATAGCTTAAACTGAGGGACACTTGATCCAGGAGGATCAACTCTCCCTTAGGAATGTGTACCAAGTGTCCCCTAACCAGTACACGTTAAGAAATGATTGTACACAAAAAATCTATTTAGTCTTCGCTGTTTTTCTGTGTTTAGATGACGACGACATCGACAATCACTCGTGTTAAAACACTTAACCACTTCGAACAACTTTCACAAACAATTGAATAAACAAAATTAAAACTTACGAAAAGTAGTACAGGACCGTTCCAAACACCAAACAATCTGCCATTTGAAAAGCTGTCAAGTCTGACGGATGACACTGCTTTAGAAAGTTTTTGGGTATCATAAACAACAAGTGTTGCCAGTCGAAGATTATTCAATGCTTTTAGAAATTATGAAAATATCGTGTACCTTATCTCCCGAATGGATCAAGTGTCCTCAGTCTCCCCTGTATATTGGTTGTGTCTATCTATGTACAGTCCGTCCGTGCAATCCATGAAGACGCGCCCCACTCCGCGATTACTGTACTGTAAGCTGAACTCTAGTACAGCGCGGAGCGGAGTGGGGCGCGTCTTCGTGGATTGCACGGACTATAGGTCGCAAACGCTTACCTTCTTGGCCGCCTGATAAGAGTAGGTTCTTACTTACCAGTTTAGTAATCTTTCAACACACTTGCTCTTAAAGTGGTAGCCGCTGATTTCTAGCGACTAACTGGATGTGTCGGTGCCCTCTTCGGAGAAGCTTGGAGGTTTTTAACTGGAACAACAATGGCTGAAAGGATTTTTTCTTATTATTGATAGGCTCGCGTTTCACCACTATCACACCTGATGGAAAGTTTTTAAGCTGCCGTAGTCACCACTGTTATGTTTCTTTTGAGATTCGTGAGATTCCGATATTTCGGCACTGTTGCGCCGGCTTCCACTCAGTGGATTAAGATCAGATTAAGCTTGTTCGTAACTGGTTAGCCGCTGTTGGTGCAATGATTGGGGCAAAGGGCTAGGACAGCCATGATGGAAGAAAATCCGCTGGCGTTTGGTCCACAGAGCCCACAGAGTACGTTAACATTTGCAGGGCATGTAAAGTTGCACCGCACATGGTTCTATATCGCTTGACACTTCACTGTATGTCAAGTATTGACCTGTTTTCTGCCAAACATTTCAGAGTATTAAAATTGTTCCCGTGTAGGACCCGGCGTTTGCGCAGTGGGCGGCAGGCGAGCTGCGCGACCTAGCGGCCACGCTGTTCCTCAACGACCGCTGCTCAGAGGAGCTGCCGGGCCAGCAGTCCGTGGGTGGCACGCGCAAGTCCAGCGCCAGCGGGGCCAAGGTATCACAACATTTGTTTCATAGCTATGCAGTGTTTTAAAAGCTCATTTTTCGGACAACGCAATTTTATAAAATATAAAAAAAACAGTGGCACTCCAGTAGTGCCGACAGAAGTGAAAATTTGAAAAAAAAAATTGGCACCGCGGTAATCAACGCGTTGATGTCTTTTTAATGGTCAAAAGCTGGTGTCGTAAGTGTCGCGAAATCAATTGTTTAGTCCCATCTCCTGCGCAAACTAATTCCTTTGTGCTCTTGGACACTGACCCAAAAGAAGTTGAAAGAATCCTGATGAGCCTGAAATCGTCCAGTGCTCCGGATGGGATAGTATCTCTACTAGTTTCTTGAAATACATTTGCAAAGAAATTGTTCCCATCATTACCCACCTGACCAACCTATGTTTCAAAAATGGTACTTTCCCCGCCCCTCTGAAAAAATCTATTATTACACCGGTCCACAAGGGAGGGAACAGAGATGATGTCAATAACTATAGACCTATCTCCGTCTTACCAGCCCTGTCTAAGATTATTGAAAAACTAACTAATACTAGACTTACAAACTACTTAAACAAATTTAAATTGCTTTCATCTACACAATTTGGTTTTAGACAGGGAGTATCCACCGAGGACGCAGTTGCTGCCCTCAGCTCATTAGTTACTAAACATCTCGATACTGGAAAGAAATGCCTAACGGTATTTCTAGATTTAAAAAAGGCGTTTGACACCGTTTCTGTTCCAACCCTTGTGAAAAAGTTGGAAAGAGTCGGAATAAGAGGAACCCCACTAAATTTTTTCAAAGATTACCTGTCAAACAGAAAGCAAAGGGTCAAGATGGGAACATATATTAGCGATGATGCAGATGTGACATTCGGCGTACCGCAGGGAAGCGTGTTAGGCCCTACATTATTTCTAACGTATATTAACGATCTCTGCAGCTTAAAGGTCGATAACGCAAAAATCTTCTCTTACGCAGATGATACAGCTGTGGTCTTTTCCGGGAATAACTGGTCCGATGTTAGGCGTTTTGCGGAGATTGGCATGGTTCAAATAACAAACTGGCTCAACAACAACCTACTCACACTAAATACAGTAAAAACTAACTACATCTGTTTTGCCATCTCAAATCGCTCACAACCAAATGAATCTTTTAACATCAAAGTACACTCATGTGATAAAGTTTCAAATAATAACTGTAGTTGTCCTGCAATTAATAAAGTCTCACAAACTAAATATTTGGGCGTCATAATTGACCAAAAATTATCATGGTATGCTCATATTGAGCATGTTACGGGAAGAGTTAGGAAACTGGGATGGATATTTAAAACATTACGACATGTCATCCCCACAAATATAAATAAAAAAGTAAGCCCTCTTAGAAATCTCCTTAATAAAGTTTATGTGGCGCTTGTGCAATCTGTCATAGTTTATTGTATCCCCATATGGGGCGGTGCGGCGAAAACAAGATTTATAGATGTAGAACGAGCACAACGTGCATTAATAAAAATAATGTACTTTAAAAAGATAAGATACCCCACTCACAGTCTTTACCAGATTAGTGGTCTGCTTTCTGTTAGAAAACTGTACATAACATATACAGTCCTAAATAAACATAAGACACTTCCTTATAATGCAAAAACATTATTAAAGAGACGGAAAGATATGATTGCTTAAATTCCTCACACTAAAACAAAATTCGCTGCTATGCAATACAAAACACGTTCTGCCCAGCTTTATAATAGGGTAAACAAGGATATATACATATACACAAAAATACCACATGATTGTAAAAAAATGCTAACAAATTGGATAAAACCTTTTACTTATGAAGACACTGAGGCGCTCTTGCAACACATAGTTTAACCTCAGATAATATTATAATACGTAGGTTAAACTAACCCATTTCTCTCTACACACACACTCACCTACACACGCACACTCACGCACAAAATACACACAAACCCTCCCCATCCCCATCCCCATACACATATTTACTATCACGTGAATAATCCTATTTCTGTTCTTTTATGTTAAAATTATTTTGCTGTGGAAGAGCGGAGTCTCCTAATACAGGCATTTTTTGCTTAAAAGGTGGCTCCAATCACCTACCTGTTGTCATGTTTTTTGGTTCAGAAATAAACAATTTTTTTTTTTTTTTTTTTTTATCTCAAAAATGCCCAACGCGCCTAAAGAAGTATTCACTTAAAAAGAAATTGTTTGTACGCACAATATTGGAAGATTTACCAAGTTATTTTAAGACCAAAAATTTTTAGCCTTTTCCCAACTACGTTGGGGTCGGCTTCCAGTCTAACCGAATGCAGCTGAATACCAGTATTTTACATGAAGCGACTGCCTATCTGACCTCCACAACCCAGTAACTAGCTAATACGATACCCCTGGGTGAGACTAGTTGTCAGACTTTCGGGCTTCTGACGACCCATAACGACTGTCAAAGATTCACGAATGACAGCCGGGATCAACGGCTTAACGTGCTTTCCGAGGCACGGAGATGTCTCGGTATACAGAAATGGTCACCCATCCACGGACCAACCTCGGCAAGCGTAGCTTTACTTGATGGATCGAGTCGTGCGCTTGTTAGTACTTAGTCACGAGCTCCTCGGTTATTTTATGACCATAGACTTCTTAATTCTTCTGAATTATCATGTTGTACGAAGGAGGATCCACCTATAATACCAACATTTTTGGAGGCCATTACTAGTCAGATAGGGTAATAGGGTATTCTCTTCCTGCTGGAACTTATACGGGCATTCTAGACTCTTCAGTTTTAGTTGTGGAGTTCACTCCGGATAACTCTTTAAACTAGTTAGTGAGACAACAGAAGTTATCCCATCAAATAATCAATTATTATTATTATAGAATAATGAAAAGGTATCTTCTGGCAATATTTTACATAATAATAATAATGAAAAACCAAAGGGAAAAACCAACATACTTTAAAATTATTCAATCAAAATATCCAAGGTTGCTCTTCCAAATTACTGGAAATAGAATTGTTTTTAGAAAATACCAAGTTTGATGTCATTTGTTTAAAAGAACTTTGGTTAAAAGATCATCAAGTAATGTCAATTTTCTATGAAAATTATTGTGTAGTTAGCCATTTCAGCCGAAAACGTATGATACATGGCGGATCATTAATAATAGTAAAAATATATATTTAATCGAAAGAACGAAAAGACATCATGGGACTGTCTGTTGAACACACTGAATTGAATTGTCCTGTGTTGAGCTTGATAAGCATGTTATAGTATGCGTATACAGACCCCCAAGTTACCAGAATCTATCTATGTTTGATTCTGTAATGGAAAATGTGCTAAAGAAACTTAGTGCTAGTAGTAAGTCAATAATTATATGTGGTGATTTTAACATTAATTTATTAGAAAATAACTCAAACAATGGTGCCGATTCCCTTGTTCACAAACTAAACATTTAAGTTCAGTGCATCTTTTTCTTTCTTTTTCATTAAGAAAAGGACAGAAGATAAATTTTAGTTTAGTCCTGTCAAATTAATCAGCGCCTGTCACTCTCCATACAAGTTTAGACGTGATTAAAAACTTGCCGACTAAGGCCGCATTCCGAGTTACGTCAAAAGTGATTATATCGCGAATACGACCAAAGTCCAAAGTCACAATTATTACTCAATAACCCTTAAATTTTGTGACTATTAAATTTGGTCGGATTCGCGATATTATCACTTTTAACGTAAGTCGGAATGCGGCCTAAAATTACGTCAATTTACGTCAAGCGCTGATTAATTTGACAGGACTGTCAGATTGTTGAGTCTTTTTAGGTCATTTGATTTGTCAAATGTTTTTATTGAACCGACCTGAGTGACAGCTTCTTCTGCCACTTGTATAGATGATATTTTTTGTAATTGTGATTATTTACATAAACAAATTGTAAATAAGTTGCCATCTGATCACAGTGGACAAACAATAACATTTTGCTCCTACATGCCTTTACAAAAAATTCAATTAAGGTTTAGGCCAATTACATGTAAAAATTTAGAGAAATTAAATAATTCTTTGGCAAGTAGGTAAATTATGTGTTCAGAGTTTTAATAATATATTTGACCCAAATGAGTTTTACACCGAGTTTTTTTCAATATTAAACAAGCAATTTATTAACACTTTTCTACTAAAGATTAAAACTATTTACATAAAGTTCTTATTTAGTGATTGGGCGACTACAGGTATTCGTAAAAGAAGGGAAAAACTTTTTGAACTTTATGGCCTAAAGCAACATATGAATAATACAAGCTTTCATCAGTATGTTGCAAAATAATCTAAAACTTTTAAAAGTGTTTGCAAAATGGCTAAAGCTCTTTACATTAGCAATAAAATAAAATCAGCTGATGATAAAATAAAAACTACCTGGCATATAATAAATAATGAAACAGGTAGGAAAAAACAGCGTAATACTGAATTAAATTTAGAGACTGCACATGGCCCCATCAGTTCAGATGTAGAAATAGCTCAGAAATGTGAAAACTTTTTTGCTAATATTCCCCATAAAACTACCGAAAATTTAAATTCATCACCTGCGCTTTCTGCCGCCTTACTTAGAAATGATATAAAGGCATGCCTTTTAGAGTTTAGGTTTCAGCATACAAACCCCCAGGCTGTTATAAAAGCTTTTAAAGATCTTAAAATTAAATTAACAGAAGATCTATGGGGAATGTCTGTAAATCTATCATCGAAACCATTGCGCCCTATTTAGCTTTCATATTTAACACCAGTGTAGATCAAGGAGTCTTTCCGGATCTCATGAAACTCAGTAAAGTAGTTCCTTTGTTCAAATCCGGTGATAGTAAGGAACCCAACAATTATAGGCCCGTGTCAATTCGGCCAGTTTTCAGTAAGGGTGAAGCCAGACGAGCGTAATTTATTCAGTTGCTTTTCAACGCTTGTACTGGGTGTTTAAGTAGTGCAATGGATATAATAAAAACGTTGTGTATTTACGAAGCATATTGCGATAGTTTTCTGCAACCTCTTGTCATGCCCTCTGTTTTTAAAACTTGTAACTATACGAATTTTCTGATAATTTCCACAGACAAGGCCGTTGTTTGACTTCAATTATTATTATTTTTCCGTGTCTACAACCATTGTGACAAAGAAATTAACGTATTGACTCCCACGCGTTCCGTGATTGACTGTCGATTCCCTCGCCCCCCTCTCGCCGCGAACTTAACTCAGCCGGGATTGTGCGCGTGAGTCGACAGATAACTCATTTTGCGTCGCTGTGTGAACGAAACAGGATTTTTGTATGAAACCGATTGTAGCAGAAATTACGCGACTCACAACTCAAAAAATTACGCTCGTCTGGCTTCACCCTAAGGTGTTTGAAAAGTTGATGCTCAATCAAATGCTTGGGAAGAAGCACAAGATGCCATTGGGATCTTTTGCGACCTTTCGAAGGCGTTCGATTGCGTAAACCATGAAACACTTCTGCTGAAACTAGAGCACTATGGAATTAGGAATACAGCTCTAGATTTACATAGATCATACCTGAAAGATAGAAAGATTAAATATCAAGTAAACGGCGTAACTCATTGGGGTCTGAAATGGCAATGGGCGTTCCTCAAGGTTCGATATTGGGTCCATTCCTCTTTTTAGTTCACATTTATGATTTACCCCAATTACTTCAAAATCAACCGAAGATGGTGAACGCATCATTGATCTTTAAAATAGAACGACGGTCATAAAATCTTGACGACGTGAATAACTCTATTCTTCAGATCCAAGATTGGTACTAAATGAAAAAAAAAAAAACCAAATGCATTAGATTTAAATTACCAAATGTTAGAAGTAGCGAATGTGACATCATATTGAATGGAGAAAAACTGGAATTTATTAATCAAACAGTTTTCCTGGGAATCACGCTAAACGAGAAATTACAATGGGGACCTCATATAACATCTCTTGCGGGGCGGCTAAGCTCGGCCGCTTATGCTGTTAGAAAGACAGTTAACAGATGTAGAAACTGTACTTTCACAGCATTATGTCATATGGCATTTTACTGTGGGGTCGGGCTGCTGACATTGAATCCGTCTTTATTTTACAAAAGAGGGCTGTCAGAGCCATTTATAACCTATGTCGTCGCGAATCTCTGAGGGAACTATTTAAAAAGATTAATATTATGACGGTACCTTGCCAATTCATCTATGAAAATATTATGTATGAATGGTAGAATTTGAAAGTTAATATCTTTGTTCGGTGCCTAGAAGAAATCGCTTTTTAGCAAGAATTCTTTTTTTTTTCCACAAAAATTACAACAGAGCTTCCTATCTTCTGCAATGGTGCCGATTCCCTTGTTCACAAACTAAACTAAATTTAAGTTCAGTGCATCTTCTTCTTTTATTTCATTAAGAAAAGGACAGAACATAAATTTTTAGTTTAGTCCTGTCAAATTAATCAGCGCTTGACGTAAATTGACGTAATTTTAGTCGCCAAGTTTTTAATCACGTCTAAACTTGTATAGAGTGACAGGCGCTGATTAATTTGACAGGACTAAACTAAAATTTATCTTCTGTCCTTTTCTTAATGAAAAAGAAAGAAAAAGATGCACTGAACTTAAATTTTGTTTAGTTTGTGAACAAGGGAATCGGCACCAATGTAAAGGAAGACGAGTCTGACACGTGTTGACCGTAACCTGCACGAGCCATGCGCACGGCTGTGAGTGTGTCGTGTTGCAGGCCGGCGCCATGTCGTACTTGCTGCAGTTCGGCACGGAGCGCTCCATCAAGGAGGCGCTGCGCCCCAGCACCGACGTCACTTACCACTACATGGACCAAATGCCGCCCACCATCGTGCTCACGTGACCACGTCACGCCTGCGTTTATATGACGTGTTGTCAGTGCTGTACAATAAAACGTCCGTTTGAGTCAATTTCTATATATTTTATTGCAATTCAGGATCAATACATTATGGATATACAATACAAGTAACTTAGCACGCAGCGCAGTGACTGGTCCGCGCGGCGATACATTTGTACACGACACGAGCACATCACAATGTTACAAAATAATTACTACTAACTCCCCTACGTCACGTCACGGCTCGTCTCACGGAGGGCGACTCGGCGAGAGGCTTCGCTCACATCTGATTTCTTTTAACGACTACTAGTAATGATTACATATAACTTCTTTTGTACACGTTTCCTTACAGTTCACTATCAAGATCTCACCGACTCGCACCTCAGTTTACAAAAAATATAATGCAAAATATTGCATTACTACATGATATATCAGTTACTACTACAATAATAATAATAAACTACCTAAATGTCATAATATGCGTAAAGTACGATACAACTAGGCATTGGCAAGTGTCGGCCGGGCGGCCTGCGCGCGCCGCTCGCGTGTCGCGTGCGTGCGGCGCGGGCGATACATAAACAATATAATATAATTATGACACTCTTACAGCGTGCCCGAACGAAACATTACATCTACGTACATAACAATAATACAATCAGAGGGAGCTCCCCCCGCGCGCGGTCCGCCCGCTACTGCGGCCGTCGCAGTACTGCAGCGCTACAGCAGTAGTGTGCCGCAGTGGTGACGCGCGACATGCTTTGTCTCTCTCTCACTTCACACATGCATAAGGCGGTGAAGCGCAGCTCTAGCGAAGGCACAGCTCCTTTTAGCAAATTTATCAATTACAATTAAATACATTTACTAAGCAATTAATTGTAAAAACAGTTCACTTTTTCGTTTTCATTACCAATGTTCGTAAGAAATACTATAAAAATATATTTTTCTTTTTATTAACAATACATTGACATCGTTTGCTATCGAATTACATTTCAATAAAAACTTGTAAATCTTAAAAAATGGTTAGTAAAAGATTGTTACAAAATTTTGGAATGCTGGTGGATTACGTGGAATGAGTTCAATGTGATCACAATACAACCGCGCGTGTGCGGGAGCCACGCGGCAGAAGCCTCACAGCTTGTCTATTTGTCTATGCTTCGTCATAGACTAAGAACAAATAATATCTACATCGTTATTTATTAAATACATACAATCATTTAAATGCTCCAAAATGTCTCAAAACGTTAAGTGGAAGTCGCTATCAGCTAATCAGTCGAGCTCGGTCACTCAGCGATGGATTGATGACAGTAACGTACCGCTGAGCGCCTACAGATATGACTCGATGTACGTAACCTACGCAGATATACATAGTTGAGCAGAGTTTGAACAGCGCCGATTGCGCACAGGCCCCGCACGTGACGTCACGCGCCGGCCCCGCCCCTCGGCGACATCTGATCTATTCCGTTGTCTCAGCGACCTGTTAACGATGCAAATATCATTTAATACATCTAATGAAATATATCCAGTTCCAGTAACTCTTGGGAAGTTATAAATAAAATATTATGGAATATAGGACCCCACTTTAAAGCGGTTGCTTATTATTTTATTCAATTTCTTTACCTGTGAGTGTGTGACTAGAACAGCAGGTCGGTGTTGTGTGTGCGCGCCTCGCTCCAGGAGCGCGCCGCGTCGGCTCCGCACGGCAGGAGTACGTACCTGTGGGTGTGTGACTAGAACAGCAGGTCGGTGTTGTGTGTGCGCGCCTCGCTCCAGGAGCGCGCCGCGTCGGCTCCGCACGGCAGGAGTACGTACCTGTGGGTGTGTGACTAGAACAGCAGGTCGGTGTTGTGTGTGCGCGCCTCGCTCCAGGAGCGCGCCGCGTCGGCTCCGCACGGCAGGAGTACGTACCTGTGGGTGTGTGACTAGAACAGCAGGTCGGTGTTGTGTGTGCGCGCCTCGCTCCAGGAGCGCGCCGCGTCGGCTCCGCACGGCAGGAGTACGTACCTGTGGGTGTGTGACTAGAACAGCAGGTCGGTGTTGTGTGTGCGCGCCTCGCTCCAGGAGCGCGCCGCGTCGGCTCCGCACGGCAGGAGTACGTACCTGTGGGTGTGTGACTAGAACAGCAGGTCGGTGTTGTGTGTGCGCACCTCGCTCCAGGAGCGCGCCGCGTCGGCTCCGCACGGCAGGAGTACGTACCTGTAAGTGTGTGACTAGAACAGCAGGTCGGTGTTGTGTGTGCGCGCCTCGCTCCAGGAGCGCGCCGCGTCGGCTCCGCACGGCAGGAGTACGTACCTGTAAGTGTGTGACTAGAACAGCAGGTCGGTGTTGTGTGTGCGCGCCTCGCTCCAGGAGCGCGCCGCGTCGGCTCCGCACGGCAGGAGTACGTACCTGTAAGTGTGTGACTAGAACAGCAGGTCGGTGTTGTGTGTGCGCGCCTCGCTCCAGGAGCGCGCCGCGTCGGCTCCGCACGGCAGGAGTACGTACCTGTGGGTGTGTGACTAGAACAGCAGGTCGGTGTTGTGTGTGCGCACCTCGCTCCAGGAGCGCGCCGCGTCGGCTCCGCACGGCAGGAGTACGTACCTGTAAGTGTGTGACTAGAACAGCAGGTCGGTGTTGTGTGTGCGCGCCTCGCTCCAGGAGCGCGCCGCGTCGGCTCCGCACGGCAGGAGTACGTACCTGTAAGTGTGTGACTAGAACAGCAGGTCGGTGTTGTGTGTGCGCGCCTCGCTCCAGGAGCGCGCCGCGTCGGCTCCGCACGGGCGCGCGTCCCCCTCCCCCTCCGCGTCCCCCGCGGGTGCTGCTGCGCAACAAACAGTGTCAACAAGGAACGTGCATCAAAATCAAGTTACGTGACACAATACCAGACTAGTATACAGGGTGAACTGTAATATTTCTTACAGGACTACGAAACGTAGTTAGATTTGAGAAAAATCAAAAACTGTGTGTATCTTAAAAAATTCCAAAATTCTTTATTGAAAATAGAATAGCCATCAATTTAATTTAATTTGGTAGTGAATACGTTAACAAAGCCTTCCACGGTACCAAGTGTTCTAAAACATCATACAACTAAAAGATACAACAAGACGTTAATTAACGGTTTTCAAAATCATCTTTAGCAAATACGTGATTTGATTTCATGTGAAATTCAGCACATGAATGGAAAACATCTTCACTTAATCAACTTTCGAATGAAGTACAAATATAAAAAAAAACAGAGGTGTCCATGAAGCACTCGTGAAGGTCTTCTTCTTTTCGTATGGTTAGTGACTAACCTGGTGTCAGAATTTTAAAGCTGCCCATGGGTCTTTGATTACGCTTCACAAGCCGTCGCGTAAAATCTCTCAGGCATGATGTTTTCCTTCAACTGGCTTATGTCGTCCCACCATCTCTTTACCACCTAGCAGTCTTTCCTGCGCAAGCTCTGCATTATAAGTAGCAACCGATCGAATAAAATACTTTCCATGCCACCAAACACGTCATTTTCTTTTACCGAATTGTGGCATCAAAAACCTACTGAGTAACATTAATACTAAACTGTCAGGCTATACAATGAAGAACAATTTTTGCATAATATTTATTGGTGAAGATGACTTCCAAAAAACGAATAATTACTTTGAAATAATAACGATCATACGTGGAAGTTTGTCAGTTATAAAGCACACAAACGTAATATTATGTTTACCTACTTATAAATATGGTTATTTTTACGGAATGTATAATTTTAGAATAGAAATGTTTAATAATCTATTATTTCAGGACATACAAATTGACAATTATGCTACACTATTTGATTCTAATTTAGACTTACTATGGGATTATTCGATGTTTCAAAGAAAGAGTGGTCGTATTTATTTATCTTTTGTATTGCGACTCACCTCTTTCCTTTACTTCATGAACTACTGTCTTCAACAAAAAAAAAAAAATCGTTTATAATGAATTGTGTGTATTGTATCAAAACATCAATGGACTGTTACTCAAGGCTGATGTAATGACAGAACATTTAGATGCGTTCGCAAGGAATGGGATATGTGTTAATATTTTATGCTTTACAGAACACAATATGAAGCAAGGTGACCTTGATCTTCTGAATGTACCAAATTTTGTGTTACTTGCAAGCTTCACTAGACTAAAGCGAAATGGTAGCTCTTGCATATTAATTAATAACCACATTAATTTCAATGAAATAGATGTGGGTTAAGGTTTAGTCGATTTTTTAATTTCTAAACTGTATAAGTTTCCGAACGCAAAAAAAAGCAGAAGGATATGACGGGAAAAAAGAAAAAGAAAGGACGGTTGAAAAGGTGAAAATTTCATTTAAATAAAAGTTGATTAAAATATTGAAAAGGGCGTATTCTTCCATCCTACAACTTTGGGGGCTCGTCCGGGATTGGAAGAATAAGATTTCTGGCAGAAATATTACGGTCGGAACGTGATTGGTTTCTCACGCATGTGGCGTACTCGTTGTTGGTCGCTGTGGAAAAGTTGTAAAAGTGTTTTGAAGATGCAAGACGACAAGGCGATATTAAGCGTCACGAATAGTTTCGGCGCAGATTATATTGCGAAATTTAGTGGCGATGATAAAACGTATTCATCCTCAAAATGGGCTCAGGATATTGAGGATAACTCCGAGATTTTCAGCTGGACCCCTCAACAGAAATTGATCGTCGCCCGAAGATCGCTAACAGGCACGGCTGAGCTCTGGTTACGGTCAGAAAAAGCCTACAAGACGTTCGAAGAGCTGAAAGCTGCACTACAAAAGGAGTTTCCCGAATCACTGAATATCAAAGAAATGCACGAATTAATGAGTTCTCGTAAGAAGAAGCGCGAGGAGACCTATTACCAGTACATGTTGGTAATGAAGGAATTGGGAAAAAGGGCAAAATTCCCCGATTATATTGCGATACAGTATATAGTAGACGGGATATCGGACTACGAAAATAATAAAGCTATTTTATACGGAGTCACAACGTACAGTGTCCTAAAAGAAAAACTCTCAATATACGAGACCATGAAGACAAAGATGAAAAGAAGCAACGAAAACAAACCTAGTACGGCTAGTGCGAGTTCATCAAAACAAAACCAGGAAGGTACAAATCGCGGAAACAAGTTGCAAGCCGTTGGTCTTACTGTGCGTTCGCACTGGCGAAACATTCACATAAAAACATGTTGAAATCTCTGTTTTCTGTCAATGTATCGACTCGCGTTCGCATTGTCACCCAACTTGTTGACGCGAAACATGTTTGACGTTTCTTATCATTTGACATGTTTCGCCACACGTTTTTACAAACCAGTTTCGTATCAAAATGTATCTGTATGAATCTAGCAACATGTTGTAAGATTTGTTTTGACATTTCATGCCGACTTTTATGTTCTGTGAATCCTAATTAGGGCCGCATTCCGAGTTACGCCAAAAGTGATAATATCGCGAATCCGACCAAAGCCCTAAGTCACAATTATTACTCAATAACCCTTATATTTTGTGACTATTAAATTTGGTCGGATTCGCGATATTATCACTTTTAGCGTAAGTCGGAATGCGGCCTATGTTAACAGTGATTTATTTGTGGCCAAATCGTAGCGAAGGCAAAATTACTTATAAATGTACTAAACAAAGTCAAAAATATTGCAACGTTTATTAACTGGGTAATGGTGCCGATTCTCTTGTCACAAATGCCTCTAACTAGACTAAAAATCACCAAAATATCGTTTATTCCAGTCAAACGATTTCCCATTCTGAAATAGACTAAAGTGACACAACTTGACTATATTTTAGTTTGATTTGACGTTTTTTACCTAAAATTTTAATTGTTTAACTAAATCTGACCATTTCTAATCGCGATTAAAAACGTGTGGAATAAAACACCAACACCTCGACTTCAGGTGCAAAAACAGTACTGCATCTTTTTTTCTTTTGTTTATATCTCGAAAATGGTGTGTCCTATCGCAAAAATAATGAAAATTTCAACCCCTTTTATAAAACCCATAAACCCCTAGAACTCAACACGTAGGTAATCATTTTTCATATTTTCCATACAAAAAGTCCTTAAAACAACACGTCGAGGCTGCCCCCTGAGCGCCTCTGGCTCTAAAAAAAATTCACGGGGTACGGCAAACAAGTACCTACCACGTGGAGTCGCGATCGTCAAATTCGATTTAGTTGTCAAAATTATTTTTAAATATAAAGAATTTATTTTGCAGAATAGCTTTAAGATTTTCACAGCCAAAAAAGTAAGGAATTTTAATGATAGTTTAGTTAGTTTAATTCAGTGTACAAAAGAGTCAGCACCAATATCAAAAGTAGGGTCCTAATAAAATGATTCAAGCGATGAAGACGATTTATTGTTTGTAGCTGCCAGTACCTGGAACGGCAAAAACCTAGGAAGAAACCTAGATACTGGATGCGCGACTTTCTAAAAAAACTTCACTATGTCTACTTTGGACTTTGGACCAATCCATGTTTCGATATAAACACGAGATGTTTACCACCGTACTCGGATAACGCAAAACATCAAGCAATAGACAAGTTGCGAGACATAATTTGACCTAAACAAACAACAGTGCGAACGCAAACGTGACAAATCTCTATACAAAACATGTCTGTTGTGTATGTTTCTAGACAGTGCGAACGCAGATAACAACAAATCTTAACATCTGTCTTATGACTTACTCATGTTTCGTGCAGTGCGAACGCAAATTCAACAAAACAAGTAATGAGATTTGCTTCATGTGACAAGTTTCGAAACATCTACATGTTGAATGTTTTCTGGTGCGAACGCATAGTTAGGAGAAATTGTTTCAAGTGTGGCGATTCATCTCATCTATCTCATGCGTGTCCGAATGGACTCAAATGTTTCAAGTGTGATAAGTTTGGCCACATTGCACCAGATTGTAAGTCGAGTAACATTCAAAAGCATGGTTCGCAGCCAGAAAGTCGACAGCAACACCAGTCGATGTGCGTGAAGTTTGAGGCAAACGAAGAGGTCGACGATAGCGAAGGTCGAATTCAAGTATCAAACGTCAACATTGAAAGTGACAGTGGTCCGCAACTTCAGTCGGTGTTGAATGTCAACGGTTTAAATCAAAACAAACTTCAAAAATCGGTGAAAATAATCGAAATTTGTGGTCAAAAGGTTGAAACTTTAATTGATAGTGGAAGCGATTTAAATCTGATAACGGTAGATTTGTTTTTTGAATTAAAAGTGTCGTCATATATTAGTGAAAAGTTGTTACTGACTGGACTTGGTTCGTCAAAGGTAAATACGTTAGGAAAGTTTAATGTTATCATAAACATGGACGGACATCGTTTGGATGTATTATTGTATGTAATACCAGTAGATACAATGCCTTAAAAGATCTTACTAGGTCAACCTTTTTTAACAAGTACGACTGTGTTGTTTAATAATGGATGTGTTAGTTTAATATCAAAAGGAGAAGGTGAAATGTTGAGATGTTTAATTTCAGATGCACAGCAGCAACAACCGATGAGTTACATTCCAGATGAAAACATACGTACAATTGTTATGCAAATGGTTGAAGACTATAAGCCCATGCAGGTGGAGGAGGCACCGATTGAAATGAAAATAATTTTGAAGGATGATATACCGGTTGCACAAAGACCTAGACGCCTATCTCTGCATGAGCAGCATATAGTGGACCAACAGGTCAAGGAATGGATGCAGAAAGGTATTATTAGGCCCAGTTTTTCTGAGTATTCAAGCCCTTTAGTATTGGTTCAAAAGAAGGATGGCTCAACACGTGTTTGTGTTGATTATCGAAGGATTAATGCAAAAATGGTCAAGGATGAATTTCCTTTACCAATCATAGACGATCACATGGATAGGCTTTCAGGGTGTAAGATATTTAGTAAGTTGGATCTCAAAGATGCATATTTTCACTTAAAAGTGTGGGAAAACAGTATAAAATACACTTCATTTGTGACGCAAACAGGGCAGTATGAGTTTAATAGGGCACCTTTTGGACTTTCCATATGCCCAAGCTATTTTACTCGGTTTATAACTATTATTTTCAGGGATATAATCTCAAAGGGTTATTTATTAATTTTCATCGACGATATTCTGTTAATGGCTGAGACCTATCAAGATGCACTTGACAGACTAAGAGAAGTATTGAAAGTAGCTGCCGTACATGGGCTCCAAATCAATTGGAAGAAATGCAATTTACTAACCACTAGGGTTGAGTACCTTGGTCATATTATTGAGAATGGAACAGTAAGGCCTTCAAGAGATAAGGTGGAAGCAGTCATGAAGTTTCCAGAGCCACGAACTATTAAACAACTCCAGAGTTTTATAGGTTTGACCTCATACTTTAGAAAATTTATTGAAGGTTACTCATGGATTGCAAGACCACTGACAGATTTGTTAAGGAAGACCAGTCATTATCATTTTGGTAAGGAGCAGCAGATTGCTTTTAATAAGTTGAAGGAGAAGTTGACACAGGGTCCAGTACTCAAAATTTTTAATCCATCTTTGAAGACAGAACTGCACACTGATGCTTCCCAACAAGCTTACGCAGCAGTGCTCATGCAACAAGATCCGAATGATAATTGTTTACATCCAGTGTACTACATGAGCAGGAAAACTACAGACGCAGAGAAAAAATATACCAGCTACGAGTTGGAGGCTTTAGCAGTGATAGAAGGTGTGAAAAAATTTAGGAAATATCTATGTGGAATCCCGTTCAAGATTGTTACAGATTGTTCAGCATTTGAGATGACCTTAAAAAAGAGAGATTTGACAACCAGAGTGGCAAGGTGGGTCCTCTTATTACAGGAATATGATTATATAGTTGAACATCGATCTGGTAGCAAGATGAGGCATGTAGACGCTCTGAGTCGTAGCGCCTATGTGAATATTGTTACAAGAGGAATCCATGACCAGTTAAGAAAGGCTCAACAGTGTGATGAAGGAATCAACGCTATTTTAGAGGTTATAAAACAGAAGCCTTACATGGATTATTATGAACATAGTGGACTATTGTATAAAGGTGAAGAAGGCAGAATAGTTGTGCCAAAAGGAATGGAAATGCAAATTTTAAGAAAGGTACATGAAAATGGTCATGTTGGTAAAAAGAAAATGATAGAACTCATTGAAAAAGATTATTATATTAAAGATGTCACTAGGAAAATAGAAGAAGTTATCGTTAGCTGCATACCATGTTTACTAGCATTGAAAAAAGAAGGAAAGCAGGAAGGATTTTTGAACAGTATAGAGAAGGAAAGTGTACCTCTGGGTACTTTACATTGTGATCACATTGGTCCTCTATCGGAAACTAAGAAACAATATAATTATATTTTGACTATAGTAGATGCTTTCACTAAGTTTGTGTGGTTGTTCCCGACAAAAACTACAAATTCGGCAGAGCTAATTAATAAACTAAGGATTCATCAACAAGCATTTGGGAACCCAAGCAGAATGATAACAGATAAAGGAGCAGCATTCACTAGCAAGGATTTTTCAGACTATTGTCATGCTGAAGGCATACAACACATTACAGTTACTACTGGTGTTCCCCGTGGTAATGGACAGGTGGAGAGAGTACACAGAGTTTTAATCTCCATACTTACCAAGTTGTGTCTAGGAGATGAGAAGCAATGGTACCGTCATGTAAGCCAGGTGCAAAGATCACTGAATAGTACTTTTCAGCGCAGCATAGGTACAACTCCTTTTGAGTTATTGATTGGTACTAAATTGAAACTTAAAGAAAATTTAGAGATAATTAACATGTTACAGGAAGAGGAAAGAGAAGAATATGTACAGGAAAGAGAGAAGCTGAGAAAATGCGCTAAAATACAGATTCTGAAAATACAAGAAGAAAATAGAATGAATTACAACAAAAAGAGGAAGGAGAGTGTAAAGTATTCTGTGGGAGATTTTGTAGCTATTAGAAGAACACAATTCGGAAAAACGTTGAAGATAAAGGCAAAGTATTTGGGACCTTACAAGGTTATGAAGATACTTGGGAAAGATCGGTATGAGGTGGAAAAGGCTGAAGTTACTGCTGAGGGTCCTATAAGAACGTCAACTGCAGCCGACTACATGAAAAAATGGCCAGGGGTAAGTTATTAACCTTGTTGCTTATAGTGTTGTTTCTTCTGTTAGATGTTCCTCAACATTTTAATCTTAGGTTTCCTTTATTTTATTTGAAAAGGGTACAAAGTAAGATAAGGCATTGGATCTCAGGTGTTAAATGACATTATTTTAATTTTAAGATGTTAGATGCTTAGAAGTTCGTATTGTTTTATTTCAAAAACTGCTATTAGCTATTATTTAAGTTGTTGTTTTAAAGTAAGTAATGGAGTAAGTTCATAGTCTGAGGTCAGACTATGGCAGGACGGCCGAGTTGTGGGTTAAGGTTTAGTCGATTTTTTAATTTCTAAACTGTATATGATTTAAGTTTCCGAACGCAAAAAAAAGCAGAAGGATATGACGGGAAAAAAGAAAAAGAAAGGACGGTTGAAAAGGTGAAAATTTCATTTAAATAAAAGTTGATTAAAATATTGAAAAGGGCGTATTCTTCCATCCTACATAGATTCTGTAAAAAAGTTATACATTCCCAATGTGTTTGAATGCTGTGCAGTGACAACAGAATAACAGAACCCAAAGAGATAGCACTACAATTTAATGAATATTTCGTATCCTCAGTTCAACCGAATGCTAACTACTCAAAGTCAAACGTTTTTAACACGCCAGGATCGCACAAATCCATGTTTATGTCACCGGTTGGTGACATAAACATCAGGCTATGATGATATTAACACCGAAGTAGTCAAATCAGTTGCTCTTATTATAGCACCCACATTAAGTGACATAATAAATAAAAGTATTCAGAAAGGCACTGTTCCCTAAGCTAAAGATTTCAATAATAAAGCGATTACACAAGAATAAAACAAAAGTTACCAATTATAGGCCAGTTGCACTGATACCATTAAAAAAAATTGAGGTTTTATATAGCAGCATGAACAGCTATTTTGAAAAAAAAAAATTTTTTGCTGGCAACAAATGGGCTTTAGAAAAAATAAAACCATTAATATGGCTATTTATAACTTTTTAGAAATAATACATCATAACATGGATAACAGAAAACCAGTGATGGCGATGTTAATGGACATGACTAGGGCGTTTGACTTTGTAGACCATAAAAGGCTATTAACTAAGTTCGAAAGATATGGTATCCAAGGTAACGTACTTAATCTGATAAAATCTTATTTGGAGAATAGAAGTCTTACACAAATTAATAGAGGAAATATAAAGACCAAAACTGAGGTAGTTTACTATACCTAGTATACTATACCTCTAGAATACTGTCATGTGGTGTGCCGCAGGGTTCTGTGTTAGGACCCTTACTTTTTATTTGCTATATTAATGACTTTCCCCAAGTAGTCGAACATCATATGTCACTATTAGCTGACGACAGCACTGTTATTTATGTAAACAATAGCAACAATATTCCTATTATCGATTGGTTAAATGCTAATAACCTTAAAATAAATGTTACCAAAACTAAAGTTATGAATTTTAAAATTAGACACAAAGAACAATCACAGTTTCAAATAAACTACAGAGGAAATTAAATACTTGAAGCTAGTGTTACAAAATTTCTTGCATTACATATTGACAATGACATGGAGGACTCAAATTGAAAGTGTTTGTGAAAGCTTAGTAGATTTTCATATCCTCTCCCCTTGACTGTCACGAGCTCTCCTGGAGATCGATAACAATTACTCGTAAAATTCTATTGTGTCTCATTAATGACAGTTGAGCTCTTATATGCTGGGTAAAATTGCGAATAAGACCGCCTTACTCGCAGGTTATCATGGTTATGTCGTCTCGGCGCTACGGTATGGCCTCATATTCTAGGGAAATGCCCCTAAGATTCAAGAAGTACTTGTAGCACAGAAAAAATGTATCCGAGCGATTTGTAAAATAAAACAAAAATAATCATGCATGCCACATTTTCATAAGCTAAAAATATTAACTTTACCGTCACTCTACAGTGTGAGTTTTCATAATGTGCACATATCGAAATGAGGGAATCTATGCTTAATTTAAACGACAGAAAAAATATTAAAAAAGTCTAAATATTTTTTTATACTTTTTATGGAATTAAAAAAAAATTGTAACAAAACTGTGTAACTTTTAAACTGAATCAGCTATCATGATAAAACAAACTCCATAATGATTAGAAGAAAGTAGGCGTCCACAGCAAAATTAAAATTGAGAAAAAAACTACCCTCAATTGAAAATAAACATGTTTTTTTTAGCAAAAATCTGTATTTTTTTCATAAATTTTTACGATAATTGTAAAATTTATAAATAAGATGCCCAAGAGAATAAAACAAATTTTTTTTGATACAAAAAAAAAAAAAAAAACATTTTTTCCGTTGATAAAATTAAGCATAGATTCCCTCATTTCGATATGTGCACATTATGAAGATTCACACTGTATATATGAAGCCTGTATTTTTATAAAACACAACATGAATTTATATAATTTGTAGAAAGTAAACGGCGCTCAAAAAAGTTGCAGGTGGAAAAACAAAATTTCATAGCAACATCTTTTATGCAAATGGCTCAAAAACGATATAATAAGTTATCAGGACAAGTTATCTCAAGTATTACCATTAACGAATTTAAAAGAAATCTGTTCAAATTGTTAAAAGGCGAAAGCGTCAGGGTAGCCCGCGAAATTCAAATTTTCTTACGTTTTTTGCATTATGCAGGTCAGTGTTAGGTTTTATGTTGATTAAAATATGATTCGCGGCTGTAACAAATATGGCTTTACTCAATTATAATCATTACAATCAGCAATACAAAGGTGCAGGTTAGCAAAGGTGTGAAAATGTCATGATTTCGTGAAATCATGACATTTAACACCTTTGCTAACTTATGGGAGTCCGCGAATCACATATTATATAAATAAATACAACATGACACTGACCTGCAAATTGCAAAAAACGTAAGAAAATTTGAATTTCGCGAGCTACCCTGACGCTTTCACCTTAAATAACAAGGTGTATTATTCTGCTGACGAATATATAAATGACAAATTTTAATTATAAAAGCTGTTAACTAAATCCAATCTGTTCTTATGTTATGTGACATGCTAAATAATTTTGTTCATTTTGATTACTGTTGTATTAATGAATTAGTGACATAATTTTTTTGGTTCTTTTTAGTTTAAAAACCTTTGATATTTTGTAAGCCTTTTAGCGGAACACAGCTCGGATCTTATGTATATATAACTAGTGATCGGATAATCGGATGGAGTGTAGGTGTTGGCTATTGTGGAATGCACTTTTGTATCGAAAAAATCCCGGGAATTCGGAATCGACAAATTTAGTTTTTTTACTATAGAATCAAATCGGGTGTAGTAATATTTACTTAGTTTAAGGTGTTGGCTAATATTATGGAATGCACTTTTGTATCGAAAAAATCCCGGGATTTCGGAAACTACAAATTTACTGTTTTTATTATAGAGTCAAATCGTGTGTCTCTTACACTCAACATAGTCATAAATTGATGGGGATTAATAATTATGTAATCCCGTTTTTTTTTTTTTAAATAAATATCACATGCTAAAGACGACGTTTCCTCACCATGTTACAGACTAGTTTCTTATTTCCGAATTTTCTGGAATCCCGTTATTTATATTTAAAAATATATGTTTTAAGAAGCCGCCTCCATAATTTCCTAACCAAAAATGAACTTTAGGTAAATGTGCATCCGATTATCCGATCACTGATTATAACACCTTGTGGTCACGAAATAAATGAATTTGAATTGGCGTTAGCTAGCCAGGTTTTCACGAACAGGTTGCAAGTTGAGACGCGCCCTGGCTAACTAACGCAACAATTTGCAAATTCTACTTAGGCCAGCTTTATTTAATGTTTTATGCTCTGAATATTTTTTAATATTTGTACCTCATTCGATAGCTGATTAAATGAAGATGTTTTCCCTGTTATTTGTACGCTTAATGTCTTAGTAACATATTGAGATAAATGGTGCCCAAATTCATGTATAAAAGTAGTTTAGAAAATTTAACTAGTTGTATCTTTTAACTTTTTGATGTTTGACGTTTTAGAACACTTGGTTACGTCGAAAGCTTTGTTAACCTTTTTAGTACCAAATAAAGCATTGATGCTGATGGTCATTCAATTTGAGAGTTTACAGTAAAACCGGCCAAGTGCGTGTCGGACCACGCACAATGAAACGTTCCGTAGTTTGAATGAATTTGTCCCAAGAACAAACTTAACGTTGTAGTAGTGATCGTTGTAGTTGAAAAATGTGTTCCCCATACATTCCAACTGCAAATGTAAGTTTGTACACATAATATTGAGTGATTTACCATGTTATTTTAAGACCATAAAACTATTAACTGCGCTCTCCGGTTTCACCCGCGTAAGTCTCGATCCCGTGGGAATATCAGGATAAAAAAATTCCTATGTCCTAATCCAAGTCATGGTTTACCCATGTGATAAATTTCTTCGAAATCTGTTCAGCCGTTTTAGCGTGAAAACGAAACAAACTCACTTTCGCATGTATAATATATGTTAGGATTGTTTTTTTCAAAATATTTGATTCAGCAGTTTCGGAGATAAGTGAGAGGGGGAATGGTCAATTTCAATTTTGAAGGCCGGGAAACATGGATGGAATGCGTGAGGGATGATGTGAATGGAAAAGGAGTAAATGATAGATTAACGGTTGAGAAGAGAGAATGAAAGAGAAACACATTTTGCGCCGAGCCCGAGTACCTTGGGACAAGGCACTAAGAACATGAGCATGCCGAACGATTATCATCATCTTTTCAGCCGCAAAATGTCCACTGCTGGACATAGGCCTCCCCCAAGCACCGCCACTTCAACCGGTTCTGTGCTCCTTGCATTAAGCGGATTTCTGTGGCCTTCACAAGGTCATCGATCCACCTTGTTCAGGTCTTCCAACCTTTCGGCCCCATCGGCCATCTGTTACCTTATGCCCGTTACCTTGGTTCTCTTGCGGATTTCTTAATTTCTCATTCGATCACGTAGGGAAACTCCAAGTGTAGCTCTTTCCATTTCCCTTTGGGTGACTTTTAGCCTCTTAATAAGGCCCATTATGAGCGACCAGTGGTGGCGGGGAGCAGTGGTGGCCCAGTGGTAACGGCCGCGACTTACGAGTTGTAAGTCGTAGGTTCGAACCCAGACAGGCACTTTACTTTGTGTAAATTATTTCATCACCACTGCTCTCAAAACGGTGAAAGAAAACATCGTGAGGAAACCGGCATGTCCTAGAACCGAAAATTCGAAGACATGTGACATCTACCAACCCGCACTGGGCCCGCGTGGTGGATTACGGCCCACTCCCTCTCACAGAGAGGAGGCCTGTGTCCCAGCAGTGGGAACATTTATATGCTGATGATGATGAGCGACCACGTTTCAGTGCTATAGGTCATCACTGGCAAAACGCACTGGTCGAATACTTTTGTCTTGAGACACTGCAGTATGTGGGATGAGAAGATATTGCGTAGCTTCCCGAACGCCGCCCAGCCAAGTCGGATTCGACGATTGACCTCTTTCTCGAAATTGGACCTACCTAACTGAGCAGTTTGTCCTTGGTAAACATACTCGTCCACAACTTCAAGTTTAGCGTCTCCGATCTTCATGAGAGTGGGTGACACATGGGCATTTGACATGATCTTTGTCTTGTCCATGCACATTTTAAGACCCGCTCTTTTGGAAGCTCTACTGAGGTCACAGAGTACACCTATGCCCAACCCTTCGGGGAGAGAAGGCGTGATGTTCTTATGTTATCACACTAATATTATAAAGGCGAAAGTTTGTGAGTGTGTGTGTATGTTTGTCTCTTCTTCACGCTCAAACGGCTGGACCAATTTGGATGAAATTTGGCACACAGATAGTTTATAACCTGGATTAATACATAGGATACTTTTTATCCCGATATTCCCACAGGATCGAGATTTACGCGGGTGAAACCGCGGGGCGCAACTAGTAATTTTATAAAATCGTTTTTTAGGGTTCTGTACCTCATAATGGAAACGTAAATAAATGCATTTTGAATATATCGGGTATTATAGTAATATGGGGGCACTTTTCGGGGGCAAATGGGATAATTAAAAAAAGTTTGGACACTGTACCGTGGGACGTATCAAATGAAAAGGATTGACGTGAGGATCAATTTAAAAAAAAAATAAGAAAATAGATGAAATTTGACCATTCACCCACCCTTATCTCCGAAATTGCGAAGTCATACATATTGAAAAAATACAGAGAATGGTTCTTTACTCATAGATTACAGGAAAATCTATAAGAAAGTCTAAGGTCTTAAAATAACATGGTAAATCTCTCAATATTGTGCGTACAAACTTACATTGCAGTTGGAATGTATGGGAAAACTTTTTTTAAACTAAATTGTCCAACTACGGAACCCTACATTGTGCGTGGTCCGACACGCACTTGGGCGGTTTTTATTGAATGCTATTATATGCCGATATGAGACACATCTGTGAAGGTTCACCAGTTCCTGGCCCAGACACAGGCCCTGTATGTGGAGCGGTACTCACCGGGCGCGGCGGCGTCGGGCGCGGGCTCGTGGCGCGTGACGCCGAGCTGGAAGGCGCCGCCCGGCGTCTTGTGCGGCGTGTAGCGCGACAGCGCCGCCGACGCTGAGGGGAAGCGAGCCTGAACTACTGCGCTAGCCTACGAGCTACGAGCTGTGGCTACAGGCGAGGGAGATGGCAATACCGGTCATTACCCCTACATTTATTTACATATTCTAGTACAAAGACAGAAACAAAGTCCGTTAATATCTCGCATTGACACCTATCGTTGTACTCAAGATTTTTCACGAATGAAAAACTACAGAACAGTTATTAGGGTAAGGGTATGACCGCTATTGCCACGTTATGTGGCACTATCAACAGTGGGCACATATTATTTGCAATCATTTAATAACGGTTCCAAATCAGTACTCTTTTTATACAGGTTGGCAGGACATCGACGCGAAAACTTTTACCATGGATTCAGTACAATCATGATTTTGAACCTCCCTGCGTTGAAATGTTACGTCGGTTATCAAAAAAAAAAATCTACTGTGTCATAGAAAAGTGACCTACGCGGTCAAAATGTATGGAAAGGCTGATTAAAAAAAATAACTGACGAAAAAGTTGAAGGCAGCGGGTCATAATCATGTACTGAATCCATGGTAACAGTTTCCACGTCAATGTCCTGCCACCCTGTACTTATTATAATTCTGTAGAAAGCTTAAGCTAAGTCTCCACATGAAATAAAACGTTGGCAACGTTTTTGTTGTCAACACGCGTTGGTGACAAAAGTTGTTAACTTG
The DNA here is from genome assembly GCA_963680765.1 of Agrochola lychnidis. Classification (NCBI taxonomy): domain Eukaryota; kingdom Metazoa; phylum Arthropoda; class Insecta; order Lepidoptera; family Noctuidae; genus Agrochola; species Agrochola lychnidis. The sequence continues at coordinate 997,427 of OY796850.1, read as the reverse complement.
TTACCAAAGATTGGTCACAAACCGAGTGGTGGTGGTGGTGGTGTTTTCGTTTTAGGCGGTAAACATCAAAGGAATATGCGTGTCACGGATATTTTTTGCTATGGACAAACCAAAATATCTACATAATAATTGGTCGAATGACATTTTCTCAATCAAATAGTTAACTGAAACGTATCTTACATTGTTGATTACTTTTTAATTTGGTGTGGGAAACATTTCAGCTGATGAGATGACTTTCTGAAGGATTGTAAACAGTTGCAAACAGACATTGTCTAGCATTTCGGTGGACACGCATGTTCACGTGTGTGACACAATATCGTCTACTTTTGATGTTGATTGCTGATGACGCTGGTAAACCATGGCTGCCGCGACCCAGAACAGGCAACACGGCCACAACGACAACGGCTGTCTACAGACGTAAGCGGCTGCTAAAAGCTCTGAGCTGTCTCGGAAACGGTCTGCGTCCGCTTACGTCCCAGACGGGTTGCAATTTTGGGTTTTATGCTAATTACGTAAAGCTTATTTTGAAATCTCTCCACGAAGCCCGCGTACGGTTTTCGCGTATGCCACGTCCCCTACTCCCCCGCTGTTGCTCTGTGCATGTTCGCGCGTGTTGGGTTATATAAAAGCGCCCGTACAATCTGTCTGGCTTGCACATCCTTCGTGCTTGCTTAGCTTTAAAATACTACTTATTGTATAATGCACTGATGTTATATTTAAAACTGCTGCGCTAGCGCTAGATCATACTGAGCTTCCGCAAAGTTCCTGCTACCACAATAAGTGCAATTTCTGTCCGTTGTATACGTTTATTCGGATGAGAATTGTTTATAAGAATTGGTCGCGTGCGTGCATCAGTCTTGATAAGATAGCAAACGTCACTGTCGAGAACAAATCTGTTGTTATGAAATATGTCCAAAATAAACTACAAGTGTTTTTATTTGGCAACAATAGCGCTTCTGTCACACTAGCTATTTACTAAAAAGCAGAACCAAGTGTTGCTCGTCGCAACCAGTTGCATTATAACAAGTGTGGCGTGTTGGCAGTGTGGTGTTAGTCGGGAGTGGCTGCGGCGGGGGCGGCACGTGTGACGTCACACGAAGGTCTCCGCGGGCGCCGGGCGGCGCACGCGCCGGTAGACTGTCGCCACCACAACAACTCAGATAATGTCGGTATTACTTAACATTGACATCATAACATTATAGCATCGCGGGACGGCGGCAGCGATACACTGCTCGATTGAACGAACACCACATGTACATGTAACCAGGTTAAAGCGAGCCGTGGACGGGTCCCTTATCACGCGACGTACTTTCTACAGTGACTATTCGCAGCGGCATAGAAATCCCCGAGCTCGAGTGAGTACCGATTGCTCTTGAAAAGTAATCGGTACAACACCGCCAGCCGGCCGGATACGCGTCAATGTCGCGAAGCTCGGCAAGTGCGAGTGCGCACGTGGGAGCCGCGCACTCCTTTGTTACTCAAGTGTTTAGCATTCGCGGCTCAAACAATCGCAGTGTTTTGACTACTGCTAATAAAGGTAGGGACTTCTTGCCAACATCAAAACATTCGGCTTGCTGATTTGACATTGCTGCTGGACAAGACGCCATTTATAATGATTGTTGTTATATAAAGAGATTGTTTCTCACTATTTGTCGCTAGGAAAGAGCCGCGTGTGGCGTGACAACGTATCTTATGGAGTGCTGCAGTCGAGTGGCAGGTTGTCAATAGTTGGATTGTACACGAACTGCTGCTTTATCAGGTCGCTTGCCTTGAATAGCGATTTCTGGCACTCTCATGAAGCAATGTCCCGTAGAGGAGATTAACTTATCAAGAATAAGTTTGAGATACTTACTGATATGTGTGTTGGCGGCGAGCGTGGCGTGCAGCGGCGACTCCGCGAGTTGCGGCGGGCCGCCGGGCGCGGGGGCCGCGGGGCCCGCGGGGCCCCCGGGCGCCTCTGGGGTCGCCGCCGGGGCCTCCTCGCACAGGGATGTCTCCGAGGGGTACTCGAACGTGCGCGTCATCGAGTCGTCGAACTGCAGCTTCAGCTGGAAACAATAACATCACACATTTTAGTTGTTATCCTCCAAATGTTTAAGCCAGTTCAGACCAAGACCACATGTATTGATCGAATGCTATTACACTAGAAAGCAAAGCAACCAGTAACCTTATAAATATCAAAGCAAAAAAAAGCTTTACGCAAAAACGAACTGTGTTCAGTTCGTTTTTACTTGAATATTTTGTTGTTTCATGCTCTTGCATGAAACAACAAAATATTCAAGCCGGAAATCACAGCATGCTGTCGCATGCGCCACAACAATAACGTAGGTATATTTTATTATATATGTTGGCACCCCCTCCCTATAAGTTTCTCTGGATCAAAACCAAAACCAGGAAATCTCAGCGTAAAATTGGTTTACCAGTGAAAATCATTTTTTATTGTTCAGGCTTATTTAATTCAAATATTGAGACTTGGCTGGCTTGATTACTAAATTACAAACATTTGTACGCCCTCTAGCATAACATAGCGAACTCTTTTATTATAATTATTATCCTTATATACCATTATTATTGTACGTATGTTAAACAAATGAGTAATTGACTTATGACTTATCATTTCTGTCGTAGTCAGGTAAAAACCAAAAGTCATTTATTCAAATTAGGCTGAGAATCAGCACTTTTCGAACGTCGAAATTACATAAGACAGTCCCCCAAAATGCCCGCCCTTCACCATATAACAATTATCATTAAATACGATTCATTGATTCGGTCAATAAGTTCAATCAACATAGCCGCATTTATGCTGTGATTCAGAGTCGTAGGAATGCGGTGTCAGTGAGGTAGCTGAATGTCGTCAACATTGTAGGGACGCATCCAGACGGGAGGCGCGCGACGCCCGCGCCACGCGCCGCCGCTGACACGTGACGGCGAGCCCTTCACCTCTCAAGACCACTACGTTAGAAATAGGACTCGTCATCCTCCAGCCCAATTTCTATCTAGTTGGCTCAGCTGGTCTTCCATATCCTGACTTTTCTGGCCATCGCTGTACTGAAAACAATAGGATGGCAGGTGCGGCGGATTTAATTCTAATAAAACGATTAATGAACAATCAAATAGATGCGAATGCGAAATAAGAACGAGTTGAAATAAACAAGTTGTAAAGTCACTGCAGGATGTGTGAACCATGTGGTTGGTATTGGTGCCGATTCCCTTGTTCACAAACTAAACTAAATTTAAGTTCAGTGCATCTCATTCTTTCTATTGCATTAAGAAACGGACAGAAGATTAATTTTAGTTTAGTCCTGTCAAATTAATCAGCGATTGACGTAAATTGACGTAATTTTAGTTGGCAAGTTTTCAATCACGTCTAAACTTGTATGGAGAGTGACAGGCGCTGATTAATTTGACAGGACTAAACTAAAATTTATCTTCTGTTCTTTTCTTAATGAAATAGAAAGAAAAAGATGCACTGAACTTAAATTTAGTCTAGTTTGTGAACAAGGGAATCGGCACCATTGTATCGTTGCGTGTGACGCCGGCGCACACATCACGGCGGAACCGGTATTGATTGATCTGCTCGTGATAATGACCGCGCCGAGCACACGGCGCGGGGTCCGGCGCACTGAAGGGTTTCAGTGCCATTACAACATCTAGATAACACTGCATGGTTCATCTGAGTCAGCAATCATCATGAATGTGTCGCTCCATTCTTAGTGGTATTTGTGTGGAGTAACATACAAAGACAACGGGTATATACTTATGTAAGAGGTTTTAATCGAGCCAACAACTTGTTGCCGATTCCCAAATGCGTGTTTTAGGGCGCTGACATACTCAGCCGAGGAGGGTCGAGGAGGGTCTCCCGTAATAAATATAGTCACCAGACTTTATACATGTGTGATAAATATAGCATTGGGTGGCAGTGGCATGGGCAATCACCACTTATGGGTAGGGGCTACACCAGCATCGCGGCTGCGTTGCCTCATCAGAGACAAAGCCTAAATGTCTGTTTCATCATCATATCAGTCGAAAGACGTCCACTGCTGAACCTAAGCCAGTCCTAATCAACCCGTCCTGTGCTCCTGTACTCAGCGGATTCCTGCCCGAAATGGTCTGTGTGCCTGTAATTACCAGCACCCATACCCGTCATACCTATTGTAATGCAGAAAACGAAGTAACCTATATAAAAACTTAAGCGAGTACGTTACCTTAGAGATCCGGTCCTTGTTGGGTCTGTTGGGCATGGAGGAGCGACCGTTGATGAGCACGTTGTCGTTGACGAATCGCACGCGGCACGGCGACGGCGGCGCGCCGTCCGTTTCCGTCTCCGAGTCGGAGTCGGAGCGCGCCAGCGCCTCCGGCCGCAGCACCACCACGCCCGGCTCGCCCGCCTGTGCCAAACAACAAACTGCTTCTTACCATTGAAGGGCTAAGTATCATAATTATCGTTAGGAAACATTAACAGACAACATCATAATATTGGACTTGTACAACTACCCGCAGCAGTACCACGTCAACATAAACTTTTTGAGCAACCTGCAACAAAATGAAATTAAATGTAAGTCGTATCTAGACAAAAAAAATCTACGTTTAGGTACTTTGTAGTTTGTACTAGAAATCTTTGCTTAGGTCATGTAAATATTTTTTGCGCTCTTGCACATTGTGATTGCATCGCTGTGTTGGTACTTGGTACCTCAAACAAGTTTGTAGCAAGTCACTCGTACATACGGATACAATCGATTCGCCATGCCTATTAGACGATACAAGTTAGATTTTTTTGACAGTCCAATTAACGCATCAGTCTCCGGCGCGGCGTGAAGGTGATGTAACAAGTTGTGACCGAACAGGTAATGACTGACTTATAAAAACCACCGCATTATGTCCGTAGCCTGGTTCTGTTTTATTGACTTGTGTCTAAAGCGTCTGTTATTGAACACACATTTGTATTGGCGTACTAAACGAGGGCTGCTCTTCCGGGCGCTAAACGAGTCCGGTCGATGCGTGGACATCCATTCGATAAGCTGCTCCATTTCGGAGGAGTGACGTGTCAGTTTAGATGGAACAGCGGCACAAACATGATCGTGATTGTACGATCATGATCGCATGCCTGAACAGGACATCTGACAGTGTTTTATGTCAGACTGGCGATGAGGAAGTAATATGAAAGTTCAGAAACATAATAAGATAACTTTAATTTGTGGACTTATTGACGGTCACGAGAGAAGTTGCGGCATCAATATTAGCAGTAAATAAAACCAGTTGCGATGGTTTTCCACTATTGGCAATCGGAATGCTGTACAGAAAACATTTCTTTTACACGGCACAGTTGTCGGAACGAATTTCCCAAAACGAGTTGCGGGCGATTAGCAGCGGAATCTTGCCGGCGTCCGGTGACCGTGACGGGCCGCGGCCGCGCCGGGTTCAAGGGAAACGTGCCGGACCAGTGTGCCGGGCGCTGGGAACCTCTCGCACTCACTCACACATACAAAACGAACATGTTCTCCAATTGAAAAAATAGGACCGAGCGGTTAGAATACTGCTTATTGTAGCCCCGTTGGGTTAGTGTTCGCAAGCGCAACTGTTGATGTGGAGGCATGGAACGCATGTGATTTAAATTGTGATGAATATAAATGTGGATGAATGGAGAGGAAGGCCAAAGTAAAGATGGATGGATTGTGTGAGGAATGATATGAAAGAATAGGAAGGGAATGTGAACGGTTGACAGGCGAGAACGGAAAAAGAGAACGTGGTGCGCCGACCACGAGTAACATGCGACAAGGACAGGAAGATCATGGTGATGAAGCGCGACTGATGAGTTTGAGCAGTTGAGCATCCCAGAGGAGTCTATGGCAATGGACTCGCCCCTACTTATACATGAGACTTAAACATAACGAGCGAAATGTGGGTGAGTTACACCTACACATGCACTTCTGCCTAACTAACCCTTCGGGTCCATAGGCGTGATGGTATGTTAAATAAGACATGTTACTGATACAAGTCAAATTGTTACACAAAGGAGTGGTCGCAATAGTTGGCAATCGACGCGTCCGGCAGATGAGTGTTCGACGAGAACGTGTGTCAACACAATAACATGGCAGTCGCGAGGCAGGGCCCTGCAGTAACATGCTACTCGCCTGCGCCGGCGCCGATAAGGGGACGCGCGCGTCCGTTTGACGCATACTTGATGCGCAAGTGGTTATGTGCAAGTAGGTACTCCTTTAAATCTCAACCGGTATAATAAAGTTGATGCCAACAAGTCACTACTCGTAGTCGTAGTTGGAAACTAATGTTGCCCTCAGGAATAGGTCAGTCTATTTGAAATTAAAAGAGAGCTCGCAAATAAGGTGGATCCGCAAAGGTAGCCTGCAAAATTCAAATTTCCTGATACTGACCTGCAAATAACTTAAGAAAATTTGAATTTCGCGGGCTACCTTTGCGGATCCACCTTAAAAGTTTTACGCTATTGCACCTACTTAGTTTAATTGAATTGAATATATTTTGCGTTCTAGAACGATATCATTGTATGTATTAGGCATGTATCTGCGTGCTGTTCCAATCCATACTAATATTATAAATTCGAAAGTAACTCTGTCTGTCTGCCTGTGTCTGTATGTTACCGTTTCATGCCTTAACCACTGAACGGATTTCGATAAAATTTGGCAAGGAGATATATGGCATCTTGGGGAAGGACATAGGCTAGGACAGAAAGTAGCCTAAGGGGGGGAAATAGGGAGATGAAAATTAAAATTTATGCTTTTGGTAACAAATAAAGAAAGACGTATTTAAGCATTTTTCAAAAATCATCCCTCAAGAGGGTAAAATAGGGGATGATTTTAAACTTCACACGTAATATTGTTTCTTTTTGTGTTTTTTCAAAAGATTTAAGGGATTGGAAATATAGTCATAGTCCATATCTTGAATTAACATTTAGTCTTTATTTCATTAAAATCGACCCAGTCGGTCAAAAGTTATTACAATTTAAATTCATAAACTAACCTTTCTAACATGTAGATCTGTATTAGTGTTCAATGGCGGTAAGACCGCGCTTGGACATACCTTAAGACCAGTACTTAGGTTGCTATAATAATTGTGAACCACCTATTAAATCTTTATAATACAGTCAACTTGCTTTACTTCCACCTGAGCTTGAACATGGTAGGTATTACAAATCAATGGTGACAATAATAGTAAAACGAATAACCCCACCGCCGTATCTCTACGTTGACGTCGTGGTGGGGCTTGCGTGCTCCGAATTCTAGGCCTGAGACAGTAGTTTACTTTTCCGGAACGGGTCTGGAATGAGGAGCCAGACCAAGAGAGATACAAAAACCCGCAGGGTAGCATGTGGCAAGCTGTTGGGCAGTAGCGACCCCACGGACCCTGTCTCCCGGGAGGTCTTGTTCCTCACCTCTGGCTTGCCTTTATTGACCGGCTGGAGTGAACACTGACGAGGAACAGAGCTCCCACCTCATTCTTGCCTTTATTGGCCGGATTGAGTGGAGATTCGCAAGAGCAAACGTGCTCGGAGGAAGGAAGTATTCCAGTAAGATGCTGGTAGGGATCTTGACCGTACTTCCGGGATTGTCCTCCTAGCTGTGGGATATCTCTCCACTCCTTTTAAGCACCTCAGGAAGTGTTGCCCCCTTGTCGCTACGACACTATGTGCTAGCGACCGTTTTCGGGGGCCCACTATTGAGTGTGCAAGTCCCTGCCATTTTATCCGTGTGCATATAAAACATAGATCAGGCAGGGGCCATAGTCCTTCCATAGTTCCAGGTGACTAGTCCACTTTAGCAACCGAAACACATAGTCCAATATCTTTGTTTCCATATCTTACAATAGTCCTACACCAACCGGGGGTTGTCCTTGGCTGCACTTGCATAGTGCGAACAGGGATAATCGTCGGTTGGTACCTCATTTCATTAAAAACGTCTAAGGGGCCTCTCGTACGGCTTCCAAAGGTCCGGGACCCTTGGGTCCCGAGAAATGTCAAAACTAATAATATATAATTAGTATTTTAAGAAAGGGTACTCTTTTTTTTAAATAAGTTACGCAATTAAGGTACTGTTTTATTTATTCAAAAAAACCGGTCAAGTGTGAGCAGGACTAGCGTCCTGAGGGTTCTGTCTGAAATACGGGCAGCTGAGCAAGCACAGCTTTGAGACAGTCTGTCTGTTTTGATTCCAAATAGAATTCTGATCCGAACTCGATTTAAAACCTTACTCCCGAACGTATTCGAACCGTAAACCAAGATCGAGATAAGTTCGAATGTTATCAGCGTCGTTAGGCGTATTCGGCGGATTACGTCACCGTCAAGTGCTATTGTGCGCTAGCGTCGGATTCAAGAGTATGAATCGGCATTGAATTCGAATAGAACTCGATTGATTCAGAACTTGAAGTTCGGGAGTAAGGCCCCTGGGCCTTATCGGACGGCGAGCTACCCATTGCTCACCGTCCGCAAGCCCGCGCCTACGGTGGCCGGGAATCGGCCTGCGATTCTCGACGCTCACGGCTCAGGGCGTCTCCTGCGGTGGTTAGGGGCGTGAGGGCGCGAAATTTTCGTCTCCCTCACGCGTTCCGCCTCCTCCTTCGCGAGCATTTCCAGAAGGAGGTGACGGCCTGCCATGCCTTCTCGCTCCGTACCATGGCCTGGACCAGGGCCGGACGCGAGAGGTCACTGCCGCCGATTGCCGCTACGAGGACACGGCGGTGCTCCGCCCAAGCTGGGCAGACCTCCACCGTATGCTCCACCGTGTCCTCTGGGCGATCCACACAATAGTAACACTCGGGCGTTTCCTTCCGCCTTATCCGGAACAGGAACCTCCCGAAACAACCGTATCCGGTGAGGAGCTGCGTCAGGCGGAAGGTGAGGACGCCGTGGCGCCTATCTAGCCACTCCTCCAGGAGGGGATTTATTGCCGCAATTGTGGCGTGCCCATTATTGCGTTGACTTGGAAGTTTGATTTTCGGTACAGTTCCAAGAGACCGTAGATCTAAGTTTTTGATATCTATTTCAACTTGGTGCCTCCACGCGTTCCTGAGAAAAAGGGTCTTGACAGACAACGAAGTCATCCTTTAAGGGCTTTAATGTTTCATTTTGAGGTACAGAACCCTAAGACAGATATATTAACAGCCTGTTACTTTTCATGGCGTAACGGCTGAACGGATTTAAATGAAAGGCATACGGATATGCCAAGACCTGGGTTAGGACATAGAATACTCTGAATCCCGGTAGCACGTTCCTGTGGCATATTTTCCGACAGCAACGCGGGCGAAGCCGCGGGCAAAAGCTAGTTTAATAATATTTCAATAAATAATAATGTTAAACATGTTTTAATATTAAACATATGAATAATCAGCTAATAAGGTCTAACCACAAGGATACCAATTTATTATTGTTTATCACGCGTTGTTTGTACGCCGCGGCCGCTATTATTCATTTTACACCAAACACACTTCATGTACCATCTACATAGTATGAGTAATTTAAAATATTGACACTAAGTACTCAGTTAATGTGAACACTCAATATTACTGTTAACGATTAGTGGTGCTGCCACCTAACCGCTGACATAAACTGCGTTAGCAATTTATTTTCCAAACATGTAAACAAAATTAAGGGTTTTTTGGAAAAATAACTTTTTCTCAAACATGCTTGGAATATTAATAATCATAATTCGAACATTATTTTGACAACCTTCTTCGAGATAAATCGAAATTGTTGTACTAGTCAAAAACACGCGAGTAGGCGGCCGGCAATGTTACTGTGAAAATCTATAGCTGTCGTGTTTAGCAACAACAAATGAGTTCCGTTTACAAAACACTACCACTTCTATCACGTAACACTGGGCGAGCGATCTCATCTTTCTAGCGGTTTCAAACATCGTACCTTGATCAGGAAGATTGGTCCTTCGTCTCGTAAGATATCCTGGAGCCTGCTCAGCATGATGATAAATAATCAAAACGTTTTAAGCTATTTCATTTAACTTGAGGACAGAAAAGATAATAATAATTGCATTTGATAAAGAACCATTTCTAAGGTCATAAAGATCAGAAAAATCGAAGTTGCTCGACATGATACTCCAAATAATGTGCGTCAGTTTGGTCAGTGGAGTGGCGCCGCACTACGAGCGATCGCACCTCGGAGACAGAGCGTGCGATACCTTATCTTAATCGCGGATAAAACGCGTGATTAAGTCCGCCGTTGAATGTGCTACTTTTATCGCAGTAGAAAAGGCATTTTAATCTTCGGTAAGTCCCATAAATCATAGCGATAGGCAGTTTTGTATTATTTTTCCCTACGAATAGATATTTAAATATATTCGTGCACTATTAGGGATCTCGCGCACTAGCCGGCCACGACCACGACTAAAAAAAACTGTAGAAACCGGCTAGTTGGCCGTGGCGAGCAAGTGCGCGATTCGTATTGGTTTCTATAGTTTACCTGGTCGCTGCGACCAAAAGTCGTGGTCGTGGCCGTCTAGTGCGCGAGATCCCTTAGTTCGCCAGTCCTAATGAAGGTTTGTTAATACCTATGATTTTAGTTTTGAAGGACTGCTTGTTATGTCTTTTGCATGTCGAGTATTCGGCCATCAGGCCTTGGGGCCTACCGCCAGCTCAAAAGCAGTATTATTTTAATATTACTTCAGTGGGAGTGGGAGTGGGAGTGTCCTGTAGAGCTTCATCTTTTTCCCACACTTAAGTAATATTAAAATAATACTGCTTCATGAGCTGGTGGTAGGCCCCTTGGCACATCACTTGTTCGTCACGCGGTCCGACTTGTTCAAACACTGGCTATACTGGCAATGGTGCCGGCGACTATGACGCAAGTTCGCAGCGCGTTGCTCTCAAAATGTGCTTGTCTTTATTTGGTCAGCATGTCGCCGTTCAAGGTATCGATAGTGTTCATGCATACATTGAAACTAAATTGCGAGCCATTAATTTAGGTGCGATGACAGTATACGATCAGGGGGAAAACAAGATTTATGCTATTTAAGCATTGAAAAGACTTCTACCATAAAACTTGGGATCTCTATCTACAAAAACGGCAGCTAAAATGATGTGGTATAAATGAGACAAGACAAGCCTCTAAAAGAAGAAGTCTTCCTTTCGAACGAATGAACTCATTTATAAACGTTTCGCTTGTGATTTGAGTCATTCAAGTCTGCAAATTAATGTTCCGAAAATCCTAAACAACATCGAAATGAGTCTCTTTTCAAATTAAATCAAACTAAGTATCAATTAAGGACGTGATGAGTTCCCTCTGCAAACATGGTTGTCTTGTTCTTTTTGGCATGATATCTGTAATAAATAATAATAATAATCAATGTACAGTGTTACGGTAGAACAGCATTGTTCATGTGTGCTCATACGTCCGTGGCGGGCACGTGTCGTCCCCGCACGCCTTCGATAATCTGCACCGCTTTAATGACACATTTTTACTTTCATGCTACTGATTATGAGAAAACTACGCCAAATACCTACTGGGATAAATCACGTCGAGAAAGTACAGCCATCTATTTTGTTGAATTGGTCTTCGTTGTTCAAAGGTTTGAATAACATTGAGATTTGTTTTTTCTATAATTTAAAGTTGAAGCAAGTGCATTAGTCTATAATAAAGTTAAAGTTGCCTAGGTAAAAAAAGAAATTCTATTTAGTCCGTTTTTCAGACAGTAAAAAATATAGACACGTATTTTTTGCTTTATAAAAATATTATTATATTAATCAAAAATAACTTTAAACACGCATTAAAGTTGGGGAATGGGTGCTCGCTACGTCACAACGCAGTATTAAATCTAGTAAGGCGTGACGTCATGCCACATTTTAACTCAATGTATCGCCGTAATCTTTTGATTACTTACGTCAAAAAATAAAAAATACATGTTCAATATTTTTTAATAATCTACAAGACGGACAAAAAAAAATTTGGACACAGGTAGAGCGTACAATATCGGAAGGTTCTCAATTCCAGAAAACCTAGGACTTTTCAAAATAAGAAGCGATTTCCATAATATAAATACACGTAGTAAACATGAAATTGTGATACCCAAATTTAGATTAACTAAAACTAGTAAGTCATTTCTTATAAACGGTATCCGCTTTTATAACAAGTTGCCAAAGTCTGTTACAGAACTAAGCGATGGAAAGTTCAAAACCCACAACAAACGTGTCCTTATCAAAAAAATCTATTATAAGATTAAAGACTACGTTGAAGACAAGGAAGTCTGGCAATAATTCCTTCTGCACATGTGGCTTCCCTGGTACCTCATTAACGGCATAACAATGTAAATGTCTATTAACTGCTCCCAAATTACGATGTTTTTTTTTTTACCTACTTCATTGACATAATCTTTTCAGAAAATTGTAGGTATATAATCAAATTAGATTTGTTACAGCTGACTACAGCTGTATCATGCCACTAGGCAATCATGTCATTTGGTTTAAATAGGTCCTTATTTGTATTATTTTGTTTATCTTTTATATAGATTCTTTTCTTTTAGATTTTGTGAATGTGAGAACGTTGTAGGCTGTAGACTTGTGGACCATTTTCTATTTTACTAAGTACCTGGTACTTGTTGATAGGCCTACACTGTCCTCCCATACCTATTAACACTGTAATTTGAAAACACTGTAGAAACAATTTATTTTGAAAAGAGTAACCGTGGAGTTTCTTGCCGGCTCTTCTCCATAGGAAGCGACCAATTGGAGCCGTGCACCTAGCTTCTGACGTTTGATAAGTGCCCTTGTAGGTTTATGTGAAATAAAATATTTTGATTTTAGAACTGAGTTCCAATACTGGAGATCTGATTCCGGAATTTCGAAACTGGTAACTTTTAATTGTTTTGGTGTCTCTTTCTTCTCTATCTCTCTATTATTACTCCCATATTACTTTATTAGACATTTTAAACGGTAAAATCAACGAGGTTTATTCTACATTAAATATTTTCAATAAAAAATATACGATATTTGAATCGTAGTATGTATCACGTGTCACGAGTATATACTAGGCTGGCGCTTTACTTTGTGTAAATAATTTCATCACTACTGTTCTCAAAACGGTGAGGAAATCGGCATGTCCTAGAACCAAAAATTCGAAGACATGTGTGTGACACCTACCAACCCTCACTGGGCGTGCGTGGTAAATTACAACCCACTCCCTCTCGAAGAGAGGAGGCCTGTGTCCCAGCAGTGGGAACATTATACGCTGATTACGATGATGATATATGATAAGTTGATAACGGTAGAGCCCGCGGCGTGTATCTGACAGAAGCTTACAAGAGTTACAAGTATATTTTTTACCAACGAGTGTGGAGAGTGAAACACAAAAATACGCTCTGTATTTTCGTGTGCTGGCTACTTTTGTAACCGAATACGAAGTTCCCTCTCTGACCAAATGTTTGATTCTTTATTGTTCTTGAGCACACATTATCAGAACAACGGTTCCTCTCAAAGGAATAATTAATTATTGTTTATGTGTTGTTTTTATGCTATCTCAGTAGGTAAAAATAATAATGAACATATCAAAAATTTATGAATATCGGAATTCGATATTACTCCTCTCAACTCCGGAATTATAAAAATTGTTACGGAGTTACGAAATTCTGGAATGCATGCCTTAGACACAGGCCTATTATATCAGACGGATTGTTATGGATCGGAGTTTTTATTCATTGTTGCGTTTAACAAACTTAGGCGCAAGTTTTGTATCAAGTATAGGTACACATTTCAGTTGCCGCCTTCAAGTCTAGACAGCGAACCAAATTACCTCGAGGGTGCTCCCTCCCTCCCTTTGAATAATAAAGTCAACCAAAATTGCTTTTTCCAACCCTTTTGAATTGCAATAAGCTAGTCTTGGTGTTCACTGAGTTTAGGTAGAATCAGTATCTGCGTAATTATTCTCTTTCATACCAATGAGATAGAAGTAAGGACGTGAAATATGAACGCTAGTGTTTCTGCGCTCCGCAGCAGTTCGTACGCGCACGGTAATAAAGTGACGTAGTTACTGCAGCGGCCACTTCGCGACGTCCTGCCGCCGTCGCCAGTGGCCATTGTTCACTTATCAGTGGGATATAGATAGCGTCATGTTATTGGTTCCGATACGTACTTGCATGGACAAGGTGCTTAAACTTCAGGGGGTAGGATTGTAAGCGAGAACTGTAAACACCAGTGCTCAGTTAGTCACTTTAACGCCTTTAGCGAATTTTTGTGACTCATTCCAAGTACCTATATGTAACAAACTGCGAGCTAGACGCTATATGCGAGTTGTAGGTACGTCTGGCTGCCCCTGTCGACACTCGCCCGATCGATCCGAGCCTGTCTGGAAGTCACGGCGACCTACGGCATTTTAAACCTGTTTGTTAACTATCGCGTTTAATCGCGCACTAAATTTATAAGTCTGTAGTAAATTAATAAATCGTCACCGATAGCATTCCGCTGGCTGTCACGACAGTAGCACGGTACTGACTGTAGACTCTTAAACTGACATAGAAGAATACGTTTTGACGAGTGGGCATGCCACGCGTTTGTGTGCAGCATATATTATTAATTCAACTATATAAAAAAAAATGCATAAGTTTCACTTTGGTAAACAAGAACTAAGAATATCGTTCATCAATATCATCATTCAAGCGGCAGACGTCCACTGCCGGACACAGATAGACCTCCCCCTCGCCGCAACAGCCTGCGAGTTCCTGTGCCTCCCGGTCTCGGTCACATTGTGTCGGTTGTCATGGGTCTCTCGCGAACCTCCTCGTTTCTGATTCAATCACGCAGAGAAATTCCGAGCCCTTGGGGTGACTTTGAGCCTTCTTATCAGGGCCATTGTGAATGAACCATGTCCACAAAAGATGCTATACGGTATTTGGAACGAGATGATGTTGCGAAGGTTTCCGAACGCTGTACACATTTGAGACAATTGACCCTTTCACGAAGTAAGATTTCCCTAACTGGATAGTTTGTCCTAGGTAAACATCATCGTCAACAAGTTCGAGTGACTGTATACTGTCACGGGTGGAGTCTCTACACAGGAGTGGGTTCATGGGAATTTGATCATGGTCATCCAAAAGGACTTATCAGTTTTTAAGACTAACATGGTGGTTTGGTTATATATACATCGCGAGAGATAGAAGGCAAGCACTTATCGTCTTAATTCGGTAAGGATTGGTAAGAGTTGAGAGGCGATGTTCTTCAATGATCAAATTATACTCATAAGTTCATAACATATTTCGTAAAACAAGTTGTCTGCACGTGTTACTGAGGCACCTGCGGCTCTGGCGCGTCGCAGTCCGGCCCTCTAACCGCTGTAATACAATATGATCAGTTATGCAACTGCGCGTGCACAACTTGGGCGCGCACACCACACGCAGTGCGCACATTCCATGCCTTCATCTTATGATGAACTTGCGGAGCTCATGGCTAAACAGCTATTACGATTTTCGACTCAGATGCATCGATCTAGCGTTCGGAATGATGCGATGTCACTGCCTCATGTTGAATGGGTTCGTTGCATTTCGATTCATGATATACTTCTGTACATCGAAGAGCGCGTTGCTTCGGATCTGATCTGACACACGGATTAACCCTGTCAGACCAGCGTGGTTTACGGAAACAGCGGCGATATATATCATAGGAAGTTACTAATAGCGGGTATTAGTATCCACCCTCTGATATAAATCGCCGTAAGCTGCGTTCTGTTTGTGTATTCGCGCGCACATAGCAGTGAGCGTTGCTCCTAACGCGTGCGCCCATCGAGCGCGTCGTCTCATGGCGGCCGCGTTAATTACCATAAAGCCTTGTTAAAATACGTCGGCGCTCCGCGAGAGAAAGTAAACGAGAAATGTCCGGCTACTCGCTATATTGTCTAATGCCGCCTGCTGCCGCTACCAGCAGTACCGGCAGCATTCAAAACGGTTAACTATCATCGACTTCTAAAGAATAGTCAATTACAAATCTGGAAGAAATTGAATAAGAGATATTATCTACTGTGACTGTCGAGCAACAATCGTAACGAAGCTAGTTCCCGTTAAGCTGATAACAGTTACCTACTACAGCTAAAACTAATTGATCGCTGGTTCATTTCCGCGTTAGTCAAAAATGGAAAGCAATGTTTAGTTTGTATTTGTAACATTTAAGATTAAATAGCCACCCAGCCGTATTTTTTAGGGTTTTGTAGTAAACAAGGAACCCTTATAGTTTCGTCATGTCCGTCTGTCTGTCTGTCGGTCGGTCTGTCTGTCTGTCTGTCCGCGGTCTAGCTCCGAGACCCTTAGTACTAGAAAGCTGTAATTTGGCATAGATATACATATTAATTATGCCGACAAAGTGGTAAAACAAAATTATGAAAAACATTTTTTTTTAGGATACCTCCCATACACGTAAAGTGATGATGTTTTATTTTTCATTTTTTTATCCCACCATGTGTAGTATCATTGGAAAGGTATTTCAAAAACATTGTGAGTATGTTAAAACCATTTTTGAATTCAGACATTCGTTTGCGAAATATTAAGCTTTAAGGTGAAAATTTTTGTTAGATTCAAGTGTCCCCCCCCCCTGCCAGCTAAATGGTTGGTTTCACATATGTGAAAAAATTCACAACAGTAGTTTATATAACGAAATTAAAAGGAAAACTATCACAGCTAAGTAGGCTTTACTAGTTATCGAGTAATAATCGACCAACTTAACTTTGCAGTTGCAAAAACATGTTTTCCCATACATTCCGTATGGGAGAACATGTTTATCAACTACAAAGTTAAGTTTGTTTTTGGGATAAATTCATCCCAACTACGGAACCCTTCATTGTGCGTGGTCCGACACGCACTTGGCCGGTTTTATGAAATACACTTCTATCAATAATAGGAAATACAACTAAGAATCTCGGGAACTAGTTTACGTTGAGAAATGCATTCTATACGTAAACAAGTGAACCTGAGATTCTCCAGTTATAAACTTTGGTAGACTTGAGTTCCGAGCGGCTCGGCTCAGCTTGCGCACGCGCCGTCCCGGTGCCGTTACACGCGTGTTTACCTATCTTCGACAATTGGACATACAGGTGTCGCCGCAGTCGCGGTCCGCTACAAGTAATTGGACTAACACGGTGACGATGACTTACTTATCATTGTTGTACTTTGTGTATCGTTTGTAGGTACGAATATATTGGACCGCGCGTGCCTAATCATGGCAAAGTCACGACACTACCCGACAGTTTACTGGCAACTCTAAGCCAGGGAGATAATCTCATAAGTCTGGCTTTGTCTCTAAATAAATCATAATAAAGCTTAGGTAAATCGCTTAGCTGCATACATCAGAACTATCAGAGTGATGTCTAGTGTCTTCTATTCGTTTCCTTATTTATTGGTTGCTATTGCAGACGCTGACTACATTCAACGAAGTAGCCATTCACTAGTCTGCCACTTGAAAGACTTCATGCTGTCTGTCAATCGTTTCACGTAAACCGGGACGCACGCGACTGTATTCAGTTCAGTTTCATAGTATTTTGCGCCACATACATTTCCCTAAACAAACTAATCGAATGTCATGGAACCACTTCCATTATGCGCTCAAGTAAATTGTTCTGTAAATGGCTCTGTTTCATAACACAGGACCTCACCTTGGTGGCTTGGTCACGGTAGTTACACTACATAACAGTTAATTGCGACATTTTGGGAACGCGATATTGTCTGATGCAGGAAGCAATTAATTCGTAAAGGACATTTGGTTGGCGACGCGAATGCATTCCATGGCTCAGATTAGGTAATTCCGTAAATAATGTTGCAGAGCTCCTTATCTGGACAGACCGCTGCCGCGCACAATCACCCACTTCACCCAGTGAGACTAATGCCCGGTTGACGTTTTTATGAGTGATGCGGTCGATCAGCGAACTGACGGGCTTGCACTGTCTGTCACGGCTCACGGAGCCACGTCGTCGCCGGCCCATTCAATCAATATTGTCATACAGCGCACGTCACACGTGGTAATTGGTCAAACGAGGCGCTGTGGCACGGCCGCCACAGTCGGAACTAGTTGTAGCTAATTTTCAAATTTGCGCCCACGTTCTAATGTGTTTACCAATATGTTTTACCGGTTGAATAGTTAAGAACACACGCAGTTGCATTCTCACCATGATGGTAAATCAGAAGCATTTCCAATACTAATGAGCACAGGATTGCTTTGCTATCATCCATTGAAGAGTTTAATTTTATATCTCCGAAATTTATGTAGGTTTAATTCAACAACATTTAGATTTATCTGGTTTTGGGATAACTTCTGAGTGTTTGGGCTGAGTAAAAGCGAACTCTCCTATACTGACCGCGATTAAAATAGACCTGGGGACTTAAGATGATGTTCATCTGTAGAAAAGTATGTCAATCAGTGCCAACAGCAGCTGTAAAATAAAATAGAAAAGGAACAGTAGAGATACCGTTGAAGTAAGGATGTCGGAAGAGCGAGTGCTGTGAGGGGGCGGGCGGTGCGGGGGGCCGCGCATCATACATCACGTAGAGAGCAGCGCGCGCGGCGCTGACACGGCCAATCAGAGCGGAACGTTGATAACCGCACCAGTGTTTTTGTGCCATTATACCATTTCCGACGCTGCGCAGACGGCACTTCACGTGCTGCTGTTATATCAGCTCTTACATGCCGTCGCTCCACCTACGGCGGTGGTCGGCAAACTCATTAGTCAATAGAGCCAAATATCAATACTATCACGATTAAGATCCGATTAATCCCGTCTGTGGGTCCAAACTGTCTCAATAATACACTTTTCTAAATACTTAAACTGATATCCTCTTTCACTCCACAGCGCTTCCTAAAATGAACTTGCTGAGAAGTAGGATGCCTTCGGATAACTATAATATCATCATCATCATATCAGCTGATAGGTAATAATATGTTGAAGACATCTAACTTATTAACAAGTTAACCTTGGAAAACTGAAAGGTACAGTACTTAAATGATTAATTTTGATTAATGTCCTGTACATTTTTGGTGAAAATACTTCGGAAATAAAGCTTGAAATGTAGTGTAAATTTTGAATAAAACTTAATTATTTTGTTTAATGACCGATACCCCGACCCCCGCGCGTATCTACGCTTGCACTTATCGACATTTGTACAGGGGGCCTACCACCAGCTAATAAAGCAGTATTATTTTAATATTTCTTCAGTGTGGGAAAGAGATGGAGCTCTACAGGACGTATAGCTATAAAATAATACTGCTTATGAGGTGGTGGTAGGCCCCCAGAGCCGCACTCTATAGCCTAAGAGCCGCATGCGGCTCAGGAGCCGCTGTTTGCCGACCACAGACCTACGAGCTACGGCATCAACACGTTGACCTATTCGACGGGCGCGCGGCGTAATGATCTACACATCTACAGATGGGAAACTCACAGCTCTGCCGTTAGTGGTCAATTACTTTGGATACTTTAAGTAATCCAAAGGTTGAAGCATAGAGCGACATAATTATACTAATCAATGTTTTAAACAGAGAAAACTTTTTGATGCGACAAGACGTCCGACAGAAGTACAATTTAGATTTAAGATACAGTACCCTAATTGCGTAATACAACACAATCAGTTTCGATTTGAAACAGATTGCTAATCCATTGCTTCGTAAGTTGGAAAAAAAATCTGCTCAACAACGTAAATAACGCAATGAATGTTGTTGAACTGTCAAAATAATACAAATTAGGCATAATTGTTTACGAAATTAAGTTACGCAATTAGGGCACTGGTTGACATAAAAGACTCTGACGTGGTGACATTTGAAACTAAATATTTTACTTAATGCGGACACTACTTTGCCGACAAGTGCTCATTTTGGTTTTGATTTGAGTCAACTACAAGCAACGTTTTTTTGTTGCACATTTATTTTAACAATTTATTTCCCACTCGAAGTGACCTAAGTGCGATAGTGACGCCCTCATTTTTTCCAGACTTTTTTGCCAAGCTGTAAATGGTTATGCTGAAAAATCAGTTTGTAGTCCTCAGTTGTATAGATATAAATCGTTTTTATGCGATTATTCTGTATTTAACAACCATAGGAAATAGTTGAGTGTTACGCGCTATTCTGAGCGTCGAAACGTAATTTCATAGTAGATACTATGACACTAATGTTTTGAACGTCGCAGGGAATTGATAATACGGTGAAATCCTGATTGTTAACATTTTCGAAATCGTAGCCATAATGTCAGTGAAATTGGGACAGTTCCCTAAAGCACTGTATTGATCCACGACAATACATCGCATATCAATATTAGGCATACAACGCTGACGTCATAGTGACACTTTCGCGAGCAGCGTCTTAGTTACGAGCGGCGCGGGCGGCGGCGGCGGTTGAGAGCGGCCCTCGCGCCGCCATCGGGCCATGCTCATGACTTCATGAATAATGTTAAATGTAGTATGCGAGAGTTTATCGCCGATAGCACCATATCAGATACAGCTTTATCACATAATGTACTGCTGACTAAGCCGCTAACTCTCGCAAGGACGCATGATTGATTTGGAATACCTACCTCCTACCTCTGCTATTTTGCACTGGATTAACTTTAGAAACCAACTAAAAATGAGTGCCTAATTATTATTATCCGACTACGGCGAAGCAAAATGGAGGGTTATGATTTTGACCGGTATGTATGAATGTATGTATGTTCATCTGTTCCCTCATAACTTCTAAACTACTGATCATAATTTTATTTGACAATGAGGTATCGTTAGAAGCGTCTTGATCGTCCACTGGTTATAGGCCACGTGACGTTACATTGAATCTGGCGCCCTCAAGATAATAAAGTCGCCGTGTTGGGTATCAAATGAAAGGGCTTAGTTAACACATTTCAAAAAAATATGTTATATATCCAAAATAATTTAAATAAAAAAAAAAGTTATAAAACGAACGCCCAACTACGACAAAAAAGTCATCTAAAAAGGTATAAACAAGACATCACAGACAGACAAATTAAAAATCCGGAGTCAGACGTGTTAAGGCACGTGTAAATTGAAAAATTTACGTGAGACTCCGGATTTTTTATTTATCTGTCTGCGATGTCTTGTTTATACCTTTTATTGCGCTAATCAGGAGAGAGATCCAAAGTTGAGCGTCCCGGTCAGTCCGTGCTACTATTTAAGAAACGATGCCTCCTGTACGTGTGAATCATAGATATAAGACAGAAGGTGTGAATGCATATCATGTTGCGACGTGAGGCTGGTCTCGTGTCCGATTGCTTGCTATGGAGTCATCTGTGGGTTATTTGAAGTGTTATTCAAATTCAAAATATTTTATTTCACATAAACCTATGAATCCTCAGAAACTAGGTGCACGGTTCCAATTGGTCGCTTCCTATGGAGAAGAGCCGGCAAGAAACTCCACGGTTACTCTTTTAAAAATAAATGGTTTCTACAATGTTTTCAAATTTGTGTTATTAGGTATGAGAGGACAGTGTAGGCTTATGAACAAGTACCAGGTACTTGGTAAAATAGAAAATGGTCCACAAGTCTACAGCCTACAACGTTCTCACATTCACAAAATCTAAAAGAAAAGAATCTATATAAAAGATAAACAAAATAATTAAAATAAGGACCTATTTAAACCAAATGACATGATTGCCACTACCGCTGTAACAACAAACACGATTTGATAAAAAAAGAAAAAGTAAAATAAAATAATCATCGTAATTTGGGAGCAGTTAATAGACATTTACATTGTTATGCCGTTAATGAGGTTAAGTTTGGCAATAATTCCTTGTCTTCAACGTAGTCTTTAATCTTATAATATGCTTTTTTGATAAGGACACGTTTGTTGTGGGTTTTGAACTTTCCATCGCATAGTTTTGTCACAGACTTTGGCAACTTGTTATAAAAGCGGATACTGTTTATAAGAAATGACTTACTAGTTTTAGTTAATCTAAATTTGTGTATCACAATTTCATGTCTATTACGTGTATTTATATTATGGAAATCGCTTCTTATTTTGAAAGTCCTACGTTTTTGCAAACTACAAATATTTTCTAAGATATAAAGAAGACTGAGTCAGTCTTAGATTATATATAAGGAGTCAGTATATCAATTTCTTTGAATTTATTAATAAGGGACTCACGAGGACTAATTTTGTATTTCGGGCTAATGAGTGGTACGGCCACCGATCCTCCGCCGTAATGAACAGTTTAATAACACGTTAGAAAAAGCGCATGAGAAGCTCCATGTTTCTGTATGCATCAATTTCTTCACATCGTATTCAAATAAGTTCGTGCATCATTGCAGTTTAGCAACGTATTCCTTGACTTGGGTTATTGCATTCAGTTAAGACATGGGACACCCAACCACCTGCACACCGGATCCACGCGATGGATGACCCAATCCCTCTGACAAGAAGTCGTGAGTCCCAGCAGCAGTAGGAACATTGCTGTCGATTATTTTTTAATAAGGTTAGAAACTGCTAATGTCTTTTGATACTAATTCATGTGAACCGCACACGCGAACTCTTCGTTTGGATTGGACCTCGTTTTCGTGGTCATTTGACATTGCTTTTCATTTAAGGTGACTTGCACAGTTACGTATAATTTGATGATGCAGGTTATGCTCGCTCCACTTCATTCGTGTTCAAATATTAATTTACCAAGGTCGAATCGGTTTGCACATGGTGATAAATGTCATGAAGCGACAATGAATAACTGCTGTTCTTGGCATTTAGTGACAACGTGTTGGGTTACAGGACACGTTGCTTAAATTCCTACTTGTTAACGTGAGCTCTTTGTTAATGATTCGCTGCTTGAGCTATTACTATTATAATAATGTGTACAAACATACGACGCGACGGTGTGAATGTATCGGCGCGTGAGAAGTACGCGCGAGACCGGGCGGCGCGGGCGGCGGGCGGTGGGCTGACCTCTGCTCTCAGACATAATCTCGCTCGTCAAACCGCTACGTCATGGGGATGCCTCAGATTTCACTTTTATCTGAAAATCCTCACATAACATAAATAACATTTAATAGTAACTGTAGGTAGTGTGCACTTAGATAGCTTGTTTGTTTAATATTAATGCTCTTAATTAAAATCGATGATTTTTTGTTGTGAATAACCCTTCTTTTTGATTCGACGTAGTCGGGTAAATAGTATACAGTCGTCTAGTATTTCTACACGGTCATCTTTTATTCGATATTTATAGCAACTCAGTTCGACCTCTGTCACCTCAGCAATTTGGTGCTAAGAAATAATGATTGGGCAAAACGACAATTTGCTTAAAAATATATACTTGCAATACATATTTTTTACTCAAACTTTACTAGATTGAATATTTCAATCCAAATGCAAGTTTCCGTGAAGCGATACTTCACGGGCTTCACTTTGTGGTAGCGAGTTCAGGCGCAGTGACATGTTGAAACCACAAATGTTGATGAGCTCCCGTATATATCGCACGTGTCTACTCAATATAATCCGCTGACGTTCAACAACTATTACAAAACTGGACGCTTGTGTTCCAGTTGCACAAACTGACATAATATAAACATCGACTGGTTAGGAAAAGTTACACTGAGATAAGCTTTTAATATTTCTAAAAAAATCTCCGCTGGAGCGCCTGGAGTCGCGATTCATTTGTATCTTAGTTTTGTTCGAGTCTATGCAGTCGTGTGGAGTTTACATGAACAAACAAAAAGCTGGGGAGCAGGCAGCGGCGCGCGCGCACCTTATGTGAAGTGTACAGGCGGCGCTGCGCATCTATCCGCTCTCACCGCCGTACGCTGGGAACGCACTTTTTTGGCAGCCCACCGCTATTGTGGAGCGCTCGGAGCGTTCCGCAGATGCGTTTTTGACAGAGTTAGAAAGCAAAGTTAAGTATTAGTATAATTAGTTACTAAACACGTTTCCTTATGCGCCATCGCCATGGAGAATGTATCTCGTGACGACAACCGAACAATTTTTGCGGAATACTATCACGTCGGCTGATGATTCGCTACAGGAAGCGTCCGCTCTGACTCACCATGTGTCGCTGACAAATGTCTCCAAATTACTTGTTAATACTTATCAATATAATCCTGAAATACTTGCTTGTTATGTTTGTCATTAATCGTAATATAAATAACATGGTGTCTATCAGATAAGTAAGTCGTGTCGTGAGGGTCATTACAAAATATATAAATAAAATCTCGAGATAAGAAACAAAATTAAAATAATTATAGGTAATAAAAAATGTATTTCACATTTGTAGGCAGGTTACGCCAATAGGGCAGGACTAGCAGGACGTCTACATTCGTAGGTAAAGCATTCTAAGTAATTCATTATTAAGTAAGCCAACGATGTGACAGGTGGTTCCGCTTGACTTCGTGGTTTTTTTTTTTGGGTATACTTCTTCCGCTTTGGGTGGAGCGGGAGGGTGTCTCACTCTTACTGACTAAAACCCACCCATGTTCCTTCGGTTGCCCTGTTGCCAGGGGCCACGATCTCCCTGTTGGTTTTCTTCGCACCCCCAGCAGGCATCGGCCCTAGCGGACCCCGTCAATTCTGCTGACATGTCTTTGAGGCGCGCGTGGAACACAACGCGCCGTCGACCCGGGCTTGGTCCTTATCGGACGGCGAGCTACCCATTGCTCACCATCCGCAAGCCCGCGCCTACTGGTGGTCTGTGGCCGGAAATCGGCGTGCGATTTCCGACGCCCAGGGCGTTTCCTCCCGCCTTATCCTGAACAGGAACCTCCCGAAACAGCCGTGTCCGGTGAGGACCTGCGTCAGGCGGAAGGTGAGGACGCCGTGGCGCCTCTCTAGCCACTCCTCAAAGAGGGGTCTTATCGCCGCAATTGCGGCGTGCCCAAACATCATCATCCTTGTTTTCGATCTTTTCTACAAGAGGCATGTTTAACATGTCCAGCACCTCCTTAGGCCAATTAAATTTTTTGGCCGCCTTAAGTGGTAATTTTGCCGTATGTGCGGCGGCGCGGAAATCGGAATCGGAACAGCTGATGGTATTCTATTAAAAACCTACATTCGTTGGTTAGTGCGAGCCCAAAATCTTAAATATAGACAAGAGCATCTTAACACAGTACAATGTGTGCAATTAGTGCGCAGATAGCAAGTGGTCCCGTTAGGGGCGCCGCGCCGCACCACTTCCAAACTCAGAAAATCCGTTTTCATACATTACATATTATATTTATCGCAACAAGAAACCAAAGTGAGGTGAATGACAACAACAACAACCTTATTGAAAAGAACGCCGGAAAACAACAGTATAAGTAGCCAAATATATTTTGTTGAAGGAAATAATATTGTTATCATGTATCGGCAGCGGTTCTTGTTCAATGGGATGTTCACTGACAAGTTCAGCACCCTAATTGCGTAATACAATGCACAAACCATGTTTTGCCAACATGGGTAGGGTATACCTAGATGTTATACATGTTTTGATAATCTTCTCCATGCTCTGCTGTCACTTGGGCATGCAAAATTTAACACATAAATTACAAATAACAATCTACTAT
The DNA here is from genome assembly GCA_963680765.1 of Agrochola lychnidis. Classification (NCBI taxonomy): domain Eukaryota; kingdom Metazoa; phylum Arthropoda; class Insecta; order Lepidoptera; family Noctuidae; genus Agrochola; species Agrochola lychnidis. The sequence goes on along the minus strand of OY796850.1, from coordinate 971,973 downwards.
CAAAATACCATGCTGAATAACAATAAATATTACTAAATTATTAACTTGGAAAATCATTTTAACCATTTTATTTTTCAATGTCAAGTAGTATCTAGTAGTCAATAATTAAATAAATGTCATAGTAAATAGTGAATAAATAAATAAAAGTCCCAGATAAATAATAATTGTGAGTTATGTCTTTTACTACATTCAAATCCAAGAATTTCGTTACATCTACTTCTTTAATTTTTGTTCTAGCATAATTCATGTTTATGTCTGTTGGTGGATTAGTTCTGTTTCTGAAAATTATGAAATTAGTTTTCTGTAAATTAATTAGACGATTGTATGTTCTTAACCAATCGACACTGCGTACTAATGTGGTGTTAATGTCATTTTCCAATAATGCATAATCTTTGTTACAAAACAGGACTGTACTGTCATCTGCAAAAAGAATCATTGGAAAGGCTACGGTTTTCGAAAAATCATTAATGTTAATTAAGAATAATATGGGCCCTAGGACACTGCCCTGTGGTACGCCATATGTCACTTGTACATAGTCTGAAACATGATCAGTTTCTTGCTTTTTAATAGAATAAAAATTTCGTCTTTGTGTTATATGGTCCACATAGTCGAACGCTTTGGTTAAATCCATGTAATGCACACTGGTACCCTTTTACCAATACTTTTACTTATTTCTTCAAGAAATTTGTAAATTACTTTATTTATACTTTTATTTTTCCTAAAACCCATCTGTTAGTCGACTAATATATTAAATTTTTCTAGGAATTGGTATACGCTATTATAAATATTTTTTTCGAGAACTTTGGAGAGTACCGGTATTAGGGCAATTGGTCTGTAACATGATATCATGCCTTTATCATCTTTTTAAAGAATGGTTTGGTGCTATGCTCTATGCAGAGATTTAAAATATGGCAAAGTACTTACTTAAAGTGCTAACGTATTTCACTATTTTAGTAGCAATGCCATCAAAGCCGGTACTGTTTGTATTTTTGAGGGATTGTATAATCTCGTGGACGTCAAATGGTGTAACAGGATTTAAAAATGTTAAATTATTTTGTGAGCATGTCGGTTTATGTGTATTGGTACTAGTAATGTTATTAATTGATGTCATAGGTCTGACTTGGTTAATAAAAAACTTATTAAAATTGTGAGCTATGTCAATAGGATTTTTAATTATATTCCCCTCAAGTTTTATTTATTTATTAGACCAGAAATAGTAAATATATAACACAATTTGTTTTAGCTACTTAAAATTATTATGCTTAAAAGTAATTCAGTAACTATTCTGTCCAATTATTTAGCATCTGCTGCCGAACTAGGTTTATAACCTGTGTTTCCGCATGCAGAGCCTCAAGCCCTTGGAGTGGATATGCGAGTATGAGCTTACGAACAAAAGGAAACAGTTTATTTTAAAATATGAACTTATGAATTTAATTTACTTTAAAAAGAATGAAAGGGTTGCTGTCCTCTGGGTGTGTAAGGTGAAGGAGGTGAATGTATGTATGTGAGAGGGTGTGTAGAGAATTAAATAGATTTAGCTAGTAGATTCTTTTATAGTGTCCATAGGAATGTAATTCTTTGAAATGTTCATCTTGCTTTTGTTAATGACACAATCTGAATCATTTTGAGACAGATTGCTAATGCTAATCCATTGCATCATAATTTCGAAACCAATCTGCTCAACAATGTAATGAATGTTGTTGAACCTTCAAAATTAAACAGATTAGTCTTAATCATTTACGAAAATGTGTTACGTAATTAGATAGCTGGCCTCGGCAGTGTATAGGAACTAGACTTCTGCAAGTAGTTGTTTGTATGATGGTGACGCAGGCGGCGGTGCTGGCGCGCACTGCTTGTCACAACAGCGTCGTTAGGTAGGTACTGCTCTCTGATATTGACGCTTTTTACTCGTCTGCTCGAGGAAGCAATACAGCTGGTTGTACACGTCATGTATACCATGTAGGTACAGTCCATCAGTCGCGACAGCTCGGACGAAATGCGGGCTAATTGTGCAATTAGGAAACTCTGTACCTACTGTCTATGTATACAATATCGTCACTTTTACATACAGCTTTAAAATTAATTTATCTATTGGTAGTTGGTGCAACATCAAGAAAGAAAACCGGCCAAGTGCGTATCGGACAACGCACAATGAAGGGTTCCGTCGTTGGGATGAATTTCTTTTTTTCATTTTACTACTTTGTCAGCGTGATTAATATGTATACCAGTGGCGAGGCTAGAAATTTCGTAGAATCCTTCCTACGAAATTTCAAGCCGAGGAAGAAATTGTTGTTCTTTATAATATGTAGTCGTGCAATTACGTCAAAACTAATAAAGGAGATGTTTCATTTTTTTTTTTTTCATTTTTTACATATTTGTAGGTATTTCTGGACGAAAATGGCTAGCTGTCGATGATCGTATTTCTCCTGACAAACGTCAAACATTTTCGGTTTTTATTTTGTGCCCAAAAAGTAGTATATATTATGGAAAAAAAACAGTCTTAATTGTATGTAGGGATTCGTTTCCCAGGTTTTCTAAAGTGTACATGTTATGGCCGGAGTCCCATACAAAAATGAAACGTCTCCTTTACGCAAAAATTTAAATGATTCCTTTACTTTACTGAATTTAACACCATCTGTCGTCAAGTAACAGAACCATAGATCAAAATCAATCTGCCTAGCCTTTTCCCAACTATGTTGGGGTCGGCTTCCAGTCTAACCGGATGCAGCTGAATACCAGTATTTTGTAGCGACATGTAGCGAATGCCTATCTGACTTCCACAACCCAGTAACTGGGTAATACAATACCCCTTGGTAAGACTGGTTGTTCCTTTTGGGCTTCTGACGACCCGTAAAGACTGTCAAAGATCCACGAATGACAGCCGGGACCAACGGCTTCGTGCTTTCCGAGGCACGGAGGAATCTCGATATGTAAAGATGGTCACCCATCCACGGACTAACCCCGGCAAGCGTAGCTTAACCTGGTGGATCGCCCTGTGCGGCTGTTATTACTTAGCCACGAGCGTTAACGTTTTACAGAAATAAATTAAACTTCAAATTTTACTAATAATTTAAAATTATTATTGGAATTTAACGAATCAAATAAAATGAATTGAACAAAAGAAAATAAAATTAAATTTCTCTTAAGTATCTCGTTCTCGCCGAGGCATATTTCTATGTCTGTCTCAGCCATAACCCAATAGATCAATAGATAGCGAGTTACTGTCGTCCATATCAAGCCATGTCACGTGACCGTAAGTGACGTCAGGGCGGAATCGCTATTGTATGAATTTTTAGTTCGTGATTATCACGGCCTAGCGCCCCGGCTTATTTAGAACAATTTGTGTTGTTGTTGGAATTCAAAGCCAAGAACAGATTTTTTGTTGTTTGAATAATTATTATAGGGTATTAAATACCTGTAGTATTTATATCGGTAATTGTAGACACTAGTGAATGTTATATTTTTCAATGGTGGTACGTGGAAGTTACTCTTCCGATCGTCCGAAGGGAAGTCGATAGGAAAGGAGTTGTGTGTGTAGTTGCCGCGCTACGCCTCTGATGTATACCCATGCATTCATTAGTTTTTTAGTACTAACAGTTTCTGAGCTAAGTCGCGGACAGACAGATAGACAGACATGGCGAAACTATAAGGGTTCATTGTTGACTACGGAATCCTAAAAATGCAGTAATCATTGTATATTTCAATGAAAATGACTAACTTGACAGTAGCCTACACGACACACGACGTGCTTTAGTTAGTGCCGTGCGAACCGGACGAAGATCACGTGAAGTCAGTCCCGGGATACCTACATTTTATGATTCTTGTAAAATTGGTTGCTGACGAGATCAATTGCTTTTTCCTAAGCGCTGGCCCTGCCGTCTGCACCATATGATCTTTCTGTCATTGCAAATTCGAATAATTACTATTATGAATGCGTAGTTCAGCTAGTAGCTACGAACTTAACATGAACAAAAATCAAACAGGAAAACTACATAATTCCATACCTACCTCTATTTATGCGGAAAACAACATGCCACATACGCTGCTCGAGTAATGTGGTGCTGGAGAACAAACAACCAGCGACCCAGTACCTGACTGTAACTAAGTGAGCTTGGGCACCTTACCAATTTAATTGAAGCTATATTCCATTTGAAATAAGATTAGATATTTAAACAAACCTTTTTTACAGTCCGCTCAACCGATTCTGACTTCTGTACCGTAGGCATAAGGATGGCATTAAAAGCAAAAAAGTGGTTACAATACCAACTGTTTACTGCAGCTGCCATTTGTCATGCCACCAACGCAATAGAAGTCAAAATCGGTTGAACGGACTGTAAAAAAGGTTTTAGTTAAATGTTTAATCTTATTTCAAATGGAGTACATAGTGTAAATAGATCTAAATATTTGCGTCGGGTCGACCGCGTGACACGCTCAATATTTGGTCTGCAAATACTTGCCGTGTTTTACACACAGATTACACTGCTATAGTATACTACTAATATCGGTAGACAGCTCTGATTCACAGCACTTGTATTTATTAATTCAACCGATAAATTATTTATTTGGACACCAAACGATGTGGGATACTCCAGGACTCTTATGGAATCCGCAGCAGCTTAATAACGATAGAAGGAGAGGAGACCACTATCTCTGAATATTATTTGTAACTTATCCAAAATAGCTTTAATTGATCTACCATATTTCAATTTCAATCTATTACATTTCAGTAGGTACCATCATTCAATTAAAACAACTCACAATTGGCATAAAACAATACCAGGTTGATGTGTAGTTGCAGCATTCATCGACTAGCAAACCGGTTGCGCTTACACCGGCGTGTCGAACAGAGCAACCGAAGTGCAGCGCGGGATGTGTGTGCCTGGGCGAGCGCAGCCGCGAGCAGACAGGCGCGACGCGACACCGGTACTTGTTCTACCGTGCAGTTTTCTTGGAAATTGTTTTGTTAGAGTCGCGTCGCGCCAGTCTGCACGAGGCTTGAGGCGAAAAAACGAACGAGAGCAGAGTGCGCGGTCGCCAGGTCGCTACCTGTCGTGGTCGCGAGGTTGCCACCTATCGCGGCGACATTAGCGGCCACTGGCGCCCAGCAGGTCAACTCATTTATGACCATAGAGAGGCCTTGATTCAACATTCCCGAATGAGGAGAGCACTTTAGCTTAGACGCCCTTGTTTGTTATTGTCTTGTTTGTTAGCTATCTGCAGAATCTGCATTTTAAGAAGCCTCTGTAAAATGTATTAGTTTTACATTTGCTTAAAGTTATGCAATGCATATAACCCAAGCGAGTTGATTGGTAGAATATAAAATGCAGAGGTGCGATTGGCGCGATCACAATTTCAATATTGATCATAAACTCTCAACGCTGGCGCTGTGCTATTTGAAAGGATTCACATTTACGTATGGAGCAGCGTATTGTTAGAACATTGGAAAGCAATAAAGTTACGAGTGGTTACGACGGCGACCGACCGCTCATCCATAGTAATGAGCTTTGGCCGCGTGGGCTCGCAGTGAAAGCAATGTCGCCGCGGGTCAGTGCTCAGCGGCCACAGCCGAGCTCAGCCACGCGGATGTTAGACAACACTATCATTTACAAGTCAGTCATCAATCGGACTATTTCGTCGAATAGATTGCAAAGAGCGGCGCTGCGCTGGCAAGAGCACGCTGTCGTAGTGTGGGCTCGTTAACATTCCGCGGTGGAGACGCGGCGCCGGCGCAGGGCACTTTCCAGCGGAAACGATCTTGACGAAATCGAGAGTGGCATTCGATTCGGGCATGTATCGACCGCGCGCCGCGCCCGCCGGTTTCTCCCGGCCACACATAGCACCATCTTTCGCTATCACTTTCACCGTTTGTAGAAAATTATTTTTATATTTGCATATCGAATGTTGCGTAATCGACGAGCGCTTCATGGTAATCTTATACCGCGGTCCGCGGCCAGCTGCTCGATGGCTGCCAGCCGGAGCCGCTGAACGCCGCACTGAACCGTGTAATGGCCGCAGCTCGAGCGTGCGATATTGCTCCGCACATTACTGCAGACGGTAGATTGAATGCGGTCAAATGTGAAATTGCTGTTCTTAGCAAAGAGAAGCCTATGTATAGGGTCAATTTGTAATTAAAGTTCACAGTGCGCCTAGATCCCGACTAAATTTAGGAATTATCCGTACCGTAGTAGGTAACTAGCTAAGCGCTCATATCCGCACAAGAAATCTACATTGATAACATAAATATATACCTGTATTAATACAATGAATAACACGGCTCAGTATCATCTATCGCCGATAACGACGGTATGTATGCGAGACTCGGAAATTGTTTATATTTGCAACTCCTGATAAGAGAGCACAACGTCCTCAGAATACTTCAATAAGGTGACACATAACATGTCACATCGCTGATCGTACGGCGGGCTGCATCAATTGGGCTGCGTCATGCCTAATGAATAACACTTCTTTCGAAGGTGTGTAATGACAGTATCATGAAGGCGACGGGTTACTGACCTTGATTCTGTTCCGGCGGCTGGCTCGCAACACGATGCCGTCGTTCTCGATGTAGTCGGGCACCTCCTTGCGGTTGGAGAAGTTGAACACCACGGACGTGGAAGCGGGCGGCGGCGCGCGCGGCCGGCGCGCCTGCGCGGGGCTGCCGCGCGCCCACATGGCGCCCCCGCCCGCGCCCTCCACACTCTTCTTCTCCCCGGAGCCGCTCCACGCGCGCTCAATGCCGGCAGCACCGATCCGGGACACAGCTACTTTGGTTTCTGACACACGATCGCTGCCCGCGTGCCCGTTCACGAGAGGTGCGGTGGTCGTGTCCGGCGCCGCTTTAGTTTTCGATTCCGGGCTGGGGCTGCGCTGGGCGAGCGCGGGCGCGGGCGGCGAGGACGTGCGCGCGGTCTCGGGCGGAGGCCGCGGGATGGGCTCCACCAGGGCCGCCGGGGGAGGCTCTCGTCTCTCGGCACGCGCTGGCGGACTCTGCTCGCTCTCAGCTGGCGGCGGTGGGGAGGGTGACACGAGCCTTGTACCATGCTCGGGACTCTTCTCATCGATCTCCTCGACCAGGTCGTCGGTCGCAGTGTCGGTGGCGCGCGCCGGCATCGGACGTATGACGCCTACGCGACGCGCACGGCCCACTAGGACCTGATTAGTAGCCGCCAGCGGTGGCAAGTGCGAAGCTGCGCGAGGAGCTTCGAACGCGTAGCGCACAGTGGATCCGGCGCGGGCTATGCCGTCGAGCGCTGCGCGGGACACCGGTCGCGAGCTGGCGGGCTCCGGCGAGCTCTCCACTTCCTCACTAGCGGCGGCGCCGACCGGCACGGGCGATAACGCTTCAGTCGGCGGCAACGGACTGGGTGTTCGGGGGCTGAGCGGCGGTGCGTCTGATGATTCACGAGGTTCCGGCGTTGAGGTCCGCGGACCTTCGAGTCCTCGCAGTACGGCAGAAACGCGGGCAGCTGGTGCGGCACGACGTGTCGGCGCACTTTCAAACTTGCGTAGGGTCGAGCGGACTACGTCGGGAGGCGGACGTTCGGTTTCACGCAACAACGGGGTCGGACGTCGGGGAGGGCGCGCCGAGCGAGGCTGCGGCGGAGGACGCGGCGCCAGCGGCGGCGGAGGCGACGGCGAGGGAGCTCGGGGCTCCTCGCGAGAGTCCAGGCGGCTCAGCGCATCCACGGAGCGTGCTCGCTTCACGGAGTCGCGTCGCGCGACGGGCGCGAGGGGCGCGGGCGGCACGGTCACGGACGCGGGGCGCGGCGGGCGCAGGGCGGTGCGCGGCGTGGGCGCAGGCGGCGGCCGATCGTCCAGCAGGTGCTCGAGTGAGGCGGCGCGGCGCAGCACGGAGGGGCGGCGGCGCGGCGCATCGCGCAGTGCGAGGCTGAGGTAGCGCGACTTGAGGCGCTTGACGATGCCGGGCCCGTAGCGCAACTCCTCGTCCTCCTCGCAGTGCGGAGGCGGGGGTGGCGGCGGCGGCTGCGGCGGTGGCTGCGCCGGGCGGCTGCGGGCGGCGCGTCGCTGCAGCAGCTCGCGCTTCCACTGCGGTAGCGCTCCGTTCGACATGCCTGTGCATACCGCATCACCAGGGTTAGTGGATGCCATACAACTATGAGCAGCAGTAAAGTGGTTCAAGGAATCAAGAGTATGATTCACTTGGAGACATTACAACAGCATTATCAGATTATTAAAAAACTTTTGAAATTCAAAGTTCGTGTTTCATTATTTGATTTTGCTGATTTCTGAAAAAACCCGTGCTACCAAACCCAATAATTTACCAACGTTTTATTTTTAACCAGCTACAATAACCTCATCAACTAAATTTATTCAGATTTATCGCTTTGCAAACTTTGGAGGTATGGGGGGGGGGACTTATATTACCTACATAATTTTAATTCAATTCTTACAGGGTTTCTTCTAGGGATCAATACAAGGCGGTATTTGTTTGATTGGGACTGATACCTAGTTTTGATGCCTATGGCATTAAGTCCACTGTACATCTTAAAGTATTAAATAAATAACAAGGGATTTTTCAAAAACCTAAAATGCAGTGCTACATAGTTTTCTCAAGCCCTGGAATCATGAGCTTAACCATAACTACTTTGATCATTTTATTTACTGCGTAGGTATTGTACTTATGTTTTATTAAGTATTTTTCTGTTACTAGCATTATGTGTCCACTAACTAATACGTGACAGAACTGGCGCTCTCATTTGTCATACCATTACTAAAAATGAAATGTGCTAAATGAACATGGTGACAGATGAGACATTCACATACCTATTTAGTTATTTAGGTTGAACATTGCAGTTATTTTAATTTAATGTAGGTACTCTTTGTTTGTCATGTACTGTGAACTGCATGCACATAATTTACACTGTTTTTACATGTCAGTGAGTGATTCGTGTCAAACAGGTACATAATCATCAATATGGTACAATCATTGGCAATCATATTTGAAAAATGTATTGCAGTTTCCCTAATAAATAAAAGTCTGGGTTCATAGATCTTAAAATAATAATATTGAAATATTACAAAGTAAGAGATAAAAAATAGAATACATAAATCCTGCATTTACTTACACAACTAAATCAGTTCAACACACTTTTGTCTACAAAATTTTAATTCTAAATTGAAATCACTCCATCATTGGATAAAAAACTTAATACTTTCAAGAAATAGACTTGTATACAATATTGTAAGAGAATAGTAAAACTCTAAGAAGTCAATGATGACAACATTTTATGAAACAAGTTTACAAAACAATAATGATGTGAGTGAGACTGCTCTCAGCAATGACTGAGCTACTGAGACTAACCATACAATAAAATCACACAGTCACTAGTAGGAAAAGCCATTTGTAACTCACAGGAAATATGTATTCATTTAATATTATTTATAGCAAGTTTTATCAGTTTCACACTTGAGTTTCCCTAACGTTACCCCTAAGTAAACTTAAGTATGTATTTGCACATACTTAAATTTACTTAGTTCTCTCTAGTTGCAGTAAACATACATTATGAGAATGACATGCTTTATTTGCATTGCAAAACAATGAGATATTACACTTGCATCAAAAATACAGCACAGGAAGGGTTAACATTATAAGCAGTGGTGTACCACTGCAACGTTGTTGGTTAGTTGTCCACTCAGAACTATGCAGGCTTTATAACTGCTACATACAGAAGATAACTGCGAGACTTACCAAAGTCCTGGGAGGACTCCAGGATGGTTTCCACCATCATCTTGAGTCGGCCGCACCAATCTTAAGCAACTGAATGGAGATGCAAAATAATAAGTTAAGCTTTATAACATGCTAATGCAAGAACTGAATAAAAAACGCATAGATTATAGTATAATTCTGGTGAATTTTTCATGTGGGACTTCAGGGTAAACACCAAAACTATGATATTATAAAAGTAAAACTGCACTTCAAGGTTTTTGAAAAAGCTCTTTGTTAAGCTAGGAAGCAGTCCCAATCATTGTGGCAAACAATACATCACTCAGTTGTATTACTTCCAGCGGTAGTGATGCTGGTTACAGTTGTATTACTTCCAGCGGTAGTGATGCTGGTTACAGTTGTATTACTTCCAGCGGTAGTGATGCTGGTTACAGTTGTATTACTTCCAGCGGTAGTGATGCTGGTTAGGGTCAAATCCTTGAAAGGAATGTTGTTTTAAATTGCTATTACATTTATTTTGCCATTTTCCTTTTATAATTTCTCCATATTAAAGTTTGTAGTTTGCTTTATTTATCATAGTTTTAGTTTTCGCCCTGGACTCTCATCTCAGGCATTCACGTTGATTAATACAGGATGTATCGACAAGGTGTGCTTAAATTTAAGGGTGTGCTACCTACCATCCAACTGAATAACTTTCTCCATGGGGCCAACATCATAATCCAGAATAAATTATCTGCCGTCCCATACATTTGGGTTGAGTATATATTGACGTTTTAAATGGGACAAATGAGTTTTTTTATCGATTACGCTGATGGTGCCATGGAGAAAGTTGTTCAGTTTGATGGTCTGTACCATACCCTTAAATTCGACCACACCTTTCTGATACACCCTGTATAATGAGCTGTCACAAATAATAATGAACCACTTTCATCTATACTCCATTTGAAATAAGATTAGACATTTAACTTAACCTTTTTTACAGTCCGTTCAACCGATTTTGACTTCTTTTGCGTTGGCGACATGACAAATGGCAGCTGCAGTAAACAGTTGGTTTGTGACCACTTTTTTTGCTTTTAATGCCATACTTATGCAAACACAATAGAAGTCAAAATCGGTTGAACGGACTGTAAAAAGGTTTGTTTAAATGTCTAATCTTATTTCAAACGGAATATAGTTGAGCACCCATTCTTGTCTGTTTAACACTACTTTAGGGAGTTATAAAAATGTGATGATTAATATATTTTGTTGTTGAATTGAATGCACACTACAAATGTTGTTCTATAGCAGACTTTGTATCCTTCGCATAAGTTGCTTTAGTGGAATATTTTAGTACCTAAGCTTGTTTTAAGGCCATTTTGATAACACAAAATAATTTGACCAAAGCATACAATGGTCATCATCTGCCTAGCCTTTTCCGAACTATGTTGGGGTCGGCTTCCAGTCTAACCGGATGCAGCTGAATACCAGTATTTTACATGGAGCGACTGCCTATCTGACCTCCACAACCTAGTGACTAGGTAACACGATACCCCTTACCCCAAAGCATACAATGGTATAACACTAATATTACCTGCACCTTTAAACTTCCCAATATTTTCTTAATACTAGGTGTGCGACAAGGTAACTAGTAAACAAACTAAGTAGTGACCAATGTCGTTGTCAACAACTCTACAGCCGGTTCTTATTAGATTGCATTAAGTACAGATGTGCACTTGATACAAAAACATTGACATAATCCGAGATCGCTCGATAAGAGCCGGAGCAGCGTCGGCGGCTCGGCGGCGTGCAGCTCGTCGGCGACGTCGATGACCCCGCGCTCTAAGTAGCGTCTCGTCTAACTGTAGTTACTGCCTCGTTACACCAGGTAAGGCGTTTAATGGTAATGAATGATAAGTTTTAACGGACGCGGGCTCGCTCTCCGTATGCGCGCACTGCACACCCGAAAACAATAGCCCAGTACTCGCACGGTACCGCACGCCGGTGCATTCCTTTCCCCATATTTCGTATAACTCCGTCGATGTCTTACCTGCTAAAAATCCATTGACGTTTTACTGAAGACAAGCTTGTTCTAGATTTCTAGCTTGCAAATTCTTCAAAGCGTTGCCATCTATGCCAAATCAATCCTCAGAATTGTACATAGCCAGCAAACCACACGCACTTTTGAATACATTTATAGTGTACCCTGGGATCACCCACGACGAGTCGACAAACACTTTAACAGATGTTCAACACATTTTAGGCTTTGCGCACTTTACTACCAACTTGATTCACTTCTTTTACGATCTAGTGATGGTATTTTACGAATGTTCAGTTAACAATAATAATAATATGTTTTACAAACACACCACACAACCAAAGACAGAAAGTTGATTCACTGAACTGAAAGTGAGTGAATGAAGTTGAAACGTAATGAAGGAAGTCAGGGAAGATATGAAGTGAAGTAGAAGTAGAAATGAACGAAACGTCGAAAATTAAACATTTGTCAATTGACATTGACAAGCAAGCTGCGGTGTCAGTGTCAGTAGGTGTCAGTGCTGTCCATGGAATAACAAAGTACTGTCTCTAATGTGGTGTTTTATGCTACATACACACGCAGCGACTTGCTGACAATTTCAATTTCTCAAGATTTTGACATAGCTAGCGACAAGTCGGATGCCAAAATGTAGACGTGAGATTGTAGCCGGCGACTATTCTAGCGGGCGCGTGTACTGTAGACACTGCGCGTGACAAGATTGTCTGGACTTTAAAAGAGACTGCGACCTCTGAGTTTGTTTCGGCCTTTCTTCTCAGAGTAGTCAGATAGGAAACTCCAAACTAATCTAGCTTACTTTTTATATTTTTTTTATATGACGTGTAAAAGTGATTCCGATATCTTATTTACAGAATAAACAATTTCATTTCATAACGGAACCGGGACGATGTCGAATGAAAGGTTTCTTGGGTCTTATATTATCTGTGCTTGGGTTGAAATTGTCAGTACATTTTATTTAATAGTACAAACGCCAGCCAAGCTACGTGTACAATCTGTGAAAATTTAATAGATTTTCAACTTTATCGTTGAATCATAAAGTTCAAAGTTGATTGGGAACATTTGACAGTTTCGGGTAGCTTGATGTGCTGGGCTTCTGTACATCTTTATATTTCTAGTTGCTTGACAGCCTGGGGCTCGACTCTCTTGTTAAGCAAATCATATTCTTATTCTGTTTAATTTAAAAACTGTCATGCTAGTTTGAATTCTAGTCTGTTTCCTTACTAGCCTGCATAACTTAAGGTTGCATATTGCATAAAACCTTACAGTATCTAGTATTAGATCTAAGGTCCAACGGAGACCTTAGACAATGAGGCCGGTTAAAAACTGAAAGCTCATAACAGGTGGCAGCACAGTTGTGCCGCCATTGTTGTGTTTATGTTTACATTTGTATCGATCACAAATTATACGAAAACTAGATAAATATGTACGAGACTTGGAGTGTAGCACTATTAAAAGACGAGCTAAGGACAGGGGAAGCGTCTACCACTGGTAAAAAAGCAGCTTTATTGTAAAAGTCAATATTTTATGAACGTTTTATATTTTATAGGTTATTTGTGTTTGTTGATTTTAAGTTCGTTTTTTGTTAAAAACTGGAGGCGTACGATAGAAATACCCTGTACCCTAATTGCGTAACTTATTTTCGAAAACAATTTTGCCTAATTTGTTTTATTTTGACAGTTCAACAACATTCATTGCGTTATTTACGTTGTAGAGCAGACTTTTTTTTCCAACTTATGAAGCAATCTGTTTCAAATCGAAACAGATTGTGATTATATTGCATTACGCAATTAGGGTACTGATCAGAGTTGAAAATCAACTCGGGCATGATCTTCCTGACTGAAAAAGCTCAGAGATAGCACTTCTAGCACTGATCTAACATGATAATATAAACACACATATCGCGGGTCTCAAACCATAGGGGCGTATCCACAAAACCGTTACTTTTCAGGAGAGACAAAAAACTGAATAACTTTTTTTGTGATTGAGCCAGCTTTTTGTGTTTTTGCATGTGGCCATATATTTACAGTTCAGTTCATATGGGATGCTTGATTTTAAGTTATTTCCTCTATAACACCAGTTTTTCGTTCTTACGTCTATTTGGCATGACGGAAATACGGTAAAACTCCATCAAAATTCCCCCAAAAATGCTTGGAATTTATAGACGTAAAACTTTTTTCCTTAAATTATTAATAATTATACCAATATTTATTTTAACTTAGTTGGTGATTTAAAATATTGCAATTTAGGAATGAGAAACCATCAAAATTAACGATATTTCTGTGATTTTAATAATTTATGCGCCTGTCTGGCTTGTCATTAATACTGAGAGGTGTTTGAATTCTTAGTGGAAGTATATACCATTTTTGTTCTAAAATGTAGAAAAAAAAGAACAAATGGTAGAAATTACAATTTTTTTCGGTGTGAATAAAAATAAGAACAAAAAATAAGCATATAAAAATGTAAAAAGTCATAAATCTGAACAAAATTATTTTAAATGGTATAAAAACACAAACATACAAAATTGAGTTCATTATTGATTGATACATTATCACAATCACCGAAAATTGGCCGTGGCAACACACACAACGCGTAAACTCTGGACGGACGAAAAGATCACCGAACTCGAGGAAGAATTGAGCAGGTTACGATCGGGTATTTGGGTTATCTGAAGTCCGAAGAGAGGAGGAGGACTCGGTAATCCTCAAATCCGGGAACCTACTCTATTTGCGGGAGGGGCGATCAGCAGTCTCAAGGTGATGTCGGGTTTATCATTCACAAGTCCTTTGTAAGCAACGTGCTGAAGATAGGGAGTGTGTCGACCAGGGTGGCGTACTTTGTACTCAGAATATTAGCAAGATATTCGTTGAAGGTAATACAGGTTTTAGCCCCGACCTCGTGACACCCCGACGTTGAGGTGGAGACCATGTATGAGAAAATTTTCAGAGCCATGTTTGCCTCTAAAACTCACTTCACCGTTGTTATGGAGGACTTCAATGCGAAACTGGGCAAACGAGACAATTATGAACTACGAGTGGGTCAAATTGGAGTTGGACATCGGAACCACCGGAGTCACCTACTGGCCAATTTTATGGAGAATGAAGGCCTCTTTATAAGAAATTCCTTCTTCAGAAAGTATGATGCAACTAAGAAGAAGAAAGAAGACAGATATATCATTATGTCGACGAAGAAACAAACATTTAATAATGTCTCTGTCATCAATGCGCTGAAAACCGGAAGTGATCACCACATAGTAACAATTGCAAATAGTACAGACGTCAGCACATCAAGCTACCCGAAACTGTCAAATATCACCAATCAACTTTGAACCTTATGCTTCAGCGCTAAAGTTGAAAATCTATTAAATAAATTTGACAGATTGTAGTAGCTTGATGTGCTGGCGTCTGTACATTGAATCTAAATATCAAGCTGGAAAGATCTCGACTGATGAAGTCTACGCTCCGTCCAGCACCGATCCAAATCCAAAACCCCGAGAGCTTTCAGCTCAAACTTCAGAATCGTTTCAAGTGCTTAGGGACCTCCATGGACGATTATAACGATGGGTTCGTGAAAACTGTTTATACGGTTGGGTCTAAGATTTTCAAGACCCGTCATAAAAATAGAAACAAGAAGCTCTCTGAATCTACTTTACAGATCTTCGAGAAAGAGGTCAATCGTCGACTCCGACTCCGTTGTCCGACTCGGCTGGGGAGCGTTCGGGAAGCTGCGTTATATCTTCTCGTTTCATATACCACAGTGTCTCAAGACGAAAGTCTTAGACCAGTGCGTGTTGCCAGTGATGACCTATGGCACTGAAACGTGACGCTCAAAATCGGCCTCAATAGAAGGCTGAAAATCATCCTAAGAGCAAAGGAGTAAGCTATGCTTGGAGTTTCCCTACGTGATCGAATCAGAAAAGTGGCAGTGTGCAGGCATATTGCGCGCAGAACAGATGGCCGATAGGACTCACGAAAGATAATTAATTCAGAATTAAAATTAAAGTCTACTCCATATGGCAGCTCATTGCAGAATGACCGTGTTGGGTATTCTTGATATGACTATACGTCTACATTTTGACGAAATCTTGAGACAGCAATACTAAAATGTGTAGATGTGTGTACACACGTCTGCAAGTGATGACTAAATATCTTCAGGATCATGTTGAAATGGACAGTCGATGCGCATAAGTCCCTATGGCCCGACATAATTCCCTCAGATCATAATAAAATTGAAGGTCGTACGTGCATACGTCTTTGTGGCACGTTAAAACTGCCCCAAAAAGTAATAATTATTGCTCTTACGTCTACTATACGGCTATATGGCCTAAAAATAATTGCAGATTGTCAAGCTTACGATAAATAATGTTTTGTAATTAATTCCAAAAGTAATTAATATTAAATTATAAGAAAAATTGATGTTACGTATCGCATATAGTAGAATCCAATGGCATTAAAAACGAAAAATCGCATTTTTGCATGTACGCCCCTATGGTTTGAGACCCGCGATATACTTTACTATAATTTACATAATATCACATCACAAGTGCCTGTATGTAATGAAAACAGACTTAGTTCTCTTGGGAGCATCACATATAAACCACTTTCTTCCATAAAAGGCTTAAAGATAGCACATCGTCTCGGCGAAATATCGGATTCCAATTTTTTTGGAGAGCTTTCTACCACAGTTTTTTAACATCTTTGGCAAATACATGAGTCCCCGTATTTTTGCAGTAAACAGCTGCACAATTGGGCTCAATAATTAATTATGCGTAATAGAAGTCGCTTGTTTACAAAAAATATATAGCTAGCTGTCAAATTATAAGGCGCTGGAGATCAGCGCCATCTGAAGTGAGCAAGTGACAGTTTTTATCCCCATTAGAAAAGTTTTTAGACTTCAAGAGCGAGTGTGGCGTGCCCAAAAATTTTGGCATACCTAAAACAAATTTTATCGATCGAAAATGCGTCAGTCCAACAGGGGTGCCAAAACTGTGCTTAAAATTAAAGGAAATCGTGTCACGTTTGCACATATAGGCATCGGCAAGTGCGAGACGCCCAGCACCCCCACTAAGTAAAGCAAAATTTAAAAAATAGACCACAGAGGCGCTCATCGAGTTCCTGGTAGCCCGCTCACAACCCGCTCACACCGTTAAACGACCTGTACCTACACTAATCAGTGATTTCCTCAGTACACCAACCGCAGAGAAAGATTACAAGTGCTGCACGTCTTAATTATTGCTAAGTTGCGCTGTGCTGGGTGGTGCACTTGTCTGCCACGCTTGAATTTGTCGCCCCCCTGACGTTGGCGGCCGGAGCACGTGCCCCGGTTTGCCCCCCTGAGATCCGGGCCTGTTTGTATTTAGTACTTGTTGCTCCACTTGTTGCTGAACTTGTCTCAATATAACTATTAAAGTACTTACTAATGCCAGGTAAATTCACAAAAAGAAGCGGTTTGTATCGGTAAAAATATTTATGTGGATAACTTCCCAAAATTTATTTTTTCTACGTAGTAATAATAATACAACCTGTGTGTCATGCATGGAATTAGTAATTAGTATGTACAGACCGTAAGTACAGACCATTCACTATAACTTGACCCTTGCCGTCATGTTGGCACCATTACTGGTCAAGCTTAGTTTCAATCCTGTATTCTACCAATCACATGACTGCAAAATTCAATGCTACCAATCCCGTCACGGAACAAGTTATGGAGGATGAGCAGTAGACAAACTGCGCGCAAGATAAGTTTGCGCACGGCTGAAATCGGAACTAATTATATGCCGCCGTCTCGTCGTCTATGTAAGGTCAAATTAAGTATAGAATTATTTAATTAATTAATATTAATACAAGATCAATAATATTGAAGATTGCAGCACGCCAGCGCCACTAGTCGCGCGCAGACTTATCTTGCGCGCACTCTAGTTTAGAGTATAGATAGTGTTTTACTTAGGTTGTGCTGCCATCTCATGGAAATTTTATAAAACTTGAGTAGAGCATTCTGTCAGTGCTGATATGTAATTAATGATAGATGGCGCTTGGCGGTAGTTATCACAATAGTTGAGTAATATAATATTGCAGCCTTTAACTACATCCAATTATCATAAGAGGGAAGCCGAAGAAAATTTGTTCAGGTCTCAGTGGACCTTTGGATGCCTTAATAAAATAGGGACAGGCTGGATCGGATCAAAGTGCAGAAAGGAACCACTTGGCTTGGTATTAAGCAGAAACGACCCAACCCACAAAAGTCATTTTTGATTTATCAAGGTTTTAAAGTTTAGATGTGAATTGCTACAATGATGGTGTGAATAATTAGAATTAGAATTATTTATTTGTAAGAATGTAGTTTTACATAGTGTGGTGTTAGTATTTTTGTTAGTTCTATACATTCTACCACAAAGTATATGGTGTACACATATTCAATTGTCAATCTTAAACTAAGTAGGTAGGTACAGAACGGTACGGTAGGTAGGTTAGAAATATTAACACATATTATTATGGGCAAATGTACTAATATTTTTATGAGTCAAGTTGTATTACATAGACCAGTGTTTTTCAACACCCCCTGGGGGGTCACGAGGCCTCACTGAAAGAAAAAAAGTCTTTAAATATATTTTTAAACTTTGTTTTGTTGCTTTTATAATTCCAGCAGTTTTGCTTTTGGGTTGATTCCCAAACTTGCCTCATCTATAGCTGCGTTTAAAAACGTAATTACTCTACTTACTGCGAAATCCCTCGTAGCCATGACCCTCATAAATCCATCAATTACACGACAAAAAATTAGTTAAAATATACTTAGGATTTAATTAGGAGGCGAGTGGGATACGCTGTCCCCACAAATCCATCGTAACGCTTTTCCGTGGCGGCGTTTGGCGATGTAATATGTCTGTTAAATTATGTAGCAATTAACTAGCCGATACGTCATTATAAAAATTACTCAAATGTACGTATTTGACTTTTGTATTATAATGAAATACAGATGGTAAACAGTGGAGTATAAGGGGTCGCGAATATTGGACTCATGAAAAAGGTGGGTTTGAGTTGTTTTTGCTAAATTGGTTTTAACATTATGGAGTGTTTCTTTTATTTTCTCTAAAAGGATCTAAGTAACAATATATTGTGAACAAACTGATACTTAAATAAAAATTATTTATTATTTCACAAAATACGTAGGTATTTATTCTGAAAGTACAATGTTCTTAAAATCTAGTTTCTATTCTTCCCCAACATTGTCATCACTCAGCTGCTCCCTGCTCCACTTGAAATCTGTACCCTAATTGCGTAACTTATTTTCGTAAACAATTTTGCCTAATTTGTTTCATTTTGACAGTTCAACAACATTCATTGCGTTACTTACGTTGTTGAGCAGATTTTTTTTCCAACTTATGAAGCAATGGATTAGCAATCTGTTTCAAATCGAAACAGATTGTGGTTGTGCGAGTGCTATTTCTTTGCCATCAGGCCAAAGAAAAACGAAATCATCTTCAGAAATATCTAATAATTTGTAATATCTAATATTTCTCATGTAAGTGAAATTTCTTATGGGAAATAAAGATATCTCAAACCCGAATTTGTTTGTTGAGCTCCAACTATTTTCAGAAAAATTGAATAAAAAAATGAATAAAAAATAGATAATGGCAAAGAAATTCATCATCATCATCATTTCATCAGTCGAAAGACGTCCACTGCTGGACACATAGGCCTCCCCCAAGCACCGCCACTTCAACCCGTTCTGTGCTTCCCGCATCCAGCGGATTCCTGTAGCCCTTCATAAGGTCAATTTTACTTTCAGAATAATTACGTATTTTGCAAAATAGTCAATTATTTTTATTTAAATATCTGTTTGTTCATAATTTTTTGTTACTTAGATCCTTTTTGAGAAATTAAAAGAAACGCTCCATAATGTTAAAGTCAATTTAGTAAAAACTCGAAAAATACGTCAGTTTTTGTAAATACAACTTGACTCATACAAATATTAGTATGTTTGCTCATACGTGTTATTATTTCAAAATATTTCAAATACAACATCATTGCTGAAATTATCAACTAAACTCACAAATTTTCCGACAACTTTTATGCGAATACAAATAAAGAAACGATCGAATGCAATATTGAAAATTCCGTAAAATCTATATAGAATTTCCTGACGTAATATTTTTCAAACAACTATACACCATGAATGCGGCATGCATGCGAGCATGCAATATGCAGCAGGCATGGTGTATGCTCCGGCACTGCGAAGCTCTGGCGGTCCCACGCGAGCTTATCGTTGTAAGTTTAGTATTGTTTTTGGAAATTTAGTATTGCAGTCAACCACAGATATTCAGAAGTAATTTTTTTTTCGGAAACTTTATTATTTCCCATGGTAAAATGTACTAGTAGTTCTGCGAACAGTAGACCTCGGGAGCACAAACTTTTTTACAACAATTAATATTCCACTAAACTTATTTAAAACGGGAATATTTACCATGTTCTTTTATTTAAAATAGGATATTTTGTTAAAAAAAACATGATAAATATCCCGTTTTAAAGAACTTTAGTAGTGAAAATAATCATGTCAGTTTAAAATCCTATAATTAATATACATCCAACTTTAAAAAAACCCGACTGCAGCTGTAGGTTACTAAAAAGCATGTGGTGGCAAGACGATAATAAAACAGAAATAAACTAACCCAAAACTAACCAACTACTATCTGTTAAACACGAGACTTTACTTTTGAAGCTACTTTACACCAAACAAAACTCAGTCACACAAAATCTTTTACAGGACCTATTTGGCAAGCGACAACGACAACGTGATCTAGTGGTGTACAGTAACGCCATCTGGTGACCTTATTATAAAACGTAATTCCGAAAAATATTTTTTAGAATTCTCTAGTTTTGTGATGAGATGGTGGTCCCAGGAGGCCAATTCTCAAGTTTGCACTCGTACTTGTCGCATTCGTCAATGTCGCTCGTCTACCTTGTCGCTTTTAAAACGGTGGTATTATCCAGATACTTGTATTCTCTGAAAGTCGTTCGTGCACATCACGAGTCAAAGGACAAAGATGTTGCCATTTACGTCGCGCGAAACAATCCATTCCACATAAAGATTCTACTTTTTAAACGCAATCAAAGATGAAGAGTGTACCTATTAAAAATGACTGTTAAGTGTATTAAAGGTTTTGAGCAACATTTTTATATGTATTTCATAAACATGTAGATATCAATATTATCATCATTATTGATCGTAACTCCATTTACATTTTATTATTATTAACATTGAAATAAGTTCTCCTTGGTACATATTTGCTACAGCGGAATGCATAGCTGTTACCGATTAATTGTCAATGTCAACGATTTATTTGTCACGTCAATTGAAAGTCCATTTTATTGTTTGTTTACTTTGGCTATCTACATAAATTAAGTAATTATACAAAAACAGAATGATATCAGAAATAATAATGCAATAAGTGAACTGATGACTACCACAATAACATCAAGGGTTATCAAGATCGAGAAAAAGAAGAAGTGTGGTTTTCGTAGAGTGTGGTACTGGGTACTGCACCAACGCTGCTGTACTTACTTCTATCGAAATTCATTGAGACTGGGCGAGAGGTGAAATGGTGATTCATAAGCTCGCGGACAGCGCGCTATAATACTTGACGCCGACTATTCGTGTAAACTTGTGAATAATTATTATGTATAATGTATTGTTTATGTATAGGTAGTATTTTTTTTGTTATATAAGATTTACATTGAACAAAATAACAATAACAACCTTTGAAATCTTTCGTTTTTTTAATGCTTTTGAGACATTGCATCATGTTGGTGGTACAATAATGATAGGCGAGTAGGTGTATCATTTATTTCTAGTGATAAAAGAACATTTACATAAATACCTTAATACCTTAACACCACACATGAGTTTAGTTTTGTTTATGCTTCTCTGTAACATCTAAATACAACTCGAGGCGGCCAACATTCTGGGCTGAGGCCTTTTGCAGCGCGGGAACCTGGAGGATGTCGAAATTAAAATTTATAGTCTTGCTCGACTGCACCGCTCTTCCTTCGGCACTGATTAGACTCGTTTTCTCTCGATGTCTGTGGGACCAACCGGCAAATATGCACGAGGATGGTGAGCACTGCAGCTCAACAATCCTTGCTTGCAGGAGTGGTACGGTGTTTGTTGTAGCTGCGCCGCGATCGGCCTTTCTTGTCCTCAACCAGCGAGTACACCCGAATAATTAAAATTTTTGGACGGGTGAAAACATTGGGTGTAACTATGCGTTCGCACTGGCGAAACATCACAACAAAACATGTTGAAATCTCTAGTGCCTGTCAAACTTTGTATGGAAAATTGACAGAAAATAGAGATTCCAACATGTTTCGCTGTAAATGTTTCGCCAGTGCGAACGTACAGTAAGGACAACAGACTGTCAAATTGTGTTGTCGTTGATCGGGCCCCAAAATAATCCGCACGTAACTTCTGCCGAATCTTCGGATTTCGTGTTTAGGGAGTAGACCTGCGATAGTTCGTAGTTTTCGCTTTCGAAAACATTTTATGCTACCAACGCACTTGACTATGATTTGACGGCGATGACCTGTTTTTTTTTCTATCAAAAAAAACATGAATCGATCAATACGTCAAATTCAAATTTAAAAACCGGCCAAGCGCGTGAGCCACGCACAATTAAAGGTTCCGTAGTCGGAATCAATTTATCCCAAGAACAAACTTTAACATTGTAGTTGAAAAACATGTTCTCCCATACATTCCAACTGCAAATGTAAGTTGGCATATTATTACTCGTTAAGTAGTAAAGCATACTTAGTTGTGATAGTTTTCCTTTTAACTTCGTTATATATTATAGGTATACTACTGCCGTGATTTTTTTCACATATCCAAAAACAACCATTTCGCTGGCGGGACAACACTTGCCTGCCGGGGTTGCGAAGATATCCGAAAGAGAGATCGTAGCCCCGGCAACATGGCAACTGAAGGAACACGGGTGGGTTTTAGTCAGCAAGAGACTGATACGCCCTCCCGCTCCGCCCAGAGCGGGAGAAGTTATTTGATAATTTCCACCCAAAAAAAGGGGGGACAACACTTGACTATGATAAAAATTAGCACTTTAAAGCTTAATATTTCGCAAAAGGATTGTTGAGTCAAAAAAAATAGTTTTCACACACCCACACGATACCCCATAACATAGGAAATCATCCCTACTTTACGTGTAGGAAGGAAAGATATCCTAAAAACATATTTATCATGATATTATTTTACCACTTTGTCGGCCGGCGTGTTTAATGTCCAACCCATGCCAAAATACAGCTTTCTAGCACTAAGATTCTCTGAGCTAAGCCGCTGATAGACAGACAGACAGACAGTCAGATGGACATGGTGAAACTATATCGGTTCCTTGTTGACTACAAAACCCTAACAACCAGAAAAATTATGAGTAAAACTTTGTAGGCCAGCTAGAAAAATTAACTAATAGGTTTTAATCAATAGTGGGCAATTTACTGCATTTTGAGAAGCTATTCTGCTCATCATGCCGAAAATCCTCATCAGATCTTCACCAATTTTTTTTGAGACCAACATAGAGTTACCACCTTTCAAATAAAAAAGAACCATCGAAATCGGATCTCATAAGGTGGAGATATCCAGTAGCCCCCTTTTTGCCCCATTTTGGAGGAAGTAACCCTCCCATTAAAAATCCCCGACGACTATAAATTACTAAAAATTCGTTAAACCTGTACACCAAACTTCGTCGAGATCGGTTGTAAAATACGATCTGTAGACGAGTATGTACAAACTGACACACGAAAGCAAATTTTGCCAGACCTGTAGTGCTATTCTGTAACTATCTCACCGTGTTATCTTAGATAAAGTGAGCGTGAAGTGAGCTGTCAGTTGCTAAGAATTGACACTATTGGCAGCTCACTTTACCTAAGATTTCACGGTGAGATTTTTACAGAATAGCACTACTGATCTAGAGACGCTTCGCTCGCTACGCTCGCTCGGTCAATAATTATTATATTTAAAGGAAATACGTTACTTAGTTGACTAATCGGGACGTCAGCGCCGCCTAGCGGCGTTTGACAGAGTCTACAATATAACGCTCGGAACGCTCCACCCTATTTCAGATCTACGTAAATGACCTCTGTAGACTGAGTCTCCCAAATGGTAGAATTTACGCTTACGCAGATGACACAGCAATTCTTGTAGACGGAATTACTTGGGACATTGTGAAAGCAAATGCGGAGGTGGCCATGGCTAAGGTTATGATGTGGCTAAACTCGAACCTTCTTACATTGAACCTACAAAAGACTACTTATATTCCCTTTGCTATACGTCGTAACGCTAAACCACCCCCTTCTTTTAGTATAACTCCCCATTCCTGCACAAACTCGTCCACCCCTTGCACTTGTCCTCCGCTTGCAAGATCCGAAAGCGTTAAATACCTCGGAGTATACATAGACGACGGACTGAGATGGGACCGACAAATTGACGCTGTCACCACCAGAACTTTACGTCTTATACATATATTTAAGTCTCTTAGAGAATCCGCCGACCTAAAAACTCTTAAGATGGTGTACCTCGCACTATGCCAATCAGTGATTGGTTATTGCATAGCTACGTGGGGCGGTGCGGCTAAGACTAGATTTCTGAGGGTGGAAAGAGCACAGCGAGCTATTCTTAAAGTCATGACGAAAAAGCCCTACCGGTATCCAACAACTGAACTCTTCTCTGACTGTAAAGTACTTACGGTCCGTCAGCTTTATGTGCTTAAATCCACCCTTAGAAAGCACGCGGGCCTTCCTCCCCATATGACAAACAAACGCACGTACGTTCCACCAAATATACAACATAAGACCGCGTTCGCCAAACATCAATATTATATACTAAGTACCCATATCTATAAAAACATTAACAAACATCTAAATATTATAAATCTAAACTCAAATGCACTAAAATCTAAAGTAACAGAGTGGCTGCTTCTTAAGGATTACTCTTACACGGAGTCTTTACTCACCTTTCTTGTATAATACACACACACTTACACACACACACACACATACACTCACAACTACACACACACACCACTCACATACACTAACACACAACATACAATTTTACTCTATTATTACCATACAGTAGAATGACACAGTCCACTTGAGATATAAGTTTTTGCTGATTATTGACCGTAAATTAACTCTTATAATACAGGTATACCCTAGCTTAAGAGGTAGTGAATATTATTCTTGTACAGATTTTGCAACAAACTATAAATGTATTTTTTAAACCAAATATATTATCACACTGTTTTCAAACTCTGTATGTTTTTGTATAAATAAAGATTTATTTATTTATTTATTTAACGGCCGGAGCCAGAGCTGAGCAGAGTTCATGGATGTTCTCAGAACATTGTACTAAAGTTTAATCACAATCGGTCTACTTCGAAAGGGCTGGGCCGATTAACAAACACACAAACAAACAACAAGATAGAATTTATTGAAAAATTCAAATAATTTTATTTTGAGTAGATATACGTCTAGTAGTTTTTCCATAATATTAATACGCCCAAAAGTCTGTTCATGAAATTTTACGCGCTCGTTTTCGTTATAAATCATCGTCTATTTCACCAAATAAATAAATAAACATATTAATAACTAAATAAAAAACTAAATAAATAACTATACTAAAAAGCATGCATATTAGCCACGCCACCAACGAGTTCGAGCCGTCGACTAGTGCAACCTTAAATGCTAGCATGGATCAATCATGTGACATAAATCTAGAGGCGCTTTTTGCTGATAATTTCTTGACTTGTGAGCTTGTGACATAACTTTTTGAAGTTTAAGTTGGGGCTCATTGTGTCTTATTTGCTACTACGGGCGCATTTTGTCACAAATGTCACATTTTGACCGATGACCAAGAAAAAATTATCACGATTGTTCGGAAGGGGTGATAAAGTTTGAAAATTGAAAAAAATATTGATTTTGTTGCTAATTATTGCTCTCTCTCTCGATAGAGAGAGGAACAAAGAAAAAAAATATATTACCTATTAGAAATAAAATAGGTAGGAACAACAGTACATAAATAGATTAAACTTATAATACACATACATATCGACATCAATATCGGCATTAGCACCATCGAAGACGATGAACTTGTGCTGTAAGCTGTACTTTAGTACGGAGCGGAGCGGAGTGGGGCGCGTCTTCGTGGAATGCACTATCTATATCTTGGATTATTATTTTGACCTCTCTATCGACTTTAGCACCATCGAAAACCATGAAAACGACATCCATGATGAAAAATTTGAACATTTTCGCAGCTGCCATCTTGGGTTTGCATTTTGACCATATTCACGCTTTCTCTCTCTCCCTCTATCGAATTAGAAGTAGACAGACACAAGTATGAAGCCATGTTAAAGAACTTCGTTCCAAAAACTCGTTTACTATGATGACGTTTTAAAGATGATTTACTTCTCTCTCTGTCAATCAGTCCTTAACTATTGTATAATAGCATGGGGCGCGGCTGGTAAAACCTCGTTAACAAAGGTTAAAAGGGCTTAACGAGCTCTGCTTAAAGTTGCCTATAGAAGACCATTCCGGTACCCCACTAACACACTCTACCTGCGTTAGGCGGAAGGTGAGGACACCGTGGCGCCTCTCTAGCCACTCTTGCGACACGGAATCCTAGTGTGAGTTCCAGGAATCAACGCATTCGAATGTAGTTTCTTAAACAATAAATTATTCTTATTCTTCTAAACGCTATCTATTAATGTGTGAGCTCACTCTTCTCAGTATGGACACTTTTTCTTGTGACTGAGTACGGTGAGGGCAAATCTAGCGGTTTAAATTTTTGGGAGGCGGGGTCATTTTTAGGTGTCAAACCACGCTCTCTAGGAAACCACACCAACTTACTTTCATATTCAACGTTTCAGTGACGTCATTCGCCGGTAAGTTGCGGACGCTACGAGAGCGGTCACCGCTCTTCTAGGAAACCGTAGCTTTAGGGCGGTTTCCGTAGTGCATAATTATGTGCGGTGACTGTATTTTGTACTTTCCTAACACCGTGATAGTGTGTTATTGTGATTTTAAAACCTTAGACCACCAATTAGTTTTATAGGGAGTCCGTTTTGTAAAATAATTAAAACTGTAGCAGTTCGTTTAATAATTTAATTTTTGAATAATTATTAGTTTTATTTTTTATTACCGACGCTTTTAACGTTCTACATTGTTCTCACATGTATAACTTTAACATGAATGATGTAACCAATATTTTGTAACCATATTTTGATTTAAAAGAGTATCCATGGAGTTTCTTACCCGTTCTTCTCCATAGGTACCTACTACGCTTTGGAATGGGCAACTAGCTTCATCTTTCTGACTGACCGACCCCTTGACAATTCAAAAGTGCCTGTAATTGGTTTATTTGAAATAAATGCTTTGAGTTTGAGTTTGGTACTTATACGATTATCAGTAACCAAGATATTTTAGATTTAAAATACAGGGTGACAACATACAGGCAACTGAAGGAACACGGGTGGGTTTTAATCAGTAAGAGTCTGACACGCTCCGCCCAGAGCGGGAGAAGTTATTTGATAATTTCCCACCCACAAAAAATAAATAAAAATAAAAGGGTGGTAGGGGACATCGACGCGAAAACTGTTACCATGGATTAAGTACATGATTCTGAACCGTTGAAATTTTACTTATGTTATAAAAAAAAATGTGCTGCAGCGGCGGCCTTAGCCATTGCGAGGCTCCGGGCGGCAAATCTTTGCGAGGCCCTTGTCCTTTGCGTAAAATATGTGAATTGAAAGTAGGTATTTCTGATGATTGATGAGAAATGCATTTGAAAATAAATAATGGGGCACCCCGTTCCGATAGTACATAAAAATTAAGAATACAGGAGTCAAGGGCGAGCGAAGCGAGCTCGAAAATTATATCACCCTAAGTTTATATTGTGCATACGTGGGGGCCTCGGAACTACAGAC
Source organism: Agrochola lychnidis (assembly GCA_963680765.1). Taxonomy (NCBI): domain Eukaryota; kingdom Metazoa; phylum Arthropoda; class Insecta; order Lepidoptera; family Noctuidae; genus Agrochola; species Agrochola lychnidis. The sequence continues at coordinate 944,277 of OY796850.1, read as the reverse complement.
TGCCTTTTAATTACTGAACATATTTTAGCCTTGTTTAGTATTTCTTTAAATGATTCTCGAGATTTGAGGCCCCCCCAGGACAAGGGGCCCTAAAATCTTCAATTAAAGTTAAAGCATGTAATGTAACAAATGACCTACGTGATTTTCAATTGAAAGAATAGCACGAGCTGAAAACCGATCTTGTGTCATTGAATTCCGCACATATGTCGAAAAACTCTTTTCTGCAGACGCAACTGTCACAGGTATGGTGACAATAACTACTCACTTTCAGATTCAGGACTACTCCGATAGTGGGGTACACTTAACACGCAGATATATGCCAGTGACCTTGAGTGGTTAGTTTGCGTGTTCTGTACTGAGCTCACGCAACACGTCGTACGTACAGCCAGTAATAAGAATCGCCCATCAAGGAGCGCTGTCCCAAATTAGACGCATTATTAATTTATTATACATAAAACTAAAGGTATTTTAATAAAACATGTGTGCTAAAAGATCAATAATTAAATTATCTTTAAAATGGCGAAGGTTTCAGAAAAATACGCTTGACAGATTTTGCGTGATTCTCAGTTTTTATCCGCGTTAGACATAACTTTACAAATTAATTTCACTATGTAATTTATCATCATCTTCCTGCCCTTGTCCCATGTTACTTGGGGTCAGCGCAACACGTTTTCTTTTTCCACTCTCCCCTGTTATTGCTTTTTATTTGCTTTTTCAACTATATAATTTATACATTTTCTAAAATATTCCTATTTTAAGTTATTAAGAAAATGCGAGCAGTGGTGGCCCAGTTGTAACGGCCGCGACTTACGAGTTGTAGGTCGTAGGTTCGAACCCAGACAGGCGCTTTACTTTGTGTAAATTATTTCATCACCACTGCTCTTAAATCGGTGAAGGAAAACATCGTGAGGAAACCGGCATGTCCTAGAACCGAAAATTCGAAGACGTGACATCTACCAACCAGCACTGGGCCCGCGTGGTGGATTACGGCCCACTCCCTCTCACAGAGAGGAGGCCTGTGTCCCAGCAGTGGGAACATTATAGGCTGATGATGATGATGAAGAAAATGCTCTAATTTGACATGTATTTTTTTCCAAATCATTAAAACTACTAGTTTAGTCGTGATCTTCAGTATAAAATCATTAAAAGTCTGTTATCGTCGTCTTAAAACATTTTTTCCAGCACCGAGATTAATGTCCTCGTTTCCTTCATATAAATGGATAAACATTCAGTTCTCTCTAATCTTCAAATCTCTGATCGTTAATTCTAACCTCTCAGCTCCGGCTGGTAAACTTATTTTATTGTTTTAACTAATACTTTTAGTTATTACGTAATTAGCTAATCTAACAACATCATATAGTGACCACATTAATATTGAAAATCTTTTATGTTTGAATAAAATAGGTGGACTTGGCCATGGCATGAAAACACAATGTAACTCACAAGCAATACATATTATAGTAAATAAGATTGTTTAGTGTGATTGCAAAATCGCTCTGACTGAGTTGCGAGACTTGTTTTTTTTACAAGTTTTGTTTTTGATGGCATTGTGTTTTCATGCGATGGCCAAGTCAATCTATTTTATTTAAACATAAAAGATTTTTAATATTAATGTGGTCATTATAAGATGTTTTTAGATTAGCTAATTACGTAATAACTTGAGACAGAAGGTCCCTTAAGTAGGGACTGAATAAATCAATCGACTTGGTATTACATGGATCTCACAACTTTTTACGGTAGAAGAACTGAGTTGCGAGACTTGTTTTTTTTACAAGTTTCGTTTTTGATTGCATCTCATTTCTTTTTGTAGATAGACCTCCTTTTTTTTCTTTGCAGTACCCATACCAACAACGAATTTGCGGCTGCCGCTCGCTTTGCGACTATTATACTTCATAAAAGATAGCTTGATCTCTGCGACAGCTGTCAGTAAAATCACGCCTATGAAGTCCTGAATTTCTTAATAGTACAGACAGTACCTGTCAATGTCATACTTTATGGGCATGCCGACCTAATTAGTGATGGGCGATGAATCATCGTGACCGAGTTATAGTCTGTGACTATAAACTATCGATATTTTAAATAAAACTTAATTTTAAAATTAATTTATCTTTTTAAAGTGAAACTTTTATTACATCGTCTCAAACTTTTTCGTTTGTGCGTTGCATGACGCGTGACGGTCGGCCGCGTAGTAGGGATAAATTGAAAGGCGCTCGTCAGATCAGCCAAGGCCAATATGGCGGCGCCTATAGTTGGCTTAAAAGTTTCACTTTTACCGTGGTTTCATAAAACCACACAATCCTTTTTAATTTTGTTGTATATTTTAGTATCATAACATTATTTACATTTGTACATACTTGATCTAAAATAATAGTGAGTATATAAAATCCAATTTCTCACCTACCTATGTAACATTCCATCCGTCAACGTCCCATCCTTGGGTTTCGGGAGAAAACACGACACGTTTGGCTCACAGGCCGTGTTACCAGACCAAATTAAACCCAATTATATGTTACATTAGCATCGATAATAGTAAGAAACGTCGATAATTTCTATCGACAATTTTTTATATCCTGACTACCCTAGGAATGTCATTTTGACATATGTCGTAGAGATCAAGCTATCTTATATGTAGTACTAGCGACCCGCCCCGGCTTCGCACGGGTATAAACCGGGTTATTATACATATAAACCTTCCTCTTCAATAACTCTATCTATTAAAAAAACCGCATCAAAATCCGTTGCGTAGTTTTAAAGATTTATGCATACACAGGGATATGGGGACAGAAAAAGCGACTTTATTTTATACTATGTAGTGATAGTACTGGTACGCAAGAGTTTTTTGTGCAGGAATACGATTAATAGGTAAACGGGACTTTAAAGTACTAAACCAATAAGTAAGCCTTCCAATCGTCAAAGTAATAATAGGTAGCAATCGAAATTATAAACGAAAATCGCAAAAAGGTACGATTACAACGTATTAATATACCTTAAAATTATCTAAACAACGTCCAAATCGTTAGCAAATAATATCAGTAAATCAGTGAGTAAGCCTTTCAGTCGTCAAACTAATATAGCAATCGAAATAATGAACGAAAATCGCAAACTTATAGGTAAGATTTCTAGGCGCATCCGAACAGCATGAGGACGCTCGCGCATATGAGCTAAAGGTGTGACTAATATATTCGTAATAGGTACAGGTATTATAATACAAGCCACGTATATTCCTATTAGGATATGCGAATATAGAGTAATAGGTTACTAGGTATTAGTCAAGTAATAGGGACGCGGTCGCGTAATAGCGAGGCGGCTTGCTGCGCTCGCTATGCTATTATCATTTGCCAACCGCGCCCGCGGTCATCTCACTCACTCGCTGACGTCTCGGCGTCTGACGAGTGAGCGAGATGACTAGACTCGAAGCGGGCGAGTGAGAGAGATGAATAGAGTGCGTGCGTAATGTGTGTATTGTAAAGACATAGTTATACACGTCGGGCTTCGTATTAAAGCTGCATGAGTTAGTTACCAAGTAAGCAAGCAATGAAAACAGTTTTTTAACATTTGGTAACTTGTTTCTGTCGCATTGTCTAGTATTAGCTAATACGGATATTAGTTTATAATATTTGTAGTGGCCAAAGCTCACAGTGACTCGGACTCGGATTAGATTGAGTAGCTAATAACGAATCGGTTCACTAATATTTGACTAATACCCAGTAATAGGTATGGTATCCTAATATGCGTTAACTAATATATTCAATAATAGGATTACCTAAAAATGACTCTAATATAACATCTCTAATATGAGCGCGGCTGCCGCTTGCTTGGCGGCATTCTCATGTGCGCGCGTCACTCGCATTCACCTCTGCGCACGCCGCGGTTATTTACAACTTTACTTACACACGTTGCCATGCCAGCTCTTATGTAATTTTGACGTTCGAAAAGTGCTGGTTCTCAGCCTAATTTGAATAAATGACTTTTGAATTTTGAATTTTTGAATTTTTGAGCTACGTATATAATCTACATATACGAGCTATATATTTATATAATATATATTAATAATTTATATATCTGGTTATTATCATCATATCATATCATATGGGATTACAAGGTTATTTATGCAGTTGGTGTACTTATCTAGAAAACTGAACTGAAATAGCAAAATATTTTAGTTTTTCCTTGATTTATACACTAAACACTAATTAATTGTATTCAAAATTTGAAGTTTCTATATCTACTAGACGTGCCTCAGAGTTTTGATGATCGGTCAGTCAGTGAGTGACAAAATTAAGAACTTTGACTAGTTATAATTCTTAAACTACTGATTCAAATTGAATGAAATTTGAAATATACCGTGTGTATACAATGCTTACTTGGTTACTAGTAATACAGGCTTCTAGTTTAATCCACAACGAAGTTATAGGGGGTCGAAAATGCCCTGAACTGCTTCGAGAAAAGGATGGTACGGCCGTGCCGCTTTTATTTGCTCGACTTGGCACTGCCGAGCCCCCTGATAGATTTAAATATCTTTTAAAATATAAGTACAGTATTTCTATTTTCTTAATGTCCCTCGGGCATCATCGCATTTCCGAATACAAACGAATGCTAATTTCCATGTCCATCAATTATTTGATTATCTTGTGTAATATTAATAATTTGAATTTAGGACTAAGTACTTCATTGTTGTTTTGTTTTGATTTTCGTGTGAACTATATAGAGCTGTAAAACTATTTTCCTATCTGTCTTACCTGCGACTTTAGCAGCTTTCCTACCATTTTTTAAATAAATTACTTTAATTAAAAGAGTATTAACAACTCTATATACTTCCAAGTCGATTGAGAGCATTCGGTCTGCATCAAGTGCAAAGGGCAACTGATAGAAATCCGACGACTGACGAAATACGAGGTTTGCCGAGGGACATTAAGAACATATTTGTACAGTATGTGAGTATGTACAAGCCGCGCTGAAGTAGAACCAAAAGCAACATTTTATCCCGTCAAATTAAATCCTACTTCATGATCTATGAAGTTCGTACGCATGGAAAACGCTTTTCCCTTCGCCGCGCGCCGCACAAAGTTGTGGAAGTTGTTTCTGATCTGCGTAATTATTTGATATTTATTCATGTTTTATAGTTCTTAATTCCGCCCCTGAGCGGAGTTGGGAACGCTCGTAAAATTTCACAGTCGGATCGATAGCGGAATGGTTAAACGTTTTTGTTGTTCATCGTTCGTAAATTATAGATATTTATGATATTAGCTTCGCGCGGTTGTTGTCGTTACAAATAATCTAATTATACTACGCTTAACTGTAATAAGTTGCTCCCAGATTTAATTTATTATATACCTACATTGGTGCGCAGAACATTTTATAACTTAATTTGCATACAGTATTTCTAAATGTTGTATTGTTTTGAAACTTCGTAGACTACTTACGTAAGTTAAGCCTAATGACAATACAACAGCTAAACATTGTATGAAAGTTAATCAAAGTGTCATGTGGTTAATCATAAGTAAGTAGGCGTTTAATAAAGACTCACGATACCCAGTTCCAGTGTTGCTCGCGACTGCTGTTACAGGTAAATAGGTGTCGGTCGATGTTTTGTGGAAGACACCAGCACGTCGTCTTAGTCTACAAGTAAACTGAATAAATCATCGTAGGTTCTTTGGTTTAGTAGGTAATTAAGCCGTAAAACATAGCACTAAGTTAAGTCAAATCATTTATTTCAAATATGGCACTTTTGAACAAGGAAGACGGAAAAACTTATTTAAATAAAAATAATTAGATAGTTTTTTGTAGCTAGGATTACTGATTACGCTGGAAAAAGATGGAGTCGGCCCCAATTTTATTTTCGTTTTCGGCAATTTTCGCCGGAATTATCCGTTTTCGGTCGTTTTCGTATAGCACATGTGTGAGCACTATGTACCTGAAAGCTTCCATTTTTTTGGTACGTCTTTCATTGACCTGAATGTGCCCTGGCGGCTGAGAGTATGTCAAGCTCACTCAAATGTTTCGCTGATGGTGGCGCGCGTGTTGGATCATTAAGTTCCCTTCAAAATGGTTGAGCTGAATGGTGCTGATCCATGCGTCATGTTCGTGAACGGGCGCCGTCAGTAAGGATTGGTCATCTCTTAGCTGCCATGGCTTATTTTATATTTATTTTAATTATTCAATTGTTTTTATTACAGACGCTTTTAACGTGCACGTCTTTCTACAATGTTTTCACATGTATAATTTCAACACGAATGATGTAACCAATATTATGTAACGATATTTTAATTTTAAAGAGTGTCTGTGGATTGTCTTGCCCGTTCTTCTCCATCGGAACTTACTACGCTTTGGAATGGGCAACTAGCTTCATCTTTCTGATTGAGCGAACCCTTGATAAATTAAAAGTTTAAAAAAAATAGTCGCAAGATGTCTAACATCTGACAGCTCACCTTGGTAATAAGCAATACTAATGAAAAAAGCAACATTAAAGGGGCGTGGCCTCGCCAAGGTCGTTTCTGACGGCCAACTCTAGCACTGCTAGCGCTCATTGGTCAAATCAAATAGCGCGCGCTTCCCCGGCTTCCTGTACACAATTTAATTATTTAGAATTTTTTAAATTTGGATTCAGATTTTATTTGTAGGAAAGCGAGAGGAAAGAATAGATGTTACACATCTAAAACAATAACAGGCGTAATTGGTTTATATATTTAATAAAACAGTAGACTCCGGTGTTTCTGTACATTGAAGAAACCTAATAAAAATAGAAGAACCTCTTCTTTAGTTACCCCCGTAACTAAAAAAGAGTAATATAACCTAAACCAGCGATTTTTATATTCTTTTATATGTCTATGTCTGTTTGTTCACGCACATATCCGGAACTACTGAAGTTTTCACAAATACACAGAGATTAATTTGGAGTAGAATAAAGGCTTTATTTAATTAAAATTGGATGTTGCATAAAAAGTTACCGTAATTTTTAGAATTTACAAATCACAATTGGACCCGGTAGCCCTACATTGGCACTGCGGATCAAGACGGTTTCTGTCCACGACACATTATTCACAATTTCTGAGCAGTAAAGAAGAAATGTTTGCATGCCTAATTTAAAGTAGAAAGTATAAGAATCTCTATTAATAAAACATCTACATTTTTTGTACCTACTTTCTATGCAAATAAATAATTGTTCTATTCTATTCTAACAAAAAGAACTAGGATTGCATGAATTCACGATAGTATTTCAATCATTATTATACTACTAATAGGATTTCGATAAAATGTTGGCACACAGATAGTTCATAGCCTGGATGAACACAGTGGATACATTTATCTCGGTAGTACGTTTCCGTGCGATCGTTCCCGACATCCGCGCGGGTGAAGCCGCGGGCAAAAGCTAGTCTAAAATAAATGCTTTAAGTTTGAGTTTGAAAGAATACATCAGTCAAAGAGCAATATAAAAGTTGTGATTAAGATAGTCAAAGTGAAGTTCAAAACCTTATTTTATGTCAGTTTATAGTTTGGAACAGCGGTTTTTGGACACTAATCAAGAAATAGCGAGCCAAGTTATACTCGATGGGGTCCGGGGGCAATTTTAGTAGTTAGTGTGAAAATTTAGGTTTTACAATTTTAGTTAAACATCTTTACTCTCTGTATAAAAACCGGAGGAGAGAGAGAGGGGAGAGCGATATAATTTATTGTGTGGCAATTTACATATTTCATGTTTACGTAACATTAAGTGTTTTTTAGATTCTCGGTTTTACTTATTCATAGAAAGACTGCTTAACAATGTATTTTTTTATTTTTGCTCTGTTGGGCATGACAGAAGAACACAGTGTATCTTCTTATTTTGGTACGCCATTTGTAACCGGCAACAGAGGGACGCACACAGTTTGTCATGTCGCGTCGAGAGCCGAGAGTTGTGGCCCCGCGCCGACACCGTCGCTCAACTTATGCTTTGTCATGTAGATACATTCATAAATAATAAGCTAGTGCCCGCGGCCGCGCCCGGCGCCCGGCGCCCGGCGCCCGGCTTGGAAGGTTGTTCCAGATTTGATTTCCGGAATGATAAGTTGCCTATTATTTTATTAGCTTCGTACATTAGGCACTGCCAGGTCGGAATGTGTACATTTTACACCTTGGTGAATAAAAATGATGTTGAAACCAGGGGGTCATAAAATTTCTAAGATAGTTATTCCTATTTTTAATCGCCTTCAAAAAAGGAGGAGTTTAAGTTAATGTATGTTCGTCAAAATGTAGTTTTTTTTTATGTTCATTGACATTTTCGTCAATTGTGGACTGATTTTGAAAATTCTGTTTTTCATTTGGTAGGGGAAGCTTGTGCGGTGGTCCCATATAAACTTTATTACCTTTGCTTGGGTACTTTTTAGGTAAGCTTCGATAATACGTATTAATCTACGTTGTGTACCTTGATGATATTATAATACTTCCTGTCACTGTTGCTTACATGACATAAGTAGCTACGATATAAAAAAAGTGAAAAATTAAACACTACAAAGTGAAAAATAACTTAAATTACAGACAGTGGCAAAAAATTATTTCAAAATAAGTACAGATCCAAAGACGGGTGTCTTTGGATCTGTACTTATTTTAATAATTTTCGAATCTTCCGAAATTAAAGTTATTCCTCACTTTGCAGTGTTTTTTTTGGAAGTCAGTTGTTTTTTTTGTAAAAATATTTTGCATAAAATTATAGTAACGATTTAATGCGTTAGCCAGTGACCTACCCATGTTAGGCAGATGTTTAGTTAATGTAAATATTTTGCAATAAAAATAACATAAGCGATGGTAAAATGCAATTTTAGAAGCATAAATAACGAATGAGCGAGCTCCGCCGTTTTATGCGCAAATTTTGTAAACTGAAGCGTGAATTTCTTTGACAAATACCGAGATACACAATTTCCTTGAGATGCTGCTCAGAACTCATCGCCTCGCGTTTGAACCAGAAACTGTTCCGCTCTCGGCTTTACCTTAGCAATCGTGAATCGTGTATATACGTGCACACTAACCGTAATATATAACACTACGATGAAGCTTGCATTAAATGCAGAACTGTTTAGTCATCATTACACGTAATGTGGATACCGTATAAAGGCTCTTTCAAACAGGTGCGACACGCGACGCGACACAAAGACACCGCTTGTCGCGCGACGAGCGGTGTCTTTGTGTCGCGTCGCGTGTCGCGCTGGTCGGCACGAGCCTTAATACGGGTGCGGCGCAGTCGAGAGGCTATGGCGTGGCGCGACTGTGGCCGGAGGCTATAGGCAGTGTAATGATGGCAGAATGAAGGCAGAAGTGGTAATATTAGCCTCGAGAACAGGAAAAAGTCAGACGGAGCCATATCAGGTGAGTACGGCGCTTGGTTGATGACATATTATTCGTCGAGTTTTTGGCTAAAATATTTTTGCACAGTGATTGATGGCTTTGTGCGATGGTGCATTATCATGTTGCAAAATCCATGAATTGTCGTTCCACACAGCTACAACTTGGCGGCCTTCTTTAAATGCTTTTTTCCATTCATATGCCCGTATTTTTGAGATACACGAATCACTGTAAGTTTTTTGCAACCGTTTGATACGCAAAACTAAAAGGGCAAATTTTGGGCAAGTTTCCATAGTAAAATCGCAGAGCACCTAAAACAATGAGGTCCAAACATGCAGCTGTATTTACACTGAGTGACAGACACGTTCACAGTTCGCGCGGTCACTCACTATTGTGATACGAACGTTTGCCGCGCGTTCTGTAATTTATGAGTTCCCGGTACTTTTTACACAGAGTAGAGTAACTTTGGCTGTAACAGTAACACTATCTAAAGTATCCGAAGTAGGTATGTTACATAAATATCAAATTAAATGAGTTTCGGAGCGTGTCTTTCGACGGGCCGTGTAGATTTAGTGATAATAAGCCGAGCCTCCCTCGGGCGCGGGCGGTTCTCGATACAATACGTCTTCGTATCTTACATAAGTACGTACATGGCTGCGCTGTTGTTTATTTTCATTAAATTACTTAATGAATTTCAAGTGAATCTGATGTGGTGGTTCCCTATAGAGGTGGAAATGTGTAGATCTTAAGCGCCGAAAGTACTTCTTTCGTTCACTAAATAAAACATATAATTATTATTATCTAATTCTTACTCAAATCAAATAAAAAGCTTTCAAACTATGTTGTTCATAAATTATACTATATTACTGCCTTAATTTACTTACGTATGTGAGCGTCCACGGTACCCAGCAAGCAACTTTTACAATAGGTACAATATTCAATTCAAAATACTTTATTTCATATAAACCTACATGGGCACTTATGAAACGTCAGAAGCTAGGTGCACGGTTCCAATTGGTCGCTTCCTATGGAGAAGAGCCGGCAAGAAACTCCACGGTTACTCTTTTAAAAATAATTGGCTTTTACAATATTTTCAAATAACAGTGATAGTAGGTGTGAGAGGACAGTGTTGGTCTTTCACCAAGTACCAGGTACTTAACAAAATAGAAAATGGTTAAGGGTAGTTCTTCAGAGACAAAATTTTCGATTTCTATGGGTATATTTTCTGTAACCAACTAACAAAACGACATGTAATTTTTTTTTGTACAGTTTATCTATGTCCCTAACTGGGACAAATTATATTTTTCAAATAATTGCTGTCTAGGTACAGAATAAAAATATTTGAAGTTTGTTCTTCTGATTCATATAACGCGTCCGTTTGCCATTTTCTGGAACAAAATGGTCGATGTCGCATTTTCCCTTTGATAAATCAATATAAATTATAATTATATCGAAAGGAAATGAATTGTCCTTTTACAAAAAAAATGAGAATTAGTTATATCTACGTTACTGTGTTTAAAAATATGTAAATAAGAAGTGTCCGGCGTGTAATACTGATTAATGTGGCGTAAGCTGCGCTTCACCGTACTTGGTCGGGTAATAATAATGAGAGTCTGGCTTCCCGCGCGGAGGGGGGCCAGTCGTGCAATGGACGATCTAGAAGGTGGACGTGCGGCTGGTTGGCTTAGATCCCGGTGTTACGAAGGTAAACGTCTGATTCATCTGTGCTTGGTTCAGGTGGCATTCTGATTACACTGCCTACTTTATCAAATTTATTTTATTGTTTTAAAACTTTAATCTGAGTTTCGTGTGATGCTCTTGGGTTATAGATTCGTGTACAAACATGACAATACTGAAGTCTGTATGTATGATGAGTTATGCATGATTGTAGGCAAAATCCTGATTAATCTGTGCCTGATTCATATAGTCAAAACCCCATATGTATATGTTGTGTGCCGTGAGGCACACAATACTGTTTTAAACTTTCTTTGCTTTTTCCTGTTTTTTTTTGTTTTTGAAAACTGTGTGCCTTAACCTGTGTCAAATAAATTTATTTTCTTTCTTTCTTTCTTTTCTTTCATATGAATTTTAAAATAAACTAGTTTTTCGCCTCTCCAGCACGAAAGGAGCGCTTTTGTTGCGTAATTCTCTTTGTCAAATTTTTGACTGTGTCCAAATCAGTAGTTCTAGTCTTATTTGTTATATTTACTTAGCAATAACCTTTTCAATAATTCAAAATGGTGAAAATGCACTGGTATTTTTCAAGTTTGCAATTATTAATGTGGAATTATTCTGAAAAAGGACACGGGAAATTCTGAATTTCGGGGTGCCGAAATTCAGACTGGAAAAGATACGGATACACCCCAACAAGACCTCGACCTTCCCGATGACGACAACTTTTCGATGGAGACTTCGTCAATCGATGAAAAACTTATAACTCCAAAATTCACCAGAGATGTACTATCGACCCTTCATCAGAAAAGCGTGGATGATCGCTCAGATTCTGACGATGAGGATATTTTCGTGTTTAAAAGGCCTCAATATGATAAACGGATAAAAGAGTCTCACGCCATTGGTGAAGATAATATAGAAGATATTATTGTTGTTGTTAAAATATGAATATTTTTTTAATACAGAGCCCATCTGCATAAAGTTTTTAATTTTTATTTCTTTTTCTGATTCATCTGGGCACAAAATATTTGAACATCGATATCTTGAAAACCACTTTATAAAAACGAGTCCCTCATTCAAATATATGTTATTTGGTATATCTATTTTCATATGAACATGTATTACAAAGCTGAAAGTAAAATTAAATTTTGGCCATATGAATCAGTCGAAGAATCAAATTTCGAAGAACTACCCTTAACAGATCTACAGTCCACTAAGCCTACAGCGTTCTCATATTAACAAAATATAAAAGAATCTATGCAAAAGATAAATAAATTAATAAAAATAAAAACCTATTTAATTAAACGCAATTACATGATTGCTATTAGAACTGTAACAAATCTGAATAATTATCATGTCCACAAAAGCCACTAATAAAGAGTTGAAATTAAATCGAACGTATGTAAAATAGGTACTTGAAATCTGTTTTAGCGTCAAACGGTCCTAAAAATTAATGACATAATAGTATGAAGCCACAGAGTGACGCCCCGGCGACGCCACGCTTTGTTGAAACATTAACCCATTCTCAGCGGGCGTTACGAGCTGCGAGGGTTGTAACGACAATGCTCTGCCCTCGTTGCGAGACCACGCCGCCGCCGGAGTTATCATATCGTATCACGGTAATGGCACTCGAACCCTTTAATCAAAAGTCTTTTAGTGGATTAATCACGAGATGTTATGCATTAATTAATTTATATTGAATGCAATAAATTGAGTACATACAGCAGGTTTTAATTGAATCTGCATTCAATTAAGAGTTAATTGTTAGTCATGAATGACGTCTCCCCACAGTTACCCCTCAGTTGTAAGCTGAGGCGCCGCCGCTGAGCTTACGTGGCAGCGGTGATTCGAGTTGGTGAGTGCTCTTACAGCGTTCCAACTATTCATACAATTTCACGCGGATTTGAATGAACCAAATAGACACATTCTGGTCAAAAAGCTTTCGTGCCGCAATCACCGACTTCAAGTTTGTGACGGAAAGGGTTTATGTGATGGTACAAATAAGACTATGATTTCACATAAAATACGAGGAAAGGGGTAGGTAGTTTTATGGTTACCAAAGGTTTCCTTTATTCCCTTGGGAGTAGCGCAGTGCTCTCCCGGCTCAGCCTGGTGCGACGATGACCCCAGCGACGACGGTCGGCGGTTGGTCGCGCCTGACCCGTAGCTAGCTCGACGTGGCCGCGCGGGTCATATAAGTACCCGGCACGCAGCTCGACGACAATCGGATATGCCGGAAGGTGGTGGCCCGTAACCCAGCGCACGGATGCCACCGATAATTGAAGATGGGATTAAGCCAGAACTTTGGACCCTGGAAACATAACATTCAGCGTGTCACAAGATGGCCTATGGTCATCTGAACATCTCCGCTTATTCTGACACCAAAGCATAAGCAAAGCGAGATGTACCTACTGGCGCTAATGAAGGTGGTGTGTGGATGTCACAATTAGTACGGAGTTTACATGGATGGCATGGAAGTGAGAAGCACGACATGACTTGCACATTTTGAGTCAATGGAAAATACATATAAAATGCTCAGAGCTAACGGCAAATAGGTTGCATAGAGAAATAATTAGGTAGAAGGCATACAAATTTAATACAATAACAGATTATGAGCAAATAGGCACACGCCCTAACTTGACCTAGATAATGTAGGTACACGCAATATAAAACATAATTAGCTGTTCAATACTTACCCATTATGGGCTTACGAAAACACAGAATTTAATGAGGTTGACTAATATGAGTTAATAAAAACTATTGCCTGCTTTATTTAGGCTTTAAAAAATGATGAAGACCACGTACTTTTGTAAGGTCACTGCAAGTGATCCAGGCTCAAGTGAACGTACGTAGCAGGAATTCGAATGTGCTGGTCACCGTGAGTGGAATCACGACGGCGGTGTCGCGAAGGTTAAGCGAAGGTTATCGGTCCTCATTCACGCGTTCGGATATGCCCACCGCGCATATCACTAGCACGGACAGCTAACTACAAGTAGTAAAATGTAAAACCGTTAAAAACTCTGTAAAATGTAATTGTTGATTAGGTTATCTTTAGGAAAGTAACGATACAACGTTACAAGTTGTAAAGGAAAAGCTATTGGAAAAATACAAAAGCTTTTCCTTTTGGTCGCATTTGTAAAGAACTGATTTCACATGTCCACGGTTCACGTTCAGGTGTGTCCAATAATTTCATCACACACCTCGCTTGGCAAAGCAATGGTTTTAACAGTACATGTTGTTATTATAAGCGTCTAGAACAGTGGTTCCTAACCCTTTCAATATTGTTACCCCTGTGACCTATTAGGAAAACTGATTTTACCCCGACCTTAGAATGTTATCAATACTAACAATACTAGCAAATACAAATTTCTTTTAATCACAAATTGCACATTAGTCTTACAATTTTAACGTATTTTATTTAGACTTATATAAACAATGAATTACCTAAGTAAATGGTGTGATGGTTGGTATTATTTTGCATTTACAAGTTTTTAGGGTTCCGTAGTAAACAAGGAACCCTTATAGTTTCGTCATGTTCCGTCTGTCTGTCTGTCTGTCCGCGGCTTAGCTCAGAGACGCTTAGTACTAGAGAGCTATAATTTGGCATGGGTATACATATTAATCACGCCAACAAAGTAATAAAATAAAATTATGAAAAATATTTTTTTTTCAGGTACCTCCCCCTAGACGTAAAGTGAGGATGATTTTTTTTTCTCAATAATCCCATAGTGTGGGGTGTTGTTGGAAAGGTCGGTCAAAAATATTGTGAGTTTGCAAAGACCATTTTTAGATTTAGGGATCCGTTTTTGAAATATTAAGCTTTAAAGTGCTAATTTTTGTTAGAGTCAAGTGTCCCCCCCCTCTGTAAGCGTAATGGTTAGTTTTGGGTATGTGAAAAAATTCACAGCAGTAGCATATATAACGAAATTAAAAGGAAAACTATCACAGCTAAGTAGGCTTTCCAACTTAACGAGTAATAATCGACCAACTTACATTTGCGGTTGCAAAAACATGTTCTCCCATACAGAATGTTTGGGAGAACATGTTTTTCAACTACAAAGTTAAGTTTGTTCTTGGGATAAATTCATCCCAACTACGGAACCCTTCATTGTGCATGGTCAGACACGCACTTGGCCGGTTTTTTTTTGTTAGGTTTAAGTTATGTTCCACATTGTGACGGTTTCTGGCCTTTGTTTTCAGTGAACCAAAGTTGAAAAACCACTCTCACATCTATAGGTGGTGGCAAAGGGTATAAGTATTTTTAAAGCTCTGTTAGCTTTTACAGGATATTCGGCACTGGCTTTTCGGTAAAATGAGTTGAGGTCATAATTTTGAATGGTACTGCGCGGCGATCTATCATATCTTATTTTTAGTTAGGTATTTTATTAGATTAGGTCTTAATTATTAGGTTCTTTGTTACCCCCACTGAAAAACTGATTTACCCTCGCGAGGGTAACAACCCCAGGTTCGGAACCCAGGGTCTAGAAGAATAGTTACTAGTGTTACTACTTACTCAGTTCGTTTTTAAAATTGTCACGCGGAAAGAAAGAGACTGGAAAGTGGAAAATACTGTGCTTGTTATTCAGGTTCCAATTTGTGGCTTCAGATACCTAGCGTGGGTAGATGGTTCTGAAACTTTCAATGAGCGGACAGTTTATTTGAACGATTCATTAACCGTTTACGTTAGCGCCCATCCTCAGTTATTAGATTGAGCGCCAACATTGACATGGCGGCATAAATTAGATTGTGTCGGATGTCGCAAGTTGCTAAAACTTGCGCGCACGAGGCCGCCGATATCAAGCGATACGAATGGCCTCGGGAACATTAATCATGGCAGCTGGGCCTCGGAGCCCCGCGGGACGCACTGGATATAAATTAGTTCGGTGTCTTGTAATTCTTGACTTCGGAGACTACGCGTCCAATGTGCTGAGAAGAAACAGATACATAGCTATCAGCTTTTTCTAACGTAACGTGTTGTGACAGTGTAGTGGTGCAACACACACCATTACATATGAGCCGTCGCCGTCGCCGGGCTTATCGCGAACTTATTTCTCATACAATTTATTTTCCTATTGATCTGAGTGGATGAAAAAATACTGCTGTTACTTTTCACTCGATAAGCTTGGAGTCAGTTGAGCGTATCGGCATCACGAGCTCACACGAGTTAGTAACCCAGCTGTCCCCATTTACATACGATCATACGCGTATAAACATAAACACGTCAGTATCTTTATAGCTTCGGGAAGCGACGTGAACAAGAGCTCTGCTTCCACACATAGAAGTATAAAGAGCTGTCAGTACCCGCGAAATAGGTACAAAATATCACTGCAAATATGAAAACATTTTTTGAGTGTCGAATAAATGTCCCTTCGTCGATATGTCAGGCAAACAACACAAGAGCACAGAGAGTCACGAGGTGACACAGGGGCACAGGAGCACAGAGCCCATAAGAGGTACACAGTGAGACTGGGGCACAGTGTCACAGAAACACAAGAGACACACGGTGACACAGAGGCACAGGCGCCGGGTTTCGGGTATGTTGATGCGAGGCGACGTGCCAGATTGACACATTTCCCTTTCACTGGAATATAGAAAATCTTCCCCGAGCACCGTCCGTGACATCTATTGACGTCTCCTTATCATTATGATAGGTTTGTTTTGCGAAATCACGGATTTGTCGTAAGAAATATAGCGGCGCTAAAATAATATTACCTTTCTTTTGTTTATTCGCTAATAATAACCGTGGAAGTATGAGGTATTACCATACAACCCGCAATAACTTTATGTTTGACAGGTTTCAAGTAAATAAACTTAGTTTATCGGGTTTCTACAACATACAGCTTATTTCGAAATCTGAGACGGTTTTTAATATTTAATGTAGATAATCAAGTTAATAGCAGAAGTTTTACTCGTAGACGTTAAGTTTTATTGAATTTCGGAACCGGTCCGGCCCGGTCGAGCGAAATCTCGACAAAACTAGTGACCGAATGGAAGAGGCGGCCCGCGGTGGCGCATGGCGGTGCGCCGCAATGTCGGGCGCTCGGGCCTACCGGGTGCCGCGCCACCGCACCACCGCGCCACCGCGCCACCACTCCACCGCTCCACCGCTCCACCGCTCCACCACTCCCCTCTCCGCTTAAATACATTCCGAAATAATCCGAGAGCCAAAAACAATTTGTTTTACAATAACATATTTACCTTTTCCATTATGAGGCCGCCCTGCACGCGGCCGATTGCGGGATTTAATGTCTGGTGCTCTCTTTTATTCACACCAGGTGGATGTGAACGTTTGCTCTAATAAGGCTATCGTATACCTAGCGACTAGCGACTGAGTACAACCCGTCGCACAATAGCAACCACACGCGCACTGCACTTAGTCTGATGAGTTAGTTCGCAGGCCTAAGTTTGTGTCCCACCGAAGTCTGAGGTTGGCATCGCTGGCAAACTTAAAGGTAAGTAAGTAGGTATAAAATATTTACCTGAAGCTTGGAAATGTTGAGTAAAAATACAGTTCTATTTACGTCAGATTTGTATTTGAAGTAGAGTGGAAGCATAGAAATATATTATGTCTATGTGTGGAAGTGTCGTGGATCGGAGTCCGGCGCTGCGGAGCCGGCGCGGCGTGTCAGCGGAAGTGTTTCCGCCTCACGGCTATAAGATCCGTGTGTTTAGTACAACGTGTCGCGTCACGTCGCGTCGTGCCGCGTCGTGCCGAGTCGTGCCACTTCACTCGCCCCGCGCCCTCGCCCACGTCATGTCATATAGCTTCGCTCCTTCGCAACTCTTATAGAAAGTTAGAATCACGTGTCGAGCGAGTTGAAGGTGATTTTTTAATTTAATTGTTCAGATAGATAGAATATTCTTTATTTTCCTACACCATAAGCGTTTTTCAGTGTTTTATGCATTGAATGCATCATAAAATTCTGATGGAGGCAATATTTCACATCATTGGAAACAGATTGATTGAGGCAGATAAACAGTTTTAATGTCGATTCTATTTATAACTATTCCATTACACTTGTTATGATCGATGATACACTTCCTAAGAACACACAGCTGATACGCTCATTGCTATGTATTGCAATCATTTCAGAGGTCAGTAATAAAATAAAGTTCTATTCGTAGTAGAGTTATCCAACCAAAGTACTAATGTATTTAGCTGTCTATAGTAGACATACATAATAACATTCACAACAAAACATGTTGAAATCTTTACTTTCTGTCAATGTTCCATACAATTTTTGACAGGAACTAGAGATTTCAAAATGTTTGTTTGAATGTTTCGTAACTCGCATCACAAACGTGAACATGTCTTTGATGTTTGTGTTAAGTTCTTCTCGGTTAGTTTTATTATTTGGCGAATGTAGGCAGCAGAGCGCGACTGCGCGAGGCTCCTTAACGAGGTTAAATCACCTAGCTCTCCCAACGATTAGTACTGTAATCTAATGAGCAGCGGCCGCGTCAGTTGACACAGGATTGTCCTCTGCAGAGACGAGCCACTACACACGCGCTGGACATGTAATCTCGAGAGTAAGGCCTACCTACTAAAACAATTGCGTCTACTAAATTATTTAAGTTATCTTCGGAGGGTGAAGGCGTGAGAATGGCTTAACATTAAGGCAGTAATTCAACAATGTGCACAAGACAAGGCCCGCAGGCGGCTGTGGAATGTTATTACTAACGTTTATTACGAGGGCGCGCGGCGGTCGGGTTCTCCTCGCCGTGACAAATGACGCGCGATTAGGCGTCGTCCCGCGTCGCCACGGCGTCTCCCCAGCGACTGCTCGTGGCAAGGATTAATCCGCACCGCGCCCATCATCGCCGTCACAGCGCTACTGCTAATTAGAGCTACGTGTACTCCGGCGCGCATCAGATGCACGCACTGCCCGCCGGCCACTCTCGCTCCTCGCATCACATGGAGGTTTGGTCGCCGCCACCGAAGTGTTGCGCTGTCAGGTATCGCTTTGCCTGGCTGTTTACATAATTTAGCATACATGTTTATTGTCGGCGTTGTTTCGTAAAAGATTTCCATCGCTGTATACGCCTGGTCGCCTGTTAATATTTATTTGGGTCTAAGTATGATATTTATGTCGTCAGTTATGCCAATTGCGTGTTTCCGCGTCATGCAATATTCATGATGCATATTTGTATAGGTTAGGTGATCTAGTGGCACTGGCGAGGGTCACCTCCCGCCACGCACTAATATGGAGGATTTCAATAAATCTCGAGAGGTCGGCGAGGCGGATACAATTCGATTTGTGTGCCGGCTTGGAGGACTACCTGAGAGCACACGTGCACACATAAATAGAGAGGCTCCCAGGCTCCGCGGCTCACCACACTATTATTTATATTTCCAATAAGCCGCCGCCGTATGGCCGGCGGGGCCGTCGGCGGGGGAGGCCGGGCGGCCGCATGATGCTGACAGAACCAATCTGATGATAACTCCTACGTTAAATTGTCTTTGTTTTTCTACAATATTTATTGTCTTAAGATGACAAATGAATAGTGTAGAAACGACATCCAATCGATAAAATATCGTGAAAAGCACTCAACCAACTTATATTACATCTCACTTTATCATCGGTTCACCGAGTCATGTAGGTATTAGGCGTCATGAGGAGATGATGATTGAAAGAAAAACAGTAAAAATCTGTTAGATAATAATATTTTTAGCACACTATAAAGAAGAACCCTTCTTTGTAGTGTGCTAAATAGTTCGAATGTATGTACGTCACAAAGATTTATACTTCTGTATTAACGTATAGTGTTAACGAACAGATACATACATTAATAATTGTTTCTAACGAACATCGGGCTTTGCCTGTCGTGTTTACAACGCGAGACTGCAACACGTTATGTTGTTTTTATTTTTTTTCCATCTGCGATCAGCCATCGGGCTATAACCAGATCTGTTGGTTGATACGATGTTGATTTCATGTTATGTTGTATGAAAAACGTTTCTTGTACCATTTCTCTTGTTTTCGAATGGGATGTGCTTTTAAATACTTAAATACTCATCATCTGCCTAGCCTTTTCCCAACTATGTTGGGGTCGGCTTCCAGTCTAACCGGATGCAGCTGAATACCAGTATTTTACATGGAGCGACTGCCTATCTGACCTCCACAACCTAGTGACTAGGTAACACGATACCCCTTGGTAAGACTGGTTGTCAGACTTTTTGGGCTTCTAACTAGCCGTAACGACTGTCAAAGATCTACAAATGACAGCCGGGACCAACGGCTTAACGTGCTTTCCGAGGCACGGAGGGGACTTGGTATGTAAAGATGGTCACCCATCCACGGACCAACCGCGGCAAGCGTAGCTTAACCAGATCGATCGACTCGTGCAGCTGTTATTACTTAGCCACAAGCCCCTCAATAAACCCCTAAATACTTAAATACTGATGGTACATTACGTAAGTATATCAGTCGATCTCTGCGACGGAACAATTTGGGAACCTGAAGATAACAACTTTTACATATACTAGTATGCGGAAATGGTCCGGAGCGATCGCCTGTGGCTATATTTGACGTAAGTATCCCCGAAATGTGACTTTTTTTTTGGTTGTGTAATTAAAATGTGGAGCGGGACAAACTCTTACTGACTAAAACCAACCCGTGTTACTTCAGTTGCTTGTGTGTTGCCAAGGGCCACGGTATTCCTTTCGGACTTTCTGGCGACCCCGGCAGACATCGGTCACGGAGGTGACGGCTTTTCATGCCCTCTCGTTCCGTACCATGGCCTGGATCAGGGCCAGAGGCGAAAGATCACCGCCGCCGATCGCCTTCACGAGGACACGGCGGTGCCTCGCCTAAGCCGGGCAGACCTCCACCGTGT
The DNA here is from genome assembly GCA_963680765.1 of Agrochola lychnidis. NCBI lineage: Eukaryota > Metazoa > Arthropoda > Insecta > Lepidoptera > Noctuidae > Agrochola > Agrochola lychnidis. The sequence continues at coordinate 923,454 of OY796850.1, read as the reverse complement.
GCTCCAACGTGTCCTCCGGGCGATCCACACAATGGTGACACCCGGGCGTTTCCTCCCGCCTTATCCGGAACAGGAACCTCCCAAAACAACCGTGCCCAGTGAGGACTTGCGTCAGACGGAAGGCTCTAACTACTCCTCAAAGAGGGCACTTATCGCCGTAATTGTGGCGTGCCCAGCGACATGCGACCTGCCGATCTATTCTGCAAATTCTCAGCGTGATAACATAGGTGAAGTTAGCTGTCAATAATGTCAATCCGTATAATAGCATCAGTAGTGCTATTCTGCAAATTCTCAGCGTGATAACATAGGTGAAGTTAGCTGTCAGTAATGTCAATCCATATAATAGCATCAGTAGTGCTATTCTGCAAATTCTCAGCGTGAAAACATAGGTGAAGTTAGCTGTCAATAATGTCAATCCGTATAATAGCATCAGTAGTGCTATTCTGCAAATTCTCAGCGTGAAAACATAGGTGAATTGAGCTGTCAATCTCTAGCGATCCATAGCATCAGGTGGAATGACAGCTAATTTCAAGCTCACTTAACCTTTAAGTGAGATTTTTATAGAATAGACGGCAGGTGGAACGGTATCTCACTTCACCTAAGTTTTAACATTGAGGTTTTATCAGAATAGATCAGCTGTGCCGCACTCGTCACTCACACAAATCAATCAATCAAAAATATTTATATTTCGCATAAACCTACATGGGCACTTATGAAACGTCAGAAGCTAGGTGCACAGTTCCAATTGGTCGTTTCCTATAGAGAAGAGCCGGCAAGACACTCCACGGTTACTCTTTCAAACACTTCTGACATAGTTCGCTCGCGGTATGTTCGCGGGACTTCATTCTCATGGGAACCATCTGCGCTTGTCGTGTTGAGAAAAAATATCAAATTGACTCACGACTTCAATGTTGAGACACAAGTTGTGTGTAACTTTGTTTCGGCTTTTCTTCTCAGAGTAGTCAGGTAGGAAACGCCGACTTCATCTAGTTAGGGTTCCGTACTGAAATGGTAAAAATATATTTAAAAAAAAACAAAAAACCCGACTGCAAAAACACATAACACAAAAGAGAAAAACAAGCATTGTAATCTATAGAATTTTGGTATTGCAGGCGGGACAAACAAAATTTACACCATCATTTCAGGTTATCGGTTTGTTTTGTTTTGTTTTGTTTGTCCCGCCTGCAATACCAAAATCCTATAGATTAAAATGCTTGTTTTCTCTTTTGTGTTATGTGTTTTTGCAGTCGGGATTTTAGTATTTTTTTATTTCAAGCTTTTTAGTCTTATTAAATAACATATATTGACTCATGACTAGCTTTTATTTGATACCAATAATGTAAAATACAATAGAAGTGGACTTCTATTGTATTTTATAATAGATTTCCGCAAGGTCACGCCTGAATTAATTAACTACCAATAATGTAGTTTTTTTTAAACCTAACCCTCCCTTTTTTGTATTTGCAGATGCATTATATAAATATTATATTATAGCCTATGACACCTTTTTTGTGGGTGGGAAATTATCAAATAACTTCTCCCGCTCTGGGCGGAGCGGGAGGGCGTGTCAGACTCTTACTGACTAAAACCTACCCGTGTTCCTTCGGTTGCCCTGTTGCCGGGGGCCACGATGTCCCTATCGGTTTTCTTCGAACCCCCGGCAGGCATTGGCCCTAGCGGACCCCGTCAATTCTGCTGACATCTCTTTGAAGCGCGCGTGGAACACAACGCGCCGTCGACCCGGGCTTGGTCCTTATCGGACGGCGAGCTACCCATTGCTCACCGTCCGCAAGCCCGCGCCTACGGTGGCCGGAAATCGGCTCGCGATTCCCACCCCGGGCGTCTCCTCCTGCGGTGGTTAGGGGCGTGAGGGCGCGAACTTTGCCTCTCCCACACGCGTTCCGCTTCCTTCTTCGCGAGCATTACTGCTTCGCAGAAGGAGGTGACGGCCTGCCATTTTATCTCGCTCCGTACCATGGCCTGAACCAGGGCCGGACGCGAGAGATCACCGCCGCCGATCGCCTCTACGAGGACACGGCGTTGCTCTGCCCAAGCCGGGCAGACCTCCACCGTATGCTCCACCGTGTCCTCAGGTCGATCCACACAATGGTGACACCCGAGCCTATGACACCTCACATGACAATCCATCAAGCCGTTTAGGCTACAGAGCGTGCCAAAGAAATAAACATAAATACATACTCTCGAAAAACATTACCCTCCTTCTGGGGCAGTAGGGTAAAAAGGAACCCTTATGGTGCGACTCAGTCTGTCTGTCCATCTGTCTGTCACAGCTGGATATCTCAAGAACTACTAATGCTATCAATTTTAAATTTGGAATATGACGTTTGCCCAACTATTTTGCAATTAAGAAATAAATAAAAATATTGACAATTTTTTTGCAACAGGGACTGAAACACTGGGTCTTAAAAATTCGAAGTGGAGGCTAGGGCATTTGTGTCATATGAAAGAGCGCTATTTGCTCATTCGCAAACAGTTTTTTCTTTTTTTTTTAGTTTTCGACTTTTGACGAAAAATTAAAAAAAAAACCGTCCCTTATCTCCAAAGTTTGCATAGAGAAAAATCTGAAATTATTCTATGTGATAGCAGTTTATTTAAAGATTACAGGAAAAATAAAACGATGTCTCTAAATAGCACACTTTTTCAGAAATCATCAACTTAAATTACATTAGCTCCTCTATCGGTCAAGTGATGGCGCTGACATAGAAGTGCAATATTCTACACGGCATTGGCAGTGTTAAAATTCTGTGACGAATAAAGGCCTCGCCGATAAAAAATTAAAATGGTACAGAACCCTCGGTGCCCGAGTCCGACTCGCTCTTGGTCGGCTTTAAAAAATAAATATGATTGCCGTGTAAAAGTGTTTGTACGAACCTACTTAAAATCATGAATCATAAAGTTGATGCTGTTAGCGTAACAAACTACGTACACATAACATCACGCCCGGGGCCGCGAAGGGTTCGCGAGGTTATCTGAGGGTTGGGCAGACGTGTATAACAGACAATAGTTGCTTTATTATCATTACTCTTTAACCGACTATCAAATAACAAAGGGGCATCGAGAAGTAGAACGAAACAGCTCGGTAGTTAATTCTGTAAGTTTTACCCAATTTCCTGCAGTGGACTTGATGTTATTGTCTCATTTCCGGATTAGTGCGGGAAAGAAAATATATAATGTCGCCATGATACTGGGGAGCGCGCGGAGATTGCTATTATTTCTTCTCCCCTGCTTTAGCACTTGGCAGCGGCGAAGGGAGCGCTTCTTAGGGAATTTTAGCGTTCGAAGAGTGCTGGCGGCCTATCGATAAGTAGGACTATGTTTTCTTCTGTACACATTAAAAAATCTGTAGACTTGGTAATAATCTTATCATGTTGGTAGGTAACTTATTATTTATTACTGTTCGAACAGTACTTTCGGAGTAAGTAGGATTGTTTTGATGAGACGGCGAAACGAACAATTGTACATGTTGTGTTCCTGTCTACTGCTTCTTTCGAAACAAAATGAGTGCCAGTCAGAACTTAGTTATGCATCGGAGTGTTTATAATGTTCACTCACCGGCCTCAGGAAACCCTGGAGCAATATAAGGTCCCATTAAAATAGATGGACAAATTTTTAGAAATCATTCAGACCATCAAAATTAGGACAATGGAAAAAAATAAATAAGAAAAAGGCATTTGATACTTACAAGAAAAAAAAAGCTAACGAAAATACAATAAAATTGTTGGTGACTAATGTTTGTTCATTATTTTAAGTCAAAATAAAATCACTTTAATCAATGTTTTGTTTGCTTGGATGTCTGGTTAAACGTACTGAACGTTGTGTTAAAAGTTATCCATTTACGAGTACATACATATTTTAATGGGACCTTATATATATGCATATGGTCTCAAACAATTAAGTTTTTAATTATTGCACCTGAGGGGCGAGTGGGGCGCGCGTCAACTTGTAGCGACGTGTTTCGGACACCGCGTGTTCGCTCACGAGTGGGGCGAGTGGGGCGCGGGCCAACTTGTAGCGACGTGTTCTGGACACCGCGTGTTCGCTCACGAGTGGGGCGAGTGGGGGCGCGCCAACTTGTAGCGACGTGTTCCGGACACCGCGTGTTCGCTGACCAGAGGGGCGAGTGGGGCGCGCGCCTACTTGTAGCGACGTGTTCCGGACACCGCGTGTTCGCTGACGAGAGGGGCGAGTGGGGCGCGCGCCATCTTGTAGCTACGTGTTCCGGATACCGCGTGTTCGCTCAGGAGTGGGGCGCGCGCCAACTTGTAGCGACGTGTTCCGGACACCGCATGTTCGTTCAAGAGTCTGATGGATATTTTAACAAGATGTTATATGCTTTGGATTAAAAATTCGACCATATTTTTTTTTTCGCCGTTAAAAATAATCACAAACACTTTTATAGATTGGAAGCCACGTATAGTGACAAGGCCCCACCTTTTTATTTTTTTTATTTGGGTGGGAAATTATCAAATAACTTCTCCGGAGGGCGTGTCAGACTCTTACTGACTAAAACCCACCCGTGTTCCTTCGGTTGCCTGTTGCCGAGGGCCACGATGTCCCTATCGGTTTTCTTCGAACTCACGGCAGGCATTGGCCCTAGCGGACCCCGTCAATTCTGTTGACATCTCTTTGAGGCGCGCGTGGAACACAACGCGCTGTCGACCCGGGTTTGGTCCTTATCGGACGGCGAGCTACCCATCGCTCACCGTCCGCAAGCCCGCGCCTACGGTGGCCGGAAATCGGCTCGCGATTCCCGCCCCGGGCGTCTCCTCCTGCGGTGGTTAGGGGCGTGAGGGCGCGAACTTTGCCTCTCCCTCACGCCTCCTCCTTCGCGAGCATTACCGCTTCGCAGAAGGAGGTGACGGCCTGCCATTTCCTCTCGCTCCGTACCATGGCCTGAACCAGGGCCGGACGCGAGAGATCACCGCCGCCGATCGCCTCTACGAGGACACGGCGTTGCTCTGCCCAAGCCGGGCAGACCTCCACCGTATGCTCCACCGTGTCCTCAGGCCGATTCACACAATGGTGACACCCGGGTGTTTCTTTCCGCCATATCCTGAACAGGAACCTCCCGAAGCAGCCGTGTTCGGTGAGGACCTGCGTTAGGCGGAAGGTGAGGACACCGTGGCGCCTCTCAAGCCACTCCTCAAGGAGGTGTCTTATCGCCGCAATTGTGGCGTGCCCAGCGCGGGGTTGCGACAATCAAACTCTCCATGACGCCATGAGATCCCGCCGGAGCTCTGTCCGCTGTGCCGCGATTTCTTGCGGCATCGGAGTTAAGCCTCGGCGTTTCGCCTCCTCGCGCCACTCCCAGATGTGTGTGAGGACCTTTGCCTCCAGATCCCATGGCGGCAATCCGGCAAGGAGGCTCGCCGCCTCGCAGGAGACCGTGCGGTATCCTCGGGCCAGCCGGATGGCCATGACCCTCTGGGACGCGTTCAACCGGCGGGTTGGCCGCAGCCTCAATGAACGCGCCCACACCGGTGCCCCGTAAAGGGCCATGAACCGCACGATCCCCGCATAGAGCCTCCGGCAGGAGGCGTTTGAATCCCCTTGATTGGGCAGAAGCCGCTTCAATGCAGCCCCGGCCCGCTCCTGTCTGGGAGCCAAACGTCGGAAATGTTCTACGAAGTTCCACCGGCTGTCGAGGACGAGTCCCAGATACTTCATCGTCGACTCGACACCGATTTGAACCCCTCCCGCCATTACCTGGGAACCCGACGGTGGCGCATTCCGAGGACCATGAAAACCCATGGCCTCAGACTTGTGCAGGGCCACCTCGAGTCCCAGCTGCCAAATCCTGTCGACGATCGTCGGAACCCCGCGTGTCGCTAAATCGGCCGCCGCCTGGTACGACCCCCCTGCGCCAGGACCATCGTGTCGTCAGCGTAACAAACCACGCTGACGCCGCTAGGGAGATTGGCGCGCAGCACCCAGTCGTATCCGATGTCCCACAGATGCGGCCCCAGGACCGAACCCTGTGGGACACTGCTCGACATCTCTTGCCGGTTCCACTCTCCTTGGTGACCGGGGTAGATGACGGCCCTGTCCGTCAGATAGGCCTCGAGCACACGACAGAGGTAGGTCGGCATCCAGTGATACCGGAGTGCCTCCCTGATGCAACTCCAGGGCAGGGTGTTGAAGGCATTGGCGATGTCTAGAGACACCGCCAAGACGACCCCACCCCGGGCCCTGATGCGTCCCACGCGCATGATGGCGTCCACCGTAGAGCGCCCCCTGTGAAAACCGAACTGGCTCTCCGCCAAATCCGGCCCCATTCGCACCAGCTGCCCGACGAGGCGGTCTGCAATGACTCTTTCAAAGAGCTTGCCCACCTCGTCGAGCAGCACAATGGGCCGATAAGCGGACGGAGAGTCCGCTGGGCGCCCCGGCTTCTTTATGAGGACTAGTTTCCCCGTCTTCCAACGAAGTGGGAACTGGCCCCTCTCCATGCATGCGCTTAGGAGCCCCCTTAGTCGAGGCCCGAGAGCCCCCATGGCCAGGACCCAGGCTTTTCCGGGTATGCCGTTGGGTCCTGGGGCGGTATTCTTCGCACTCATCTTGCGTACCGCCACTCCGTAAGGCCCCCTGAAAACAATTTTTCACTTCGTTTGACAGTGTTTTATAACACGGTTTTAAACCTAATTCCGTTAACCGGCCGCGATGGTTAACTTTAGCGCAAACGTAATGCCGGCGACCCTCCCGGAGGATTCACTTCTAATGTGTATGGCGGCATTGACCTTTTAGTATACGTGTTTTATTAAAATACCTTTTATTTTACGTGTAATAAATTAATAATGCGTCTAATTTGGGACAGCGCTCCTTGATGGGCGAGTCCTATTACTGGCTGGACGTACGACGTGTTGCGTGAGCTCGGTACACAACACGCAAGTAAACCACTCAAGGTCACTGGCATATATCTGCGTCTTCACTCGACACGAGTTGACTACTGAAGATGTTTGTACAATGAAATGAGTGTTTAGCGCGGTACTCTGTTGTATATCAGTTCTTTTATTCATTCGTTAAAAATAGGTTCACTTTAGTAAAAACACACGGATTTTTTTTACGAATTTTTGATACTGAAAACTCTCATTTACTGGAATAAAAGTGAGATTCTTCGACAGTTTAATTAAATTACTTGGTGGAATAAGGAAAAAATGTGTGGGCGGTGCGGCGGGCGGCGGGGGGGGGGGGTGATTGATGGGCGGGCGGCGCGCCTCAGTGGCAGGCTGCTGCGGCACCGTCATAACACTTACCCTCAAGCCGCCCAGTCACGCCGACCGCTCGTTACTGCCTGATCACCTAAAAGTTTCCGATTGTCTTGTTTCGGTAACTTAGTTAGCAACGTGTTGTGCCACAATGGAGCACAAGTAACAAGTGACGGTCCGGGCGGTCCGGGCGGTCCGGGCTGGCGGCGCGTTTGTCGTCATCGCAAGAGGCGCCTCACTCGGCTGTGAGTTTATGCAAATCTGCGGAGTTACTCGCTCAATATTCCAGTAACAGCCCGACAAGTCAATATTAGCATGTTGATTGTTACTTTAGTAATCTCCAAACTAACGTCGGGGTGGTTGACGCGACCTTGACACTTGAAGTTTTTCTCAGTGTCGATATAACACTTTCTGACAAGAAATTTATTGACTTTATCGAGCGTCCCGCGTTGTCTGTAACTTCCCCCGTGATAGACATTGCAGGATATACGAGCAGAACGTGCCCGGCGCGATCCGATGTGCTCTCGAATGAAATCCGTTGTACTTCAACATAATGAGGTCGCGCCGCACTCTTAGCAGCTAAATGCTCGGCGTGAGTGCGTTTTTGTGTTCCATGTCCGAGTGGAGCGGAGGACGATTAGATATTCCCTGCACGAGTCGCGGCGCGCGGCCGTCAGTCCGCCGCCGAGCTCGCCGTGACGAGTGCAACTCGTTCGTTCTTACTGATCGTTTACTGACCAATAACGAGTTATGAGAGCAAGTGAGTTCACCCACACATCGCCATTATGTCTCGGTTTGATTTATTCTTATCGCCTACACTACGTCAATGAAAGGTCACAAGTGAATGAACGTTCTCGCTATAATAGTCTATTCTATCGGTGCCGTCCGTATTAAGTACATAGTTCATGTGACACGCGAGTTCCATACTCTTCTTGAATAATGTAATTACGGTGAACCGCACGCTCATGGCAACATTTTGACTTTGACAGCGTTTATTTCGTTAGGTGGTTTTCGTAGTTCAAGTCCTATGTCATAAGTCATTTGTTTAACATAGGTGTACAATAGTAATGGTATTTAAAGATAAAGAGTTCGCTGTTTTACCAGAGGGCATACAAATGTTTGTAATTGAGTAATTATTGAATTAAATGAGCCTGAACAATGAAAAAAAAAAACAATTATAAAAATCACACATTTGATAATACAAACTAATTAATAATAAATAACAATAGTTTTTTTTAATGATTTTTATAAAAATATTTAAAAATGTATTAAATATGTAAAAAAAATGAATAAATGAGAATAACAATAGAAATCAATGTTAATATAAAAAAAATTAAAAATATAAATGTCAATACAGTGCATGACAACAAATAATTAGGCTATGTCATTAAACAATACTAAAGTTAACATACAAAAACTGATGTCAATAATACTAATGTCAATAAATAAAATGTATGTCAAGGATTACAATACGATTCAAGTGTTACTACTGCCGCGCGACTGAACATCCATATCATTAATATCTACCTCGTCTACATAAGTAATTGGTCGACCGAGCTCTGCTCGGGTGAAAATAGAGAATGTACATTTAATAGTAGGTATAGGATAGTTCATACTAATTTCATGTATAAGTACTTACTAATTCCATGCCGCCATGATAGTAGGTATTTCCTAATTCCATGCCGCCATGATAGTAGGTATTTCCTAATTCCATGCCGCCATGATAGTAGGTATTTCCTAATTCCATGCTGCCGTGTCATTATTCTAAGGTAGCCATCTTGTTTTAAATTTTGGGCGACCGAGCTCTGCTCGGGTGGAAATACGGAGAAAACGAATTTTCCAAGATATACTGCGCAGCAGTGCGCACCCAATATAATAACGCGTTTAGGATGCTGTTGGGGCTGCCGTGGCGCTGCAGCGCGTCTGCTATGATTGCTGAAGCGCGCACGGATGGATTTCAAATCCATCATGCGCAAGAAAGCAAACTCCTTGCTGCACCGTCTACGAAACAGCAGCAACAGTTGCTGCACGGTTTGACTGACCTTTCCAAAATCTGTGGATAAGGACAGCCATAGGCATCAGTTAGGTAATAGATATCAACAATAATAACAGAATTTTAGGTACAATTCTGTTACTAACACACTAACGTTTTATGATTTTATCTTATTGTTGTGACAATGTGATTATGTAGGTATGTAACCTATTATGGAGTTTTCTCTGAAATAAATAAATAATAATAATATCCAGACCTAGCTAGATCGATTTTGCGCCCCCGTAAACCCGTATATTGCAACTTTCATCGAAATCGATAGAGCCGATGTCGAGAAAGTGATTACAAATATATATATAGCAACCTCCTTCTGTCATGTCATGTGTACAGCCAGCCTCAAAAAGATGTATACATCGACAAGAACCCTACTTTTTGAGGCTGACAGTACTACCGTGTATTCTAAACCCTCGTGCTACAATAAAAGCAATTCTTCTTGTTGTCAATTTGTGTGTTCATTATCGGTTACATACACAAATAAACCTCCAACATGTGCCTCTACGCGCTACGAACCTACAACTGTCCCGCCACGTACCCGTACGCGCCACGGAGTCCTACGTGCTACGAAACAATATATACAGGGTGTGGCGTAAATAATGGATAACCCTGAAACTGTCGGTTGACTAGATTTCATCTATCATTTACTCTACTTATATCGCCATATGCACATGGATGAGCAAATTATTGATATTTTAAATAAAAATCGTACTTACTCTTACAAAATCAGCTGCCATTTCAACAATTGATGATTTTTTTTGTTTTATTTTTTTATGTCACTCCTGAATATTTGTATTATCAGATCAGTATCAAGATTTTTTATTACATTCTAAGATGACATTGCAAAAAATACTTATTCTCAAATTTTTACATTTTTTCTAAGGAATTATGCAATTTTGGGCCTCTGTATCGAATAAAAATGTACTACACTGCGGTGGCATAAATGGGGTAAATGATAAATAATAATCTGGCCGATCGACAGTTTCAGGGTTATTCATTATTTACACCACAGTCTGTATAAAGTTAAAGTATAAAGTTCTACGCGCTACGTACCCCTAAGCGCTACGAAACTCTACGCGCTACGAAACCCTACGCGCTACGAACCTCTACGCGCTACGAACCTCTACGCGCTACGAACCCTCCCACTGCGCGCGTAGCATGACCACCGTAGAAACGAGTTTTGTCGACGGAAGAATCGACAAAATGACAGATTGTGATTGTTTATTCTGTCATTTTGTCTATTCTTCCGTCGACAAAACTCGTTTCTATGGTGGTCATGCTACGCGTGCAGGTGTCTCTACGCGCTACGATCGTCCTACACGTGACTCTTCAATTATTTTAAGACCTGCTACGAACATCTCTATATACTACGGGTGCTACGAGTAAGAACTCCGTGTTCTCGTCTTCTACGGACATGCTACACGCACTGCGCACTGGCGCTAACTATTCGTTTGTGCTACGGTGCTACGAGTGCCAACATCGACATACCGGAATGTGTCAAATTGTATTTCAATTTGGTTTTATTACTAAAGCTTTTCTGCACGAAATTTAAATTAAATAACTTTACAGAAAAAAAAAAGATTTGCTGTTTTAATTAAATACACAACAATCGTCAATCATTCTCATAATTATATGTTATCATTATTACATAATTATTTATCAACGAATATTTTAATGATTCTTTAAGTACGTGTTTAATTTTACGTGTTGTTTTAACCTCTCGTATGTCGTAATTACAGAAACAATTAAAAAACTATTGTGTCTCGCGTGGATCCACGTTCGAAAGGTTAAATATTAATTAAATACCGTAATAAAACTAAAAAAGTGCGATTATAACTTACTTAGTCCCCATTTTGATGTTTTCATTTTAAACCAAAAGTCGACTGGCAGGGAATGCCGAAGGGCATTGGGTTCGCCTTGTGCCACCATGACTAAATTGAACTTTGTAGTTGCTCATAAAGTCGAAATCATTTCGAGGAAAATAAAGTTCTTAAACCATAAACAAACAACTGGAAGCCAACAAGGTTCGCCCACAAGTTTCGGGTCAAGTTAGTTACAAGTACGCTCTGGTAGGTAGTAACCCCTTTCAAGGAATTGCTTGGCTTTCGAATCACCCTTTTATACATCTAACAGAACACTTGTTGATTCTATTTAATTTTAATAAAATGAAAAGTAAAATAATCGTTTGCTATCGGTACTTAATAGCAATCTCTGTGGTTGTTGCTATAATACGACAAATACATAAAGAGAGAGAGAGAGAGATTTCAGTGTATGTGTGTACCATGTGCGAATCTCATATTAATTCCGAACGACAGTCATACGAGTGCTAAAAAAGGAGTGTAATGTTTTCAGGGTTCATGTATTATATGTTTGTATGTGAGTTTCTTTACTCCACCATTAAATAAAAACCTTCAATTATTACAATATGGGTTTCAAATTGAAGGCCTTGATGAGCACATCCAAAACTAAATCATTTATTGGCATACATTTTACACAGGTAGGGTACATGCAAAACAAACATTTCGTCTTTGGCTGCAAACGATTTCATCAGACTTTAGACGTACTGACCGACTTTAAACATTTCTAAAACAAGTTTACATATTGATCACAAGTTTTAAAATAAAACTTGTCACTAAAATGTATAAAATAAATCATAATACGGCTATCCTTTCAAAAAACGAAGTAAAAGGAACTGAAATGTTCTGCGGAACATTTTTTAATCTAAAAGGTCCCCCGACTGCAGACAATTGTATTTATCTGTTCAGTCAGTGAGTAAATAATGACCTTTCGCTTTGTATATGTAGATTAATTAATTCAACTTGTTTTTACTTTTTAATTCGTTTTTTGTCAGGGAAGCCGTGTTTTTTATTTTAAAAAAATCCTCAAGTTTCCGTTGAGTGCTATAATTTCTTGAGTGCTATAGTTTCTGTAAATCGTTCGCTGAGGGTTCAAAAAGCTTGAGGCGGTAAAGCGCAGGTCACGTGAGACGCGGGACGGGAGCTGCAATCACAGACGTCCCGCACGGCAATCGCATAACTTAAGTATGTAGCGACTCTGAGCGCGCTCCGATACCGGCCGCTCGTTGGCACGTGTTTCGCACTCGGAGCCGCTTGTATGCGCGCTAGGCATTGGCACGTGTTTCACACTCGGAGCCGCTTGTATGCGCGCTAAGCATTGGCACGTGTTTCACACTCGGAGCCGCTTGTATGCGCGCTAGGCATTGGCACGTGTTTCACACTCGGAGCCGCTTGCATGCGCGCTAGGCATTGGCACGTGTTTCACACTCGGAGCCGCTTGTATGCGCGCTAGGCATTGGCACGTGTTTCACACTCGGAGCCGCTTGCATGCGCGCTAGGCATTGGCACGTGTTTCACACTCGGAGCCGCTTGTATGCGCGCTAGGCATTGGCACGTGTTTCACACTCGGAGCCGCTTGTATGCGCGCTAGGCATTGGCACGTGTTTCACACTCGGAGCCGCTTGTATGCGCGCTAAGCATTGGCACGTGTTCCACACTCGGAGCCGCTTGTATGCGCGCTAAGCATTGGCACGTGTTTCACACTCGGAGCCGCTTGTATGCGCGCTAGGCATTGGCACGTGTTTCACACTCGGAGCCGCTTGTATGCGCGCTAAGCATTGGCACGTGTTTCACACTCGGAGCCGCTTGCATGCGCGCTAGGCATTGGCACGTGTTTCACACTCGGAGCCGCTTGCATGCGCGCTAGGCATTACTCTACACCTCCGGCCGCTCATTGGCACGTGTTTCACACTCGGAGCCCCTTGCATGCGCGCTAGGCATTGCTCTACACCTCCAGCCGCTCGTTGGCACGTGCTTCACACTCGGAACCGCTTGCATGCGCGCTAGGCATTGCTCTACACCTCCAGCCGCTCGTTGGCACGTGCTTCACACTCGGAGCCGCTTGCATGCGCGCTAGGCATTGCTCTACACCTTCGGCCGCTCGTTGGCACGTGCTTCACACTCGGAGCCGCTTGCATGCGCGCTAGGCATTGCTCTACACCTTCGGCCGCTCGTTGGCACGTGCTTCATACTTGGAGCCGCGTGCATGCGCGCTAGGCATTGCTCTACACCTTCGGCCGCTCGTTGGCACGTGCTTCACACTCGGAGCCGCGTGCATGCGCGCTAGGCATTGCTCTACACCTTCGGCCGCTCGTTGGCACGTGCTTCACACTCGGAGCCGCTTGCATGCGCGCTAGGCATTGCTCTACACCTCTGCTTACTTTTTGTAAATGTTTCTCATTAAACAAGGATAGTTAAACTTACTATACTGTACTGTTGCAATGGATTCCTATAATCCTGTCTTTTGCGTGCTACGCATCCACATTCACAGGCCGCACACGCTATAGCTTTATTATTTCTTTCGAGCAATATTTCTGCTATGAATCTACCGGAGAGCAATAAACTGAACTATTTATATCTCTAGGAGCGGTATTGACACGGCGCACTAGCAATATTACTTCGACAGATTTCCTGGTAGCGGTTGAACGTTGTTATTAAATTGATGTCCCACCTGTTCGCTGCACACGGTGACACGACACACGCACACGCACACAGTACTCGTACGGAGCATCTTTTGTTGAGCTTTATTTAACTGGATACCAACATAATAATATTTCAATAAATAACAAAAATCGACCAAGTTTGTGTCCGACCACGCACAGTGAAGGGTACCGTAGTTGAGAAGAAGAAGAAGTATATTTACAGATGCACCGAATTGATTTGATCGACCGTAAAAAATATATTTGTTTTTCTTGAAATAACTATGAAAACAAAGTTGTTTCTGTCGTTGTAAGCGAAAATATCCCACATTTCAAAAACTATTTATTTAAATAAAAGTCACTTGAATACATCATAATCTTTCTCATTGTGGGATCCGACAGTACCTGCCCCACACGCTTATATGTATTTAATTTTTATTTCATCCCTCGGTTACATGTCGGGAAGTAATATTTTATTTCGTAATTTCACTGAACTAGTGCTTAGCGGTGCACAGAATACGCGCTTTGCAATGTTTACTATGTAGTGCAAATACTCTCCGTGGCTTTGTGACATTCAGAAGGACGGACAGACGGACAAAGGGATATGACAAAATTATAAGGGTTCCGTTTTTACCATTTAGCTATGGAACCCTAAAAAGTAGCTCTGCAGTAACAAAACTTATAAAACTAAGCTATTTCCGCTATCGAGTTACAAATAATACTTTATACGGCTCACTCGTGCGAACGTACTCGGTGCGATCGTGTGCGTCATGTGCGTCGTGAACGTCGTGTAGTTCCCCTTCTCGGGTTAAGAAGCTGATGAGTGGATTTACTTAGCGAGACGGACAGAATGCCAAATTACGTCGCAGAGGTAAGTCGGCGACGTAGGCTTTATGTTGCCACGACAAATAGCGCAGGTTGCCGTTCAATCTTCCAGTCGGTTTGTTGCTCAGTTCCGCTCCGCTCAGTTCGTCAGCGATAAGCGAGCAAGGGGCGCAGATAGCCTCTTTCAGCTGCACTCCATTTGCGTCGGGCGTCGGGCGTCGGGCGTCGTCGGGCGGCTGCGGGCGACTCATAAAGAAGTACGAAACAAAGTAAAACGTCGGCGCGCGGCGTCCGCGTCGTCAGGGGAATTTTATTTCGAATTAATTTCATTGTGGAGAAATGTTTGTATTTTTTTTCGTTTTGAGCTGAGAGCCGAGTGCGACTGTCGTTGTTTTGATTTAATGCCTTTTGTGTAAAGCTCTCGTTCGCTGTAGTACCGGTGCGCGGTGGTAAACGTTATGTCATTCAAATATATGTATGTATGTATGTATTTTAATAAAAGACCGTTCAAGTGCGTCTCAGACCTCGCACAATGAAGGGTTTCGTAGTTGGGATGAATTTATCCCAAGAAAAAACTTAAGATTGTAGTTGGAAAACATGTTATGACATAGGGAATGTATGGGAGAACATGTTTTTGCAACTGCAAATGTAAGTTGGTCGATTATTATTACTCGTTAATTTATAAGAGCCTAGGTAGCTGGTAGCTTAGCTGTGTTAGTTTTTTAAAATTTTGTTATATACCAGGGCTCGGAAACATTATTTAAAACAACGTTTTTAAAAAAATGTTTCTAACAGTTCTTGTTTTTCTTTGTACAACATTTTGTTCGGAACGAAAACGAAATGAGAACGTTTTCAAAAACCGGTTTATTCCGCAGGACGCAGCCACGCACGGGGCGTGCGCCGACAAGCAAGAACTTGTTTAGTTCAATTGTACCTTATCTTCATTTCATTACATCATTGATTTCAATGTGCTTGCCGCTTAGGTATTGATTAAGGTTGTTTTGCGAGTTTCCTATCGATCAACCCAAAAAGGGGTTAAAAACGTTTTATTAACCGAGAACGATTAAAATTTTGTTCTCCACAAACGTTTTTATAACGTTCCGTTGAACATAACCGAAACAAATCGCTTCTTAGGTATTTAAGACGAAACCGTTTTGAAAAATATACCGTTATCCGAGCCCTGATTTAAACTACTGCTGTGAATTTTTCTCATATCCAAAACCAACCATTTAGCTAGCAGGGGTGCCACTTGACTCCAACAAAAATTTGCACTTTATTATTTATTTATTTCAGAGAAAACTCCATAATAGGTTACATGCATAATCACATTGTCACAACCAAAAGATAAAAGGCTCGTGCAGATATCGCGGGCGCGACAGGCAGCGCGACCCGCGTCGCGCCCGCGATATCGCGCTGGCATGAACCTAAAATCATAAAACGTTAGTGTGTTAGTAACAGAATTGTACCTAAAATTCTGTTATTATTGTTGATATCTATTACCTAACTGATGCCTATGGCTGTCCTTATCCACAGATTTCGGAAAGGTCAGTCAAAACGGGCAGCAATAGCATTTAGGATGCTGTTGCTGCTGCTTCGTAGACGGTGCAGCAAGGAGTTTGCTTTCTTATAGCTCGCTTTCTACTTTAAGCTTAATATTTCGCAAACGGATCCCTGAATCCAAAAACTTTTAACAAAAAAAAAACAACCGATTTCCAAAAAAAAACACTACAAAGTGAAAAATAACTTTAATTTCGGAAGTCGGTGTCTTGGGTTTTGTATTTTCGTTTTTTGCCACCGACTTCCGAAATTAAAGTTATTTTTCACTTTGTAGTGTTTTTTTTTGGAAATCGGTTGTTTTTTTTTTGTAAAAAGTTTTTATTTTTCACTTTTTAGTTGTCAAGTGGTACGTACCTACCCCAAACACATTCGAATACCACTACCTGCTACCAGTGACAGAAACTTATCATATCATCTACATACTAAGTGGGAAAAAAATACGTATTTTGTAGCTAACTCAAAAACTATCAAAGCAAAGTTAATAAAATTTATATGGGACCAATTCGAGAGCACACCCTTTCAAACAAAAAAATAATTTTCAAAATCGGTCCACAATTGACGGAGAAATCGGTGGACATACATAAAAAAAAAAAAAAAAACATACGCGACGAACATATAACCTCCTCCTTTTTGGAAGTCGGTTAAAAATGGGTTTTACACACTAACAATATTTTTAACGACCTTTCCAACGACACCCTACAACATGGGAAAGACGATAAAAAAAGACACCCCTCTTGACGTGTAGGGCAGATACCCTAAAAATATGTATATATATTTTCGTGATTTTATTTTACCACTTTGTCGACGTGAT
Organism: Agrochola lychnidis; assembly: GCA_963680765.1. Taxonomy (NCBI): domain Eukaryota; kingdom Metazoa; phylum Arthropoda; class Insecta; order Lepidoptera; family Noctuidae; genus Agrochola; species Agrochola lychnidis. The sequence continues at coordinate 906,496 of OY796850.1, read as the reverse complement.
TAATGTATACTTATCTATGCCAAATTACAGTTTTTAGGGTTCCGTAGTAAACAAGGAACCCTTATAGTTTCATCATGTCCGTCTGTCTGTCTGTCTGCCTGTCCGCGGTCTAGCTCCAAGACCCTTTGTACTAGAAAGCTGTAATTTGGCATAGGTATACATATTAATTACGTCGACAAAGTGGTAAAACAAAATTATGAAAAACATTTTTTTTAGGGTACCTCTCATACACGTAAAGTAGTGATGTTTTATTTTTTTAACCCATGGTGAGGGGTATCATTAGAAATGTCCTTCAAAAACATTATGAGTTTGTGAAAACCATTTTTGGATCTAGGGATCCGTTTGCGAAATATTAAGCTTTAAAGTGCTAATTTTTGTTAGAGTCAAGTGTCCCCCCCCCTGCCGGCTAAATGGTTGGTTTTGGGTGTGTGAAAAAAATCACAACAGAAGTTTATTTAACGAAATTAAAAGGAAAACTATCACAGCTAAGTAGGCTTTACAAATTAACGAGTAATAATCGACCAACTTAACTTTGCAGTTGCAAAAACATGTTTTCCCATACATTCCGTATGGGAGAACATATTTTTGAGTTACAACGTTAAGTTTGTTTTTGGGATAAATTCATCCTAACTACGGAACCCTTCATTGTGCGTGGTCCGACATGCACTTGGCCGGGTTTTTAGTACTATGAGTCTCTGAGCTAAACCACGGACAGACGGACAGACAGACGGACATGGCGAAACTATAAGGGTTCCTTGTTGACTACGGAACCCTAAAAACGTAACAACTGAAGTCTTCGTTGTTGATTTTATTGATTAAAAAAAAACGTAACAACGTTTTTTCAGTCGGAATATTTACGGTGTTGCTGTAACTATGTATAAATTGGTTGTCATGTAATTCTGAAATATGATTTGCTAACAAAGCGGCTCGACAAGTCAGGTGATTAGCCGGTGCGGCGCGCGGCGCCATAATGCGCTACATTTGTCAATTGTCTTCAATTTAATGTAAATTCGATTCGCCCTTTTATTGCGGAGCTGGCTCCAATTTGAGACATTTTAAATCTTGTTATATGGACAGAGATAGAAGAAGTATACGTAGCAATGTGCTTATCTACATACCCACACTACGTATGTAGTCCTTGTACTTGTAATCAGTTGTCTAGACTCACGACTAAAGACTTGTCTGTTTTATGAAGTGACGTGTTTAGTTTTATGTTCTAACACAGGTTCTGATGCTTTGTCAGCTGGGGAGTAACGTATGTTGCTGTTGAGGAAATATCGCCTCAAAGTGAGTGCACGAATAATAAGTGCAGACATGATCGAGTGCTATATTAAATGACGGGAAAAAAGTGTCCTCCCGGTGTCAGCTCGGCGTCTTCTCGGCTCTCGGCCTTCGGCGTTCGGCTCTCGGTAATAAAAACGTCAGGTTCAAGTCCCCAGTCATAATGGAATGGAATCGGAGACGGATTGATAAACGATATCTCGTAAGAGCGCTGATATTGGACGCTGCGCGCCACCGACCGCTCCGGAGTGCGCACCGCTCCCGCGTGATAGTGGAGGTCATCGAGCTAATGTCATTGAGCGTTGACAATTCAATGATTTTGTAGGTAAGATTATGTGTAGGTAGCGTGTTGGTGCACGGGCGCTGAGGGGCGGCGGTCGGTGGTGGTCGGTTCACTTCCAAGTGCTCAGGTATCATGAATGAACAAAAACACAGAACGCAAAGCACGATTTCTCAATTCGTTTGAAGCTCACTTTTGTATAATATGGAGGTAAATTACCCTAAATTTGCAGATAGCATTATTTCTCTCAGTTCCTCCAGTTCTCAAGAAGCGGATCGTCCCCGGTACAGACAGTATTTACTAACACACAATGACTTATTTAAACAAAGGCTCCGCGAGGGGGTGCCTGCAGGCGGGGCGTGCTCCGCCGCGGCAATATAATACTCGCACGTGGCGCGACTGCTAACCGCCTCAGATAAAAACACACAAATGATGCCCGCTACCGTTTCACTGTATAATAGCTGCAATTTGTAGTAGTCGTCACAAAATTATTACATCGACGCGTTCTTTAATGAGCGGTAAGTACTCTAAACAAACAAGTCTCCGAGGAGCGGTGATTCATTCGCTGCTGTAATTTGAACACCATTTTAATGAAGAATATTATGAAAGTCATGATTGGAATACGGAGTAAAAATGTTCGTATCAGTTGCGAGATATTCATAATTGTGACTGATACGAACATTTTTGACATAGGTCACGATGACACGTGAAAGTGAGCTAAGAGCCCGCTGGAGCACGGCTGCTGGTGAGGCAGGCACACACGGACGAGCTAGTGTGGCGGACACCACACACCGTCACTGTACTGCGCTACTGCATCTGGCTGATTTATGTGCTTATATCGAAAGTTTCATAATATTTACAGCGGCCTCCACTCTTTTAGAACACATTAAAATAGATGTTCCAATCGGATTCTAATCAATCACACTTAGTTCGTGTTGTGATTGATGTTAGAGCGCACTCGTTCTAAGAGCTTACGCTATTAAAAATGTATATATAATATTATGCGAGTAGTTATATGATTACATAAATCTAAATATAATAAATGTATACTTTGTCTTTTTTACCGAACTTGTTTAGTGATTCTAAGATTTCTACTACTTGTTCTGTTTGTACCCGTGAGAACCTGTCATTGGCTCTGTTTCTTAAACAACTGTTATTCATTTGTTATAGCTGTCGGTTCTCCTATAAATAAATAAGTATATAAACTAATAAATTATAAAGAGAAAAGATTTGATTTTTTGTATGTTTGTTTGTTACGTTGTCACGCTAAAACGACTGAACGGATTTAGATGAAATTTGGCAAATGGGTATACCGTGACCTGGGTTAGGACATAGTATAGGACTTCTAATGGCAATATTCCTATGGGTTCGAAACTTATGCGGGTGAAACTGCGGGGCGCAGCTAGTATTATCTAAATATATAAAAGCGAAAAGTCACTCACTCACTCACTCATCATCATCATCATCTTCATCATCAGCCTATAAATGTTCCCACTGTTGGGACACAGGCCTCCTGTCTGTGTGAGGGAGTCCACCACGCGGGCCCAGTGCGTGTTGGTAGATGTCACATGTCTTCGAATTTTTCGGTTCCAGGACATGCCGGTTTCCTCACGGTGTTTCCATTCACCGTTTTGAGAGCAGTGGCCATGAAATAATTTACGCAAAGTAAAGCGCCTGTTTGGGTTCGAACCTACGACCTAGAACTCGTAAGTCGCGGCCCGGCCGTTACCACTGGGCCACCACTGCTCTCACTCACTCATTCATCACGAAATATTGAAAACCGCTTGACGTATAAAGCTGAAATTTGGCAGAATGGTAGTTTATAGTTAGTAGGCGTCTGCTAAGAAAGGGTTTCTGGAAATTCGACCTATAAAGGGGTGAAAAGGGGGTTAATAAACTTGAAACTTGGCACGAATACTTATTTATGTAAATTATAAAGTTTGCCTTTTTAGTTTTTCTAAGATAATAAAAAAAGAAAATAAAAAATAAAGAAAGATTGGGGGGTGTCAAAGTTTGTATGGAATAATTTTAACGCGTGGTCTGATTAACTCGAAACTTAGTATTTATACTTAAGACTAAAAATAAATAAAATCAGGGATTTTTGAAAATTTACCCCTAGCGGGGTGAAAAGGGGTATTCATTTTTACACGGGAGGATTTTACTGTGTGGCTTGGTTAACTTGAAAATTGGTATAAATAATCAATAAATCAAATAATGGAAATATCACAAAAGACTTTTTAAAAATTACTGTCACGCTATTTTTTATGGGGAATGAGCAATATTACAATAAGTTCGTATTCTTCAATAGTTTACCGCAAATTGTAAAAAGGCTAGCTAATTGTTAAAATATTCCAGATAGTTACAGATTTAACCTTTTAAAAGATTATCATTACGCTATAGCTTAATGAATCTAAGTAGTCAATCATAACATTATTATACAGGTTGGATTTTGAGATGGGGCAATAAGGGCAGATACCTTAACGCCACAAGAAAACAGTCTTAGGAGAGTGTCCTTAACTTTTTGAAACATGTTGATCTGCAATCACAGATTTTGAAAAAAATTACATTCAGCAAGAAAATGGCCAATTTTCACAAAAACTTTTTTGTTGCTAGTCGATCCTATTTCTTATTACTAGGATCAAAAAAATATATTGGGCCAACTGAGGTTTGAGTATAAGAATGTCTGTTTGTATGTTAACTTTTCACGCCTAAACCACTGAACGGATTCAGATCTTTGGCAAGGAGATAAATGGCATCCTAGGGTAGGACATAGGCTACTTTTTGTCTCAAAAATAATCCTAAAGTGGGTGATATATAGGGGATGAAAGTTTTCTCGCCAAACTTAATGCTGCTAGGTCAACGGGAAGTACCATATAGGCTTTGTTTTATTTGCGAGTATCAACATAAATATGCAGTATAATTAAATGGCCGTATTTTTTAATTGCGTTGACTTGGAAGTTTGATTTTCTTTACAGCTCCAAGGGACCGTAGATCTAAGTTTTTAATATCTAGTTCAACTTGATGCCTCCACGCGTTTCTGAGAAAAAGGGTCTTGACAGATAACGAAGTCATCCTTTAACGGTTTCAATTTTTCATTTTGAGTACGGATTACGGAACCCTAAAACAGATTTATTATCTACCTGTTACCTTTTCACGCCATAACTGCTGAACGTATTTAGATGAAAGGCATACGGATAGGCTGATAGGGATAAGCTGGCTTAGGGCATAGGATCCTGTGGAATATTTTCCGATATCCACGCGGGCGAAGCCGCGGGAAAAGGCTAGTATTTGTATATGCCGCAGGTAGGTATTGTCAAAGTACCTAACTAGTGTGCGTGAAGTATTTTACGGGGCTTCAGTGACCGCTCGTCCGAAAATAACTAAAATGATGAAGTAAGTAAATTAAAGCGCGGCACAAAGGAGGCCGCCGGGAGTTCGTCCCTTTTTGTGAGCTCGGTTTACATGCCGGCCGTCTCGTCGCCGCCGCCGCCGTCGACCCATACAGTCTAATTAAATTATATTAAGTATCTACTTTGTTTTGCGGCGCTGAGATTACCTGCGAGTACTCTGAGTCACCCCGAGGGGCGCGGTGCGGGGCGTGGGGGGGCGTCTGAGAGTGACACGCGGCCGCGTTGATATGGCACGCTAATAGCAATTAGAGTCGGTTTATAACGAGTGTCGCAGCGTATCAGCAACGCGTCACATTACGTGCCAACGTCGTTACGCGGCGATTGAATTGCGCTCGTCTCCCGCGCTCACGCGGCGCGACGTGCGACGTGTCCTATGTCACCGATACACGCCGTTTTTGTGAAAATTGCGCCGCGATCCAGTTGCGAGTTAAGCCTTGTGCAAACTGGCGTGACGCGACTCTAACAAAACAATTTCTAAGGAAACTGCATGGTGGAACAAGTACCGGTGTCGCGTTGCGCCGTCCGCGTCGCGACGCGCGAGCCTGCACGAGGCTTTGACGAGTACGGCGGTAATACCTGTCGGTATATTGCGAATATAACCCTGCTCACTGCCGCCGCCGCTACCGCGCCGCCACCGCGCCGCCACCGCGCCGCCACCGCGCCGCCACGGCCACCACGGCCACCACGCTGTGGAACTGACGATCCGTCTTCCAAGTTTTATTTCATGTTTAAATACTCAATTAGTTCACGGAAAATTTGCTTACAAAGTTGGGTTCAACTTAGTTTCATTCGGTCAGATTTGGATCCATTCCCAGTCGTTTAATTAAAAACAATGGGGTTTGATGTTAAATTGAGCGAAAAGTAATCGTTTTTTTTTAAATTGTATTTCATTTCCAGTCACTTCTACATACTTGTACAAATTGTGTTGTTTGCTAGGGCGATTTTGTTGGTTCAATTGAGCAGGCCTATTGCAAGTTGACGAATATGTGGGCATCATAAAATGTTTGGTACCTATTTAAGGAGTAATGCAGTGAGCCGGTGACGCTGGGCGATGCACTCACCTGCCACACACAGGCAGCGGTCGGTGACGTCACGTGACGTATGTAGGTACTCAGCTCAGCGGAGTACGATCGGTTCAGCGTTCAGTTTTAATGGAACGTGGAGTAGGCTTTAAGTGAGTTAGTACCGCACGTCGGTCGTGGCAATCCTTTGATGCATGACGTGGCCAGCCGCACAGGCGCGGCGCGGCGCGGCGCGGTGCGGAGGAGCGCGGCGGGCGGAGAGGGCCTCAAATTGGCAATTTCCCGTGACGCGGTGTCGCGGGACCGGGATCATCGCTCTTGTTTCATCACCGCACACGTGTCGACATATAAGGCCCTTTGTGGCGAATTCTTTTGATCTATAAATCGATCACACGCTGTATTTCTATACATAGGTATGTTTCATGTGGTGACGAACACTGTTTACCTCAGCTCAGCACATAATTAACATCCGCCCAATTGGAATGAAAAGTTTGCAAAACTCATTCCTCATCGCCGTCATCACTTCAGCGCGGAATAGGCCTCTTCTTCCTTCAGGCTTATGATTACATAATGGTTTGCTAATGAACACAAACTTGAGACAACGGTGAGGGTTGACATTCGTGCATCGGACGGGATCGCCTGACAGCTAGGCTCATAATTTTTCGATAGTTTATAATTTAGCAGAATTTAATGTTAATAATACCGTAAGATTTAAAAACTAACGAAGTTCATAATTGTACAGTAACATATAAATATTTGTAATGTGCTCGTCAAGACCTCTCTTTTGATTCCAAAAATGTTATGATTATCTCAATTTAATAATTAACGAGGTCAGAAATGTACGTGTAAAGTCTTAGTAGTTAGGGATGTTAATTTAGGAAGAAATGATATGCCTATGTCACCCGGACCATTATCACGAATCTATTGATACCTCATTCATCAACATCGATTTAGTAGTTTAGGCGGGTTACGCGCAGTTGAATAACAAAAGGGCAATCGCCAACTCAGCACTCAATACTTTTATTATAGAAACATACGCTGCTTTAGCGAACGACGGAAACGGCGAGCTGAGCAAGCACTTTGTGACGCACCAACCTAGTTTACCCAATTATCGTAACTCTGTAAAATTCCAATCCATATGATTGATACTTCGAATAGGTATTTAGGCTAATTTAGTACAAAATTAATAAATGTAATAACATTCTTTTATTTTAAATAGCTGCGCTACGCGGTTTCACCCGCAGATGTCTCGATCCCGTGGTAATATTGGGATCAAAGTTATTTTATGTCCTAACCCAGGTCATGGTCTATCCATGTCCAAATCCGTAAAACCATTTTAGCGTGAAAGCGTTACAAACATACAAAAAAAATCCACATCTCTTTAATAAAATAAGTGATAGACATAATTTTAATACTAGAAATAAAGATAAACTAGATCAACCATTTTTCAGGTTATCTAAAGTACATACATCTTTTATGGGGTACTGTGTTAAATGTTACAACAAAATACCTTGTGACATATTGCAATTAAATGAAAGAAAATTTAAAACTCATATAAAAAGTACACTTTGTAAACAAGCATATTACAAATTAGAGGATTATATCCAAGATAAGAGTGCTTGGAAACATGCTGGTCCTGCTCCATAGGACAATTTAGAATCAGGACAAAATCAAACTGGTTGCTAATTTAATTGTAAAATTTATTACTTTGTGTTTTAAGTATGACATTGATTTTACATTCTGTGATTACTTCCTTACACACTGACTTATTAATTGTAACATTTTAGGAAAATCGTCTACTTTTACAATGTTTGTAAATATGTGAGAACCATGTATCTGTCACAAATTAAATTATCTATCGTTGCTTCATTTTTAATTTTTTTACCTATTGTGGTATAGTAATTTTATTCTAGGTGCATCGTCTTCACATATAATAATTATTTAACAAATGTACGTACATATACAAACAATATTGTAAAACATTTTAAAAGAGTAACGGTGGAGTTTCTTGCCCATTCTTCTCCATACGAAAACTACCTTTTGAAAGGGGCGACTAGAATCAATTTTATTATTTTGTAAATTTTGACGTTCAAAAGTGGGCCTATTTGAAATAAATGATTTGACTTTGACAAAAAATCAAATAGTTTCTCTTTTTTATCTTTTTGTAATATTAGTTTAATAAATTAAGTAAAATCATTTTATTTTTACATAAACATAACATCACGCCTTGTTTTCCCGAAGGGTTGGGCAGAGGACACCCACATTTCGCCAGTTATGTTTAAGTCCCATGTAATAGGGGGCGAGCCTATTGCCATCAACCGAGCACAAATCCAGACTCCGACCTGCTACTGAGAAATTTCTGATAGAAAAACCCAATAACACTTTGCCCGATCCGGGAATTGAACCCAGGACCTCATGCTCAGCAGTAGCGTTTGCTACCACTACTAGACCAACGAGGTAGTTAGCAGGTAGCAGGGGTGGTAGGCAGTATTTTAATATTGTTTTGCTTGTCTACTCTGAAGTGCCGCGGACGCACTACCGCGGTACCCGTATACATTGGCATTACTGTGTGCGTTACCGCGCCCAACCCTTGCTCGAACACGAGGTGCCAGCAGTTGTTGCAGCTGAGCACGTAGCTTTAAATGCCCCGCATAATAATCATGATGAAAATATAAGTTTGATCCAGCCTGTCCCTACTTGCTGTCCTCTCCCCAGCGATGCCCTTTTTTTTTTTTTTTTTTTTTTTTTTGGGTGGGAAATTATCAAATAACTTCTGCCGCTCTGGGCGGAGCGGGAGGGCGTGTCAGACTCTTACTGACTAAAACCCACCCGTGTTCCTTCGGTTGCCCTGTTGCCGGGGGCCACGATTTCCCGATCGGTTTTCTTCGAACCCCCGGCAGGCATTGGCCCTAGTGGACCCCGTCAATTCTGCTGACATCTCTTTGAGGCGCGCGTGGAACACAACGCGCCGTCGACCCGGGCTTGGTCCTTATCGGACGGCGAGCTACCCATTGCTCACCGTCCGCAAGCCCGCGCCTACGGTGGCCGGAAATCGGCTCGCGATTCCCGCCCCGGGCGTCTCCCGTATGCCCTAAGCCGAGGTTCGTACCCCACAGGGAGTGCCCTTAGCGAGCACTCGCTTAATTTTAATTTAGAATATTTTTAAAAAAGCTCCTGGCTGGAGATTAAGTGTAGTAGCTTAAGGCACCCACAGGAAAATCCGGTTAAACAGCCAAGACCTTAGTGGTCAATACTGCCCTCGTGGCACGTGGAATAACACCGTAGGGTAGAGCAAATCGGGACAGGTAAAAGAGCTTGTTACCAGCTTCTTAAGGATACCCAAGTCTAGCATATTCCTGCGTTTCTCCAGCGACACCATCTTCAAATACTTCAGTCTTTCTTGGTACGAGTCGAGTTTTTTTCCCATATTACTATTATAGGTGAGATGCCATAAGAACCGTTTTTGCAGCCGTTCGATGAGCTTGATGTGGATCTTATACCTACCCAGGTGACCACACCACACTGCAATACTCGAGATGGCTTCTAACTAGCGAGTTGTATATAATTTTTTGAACGCTAGGTTTTTTGAAGTTTTTACACTCTCTCATAACGAAGCTAAGTATCTTTGATTTTTTGTCAATATGTTCTACAAAACTTAGCTTTTTATCGAGCTGTATCGAGCGATAATAAGTGAGGAGCTCGTGGCTAAGTAATAACAGCTGCACGGTTTGATCCTTCAGGGTAAGCTACGCTTGCCGGGGTTGGTCTCTGGATGGGTGAAAGCACGTTAAGCCGTTGGTCCTGGCTATTATTCGTGGATCTTTGACAGTCGTTACGGGTCGTCAGAAGCCCGAAAGTCTGACAACCAGTCTTACTAAGGTATCGTATTACCCAGTTACTGGGGTTGTAGAGGTCAGTTAAGCTAGTCGCTCCATGTAAAATATGGTATTCAGCTGCATTCGGTTAGACTGGAGGCCGACCCTAACATGGTAGGGAAAAGGCTAGGCAGATTGATTGATACTTACTGCAATAAGTATGGCTAATTATAAATATAACTTTGTGAACACATGCGCATTTCGTGATTAGTCGGTAGTGGTCACACCATACTTATTGCGGAAGCACTACCTTGACCTTGTAAACTCATCTCAACTAGGGTTGCCAGGCGTCCGGATAAAGCCGGACATAGTTAGGATTTTTGATTGTGAGTCCGGCCAAAATAAACGGTGTCCGGCTTGTCCGGTTTTTGTTAGGCTTTTTACATTTCGCAAACGAGCGAGCGCCGAGCGTGGCCGAGCGCAGGCGAGTCGACTGTCGGTCGCTCCCGCAGTCCGCAGAAGCAAGTAATAGCAGGTAAATAAGACTTATATTTGTGCCTTACATTAGAATTTAAAATGTTGATTAATGTTTATCTAGAATTTAATTTTGACTGATGACTTTATGTGACTGATTAATAATAAAGTACTTAGACTGATTTGGCATTCGATTTTATTTGTATTTCATTAGAATTTAACAAGATTTATGGTAATAATCAAAAAAGTTTGATTTTATATACAATTTTTTGTCGTATCTATTAATACTGAGACACAAAATCCTCAATAATGTAGAGTGTCCGGCCTTTTTACCCAAATGTCCGGCCAAACTGGCTGGTCTGTCCGGCTATTAGGTTTGACGACCTGGCAACCCTAATCTCAACATGCAATTACAAGAGTAATTACCCTTATTGCTGACCATGCATATGACATTCCTCAGAATCATAGCTTATTATATTGATATGGTAACGATACGGTAGCTATGACGCATATGCCCTTATGAAATGTGCCCAAACCCACCCTTATTAGCGATAACATGGCCTTTATAAGGGTATATACCCTTATATATATTATTTGGCTTTAATGACGATAAAAAGGCTAATTTTTGATACTTGGGAGGCCTACACTGTCCATTTAAACTATTAACACTGTTATTTGAAAACATGGTAAAAAACATTTATTTTTAAAAGAGTAACCGTGGAGTTTCTTACCGGCTCTTCAAATCACATCAGTTTATTGCAAACATGTTGTACAGAGGTTGGAATAAGATTAATTAGTTTCAAACATGCACCCTGTAAGGGCACTGCAAAACAAAACAAAATAAAATAAAATTAATAAATTACATTTCATTACATTACAAAACATGCTTCAAATTAATAGAATATAATGTTTATTGTTACTTAGATTTTTTCAATTCCGATAAAGCATAAGAGAATCTAGAGAGTTTTGTTCTCCATAGGAAGCGACCAATTGGAACCGAGCACCTAGCTCCTGACGTTTCATAAGTGCCCATGTAGGAATATGCGAAATAAAATGTTTTGATTTTGAATTTAATTCGTTTGGTAAACAAGACAAAGAAAAAAAGAAAAATAGCTAATAGTATTTTTTCATTATTTACAGCCATGAACATATTTAATCAAGCTAGGTTGCTTGATTTGTAAAATACAAACAACATCTGTAAAATATTTGATAAAAATAATTAGTATCCTGTAAACAGGGTGGATGTTGGCCTTGCTCCGTGTCTTAGACTATGTGTGTAGTGATAACGTGCGCGCGGTGGTGTGCGGTGCGTCGCTGAATGCTGCAGCCGCGAGCCGCGTGCGGACGCGTGCGGCGCCACGCGACTCTCCCCTGTGGTGTTTTGTTCGTGAACCTTCAGTTCCGGCACGTTTCCTCTTCTGCAAATTTAAGAATATTTTCCTTATCGCCTTGTTTAGAAAAAATAAATGAAGAACGCAAAAAAATTGTGTCGCGTTAAACTGAGCAGCATGAAATGATCTTATTTCAGGCGGATAAAGACGGGTGAGGAATTTGCTGACGGTATATTTCGTTCGATCTAAAGCCGGGTTTATCCAGTTTGTGGGGAAATCGGTGGAAAAATTCCTTTTGAAATACATCGTTCCAGAGTACCGCGCGGGTAGAGCGGAGCTTATAGATAAGTGTGCGGGTGGCGGGGGTGCGGCGAGGGGGGGGAGGGGCGCACCAACGCGATTAGCCACTACAATTGAATAAGGCTGGAATGGGCGCGCAGGCTATGAAGCTAAGAATTCGACCCTCCGCGAATGCTTGTCGCCGTCAAAGGGAACGGAAATAAGTAAATTAGACGATATTGTCGCGGCGAAGCGCAGTAATCTGTGCGTCGGAGGGACGCCGCCGCCGCGTCGCTCGGCGTGGCGCGGAGCGATGCGGAGTAGAGCGGTGCTGCGATGCCTGGTTTCTGAGTCACTTTTATCGGTCGTTTATCTATTCAATGGCGCTATTTGTTCGATAACTCGTGAAACTGCGTTTCCGAACACCGCAATGTAAGATAAACTCCGTTTAAACTTAAGTTAACTGACCAATGTGTGCCGTTTATCGGTTTTAAATGGTATTTTTAAATGTCCTAAAGTTTAAAGTTTTAAAACAATCTGGTAGTTTATTATAAATTTTGGTCACCATATAAAATACGTTATTAGAAAATAGTTTAGTATTCCATCTAGGTACACGAAGCATGTGAACTGCGGCTAGGTCTGCGTCTACAACATTATTATGCAGAACAAATTCATGCTTATTTTGGTACACAAAAATACAAATTTCAAAAATATATAATGCTGGGAGTGATGATATTTTAATTTTTTTGAATATTGGGACACAGCTGTCCAGTGGGTGCACTCCACATATTGAGCGAATACATTTCTTTTGGGCTCGCAACACTCTGTTCAGTTCTATTTTATTTATTTTATTTTATTTATTTATTTAGGATCTCCAACAAAAGATGTACACAATACATGACCCCATATTATAACGCCATAACGCATACCTAATTGATGCGACATAGCCATAGTGCCGCATCAACACTAGCCACACGTTTTAATCTGTATAAAACGAATACGAATCTATCTACCTTTGTACAGAGTTCGTCAATATGAGCTTTCCAGTTACAGTGTTTGTCTATTGTTATTCCTAGGAACTTTGTACTCTCAACCTCTTTAATTGTGTCATTAGCATGCAGTATTTTTAACTGCGGACGCTTACTGTTGTAGGTTAGACTTCAAACATCCTAATTCTAAGTTATAGATCAGGAGCTCATTTTTAATCAATTTTAATGAAACCCTGTTCCTGTCTTCACATTCATGAGCAAAAAGACTGTCTCGGTGAATGCTGAAGTGGTGGGAACTGAGAGTACTTACATAGCAATTTTTATAATAAATATTTTCTACGATATCTGACATCTATTTCCAACAGACAGATTGTCACATTGACATTATATTTTGACGTGACTGATTGCTGCGTTCAGAAATACCCGAGTTTTATGGGTATCAATAGGTGTAATAATTTATAATTTAAATCATGTTTTGTGTTGCGTAATGTAAATTATTTTGCATATTATTGTTTAGAATCAATTTTTCTAACTGAACAGACAGCTGTGCTGCTGGGGAGTTTGTTGCACCACTTCTTCCCAGCTAAAGCACTAGGAAGTGGTGAAGGGTGGACGTTTTTGGGGACTGTCTTAAGAGGAGGCTCCCTAAATTGTATGTTAATTTGCATTAATATTCTGAAAAAGTCACGCATACAATTAAAATGGAACTTTAGTACTTATATGATTTATTGGTTCTTTTTCTTCCATATTATAAGACAGTTACGTAATTGGAACATTTTCGCTCGATTCGTTTTTTATTCGAAAATCATGTCTTTTTAAAGATTATTTGAAATAAAAGCAAGATTAGGAACTCTGCTTTATGTCTAAAATAATTATTAACAGTAAGAAAATATAGTTTGTTATTATCCAAATATAAGATATTTTTTCTCTAGATCAATTATTACTTTAGATAAAAACGAAATAAGAATTGAGACTTACGACATTTAGTTCCGTGCTCGAACACGATCAAAGAGCGCACGCGATATTCAACTTTATTATTGATTTGTTAGCGTTTAGCACATAGTGGCGTGGTGGGGTGCATGGGGGCGGAGTTTGCGTGGAAATTGTATTTAAAGTGCCTGGTCTTAAGTAATTTTGACGTTCGAAAAATGCTGATTTTCAGCCTGGTTTGAATAAATGACTTTTGAAATTTGAATTTTTGAATGATATATTAAGTTCAATAAACAGAAAGTCTTGTTTGTGAAGTGGCATGGCTGGCATCAGTGAACATTATGCCGAAAAAGTGAGAGGTGCTTGGGGGATTCCTATGTTCAGCAGTGGACGTCTTGCGGCTGAAATGATGATGATGATGATGACCTATTGTTAACATCTTCAAAATGTTGTACACTTAGTTCGCAATAAAGAATTTGAATTTGGGTTGGAATTTGTATAAAAGGGTGCGGGACGGTTTCTGAACGATGTGTGCCAGAGAAGCGAGGCGCCCGCGCCGCCGCCGCACAGTGCTCTGAAAATTGAGCTCCATACTCATAGAAACTTAGTCTGGAAATACAAAAAAAAAAAACCCTTAATAACGTATGTATAACGTATGTATGGTATTTTAAATCTTGTATAAAACGCACACTATGCAGGCAGGCATATTATACGTTGGGGGATTACATCACTGATAAAAATGCTTTGCTCAATGCTGGTCCTGCTCCACAACCACAACTAATTGATTAACATTTGCAAATACTGTTGGAGCTGCTGAAGATTGTAAGACCATCTTTGCATTGTATAAACTCAATCTCTTTTGTATTATATAATTGCATAGCACACTATGTGAGCACTATGTACTAAAGAGTTACCATTTACCGGGTAATATGTCTTGCATTGACTTGAATGTGCCCTGGCGGCTGTGAGTATGTCATGCTCACTCAAATGTTTCGCTGATGGTGGCGCGTGTGTTGGATCATTTAGCTTCCTTCAAAATGGTTGAGCTGAATGGTGCTAATCCATGCGTCATGTTCGTGAACGGGCGCCGTCAGTTGGGACTGGTCATCTCTTAGCTGCTAGGGCTTATTTTTAATTTTTGAATTGTTCTTTTTTTATCTTTTTATTACGGACGCTTCTAACGTGCGCGTCTTTCTACATTGTTCTCACATGTATAATTTCAACATGAATGATGTAACCAATATTTTGTAACAATTTTTTATTTAAAAGAGTGTCCGTGGAGTTTCTTGCCCGTTCTTCTCCATAGGTACCTACTACGCTTTGGAATGGGCAACTAGCTTCATACCTATTTCTGACTGACCGATTCTTTGACAATTCAAAAGTGCCTGTAAATGGTTTAATTGAAATAAATGATTTGAGTTTGAGTTTGAGTTTAGTGGTATGAGGAACAGGGTGTAAAATTCACTCATCCACCATAGAAAAGGGAGGATCCTCCGACCAGACGGGTGTTGTGTCTGGCGGGCAACTGCCCATCGGTTTGAAGTTGAAATTTTGTATGTATGTCGATCGCTCGGTAAACTCTAACTGCGCGATGCAGGATTTGTGTGACGTCATGTCTTTGATGCGTAGTTTGTATGTGTGTGTAACCGCTACGGTATTAGTAGCTCCACACGTAAGAAAAAAAGATTTGTGTTTTTTTGTATGGGAGAAAAAGAAAACACTTAAAGTACATTATTTTGAAAATTAATGGCACTGAAGAGCTGGTGCTCACACGAGCTATTGTACCATACACGGCGATCAATATGACGTTCAATTCATGGACCTCTGGGTGCCGCTTTGGACATTGAAAACTTTTGAAATTTAGAATTTTCGATATGTGACATATTTTGTGTCATGATTTCATGACATTTGACACCTTTGCTAACTTATGGAATTGTATTGCTGATTGTAATGATTATAATTGAGTAAATCCATATTTGTTACGATCGCGAATCATATTTGAATCAACATAAAACTTGACACTAACCTGCTAAAAGCAAAAAACGTAAGAAAATTTGAATTTCGCGGGCTACTTTGACGCTTCCCCCTTAACTTGCGTGTTGTGTACTGAGCTCACGCAATGCGTCGTACGTCCAGCCAGTAATAGGACTCGCCCATCAAGGAGCGCTGTTTCATATTAGACGTATTATTAATTTACTTATTATACATAAATCAAAAGGTATTTTAATAAAACACGTATACTTAAAGATTAAGCAAATAAATGTTATTCTATTCTATTCTATAATTAACTTTAAAATGGTGAAGGCTTCAGAAAAATACGTTTGATAGTTTTTGCGTGATTCTGTTTTTTTTGGCGTTAGACTTAACTTTACAAATTAATTACACTATGTAATATAAACATAATCTAAAATATTCACAAATTGAGTTATTAAGAAAATGCTCTAATTTAACATATATTTTTTCCAAATCATTAACACTACTCATTTAGACGTAATCTTCAGTATAAAATCATTAAAAGTCAGTTACTCGTAGCAGATTTAGGTACTGTATTTAAATGTATCTTTGAAGATACGGACGACGTAGTTACGTCTCTTGCAATTATTTTTAACGCTTATAGCCTGAATCGTTAGCAAGGTAGGTAATGCGCTACACAGACAATTACTAAATAGTGTAGTTGACTAAATTGTGTAGACTGAATAAATTCGTACTTCATAATAGTAAGTTGAAGTTGGATAAAGTAATAAATGAGCGGGCCGACGTGTTCTCTCCTTAACACTCAGTCTCCGTGCTGAGGATCGTGCCACATTATACAGGTACAGTAAACCGCACGTCAGTGGAAACACTACGAACATCGCTTTTAGATACGACACAATGGCGCTGCCAATATCACATTGTAACCACTGATGTGCAGTTGACTGCATCTGTACCCTTCGGTAGTATTTTGTTATTCTCAGTGCCTCCGATCATAGAAGAAAGCCTATAGCTTATATGATTAGTGCATGGTGCCATGCTCTGTGCATGGTGCGGCGCAGCGTGGTGCGGTCGTCTGGCTGTCGTGCGATATATCAGAATTGCAGTCGTGCGCGTTCATCGGTATGAATTGCAAATGTATGCATTTATTCATGTTTATAAGAGAAATATATTAAAATGCTGGCGCCGATTCTTTGAAATTAATAAGCTTGTTCCTTCTACATATAATATTTAGATAAAAGAATTTGATGTACGTATGCATTACGATTACGAGTCTGTTGAAGGATCAATGACAGAGTGGATAAAGGATGCAGAGGCACACTTGGAGTGGAAGTCTCGGAGCAGACGGGACTCGGTCCGGGCGGCGCCACTCCGAGCCAGTTGGGGCCACTTGGCTGCGGACGTGGGCGTGCACGTGTCACGTGTGCAACTTGTCATTAGGTCAACGACTCACATCAGAATGTTGTTTGCTGGCGATGTGGGCACACTGTAGACCCTGGAAGATACTGCTACCGATTTCCGAACCACACACGAAATTCAAATTCAAATAATTTATTTCGAGTAACATAGACTCATATTATTATTAGAATAGGCATACACATTTACAAATAAACATAAATTGAATTTAAATAAAAATAATGTAAAATTCAATAAAATAAGATTAAAATGAAAATGATTAAATGGGTTACCGTGTGTATTTTGCTCCGGGGAAGGCCGGAAGGTTCGGTACAACAAACAACACAGCTGTCAGCTGTCTATTTCGGTTTATTGATGTTATTCCTTGTTCCGCATTCTTTTATATTTCTGACGGAGTTGGGACGAATTCAATATGAGTTTGAGCTCATATGTCAAAGGTTAAGTAGGTATTTTATTTTTTCATTTTGCTGGCATAAAGTGGCGTGGGTATAATTGAAAAGTTATTTTGGAATTAAATGGAGTGTAAAGCAACGATATGGTGCTATGTGGTGGCAGTAAATAGACAGGCGCGCATAATGAGCGGTGTACCGCGACTAACGAGGCGCGGGCCTCGGGCCGGGCGTCGGAACGGTCGCGCCACCGCGGACCGGACCACTGCGGCCCACCCCTGAGAGACTAAAAACGGATGGCGTCGGTCCTGGTTATAGCGAGTCATAAAACGCAACATTCAGACAGCCGGTAGTTCATGAGTTACGAATGCTGCGAACTTACGGTGCAGCGTGCTATAACATGATAGATGTGAGGTACGACTGCTGAGAACTTACGGTGCAGCGTGCTATAGCATGTTAGATGTGAGGTACGACTGCTGATAACTTACGGTGCAGCGTGCTATAGCATGATAGAAGTGAGGCACGACTGCTGAGAACTTACGGTGCAGCGTGCTATAGCATGATAGATGTGAGTTACGACTGCTGAGAACTTACGGTGCAGCGTGCTATAGCATGATAGATGTGAGTTACGACTGCTGAGAACTTACGGTGCAGCGTGCTATAGCATGATAGAAGTGAGGCACGACTGCTGAGAACTTACGGTGCAGCGTGCTATAGCATGATAGATGTGAGTTACGACTGCTGAGAACTTACGGTGCAGCGTGCTATAATTTGATAGATATTTTGGAAATATGTTACTGAGTTGACTAATTGAGATGCCAGCGCCGCCTAGAGGCGCTCGACAGGGTCTACAACATAACTCTCGAACCGGATGGAGCTGAACAGAGTTCAACGGTGACGGTCAAGCAGTGAGCACGTTTAGAAACTGTCGCGCGATCCGTATAGTTGTGTCATGTACTTACAGTGTGTGAATAGCTAGTGTGATTAGTTTGATAGTAAATTATAATTCGATCTGAACTGCAAACGGTTTTTCTATTGCACAACAACCAACACTATCCACAGTACGCCCACAGTAGTTAAAATACGGCTGAAAATAACGAAAGAGACACAGTACCCTCTCCGTCAGATACAATATGCTTTGCCTTTTTATAATGTACCAGAAATATAAGAAAACCAAGTTGCCAGGAGCACGTGCATACAGTGGTACTAAGTCCGAGAGACCGCACGTGCACCCATGAAATGTTCTACGTTTATATTTTTAATTAGTTATATGGTGACATACCATACCAGACTGACAGACTGAAATTTTCAAGTTCAATTTAAAAATATAAAAAGGAGTTTCCATAGGTTCTAGCTGACTTTTA
This sequence comes from Agrochola lychnidis, assembly GCA_963680765.1. NCBI lineage: Eukaryota > Metazoa > Arthropoda > Insecta > Lepidoptera > Noctuidae > Agrochola > Agrochola lychnidis. The sequence goes on along the minus strand of OY796850.1, from coordinate 887,545 downwards.
AAACTATGCAGGTCCCTAAGCTATCCAAAACATTAAAAAGTTAGTACTTAACTGGCTATTATTTCGCTATAGGTTAATCTGCTTTCGAAGGTGTATAGGCTAAAAATCCTTTTAAGCTTTAAAATATTATTTTGCCCTTTTTAGGGTTCCGTAGTAAACAAGGAACTCTTATAGTTTCGTCATGTCCGTCTGTCTGTCCACGGTCTAGCTCCGAGACCCTTAGTACTAGAAAGCTGTAATTTGGCATAGGTATACATTTTAATTACGCCGACAAAGTGGTAAAACAAAATTATGAAAAACATTTTTTTTTAGGTCACCTCTCATACACGTAAAGTGGTGAAGTTATTTTTTTTTCTTTTTTTAACCCATGGTGAGGGGTATCATTGGAAAGATCCTTCAAAAACATTGTGAGTTTGTGAAAACCATTTTTGGATTCAGGGATCCGTTTGCGGAATATTAGGCTTTAAAGTGCTAATTTTTGTTAGAGTCAAGTGTCCCCCCCTGCCGGCTAAATGGTTGGTTTTGGGTGTGTGAAAAAAATCACAACAGTAGTTTATATAACGAAATTAAAAGAAAAACTATCACAGCTAAGAAGGCTCTACAAGTTAACGAGTAATAATCGACCAACTTAACTTTGCAGTTGCAAAAATATGTTTTCCCATACATTCCGTATGGGAGAACATATTTTTTAACTACAAAGTTAAGTTTGTTTTTGGGATAAATTCATCCCAACTACGGAACCCTTCGATTCGGTCGTTGGACGTCAAGCTACACGGTCGTTTTGGTAGCATGCTCCGTCCCAATTTTTTTTTTTTACGATACCTTTTTTGCCTTGTTGCACATGTGCGGGTCGCTTGCCGGCGAAATCGAACAGTAATTCCTTGTTTTGATACTGCTGTGACTTAACAGCCGCCAAATAATTACATTAAATTAGTGCTAAAGTGAAGTGCCTACCTACGTGCCTTCCTGACCTCAGGCAAGCATCATACAATATAATCTGGTGAGACCTTTCCAATCTTTCAGGGCGTTACTTCCCTCTGCAAAATCGTTATTTTATTGATGAGTGGAGGTCATTATAAATCCATACATCTTATATGCTGTATTTACAATTTGTTCGACCAACTTTAAACTATAATACGTGCGTGATTATGTGCAGTGCAGTGTGTGTTCCAAAACTGTTTGGGGTAATTTTTTTTGCGAGTGCGCATTCTTTTGTAGACAAGTGAATCAAGGGTCGCAGGTAGACGTTGACCAGCAAAGTATTCCTTTTAGATTTTATTGCTCTTGACTCTGACATTGTATTTTGAACCCTATAACTTCGAAGCCAAGTGTAATTTTTGTGTTTATTATGGTGATAAAGTTATATTATTGTGAAGCTGTTCTTGTTAAGTTAAATATTTGTGAAGTTAAAGACGGCTGAAGACCGAGATAAGATGCTCCTAGCGAGATTTACAAGAAACATGAAACTGATAGAAGCCAAACGAAGACAAAGGAAACAGCAACATGTAACACGGCATAGCAGTGACATAGAAAAGAGTCGAGTTAACCCCGCCACATGATGCATCGCTGGACATGAATTAATCTGGCGACGACGTAGTCTTTACAGATTATGCCCATCCATAGATATCACCCGTTGTGTGTCCACGGTTCCAAAATTGTCAAGTTCAAGGGAGTTTTTTTTGTGAGTCAGTGCAGCCCCTTTTGCAGATGTGCGCCCGCCGCGCCGACCCGTAAGTCGCGTAACAATTGGTATTTTTTAACTTGTAAGATACTCACTATTTGTGTGAAACTACACATTTGTTGAGATACATGGCATTCCATATCCATGTATCTCAACAAATGTGCTGTGACGGTGAAAGTGTACAGATTGTGCAAAATACGACGTACTTTGTTTTTTATAATTTACTATTTTTATTTATTAATTACTCAAACTGCTGTCTACAAGGCGATTGGTAATCACGTACATTCCCTGAAAAGGGGATATCAAATCGAGTTTTTATGCCGTTAAAGTTTTATGGATACTTTCCGCCTTATAAAAACTGCTAATATAAGAAATCAACTCAATTCTGGACTCAAATTTTATACCTTTCTGATATCCTGCTCAAAATATGACCGAACGAGGGTATTGATATTTATTTCCATTGAAAAAACGAAAAAACCTCTGTGGGTTTTTTACGGTCTTTTTCATTTTCATTCTCAAAAACAAAAGTCATAACAAAAATATGATTCTGCAATGCTATTTATTGATGAGTGTGGGTAAGCGTTACTATAGCAATCGGGCGCTGCGAGCGGGAATGGTCCTAGCGGTGTTCAGATATGCGCCCGCGATAGTACTAACAAAAAACAAGAATTCGGGCGACGCGGGTCGGAATTTTTGTCGGGGTCTTAGTAATTACTTCTGCCAAATAGTGTGTATAACACAACCATATTATTTGCAATCGCATCAACCTGAGGTGAACAGCGGCCAGTCACAAGGCGTACTTGTAGGTACCACGTCGGAGCTGAACATAAACAACGAGGAGCCGTCCGATGTCGCCCTGGACATTGCTGCGGACAACTCATTAGAACGAAAAGGAATAGAATCGAGATAGCAGTTTAACCCCGCCAAAAGATTCACCAGTGAAGCTGTACTTGCACCAGCCTAGCGAAGAGAATCATCATGAGAGACTTGATTAACCATACTAGGAATAACCCAAAACAAGAGAAAATTCATGAAAGGTTAGACGGAAAAAGCCGTAACCAAATGCATCAAGAATCACAGGATGTGCTATCTCGCACATGTTCACAGTCGCCGCAAACTATATCCGTACATACATGCAGTACAAGACCAAATCCAAGAAAGCCGGCCTACCTATTTACACATGAAATGATATCCTAAACCAGGATATGACTTACTTCGACAAGGAAATCACTTTTGGATGGACATGTCTGAAGACCAAGATAAGATTAAGAAGACTGCTAGCGAGATTTACAAGAAACCTGAAACGGAACCAGCCTAGCGGCGCCGTCGTAAAAAGATGCCCATTCATAGATAAAAATCACCCGTCTCTCCACTATTCCATTGCTTACTCAAGGATGCATATCCGGTAGGCTCGGAAATCCATCCTTATCCTAAGGGCACGTCTTCCCTACCATTACCGCGCCTCCTGGTCTACTCCTGGATATGCAATGGCCTCTGTAGCCCCATGAAGCATGAGGCTCCAGCGGCTAGTGCAAATCTCGGGGTTCATTCGATTTATCGAGTCTGGTTAACCCACGCTGGGGTCGGTGCATTTCATTCGATCATTCATTCATTCCCAACTACGGAACCCTTCATTGTGCGTGGTCCGACACGCACTTGGCCGGTTTGTTTTTGTTATTCCTATGGCAAACTTTAGTGAGAAATTCTTAAAGGTAGTCAAATAAACACAAATTGACCGATTAAGATGATAATTTGTCAATTTGTCTATCTCACTAAAAACAAATCACCACTTTACGTGTATGGGAGGTACCCTAAAAAAAAATGATTTCATAATTTTGTTTTACCACTTTGTCGGCGTAATTAATAATTATGTATACCTATGTCAAATTACAGCTTTCTAGTACTAAGGGTCTCGGAGCTAGACCGCGGACAGACAGACAGACGGACATGACGAAACTATAAGGGTTCCTTGTTTATTACGGAACCCTAAAAATTAAAACTCGAAACCTACAAAACGTACCCCTGGACATGAGGAATAATTTTTTTTATGACGTAACTATTTGAACCACCTGTTTAATAGGGAAGTATTCTATGTATCTAGCTAATTACATTGTAAGAGCCAATCAGTGTACGTAGCTTATATTAGTAAGTTTTTTGTTTTGGTTAAGTTTTTGGAGCACTCTGAAAGAATCGCAAGTTAAGATAAAGTAATGTGTATTCCAATAAACACAACTTTTAACTAACTTACCAGTTTACGTAAGTAAAAATATACCTAGTAGCGATTGTTTCTTTTGACAAGTGTTCAGTTACACCGATATTGTCGAAGTATTCGCGACCCGCGACATCCAAAGTGGGTTGCTACGTTTGCAAAGTATTTGTACGGTTGATGAGGCCATACAGATGTGTTAGCGGACCAGTCATGTGTCTGATAGCTAACTCTCTCAGAAATTACAGCAATTTCTCTAAAATAATAATAAAAGCGCTCTAACAACCTCCAAAGTAAAAGGTTTACTAAAGCTGCCACAATTTGTCTGTTCCAACTTTTGTACGTAAACAAGAATTGTTTTATTGTTCTTAGTTTTGTCTGGTTCTTTAAAGAATGTTCGAAGTTTGCCACGTTTTTCCGCAAAGCCTCAGCGATTCTCTTAGTCTTCTCTACAGGACATAAATAGCATTTTATTGTTACGGTATCTAGAGCGGTAGAGCCCAGCAATGGAACGAAACATCATTACGCTGTATAATTAAACGCATAAATCAGTGAGGGCAGCTGCGACCGCCGCGCCGCTTTGTAGGTACCGCTGATGTGCAGCCGACGGCGACGGCCGATTCGGTGTGACGCCGATGTTGAATAGGTACTCATATGTTAGAAATATTACGACACTAGTTGCTAGACTACAAGTTAGTTTATTATAAAGTAGCTTATATACCCACGGCCTCGCTCCCGGGGTGTACGGTGTACCCCACGGACACTTTGCATTTTTACAAACTACACTGGGCTGCAAAGAAATTCGGTTCGGTAACAAAAACCTCAATTACTTCCAAACTATTTGTGCTAGCTTTATGAAATGAAGACTGTAATTGTTGACAATTTTATAGTGCTTAATATAAATTAACACGTTCCGGGACACTTGACCATTTGCAAATGTCATGATATGACACTTCAAAATCCCATACATTTTATCATACCGTCTATAGCCGTACTACCGGCCGTGCGTAGCGGCGTGTGCACATGCCGTGACACTAAATATCAAATTATGACTGTACTTGTATGGCTCAGTCTACGCCTGTCGGCGGTGAGAATGTGTCCATAAGGCAGACAGCATTATGTATGTGTTGAAAAATGACTTGTAAAGAGTTTGCCGTGACATCTACGATCGAATGAAGTCGCGTGATGTGACACTAGACCATGCGCATCCTAGGAATGTTATGGGCAAGCAACGGCTATCGACGGTTTGCCAAATTACATGAAATAAAATTCACCGCCCTTAGCCGTACTGTCATGTAACGATATACCGAGATAACTTCGAGAGGCGGTCTGTCCCGGAATGTGTTAATGTCGCAAAAGTTCACGATTATGAAGTTTATTTAGAATAAAAGTAAGTTAAGTAAAAATGACCATTATCAATAGATTTCGAAAAATGATCCACTGTATCAAATAATATGCTATTTTACACATTTTAAAGATATAGATCATTTATTTGTCCAAAACATGAGTATACACACACATGGCATTACGACGATGTCAATCCCATCGTGGTTTTACAAATAACGAAACGCACTCTCGAATCTACATTATTAAATACTATAGTACTTAGAAAAGACCTCCTTAGCGCAAAAAGAAATAAAAAATAAATCCGACGAACTGAGAACCTCCTCCTTTTTTTGAAGTCGGTTAAAAAGTAACGTATTCGTCGAATATGAAAACTGTGACGCTTCACAGACGATTAGCAGGACTCACTGGACACACACGCGCTAGCACACACACACGCACCCCCCACACACACCCCAACACGCAGAGACACACAGCACAGTGTGTTTTCATATTAAAGCTGGATTGGCTGTTGTCCAATGTTCAGTATTGGGAAATGATAATATCATGCGGATTTTCGCAAACGTATTGCAAATATAATTTTAATGACATAAGCGCCGTACTTTCCGGTAAAATATTATAATAACATAATGCGCCATACCTTCCGGTAAAATATTATAATAACATAAGCGCCGTACCTTCCGGTAAAATATTATAATAACATAAGCGCCGTACCTTCCGGTAAAATATTATAATAACATGAGCGCCGTACCTTCCGGTAAAATATTATAATAACATAATGCGCCATACTTTCCGGTAAAATATTATAATAACATAAGCGCCGTACCTTCCGGTAAAATATTATAATAACATAATGCGCCATACCTTCCGGTAAAATATTATAATAATATAAGCGCCGTACCTTCCGGTAAAATATTATAATAACATAATGTCAAAGTCAAAGTCAAAGTCAAATCATTTATTTCAAATAGGCCCATGTATGGCACTTTTGAACGTCAAAAATTACAAAATAATAAAATTGATTCTAGTCGCCCCTTCCAAAAGGTAGTTTTCGTATGGAGAAGAATGGGCAAGAAACTCCACCGTTACTCTTTTAAAATGTTTTACAATATTGTTTGTATATGTACGTACATTTGTTAAATAATTATTATATGTGAAGACGATGCACCTAGAATAAAATTACCATACCACAATAGGTAAAAACAATTAAAAATGAAGCAACGAGAGATAATTTAATTTGTGATAGATACATGGTTCTCACATATTTACAAACATTGTAAAAGTAGATGATTTTCCTAAAATTTTACAATTAATAAGTCAGTGTGTAAGGAAGTAATTACAGAATGTAAAATCAATGTCATAAAACACAAAGTAATAAATTTTACAATTACATTAGCAACCAGTTTGATTTTGTCTTGATTCTAAATTGTCCTATGGAGCAGGACCAGCATGTTTCCAAGCACTCTTATCTTGGATATAATCCTCTAATTTGTAATATGCTTGTTTACAAAGTGTACTTTTTATATGAGTTTTAAATTTTCTTTCATTTAATTGCAATATGTCACAAGGTATTTTGTTGTAACATTTAACACAGTACCCCATAAAATATGTATGTACTTTAGATAACCTGAAAAATGGTTGATCTAGTTTATCTTTATTTCTAGTATTAAAATTATGTCTATCACTTATTTTATTAAAGAGATGTGGATTTTTCCTTACATACATAATATTTTCATAAATGAATTGGCAAGGTACCGTCATAATATTAATCCTTTTAAAAAGTTCCCTGAGAGATTCGCGACGACATAGGTTATAAATGGCTCTGACAGCCCTCTTTTGTAAAATAAAGACGGATTCAATGTCAGCAGCCCGACCCCACAGTAAAATGCCATATGACATAATGCTGTGAAAGTAGCTAATATATATGCGCCATACCTTCCGGTATAATATTATAATAACATAATGCGCCATACCTTCCGCTATAATATTATAGACTGAGACTTACAAACTTACAAACGTGGACACCATCAGAGCCGCCGACACAACCTGTTTGCGCAACTGTCATGTAAAACTGTAGCCAGAGCCGAATCCCCAGTCTGTCGTACCCTGAAGATGCAAAATGCCCTTCTGACTACCAACCCTGAATGTGATGTATTTGCGGATGAATGGAGTAAAATTATGCGTATATGTCTGGTGTTCTGTGAGAGAAAGTATGCTCGAGAGTCCACTGTTTCATGTTAGTTTTAAATTAAATTAATGTCAAGATTGTAATTGTTTCTATGTAAATTGATGTAGTTGGTGTTGTACCGTTTTAATTTTAACTATAAATCCTTACATATTATAAAACAAAGTCCCTCGCCGCGTCTGTCTGTCTGTCTGAACGTAATAAACTCAAACTGCCGAACGGATTTTCAAACGGTTTTCACCAATGGACGGAGTGATTCATTCGGAAGGTTTTAGTGTACAATTCATTAAGGTTTCTGAAATTTCTCAGTAGCAGTTTGGAGTCTGGATTTGCGCCCGGTTGATGGCAATAGGCTCGCCCCCTATCACATGGGACTTAAACATAACTGGCGAATTGTGGGTGTACCTGCTACAGGAACACTTCTGCCCAACCCTTCGGGGAAACAAGGCGTGATGTATGTTATGTGTCATTTAGGTTTTGTGTAAATTGGCTGAAATTTGACGATTATAAGAATAAAGAATAAATTTAAGAATAAGAATAAATTTATTGAACAAAGTTTACATTCAGGTGGATTGAATTTCTAGACCTCACACTAGGATTCCCTGTGTTGTGAGATCTAGGCTCCTTCGTTCCGTTAACAATTTTAAACAAAAAGACAATTATTAAAAAAAAGAGTGTATACATGGTGCTGTGATTCGTGTTAGTTTTGTTGGTGTTGTAAGAGTGTCTGTATGTTATAGGTATGTTAGTGAGTGCACGTGTATTTGTGAATTGTCAATGTGTATACTGTGAGTTTTTACTTAAGCTAGGAAACTTTCTGTCATGTCGTAGTCCAGTGCAAGAAGCCAGTTTGTTACCGTCACTTGCATTTTTTTTTGTGTTAGTTTTAGTATTTTGTGTAGACTATTGAGTTTCGTGTATATGTGTGGTCCCATATAACCATAAGACCTTCTGCCGATTGTTTTACTGCATCGAATTTTATCCCAATTTACCCTTCGACTTGAAATGATACAAGTGCTTAAGGCAGTTTTATGAAATCGTAGGGTAACAGATAGTATATATAGTTGTCTAACCCTAAGAACCCCCACTTCGGTATAGAGTTAATTCGTGGGGTACCGGAAAGGTCGTCCATAGGCAACTTTTAGTAGAGCACGCTGAGCTCGTTCTACTTTAATTAGTGAGGTCTAGTCCGCACCGCCTCACGCTACTATGCAGTAATTAAGAACGGATTCACACAGTGAAAAGTAAATCATCTTCAGGACAGAATCATCAGCAATTTTGCCTAGTTGCTTAAAAATACGTAGTATTGTTCTAATCCTGCCCTTTAAAGCGCTCAGGTTTGCGGACCATGTCAATCTGTTATCTACAATAACTCCTAGATATTTAATAGAGTCAGTCGATTCGATGTAAGGGCAAGAACACTGGTCGGAACTAATACAGGAGTGCAGCCGTAAGCAAGACACTCTGTTTGGGGAAGAACGTTCGGAAATAGCAAAGTTGATTGCCTTGGTTTTCTCTATATTCAACGTCAAAAGATTATGCTGTAGCCAGTTCGCAACGGCCTTTACTCCGCCTTCAACCGCTCATTGTACTTCATCCCAAGTTTTCCCATCAAAAACTATCGCGGTGTCATCAGCATATGTGAACATCTTAGCTTTTGGAAGGTTCATGCTGCATAATCCATTTATATATACGGAGGGTCATTCAATAAATACTTAGCCTACAAAAAGTAAACGAAAATTTTGGAAAAGTGGCAATTTATTTTTCAACATAGTCTCCTTTTAGTTCGATACACTTAGCCCAGCGATGCTCCAACTTTTTTAACCCGTCCGAAAAATAGTTTTTGTCAAACTCTGCAAAATAGGCCTCCGTGGCGGCGATGACCTCCTCATTCGATCCATATCTATTCCCGGCGAGTGATTTTTTCAGATTAGGAAACAGAAAGAAGTCACAAGGGGCCAAATCTGGAGAATACGGTGGATGGGGCAGCAATTCGTAGCGTAATTCGACCAATTTGGCCATGGCAACGGCAGACGTGTGAACCGGTGCGTTGTCGTGGTGAAACAGCACTTTTTTCTTCGCCAGATGGGGTCGTTTTTTCTTTAATTCGGCGTCGAATCGGCCCAATAAATCGGCATAGTAAAGCCCTGTAATTGTTTTACCCTTCTCGAGGTAACCGATGTAGATCACACCTTGTGAATCCCAGAAAACGGTGGCCATAACTTTTCCGGCCGATTTTACAGTTTTCGCCTTCTTTGGAGCACGTTCCCCGGTCTGGATCCATTGTTTTGATTGCTCCTTGGTTTCTGGTGTGTACCAGTGGATCCAGGTTTCATCGACGGTCACAAAACGACGCAAAAACTCCGCTGGATTCCGCTTAAACAGCGCCAAACACGTCTCCGATGTGGTCTCACTGTTGCGCTTGTTTTCTGGTGTGAGTAAACGCGGCACCCATCGCGCCGACAGCTTTCTCATGCCGAGTTCCTCGTGAAGAATATGATGCACTGTTCCTTCTGAAATGCCTACAGTCTCAGCTAGCTCCCGAACCTTCAATCGGCGATCTGCCAATACGAGATCATGGATTTTTTTAATGTTTTCCTCCATAGCAGCTGTTTTCGGTGCACCTGGACGTGGTTCATCAAAAACCGACGTACGGCCACGTGCAAACTCGTTGAACCAATTCTTGACGGTGGCCATCGATGGAGAAGAGTCACCGTACACAGCATCCAAGCGCTCTTTGATTTCGATGCGCGTTTTTCCTTCCAAAAATAGGAATCGAATCACCGAACGATATTGCTCTTTTTCCATTTTTGTAAAACCGATCGACACGTTCGCTTCCATAAGTTGTCAAATTAAAACAAATGAAGGGATTGGAATGAAAATTTGAAAAAAGAATTAAAAAAGAATGTGCTACACTGTGGTAAAACTCTTTTGAAAGTACAGCGCCCTCTGGCGATGAGGCTAGGTACTTATTGAATGCACCTCGTATAACAAAAAGAGTGGGACCCAGCACGCTTCCTTATTATTGTTGAAGAAGTCAGAAAAAATCATGCCGACTGGGAGCTTTACTGGCGTGCGCTGTGTTAACCGAAAAAGATACATACAATTTATGTTCTATAGTATTGTTCATTTTAAAATGTTCAACAAAAAAGTCCGCGATGGCATATGTCTATCTTCTAAGGATGACCCACAATAACCATTTTTATCTTTCAGAGTTTGATAAAAACTTAATTGTTATTTCCGAAGCTCTTTTGACCGGTATAGTATTAATCCTTATCCAATAAAATATGTTATTTAAATTGGGCATTTAATTTAGATTAAAATATGTCTTTATCATATCATTTAAATGAATAGTTTAAAAGACATCACAGTTTCAAAATTACGCGTAGCAACGCGGGTGCAGCGGTAGGAATCAATGACCTTTTCCTCTGTTATTAGGTATGAAATCTCGGTAGTACGTTCCCGAGAGATATTTTCCGACATCCACGCGGGCGAAGCCGCGGGCAAAAGCTGGTAATAACATAAGCGCCAAATATTATAATAACATAAACGACGTACCTTCCGGTAAAATATCATGTCTTTAAATTGGGCTAAAGATGTATTATATAATGTGTGCTTTGTCTAAATTACGTTGAAACTGAAATGTACAAAACTATAGCTGTCACGCCTTCCAGCCTCGCAAGGGTTCTCTCTGGGGAACAGACAGCGCGGTATCTGTTACCTACTTCCACAACTCAGTATTACGTCCAATTGATTGAGATGGGGACAAATCTATCGCAGTTTATTGGACTGAGCCCCAATTCCAAGCTTTAATAGGCTATTGAATAAAATAGGCAATTACGCCTTAAGCTTGCTATTACCATAGAATAAATAAAACCGTAACCCAGGAGCCCAGGACTACGAGAGCACGGAAGTGGAGCAGTGAAGTAGGTCAGAATTCAAAATATTTTATTTCACATAAACCTGCATGGGCAGTTTTGAAACGTCAGGAGCTAGGTGCACGGTTCCAATTAGTCGATTCCTATGGAGAAGAGCCGGCAAGAAACTCCACGGGTACTCTTTTAAAAATAATTGGATTTAACAATATTAGTGTTAATAGGTATGAGAGGACGGTGTAGGTCTTTCAACAAGTACTCAACAAAATAGAAAATTGTCATCGAATCTACAGTCCACTAAGCCTACAGCGTTCTCGCATTCACAAAATAGAGAAGAATCTATATAAAAGATAAATAAATTAATAAAAATAAAAACCTATTCAACGAAGTGACTCCTGTATGTAACATACCTGTCTCCTTATTGTAGGAAAATGTAACGACACGACGTTCCGATACATCGAGCCATAATGGGTGTACACACGGCTACACATCAAGCTATACATTTCCAGTTTACGCTGATCTCGCATTGTATAGGATTTCCGTACGATGCGCGGTCAGCTTATACTGGAAATACCGTGTGTACAACGAAAGCGTCCGCGCAGCGAAACCAAATAGACACAGAAGGCACGGCTGTACGTCTACGTACATACACTAGGCGTCATGAAGTGATGCGCGTTCGGCTGCAGCCATGTTCTCGAGTGTGCTAGGAACAGCTATGATCAGTCCTTGTACTCACTGTTGCATTACTAACTGGTTGGACTCTGTTTGACGACCTAACGTTACAGTGCACTTTCTGCGGCAGCTCGTGGGGGGCGCTGCGACCTGCCAGCGCTCACAGAAATACCTTCGCCACTTTGTCGTCTAACTAGCTCACAACTAAATGTATTGATTGACTGCTAAAGATAAGCTCTTGTCGAGTGCCTGTGACGGTTCATCGCTCAACGGCTGCCGACAGCTGTCTACAGCGGAGGTGTTAACGTAGCGGCATTATCTGACTTCATCAAAGATTTGAATGTGAACGGACTAGCTACCGGACGGGCTAACTATAATCTCAGATCAAAACAGTTCTTAATATCATCGGTTCTGACAAAATACTGTTTTTGTTTTTTATCGAATCTAAGGCATATAACATGAAAAATTGTTTTAATTGGTCACAATAACAATCTCGTTACCTGCCCTACCGGTGGATAACAAAATACAGTTATTATTTTGAAATATAAATAATCTAATTGATTCTCTCCTGTTGCCGTGGAAGTTACTCACAGTTTGATTATTTAATTGAATTAGTAAGTTGGGGGGGTCTTCATCCCTCCTAAGATGGTTCGCGTACGGACCGCGTACAGTGCAGACGTGCTAAAAATATTTTTTGCGAAATATAAAAGTTACTTAAATTACCCATTAACCGAAAATAATACTTAAAATTGTGTTACTCAAGTTTCTAAGTCAATTCGACTAACTGTGGGATTTTTCAACCTTTACTGCGAAGAAACACAACGTCGAGCAAGGTAACCGCTCTTCACCCCCTCGGGGAAAAGAGACAGGCTCATTATTTTTTGACTCATTCGCACAATCGTTATCGCAACTTGGTCCACGAGTAGTATTTGTACTACAGATCATGAGTGTGCAACGATCACCTCCTGGAAGTGGCCTGAGTGGTTCAGAACCAAATCTGTTGAGTAGTGGAACAGTATCAAGTTTTCAGAACAGCCCTAATCAAGTTACGTTCCGCAATAGTAAGCGAAAGTTTACCGACGACATTAAGGAAGAACTAAGCGAATTTCGAGAACAAATGTTGCAAATGATGGCCACAATCACAACCAACCAAAAAGAATTTATGGATAAAGTAAGTGAGGATATTTCTACAATAAAGGAAAACGTGGACGAAATAAAAATTACTCTAAATAATCTCGTTATTGAACAAAACATACTAAAATCAGACATGTCGGAAGTACAATTAAAAGCCATTGCTACTGACAAAAAGCTCGAAAAAATACAAACTGAAATCGACACGATTAAGAAGAACTCAAAGTCCGCTCCACCTTCGCTCGTAACATTGGATGCATATGAATCTATTATGACGGAAGTCAGAGAACGTGAAATAAGGAGCAAAAATGTAATAATCGTTGGAATAAAAGAGCCAGTTTCAGCATCTAAAGACGAAAGAACAGATATAGATATGGACCAAGCTATTAAAATTATAAAGATGACAGGGGTAAATTGCTTACCTGAGAAACTCATCCGTCTCGGGAAGTATAACCCCAATAAAAATCGTCCCTTAAAAGTATGCTTCAAGTCATCAGAAACGACAATATCTATCTTACGCAGCAAAAATGATGTTAACAGTGCCAATATCAAAATATACTCGGATCAGACACCCCAACAACAAGAATTTCTGAAAAATCTTAAGGATGAAATTAAGTGCCGATCTGAAAATGGCGAGAATAACTTAACAATTAAGTATGTTAAGGGTGTGCCAAAAGTAATTCAAATTCCCTCAAAAAACTGAAGTCAATAGACACCAGCCATAACCAAAACTCTCACGCAAAAGACTTTATAACTTACCAAATGATTGACAACTATGATGATATTACCACGAGCAACAAATCTATAAAATTCCTGTATGCTAATGTGCGCAGTATCGTAAAACCAGGAAAATTGGACGAACTAAAGTGTGTAGTGGAATTTTTTCGTAGTACCATACACATTATAATACTTACTGAAACATGGATAAAAACTGATGATGAAGCTAAAAGACTTCAAATTCCTGGCTATACGCACTACTACAACTACAGACACTGCGTAAGGGGTGGCGGAGTATCAATTTTCGCTCACAACAACTTAAAACACCACTTAATCGAGGAACTATGCCTGGATGACAACCACTACGTATGGATCCATCTTGAAAAGTATTCCCTTGACATAGCTGGCATCTATCGTAAACCAGACGCTTCTAATTTCAAGAACTTCCTTGAAACATACACCAAGCAATTACAAAAGCGAAAAAGAGTAATAATACTTGGGGATTTCAATATTAATGTGCTGAATTTGGATCAGACAGCAATTAAATATAAAGAAGAACTACAAACTAGTGGTTATAGACTTCTAAACAAAGTCGAGGAGAGCTATTGTACCCGAGAAACTGCCACAACGAAAACTATAATTGACCATGTTTGCACAAACCTTGCTGACGTCAAGTTCCATCTTGCTATAATTGCAACTGCTATGTCGGATCATAATCAAATATACTTAGAAGTTAAGAAACATGAACCAGAACCGCCTAAAAGAGTAAAATATGAAGCTATAGATTATGAAAAGCTGTACAAAACTGTGAGAGAATGGAATACCACCAACGAAGACGATCTATACCAACTACTTGAACAAAAGTTATTATCCAGTGTCAATATCAGCAAAATATCAAAATATAAAATATTGAATCCGCCCAGGCAAGATTGGATAAACAAAACAATTATAAATCTTATAAATAAAAGAAACATACTGTGGAACATGCACAAAAAAAAAGTGAATGATCAATTATTGCAGGAAAAATTTGTCAATCAAAGAAATGAAGTCAATCAACATATACAACAAACAAAAAGTGATTATTACCAAAATGCTTTTAATCAATGCAAGAAAAATCCAAAAAAAATGTGGAGTCTTATAAATGATCTCTCAAGGAATAAGGTTAGAGAGCAACCAGCACCGAGTAAACTCTTTATGCCATCTGGAGTTTTGACTGATCAGACAGACATTTGTGAGTGTTTTAATGACTTTTTCTCAAACATTGGATCAGTTCTGGCTAGTCAAATCTCCAATAAATACCATAACAATCTAACCCACACTAAAGGAACGCAGGTAACTGGAACCTTGGACACACTTTCACAAATAACACCATGCACCATAAATGAAATAGAAAACATAATTGAAAACTTAAAACTAAACACTAGCTCTGGCTTAGACGGTATAAACACTAAATCAATCAAATGCGTAAAAGACTTAATACTAGGTGAACTAACAAATTGTATAAATAAAAATTTAGAGCTTGGAACTTTTCCTGACAGCCTCAAAATTGCCAAAGTCAGCCCCATTTACAAAAATGGAAGCAAATCGGATCCAGGAAATTATCGTCCCATTTCAGTCTTGCCAGTTTTATCAAAAATTTTTGAACGTGTTTTATACAACCGCCTCGATGAACATCTAAGAGCGCAAAACTTTCTTTATAAAAAACAATACGGTTTTAGGCCAAAATCCAATACACTTTCTGCAACAGTAGATCTAATTACAAAAATTAAACTAAGTATCGACAAAAAGCAAATAGCATTAGGAATTTTCATAGACCTAAAAAAGGCATTTGACACAATAAGTCACAAACTGTTATTAAAGAAACTTAATGACATTGGTATCACTGGTAGTGCCCTTGATATCTTTAAATCTTACCTGGCAAATCGTTCTCAAGTGGTTAAGATTAAAGAAACCCAAAGCATTCCTAAAATCGTGAGTTATGGCATTCCGCAGGGATCAATTTTGGGACCCTTATTATTCCTAATTTATATAAATAATATTCATGAAGTTGGACTAAAAGGCGATGTATCGTTGTACGCCGACGATACAGCTTTATTTTATTTTGGACACTCTGTAGACGCTGTTATGTGTGACGCTCAGGATGATCTACATCTTTTAAATATGTGGTTCCAGTGCAATCTACTCACAATAAATATAGCCAAAACCAACTACATAATTTTCGCAGCAAAAAACAAAAAAATATCTCACCATTCACAACTAACCATAAATAATCAACCTATCAAAGAAGTTGATCACGAAAAGTACCTTGGATTAATTTTGGATAACCACCTGAACTGGAAGCCACATATGGAGAGGGTTAAATCGAAATTGAGTTCGCTCACGGGAGCCCTACGGAGTGTTGTCCGATGTCTTCCACTCCAGGTTCGTTACAGTATATATAACACTCTTATAAAGCCTCACCTGGATTATCTTATAGAAGTATGGGGCACAGCAGCCAAAACCAATATAGAAACGCTACAAGTAGCACAAAATAAGTTAATAAAGACACTCTTCCATTATGATTACAGTACACCAACACAACAAATATACAATGAAACGAAGATAATGAACATATTACACACATACACATATAATACTTGCATCTTAATAAGAAAAATACTTAATAAAAGCATTCACACACAAATACATTTTACAAAGAAACATCAAATACACAAAATTAGGCTAAGAAATGCGGATGACATACAATTATACTCACCACGCACTAGCTACGGCAAAAAAAATGTGATGTACGAAGGTGCTGCATTGTATAATAAACTACCAAAAACCATTAAAAATGCTAAATCTATGCCAATATTTAAGAAATGCTTAAAGTTACATATGTTTAATGAAAATAAAGTGAGCGCACCTTAGTACATTACATACCACATCTAGTTGCGCGCGTTCCGTGTATGTTTACGTTTTAGCTGTGTTAAATTATTAGCGATTACCCTACACTTTTTGAGTATTTTTGTGTATTCTAATTTATTTATGTTTTGCCAAAACTGTACGTTAATCAATTATGTTTATTTTTAATTAGTTAAATATTTCTCATGTAAGTGAAATTTCTTATGGGAAATAAAGATATCTCAAACCCGAAACGCCCGCTATTTAAAGACAACCGCGGAATCATATGATTCGATAAGCAGTTATTAAAGCTGGCCGTACATTGGCTATCACTGGGCAATAGTGGCCGGCAGTACTACGTGTAATCGTTTGGCAAACGGTTTCTCAAGCTTTTGTTCTGTCGACGGCGACTACATTCACAACACTGTTGTTCTTATTGGACATAGTAGTTGCTAGAGCGACAACATCGATCATACACGCGCCTGAGATAATATGAGCCCCCCGCGGCTGTACTGCTCAACAATAGCGCCGCACACGTTCGGTAAACAGTCTCTCACTAACCCTTTGACGACGATCATCAATACATTCGTGCCACATTAGTGAGCTCCGCAGTTTGTGTTACTCTGTGGTTTTATTTAATTAGCGCACGCTTTGTAATCAGCCTAAGTTGTGCGTTAATCACGTTACACAGCGCTCGCTCGATCACACGCGTGTACATAATGGCGCTGTTATATAAGTGCATTATGTGTTTGTTTGACAAGCTTCGCAGTTAATTGGTTCAGCTTGTAATTGAACGTGTTCCAATATGTTTACTAAATTAATTCTCCATCACAATCGACTAATTGGAATCGGATTGTTGTGTAGCCCACCGGCGCGTCGCGGCTGTATCGCGAACTGTGGGTGTAGCGCGCCGCACACTGACTTTTTGCGATCACATTGATCTTGTCGAGTGGCATGTGCAGTGTGCTCATGGCTCATGGCTCACGACTCACGGCCGGCACACGCTTCAAAGTCAACAACGTGATTTATTTCGGTTGTTGAAGGTGACGAGAGTGCTGGATAATGGTTTATATTTGCATATTAACTGTCGTTGAAGGGCTCATATCCGTTCGGCCCTGGCTTGAATAACATTATAATTCTTTGGTTGCTGCTTGGACTCGATGCTTCGGTGACCGCGAGCTAGCGGGGTACGCCAACAAATGTAAATCAAATAACAGTCACGTAGGTATTATTAGTTATGTCCACGTCCCGGACCGTACGAATGTATCGTATTTAATTCGCAATTAGTACAATTTGTCATCGGTCATGAATGCAGTATCGTGCTGCTACCTGTTTCACTTAACTCTTGTTGGTTAGATCAGTGACGCTCTGTGCGGAGCTCAGTACTGAACTGATGACCAGAGGAGCGCGAGCAGGACGTGTCGGCGACCGCACCACGTTGCAGCAAGTGACTGACAACTTTGTAAATGACGCCGTTCGTGATCGACAGTCGTCAGCCAACATCCAAGGTTCATTATCCTATTTTGTAAATTAATTAATTATTTCAATAAACAATTTTAAAATGACAGTATAATCGTACTGTTTGGAAACACAAAACTTGGTAAATAGGTACCAGCTGCTGACGTCATTAAAGAGGTTCGCTTGTCCGTTGTAGCACGGAATACGAAACGCAGGAAGCTTGGCGATGACGTTACTACAGAAATTAACTGTTAACGAGGAAGTCGACGAAGTGGCTCAGGATTCGAGAGCCGAGCTCCGAGCGCCCGCACAACGACAGTGCGGCACGCTCGCACCGGACCGCACGCGCCCGCATGCGGTCACACGCGTATGACGCACATCAAGCTTATCGCCGCTTCAAATGATAAAGTTAGTATAGCAAACAGAGGACTTTACATCAGCACGGCATAATTTACATTTAGTCGAAATAATATAATATAATATTCTTTATTTCACCAAAAGCTATCACAAGTACAAGAACCAAAAAACTAAGAGCAAATAAGGCTTATAACTAGGTCACAAACAATTTAATTCCCTGAATCCTAAACTAGGTGTATGTGCCTGTGTCTTAGGAGTCAGTGATTCTCCGTAACAAACAAGACGAAGCCACAATATAATAAAACGGGACGTTAGAACAATAAGCCAAATGGTGTAAAAGAAAAACAGGATAGAATCTATGAAAAGAAAACACAAAATGAAAAACGTTTAGCTGTGTGGTGAGGTGAATAAATGTAGGGTCCGAGTGCGTGTGTGTGTGTGTAGTGAGTAAGTGTAGGATGTGTGGGGGTGTGTATGTGGGTGTAGGGTGTGTGAATGGAAAAAGAAAGTGGTGTAACCGGTACACATCCGTTTATGGTTAGATTTATATTCCTTTATTTAGGGTTCTTCGCCGTGCGGCACTGCGAATAGACATGCGCACTCCCGTAAACTAGTCGCGCTAAAATCTATTGTAACTAATTTCTGATTGGTTTAAATATAAAATTTTAATTCTCGTTTCTTCTTGGAGTGTCTATACGAGTAGGCCACTCCCCACGAAAGTGACAACGATATTTTTGTCACCACCCTTGTCTAAAGCATTCGAAGGGTCCATCGTGATTGGATTTATAAACTCGGTTTTGAACCGTCACTTCAGTGCGTTAAAGCCGGTGTCACTTACCGCTAAGCCAAACTGCGTTGACGCATCGTCACGAAACACCGCATCCCTACCATCTGTGCCATATCGTCCGGACCGCTACGAGAGTTCGCGTCATCAACAAACAGCGCGGAAAGGCTACGAGTGCTACGCGGCAACAAACAGCTGTGCTACGCGTTGATCGGCTACGAAACGGGTTCTAAAGTTGGAGGTGCCACTGCGTATTGCTGCGTGTGCCGATATAACAATTGTGTGGTAAGTAAACAAGTACTACTATGCCGAGGGTTGAGCGCTCGCCCCCTGCTACATCTGCCCGTGAAATGGACAATCCACCTATTTTCTCAACCCCAGACATTTATCATAATCCAAATTCCACCAAGAGTCTTCGACCAGACTTCTCTCCGGAGTGTGAATGGAAGAATTTTGAGGATAAAATAACAAAGTTATTTACCTCTTGGAAAACTGAGCAAGATGTTCTACTTGGCAAACTAACGTCGGAGTTGAGGGAAATTAGAATACAAAATGCGGAGATTCAAAAAACGAATGCTGAAACCCTAAAAACTGTAAAATTTCTGAGTCAAGATTACGATTCTCATGCAGAGATTGGAAAAGGAAAACGGTGAACAGCGCAACTACATATATATTGCATCTGGAAAAAAAAGTGACAGATATACAGCTGAGCTCGCGATCCTCATGTCTCGAGATTAGGAATGTACCAGCAGTTGAGAAGGAAACAACTAGTGACTTAACCTCGATTGTTTTAAAAACCTGTGAGACCCTCCAGCCGGCGGTTAACCCTCCTCACTTACGTGACGTATACCGTCTGCCCGGAAAAAAGGGCTCAAACAGACCGATAGTAGCAGAGTTCCTGACTGTCCCCTCGAAGAATAAAATACTGGACGCCTGCCGTATGTTCAATAAGGGTCTGCCATCAACTGAGAAACTAAACACGGGTCACATTGGCGTACCCAGTGAAGTCAAGCCAGTCTATATCGCCGATCACCTGCCCCGCACCCAGCGACAACTATTTTTCGAGGCTCGTTCTTTTGCTAAAACAAACAAATATAAATTATGCTGGTCGCAGAATGGAAACATTTTTCTTCGTGAAAGTGAGGGATTGGACTCCGTTGTTATCAACTCAACCTCTTGTCTTAAAAAACTGCTCACTGCATAAAGATAGATAGATAGATAGATAGATAGATAAAACATTTATTTAGTGCACACAAAAGACACACATAAACACAATTAAATGATAACAAATTACATGGATATATAAAAACAAGATGCCAATATACAAAAAAAAAGAAAAACATACTTATAGAAATGGAGTGACATTATGACATACTTCAGAATAGTCAAATTTATAAGGTGCGGTGTGCGTCTCAAGGTTGCACCCAATGGGAGTCCAACTCAGCATGTGTCAGGCAAATATACCTGACGCTGATATTCTGCTGGATCCCTGCAGTGACATACGGACGTCGAGCAAACGAGATAAATTGGTGTTGTGATTGTAATAAAGTGTTATGCGTGGAGTAAAATTATGTAAGTGCTTAAAAGTACCCGCAATTTAAATTATAAAACTATCTACAACAAAGTTTTGCATTGTGAAACGTTTTTATTCGTTAATATGTCGATTGTGTTTTGTTTACTTGATTATATATTTATATATATAATGTTTAAATGAATAATCTTATTATAATATAGTGGCGTAGATGCACATAAAATAAACGTTTTGACTAGTATAAAATAATAATGTTCATAGTAAATAAATATAGGTAAATAATGTGTAAGTAATTATAACTATTATCCAACAAAAGATCCCCAGCTATTCAATTACTAAGTACCCCTTAATTGTTCACAGGTTTGTGATCACGAGTTACGCTAAATAAATGGATTTAGTCGGGAAGAACACGACAGCCAGTTATATAATGGACGTGTTCGTAACAGCCATACCTAGTTTTTGCTGAGAGGTAATAAGAAACTGCCGCAGTCGAACTCTGAAGGTACCAAGACATTTAAGATTCCTTATCGGCGGGGGAATATTGTTCCAGCATTTGGATGCGGCGTATCGAAAACTTCCCCTGAAAGCAGCTGTCTTGTGTGATTGAGTGGAGAGTTGCTGCGAGCACTGCCTACTTGCGCATTCTCTTCTACTAGTGATCCAGCTCAGTTTATTGTACAGGTAGGACGGCTGCTTATACTTTATTACTCCAAATAATAGACAAGCTAAGTGCAACTTACGCCGTGACTTCATCTTGAGGATACAGTGCTTATTTAAGAATGGCGTTACGTGACATCTCGGCGGGATTGAGAAGCAGAATCGAGCGCAAGCGTTTTGCACCCTCTGGATCAGTCGTTCAGTTCTTACCAGTAGTCGAGGGCCAATAACTGAGTCCGCATAGTTTAGATTGGATAGCACGAGTGACTCAACCAGCTGGATCCGCAGCTCCTCTGACAGATAAGGCCTTATTTTATAAAGGACCTTAAGCCGGTAGAAACAAGTGCGCACTGACTCTGCCACGTGCGCTTCGTACCTCAACCCAGCGTCCATGATCAGACCCAGATTACGTGCCCCACTGACTCGACTGACCGACTCACCCAGTAGGGTAACGCTTAGCGTTGCTGGTACTGCACTGATTTGTTTCTTGGTTCCAAACAACATGTATTTGGTTTTAGTGGGGTTAAGTACCAAACCGTTATTTTCAGCCCAACGTGCTATCCTGTCCAGATCATCGTTTAAATCCTTTATCGCGTCGTCATATTCACTTGGTTTAAAGGAGATATAGACCTGTACGTCATCAGCATAAATATGGTACCTACATCGCTTCAGGGAATTTATGATATCCGCACAATACAAGATAAAGATGATTGGGCCCAGTATAGAGCCCTGTGGGACTCCCCTGTAAACAGAAGTGAGTGACGAAACAAGAGATGAGCCATTGCTTAGTCGTATTTCCACACACTGTTGACGATTGGTCAGATAGCTTTGGAACCAGTGTATCGTATTTTGTTCAAATCCATAGTAGTTAAGCTTTGACAGAAATAAATCTATATTTATGCAATCAAAAGCTCGCGAAAAATCAAGTAGGACAAGAAGCGTGCATAGGCCCTTATCCTGTGCCGACAGAATATTATCTGTCACGTCCAAAAGAGCCGTAGAAGTACCACGCTGTTTGCGAAAGCCTGACTGTAGCTCAGGCAGAATGTGTTTATCTTCTAGATATTTTGATAGTTGCTGGCATACCGCTTTTTCAGCAATTTTAGAAAGGCAAGGCAGAATACTAATAGGCCTGAGGTCTTTCAAGTCAGTCGGATTCGTTTTTTTAGGCAGTGGCCTAACGATAGCAATTTTCCAGATCTCAGGGAATGTTGCTGAGACAATTGAGCTGTTCACAATGTCAGTGATGGCTTTTAGTGTATGTGGGAGTGTAAGCAAAAGCATATTTAGGGTCAACTTATCACAGCCTTCGGCGTTAGATTTTAGCTGACGGAAGTATAGCAAAACCTGATCAGTAGTTACTGGTTGCAATGCAAATGCAAAGCTATCATCACCATAACGATGAGACTCAAAAAAAGTGCGTTGCGATGTATTGCAGACAGGGTTACCAGGGACGTTCAGAAAGTGATTATTGATTTGGTTCGGATCTCTGAAATGAGCAGGAAGGTCATCTATTTGTTTCTTAGGTAATACTGTATATTTTAAATTTTTCCATAGTGTTTTAGGATCCTTTATTTGGTTATTAATATTAAACTTAAAATATGCAACTTTTTCTCTGAATATAGAAATTACCACCAGAGATTTCAGCTGTTTGTAGTATGCCTTTTTGGACTCGGATTTCGTTTTACGGTACTTGGTCAGTGCGTCATTCCGCAAGTGCATCATCAATTTAATCGTATCTGTTATCCAGGGATATGACGGTTCCTTAATTAAACATTTCTTGACCGGAGCGTGCGCATCGTAAATTGTTAAAATGTTTCTATTTAATTCCTCAACCATGTCATTCACATTAAGCAAGCCACAAATGCTGTCCCAGTGTATGTGCGATAAATCACTATCTAGTACTTCTCTATGTAATTGCTTAATCGGTCTGTACGTAACTGTATGGGGTTTATATTTACTACGCCTAACATTAAATTCACACACAACAAGTGAGTGACCATTTATTGAGCCATAGGGCTCAACAGATATTCCTTTGTGGTTAAGATTAGTACAGACAAGGTCGATCAATGTTTCGCTGTGGTCTGTAAAATGGGTGGGTGAACTTACCAGTTGTTTTAGGCTCAGGCTATTCAAAAACTCACATACTTTTTTTGTTTGCCCGTTAGCATTCAGTAAGTTAACATTTAAATCGCCGAGCAGTATGTAGTGATCACATTTTACTAAGGAGCTAATGGAGTCGGTTATGGCGTCGAGAAAGAGGTCCAAGTCGAAGCGGGGGGGACGATACGCTGTGCCTATAGCAATTTTATTTCCATTTAGTGTCAGGGTAATCCACATTTGTTCGATAGTATCGAATCTAGGGTCTACTGGGGTGGAGCAGGTACGAGCGATCAGGCCGCGTTTTAGATAAAAACCTACACCACCCCCCCGACCCCCATGTACAGACAGCGGTCGTGGTGTATGGCGCAGGCGGTAACCTGGCACAGCGGGCGCTCGCCCCTCTTCGCCCGGTCGTAGCCAAGTCTCGTTAACTGCTAATACATCGAAAGAATGCCTTTCCACTGCTGCTATAAAATCATCGTGGTTAGTGCCAAGGGAGCCGACGTTTAACAAACCAACTTTAAGGTATTTTTCAACCATATTTAATGCAATGAAATACACAACAAAATAGAGAAGCACTGTCGCAGACGTAAAGTGTTGACGTTTTCGCATTTGTCAAGGGACATAAAATAAAATTGTAAAGTGTAATTATATGTAAATATTGTAAATAAGTGTTGTAAACAACAAATGATTGAAATTCATGACAATAATTATAAACAAAGGCAAATAATGCAAAAATAAAAACAACATTGTAAAGATAAAAAATTAAAAATAACAGTTTTAAATAAGTGATTGTAAATAATAATTTTAAATAAATAATTATTAGTAAAAATTGTACATCAGACATTGTAAATAATAAAGACGTGTTAGCCAGTGTAAATAATAGTTGTATAATATAAGTTTTTGCAAATAATAACTTGAAAGTCACAATCGACATTATCATCGAACTGTGTCTATGAATACGTATATTAAAAGTGTGAATACCAGTCACGTGTTTGTAAATAATTTGTGCGTAAAAATATGTTTTAAAATTCAAACAATCTGTGCATGAAAACACTACCAATTTGCTGTAAGCTGACAGTAATTGATAAAATAGCTTATCTGTCCACAATTGACCAAAATAATCAACATTCTTATAATATAATTTGCGTACTGTTGACCAATGGCGTTGAAAGCAAAATAGACTCCCACTCGGTACCACAGGAAACACACACCGCCCTGTGACATCACTTAATACATAGAACAAAATAAAAATAAAACCTTTATGTGTAAAACAAAATAATAAAAAGATCAAACTGTTAACATCCACAGGAGCAATAGGCAAACGGAACAAGTTTACAGAACGCATTCGGATGTGATACAAACCGATCATTATCCAAAAATCCTACAGATATCGTCTTCACACCTGATTCGCTCTGCTTTTTGGTGATCATCTCTGCGAGCTAAGATTCTTCCGTCCCTTGTCCATACATACTTCCATTTATGTTGACTCCCTGCCTGACGAGCGCGATAAAACAACTGGCGGTTTGTCCGAGTTAGACGTTCATTTACATAAACTCGGTGCGGCGGCCCAGAGATATCAAGGTCACCTGTACTCAAACCGCGGCGTACCCGAGCCGCGCGCAGTAGTGAGTCGCGCGTTGCGCGCCTTGCAAAGCGCACGGATATACATCGCGGTCGCTGCGCAGCGGGGTCGGCAGAGATGGCGCCGTCCGCGTCAGAAGTTCTATTACGGCGCGCGGATCCGACTCGCTCAGCATGAACTACGTCCCTTTCATCAATGACGACGCCAAGCTTTAAGGCAAGAAACTTAACAAGGTGTAGGGCGCTCTCGTCTTTGTTTTCCGGTATTCCGGTCACCTCAATGTCATTGAGCAGGAGTTCCTGATCGCGCTCGTTCAATTGGCATTTCAGTTCTGCGATGGTATTTTCCAATGGATCCCTATCCGGCTGTATTGCTTGCTCCAGTTTGTGTTCGAGGGCGTTTACTCGCGCTTCTAAGCTATCCATCCGCTCATCAGAGGTCTTAAGGGAATCCTTTAATTGAGCCATTTCTGTGCGTAATTTATGGAATTCCTGATGCATCAGGCGAAACTCTGCACGCAGCTCGTCTTTAAATAACCGCAGCTCGGCTGCCAAGTCGGGAGAGAAATTAGTACTTGCGTCCTGGGCAGTGCTGTTTAATGGATCCATGAGCTCCTCGGGGCTACTGTGCTCCTCTTCTTGGGCAGGATCCACCCTACCTCGAACTGGTGTCTCCGGCTTATTGTCACGGACCAGATTTTTTTTGCATTCAGGGCAGCGCCAAGTGTGTGCAATAATACCCGTATTAAGCAAGCCGACGCAAGCTCGATGATAAAAGGCATTGCACTGGGTGCATTTAGCGGCCTCTATCGGCGATAAGAATTTGGCGCAACCGCCGCACTTCGCTGCAGGCATGGTCTATTTCGTTCGTAACGTAAGTTCTGTTACCCTTTAGATTATCGATTCCGCTTAGTCGTTCCGCGCAGTGTCAATAGATGGCGCTGTTTTTGAACATATGCGAATTATGGTTTGATGGGAGTTTAATGGGTTGTTAACACCATAGAACGACACTGGGGTAAACAGAGTTGAAGCACACTCCTGGGCAACACTTCACGGCTAGTTTTTAAGTATCTTCGCTAAAGTATTTTAATAGTTTTAATGTTAAGGGTAGATATTTTTCGCTGGTGTATAGATTTATGTTAATACATTAAATACTATTGATACACTGCACTTGCGCACTAGATAACGTTTCTTGTCTTGAATTATTGTATGTAGAAACTTTCTGAATTAAAATTGTTCTTATTAAATGGGTTATTTTATTTATAACACTATAAATAACAGCGAGGTGTACCGACTCACTGGACGTCCGTGACGTCACTCCATAAAGAACGCAAGGCATCTCATTTTCCTTTTTAAAGTGAAATTTTTATTACATCGTCTCAAACTTTTTCGTCTGTGTGTTGCATGTCGCGTGACGGTCAGCCGCGGAGTAGGGATAAAGTGAAAGGCGCTCGTCAGAGCAGCCAAGGACAATATGGCGGCGTCTATAGTTCGCTTAAAAGTTTCACTTTTACCGTGGTTTCATAAAACCACACAATCCTTTCTTTTTCATTATTTTTGCATGCTTTTTAAATATTTTACTACCTTCCAATTTTATTTACAAACTAGAACACTAGTAGACTCTTACAGACCTGTTTTTTACTACTTTAAAAATAAAACTTGTAACCTTTTCATAAAAATAATATTGACATTTTCAACTTTATATGTATACTGTATATATCAGCCTCTGTACAAGACTCTTTACAAGGTCTAAAAAGGTACGATATGCAATCGTACCTTTATAACCGACTTCCAAAAAGGAGGAGGTTATATGTTCGTCGCGTATGTTTTTTTTTTTTTATGTATGTCCACCGATTTCTCCGTCAATTGTGGACCGATTTTGAAAATTCTTTTTTGTTTGAAAGGGTGTGCTCTCGAATTGGTCCCATATAAATTTTATTAACTTTGCTTGGATAGTTTTTGGGTTAGCTACAAAATACGTTTTTTTTTTCCACTTAGTATGTATATGATATGATAAGTTTCTGTCACTGGTAGCAGGTAGTGGTATTCGAATGTATGTGGGGTAGGTACCACAACCAAAAAGTGAAAAATAAAAACTTTTTACAAAAAAAAACAACCGACCTCCAAAAAAAAACACTACAAAGTGAAAAATAACTTTAATTTCGGAAGTCGGTGGCAAAAAACGAAAATACAAAACCCAAGACACCGACTTCCGAAATTAAAGTTATTTTTCACTTTGTAGTGTTTTTTTTTGGAGGTCGGTTGTTTTTTTTTGTAAAAAGTTTTTTAGACCTTGTAAAAGTTATAATAATTTGGAAATTTGCTATCTTAAACATACAACTCATATCATACCTGCGTTCATGTACATCCTATCGACTATCTTATTTCTGTGTCTTATACCTGCAACTTGTAAAACAGAACTGTTAAATTTAGACAAAATTAAATTACACATAATCCACTAGCTAGCAATATGCACTTAACATCAAACATCAATGTTCGATTCTGACACTTTAAATGATATTGATTCTTTTGGTATGGGTGATTCACATATCTGTGCACCGGAGTCTTGTAGTCGTTTCATTAATAACAATAGTAAGTCGCTTAATATAATCCACCTTAATATTCGCAGTGTAAATTATAACTTTGATAGTTTTCTTGTGCTCCTGGCTAGAATACATTTTTTATGTGATGTTTTAATTTTATCGGAGTGCTGGTTGATGGTGTCAATAGTTCCACAACTGGATGGGTATGTTTCTTATCACTCGATTAATCCTATCAACCAGAACGATGGTGTTATAGTATATGTAAAGTCGGAATTACAGCATACCGTTACCTAACCATCTATATCTGGTGCTAGCTGTTTGATCTATAATGTTGTGTCTCATAACATCTTACTTTTAGGGCTTTATCGCTCTCCATCCACACGAAATATTGATAATTTTATTGATAATTTAGACACTGTCCTTACTCAGGCGCCTGTCCAAAAACACTTAGTGATAATGGGTGACATCAATATTGACAACACTCCGAATTCTATCTCCCAACAAGCTAATCAGTACCTTAACCTTATTGCTTCACATGGCTTTCTCCCTACACATCTATTCCCAACCCGTATTGACTCTTGTCTTGATCACGTAATGTTAAGATCTGATCGTAAAAATACAACTCTGGTTCTCGATACTTACATTACTGACCATAGGCCTACGTTTACAAGCATTCAACATATAAAGGCACTCCCTACCTCTAAAGTTAATCGCATAGTTGTTAATTATACAGCTGCAACTGCTGAAATTTTATCAACGGATTTTAGTGGAATATTGAAAATTCAAGACGCAAACAATGCCGCCGAGTCTCTGGTTTCCATTATTAGCTCTGTCATTGCTAGTCATTCCGAATCGGTGTACTTGTCTTCGAAACGCAGAATCCTGAAACCTTGGATTACCAATGGACTGCTACATTGTATCCAAAATAGAGATAGTATGGCTGAAATCCTAAAGGCAGATCCTGAAAATTACGTTCTCATGGTCACATGTAAGCGATACCGTAATTTTTGTAACAAGCTTCTAAAAAATTTAAAACATGCCCATGAAAAGAAGGAGTTCGAAGCGGCGAAGAACAACCCTAAAGCAACTTGGAAGATCATTAAAAATATCACTGGAACTAGCCTTAATGCGAAATCCCCTAACGAGCTACTAAAGATATCTTCGGATGAAAAGTCTTCGGTCAACAAAGATAATGAGTTTTTTGCCAATGTTGGCAAAAATTTGGCTGACAAATTCGCATCCACCTCGTATACCTCTGAGTATTCTCTCGATGCGTCGCCTTCTAACTCGCTCGTACTTCTACCCACAGATGAAGTAGAGGTTTCAAATCTCATTACTGGGTTACGAACAGGTGCTGCGGTGGGTTGGGACGGCATCTCATCGAGACTGTTAAAATCCGGTCTGCCCGCGATTCTTCCAGCCATCACTCATATCTGCAATTTTTCCATTTCCACGGGTTGCTTTCCCAGGGTTTTCAAAAGGGCTGTCGTTCATCCAATCTTCAAGAGTGGGGAAAGACACGGTGTAGATAATTATAGACCGATTTCAGTCTTGCCAGCCATCTCTAAAATATTAGAAAAGATACTTAATAAACGGTTAGTAGACTATCTTGAGTCCTACAAATTATTAAGTGACAACCAGTATGGTTTTAGGGGTGGCCGGTCAACGGAAAATGCTGTTGCTGCCTTGGTAGATCATGTGGTATCTAAACTAGACAGTAAAATGAAATGCTTGGCTGTTTTCCTTGATCTTTCGAAGGCATTCGACACTGTGTCTGTTCCCCACCTCTTGTCTAAGCTGGAGGCTACGGGCATTCGTGGACATACCTTTAAAATCTTCCAGGATTACCTGTGTGATAGAAACCAATGCGTCAAAATAAATGATGTTGTTAGTGACACCAAATCTTTGAGTTTCGGCGTTCCTCAGTGCTCAATATTGGGGCCTACCCTGTTTCTTATTTATATTAATAACAAGTGCAAATTGTCTCTAACAAACTGTTCAATTTACACTTACGCAGATGATACGGCCTTGCTTCTTCACGGTACTGACTGGCCTGAAACAATAAAACACGCGGAACTTGCTCTAAACTCGGTGATGAGATGGTTATCAAATAACATCCTAACCTTAAATCTGAAGAAAACAGTATACTTACCGCTCTCCTTACTTTCCACCAACCTCCCTCCACTAGATTCAATGGTGCTTAGAGCTCATACTTGCTCACTCGGTCTATCCTCTTCACAATGCGGCTGTCCACAACTCTCAAGGTGCGAGTCTGTCAAGTATCTCGGAGGCTATATTGATAGTTCTTTGAGCTGGAAACCTCACCTTAATAATCTCATATCGCGAATCCGCAAGTGTATATTTATTTTTAAAAAACTAAGGCACTCCGCGGACTACCATACCATAAAAACTGTTTATTTTGCCCTGTGTCAGAGCATAATAAACTACTGCATCACAGTGTGGGGCGGGAATCCCAAGACAACCTTATTACCTCTGGAACGAGCGCAGAGAGCTGTCCTCAAGGTTATGACCTCTAGGCCATTTGGCCATTTTTTTTACCTGTGTTATGCAAATAAATGATTGATTTGATTTGATTTGATATCCCACCTCGGCTCTCTACACCGAATGTCGGGTCCTCACTGTGAGACAGTTTTATTCTTGCCACTATTCTGCGCAAACATCCCTCTGTTTTATACAAGCCAAATGCTGCTAAAAAGCGTAGATTCTTAGAAGTTTGCTCAACTCGCGGTTAGAGAACAGCTTTTGCTCAGCGTCATTATTATATTCTGTCCAACCATTCATATAATAAAATAAATAAGCTATGCACCATTGCTCCCATGTGCCTAAATGGATGTAAGACCAGGGTCACAGAGTGGCTATTGTCACTGAGTTACGATAAGACTGAAGATTTACTACATGTATCAATCGCTTAACCTAATTTAGTTAATAAGGTCATATATTTATAATTATATTTACACAGACTGACGTAAACACTAGTTTTCACCATATTTTTCTCTCTCTTAATACATACACATACCCCCACGTAGGTACATTAATGCGCCACATCATATATGCATCTACTAGTGAGTAGTTGTCTGAATAATAGAATAATATACTGTGCTCGTTTTAAAATACTCATATATGTTCAAATTTTAGGCGAGGACGCTGACACCCTAAACACAAGTTAAATCTTACTTCGGGTGCCAGAGTTCATCTAAACACTCTTTCCTTTAGTTTTAACGCTGCATAGTTTTTAGTTTGTGTTTTTGTACAACTGAATGGTAATAAATTATTATTATTTTTATGTGTTTACATATCTAGGGACCATGGGGTCCCGGTCCTTTGGAAGGCGTACGAGGGGCTGGAGTCAACTCGCAGAGGCCCCTTGGACAATTTTAAATGAAATGAGGCACCAACCGACGATTATCTCTATATGCACTAAGCAAGTGCACCCAAGGACAACCCTCGGTTGGTCCAGGGCTTTTGCAGA
Source organism: Agrochola lychnidis (assembly GCA_963680765.1). NCBI lineage: Eukaryota > Metazoa > Arthropoda > Insecta > Lepidoptera > Noctuidae > Agrochola > Agrochola lychnidis. The sequence continues at coordinate 856,344 of OY796850.1, read as the reverse complement.
ACATGGAAACAAAACATATTGGGCTATGGGTTTGGGTGGCTAGAGTGGATTGGTTACTTAAAACTATGGAAAGCCTATGTCCCCTGCCTGATCAATGTTGTGGTATACACGGATAAAATGGCAGGGGGTGACTTGCACACTCAATAATGGGCCCCCGAAATCGGTCGCTAGGACAAAGTGTCGTAGCGACAAGAGGGCAACATGTCCTGAGGTGCTTATGAAGAGTGGAGAGGTATTCCACGGCTATCAGGACAATCCCGGAAGTACGGTCAAGATCCCTACCAGCATCTTACTGAAATATTTCCTTCCTCCGAGCACGTTTGCTCTTGCGAATCTCCACTCAATCCAGCCAATAAAGGCAAGAAAGAGGCGGGAGTTCTGTTCCTTGTCAGTGTTCACTCCAGCCGGCCAATAAAGGCAAGCCAGAGGTGAGGAACAAGACTTCTCCCGAGAGATAGGGTCCGTGGGGTCGCTGTTGCCCAACAGCTCGCCACATGCTGCTCTGCGGGTTTCTGTATCTCTCTTGGTCTGGCTCCTCATCCTAGACCCGTTCTGGCAAAGTAAACTCTACCAGAACAGACCTAGAGTTCGGAGCACGCAAGCCCAAACACGACGTCAACGTAGAGATACGGCGGTGGGGTTATTATTATTTTTATCTATATTTAAATATCCCGGGATCTTAGAGTCTCGGTCTTTTGGAAGGCAGACGAGGGGCTGAAGCCAACTCGCAGAAGCCCCTTTGACAATTTTATATGGAATGAGGCACCAACCGACGATTATCCGTGTGCACTTTGCAAGTGCACCCAAGAACAACCCCCGGTTGGTGTAGGACTATTGCAGAATATGGAAACAAATCTATTGGACTATGGGTTTGGGTGGCTTAAGTTGACTGGTGACCTGGAACTATGGAAGGACTATGGCCCCTGCCTAATCAGTGTTTTATAAGTACACGGATAAAATGGCAGGGGGTGACTTGCACACTCAATAATGGGCCCCCGAAAGCGTTCGCTAGCACAAAGTGTCGTAGCAACAAGGGGGCAACATGTCCTGAGGTGCTTATGAGGAGTGGAGAGGTATTCCACGGCTATCAGGACAATCCCGGAAGTACGGTCAAGATCCCTATCAACATCTTACTGGAATACTTCTTTCCTCCGAGCACGTTTGCTCTTGCGAATCTCCACTCAAGCCGGCCAATAAAGGCATGAATGAGGTGGGAGCTCTGTTCCTCGTCAGTGTTCACTCCAGCCGGCCAATAAAGGCAAGCCAGAGGTGAGGAACAAGATTTCTCCCGGGAGATAGGGTCCGTGGGGTCGTTACTGCCCAACAGCTTGCCACATGCTGCCCTGCAGGTTTTTGTATCTCTCTTGGTCTGGCTCCTCATCCCAGACCTGTTCTGGCAAAGTAAACTCTACCGGCACAGGCCCAGAGTTTGGAGCGCGCAAGCCCCACCACGACGTCAACGTAGGGATACGGCGGTGGGGGTTATTAATGTAAATTACCCAGCAGAAGATCATCAGTGTCATCATAACTTAGTGTTTGGAGATAATCTCTAAGTAAGTTTTTGCATTTATATTTAGGGCACGAATAAATTTTAAACTTTTATTTCGGAGGTTGTATATGTTAATGCTATTTACGTAGAATTGGCGTTTGGCAAAAGCAGTTCTATGGCGTTCATGGGGAAAAACGTTATGCTTAAGCCTGCCAGTCGGTTCCTTTGGAGGGCGGGCAGAGTGTTTACGTAGGGTCGACAGGAGCACATAAAGTTGCCTGACTGTGAGTACCTTGCGGTCGGAATAGAGCTGCACAGTGGGATACCTACGTAAATGAAAGAGCATTACCTTAAGGACAGCTCTCTGGGCTCTCTCAAGGCGGATAAATACATTTTGGGTGGCACCACCCCAGATGGGCAAGCAGTACGTTAGGACAGACAGATAGGCCAAAATATACTCATTTTAGCGTATCAGCAGAGTTTCGTAACTTCTTGAAAACATATATTAACCCACGTATGCGGGACGTGACTTTGGCTATATGGGGGTGCCAGTTGAGATGCTGATCGATGAGTACTCTTAGATACCTTACACAAGTGGATTTGGCGAGGAAGAGGCAGCTACACTGTGTTAAGGATCCGCAAGCATGCGCTTTTATGGTAAAGGAGTTTGAGGGACACAGATTGGACCGAATAAAAAATGGAACATATACTGATCTATCAACATTTAATATGAGCAAGTTGTCGGCCAAACATTTCATTACGCGCTGCCTCAGCGTTTTGGTATGTCTGGGGCCAGTCATCACCATCTACAACAAGGGCAGTGTCATCCGCGTACGTAAATATCTTACAGTTTTCGAGAGGCAGTTTGCAGAGTTCATTAATATAAATAAGAAAGATAGTAGGCCCCAGAATGCTGCTTTGTGGAACGCCGTATGTGATTGAAAGCTCATCACTTTCGTGTGGGCCGATTTTTATTATTTGGGTACGATTGCCGAGATAATCTGCAAAGTTTTTCAATGGGTGTCCACGTCTACCGATGCTTTCCATTTTACTCAATAAGGCAGAAACGGTGTCGAATGCCTTTGACAGATCAAGGAAAATTCCCAGGCACTTGTGTTTTCTATCAAGCAATCTAGCCACGTGACTAGACAAATCCATGACTGCGTCTTCAGTGCTAACTCCATTTCTGAAACCATATTGGTTATTCGCTAAGATGTTGTTTGCGTCGAGAAAACTGGTCAGGTTCTTATTCAGTATTCGTTCAAGGATCTTTGACATCGCTGTTAGAATCGAGATTGGACGGTAGTTATTGACGTCATCTCTGCGCCCAGATTTGTGAATGGGGTGAACTACTGCTTTTTTGAACGCCGTTGGAAAGACACCTGCCATTAAAGACAAATTGCAGATATATGTAATAACCGGAACTGATACGTATCTCGAGGCCTTTATTATTTAAGTCGGTATACAGTTTAACCCAGTAGCACAATCAGACCTAAGACCCAAAATAATGGAGCGAACATCGTCTTCGGTTATCTCGAAGAGGGCCATTGAGCTACACACATTTGAATTCGACACAGAATTGGGCACTATTGAGGGTGATTCAGATTTCGACGCCAAACTACTGCCTATATTAGCAAAAAAGTTGTTGACATGATTAAGCGAGGATTTAGGATTATCAAATAAATGTAACAGGTCAAAAGAGGGAAATGACTACCTTCCAAAAAAATTGTTCCATAATACACTCGAGCTCTTAAACTCTTTATAAACCGCAGACATTCATTTTTACTGATAGCACAAGCAATTTGCCACTCAATACTTAATACGCTCTATATACTACCAAAACTTTTTTCCATAAAGAAGCGTCACTTTTGCAAGTACCTAATACAGAAAATACTTTGGTCGAATGATTTAGTCGTTTGTGACGTTATAAGTACACATAAATTGGATCATCATTAGAGCAGCGATAGCCTAAAATAGTGGTGTGACTTTCGGACTGCCAAGTCATAGGTCTCGAGTTCGAACCCAAGGCACGCACCTCTGACTTTTCAGATTCATGTGCGTATTTTATAATTATCACTTGCTTCAAAAACGGTAAAGGAAAAAATCGTGAGGAAACCGGCAGAAGCCGGAAGTCTGACATCAGAGGGGTAATTCCCGTAATTTTTAAGAACGTTCGCATTCGCAAATTTTTTGACAAGCTGTACAGTAGTGCTATTCTGTAAAAATCTCACCGTGATAACTTAGGTGAAGTGAGCTGCCAATAGTGTCAATCCTTAGCAACTGACAGCTCAACTGCACGCTCACTTCACCTAAGATAACACGGTGAGATGGTTACAGAATAGCACTACAGATTGCGACTTGAATGTGAACGTTTTTCATTCATGTTAGTAACCACAGGAATCGACGATTGATAAAGTTGGCTCGTTATGCAGGGCGACATGTAGTCCCGAAACCAGCATTTTTTATCTTATATAGATGATCGAAAATAAAACGTCAAAACATTCAGCATTTTCTCGCAGAAAGTAGGAGGGTACCTACTTACCTACCTATTGAGAGATTTTCAGTGAATAATAAATGTGCAAGTAACGAAGGTTCTGAACTGGCTTCATGAATAAGTTGGTATCTATTGTTGCTTAGCGTCAAATGAGTTGCCAAACGGTGACAGTTATGGATGGAGCGCCGTAACTCCGCAAGTGATCGCGGCCGCGCGGGCGAGCGGGCGAGCGCAGTGCTTCAGTTCAGTGCTTCTGACTCCGTAATTATGATTGATGCGTGCGGCCGCTTGTGTAGTTGCTGACATGTTCTGCTGGGAATGGGCCGCTCCTTCACAAATTGTTTAACAATGTAAGAATTACTTAATATTTCACTCTAATTATGAACATATTCATCATTATTTAAATATATTTTATTTAAGTATGCATGTTGCAGTATAAAACTGATTCCTAAATCTATATTTAAAAACTCGATCAAGCTGTATTAAAGTAATATAAAAATCTTAAAAATCCTAAACTATCACAAAACAGAATCTTTTGACCGTTCTGAAATAAAACTAATTTTGACCAACCCTACATATACATAGCTGTTCCTCGCCTCTTTGAAAAACAACTCTCGCTGCACTCACTCCACAAAAGTTACCTTCACTCACACATTGCTCATCTGAATTACTCGCATACATCTCCTACTAGTCTAAAGCCGGGTCCTCCTGCGCGTGTTTTTTCGAAACATTACACAAAAACATCGCAACAAAGAGGCGTGGCCATACACATTTGTGTAAGCAAACATGATGTATTGTATGAAATCTAGAGATGCGCCGAATATTTGTTTTATATTCGGTATTCGGCGTATTCGGCAAATTTTGAAGTATTCGTATTCGGCCGAATCATTCGGTTGAAATGCCGAATGTATTCGGTTTAATTGATCATTGTAAATCAGCCTTTAAGGCAAAATAAATTAAAGGAATCCCATCTAACAATCGTATTATGGCAATATGAGGCCTTGACTCATATCGATGGCAATCATTTCAGTGCTGGTTCCATGAATTTGTTTTGCTCTTAGGTCTATAATATCTCACTTTGTAAGAAATGAATCCTGCAATGTTTGTTGCACAGTCGAAATCGATGATGGCCCAGCCACTGGTGCCGGAACCATATCCGCTGCGCTGTTGCTACTAGACGATGTCGAAGCAACTTGTTGAAAATGAGTTTTGGCATTAAGACTTACGCGCCATACGCTCGAATCTGAGTATACGTATTTCTTTTTGCTCCGTAATAAAAATTATTTTGAAGTAGTAATTAGTGAAATCTGGACTTTAGTAAGTGATAAATGCGGTGATTGTGACAATAACTTTATTTTAAATAAAACAATAACAGTGTAAATCATCATAAGTAATATAATAAAACTAAATTATAAAATATCACTAAAAGTGTCAGTACAGTGCAGGTGTTTGTGATTTTGAACTAGAAAACATTTTATTACACCCTCACTCATTCTGGAATTGCCATCTGTCTGTTATAGGGTCAATTATCTCTACTTAGCCACGAAGTGTGGGTTCAAATCCACGCTGAGTATCGAGCTCTTTTTGGAATTTCTTAAATTTGCTGATTACGTTTGTTTTGATCTGGTGATTTTGAAAATTGAGAATGCCGAAGTACGGAGCTTGCGGTAAATTTTTGGCAGTGAATGACGGCACAAAATGCTCGAAATGTCCGGGATTTTATCACAGGGTTTGTGTAAACCTTGCCCCCACAGCAACATTCTCGGCAAACTGGATGTGCCCTGGTTGTAAGGCAAAGGTGCCACGGGCAGACAACTCCCAAACCCCTGTGAAGGGAACGGAGGAGACAAGTTCATCCACCAGTCCAGCAGCGGTCAGCCCCATTGATAAGGCTGTAAAAAAGCCCAGTTGCAATAAAATGTAACACACCGGATACTCAAGAGATCAGCCTTGCGATGGAAATCCGTGGTCTCCGCAGTGAGGTTAACGCCTTGCGAGATGAAATTCGTCAGTTTCGAGATGAGTTCTCAGGTCTTGATGATAAGGTGAATAAGTGCTATAACCGCATGGACACCCTGGAAAATCGTGTCAAAGAACTTGAAGAGAATACTGAGCTGACGAATTCCCCTCGTTTAATTCAACTGGAGGAAACAATTGCGGAACTCCAGCAGCAGCTGAATGAACGTGACCAAGAGTCACTACTAAGCGATGTTCAATTGTCTGGTGTTACTGAGTCAACTGGGGAAAACCCGATTCAGTTGATTAACACTCTTGCACTTAAACTAGCGATTCGACTCGAACAGGACATCGTTTTCGCTAAACGTGTTGGGAACGTTCGGCGTGATCACACCGAAGGCGAAGCGCCCCGCCCTCGTATCATCGTTGTCCGACTAGCAAGATGCGCGACGCGTGATAATTTTCTGAATGCCGCGCGCTTCCGCCGCAACCTCACTACTGCTGACATCGAAGTGCCGGGAGCGCCACACCGCATTTACCTCAACGAGCGCCTGACTAAAACTAACAGGCAATTGTTCTATGAGACTCGCCAAGCTTCTAGTCGCCTGGAATGGAAATACACCTGGACTAAAGATGGCCGCATACTTGCTCGTAAAGAAGAGGGAAAGTTGGCTGTGCACATCAGAACGAAAAAGGACATCTCGCGTTTTTTCGTCTCTCAGTAGGTTTGTTCGTGCATAACGTAGAAATTGCTATCAACGTTTTTTATGTTTTATTGTCACATTACACGGTGTCACCCGAGTATATTCAAAATTGTCCATTGTTTTTCTTACTATCTAGCTTATTCTTATTTCATGGTTGCATGTCGTTGTTAAATACATCCCTCTGGTTTTTGATCATTTTTGTGATAAATTGTACAATACATTATACATGTTCCTGTCGGTGTCATCATATTACTATTTTTCGTTTTTTAATTTGCCTTGTTTTACATATAATTTGTAAATTTAACGTATTATCTATGCTTATAATCAACGCTGCCCGCAGAGCCAGTCCATTTTCATATATTTTTTCTATGCCGTTTACAATAATTTACATACACTACACTTTATTTATTTGCCACAACAATCTTGTTTACATGCATATTTTATCAATCTGTGAGTTCCCTTATCTAGTATATTCTAAGATCTTTTTGTTTATCGGTAGTGGATTACAGATTCAATGATGTCTACTGCATACCTTAAGGTTGGTTTTTGGAACGCAGGTTCTTTGGGCACGAAGCACGACGAGTTTGTAGCAGCATTACTGGGTTTGGACGTCGATATTATGGCTATTAATGAAACGTAGCTGCGAACAGGCGAAGAAGGGCGCGCACCCTCCGTACCTGGGTATAGGCTACGGCATATATCGCGCCCTTTGTCTGTGAAGAACGGGCGCGGTGGCGGTGTTGGTTTTTATATCAAGAACGGTATAAATATTCGAAGCCACTCGTACTCTGCTAGCCCATTGCACGCTAGGGTCGAGCAGATGTGGATCACAATTAGTGTTCGCGGAGTTAAGCTAGCAATAGGTACCGCCTACCACCCGCCATGGCAGGATGTTGATCTTTTCCTAGACGCTGTATCTGGTTCATTAAACTCTCTAACGCAATGTGAGTACACGATTTTGATGGGTGATTTTAACATAAACATGCTTAGTGACACGGACTCAAAGACGGACAAGTTAGTCTCATTTTTGAACTGCCTAGGTCTTAAGCAACTGGTAAAGTCACCCACGCACTTTACAGTGCATGGTAACTCTCTGATAGACATCATCTGTACAAATGTTAAACCACGCTCTGTATCAGTTGATGTAATACCGGATCTAGGTGCGCACGCGTTGATTTCCGGAGAGTTTAGTTTTAAACGCCTGAAAATTCCATCGCGAACCATTACTTATCGACCACTAAAGGACATTATTGGGGAATCTTTTGATCAGGATCTCGAGATACTTAACTTGAAAGCGTTAACCGAGCTGCAGCATGTTAATGCAATGGTCAGTGAATTTAACTCGAACTTACTGGCACTATTTGATATCCATGCACCTCTAAAAACTAGTGTTATTAAGGAGTATTGTTACCCTTGGATTACTGACAATGTTAAATTTATGATGCATTTGAGGAACAAAGCACGGGCAGAGTATTTAAAAAACAAGAAATCTGATTCTAAAAAGATTTATTACAAAGAATTTAAGTCACTTGTTTCTAGGTCTCTATTTTACGAAAAATCAGCTTACTATAAACACAAGATCAACAGCCAAATAAATGACCCCAGAGCGCTTTGGAAAAACCTAAAGTCTACCTTGCTCCCATCTAAACATAAAGAATTACCTCTGCATTTTAACGATCCCGACAAAATTTGTGACCATTTTCTGAATGTGCCGGGTGCAGATACAGTTAGTAATTCATTGCTTACATATTTTGAATCCGCACGAAATAATAGTTCCACGTTTAGTTTGAGACCTACAACATGCAAAGAAATCGCGAGCATATTGACTGCTATTAAATCGAATGCTGAAGGTTGCGATGGCTTTAACATAAATATGATATTGCTGACACCTGTGACTTTGGACGCCATAACTGCTTTAGTAAATACATCTGTCACATCCTCATCTTTCCCTGAGTTATGGAAAATTGCCAAAGTACACCCATTGCCGAAGACTCTTAATGCATTGGACATGAAGGATCTGAGACCTATTAGTATACTGCCAGTACTTTCAAAAGTTTTAGAGAAAGTAGTATGTGCGCAATTGGTTGAATTTTTAGATACAAATAAGATCCACCCAGATGTTCAGGGTTTAGGAAGGGCCGTAGTACAGCCACGGCTTTGTTGGATGTGACGGACAATATTTTGTCAGCTCAGGATAATGGGATGTGCACTCTTTTGGTGTTGCTTGATTTTTCACGCGCGTTTGACTGTATTAACGTTCCGTTATTATTGTCAAAGATGGCTTTTTATGGATTTGACGAGGACACAGTAAAATGGTTTGAAAGCTATCTTGGCGATCGTACGCAATTTGTTGGAATACGGCGGGCGGACGGCTCTATAGTTGTATCTAGTCTTCGCTCAGTGGGAAGGAGGGTTCCACAAGGCTTGATTCTTGGGCCAATATTGTTTATATTGTATTGTGCCGACATAATAAAAAATATTAATAAATTTAAATACCATATCTATGCCGATGACACACAAGTATATATATCATTTAAGCCAGAAGACTATGAACAAGCATTAAACGATCTTAATGCAGATCTTGAAAACATAGTGCAATGGTCCAACGCTAACACGCTTGCCTTGAACCCTATCAAAACCAAGTATATGCTTTTTGGAACCGAAAACCAGTTACGTAAAATTAAACCCTGTGCCAGCTGTGTGACTGTTATGGGAGAGCCTATCGAACGGGTCTACGAAGCACGTAATTTGGGTCTTATCATGGACACGGAACTTCGTTTTCACAAACACGTATCCGAGTCAATCCGTAATTGCTATTATAGACTTAAAATTTTATACAAAGCCCGTCCCTATCTAAGCGAAGAATTGCGAGTCTTGCTTGTGGAGTCTTTGGTTTTATCAAAGCTGAATTATGCGGACACGGTGTACGGCCAACGACTACTGTCAAAAACAGAAAAAATGATCCAAAGACTCCAAAACGCCTGTGCACGCTTCTGTTTTAAAGTTCCCTTTAGGGGACATGTTACACCTTTCTTCAATGAGCACAACATTTTAAAAATGAAAGCTAGACGTAAACTCCACTTGGCGGGTCTACTTTTTGGTGTTATTAAGTCTCATTCTCCTTCTTATTTGTATAACAGACTATCGTGGACGAGAAGACACAGAATCGGTGAGGGCAGAAAATGTTCTCAACAGCTTTCCATCCCACAGCATAAGTCAGCAGCTTTTAGAGGCAGTTTTCGCTCCGCAGCTACCAAATGCTGGAATAATATCCCTCCTCTCATAAAATATAGTAAAAGTTACTCAACTTTCAAATTTAAATTAAGAGAATTTTTATTAAATCATCAAAAGGAGGCTGAAAATGTTCGAGCCGACATATCTGCCATATAAAACAATGTAACAATCTATGCCGGTGGCGCGCGAGTCCATGCCGACTGAGCGAAATGTTGCCATTTTAAATATTGCATTTTATATAGTCATTTACAATTATTATTTTATTTTATCTTTATATCATATATATATATATCTCATTATATGCTGTACCGGTCGACGTCATAACTCCAATGCCGGCTGTAAATTTTTTAGAAATTTTGCCTATTTTATCAATTTCTAATTTTTGTTCATAATCTGTTTTCTTACTAGTCATTTATTATTGTCATTTTAAGTTAAGTAGTTTTCTGTTAATTTTTTAGAAATTTTGCCTATTTTATCAATTTCTAATTTTTGTTCATAATCTGTTTTCTTACTAGTCATTTATTATTGTCATTTTAAGTTTAAGTAGTTTTCTGTTAATTTTTTAGAAATTTTGCCTATTTTTTCAATTTCTAATTTTTGTTCATAATCTGTTTTCTTACTAGTCATTTATTATTGTCATTTTAAGTAGTTTTAGAAGATCCAACGCAGTCACATGATTTTGCCTTTGAAAGTACATACCTACCTTCTTACTTTAGAAGGATGATAGTTTTTAATTTTTTAAATATCTAATAGATATGGTATATAAAATATGATAGTTATTATGACACAGATATTGGGTATTTATTCACAACACAACACACACACATGTAGAACAAATAGTTTCGGATGCCCCCGTTAAAGCGTCCAAGTCAAAAGTGATCCTGCGTCGCGCCCTAACTCAATCTAATAAATCGCTACTGTGGCTGGCCCAACAAAAATTGCGTCCAGCATATAAATATGTCTGGTTCCAGGATGGAAAGGTGCTGCTACGTAAAGAAGACAGAGACAAGCCTACGGTCGTTAGGAGCGAAATGGACATCGATCGGCTCTCGACCACAACGCAGGCGGGACGGCAAAATCTGTATCGGTAATAGTTTTAAAATAAGTTATCCCGGATCTCTCGCCCGATCACCAAGAAATATTAGACTGTGCAAACATTAATGATTTTAGTAAGATTATACCTTCCATTTGTAAAATTAAACTGAATATTGTTCACACAAATATTAGATCCATAATTAAACATTTTAGTAGTGTAACACAATTAATTAGCTCATCCAACGTAACTATAGATGTCTTAATTTTAACAGAAGTTAATATAAATGAAAACACTGTTCATATGAATAACATCGATGGCTATGAAATGCACAGTAAGTTGCATAAAAACAGAAAAGGCGGTGGAATAATAATTTATGCCAGAGATGGCTACGTATTCACACCAATGAATCACACGTTAATACACTGTGAATGTATTTTTGGTGAAATCACTACACCTCACAACTACCACGCATATATCTGTGCAATTTATAGACCACCGAGCGAGAGTAAACATCTATTCGTAAAGGAAATAAGCAGTATCTTATCCAATTCTTCTATTAAATCATACGACACTTATTTGCTAGGAGACGTAAACATAGACTTAAAGACATACGACAATATTCGAGAATACTACGTAAGTAGCATGTCCGAGTGTGGTCTAACGAGCGCGATATCTGACTACACAAGAATTGAAACACGCGGAAATAACACTACACGTAGCTGTATAGATCACATTTTTATAAGAACGCACTCGTTAGATCTGTACTCGGCCGCACTCGGTACTGTAATGGCTGATCACCGCATGTTAATACTGTTGTGCGTAGGGCTTGACCCAACAAGTATACAGGTTGATACAAAAAAAAATACAACTAATTGATAATGTTAAAATTAAATCTTTACTTAACAACATAAAATGGAGCGAAATAGATGATATAGAGTGTCCAAACACAATTTACGAGTACATAAAAAATCAATTTCATAAATGTTACGAGGAATCAAAATATATCAGAAAAATTTATGAAAACAGTAAAAGAAATAAACAACCATGGATAAATAATAAAATTAATAACATGTGCAAAAAAAAGGACCTATTATTTATAAAATGGAAAAACGATTCAACGAATAAAATACTACGATTAGAATATAATAAAATAAGAAACAGAACTCATAAAATCATTGAAAAATCCAGAAATAAACATTATTTGGAAGAAATAAATAATAATAAAATGAATCCGAGAAAGCTATGGCAAATACTAAATAAGTTGTCTGGTCGCAGCAAAAAGTCGGTTGATGAAGCTATCTTGAGAGCCTTCAAAAATAATAATGTAGAAATAAAAACAATAGCTGATAACTTTGCCACAGAATTCAGAAATAGTGTTAAGAAGATCTTGCCCAAATGTAACCGTCGTCTATTGAACGAATCAGAATATATGTTTCCCCATAACACATCAATGTACTTCAGGAAAGCTACAAATGACAGTGTTAGTAAACTAATTAGAAACCTTAATACAAATAAAGCTCCAGGAGTAGATAACATTAGGTGTATTTACATAAAATCTATTTGTGACAAGATGACAAGATGATGATAAGTAAATACAAGTTATATTTAAGTGATTAAGGAGTGTTATTATAGCGAATGTGAGGACCAATACAAACCATTTCTGGTTATTATTCTAGCGTATGGCACTCGTCTTTGAGGAGTGGCTGGAGAGACGCCACGGCGTTCTCACCTTCCGCCTGACGCAGGTCCTCACCGGACACGGCTGCTTCGGGAGGTTCCTGTTCAGGATAAGGCGGGAGGAAACACCCGGGTGTCACCATTGTGTGGATCGGCCTGAGGACACGGTGGAGCATACGGTGGAGGTCTGCCCGGCTTGGGCGGAGCAACGCCGTGTTCTCGTAGAGGCGATCGGCGGCGGTGATCTCTCGCGTCCGGCCCTGGTTCAGGCCATGGTACGGAGCGAGAGGAAATGGCAGGCCGTCACCTCCTTCTGCGAAGCGGTAATGCTCGCGAAGGAGGAGGCGGAACGCGTGAGGGAGAGGCAAATTTCGCGCCCTCACGCCCCTAACCGCCGCAGGAGGAGACGCCCGGGGCGGGAATCGCGAGCCGATTTCCGGCCACCGTAGGCGCGGGCTTGCGGACGGTGAGCAATGGGTAGCTCGCTGTCCGATAAGGACCAAGCCCGGGTCGACGGCGCGTTGTGTTCCACGCGCGCCTCAAAGAGATGTCAGCAGAATTGAAGGGGTCCACTAGGGCCAATGCCTGCCGGGGGTTCGAAGAAAACCGATCGGGAAATCGTGGCCCCCGGCAACAGGGCAACCGAAGGAACACGGGTGGGTTTTAGTCAGTAAGAGTCTGACACGCCCTCCCGCTCCGCCCAGAGCGGGAGAAGTTATTTGATAATTTCCCACCCAAAAAAAAAAAAAAAAAAAAAAGGTGGTACACTTTGTGTTGTCATCTGACAATATGCTGAGCTGAGGCCCTTTTGGCATTATAATCATTGTTTTTTGTTTTTATAGTTATAAGGTGTATTTTCTCTGCTGTAATGCCAATAAACGCATTTATCTTTCTTTCTTTCTTTCTTTATTCCGCCCAGTGCCCCCGCGAGAAAGCACTGCGTTGCACAACGTACATCGCACTTTTTTATTATCATATTCGATTTCTTTGAAGATCTCCCACATACGCGACTTTTTCCGTCGACTTATCATCTTTCAAAATACCCAAATCACCAAATTTTTTATCAAATAGTCAAAAACTGCACTAAAATCTGGCACCCGTATTGTGTTTTCATACGTAATGACAGTGGCGGGATGCAGCGGGTAGTGGGGATATTGCCATTTCTAAAAAATATAATTTTTAACCTTAAAATAAAATTAAAATATTGACTTAAAAAGTCAATATGTTGTGCTACAAAATTTGAAAGGATAAGGATATCAAATTTATACCTAAAGATGATTCTGACTTACAAAATTATGAGTTTAGAATGTATGATTATTGTTGCTAAACGATTTTCTGCAAAATGAAGTTTATGCTATCCGCTGTTATACAAATAATACTATGACGTAAAAAGTTCTGCTATAAAGGGTAGACCCGCCGCCTATATTTTGATCGGTAAAACAGTACCTATAGTGGTTCTAGTTCGAATTCAGAATCATAGATGTCGCTAGACGTCGTTCTGCGGAAGAAAAATTTGACATCCTTTTCCAGCCGTATTGTGAACTCGAACATCGAGTGTCACATGTCGCGGAAAAAAAATACCAAATCCAACAAATTGAAGCGAAGAGTGTATATTATATAAGTAGTTAAATAGCCCTTCTATATCGACGGTAAAGTATCAATATCTAATAACTAACATTTTGGCGGTTTTCATTTTATTGCATATTCGTAAATATGAAAGACTCTTATTTGCAAAGACATGAAGTCTCGAATTGTTCAAATTTATTAGATAATTGCTTGTAGAATAAGTCATCTTGCGTGATTTTTGCTGGCAATACCGAATATCTACACGTTTTTATGTGAAGATATTTGGTATTGCCAGTAACGTGCAGCAAATGTTGATTTCGAGTTCAAAATTTATAAATGCTTTTAATTCCTTTTATCTACGCGAAAAATAGCTGGTTCTCAGTTAAATTTGAAACAATAACTTCTATCTACATTTTAAATCCCTAACCTGAAATGATTGATTAAAAAAAAAAAACACTATCACCATGACTATCTTTACCTACTTTTATAGTAAGAGAACTAATGTTTGATTTAAATGGTCAAAAACTATAGAAATAAAACGTTTTTTTCGCCTCCTGTAAAATCATGTTTTTGTAGTTATTAGTGAAATAAGAACCAGCCTTGCTCTAAAATGACTAATTTAATTCCGAATATAATTGTTTAACTTCAACCTAGATACTAATCCTCAAATTAATCTTAAAGTCGTTACCCCAATATCATAATTTAAAACTGTTTAATTAAACTGCATATTTACAATATTTCAGGGATAAGGAAAATAATATGAAACACCAAGATATTTTGTCAGTCATTTATATTTCTTTGCCAACATCAAATTCAATATTCTACACCATACCATCACATCTCCTATTCTCCGCATAATATCACAATTCAATCAATATTCTAATATTTACTATAAAACTAATAGGTTACCTTAAATTACAGTAGATCTCCAACCAATACTATGCCAATCTATCTTTTTACTGACACAGCCATTAAGCACATCCTACCGTCACGAGCGCCCGACCCAGAAGGTCGTTATTACCCCCATTTTCACATATCAAATCTTTGGATGTTGCCAGTACAATATCCAACAATTACGTATTACCTAACATTAGATATTGGATATTGATACTTCACCGTCGATATATTTATTTTATTGAATTGATCAAAGACGCTAAGAATGTTGAAATATCAAGTGTAGTAAATATCTATCCTTAAGACCTCTGCCTCGAATTTTGCGGGCAGCGGGGCGGCGGCGGCGGCGGCGGCGCGGGAGCGGCGCGGGCAACACAGACCCGTTCTCGAAACCAGTGGGCAGATCGAGCGGCGCTATAGCGGCGTAGTGTTGTGTTCGTGGTTGTGTCGTCGAGATATTTGTTTTTATTCGCGAACGGGATGTCTGAACAACGGCGACAACATCTTTTTGATTCAAATTTATTCCTAACACTCGATTTATTGTGGGCAAAAGAAGAAGTGAATCCCTAATATAGGACAAGGAAAAGAAAAGGCGAGTTTTATCAAAATTATGAAGAACAGAGGCAATGTCCTGACAAATTCTACGACTACACCAGAATGAGTGTAGAAACTTTTGACTACCTATGTTCTTGAAGCTAACAAGGGCTATTACTTCAAAATCAACCGAAGATGGTGTTATTTGCAGATGACACATCATTAATCTTTAAAATAAACCGACAGTCACAAAATCTTGACGACGTGAATAGCTCTATTTTGCAAGTCCAAGATTGGTTTACGGTAAATAATCTGGTACTTAATAAAAAAAAAACCAAATGCATTAGATTTAAATTACCTAATGTTAAAAGTAGCGAATGTGACATCATATTGAATGGAGAAAAACTGGAATTTATTAATCAAACGGTTTTCCTGGGAATCACGCTAGACGAGAAATTACAATGGGGACCTCATATAACATCTCTTGCGGGGCGGTTAAGCTTGGCCGCTTATGCTGTTAGAAAGATAAGACAGTTAACAGATGTAGAAACCGCGCGTTTGGTCTATTTTAGCTACTTCCACAGCATTATGTCTTATGGCATTTTACTGTGGGGTCGGGCTGCTGACATTGAATCCATCTTTATTTTGCAAAAGAGAGCTGTCAGAGCCATTTATAATCTACGTCGCCGCGAATCTCTCAGGGAACTTTTTAAAAGGATTAATATTATGACGGTACCTTGCCAATTCATTTATGAAAATATTATGTATGTAAGGAAAAATCCACATCTCTTTAATAAAATAAGTGATAGACATAATTTTAATACTAGAAATAAAGATAAACTAGATCAACCATTTTTCAGGTTATCTAAAGTACATACATCTTTTATGGGGTACTGTGTTAAATGTTACAACAAAATACCTTGTGACATATTGCAATTAAATGAAAGAAAATTTAAAACTCATATAAAAAGTACACTTTGTAAACAAGCATATTACAAATTAGAGGATTATATCCAAGATAAGACTGCTTGGAAACATGCTGGTCCTGCTCCATAGGACAATTTAGAATCAAGACAAAATCAAACTGGTTGCTAATTAATTGTAAAATTTATTACTTTGTGTTTTAAGTATGACATTGATTTTACATTCTGTGATTACTTCCTTACACACTGACTTATTAATTGTAACATTTTAGGAAAATCGTCTACTTTTACAATGTTTGTAAATATGTGAGAACCATGTATCTATCACAAATTAAATTATCTATCGTTGCTTCATTTTTAATTTTTTTACCTATTGTGGTATAGTAATTTTATTCTAGGTGCATCGTCTTCACATATCATAATTATTTAACAAATGTACGTACATATACAAACAATATTGTAAAACATTTTAAAAGAGTAACGGTGGAGTTTCTTGCCCATTCTTCTCCATACGAAAACTACCTTTTGGAAGGGGCGACTAGAATCAATTTTATTATTTTGTAATTTTTGACGTTCAAAAGTGCCATACATGGGCCTATTTGAAATAAATGATTTGACTTTGACTTTGGCGATTTAGTCTGGAATTAATCCAAAACGATATAGAGGTACTTATATTACATTTAATTTCTTCCGATATTTAATTTGTTCCCATAACTGGTTAATTACTCTTCTATTTTTATGGTAAACATCTTTGCTGTTCCATATCGGTGTCCTCTCAAAAATTGCTGAAATAATTTGCTCTAACACGTCCGAGGACATTTCGACACGTCACAAAAATAAATTGCACAACACTACAATGCAGACGCGCGGGCGGTCACTTCTTGACTGGAGTGCACCGCTCGTTGCCCGCCACCGCGCCGCTCCCGCGCCGCTGTTTTCGAGGGCCGGAACATTTGATTTTACGCATTAGATCCTGCCGCTCCCGCGCCGCCGCCGCCGCCGCCCCGCTGCCCGCAAGATTCGAGGCAGAGGCCTAAAATGCAATAGTTGGGAAGACCGTCTAAAGGCGGCTTCCCACGGAGCGCGATATTGCGCACGCAAGCGCACCAGCCCACACGGCTGACGACCACAGACAGCTACACAACACACACCATGCCTTTTCCGACGGTGCGTGTTGGTCTGTGTGGGCCTTGATATTCGAAGCCACTTTTAGCATTGTTCTGTTAGCTTTGGTGGATGCTGACTATAACTTCACATTTGTGGATTGTGGATGTTATGGTAGACTAAGTAATAGCATTGTTTACAGAAATACAGAGATGTATAGTTTTTTTAGAAATGTACTGTATTTTCCAGCATGAACTAATTTGCCCTTCAAGGAGGAACCACTTCCCTTCGTCATGGGGTCTCAACTCGAACAAATTATAATTAGTTTAGAAAAAAAAATCATAGATGGCAGCATAGGTAACAATGATGAAATTAATAATCACTAAAAAGCGATAAACGGCAGATTTTGGCATAAGTAAGATTAGTAAAAATCAAAACTTCCTTGTTTAATGCTGATGTATATAATTAAACTCATAAATCATGTATTTTCAACAAAAAAGGCAAATTAAACCTTTTACTTCAAATCGAACTCATAGAATGATAAAGTTAGTCATTTTGTTCAGTGCTCTTTGCAATAGATGGCGTTTTACTCAATTTGTCATCACATGATCTGTTATTATTATACATTTAGTAGGAAAATGAAAATCAAACAATTTTTGAAGTGAAAATTTCTTTAGGCGCGTTGGGCATATTTGAGATGGAAAAAGCAATTGAACTCGCGACACTGTTACCGATATCTCATTTTTGTAAACGCGATTCTGCTCTTTATTTATATGAAATTACGGATCAAAGTTCGATGAAAGTATTTTTACTATAAAGGTTTTGGTTTTTTTTTTTTAAACGCGAATTTGATCTTTATTTAGATAAGATAATGTTCTATACAAGTATTTTTATTCCACCAAGACCTTTTTTAAGTTTTCACTTCTGTCGGCACTCCCGGAGTGCCATTGTTTTTTTTTATAATATATTACCTACCTACTTTACATAGAAATATAATAACTCAAAGAAATCTATTAACATGTTTTTGGCAAGTACCTACCTATCTTTATATATATAATTCTTCTGTGAGTGTGTATGTCACTGAACTTCTCTCAAACGACTGGACCGATTTTGATGAAATTTTTTGTGTGTGTTCAAGGGGATCTGGGAATGGTTTAGTATCACAATTTTGTCCGCTGGACAATGTTTTGACAGGACAACGTCTGTCGGGTCCACTAGTTTAATGATAATTTTTTCATTTTACTGATACCTTTCTAAAACTTTCTATAAAAACCGGCCAAATGCGAGTTGGACTCGCGTACGAAGGGTTCCGTACCAATATCTATAAAAACGGCAAAAAATTACGTTTGTTGTATAGGCCCCTTAAATATTTATTTTATTCTGTTTTTGGAACGAAGTTCCTTATCGCGCGTTGTGAAAGGAGGCTAGACGGAAAAAATTAAGACCAAAAGTTGGAACGACACTTTTTTTCTTTTTGAAGTGAAAACTTCTTTAGCATCGTTGTGATTTGAAACTCGATGAAACGAAAAAGCGACAGTAAAAGAGACACACATAAATTCATAAGACTTAACGTGGGAGAAAATGAGATAGGAAGCATTATAGTGTGTTGGGGGGGTGTATCTGGGGGTGTGTCTGAGGGTGTGTGTGGGGTGTTTGAGGGTGTGTGTGGGGGTGTGTCTGAGGGTGTGTGTGGGGATGTGTCTGAGGGTGTGTGTGGGGATGTGTCTGAGGGTATGTGTGAGGGTGTGTGTGGGGGTGTGTCTGAGGGTGTGTGTGGGTGTGTCTGAGGGTGTGTGTGGGTGTGTCTGAGGGTGTGTGTGGGGGTGTGTCTGAGGGTGCGTGTGGGGGTGTGTCTGAGGGTGTGTGTGGGGGTGTGTCTGAGGGTGCGTGTGGGGGTGTGTCTGTGTGTTTGTGAAAAAAAAAACTTGAGAGGTGTCTAGGGAAACCCGGATGGAACGAAGTTCCTTTCGATTAATTAGTGAAGGAATTGTAATAAAATGAGTAGGTAAGTGAGTGCATACGCCACACACACAGCGTACACCGCAGCTCCACACAATACCAAAATAGGGAATAATGCGGCGTTTTCCCGTAATTTTAATGGAGCCAAAAGAGAGGTCTTTTTCTCCTGATTTCGGGGACCCCAAACTTGATAGGTCTACGACCTCTGGCTCCAAAGTTAAGGTCCGGGGGGGTGAGGTAACCCTGAAGGGGCACGGAGGAGGGGGAAGAGGAGGGAAGGGGGAGGTGTGCAGAGTATCGGGATCAGGGGTTCGCGGGAGTGTATCGAGGTGGGCTTCGGGGGGAGGTTATAATATACAATAAGAGAGTTGTTGTAAGATATACTTAATTACAGATATTGGGGGTCAAAAGAAAAGGGGGTCAAAAATGGGGTCTAAGGGGTCTAACTGAATGTAGGTTCAAGCTGAAAGCGGGGTACTGGGGGGGGAATTTTATCAAAACTTTGATATTCCCAGCCGTTTCCGAGATATTTAAAATTTAAAAAAACATGTGTGCAATTCACACGTGGTAGAAGTGAAACCTTCAAAAATTAAAAAAAAATATTTTTGTACGCGCACGAACACGTATTAACACACGTACACACGGCTACACATCAAGCTATACATTTCCAGTATTAGCGGACCTCGCATTGTACGGAAATCCTATACAATACGAGATCAGCATAAACTGGAAATGTATAGCTTGATGTGTAGCTGTGTGTACAACGCTGAGGCCCAAGCAAACTCCCACTATGCCTTGGTAAACACGAGTGGAGGGGGTACGAAGCAGAGCATAAAGAGAACCACGAACAAAGAACACACACAGACACACGCCCACACCCCCCACACACACAGACACCCCCACAAACACACAGACACACCCCCACATACACCCACACACTCCCACACGCACCCACAGACACACCCCCACACACCCTCAGACACACCCCCACACACACCCCCACACACCCTTTGACACACCCCCACACACACCGTCAGACACACCCCCACACACCCCAGACACACCCCAACACACAACCCCAGATACACACCCGCACATACCCCCAGACACACCCCTCACACACAGCCCCAGACACACCCCCACACACACCCTCAGACACCCTCAGACACACCCCCACACACCCCCACACACACCCTCAGACACACACCCACACACACCCTCAGACACCCCACACACACCCTCAGATACCCCACACACCCTCAGACACACCCCCACACAACCCCAGACACACCACAACACACACCCCCACACACACCCCCACACACACCCCCACACACCCCCAGACACACCCCCATACACCCCCACACACAGACCCAGACACACCCCCACACAGCCCCAGACACACCCCCACACACGCCCTCAGACACAACCCCACACACACCCTCAGACACACCCCCACACACACCCCCAGACACACCCCCCCAAAGTAAAAAAGTGTCGTTACAACTTTTGGTCTTAATTTTTTCCGTCTAGCCCCCTTGCACAACGCGCGATAAGGAACTTCGTTCCAAAACTTCGTTCCAAAAATCCTAGCAGTAGTATTTATAACGAAATTAAAGGAAAACTATCTATCACAATTCACAGCTAAGTAGGCTCTATAAATTAACGAGTAATAATCAACCAACGCGGTTTTGCGGTTGCAAAAATATGTTCTCCCATACATTCCGTATGAGAGAACATGTTTTTCAACTACAAAGCTAAGTTTGTTCTTGGGATAAATTCATCCCTACTACGGAACCCATCATTGTGCGTGGTTCGACATGCACTTGGCCGGTTTTTATTTAACTCTTTCCGGTTTAGTGGTTAGTGTCACTAACCACCTCTTTCAGATTTTTTTTATTAAGACCTGTGCCATCTAGTAATGAATGGTTGAAGTATCATAAACAAGCGCAATTTGCTTGACCTATTACAACCGATTGACGATATTTTGAATGAATGAATGACAGTTCATTTGACTTGAATCTAAAACGGTGCAACGCGTACTTTTACTAGGTGCTTGCGAAAAAAAACTGTTTACCGGGTAAGTAAAGCCTTTTTGTAAATCTTTTTGACTCAATTTATTCCTATAGATGTATTTTATTCATTTTTACTGTAATGCAGTTTTATTTTCGTATTTTCATTGTGCGTGTCCCAGCAGTGGGAACATTTATAGGCTGATGATGATGATGATTTTCATTGTAATATCATAGAGAAAATACAGTGGTTAGTAAACTAACCACCATGACTGTTGTGGATTTATGGATGATAGGTAAATAAGTAAGTATTCTATAATGTATTTCGTAATTTTTACTGTATGTTACGTGAAAATGAAATTTCAGAGTACTTGTTAGAAGATATACCTTCAGGTGGCGAAATTATCTGTAGTTACGAAGAGGACCACCAAGAGATTGAAGTCCAGTGAGATCCTATTATATTTGGAGATTTGATTGGGGAAGTTCAAGTAGCCGTTTGTGATCATTTTAATTCAGGTGATCGTCTACCTTTGTCCAGCTTAGCTATTGCACGTGAAAATCCTGATTGTATTGAACCGAGCACCTCAAGTTCAAACCAGACAAATCACAAGAGACCCATAATGGAAGAAAAATACATAGAATGGACATCCCCGCTGGGTTTTCTGAAAGTGTTCCCTACACAGTAATTTTACGCCAGTGTATCTTGTAAATGACTTAATTATAACTGGTTTTAACTAATAAAGAATGTACATTTTGTCAAATTTTCGTTTGTATCAATAGCCATGGTGGTTAGTGTAAGTAACCACCTCATTCCTCGAAAGCCTTAGGCCTAAGATTTTTTTTTCGATTTTTCTATGCTACATAAATGATAATTAATACGAGAATAAAAATAAAATTTCAAAATTATTGTTTATCTAAAAGTGTGACTCAAAGAGTTAATGTTTCTAAAAACATTTAGCCGACGTTCACACGGACGTAATAAAATCGCGGCGGGATTTTATTACGCACTGGATTTTCAACTCTCAGTGTTAAGCCGAGCGTTGAGAATCTAACGCGTTGAGACGCACTCCCGTCCCAGCGCGTTGAAAAAACACTCTGTTGGATTTTCAACTCTCGGTGCTAAGCATAGCGTTGAAATTCCAATGTGCGATAAATGTCGCCGCTATTTTATTACGTCCGTGCGTACGTCGGCTTACTGTCAAAATGAGTTCGGACGAAGAAGGCGTGATTTCTGTTTTAGCAATAGTAGATTTGGTAACGAGGAGAAGAAAATCTAGATTTAAGAAAGCATTGAAATGCTAAAAAACACTTAAAGAGACATTCGCTGCAGCGTGAAAATTGCTAGTTCACTCACACAAATGAAACTATTTCGCCAAATCGAGTTTTTTTTTTGTTGTTGTATTGTTATTACACTTGTCCTTGAACGCACTGTGCGATGTGCGATGTAGATAATCTTAAGTATCTAAGTCGACTCCTAGATGGCGTTAAAACTACAGTGCACAGTTAATAAAATGGAGGAAAAAAAATTAGCCAGTTCATTAGCCAGACTTAGGGAGGTTCATTTCTTTGTATGGGATTGGGTATCTGTACGTAGTATTATATTATCTGTGGTTTTACTAATCATAGCTATCATAACATAAGTTTTAAACAGATGATAACAAGAATTGTAAGCACAAACCTAGATAATTATTCTACAATGGTTTTATTATTAGGTAATAGTACTGGTGTTACCAGAAAGGACATAGTGGATGGTGTGGACACTTTATTAAAATTAAATGTAGGAAAGCTGATGTTGTGTGCTTTTCCTTATTCTGATACTTTATCATATGATGAAAATAACTATATTTTTAAGTTGAATAATACTATTCATAGGCTGACATGTTGTCATAGTGACAAATTATTGTATTTTGACACTAACAAATTTGTTAGTGGTTTTAAGTTAACTCAGAGAACTTTATCTCTGTCTTGGGAATGTAGACATATGATTGCTATGTTGATAGCACATAATATTAATGAGGTTATAGGTAATATAACTCAGTGTAGTATTAGTGACGAATCTGTGTTGTCTAGTTATACTAACAACATAGTGAATAATTATGTATTACCATGTACGAAGGAGGATCCACCTACAGTACCAACATACTTGGAGGCCACTACCAGTCAGATAGGGTATTCCCTTCTTGCTGGAACTCATACGGGCATTTTAGATTCTTCAGTTGTAGTTGTGGAGGTCACTCCGGATATTTCTTTAAACTAGGCAGTAAGACAACAGAAGTTACCCCTTCAATTAACCAATTATTATTAGAGAATAATAAAAAGGTATCTTCTGGCAATATTTTACATAAAAATAATAATAAAAAACCAAAGGGGGGGCAACATACTTTAAAATTATTCAATCAAAATATCCAAGGTTGCTCTTCCAAATTACTGGAAATAGAATTGTTTTAAGAAAATATCAAGTTTGATGTAATTTGTTTAACAGAGCATTGGTTAAAAGATCATGAAGTGATGTCAATTAATTATGAAAATTATTGTGTTGTCAGCCATTTCAGCCGAAAATGTATGATACATGGCGGGTCATTAATATTAATAAAAAATTCCATTAAATCGAAAGAAAGAAAAGACATTATTGGACTGTCTGTTGAACACAACATTGAATTGTCCTGTGTTGAGCTTGATAAGCATGTTATAGTATGCGTATACAGACCTCCAAGTTACCAGAATCTGTCCGTGTTTGATTCTGTAATGGAAGATGTATTAAAGAAACTTAGTACTAGTAGTAAGTCAATAATCATATGTGGTGATTTTAATATTAACTTATTAGAAAATAACTCGAATACTGTCAGATTATTAAGTCTTTTTAGGTCATTTGATTTGTCAAATGTTTTTATTGAACCAACCCGAGTGACAGCTTCTTCTGCCACTTGTATAGACAATATTTTTTGTAATTGTGATTACTTACACAAACAAATTGTAAATAAGTTGCCATCAGATCACAGTGGACAAACAATAACATTTTGCTCCTACATACCATTACAAAAAATTCAAATAAGGTTTAGGCCAATTACATGTAAAAGTTTAGAGAAATTAAATAATTCTTTGGCCAATAAATTATGTGTTCAGAGTTTTAATAATATAGGTGACCCAAATGAGTTCTACGCCGAGTTCTTTTCACTATTAAACACGCAATTTAATGACACTTTTCCACTAAAGACTAAAAGTATTTACACAAAGTTCTTATTTAGTGATTGGGCGACTCCAGGTATTCGTAAAAGCAGGGAAAAACTATTTGAACTTTATGGCTTAAAGCAACATATGGATAATACAAGCTTTCATAAGTATGTTGCAAAATATTCAAAAACTTTTAAAAGTGTTTGCAAAATAGCCAAAGCTCTTTATATTAGCAATAAAATAAAATCAGCTGATGATAAAATAAAAACTACCTGGCAAGTAATAAATAATGAAACAGGTTATGAAAAAACAGCGAAATACTGAATTTAATTTAGAGACTGCACATGGCCCCATTAACTCAGATATATTTTTTATTTATTTATTTATTTAGTTCGGACAACAACATGGTCCAATTTGTTAGTAAAATACCTTATCACTAGTGTTAGTAGTACACACAAAAAAAAGAAAAAGTTTAGCTGGTGACTGCGGCAGGATGTGCAGAGAACGATCAAGCAAGGAATGCTACCTGACCATTCTCCCCACATAGTGCCTCAGAAAAGGGGAGTAAGGGCTCTCCACCACTGTTTTCAGGATGCTATTGTCACTGACCCGTATTCTACGCATCAGTGATGCAACTTTTTTGCGAATCACTGCATGGAAGCCGTCAGTTCGGTGCTGAGCAAACATCTCCGATGCGCTACAGAAACGGGGCAGTTTCAACAGCATCCTAAAAACATTATTGTATTGGATACGTAAGACATCCAGCGATCTTTTGGTGTAGCTGACCCATAGACCCCCCGCATACAGACCTTGACAAAACGCCTTGAACAGGGTGATTTTGACTTGGTCCGCACAACGAAAGAATCTACGGGCCAACATGTTCCCTCGGACCGCCAGTGCCCTACGTTCCCTTTCGATGTCTGCATTATCCCTAAGGTCGTCGGTAAGTATGTGCCCCAAGTACTTAAATTGGTGAACTTTATTTATGCTCACACCATTTAGTGAAAAACTAGGTTTATAATTAGAGCACTTACCGGCGGCCCCAAAGACCATATATTCACATTTACGGACATTGTACACAAGACCGTGTAAGGCAGCATACTCCTCGCAGACCTTCAACATTTCTCCGATAGATCCCTCAGTCGGGCCCAGCAGTACCATGTCGTCTGCGTAGCTGATGCTGTTAATACTAACACCACCAACCCGGCAGCCGACACGCATACTACTAAGCTCGACTATGAGATCATCAATATAAAGGTTGAAGAGCCGTGGAGACGTCAAACCCCCCTGTCTCACACCACACTCCAACCCATACGACACAGAGAACGTTTCGGCCCACTTTACATTGTTTTTTTGGTTCGCATACCAATACTGCATGAGCTTAATCACTGATGCCGGTACATTCCTGTCACCCAGCTTTCTCCAGAGCACATCATATGACACCAGGTCGAAGGCTCTGGAGAGATCCAGGAAGCAGGCATACACCGGCGTTTTTCGGTCTGTGTAATATTGGACAGTATTCTTCAAACTTAGCACAGCACTTTCGGTTGAAAGCTCAGGTTGAAAACCAAACTGTGCGTCATGTAAACACAAATACTTTTTCAGGCACGAATCAAGTATACTGTCCAATACTTTAGCCGCTGTGGTTGCAAGGGAGATTGGACGGTAGTTACCCTTGTCCGAGATATCCCCTGTCCTGTTCTTGACTATGGGTGCTACAATAGTTTGCATCAGCTCAGCAGGTAAATGAGAATGACTGATGCACATAGTATAAAACAAGGACAGGACCCTCGGCAGGTGACCCCCCGCATATTTGAAATGCTCGATGCTGAGTCCGTCATGGCCGGGCGATTTACCTCTGCTCATGCCTTGAATAACGGATCTGACTTGTTTGGCCGAAAAAAGTGTGAGTGGTTCCGCCCCCCCACTGTCAGACTCAGCATCAGACATTGCAGCTGAAGGGCCCAGTGGAGATTGCACTTTAAAATGTTCCATAAACATATTTGCAATTCCCCTCGGGTCATTGGTCCCTCCTACGCTCACCGGTAGACCAGGCCTACTATCCAACTTACGTGTCGACTTCCAAAATTTACTAAAATTGTTCATGGATCTTTGCTTTGCTAAGTTGTCCATTTTGAGTTGCTCTTCGTTTTTTTGGCACCATTTCAGGCGCCCCTTGAAAATTTTACGAGTCTCACTCATCTCTTCGAAAACTATTCCACTATTTGGTCTCCTGTGTCTAACCCATTCCTTGAATTTAAGCCTGGCCTCACGGTGAGCGTCACGAATATGACTGTTCCATCCGCACACCACTTTCCCTCTCCCTGGCCTGCGCCCTCCTACCACATTAGTTTGCTCGGCAGCGTTACATAAAATACTTATAATTTTACCGTATAGGTCGTTCAAGACATATTTATGTTCTACAGAGCTGCATGAGCCATAACTACACTGTGCGAATTCAGGTGGAAAATCAATATCACGAAACCCATCATTACACAAGTCCTTGTAACACTTAATCTGAGATTCGTCCCTTTCGCCCCAAATAACTCTCGAGCGTGGCGTATTCTGTTTTTTTTAATTTAGACCTCACTATATTCAGGTCACACTCAACGTACAAGGGTAAGTGATCTGACATATAAACGTCTTCATTTATTCCTACATTTACAATAGTTTGCCACGCTGAAAAAGACACAACACAATGATCCAACCACCTTTTGCAGCCGTGGGCCTCGCTCACAAAGGTGTAGTTATCTGTCACGCAGCCCAGTTTTTCTATATCTGCACAGACCCAAGCTTGGTCATTGCAGAAATTGTTTAATTCCCTAAAAAATAATTCATGTGGATGAGCATTAAAATCGCCTAATATGAAAACACTTTCAATTTCTGCACTCGCAACAATTGCGCTAATCTCACCTAGAACCTCAGTAAACAAAGGCAAGTTGTCAGATGAGTCAGTTGGCATGTACACAGAGATTACAATAATCGAGCGTTCGCCGACAGTAGCTCTGATAGCAGCGAGCCGCGAGCTAGTGCACCCTAATATTGCAACGTCGTTAAAAATGCCCTTTCTCCAAAGGATCGCCACTCCCCCATATGGTCTCCCTATCAGTAGCCCCGCAGATGTATCAACAGCCGACCTACCCGTGTATTCAAATTTATCACTTATGGTACCTAAGAAAGGAATATCATGGGGAAGAAGCCATGTCTCTTGAAGGGCTACTATGTCTGACATCTCACAGATTTCCCTAACACTATCAACTGAGCGCTTAACAGATTTACAGTTGAAACTAGTAAACTTACAATGTTTGTTTTGATTACAGTTCATAATTAAGTCCATTACTAACTATTACTTAGTCATCCGACTTCTTTCGGTACATAAAACGCACGAAGCGTCTAAAAGTTATGCCATTTGGCCACATTTCATCTTTTAAAAACACATCTAACTTGTTTTGAGAAACAAACAGTTTGTACGCGTTATATTTCTTTGCAAATTTCATATTTATCATTTTTAAAGTAACACTTTCACTAGTTTTTTCCTTTATGTAGCTTATTATGTCCTGCTCACTCGTTTCAGTACTTACATTTGAGATAAACAAAGGCACTTTGATATCTGCTGCTTTAAATTTACCGTCCGGCGAAGTGGCCGCACATCCTTTTTGACCAATTAATTTATATCGTTTTGGCATTTTATATAGAAATAGCTCAAGAATTTGAAAACTTTTTTGCTAATATTCCTCTTAAAACTACTGAAGCTTTAAATTCCTCACCCGCGCTTTCTGCTGCCTTACTTAGACAGAATGTGAAGGTATGCCCTTTGGAGTTTAGGTTTCAGCATACAAACCCCCAGGCTGTTATAAAAGCTTTAAAGATCTTAAAATTAAATCAACAGAAGATCTCTGGGGAATGTCTGTAAAAGTCTGTAGATCTATTATCGAAACCATTGCGCCCTATTTAGCTTACATATTTAACACCAGTGTAGACCAAGGAGTCTTTCCGGATCTCATGAAACACAGTAAAGTAGTTCCATTGTTCAAATCCGGTGATAGTAAAGAACCCAACAATTATAGGCCTGTGTCAATTCTGCCAGTTCTCAGTAAGGTGTTTGAAAAGTTGATGCTCAATCAAATGTTACGTCACTTTAATAAAAATTCCATCTTTCATGAACAACAGTACGGTTTCACCAAAGGGCGTTGTACTACTGACGCCGGTGTCACCCTAATAAAGAACATTTTTAAGGCCTGGGAAGAAGCACAAGATGCCATTGGAATCTTTTGCGACCTCTCGAAGGCGTTCGATTGTGTAGACCATGAGACACTTCTGCTGAAACTAGAGCACTATGGGATTAGGAATACAGCTCTTGATTTACTTAGATCATACCTGAAAGATAGAAAGGTTAAAGTTCAGGTAAACGGCGTAAACTCATTAGGGTCTGAAATGGCAATGGGCGTTCCTCAAGGTTCGATATTGGGTCCATTCCTCTTTTTAGTTTACATTAATGATTTACCCCAATTACTCCAAAATCAACCGAAGATGGTGTTATTTGCAGATGACACATCATTAATCTTTAAAATAAACCGACGGTCACAAAATCTTGACGACGTGAATAGCTCTATTCTGCAAGTCCAAGATTGGTTTACGGTAAATAATCTGGTACTTAATAAAAAAAAAACCCAAATGCATTAGATTTAAATTACCTAATGTTAAAAGTAGCGAATGTGACATCATATTAAATGGAGAAAAACTGGAATTTATTAATCAAACAGTTTTCCTGGGAATTACGCTAGACGAGAAATTACAATGGGGACCTCATATAACATCTCTTGCGGGGCGGTTAAGCTCGGCCGCTTATGCTGTTAGAAAGATAAGACAGTTAACAGATGTAGAAACCGCGCGTTTGGTCTATTTTAGCTACTTCCACAGCATTATGTCATATGGCATTTTACTGTGGGGTCGGGCTGCTGACATTGAATCCATCTTTATTTTGCAAAAGAGACCTGTCAGAGCCATTTATAATCTACGTCGCCGCGAATCTCTCAGGGAACTTTTTAAAA
Organism: Agrochola lychnidis; assembly: GCA_963680765.1. NCBI lineage: Eukaryota > Metazoa > Arthropoda > Insecta > Lepidoptera > Noctuidae > Agrochola > Agrochola lychnidis. The sequence continues at coordinate 826,540 of OY796850.1, read as the reverse complement.
GGATTAATATTATGACGGTACCTTGCCAATTCATTTATGAAAATATTATGTATGTAAGGAAAAATCCACATCTCTTTAATAAAATAAGTGATAGACATAATTTTAATACTAGAAATAAAGATAAACTAGATCAACCATTTTTCAGGTTATCTAAAGTACATACATCTTTTATGGAGTACTGTATTAAATGTTACAATAAAATACCTTGTGACATATTGCAATTAAATGAAAGAAAATTTAAAACTCATATAAAAAGTACACTTTGTAAACAAGCATATTACAAATTAGAGGATTATATCCAAGATAAGAGTGCTTGGAAACATGCTGGTCCTGCTCCATAGGACAATTTAGAATCAAGACAAAATCAAACTGGTTGCTAATTTAATTGCAAAATTTATTACTTTGTGTTTTATGACATTGATTTTACATTCTGTGATTACTTCCTCACACACTGACTTATTAATTGTAAAATTTTAGGAAAATCGTCTACTCTTACAATGTTTGTAAATATGTGAGAACCATGTATCTATCACAAATTAAATTATCTATCGTCGCTTCATTTTTAATTCTTTTTACCTATTGTGGTATAGTAATTTTATTCTAGGTGCATCGTCTTCACATATAATAATTATTTAACAAATGTACGTACATATACAAACAATATTGTAAAACATTTTAAAAGAGTAACGGTGGAGTTTCTTGCCCATTCTTCTCCATACGAAAACTACCTTTTGGAAGGGGCGACTAGAATCAATTTTATTATTTTGTAATTTTTGACGTTCAAAAGTGCCATACATGGGCCTATTTGAAATAAATGATTTGACTTTGACTTTGACTTTGAATTATGTTATTATTTATGTATGTATATTTTCATACTTATATTTGATTTCCTATATTCCTTATTATATTACAAGTTGAGTGTGGATGGAAGCTTCTCGTCGGTACCGTAAAATATGCTGGCGGTGGTGATGAGGTCGCTGATGTCACGCTCAGCCTGCTTTGCGGGCCGAGCTCTGGGGCCCTGGGGCCCGAGGAGGTTTAATTCTCGATTTGCATGGTAGGTACTATCTACTTATATGACATTATCTTCTTATTATTAAATGCGGAGTAAAGATATGCCAAAAATATTAAACAAACACAAAGGGGTTACGTCCTGTAAGGGATGAATTTCCAAAACTCGTTCCTTAGTTATAGCTATAAGGAAGTCATGTGAAAAATTTCAAGCACATAGTACTGGCTATGTGGTTGGTATTTATAGTTGAGTGCGTCGGCGATCAAGTGGTAGGCAGTGTGAGTGCTGAGCAGGGAGTTCTGGCTTAGATCTACAGGTCAGGCAATGTTACTTGTTGTCCCTTAGGAACTGCAGAAGTACCCCAAAGTCTGATTAATTATGTATTTTTTTATCATCGCCACTGGTTTGCTACATCTGGCGGAATGTGTGTGACTGTGTACTACTGCCTGCTCTGTAGAGAACACAGGCGTGATATTATGTGTAAAATGCACTTACAAGTAAAAAAAAGAGAGATTGCTAAATAAATCAAAAAAGTGAAATTAAAACGCCCACCTGCACCATGGATGACAAGAGGAATACAGATGGCAATGCGACGAAGGGACCGTGCGTTCCGTAAATTTAAAAGGGATCGTACTGATGAGAACTGGACACTATTCAAAGCTGCAAGGAATAGATGCAATCAGATGATACGCAATGCTAAACGCCGCCACATTCTAGACACTATCAGTTCTTGCTCTTCTGCCGATATTTGGAAATTTCTTGGAACTCTTGGTATCGGCAAACCGCAACATTTAGACCTTCCAAATTCAATTGACTTGGACGATCTCAACCGTCATTTCTCCTCTGTTCCTACCATGGATCGTCTAACCAAACAACAAACTCTGTCCCTAATTTCTGGTCTAACGCGTCCCCTTATTAATCCTTTCAGTTTCGTCCCAGTTGAACCGGGAGAGATAAAAAAAATACATCCTATCTATTAAATCAAAACCGGTAGGATGTGACAATATCACTCGTGGTATGATCATTACTATCCTGGATCATCTCCTACCCGCGATTACCCACATTGTTAATTTTTCCTTATATACCGGTGTATTCCCTTCCCTGTGGCGTAAAGCTTATGTTCGTCCACTACCTAAGGTTTCTAATCCCTCTCTTCCTACCCATTTCCGCCCCATTTCTATCCTTCCCTTCCTATCCAAAGTGCTTGAGGCCTGCGTCCACAAACAATTTTCAATTTTGTTCATCGCAACTCACTCATTAGCCCTCTTCAATCTGGGTTCAGGCCAGGGCACAGCAATGTTTCCGCCCTCCTTAAAGTGACTGGCGATATAAGGGCAGGACTGGAAGATACCAAAGTTACTGCACTAGTGTTGGTTGATTTCTCGAATGCCTTTAATACCGTTAGTCACGATATCCTGTTAGCCATTCTGTCCTATATTATGGTCTCTCCTGAGGCACTGGAATGGTTCTCCTCTTATCTTCAGGAACGTCAGCAGTCCGTTCATGTTGGGGATTCTTCATCATGCTGGTGTGATTTGGATACTGGCGTTCCACAAGGCGGTATTCTTTCTCCTCTTCTGTTTTCTATATTTATCAATCTTATAACTTCCGAGCTTCAGTGTGCGTATCATCTGTATGCAGATGACTTGCAGTTGTACTGTCAAGGGAGGGTTGAAGAAATACCTGATGCTATCGACAAATTAAATAGGGATTTGATAGCCATAAAAACCTGGGCTGATAGATTTGGCGTAGCAGTAAACCCTAATAAGTGTCAGGCGATCATTGTTAAAATGTATTTAAATAATCATTTCATATACAAAGTAGTGACCTCTGTTGTCATAGTTTGTAAACTCTTTGTTAGATTATCTGTATCATGTCTATTAAATAAAACGCTTCAGTTCTCTTTGAATCACAACTCGGTCGTTTTATTAGAGGTTATGAGCCCAGTATATCGTTTAATTCTCGCAGATAAAACTTGCAAATTAGTGCTGTATAAGTTTACGCAGATTGAGAATAAACTGTGCTAGTAAAAATGAGTTCGAACTACGTTGTGAGTGTGCCCAAATTGAAGGGCCGTGAGAACTATGGAGAATGGGCTTTCGCGGCGGAGAATTTTCTTGTGCTGGAAGGGACTTCTAATTGCATCCTAGAAACCAAGCCAGAAGAAGCCACAGCAGATGCGAAAACCAGAGCAAAATTGATCCTAACGATAGATTCATCGCTATACGTACATATCAAGGAAGTCAGGAGTACAAAGGAGTTATGGGACAAGCTCAAACAATTGTTCGATGACTCGGGATTTACTAGGCGAATCAGAACCGAAAATAATAAAATGTTACAAATGTAAATAAACTGGCCACTATCGCAATCAGTGCACAAATATTGATAAGGATACATCAAATACTAAAACATTTGAACGCAAACAAACGAATGCCTTTAGTGCCGTGTTTTTAAATGGCAATTTTTCAAAGAATGATTGGTATGTTGATTCGGGTGCGAGTGCTCACTTAACCGCGAATGAAAATTGGATAAAAAAGGCCTCGACCGAGCATCCTATCAAAGAAATTGTTGTCGCTAACAAAGAAAATGTGGCTGTTAAGTGATCAGGCGATGTGCAAATTGCTACATTGACAGATGACTGTGAATATGACGTGGTTGTTGAAGAAGTTTTGTGCGTTCCGAGCTTGACCACGAATCTCTTATCAGTAAGTCAGTTGATAGCAAGAGGTAATAGAGTGCATTTCACTAGTGATGGCTGTCAAATATACAATGAAGCGGACAAGTTGGTTGCCACAGCTTGTTTGATAAATGGTGTATACAAGTTAAAAATGCCTGAAAGGTTCTTGGCTGCAGTGGTGACCTCAAGTGACATGTGGCATCGCAGGTTAGGTCATCTCAATAGCAACTACCTTAATAAAATGGAGAATGCCGTGGAAGGGCTCACGCTCGACAGAAGGGCTGATATTTCAAAGTCGTCGTGCATAGTGTGTTGCGAAGGCAAACAGAGTAGATTGCCTTTTCCACAGGATGGCAGCAGAAGTGATGATCTCCTGCAGTTAGTTCACAGTGATATATGTGGGCCATTTAGCAATGTTTTTATTGGCGGCTCAAGATATTATATTTTGTTTGTGGATGACTATAGCCGCGTGATATACATATACTTTCTCAAAAACAAAAGTGAAGCTCTTGATTGTTTTAAAATTTATAAGGCAGTAGTAGAGAATCAACTAAATAAGAAAATTAAGAAGTTGCGTACAGATAACGGAAAGGAATATTGCAGTAAAGAATTTGAGAAGTATCTTAACAATTCAGGAATTATTCATCAGAAGAGCAATCCATACACGCCAGAACAGAACGGACTGGCAGAACGTTGTAACCGTTCGGTTGTGGAAAAGGCAAGATGCCTGTTGTTTGACGCTGGTCTGGATAATAGTTTTTGGGCTGAAGCGGCAAAAACTGCTGTATATCTTCAGAATAGGACCGTAGCATCAGCTTTAAAAAGGAAAACTCCACATGGGATGTGGACATCGAGAAAGCCAACTATAAGCCATTTAAGAGTCTTCGGGAGCATAGTAATGATGCATATCCCAAAAGAAAAAAGGCTGAAATGGGATAAGAAGGCCGAGAAGTGCATACTAGTAGGCTATCCCGAGGATGTAAAAGGTTATCGTATTTATATTCCTAGAACAAAAGTAATCACAACCAGCCGTGATGTGATCATCATTAAAAAACCTACACAGGTGGAGAGTTCAGTTCAGATCGAAGAATTACAATCACAGACTGAATCCTCTGAGGTGCATTTAGATTCAGTGGGTCATTCAGTCAATTGAAAGTGAGGAGTATCATGACGGTGATGAAACCTATGTTCCTGATGAAGAAGAGATATCCTCCTCTAGTGGTGAACGTGTAGTGAGTATAGTTAAAAAAAGGGAGTGTATGAGGCACAGACAGCGACCAGATAGGTATGGTTTTTCTAATGTATGTTTTGAAAGTGATAGTACAGATGTCAGTGAACTCTCATTATAAGATGCGTTAAATGGACCTGAAAGAGAACAGTGGTTAGAGGCAGTGCGAGATGAGTTACAATGTTTTGAGGACAATGATGCATGGGAACTTTCAGAAGTACCTGATAACAATACTATAGTTCAATGTAGATGGGTATTGAGAAAAAATATGATAGTGAAAATAAAGTAAGGTTTCGTGCCAGGCTAGTTGCTAAAGGCTTTTCTCAAAAAAAAGGTGTAGATTATACAGAGACCTTCTCGCCTGTTGTTAGACACACAACCCTACGTTTATTATTTTCACTGTCAGTGCAATTAGGACTTGATGTAACACATTTGGACGTGAAAACTGCTTTCCTTAATGGTGACCTAGAGGAAACCATATACATGCAGATACCAGATTGTTTTGATTCCCCAGGTAGCAACAATAAAGTGTTAAAACTTAAGAAAGCTATTTATGGCCTAAAGCAGGCCTCAAGAGCCTGGAATAAGAAATTAGATAGTTGTTTGCTTGAATATGGCTATAAAAAATCAAAGCTTTAACCATGTATGTATACAAAAATGAATGAAAATTGTAAAACTATTATAACGGTTTATGTAAACGATTTCTTCATATTTTCTAATAATAAAAAGGAATGTACTGATCTCAAGGAAATGTTGTCAAGACGGTTTAAAATAAAAGACTTAGGACAAGTGAGACAATGTCTAGGGATGAATGTAAAATTTGATAAGTTAGAAGGATCTGTCACCTTAAGTCAAGAACATTATATTGATAGTTTTTTGCATAAATTTAACTTGACAGATTGCAAAACTTTTGATACTCCAATGGAGCATAAATTGAATGTTAACATAGGTCAAAATGTAAATAATAAAGTACCTTTTCAACAGCTTATAGGTAGCCTAATGTACCTATCTGTTTTAACTAGACCAGATATAACTTATTCAGTCAGTTATCTAAGTTAATATAATAATTGTCATACAGATGAGCATTGGGGTTATGCAAAAAGAGTGTTGAAATATTTAAAAAAGACTAAATCTTATGGTATTAAGTATTGTAATAATAGAATTTTCAATATAGAAGGTTTTGTGGATGCCAATTGGGCAAACAATACAATGGATAGGCGGTCTTATACCGGATTTTGTTTCTTATTGTCTAATGGTGTCATATCTTGGGAATGTAAGAAGCAAAAGACTGTAGCTCTATTAAGTTGTGAAGCTGAGTATATGGGAATTTTTGAAGCTTGTAAAGAAGCAATATACTTAAGGGCTTTGCAATTTGGCACAGAAGCTATCGATAAATCCAGTATTTCACAAGAAATCTAAGCACATTGATGTGAAATATCATTTTACTAGAGAATGTGTTTCAAATAATATAGTAAATTTACAATATTTGCCGACGATTTGCTAACAAAAAGTCTATGTGCAAAGAAACATTATATATTCATGAAAATGTTAGGTGTTGTTAATGTGTAAAAATGTTTATATGATTATTTAAGATAGTGGGGGTGTTAAAATGTATTTAAATAATCATTTCATATACAAAGTAGTGACCTCTGTTGTCATAGTTTGTAAACTCTTTGTTAGATTATCTGTGTCATGTCTATTAAATAAAACGCTTCAGTTCTCTTTGAATCACAACTCGGTCGTTTTATTAGAATCATCATCGGAAGTTCTCGGAGTATGAGTAAGTAGTAAGTTCTCGGATGGTACAACCTTGCCACCAGTTCTCTTTAATGGTACGGTCGTCCCATTTAGTACTGATGTGAAGGATCTAGGCTTGCACATTGACAGTACTCTGAACTGGCGTACTCAAGTCGTTCGGACGGGCACAATGCATGGCGGATGGCGACTAGCTCTACTATGGCGAGTAACGAGCGACGAGTGGCGAGCAGCAACCCTCTACCACGAACAATGCTGTCGGGGAGCGCAGCAGCACTCGGCAGCGGAATTTTATCAGCGCACCGCACCGCAACGGATCGGATCGGATCGGTTCGCGTATAGCACCGATGCCGACGTAACGCGACTGGCCGCGATTTATTAGCGTGGGAGCAGAATTGCTTTCCTTTCTTTCTATTACCGCACAATGTGCTGCGGGTTCCACCGTTTGTATGGTCGTTGTTTGTTAGGGTTCCGTAGTAAACAAGGAACCCTTATAGTTTCGTCATGTCCGTCTGTCTGTCTGTCTATCCGCGGGCTAGCTCCGAGACCCTTAGTACTAGAAAGCTGTAATTTGGCGTAGGTATATATTTTAATTACGTCGACAAAGTGGTAAAATAAAATTATGAAAAACATTTTTTTTTTAGGGTAGGTACCTTTTTTTTTTTTTTTCCTGGTTGGGAAATTATCAAATAAGTTCTCCCGCTCTGTGTGGAGCGGGAGGGCGTGTCAGACTCCTACTGACTAAAACCCACCCGTGTTCCTTCGGTTGCCCTGTTGCCGGGGGCCACGATTTCCCTATCGGTTTTCTTCGAACCCCCGGCAGGCACTGGCCCTAGCGGACCCCGTCAATTCTGCTGACATCTCTTTGAGGCGCGCGTGGAACACAACGCGCCGTCGACCCGGACTTGGTCCTTATCGGACGGCGAGCTACCCATTAATCACCGTCGGCAAGCCCGCGCCCACGGTGGCCGGAAATCGGCTCGCGATTCCCGCCCCGGGCGTCTCCTCCTATTGCGGCGGTTTGGGGCGTGAGGGCGCGAAGTTTGCCTCTCCCTCACGCGTTCCGCCTCCTCTTTCGCGAGCATTACCGCTTCGCAGAAGGAGGTGACGGCCTGCCATTTCCTCTCGCTCCGTACCATGGCCTGAACCAGGGCCGGACGCGAGAGATCACCGCCGCCGATCGCCTCTACGAGGACACGGCGTTGCTCTGCCCTAGCTGGGCAGACCTCCACCGTATGCTCCACCGTGTCCTCAGGCCGATCCACACAATGGTGACACCCGGGTGTTTCCTCCCGCCTTATCCTGAACAGGAACCTCCCGAAGCAGCCGTGTCCGGTGAGGACCTGCGTCAGGCGGAAGGTGAGAACGCCGTGGCGTCTCTCCAGCCACTCCTCAAAGAGGGGTCTTATCGCCGCGATTGTGGCGTGCCCAGCGCGGGGTTGCGACAATCGCACCCTCCATGACGCCATGAGATCCCGCCGGAGCTCTGTCCGCTGTGCCGCAATTTCTTGCGGCATCGGAGTTAAGCCCCGGCGTTTCGCCTCCTCGCGACACTCCCAGACGTGCGCGAGGACCTTTGCCTCCAGATCCCATGGCGGTAATCCGGCAAGGAGGCTCGCCGCCTCGCAGGAGACCGTGCGGTATCCTCGGGCCAGCCGGATGGCCATGACCCTCTGGGACGCGTTCAACCGGCGGGCTGGCCGCAGCCTCAATGAACGCGCCCACACCGGCGCCCCGTAAAGGGCCATGGACCGCACGATCCCCGCATAGAGCCTCCGACAGGAGGCGTTTGGATCCCCTAGATTGGGCAGGAGCCGCTTCAATGCAGCCCCGGCCCGCTCCAGTCTGGGAGCCAAACGTCGGAAGTGTTCCACGAAATTCCACCGGCTGTCGAGGACGAGTCCCAGATACTTCATCGTCGACTCGACACCGATGTGAACCCCTCCCGCCATTACCTGGGAACCCGATGGTGGCGCATTCCGAGGACCATGAAAGCCCATGGCCTCAGACTTGTGCAGGGCCACCTCGAGTCCCAGCCGCCGGATCCTGTCAACGATTATCGCAACCCCACGTGTCGCTAAATCGGCCGCCGCCTGGTACGACCCCCCCTGCGCCAGGACAAGCGTGTCGTCAGCGTAACAAACGACGCTGACGCCGCTATGGAGGTCAGCGCACAGCACCCAGTCGTATCCGATGTCCCACAGATGCGGCCCCAGGACCGAACCCTGTGGGACACCGCACGACATCTCTTGCCGGTTCCACTCTCCTTGGTGACCGGGGTAGATGACGGCCCTGTCCGTCAGATAGGCCTCGACCACACGACAGAGGTAGGTCGGCATCCGGTGATACCGGAGTGCCTCCCTGATGCAACTCCAGGGCAGGGTGTTGAAGGCATTGGCGATGTCTAGAGACACCGCCAAGACGACCCCACCCCGGGCCACAGCATCCCCCGTCGTGAGGGCCCGCACGCGCATGATGGCGTCCACCGTAGAGCGCCCCCTGCGGAAACCGAACTGGTTCTCCGCCAGATCCGGCCCCACTCGCACCAGCTGCCCGACGAGGCGGTCTGAAATGACTCTTTCAAAGAGCTTGCCCACCTCGTCGAGCAGCACAATGGGCCGATAAGCGGACGGAGAGTCCGCTGGGCGCCACGGCTTCTTGATGAGGACCAGTTTCCCCGTCTTCCAACGAAGTGGGAACTGGCCCCTCTCCATGCATGTGCTTAGGAGCCCCCTTAGTCGAGGCCCGAGAGCCCCCATGGCCAGGACCCAGGGCGTCCTGGGGCGGTATTCTTCGCACTCATCTTGCGTATCGCCACTCTCATTTCTACCTCAGTCACCTTAGGAGAATCGTCGTCGTCGGTGTGGTCCGCATCGGGCACCGCAGTAGGCGGAGCCATGGGTGGAGGGGTATGATTCCCTCTAGAGGGGAACAAAGCGCTCACCACGTCCTCCACAAGCTGAGGCCGGAGACTCTGTGTCAGCGGGGGAGCCCATGGGCGGAGTTTCTCCCGCACCATCTTGTATGGGCGCCCCCACGGGTCCCTGTTGAGAGTCTCCAGCAACTCCTCGCGGGCCAGCGCCCTGGCCCGCAGGATCTCTGCTTGGAGGGCGGTCTTCGCCGCTCTGTACCCCTCGTACAGCTCCGCCTCAATGGCTTCCGTATCCGGAGGGCGGATACGGAGCTTGCGATGCCTGGCGTACCGGCGTCGCGCAGCAACACACGCCTTGCGCAGAGCCTCCAGCTCTTGCGACCACCAGTACAGCCGGCGCGAAGCACGTCTAGGATGGACCCGGGGCATTGCCATGTCACACACATTGGACATGGCCTCCTGGAACCACTCCGCCTCGTCGTTGATGTCGGCAGGCCTGTCCGGTGATGACACCCAGGCCTGCACGATCGAGGCTTCCAGGAGAAGCTCCCGGTCCAGCTGCTTCAGCGCCCACCGCGGAACACTCGGGGCCTGTCGGACCGGCGCACTCGAGGTCTGGGTGGAGACGTCAAACCGGATGTACCGGTGATCGGAGTAGGTCTCCACCCCCTCCATGACGCGCCAGTCAATGACACGCGGCGACAGAGCGGGGCTGGCGAACGAAATGTCCACCACCGATTCGCCCCGCATCCGCACACACGTGGGGACAGAACCCCGGTTTAGGACGACCAGGCCTGTCTCCAGAGCCCAGTCCTCCACCATCATGCCCCGTGTGTCCGTATACCGGGAACCCCAAGCCAGATTCTTGGCATTGAAATTCCCGAGTACGAGCACGGGGAGGGAACCAAACCCGACGACGACGACTCTTAACTCCGCAAGAGAGTTGTGGAACTCGGCAAGAGTTCGGCTCGGGGAGAAGTAAACACCCACCACGACAATCTCCCCAAACCGTGCTGCAACGCAACCCCGTCCTCTCTTGACCGACTCGAGGGACGGAGTACCGGCGGCGGCCGACGAAATGAGGGTCACTGAGCCGCTCAGGTCCTCCACCCAGTCATCCCTGGGCGGGACAAAGTACGGCTCAGCGACCACGGCGATGTTAATCGACCACTGCGCCATGCTCTGGAGCAACAGATCCTGAGCGGCGGCGCAGTGGTTAATGTTCGCCTGGAGGAGGCGAAATGGGGCCGTTATTGGCATTCCATCTCTACCTCCTCCCGAGCTCCCTGCGAGGGCCCTGCCGCGGCGGCAACGGCGGCGGTGACGACGGTGGAGGCGGCAGTGGCCACGGTGGAAGTGGCGGCGGTTGCGGCGGTGACGGCGGTGGTGGCGAAGCGCTTGCCCCTTGTTCTGGCCTCGGCGGGTGGAGCGCAGGCCCTGCTCCCAGCCCGGTGATCGGCCGGCTTGCCAGCCGCCGCACATACGACACAGTGCGGCGTGGCGTTACACGAACCGGCCTTGTGACCGGGCTGACCACAGCGGAAGCAAAGGTTGCTGCGGTCTACCTCCGAGGTGCACTTGACCCCCACGTGGTGGCCCACCTGGCAACGGAAGCACCTCAGAGGTCTGGGCTCCAGCAGTTTGACCTGCGCCAAAACCCAGCCCACCAAAAGCCTTTGGCCCTCCCCGGCTATCTTTTTGGCCGCCGTCACGGGGCAGCTCACCCTAATGGCTTGCATCCCCGTGTGATCAGGATGGATGGTGCCTGCCTTGATCTGCTCGACAGAGCACCCTCCAGCCTTAGCGACGGCGGCCAGCACCTTTGCCTCCGTCACTTAGTCGTCCAGACCCTGAATCCGCAAGTCAGCGCACTTGGTAGGCCTGGAGACTCGGGCCTCGTCCGCATTTAGGGACGCCCTGTGCTTTTCAGCCAGAGCGTCAGCGGCCGGGCCACTGGCCGCACCAGGGACCTCCAGCATCCGGGCCCCAGTTGCCGTGATCTTAATTTTGATCCCCTTGGCGGCGCCGATCTCCTCCAGGTTCATCACCCGGTCCACCGTCGCGAACACGTGCTGGTAGGACACGCCCCTTTTCTCCGCTTCCGGCTGCAGTGTGACCACCACAGCTGCAGACTTCGGGGCGCGGAGCCTAGCCGCGACGCTTCGCTCCTTGCGCCGCTGCCGCCTCGCCTTCCTTTGTGTCGCCTTCCTTGCCGCCATACCGGCCTTTTCCTTCTCCCCGGCTACTTGCCATACGGCGTCGGCCGGAGGAGAAGATTTAGGAGGCGGGGGTGGCCGTTTCGCCGCCACCTGGGCCGGAGCCCTCGCCGTCAGGGCGGGGCCTTCGCCGCCTGCGCAGCCGCTCCGCTCTTGGGCTGCCCCTGCCTGCCTTGTCCTGGCTTGGCCACGGCAGATGCGGCGGTGGCATACGACGCCGCCTTTCGCTGGTCTAAGGCCGGCTGGCTCGCCGCTAGTGGGGGGCGCAGGACGATAGCCACTAGGGCGGAGAACCTGCTCCGCAGGGCAGCCATCTCCTGCCGCACCAGGGCCAGAACCCGGTCCTCCGCAGGCACGGGCACGGGCTCCTGCCCATGCCGCTCCCCTCCCTGCGGCGCCTCCCGGGGGCCGGCTGCTCGCAGCCCAGCCAGGTCCGCTCGGAGCTTCTCGTTCTCCTTTCGGAGAAGCTCCATGGCGGCAGTCAACTTTGCGACCTCCGCCCGCATCTCGGACATACCGTCCGACGGAGGCCCAAAGTGCAGCTCCTTTGCTGCCGCCAGAATAGAGGCCGCGGCCGCGGGTATGGCCTTGTCCTTAGAGGATTGAATCCTCTTCAAGGCCACAGCCCTGATCGCGGCTTCCACGACCTCCGCAAACCTGGCTTCCTGCTGCGGCTTGTCGCCGCCGCCAGCGACGTCCGGCTCACCACCAGAGGCCTCTGAGAGGACCGGCCCGCTGCTGGTCTCTCCCGGGTGGTGCTCCTCCGTTAGGGTAGGTACCTCTCATACACGTAAAGTGGTGATGTTATTTTTTTTCTTTTTTTAATCCATAGTGAGGGGTATCATTGGAAAGGTCCTTTAAAAACATTGTGAGTTTGTGAAAACCATTTTTGGATTCAGGGATCCGTTTGCGAAATATTAAGCTTTAAAGTGCTAATTTTTGTTAGAGTCAAGTGTCCCCCCCGTGCTGGCTAAATGGTTGGTTTTGGGTGTGTGAAAAAAATCACAACAGTAGATTAAATAACGAAATTAAAAGGAAAACTATCACAGCTAAGTAGGCTCTATAAGTTAACGAGTAATAATCGACCAACTTAACTTTGCAGTTGCAAAAACATGTTTTCACATACATTCCGTATGGGAGAACATATTTTTCAACTACAAAGTTAAGTTTGTTTTTGGGATTAATTCATCCCAACTACGGAACCCTTCATTGTGCGTGGTCCGACACGCACTTGGCCGGTTTTTTTTTGTTTTGGTGCTAGCCTTGTGCTCTAATTCCGCGCGCACTCTAGCACGCGGGGAAATGCGGGGACACACCACACGCGGTGATACATGGGGACACGCGGTGAATTAAGGGGACACGCGGTGAAACAAGGGGACACACGGGGCGTAGCACGTAGCCGCATGTTACTTTATGTCGTACTCGTCGTTTTTAGACTCTTTTTGCAGCTATGACTGGCCTCCCAGCTGTCCCGCTGTCTACCACATAGAGAAAATCAATTAGTAGTCAATTCTGTACCAGATAAGTAACCGGAACTTATTCGGAACTTGTGAAATACTCCAGAACTGTGGAACAGATGTTACGTGAAGGACTTCACGAACTCTGTATTTAACTATCTGTTTATTACTACAAGCAATTACAAGCTATGAATTTCTAAACAGTCATTAACTGATAAGTACGCGTTGCACAATCACTATACTCCATAGGTTTCGGTAGTTCAATAAAGGTACACAAATCGTTGCACAATCACTATACTCCATAGGTTTCGGTAGTTCAATAAAGGTACACAAATCGTAAAATGGATTTTTATAGACGACACTTCCTTTTTTAAAAAAACGATAAATCCAGATTAAATTTATTTTATATTTGTGCAATAGTTTCCTCTTTTATGAATGTAGGTAGATATGTTAAACTTTATCATTTATTCTTAAAAACTACTGTTCGTAGATGTAACTGCTTGAGCACAATTTTTTATTTAGTTTTATAATAATAATATAATATTTTGTAATCTGTCTATTGTAAAGAGCCCAAACTCTAAACGTCAACGAATTATAACTTTGCTAAATTGAAGGTACAACTGTGGCTTAGCATGACAACCGAAGTGACAGGAATTACGTTTAGTCGGTTACTTGATAGCTGTCTCGTCACGTGGTTTTTTTGTTTACCTTTATTTAACTACCTAAAGCTATGGAGTATAAATACTAGCAGGTACACGCGTCTTGCGTGCTCACCTTCTCGCTCTACAGATTGTTCATTAGCGGCCGAGGGTGACGTGTGCTCTGAGGTTCACGGGTCACGATGATGGCGGCCCCGCTGGTCTTAGCATTCCTTATTTACGCTACCAGTGAGTACTACATTGTGTTTATCGATCATTTGTTTACGGTTTCAAAATAAAAATGGCTAGGTATGTAGCACCATTGCCTATCATTAATGCAGTTACAATAAATATGTTTAAAGTGCCATTCTACATAATAATGTAAATGTATTTTAAAAAGACTAACAAATAAATACTTTCACTTAGTTTGATGTACAGAATACGTAGAGGTCGGCTTGAAGATGGCTCTTTTTTACCCGACCGCCCCAGAAGGAGGGTAATGTTTTTCGAGAGTATGTATGTATGTATGTTGTATGTATGTATGTCTGTCTATTTCTTTGGCACGCTCTGTAGTCTAAACGGCTTGATAGATTTTAACATGTGAGGTGTCGTTAGGTTGGTCTTAATAGTGGGAGTGACATAGGCTATATAATATTTATATATTGCATCTGCAAATACAAAAAAAGGGAGGGGTAGGTTTAAAAAAAAACAACATGATTGGTATCAAATAAAAGTTAGTAATGAGTTAATTCCAAATACATTTAATTATTTATATATTAATAAAATTAAAAAGTTTGAAATAAAACAAATTATTTAAAAAACAATAAACCCGACTGGTATTGCAGGCGGGGAAAAACAAAAGTTTCACCAAAATTTTTGGTTATTGGTTTGTCCCGCCTGCAATACCAAAATTCTATAGATTATAATGCTTGTTTTTCTCTTTTTAACCGACTTCCAAAAGGAGGAGGTTCTCAATTCGTCTGTATGTTGTTTTTTTTTTTTGTATGTTTGTTACGCGATTACTCCGTTAATTATGAATTGATTTTGATGGTTCTTTTTTTGTTTGGTAGATCATACTTCAGAGGTGGTCCCATATAAATTTTATTAACTTTGCTTGGGTAGTTTTTAAGTTAGCTTCAATAATACGTATTTTTTCCTCAGTATGTGGATGATATTATGATAACTTCCTGTCACTGTTATTTACATAGCAAGTAGTGGTATTCGAATTTGTGTGGGGTAGGTATCACAACTAAAAAGTGAAAAATAAAAACTTTTTACAAAAAAAAACAACCGACTTCAAAAAAAAACACTACAAAGTGAAAAATAACTTTAATTTCGGAAGTCGGTGACAAAGAACAGTCAGTCAGTTATGTTTTTTTGCAGTCGGGTTTTTGTTTTTTTTTTTTTTTTTTTATTACACTTATTATATTTCTGTGGTTAATACATATTGTGGCCATAATTTTTCGTTATCACATAATACTTCGCTTCTTTGCTTCAATAACGTGATAAGTCTGACAATAATATTGTCGGACTTATCACGTTATTGAAGCAAATAAGCGATTTGTGTGCATATTTGTTCCAGTGTTATGGAATCCTTGCAATCCTTACTATACCTTCGACTTCCAAACAAAATTATCAGACAAGGCAAAATGGTTGTCACACGAATTGGTGATAGACGCCGAGATGAAGGTCAAGGCCGTGCAGCACTACCGAGACCAGTACTACAAGTCGCTGCAGTTCCAGCTGGGGGAGTTTGTGTACGAGATACGAGACTTTTTCAAAAAAATGGTTTTAATTTACACACGATCTGAAAAAAATGTTTCGTATCAAATCAATACGCACCGACGACATGATCTTCACACCGAGGTACCACACGATGGAAATTACTATAAATAAATTTGTGTATTTATTTATTTTTGAACGTTTTCATTTGCACGTTTTTAAAATTTTTGAACAGCTCATCAGAGACTTCGTAATATTACATCGGATGGGTATGGAAATTGAAAACAAAGTCAATATGATACAAATATGGCAAAGGCAAAGAGAAAGTAAGGAAAGCCACCACAAACGCATGCAAGCACCAGCAGATGTGCTGCGGGGCGGAACCAACCGAGAGCACGACGACCTGGAGGGCGTGCCTCTGCGGGAGCTGCAAGTGCGCCAGCGCATGGCGCGGAGCGCGGCCGCCGGCGCGCCGCCACGTCGCGCGCCAACCGCACGCGCGCGCTCTCGCGCATCCGTGCTCGAGCTCGGTGACAGGAGGAAGAACAAGAAGTGGCAGCTCGTTCGTGACGACAATTTGACTCCATATTAGTATACTATGTAGAAGATAAAAGGTCTAACGGCGCGGCGCTCCAATCATGCCTATGTGTTTTACTTATAACGCTTGTACGTGTGCTAGTACAGTACCGACCAAAAGTCTATTGGCAATTTCACAAAGCAATAGACTGACGCTTCGGTTTGACTTACGACCTTCTTCTATAAGCTGTTACAATACTATAGACACGCACAGTACACACACACACACTCACTTTGTCTGCAACCAATGACTAGTTCGATAATCATTCGTTTTTTGTTTCATTCGTCTTGTTCACATAAATATTAAAGTTTAGCAGGTAGATCACAGAAAACTAAGTAAGTTATTTCGATTTCTGTGGGGTAGATGCAGTTCGTTACGAGTATTCACTTAAGTAATAGAACTTTGTTGGTTCGTGGATAATGTCGATGACGAGCATTTAGCGCAGTGTTGTGGTTATTATTTTCAAAAAGCAACCGATATAAATATTGAAGGGAGATCACATCTGATCAGAGAATATCATTGCGCTGCGTAAAAGTGAATGTTATTTACACAAATATCGAATGAAACCGGACTAAGTGTGAGTGTTATCATTTAAATATTTCATATTTTACTAAACATAAATCTTAATCAAGGATATTGTTGATAGAGCACAGGTATTGTTGAGACAGAAGATACCTTTAAAGTTTTAAATTCATAATGAGGTTTAAATCGATTAGTGAATAATAAATAATTAGGTATTATGTGTAATAAATGCAATGTTATTCTTTGTTCTAGAAGAAATACTGTGAGGGTTAAGAAATATGAGGAAGGGGCTTATTATCGAGTAGCAGCGACGTCAAATGGTGAATGAATATAAAACAAATGGTTTCATACCAACGAGATATTTTGCTGAATTATTGAAAACACGTCATTATGAACCGTTCGCCGTGCACTCTGAAGGCTTGCATCACTGAAAACCAGCTAGAAAACCGTTTTTGACCTTAAAATATTGACCGTACCAACTTAATAAACAACATATCCGTTATTGCATGAATTTATGGTAACGAATTTTTTAAGCACGTTTCAATATGGTGTTTGTCGTATTTCTTGCAGATAGACCGAAAATGTTTAATATTATTATTTTAGGATTAAAATTTGAGGTTTAGTTTCAATCTTCTTTTCGTAAAGAAAATGAATACGAGTACTTAAGCTATAACCTCAATACCAACCAATATTTTTACTAAAGCCAAATAAAATTTAAAATAATTAATGTAAGTAAACAAACTGCCTATACTTAACCTTTTTAAGTAGTCTAATATTCTTATTTATTGCTTAATTACTTCAACCATTATCAAATCTTTATATTAATGGTGAAAAAAATCCATTTTAAAATTTTAAACATTTCAAAATTTAAACATGTCAAAATAATACAAATTGCTTCTAAATTTCTAGACATCTATTTCACATCTTATTCAGCTGAAGTAATGATAAATAATTGTAGCAGTTTGTTACTTAACAAAATCATACCAATTTTCACTTAACAAAATCTTAGCATAGCTAATTTGTAAAGTACTTTAGCTGCATCAGACAATGGCACAGCTAAAGCACTATTACAGTAACCTACCTCTCTAATTCTACTATCCACACTATTTCTGAATTCCTCGTTGCGGACACACTCGGTTAAAATGTGATAAACATCATCAACGGAATTGGTAAGAAAATCACAATTAGTCGATGTTGATTTTGCCATGAGGTATAAGAACTTATTACACGGGATGTGTCCGGAACGAAGTCTTAGTGCGATAACAGTATCACGTCTGTTCAACAGCTGATTATCTATCCACGGTGAGTTCAAGGGGTAAGCTGTAATTTGGCATAGGTATACATATTAATTACGCCGACAAAGTGGTAAAACAAAATTATGAAAAACATTTTTTTAGGGTATCTCTCATACACGTAAAGTGGTGATGTTTTTTTTTTTTTTTTACCCCATGGTGAGGGGTATAGGGAGAAAGGTCCTTCAAAAATATTGTGTAAACCATTTTTGGATTCAAGGATTCGTTTGCGAAATATTAAGCTTTAAAGTGCTAATTTTTGTTAGAGTCAAGTGTCCCCCCCCCCCTGCCGGCTAAATGGTTGGTTTTGGATGTGTGAAAAAAATCACAACAGTAGTTTATATAACGAAATTAAAAGGAAAACTATCACAGCTAAGTAGGCTCTACAGGTTAACGAGTAATAATCAACCAACTTAACTATGCTATTGGAATATGAACATAAAATTGGAACCTCGTTATTCCTGAACGATTCGCGCGCTCCTATAGCAGTGCGCGTTTCTCAACGATGACTAATCTGTCAGCTGTTTTTCCGCATAGTCACTATTAGAATTGTTCTCCGGTTGTAATCGTTTATTAAACTATTCAATACTTTATATCTTTCTGTTTCATTACATTAGGTTATGGGCATATGACTCGTTAAAAGTCATAAATAGTGAAACACCGCTAGTATAAAGTTATTTAGTTCCGCGAAGTTATTTCTCTGATTTTTAGGTAGCCACCGTTACAAAGCAATTTTTGAATTTGCTCCGACGTAAAATGGCTATGAACAACGTTCAAATAGAAAAATTAAAAGGAAGAGAGAATTACTGTACATGGAAATTTGCAGTACAGACATTTTTACAACACGAAGAGTTGTGGGACTGCGTTGAACCTACCGATGGTGTAACGGTAAATCCGAAGCTAGATGTGAAAGCAAAATCGAAAATCATTTTGCTTGTGGACCCGGTGAACTATATACACGTTCAAGATTCACAGACTTCTAAGGAGGTATGGCAAAATTTACGAAACGCCTTTGAAGATTCAGGTTTAACAAGAAAAGTTGGGTTACTCCGAGATTTGGTTAATACCACATTAGACGGATGTTCAAATATAGAAGAATATGTCAATAAAATTGTAACCACCGCCCACAAACTGAGAAATGTAGGATTCAATGTCGACGATGAATGGTTGGGTACCTTGATGTTGGCAGGTTTGCCGGAACAATACAAACCAATGATCATGGGACTGGAAAGCTCCGGTGTGAAGATAAGCACAGACTCAATAAAAACCAAACTATTGCAAGAGGTCAAAGAGTCAAATGTCTCTGTTCTTTACACAAAGCACAAATCTACCCTCCAACAAAATTCTAAAAATAATCAGCTTAATAAGCCAGCAGGCCCCCGTTGCTACAACTGCAATAAGTATGGTCACATGAGTAAGTTCTGTAAAAATAAAAAGAAAAATGATAATAAAGGTAATGCAGCAGTTTTTTCAGCAGCTCATGAAAATATCAACAGTGTGGAATGGTATGTGGATTCAGGAGCATCTTTACACATGACTAACATACCTAACTGTATGTATGATGTCCGGGCTTCTCCGATACAAGTTATAAAAGTTGCCAACAATACATCAGTTACCGTGGAGAAAATGGGTAATGTTGATCTGGATTTAATTGGTGAAGATGGTAAAGTAAATCACATACAGGTGAGAGATATTTTGTATGTTCCACAATTAAGCATCAACTTGCTGTCTGTCAGTCAGTTGGTAAAGAATGGCTGTCAAGTAATATTTAATAAAACTGGCTGTAAAATATACAATAGACAGAAACAATTAGTAGCAACGGCAAGGCTGATTAATAATATGTACAAATTAAATACTGTTAAAGGAAATGCATTTATGTCAACTTCAGACGGCCAGAGCATAGATATATGGCACCGTAGAATGGGACACCTTAACTACAATGATATTAATAAATTGCCATCGTGTACTGAAGGTGTAAAATTATTAAATACTAATGACCGTAATAATAATTGCATTCCATGTTTGAAAGGTAAACAGACTAGGACTCCTTTTAAGAATATAGGCTCACGGGCTACTGCACCACTGGAACTGATACACTCAGACTTGTGTGGTCCCATGGAGACAACATCTATGGGCGGAGCCAGGTATTTCATCACTTTCATAGATGATTATTCAAGAAAAGTGTCTGTCTATTTTCTGAAAAATAAGATGAATATTAAAGAAGTTTTTGAAATTTACAAGAAAGAGATGGAAAATCAATTGGACTGTAAAATAAAAATTCTACGCACGGACAATGGCTTAGAATATGTTAATAACCAAATGTCTACATTTTTGGCAGGTACGGGTATCAAACATCAGACAACTGCACCATACACGCCGGAGCAAAATGGACTTGCCGAGCGGATGAATCGCACTCTCGTGGAGCGTGCCAGATGCATGTTGTTCGATGCTGGACTTTCAAAACAGTATTGGGCAGAGGCAGTGGAGACAGCTGCTCATATTATTAATCGTTCTCCGACTCGAGTTCTTGACTACGTGACACCACTGGAGAAATTGACAGGTATTAAACCAAACATTTCTCATTTAAGAATATTTGGCTGTAAAGCTATGGTTCACGTGCCGAAAGAAAAACGAACAAAGTGGGATTCAAAATCCACAGAAATGACCTTTCTTGGATACTGTGAAAATACCAAAGGGTATAGATTATTGAACCCAATTACAAAGAAGATTACTAAAAGTAGAAATGTCACATTCATTGAAGACTGCCCCTGTGATAAGAATGAAAGTTTAAGCTCAAATATAAATAGTAATAATAATACATTACAGATACTAGTACCTTTAACAGAAACCAAACAGATTCAAATCAGTGAAGAAAACTCCACCCCTGTTGACCAGATTGTTGAAATTGGCTCTACATCTAACTCAGACGAGAGTTTCGACTCTACAGTGGATGTAGCTGATCAGGATACAACTTATGAACCTAGCACTAATTGCTCATTGAACTCTCCAAACAGATTTATAAATTTGAGGCCTCGCATAAGGCAACCCCTTGATGATGGAGAATTAAATCATGCATGTTTGGCTCTAAGTCAGGATCCCATAACTGTAGAAGAAGCCATGTCTTGCTCAGAATCCAGCCATTGGAAGAAAGCCATGGAGGAGGAGTATAACTCACTAATGAAAAATAATACTTGGGTCTTATGTGATTTACCCACTGATAAGAAAGTTATATCATGTAAATGGGTTTTTAAGACAAAAAGGGATGAGAAAGGAAACATAGCAAAACATAAGGCGAGATTAGTAATTAAAGGATGCGCTCAAAAGAAAGGATTGGATTACAATGAAGTATATTCACCGGTAATCAGATATTCATCTCTGCGCTATTTGTTCGCATTAGCTGTAAAATATAATTTGGATATTGACCAAATGGATGCTGTGTCTGCCTTTCTACAGGGAGATGTAGAAGAAAGTATTTATATGTCACAACCTCCAAGCTTTGAAGAAAATAATACACAAGTGTGTTTATTGAAAAAATCACTTTACGGATTAAAGCAAGCCAGTAGACAATGGAATAAGAAATTGGATAATACACTGAAGGAAATTGGTTTGACACAGTCAACACTTGATCCATGTATTTATTATGATATAGAAAATGAAGACATAACTTTCTTAGCTGTGTATGTAGATGATTTAATATTATTTACAAGCTCTGTGAAAACTAAAAATTACATAAAGGAAAAGTTATTCTCTAATTTTGAAATGAAGGATTTAGGAGATTTAAAATATTGTTTGGGCTTGCATGTCCACAGACACAGGAAAAATGGAACTCTCTGTATAAATCAAAAGCAGTATATTCAGGACATACTGAACAAATTTGGAATGTCAAATTGTAAGAGTGTGAAAACACCAATTGATCCAAAAACAAAGTTTAATATGAGTAAAGAAGAAAATTCAACTGTTAATACAACTTCATATCGAGAAATGATTGGGTCTTTGTTGTATTTATCGCAAGGAACCCGCCCAGATATATCATATGCTGTGAATGCTTTAAGTAAATTTAATTCAAGACCGGAATTTCAACACTTTGTGGCGTTGAAACGAGTCTTAAGATACCTGAAACATACTGAAAATTATACTTTAACTTATAATCAAAATATTGAAGAAAAATCAATACATGGTTATTGTGATGCAGATTGGGCTGGCAATAAAGATGACCGAAGATCATGTACCGGCTATGTATTTCTATTTCAAGGTGGCGCAATCACGTGGAACTCACGCCGACAACAAACCGTTGCACTATCCACTACTGAAGCTGAATACATGTCGCTATCCAGCTGCACTCAAGAGGCTATGTGGCTAAGACAAATGCAAGAAGAGTTTTGGCCGCACTTGGCCACCATACCTGTAACTATTTTATGTGATAATCAAAGTGCTATTAAACTTGCAGGTACTGAAAACTATCATTCCAGATCCAAGCACATAGACATACGACACCACTTTGTACGCGATAAGGTGCAATTAAAGAAGATTGTCATCAAGTACATTCAATCAAATGAGATGGTGGCGGATTCGCTGACCAAAGGGACTTCGCAACTGAAGTTGGACTACTGCTCAGCAAAAATGGGTTTATGTCCAAGGGAGGATATTGGAATATGAACATAAAATTGGAACCTCGTTATTCCTGAACGATTCGCGCGCTCCTATAGCAGTGCGCGTTTCTCAACGATGACTAATCTGTCAGCTGTTTTTCCGCATAGTCACTATTAGAATTGTTCTCCGGTTGTAATCGTTTATTAAACTATTCAATACTTTATATCTTTCTGTTTCATTACATTATATGCAGTTGCAAAAACATGTTTTCCCATACATTCCGTATGGGAGAACATATTTTTCAACTACAAAGTTAAGTTTGTTTTTGGGATAAATTCATCCCAACTACGGAACCCTTCATTGTGCGTGGTCCGACACGCACTTGGCCGGTTTTCTTTGGATCTTTTATTGAAGTACTCCTCCTTCCAAAGCGAATAACAATCCTGTTTGATATTACATATAAAGTTAGTAAAGTAAGGAGAAAAAAACTTTTTACAAAAAAAAAAAAAACAACCGACCTCCAAAAAAAACATTAAAAAGTGAAAAATAACTTTAATTTCGGAAGTCGGTGTCTTGGGTTTTGTATTTTCGTTTTTTGCCACCGACTTCTGAAATTAAAGTTATTCTTCACTTTTTAATGTTTTTTTTGGAGGTCGGTTGATAATAGAACTCCTGTAGTAGCATTGTTTATGGACATGACGAAGGCCTTTGACTATGTTAGTCACAAAATACTCCTGAACAAATTAGAAAAATATGGCATCAAAACAGAAATTATATATACTTCTGAATATCGCAAATGCTTATTCGGGGTACCGCAAGGCGGTGTCGTAGCACCATTATTATTAATTATATATATTAATGACATACCTAAAATTATTTCTAATCCGATGATCTTATTTGCGGACGATAGCACAGTATTGTTCAGAAGCAAAAATGATGAGACTTTCGAAAATGACATTAATAATGACTTAAATGACATAATAACCTGGCTTACTGAAAATAATCTTAAAATTAATCTAGATAAGACAACTTACATTTCATTTGAACAAAGAACACACAATAAAAAACTAGATGTAAGATATGGTGACAAAAGTATTCGCGAAACTGATTATACTAAATTCTTAGGTATCTGGATCGATAAAAAGATGAACTGGAAAACACATATCGAAAATGTATGCAAAAAACTTAGCCAATGTTCCTATGCCCTTTATAACTTAAGGAAAATCTCAAATCAGCCAACATTATTAATGGCGTACCACGGATATGTGTCATCAACATTGCGATACGGACTAATGTTTTGGGGAAACTCGACTGATAGAGAAATGGCGTTCAAAGCGCAAAAGAAATGCATAAGGGCAATATGTGGCATTCAAAGCCGCATTTTCGAAAGCTTCAGCTACTTACACTTCCCTGTCTTTACATTTACGCAGTAGCAAGCTATGTTAAAGCAAATATGCATCTATATAACCACCCAAAGAGTTTACGACACAAAAATGAAATATGCGCAACACCACATAAAAAAGCTATTTTCTATAAAACTTTTTGGGTATGGCACCCAAAATTTACAATAAACTACCTAAACACATTATGGAAATTAAAGATATAGATCTGTTTAAAACCAAAACACACGAATTTTTAGTTGCGAAATGCTATTATAATATTAATGAATATTTAAATGAAAGATGCTAGGCCTGTTACATCTGATTTACTATGTTAGGAAAATTATTAGTTATTTATTGTTTTGGACTTGATTAATATTAATTATTCTAAAATTAAATGTTGGTTGGGTATGTATTATTATTATTAAATTTAGTTATTATTGATTTATTTAAAATGATTTTTTTTTACTGTTTTAATGTAATTTATTGAATTTAGGTGACATTTTATTGACAGTTTTAAATTTTGTTACTCTATTTGCATACCCATATAGTGGTAAAATATGGAGGACTTTATTATAATGAAAAATATCTATGTATCTCTTACCCATGTTTGCAAATAAATAAATGATTTGAATGATGATTTGATTTGTTGTTTTTTTTGTAAAAGTTTTTATTTTTCACTTTTTAGTTGTGGTACCTACCCCACACACATTCGAATACCACTACCTGCTACCAGTGATAGAAATTTATCAGATCATCTACTTACTAAGTGGGAAAAAAATACGTATTTTGTAGGTAATTCAAAAACTATCCAAGCAAAGTTAATAAAATTTATATGGGACCAATTCGAGAGCACACCCTTTCAGACAAAAAAAGAATTTTCAAAATCGGTCCACAATTGACGGAGAAATCGGTGGACAAACATAAAAAAAAAAACATACGCGACGAACATATAACCTCCTCCTTTTTGGAAGTCGGTTAAAAATTTACAGGAATTCCATCACAAGTGGCCTGCTTGGCTAGTAGATCAACAATATCGTTAGTAGGAGGTTATTGGGCATTCTACCCCACCTTTCGTTCCAACGGCTCACTCCGTTCGCCTCGTCACTATCGGTGGAGTAGATGCCCAATAACCTAAAAGAAAATACTGGTTCGGGGCCTATTCCACCAAATAGAGTGTGAATTCCTACAAGTGCAGTAAGGTGGAGAATAGCGTAGCTAAAATACTGGTTCGGGGCCTATTCCACTATTTAGATCTAAAACTCAGTATTACCTTGTTATCTTATTTTAGCTTGATACCTTGTTACCTTATTTTACCTTGATACCTTGTTACCTTATTTTACCTTGATACCTACCTTGTTACCTTATTTTACCTTGATACCTTGTTACCATATTAACTTGTTACCGAATTACCTTGTTACCTGATAACCTTATTACCTCAAATTACTAAGTTGAAGGCATCAGTCAGCCTAGACACTGTGTGACCGTGTCTAGCTGCTTCCAGGGTGCGCCACGAGGAGGCTCCTTTCATGCACCCCGCTATCCTAAAATTCAGGACAGTTTGTCTCATGTCTCTCCACAAATTTGAGATAGCGCATATGCACATCACTCCGTTTTTTGTGACCAGATTGGCTCGAGGACATCTGAACGTTAAGATATCGTTAACAATAAACTAAAATTCAGGACAGTTGGTCTTATGTCTCTTCATAAAACAAGAAATAGTATGCACCTACAGGCACACGCAAATTCTTTTTCTATGATCCCAGGTTAGATTCCAAGGACATCTGAACTTTAGAATACCGTAAATATTAAACTAAAATTTGGGACAGTTAGTCTAATATCTCTTCATAGAGCAAGAAATAACATGCAATTAATGACATACGCTCATTCTATTTCTATGGTCCCAGATTGGACCCCAAGGACATCCAAATTTTAATTTAATTTATTCATACACTACCTTACACGTTAACAAACAAGGCGGTCGCTGTTTAAACCGCTAGCCTAAAATTCAGGACAGATTGTCTCATATCCTTCATAGAGCAAGAAATAGCCTGCACCTACAGACACACGCACATTCTATTTCTATGATCCCAGGTTGGATTCCAAGGACATCTGAACTTTAGAATACCGTAAATATTAAACTAAAATTTGGGACAGATTATGTCACATCTCTTCATAGAGCAAGAAATAGCTTGCACCTACTGGCACACTCACATTCTATTTCTATGGTCCCAGATTGGACACCAAGGAAATCCAAATTTTAATTTAATTAATTCAAACAGACAACACAACCTTACACGTTAACGTCAAGTAATGTATTGAGTAGTCCTCTCACGCTCTGCGGTCCAAGCATTCTGTTGGTTTCGCATGCTTATACACTTGCCATCGTTCCGTTTAGTCCGCCCGTATAGTCACCGTCAAAACGGAGCATGCGCCGTTCAACGGTTAGCCGCTGTCCCGTACTCATTCGTAAACCGCCTGACTAAGCATCGGGAAACGTATCCGGTAGCCGCCGTGGATGTATAAATGGTTATTTACAATATCAAAGACAGCAAAATTGCATTATGCATGAATTTGCTTATTCGAACTTTATTGTACTGTAAGACGATCGCTGTACAATGTTGTAGTCCGTAATTAAAATTGGAGTTTTGAGAGATTTTCCTATAATCAACTTCCATCTAACTGGGGGGTGTTCCTTAAATAAGATAGATACCAATTCCGTTAACTTATTATAAATGAGTGATTCTTTCTTTGACATAACTTTAATTTTTTGTATTAAGCTGCTTTTAGTCTAGGAATTCTTTGAAAGGCGATCCCTTGATATCAGAGAGGAATTTAGAAACTGACTTCCTTTGCATTAAATGTTTTATTTAAAGTTTGTAGTTTTAGTAGTTTGATGATTTTACACCAGCTTTGAGTTTAACTGCGACATAAAATTAACTAAGTTTTTATCGTGAATTTGTTCATGTGGACTGTTCTGCATACAACAAATTTTGTAAGGATTTTATATATTTTAGTTACATCCTGATTTCTCAAAAATACAATTTTACTTATTTCACGAGTGTGATGTCATTCAAAGTTTAAACAAACACACATACCTACTTTAAATAAAATATGTATTGCAGTAATTCTAAACGACTGCAGGTGTCGGTGCTTCATCTTTGTCGGCGAGCGCTAGTTTCATATTTCTTACGATAAAAAATACAATTTTCCAGTAACAGTATACAATCAATACGCTAGTTTCAAATTTCATTTCTTAGAATAAAATATGCAATTTTGCAGTAACGGTATGCAATCAATACAATTTTAAAATGAAGTAACTGACGTGAACGATGAAAATTGGATTTACAACTGTAAGACAGGAAGTTATGGTTTATTTTTGTAATGAAGTAAATTTTTGCTGAAATGGTATTTTTTATGAATAAAACCAATAAATTCGGACCAAAAAATCACATTCGCTCCAGTGTGTCTTCCAGTGGCGAAGTTCTTCCCTACGTCATATTCTCCAGTACATACAACTATTTCCGTAAAATGTAAGTAAGTACTCTAAGTTAACTGAATTTGCAGTAGGATGTAATTGCTATCCAGCTACGGACCCGGTTTCTGCCTGCCGGCTGGTGTAATTATTAATGAGTTCACATTATTGCATCAGTCTTTCACGAAAGGTGCTTAAAATGTTTATAGCCTTCTTTAAACTCATAGCTGCATAATTATAAAATTAATGTTTCGTGTCCCATTTCAGGTCTGACTCCGAATCAGAGTACCAACAGTCACGGCGCGCAGCTGCTGTAGTTGAGGTTGCAAAGGTGCAGCCGAAGAAAAAGGCGACGAAGCGTAAAGCTTCTGAAACTACCACCAGGTAATTTTACTATTACTGCTTATATCTTTAGAGACATACTTGTAGGGTACGATAAGTTAATTACAGTGGTTAATGGTTTTATATATGTAACACAGATAGCGCTAAAAACTATAACAAAGTTTACATACAGTTAGTTCATGTGGTATTTTCTTTTATTTTTATAGTAAAAGACGCAGCTCGAACCTCTTTGGTTTGGAGGAATGTGATAGTGTTCCACCGCAAACCTCAAGCGAGGACTTCGCGTCATCTCTCGTAAACCGTGTCGCCAACGGGAAAGTGCGGCGAACGGCAGCTTTGACGGGGGACTTTTATATAGAGGTTAAAGTATATAATAAGAGCGAAGTTGCATCCATTCCTAAAGAGGATCGGTGGAAGAAGGCATCAGTTGCACTTAAAGTGCAACTTAACAGAGACACTCCGCAGTGGGACGGGTTACAAATATTTATGAGACGGACTCATGAGTTGTTTGATAATTCTGAGCCCGTCTTTTATAGGTACTGATAGATATATAGGAATAAATAATAATAATTTCTTTTTCAATATTGGGGTGCCAGGGTAATTTATTATTTTGATATCTTTTGCAATCTTACATAATCATATTACAACATCTTATAGTAAGTCTTAAATTATTTTAACGTACGGTTAGTTAACGTAAAATCAAACTAAAATGCCTTTCTGTACGGTTTGTAACAAATCTGTTGAGCGTAGTCACTGGACAGGTCACCTACGTAGTAATAATCATAAAAACAAAAATATTTCGCATTTTTGTGAAGGTATTGATATAATACGTTCTGCATTTCGTAATCGTATAGCTTCCTATAAAATTTCCGTTCCGTCTGAGAATAGTTCCATAGAATCATTTTTAAATAATATTCGAGACAAAATTAAAACGTTAATTGCCATGTCACTTAAAGAACACACTAGTCTAAAAGTTAATTTCGAATATTTTGCTTTGTTTTTAATGGTTAAAAATGATTCTCAGGAAATGAAATCATTTACCACAAAAAATTTAACTCTGCATCAGAATTATGAATTTGATTCATTAATGACTCAAGTTAAAAACACTTTAGTAAAAAAGATTGAAGAATTTCAGGACCGTGACAGTGGATGGACGTTCTTGAACAGTTCTCATTTGGAAATAAATGTTAACAAATATCAGCCTTTGCGTGGTTCAGGCTTTATCGAATTGCCGGTTGCAATTAAATCGAAAAAAGCATGTGTAAATATCCGCAATAATGATGAGTATTGTTTTTTATGGTCAGTTATTGCTGCTTTATATCCAGCTAAAAGTCATCCTGAAAGAGTATCGTCTTACCCGGATTTTCGAAACGTGTTAAATGTAAAGAACATATCATTCCCATTGAATTTCTCAGATATTGCGCGGTTCGAAATTAATAACCCTGAAATAAGTATTTATATTTATGGTTTAAAAAGAATACCGTCATAGGACCGCTTTACAAGTCAAAAGCCTCGAAGAGAAAGGTGATTCATTTACTTTATTTAGAAAATAATGATTTGTCACATTACTGTCTCATTAAGGATTTGCCTCGTCTTGTTAGGAATCAAATATCAAAGCACCACAGTAAACTGTACTTTTGTGACGTTTGTTTAATGTTTTTTAATACATGCGATGATCTTAGTTCGCATAACTGTGGCGGTGTTGCAACTGAACTACCTCCAAAAGGTTCTTTCATAAAGTTTGAAAATTATAATAGAAAGCAAATTGTACCATTTGTTATATACGCAGATTTCGAAACAATGCTAGAACGGTACGAATCTTGTGAACCTGATCCAACTAAGGCGGGCACTGTAACGCGACAACGACATTTGCCGGTAGCTTTTGCTTATCATATTACGTGTACGCTAGACGAAAGCTATAATCGTTATGTTTCGTACCGCGGTTCGGATTGTGTATCAAATTTTGTGAAGTGTATCTATAAAGATGCTCGAAAAATTTACGATATTTTAAAAAATAATGTTCCTATGATTTACTCAGATGATAATGCTCGCGATTTTGATAACGCGACAACATGTCATATCTGCGAGCACTTCTTGTTCGGCGATAAGGTTCGTGATCATTGTCACTTGACTGGTAAATATCGTGGCGCAGCTCATTGTTATTGTAATATGCAATACAAGCTACCAAAATTTCTGCCAGTATTTTTTCATAACTTGTCTGGTTATGATTGTCACCTTTTCATAACAGAATTAGGTGAAGCTCCTGGATCTATTAAAGTGGTACCTAAAACAAAAGAAAACTACATTTCTTTTACAAAGTTTATTCCTATTTCCACCGAGGAAAGCATGCAGGTTCGGTTTGTAGATTCTTTTAAGTTTTTAGGAACAAGCTTAGAAAAATTGGCTAGTACAATGAAAAAACAAGAGTTTAAGCAATTAAAATCCTATTTTCCTGACAATAAACAATTTGACCTACTTACCCGTAAAGGAGTTTATCCGTACGACTATATGTCTCAATGGAAACATTACGAAGATACGTGTTTACCATCCAAAAAATGTTTTTTTAACTCTTTAACTAATGAGTCAATTACTGATGAAGACTATGAACACGCTCAGTCCGTTTGGTCAGTATTTAATATTCGTAACATGGGTATGTATACAGATTTATATCTCAAAACAGACGTTCTGTTGCTAACAGACGTATTTGAAAATTTTAGAAAAACTTGCAAACGACATTACAATCTCGATCCCGCGTATTATCTTACAGCACCAAGCCTATCTTTT
This sequence comes from Agrochola lychnidis, assembly GCA_963680765.1. Classification (NCBI taxonomy): domain Eukaryota; kingdom Metazoa; phylum Arthropoda; class Insecta; order Lepidoptera; family Noctuidae; genus Agrochola; species Agrochola lychnidis. The sequence goes on along the minus strand of OY796850.1, from coordinate 796,002 downwards.
GATGCAATGCTTTTAAAAACAGGAATTCAATTAGACTTGATTAGTGATATTAACATTTTTAGAATGATCCAAAAAGGTATTAGAGGAGGTGTTTGTATGTGTTCTAAAAGACATATCAAAGCCAATCATAAATATTTAGATACTTACGATCCATCTCGTTCAAATTCATTTATCATTTATTTAGACTGTAACAATTTATACGGTTATAGCATGTGTCAATCCCTGCCTTATTCCGATTTCAGGTTTATGGATAGACAAGAAATAAATAATTTACAATTGATTTTAACAGGTATTAGTGATACCGCGGAAAACGGTTATATTCTAGAAGTTGATTTAATATATCCAGATAATTTGCATATCGAACATAATGACTTTCCATTTTGTCCAGAAAAATGTTTGCCACCTGGTGGTAAGAATAAAAAACTAATACCGAATTTATACGATAAATATCACTATGTTATTCATTACATACATTTAAAAAAGTGTTTACGGCACGGTTTAATATTGAAAAGGATCCATCGCGTTATTGTATTTAAACAAAGTTGCTTTTTAAAACAATCAAAATCAAAATCATCAAAATCAAAATATTTTATTTCACATAAACCTACATGGGCACTTATGAAACGTCAGAAGCTAGGTGCACGGTTCCAATTGGTCGTTTCCTATGGAGAAGAGCCGGCAAGAAACTCCACGGTTACTCTTTTAAAAATAATTGGCTTTTACAATACTTTCATATAACAGTGTTTCTAGGTATGGGAGGACAGTGTAGGTCTTTCAATAAGTACCAAGTACTTAACAAAATAGAAAATAGTCAACAGGTCTACAATCCACTAAGCCTACAGCGTTCTCACATTCACAAAATATGTAGAAAAGAATCTATACAAAAAATAAATAGATTAATAAAAGTAAAAAACCTATTTTAATAAAACGCAATTATTTGATTGCTGTTACAACTGTAATCAATCTGAGTAATTATCATGTCCACAAGTCACAAAAAAAAAAAAAGTTCAAATTAAATCGTAGGTATATAATGTCAAATAATAGAATAATAAATATGTCAAGGACGAATGTAAAACAAAAAAAAAAAAAAATTAAGATTTAAATAAACATGGTAATTTGGGAGCAGTTAATAGACTCTTATAATATATTGATATTAACACTCAGTTACGTCAAAAAGCAGAGTCAACGTTTGAACAAGATTTTTTCAAATTATTAAACAATAGTATATTTGGAAAGACTCTGGAAAATAATGAACATCGAATAGATGTTAAGTTAGTAAACAAGTGGTCTGACTTGAACAATAAAACAAAAAAGACTACTTGTGCTGAGAAATTGATCGGCAGTCCGTATTTTCATAGCGCCTCTATATTTTCTGATGATCTAGTGGCAATCCAAATGAAACCTTCGCGTGTTATTCTTAATAAACCAATATACATAGGATTTACTGTATTAGAATTATCTAAGAGTCACATGTATGACTTCCATTATTCAATCGTAAAACCTTTTTATGGTAATCGAATTGAATTGTGTTATACTGGTACAGATAGTTTAATTTACGATGTAAATACTGTTGACATTTATAAAGACATCAATAATCATTTTCTTAAATATTTTGATAGCAGCAACTACGACTTAAACAACGAATTTAACTTACCAATTATTAATAAGAAGGTTCCAGGGCTATTTAAGGATGAAATGGGTGGCAAAATTATCAAAGAATTCGTAGGACTGCGCTCAAAGCTTTATTGTATTAAAACTTTAGACAAAACAATAAAAAAAGCAAAAGGTACAAAAAAATGTGTTACGAAATATTTAAATATGTTAGATTATAAAAACGTTTTGTACAATTGTAATGTGATTCGCAAAAAAAATGTCTTGTTTAAGTCAATAAAACATGAAATATTCACTCAGGACGTAAATAAAATAGCACTTTCAAGCAATGATGATAAGCGGTTGCTATCATTTGATAAGGTGTCTACTTTAGCCTGGGGTAATGCAACTATATTTAAGTAATAAATTACCATTATTTTAAAATGTAAGTTTTTCCAGTAGGTACATTTTTCATCATGTATTTTAGATGGCATCCTAAATGTAAATGTAATTAATGTAAAGCAGAGTTCAGACACAAGTAATGTATAATGTAATTGTAAAACATGTATTTTCTTGGTGCCCCAAATAGATATTATTATCTTTTTACTTGTAGTAAATAATGTTAGAACTTAATTAGTTTTAAAAGCGTTTACGCGACACAGCATTTCATAAAATTACTTAAATAATTCTCTATTAACTTTAAATATCGTATTCTGCTTAGACGTATCAAGTTTAATTAAAGCATATTATTCATTTCCAAAACTTCGGACTTTAAAATATGTATGAAATGCTATGCCGAACGTGATGAGTTTTCTTTTATTTGTAGTAAATAAATAGTATTTTATGATTTTAATTATATCTGTTTCATTTCCATTCCTGATTGATGACAAAGCACACAGGGATCGCAGCGTGTCCCATACGAGGATGCAGGCTCCAACTTGATAAAACATGTAATGTCCATTTTTGATGACAAAGCACTCATGGCTCGAAGTCCGCACGCGCGGTGTAGAATTTGACACCGAACAGGTGCTCATGCACGAGCTCGGACATGTTGAATCACAGCGTAAGGCTTTATGGAATCTAATTACTATTAGCCACGTTCCACAGTAATATTATTGTGTAGAACAACCATCATTCATTACGCAGTTAGCCGGAGTGGTCATATCACGTCGCATAAATACGAAACGAATTGTAAGTATTGTATAAGTACTGTGAGGACTTATTGGAATTCAACCTCACACATTATGCAGGCTGGCAAGAACGCTATGGTAGCCGAACATTCGAACATTTTGTATTTAAATTAGGATTTTCGTATGGTGTGCTTTTGTTGTAAGAAAAACTAGTTGAGCCCATGGCGTCGGTCGCGTAATATTGTCTTTTGCTTTGTATTATTGATTTAAATATAATCTTGTGTTCTCAAAAGTCCTTTAATTTATCACACTTAACACAATCCCGAGTATCGCAGTAAAGTAAAGTGCTCACAATTGGTGGAGGCGCCTTTCGAAAGCTAATTCCGGAGAGCTGAAGAAGACACGAGATCCACGCCGGAGATAGAAGCTAAGTGGTTTACGAAAGAATTGCACCATGTCACACGTACATTTCACAGGCACTGGTGCAGTTTGCTTCGAAGAATTTCTTATCCAATTTCGTATTGTGGCGGCCATAAATAAGTGGCCAGAGAATGATTTAGCGCTCATATTAGGAGCATACTTACAAGGTCCTGCTCTCGCGTATTTTAAATTGATATACAAAGAAAATTTAGAGTTTAAAACAATTTGCGACCTATTAAAAGCTGAATTTCCAACTAGCATAGACTACGTGGAAAAATTTTATAACGCACGCCAAGAAGCCAATGAAGACGTAATTGCATTCTTCTATAAATTGGCAGAACTTGCTCTTAAAGCAGACATCAAAGATGAGAAACATTTTATAAAGATTTTTTTAAAAGGGGTTACACCAGATTATAAATTAAAACTGGGGACAAAAATTTATGCGTCAAAAGCTGAGCTCAGAGCCACCCTCGAACAAATAAAAGAAATTTTTGAGGAAGCTCACCATGAGGTGGTAAATATACCTTTACAACCTCCGAAAGGTATTTTGACCAAAGTAAGAATAGAACACCCGTCATTCGTAGATTACCAAAGACCATCGATGGCTACAAGACCATCAAGCCCCGCGCCATCACCCTCTGCGGCGACCACTCCACGCTCGTCAGGCGACCGTAGAGATGCGGAAACTTTCCACACTCCGAGATATAACTTACGGCCGAGATACCAATTTACGAATAGAAATAATCATTCTCCAATTGCCCCCAGTACAAGAAACCCACAAAATCCTAATAACCCAAACTACCAAGGACACAGACGCTAGAGGATGACTGGGAGCTGCAGGCTGTGTCCAGAAACGATCGTCTCCCAGAAGAAAACGACGTGCAAAGTAATTATAACCCTTTTATTAATGTGATTATAGCTAAACAGGCCTATACTGCGCTGATAGACACCGGAGCATCAATTTCGTGCATATCAGAGCATTTAATGTTCGAGCTGAACCTCAAATATACCAGTGACAGTGCGAAACATTTTGTGAAGTCAATTTCAGGTGCATGCTTAAAAGTTGTTGGAGAAACGAAGATTAGCTTTATAGTGGACTCATGTGTATTTGTTAACAGTTTTGTGGTAATTCAAAACATAAACCAGAAACTGATCCTCGGACAGGATTTCTTTCACAAATACGGTGCAGTCATAGATTTTCATAATAATTGTTTAATATTAAAAGGTCGTTTCCGTGCAGATTTTTGTAAATTTTCTGATCAAAATGATACGACAATGTCAAATACCCTGGTATATCAAAACCACAATGACAAATTAATAAAAAATAATACTGTCATAAGTGGCCATGTACCTATAGAAAAAAGAAGTTCTAAAACAATTTCAAAAATCGACTATCTTTATTTTTCAAAATTGATACAAGAAAATGATGAGAGGATGATTTCATCATTAAGTACGGATCCAATGGACGAATTGAACATCAACCCAAAATTGGAAAACACCGAGAAGTTAGCACTAAAAGAACTTCTTTGTTCATATAGAGAAAACTTTGCATTTAAGGCCTCAGATTTAGGTAGCTGTAATTTAGTAGAAGTAGAAATTAATACGATTGATGAAACTCCAGTTCATCGACCGCCTTATAGAGTTTCACCAAAACAACTCAACATTATCAATTCCCAAGTGGAAGAGATGTTAAATAACGGGGTCATTCGTGAATCTAAAAGCGCGTATGCATCGCCCGTAGTATTGGTGCAAAAGCCTGACCAAACTTGGCGATTTTGCATTGACTATCGTAAATTAAATAAAAAAGTTATTACAGATAGTTATCCCTTACCAATCATTGAAGATATTATGATTTATTTATCGGGGGCACATTATTTTGCGGACTTAGATTTAAATTCAGGTTACTGGCAATACCGTTTATGCGAGAAAGATAAACACAAAACGGCATTCGCCACCCCAGCAGGCTTATATGAATTTAATGTTCTACCATTCGGCCTTAAGACGAGTCAGGCTGTTTTTCAAAGAACGATGGACAAGGTCCTAGCAGGTATTAAATACAAGAATGCCATCTGCTATGTGGACAACATTTTAATTTGGGGTAAGACTTTCTCTGAATTCCGAGAAGCTTTGGAAGACGTGTTACTGCGACTTAAGAAAGCAAACCTTACTTTAAAACCGAATAAATGCAGTTTCGGTTATTATGAAATATCCGTGTTAGGGCACCGAATCTCAGGGGAAGGTGTTAAACCCGATGAAAAAAAAATACAGTCATTAAAATTATTGAAACCTCCCACCAATACAAAACAAGTCAAATCAATATTGGGTTTGTTTTCTTATTATCGCAAATTTATCCACAACTTCGCTGAAATAGCATTACCTTTAACAAAATTATTAAAAAAAGGTACAAAATTTTGTTGGTCACAGAAGCATCAGGAGGCATTTGACACGATAATTAATTATATGAATAACCCACCTATATTACATTTTTATTCAAATGATAAACATATGCTGACCCGCCTTTACGTCGATGCTAGCGGAGAAGCCCTTGGAGCTTGTCTTATGCAGGGTTTAGATATCATGCATCCAATATCCTATGCATCGAGGAAACTTAGTGACAGTGAAAAAAAATATTCGACGACAGAAAAGGAATGCCTAGCATTGGTGTGGGCATTAAATTATTTTAAACATTTTCTTTGGGGCCTGAAGTTTCAAGTTGTTACAGATCACAAGGCGTTGTGTTGGTTGAGAGATAGAAAGGATATGAATGGAAGGTTAGCTAGGTGGTCGCTGTGCATCCAGTCTTACGAGTTTGATATCATTCACTGCGCAGGGAGAGATAATGTTGTAGCAGATTTTTTGAGTAGGAACCCTCTATGTCAAGAAGAAGAGGATCAGAAACCAGAAACGTGTCAAGAAGATGGTATGCAGATTTATAAGATCGAAGTAGTGAAGATGAAGGATGAACAATTAGAAGATGAATTCTGCAGACAATTGTTAGATAGGATGGCAGCAAATAATTCTAATGTCTATAGAGGTTTCAGCATTATAAATGGTATTTTGTGTAGAAAAGCTAAGAGGTCGAATAGCATTCGAGAATTAGTAGTGGTCCCTAAAAGATTATTACAGGACATCTTGCATGAACTACATGACGATCCCTGGTCCGGCGGACACTTAGGGCTAGCCAAAACATTAGCAAAGTTTAGAGCAGGATACTTTATTAAAAATGCAGAGAATGAAATAGATCGGTATGTAAGGAGCTGCGTGTTGTGCCAGGAGCGGAAGAAATCTCAACAAGTGGCCCAATTGCAACCAGTAGCAGTTACCCATTTAATGGAAAAAGTAGGAATCGACTTGTTAGGTCCTTTTAGAAAGTCACTGAATGGTAATAGATATGTAATTGTATGTCTCGAATATGCTACAAAGTATGCAATTTGTAAAGCAGTGCCGAGGGCCACAGCTGAAAAAATCAGCGAGTTTTTGATCGAAGACGTTTTCTGTCGTTTAGGGGGTGTTAAGGAAGTTGTGTCGGACAGAGGTTCAGTCTTTACATCACGGTTGGTTAAAGAAACAATAAGTTATTTCGGTGCCAAATCATGTTTTACCACAGCATTTCACCCTGCGTCAAACGGGCTAGTTGAAAGATTTAATAGGACGTTAACGCAGATGCTCTCCATGTATGTCTCTGCTGACCAACGGAATTGGTGTAGTTACATACCATTAGTATGTTATGCCTATAATTCCAGTAAGCAATCAAGCACTAGAATTTCACCTTATATGTTGATGTATGCTAGGGAACCCCTATTTCGTACCGACATGATTGTTAACAATGATGGTCATGATCGCGTAATTAATTATACAGAGCGACAGATGCATCATAATGCCCTAATTAATTGTGCACTAAACAATTTAAAAAAAAGCACAATTAAAACAGAAAACCATTTACGATAGAAAAGCAAAAGTAAGAACTTTTGCTCCAAATCAATTAGTTATGGTGTATACGCCCAGGCGTACAACCGACAAAAGCATTAAATTATGTAGATTATATAAAGGGCCTTATCAAATAATAAGACGGTTATCTGATGTAAATTATGTTATTAGGAGATTAAATAACAGAAGACTTAGAGATATTGTACATATCAATAGATTAAAACCTTTTCATAGTAGAATTTAATTATTAGTTTTTATGTCACTTATTCTATTGTTATATTATGACACTTAGATGTAGACTTCATTATTTTAGCACATTATTTTAGTGAAGATTATATAATATTATTCTAATGCATTATAACTTGTTTCTCGTTTCATATTATGGGGAGCAATCATCGGACGCTGCCGGGAGCGAGTGAGGTATTGTCACTCCTCACATCGCTGAGAAGTCGGAGGGAATGAGCCACTGTCTGCGTCTTCAATGTTATGTGTCGTTTCGTCTAAATTAGCATGAACGTACTCCAGAATTCATTAATGCGAATTAGAAGAGGCAAATATTTTTGGAAACTGTGATCCCTTCAGGAGGGAGGGGAAGTACTCTGTCTTGGTTGACACCAGCCTCGCTAACGGGGGCATAGCCCTTGCAAGGTGTGTCTAGTTGACACAATTGGTTCAACTTATGACTGAGGTCTCACAGTTTAGTCAGGACTTACTGACATTCGATAAAGAGTGAGTCTTGTGAGGATAATATGAGGTTTTGAGATGTTCCCTCTGGAGTATGGTCGTGAGTTTTTAATGTTGTTGAGCGCTTACTTCTTGATCCTTCGTTCCCTCTGGCTCAATTATGTCCGATGGAGTTAAGGCTTAGGATGTAGAGTTCATTTTCATAAACCCCCTCTGGGTAGATGTGAACTGTCACATCTGTTTGTTTGTTGTCAGAGGCTTGCTGTATCTTTTGCGGTGGTTTTGGTACAGTGAGGTTTAAGCAGAAGTATGTTAATTTTTTGTGCACTGTTAGCACATATTGTCATTTAACTTGGCTGATGTGAGGACTTATTGGAATTCAACCTCACACATTATGCAGGCTGGCAAGAACGCTATGGTAGCCGAACATTCGAACATTTTGTATTTAAATTAGGATTTTCGTATGGTGTGCTTTTGTTGTAAGAAAAACTAGTTGAGCCCATGGCGTCGGTCGCGTAATATTGTCTTTTGCTTTGTATTATTGATTTAAATATAATCTTGTGTTCTCAAAAGTCCTTTAATTTATCACACTTAACACGATCCCGAGTATCGCAGTAAAGTAAAGTGCTCACAGTACCTATGTACTTATAACGCTATTTCATCATATTGTTTTATGTAATTATAATTACCTAATTATTATTTCGTTTGTTTCAGATCATTGATAATGTGTGATTCTCCAGATATCATCGACTTCTCACAATACGCTCAAGGTTTTCCGACTCCGAGTTTAAGCTGGCATATGCCAGATTTCCCAGAACAACAAATACCTCCCAACAAGGAGCCTAGAGCAAGACAAGACTGCGGACCTGTCAACAAGAAGCCTAGAACAAGACGGGAGTGTCTAAAACAGAAGTCATTACTGCCTACATGTCAATCATTCGTTATAAACAATGAGAAGAAAAAAGGTTTACGACTGATTCAGGTACAAGTGTTGGATATCAGTGAACAACAAGAACTTGGAAGTGACAATCAGGACGTAGTAATGTTAAGTGCGCAGTATGTAGTGACTGAATCGGTGGACCAAGTAATGGACGAGACGCAATCGTTAGTTAATAAAAACTTTGTGGGGACAGTTGTTATTATTAACTGGTGTTATTATTTTATAAGTATCTACTTATAAATTATTGTATAATATTTTGCATTCATAAATTATGTAAGTAATATTATAGGATATATTATGTGTAAGTTTAGAATGTATAAATTATTAAAACATCTAATTATGTATACATTAAAATGTGTATAATATTAATTTCTTTGTTTAATCTAGTTAATGTTCATACATCACAAGTTTGTAAGTTAAGTATGTAGGTACGTATACAAAACATTAAATAAACTATGTGGGACAGTTATTATTATTATTGGGTAAGTAGTTAGTTTAATTAGTTTGTAATAATTGTAAATAATGTAAAAAAGTAAATAAAAACATATTCTTTATAATTTAAATTGTGGTTTATTTTGTCTTACTTATTTATACTTGAACTGTAAATTATCTCCAGTATAGGTTATTTGCTTTCAGTATTTTTTATTAGAATAATTCGTTTAAAATGAATAAAAGAAATATCATTTTGCTGCAGCTAATTTAAAGTTTGTTATGTAGGTTACCCTGATTATATTAAATAAAACACTCATATGTAGATAAACATTTTTTATTAACTGATCAACACAATAATAATTAAAATAAGCCCCCTTGTCGCTACGACACTATGTGCTAGCGACCGTTTTTGGGGGCCCATTATTGAGCGTGCAAGTCACCCCCTGCCATTTTATCCGTGTACATTTAAACATTGATCAGGCAGGGGTCATAGTCCTTCCATAGCTCCAGGTAACCAGTCCACTTAAGCCACCCAAAGCCATAGTCCAATATCTTTGTTTCCATATTCTGCAATAGTCCCACACCAACCGGGGGTTGTCCTTGGGTGCCCTTGCATAGTGCGAACAGGGATAATCGTCGGTTGGTGCCTCAATACTCAAAAATGTCTAAGGGGCCTCTGCGAGTTGGCTTCGGCCCCTCGTATGCCTTCCAAAGGTCCGGGACCCCAGGGTCCCGAGATATGTCAAAGACATTTAGAAATTAAAATAAATTAAATACAGACATATTATTATCAACATACCATTTTCTAATACACACAGCATTATTTAATGCGCAAGTCACTTTATGGTTCACACAATTAAAATCAGTTTTATTTTTACAGAACCTTTTTTTTAATGTCGCAAAATTAGGACATCCCTTCTCACCTATGTCGATCACTTCACAATTTGCACATAAATCTTTAATCCACTTAATCTTTTCTAAACCCTTTGTGATAATTTTCTTGTTTTCTAAATATGGTAAAATAACGCGGTGAAACTCTTTGTAGTCTATGTAGCCCTCACTCCAGTAAATTCCTCGATTTCTTTCTAACCACCTCACCTGCTTTTTTACTTCTTGTGTTAGGTAATGAAATGAATATGGTGGTTTTACCAAGAACGTCTGTGTATGATCCTGACTCGCAATGGCTAATTCTTTGATAGTGAAATTATTTATGGAATCTTTAAAACCTTGGAGTTCCACTATAAGGGTATCCGCCTTCATGATATCTTCTTAACAATGTTACTTAATGCTTTATATTCAACAATGCAATCGTTCAGAATGAGACAGTATGCTGAAGTTTGATCTGGTATCTCTGAATCACTCTCAAGTTCTACTCTCACATCCACAACCGGACCTGTCTTTAGATTATCCGCTTGTCTAGAGCAATCGACTACAAACAACGGTGCTAAATCTCTAAATTGTTTCTCGCTTAGTATGGGCTCCGATCGACGTCCGTAATACGACTGTTGAAATCTAGTGTATTGCTCGTATAATAAAGCGATTCTGTTATTAGCAAAACTCACATTTAAGTTTTCATATGGAAAATAGGTTGAATTGAGATACACTCTAACGTCTCGAATATAACAGTGATCGAATTGAGACATATCAGAACTTGCATTGTTTTTTCTATTTGTCTGTAGACCAATAATAATGTATCTAGGTTTTTCTATTTCAGACGAAGTTTTGATAGACCAAGTATGTTTTGTAGTTTTAGGCAAAGCTGGATATTCGTACAGATCCCAATTTCTGTATATCATTTGAAGTGGACGATCTTTTTCTAATACTTTTAACAAACCAATTTTTTCTTTGTCTGACACTTTAACATGCGGAACGCGCCATACAATTTTGTTGATCTGAACATCATCCACTACTTCTCCAGTATTAAGTTTTACAGCGTTCAAATTAGTGTTACTTCGTAACAATATCAGTTCATGTCTACTATTTATCACGACTTTTTTAAAATCTTCAGCAAAACCGAGAAGTTTACAAAGTGGTATAGAAGCAGAAAATCTTCCTCCATTAATATTTTTTATACCATCAATATTCCAACCCCAGGCATTAGATATTTTTGATTCACTTTCGTTCATTGAAATGAGTGATTTCATGGTTGTTGTTATACCTGCATTTTTTATTTTATCAATCTCCACTCCATTTAGCTCATACCTAATGTCTTGGAACAAGTAGAGTAGAGCATTGTTCGTGAAATTGATACTAGTAGCTTTGTCCTTCGTATCTTTTTTACTAACGATAACAGTTCCTTCCAAATATAGGGTGCTAGCTGATGGTAATATATACAAGTCCTGTTGGTTGATAGGTATGCGGATTTCATCGTTCCTGTTGAAACTCGTTACATAGGGCTTGTAGGAATGAAATTCTATTCCTTCTATAGTATTATCGAAAGTCGGAGCGGATAAAACGTCTAAGATATTCATTTTAGCAATCCGATCGCTCTAAGAAATGCTTTATTGTCTTTAGTTAATTTTATTTTCTTCTTAGAGAGAGGTCTTATTTGATAGGTAGCTTGAGCAGAACTGATATTCTTTACTTGTTGAGACACATTTTTATTGTAGTCAATCATTTTTTTCTTCTAAGATGCAGATATACCTGCACTTCTTCACCACGTAAATTGATTAATCGTTTGTTTATATCTAACAGTCTGATATGTATGCAGCTTATGTTGTTTTGATTGATTGGAAAGTATATTTCATTCTTCGGGATTTCTATGATCCTGTATCCAGGTGGTACATTAAGTGCAAATTCGTGAATAATATGACTTGGTTCACCGTTTATATATGAACCGCTTACAATATCACATTCAATCCTGACTACGGTCGTAGGTAGAATGTTGACTGGAGACTGTGACACATGCCATTTATTTGCTTTCAAGATTTGTTTGTTAAATCCTAATAGTCTTCTAAAAGAGTCTTCTTTGATAAAATTAATGTCTTTTGTACAGAATATTGTAGTTTTTAAAGTATTATTATTGCACCGTAGTTTGATCGCTGCATCTTTTATTTCGGATTTTAAATAATCGCTGATATCTTGCAATTCATAAGTACCTTCCGGTATTTCAATAACTTCATTAAAGCCATAATAGAACTTATTATTACTTTTATCAATGTTTGGAATAGAATTAAATGTTGAAAAGTGCAATAAAGCACACTCATACTCTCCATCTAGTTGCAACGTATTAGGATAGTATGTAGTTAACACTGACGAGTCTCCAGTTATCGACAAAGTGAGTGACATCATGTAAATGATTGAAATGAAAGAAAAGCATATATTTTATAATACATTTTTATTCCAAAAAGTCCGCAAATAATTTAAACATAAATGACCACAGTTGATTGTGTTAAATTTTTGATATCTTGTGTAGTTATAAAACACATTACAATTTTTTAAATATTGCATCAAATCCATTGGAGGTTTTAAATTTCCATAGCTATCAAAGTATTCACAATAATTGTATACTTTAGCATAAGCTACCCAATGCGTTCCTTCGTTCTTAGAATCGTCTAAGTTAACGATACCACATTCAATGCGTTTTGGCTTCCGAGGTAGTCGATCCTTCATGTAGACCCCACGAAAATATGGGATGTTTCTTGAATACTTTTGGATGTCTACATTAGTTAAAGGGCGATTGGGTAGCATATTTTTTAGTTTTTTGAAGATGTTATAAACAATCCTTTACCACTTTTATACGGCTTAATGTATAAACCCTTGCCCAACACTAAAGCCTCCATAGCTTCATTATGTCGTTCTGTTTCTTGCAAATTTTGTTTACTTGCTTTGTAATCATTGACGGTTTTTGCAATGCCAGCTGCACCACCAGCTAAAGTTCCTAAAGCCGATAAACCAGCGAAAATTGGTATTAAAGGTAAAACTCCTCCAGTCTTTGGTATAGGTATTACTCAGGGTACTCGAATTCGATGATGAATGTTTGGAAATAACTTTTTTGCGGTTAAGTAAGCTGTTTTTATAACAGTCTTATTATCTTTGCATTTGAGTTTCTTAACTTTTGATTTTATTTTTGAAACTAAGCTTTTAAATGTTTTAATGCCAGATCCTGACTTTAGTTTCGCTTTCATAACTTTGTTCACTAGCCAAGAGCTTATTTTTTCACCTTTCCTTGCATCTTTTGATTTAAGTCTTTGTTTAGCCATGTTAAGTAGTTGTAAATCGGCTTTGTGTCGATTTGATAAGTCTGTATGGTTTGTATACGCAATATCGTGTTGCATGCAAGCTTCGTCTAGCTTATTTACACCTCGGTCACCTCGCGCTAAGCGTTTGTGAAGTTTGGTTCCTGGTCCGCAATAATTGTATCCTGGCAAATGAAGTTCGAATGGTAGATTATTAATTATGCTGTTAACTAGTCCACCCCCTTGCATTACTCAAATTATAGTGATAGGATTTCAAATGAAAAATGGTTATATAATATCTTAGTCCATAATTGCAGCTTTTTCAATCCAACTGTTTTCTGCACTGTTTAACCCTAACCATTTGACATACAATTTATTTCCTTTCTTTTTCAAAACTTTTTCTATCAAATAAACATCAGGATGATTAGATCTTTGTAGTTCTTGTTCGTAAAAAGCTCCTATTATGTTTTGCTTTCGTTGATCTTCTATGTGATATGTCACTGGTATATAATAAATAATTCAGTTGACCAATTAGGAGTGTAACCTTTCTCAAAATTATGTTTGTATTTACTTATACGAACACAATCACCAACTTTGAATTTTGGCTTCCACTGAACTAAATCATGTTTGTTTATTTTTTTAATATTTTCTTTGATTACTTGTTCATTACATTTATTCACATCAACCGGTTTAAATTGAATGGTGCGATGTTTTGTGTTGTTATATCTCTTCAATGTATCTTCCAATGGTATACCTAACCATTTATAGTTTCCATTGAGACTAAAACATTTATATAATTTATTTTTTACAGTTCTAATCAGTCTCTCTACAATTGATGCTTTTTTAGTAGAAAACGATGAGTAATGGTGAATGTTGTGCTTTTTCATAAGTGTTTGAAAAGTGGTGTTATAAAATTCTGTACCCATATCAGTTTGTAAGTTAACAGGATTATTACGACTACTAAGCAGTATATGTTCGAATGCACGAGTAACATCAAATTTATTTTTCGATTTTAACGGTTCAGCCCAGGCATACTTTGAGAAGCAGTCAATCACCACTAAGATAAAGTTGTAACCTTTGTTATACCTTTTCAGGTTTTGCATATCTATCAAGTCTGCTTGCCATAAGTCATGGATTCCTTTCAGAATAACAGAACGTCGAAGGAAATTTCTTCGTGCCGCTTTGTGTATTTCGTTTACAATTTGTTGTTTTACCATTACGGAGATTTTTGAAGTAATTTATCTACCTCTGCTTTAGTATAAAACTTATCTTGCAAATGAGTTGAAACGTCAGGTATCCTTGCTTTTAAAGTAGCTTGAACTGTACCCTTTGCATCTTTTATTATTTGAGAACGCAATGTACTAATCAGATTATTAAATTCTTTAAACATATTAGCATTCCATAGATCGACGTAATCCTTGTTTACAGCCAGATTATTTAATTCTTTTATCGTGTTAGCATTCAATCGATCTACATAATCTTTGTTCACAGCATCGTCTGCTTCTACTGGAGATCTAATTCCTCTCAGTCTTGATGTTTTTAAATTAAAATCTCCGTTTTCTGACTTTAACAATGCATTCTCATTAAACTCAAATAACTCTGATAAACGCATTCTTTTGTGAATGTAGTGTCCAAATTTGTCCACGTTCATGTTTAAGGTGTATTGTATCGAAAGGCTGATAATAAAATAAACACATTTTTAAATATTTATTTATTTATAACTTTACTTTCACGCAATTCTTCAATGATAGATATAATTTCATTATCTAATCCTGTGTTGCCAGCATCTCTAGACGCAACTAATAATTTCAACCTTTCCACTAATTCATTAGGATTATCCCAGTATACTAAATCTACGTTTTTTCTCCACTTTTTTAGTAACGGTAGACCCTTCCCCTGAATTGTATTCTTCAGTTTAAAAAGAGGTTTAATAACTTGCAAATATTTTTGCCCTTTATTACTTTTTATTGGCTTACTTGGCTCATAGTCACGACGATGCGCATTTGTTTCAAGTAACATCGACTTATAATTTTGCATATCACTATCTGTAACCAAGCTTAAGTCTACATCTTTCTTAAGTAACAACTGTATTAAACCAGGTGTATTTCGGTATTTATGTCCAGCCACGGTGATGTGTTGATCGTTGATTGTTATGCAAGCAGAACCTAACATCAATTTCCCGCGGTCTGCTCTAACCCCAAATGGAACATCTACCAACGCTTCTGAAGATACTGACCAGGATGACGTATCACGATCTTGATTCCTTTCGACTACTGATTCATAAGAAGAGTCACTGTTGATATCGGATTCATATTTGTCTTCATCGTTATTATTATCATTACTTCCTGCGCTACCAGTTCCTTCTTTCTGAAAAATTTCGTTAATAAACGGAACATCAGCAAAATCATCACTAGCACGCAGGAGAGGAGTTTGCTTACTAGCATTAGCAATTAGATTGAGAGGTTCTGTTACAGGTTTGAAAACCGATTCCAGTGCTTGTTTATTGTTAATCTCAGAATCTCTCATTTTTCGTACTTTTATCTTTACAGCTTCTGCCGCATCAACAACTTGTCGTTTCAATGATTTTTCCATATTGGTAAAATAGGTCGTAATTGATTTAGCTTCATAAGTTGAATAATAAAGTCAGGCAGGTAATAGCCTTATATATGTGTTAGTGTTCTTAGTCAAAGACTACAAACGTATCAAATTTACTCCTATAACATCCTTTGTTTTTGGAACAATCTTTATTAATTACAACATAATTGAAAGGTACGCTCCATATTTTTGAACACATTTCACGAAATTCAATCCATGTCATATCAGTGTTGACGTGTTCTTCATAAACATGTCTCATATTTCGTTCATCTTGTTTAAAAAGTATGATTAGGTTTGCGTTGTCTCTTACTAACTGTTTAGGGATTTTACTATACGTCTGATTTAGATAAAAACAATCGATGAACTTGTGTCTCCCCATAGCAAAATAATCACGCATACTATTTTGATTTTCACAAGCAACATCATCAAATACAATTACAGAATTCGGTTTTGCGGTCTCAACACTCAGTACTTGCTCATTTTCATGACATTTTTTAAATGAAATGCCTGGTACTCGTTGCAAGACCTTTTCTAAAAAAACGTACTTGGGTTGATGTAAGGTTTTCGAATAAACATAAACATTTTGAAATCTTAAACCATTCTCGTGTATAAGAAGACCAATTAATAAATTAGTTTTTCCACAATTTGACGGTCCGCAAATAATGCATCGTACCGATTTAGGTAATAATTCTCCATGGCGAAAATCAGTCTCCTGAGAATAAACACAAAGTTCGTTTACATGTAACGATTGTGGTTGTTTTACAAATTTCATGACAACTGCTTGAAACGGTTATATTAATAATGAGTCAATTAATGTATTACATTGACATTTATAACTTGTTCCATCGGGTGGAATAGGCCCCGAACCAGTATTTTAACTACGCTATTCTCCACCTCACTGCACTTGTAGGAATTCATACTCTGTTTGGTGGAATAGGCCCCGAACCAGTATTTTCTTTTAGGTTATTGGGCATCTACTCCACCGATAGTGACGAGGCGAACGGAGTGAGCCGTTGGAACGAAAGGTGGGGTAGAATGCCCAATAACCTCCTACTATCGTTGCCTCTTATTCTGATATGTGATGGAATCCATTGAAGAACTATGTGTTTCCCGTCAGATTGTAGTTTCAAAATAATGTTTAGTATAGTGTAGGCTATCGGTGTTCCTCGATATGTTGAGCTACACCGAGCCAAGTGTTGGAGCGAACTTCTGGAGTCTGTGAGAATGACAATATTGTTTTGTTGGACTGATTCTACATACGACAGAGCTTCTGCGATCGCAATCAGTTCCGCTCCCATTATACATACACTGGCATTAATTCAGAATTTCATTGTGTTACCTTCAAACTCGTAAAAGGCGGCCCCCATACCGTTACCGTCTTTAGATCCGTCTGTGAATGTTTTAAAATAAGTCGAGTATTCAGAAGTAATATAATTAATAAATGAATTCCTCAAGCTAACAGGATTGTATTGCCTTTTTGGTCTACTCATAAAACTGACGTCGGCTTTTATAAAATTGTTGCTATCTATACTACTAACCCATGTATTCAGGGAAAACATATCTAACTTATTACTACAATGAAGTTTTAAAGTGTGTAGTGAGTCATGAACTAAGATTAACAGGGGGATTCTTTTGTTTTGCCAATATGAAGAATTATTACACAATGTGGATAACTCGAAAAGTAAGTTGATACCTCCAGTATTTGCCTGCAAGGCTTTCGTTTTAAGCTAAAATTTGCTAGCCAAGAATCGTCGACGTAGATATAACGGTTGTAGGCATAACTCGCTTGCCATTACGTGAATGGGTGTAGTTTTAATAAAACTACCCACTACTCTCATAGCTTGGTTTTGTAGTTTATTTAATTTTTCCAAGTGAGTTTTTGCACTGTTGTCATAGAAAAAGCTTCCATAGTCAATACGGCTTCTAATTAAAGATATATAAAGTTTTCTTAAATATTTTGGCTGCACACCCCAAGTTGAACCGGCTAACACTTTGATAATTTTAATGAATTTAAGAACCTTTTGGCAAACTTCATTAATATGCTTTCCCCACCTGAGAGAACGGTCCAACCACACACCAAGATATCGAACCGTGTCAACAACCTCCAATCTATTACATCCAATTGACAAGTCAACTCCTGCTAAAAATAAACACTTTACTCTTATTTGGTGATATATTTAGATTTAGGGTATCAAATTGACTATATAAGATATCCAACGCTTCCTGTAACTCAGCGGCTGCTTGATCGGAGTTATGAGAAGTTTTATAAAGTACATAGTCATCGGCGTACTGCGAGATAGGACGTTCTTGCGTTTTTGGACGGCTCACAAGCCTAGCCGCGACTTGGAGAGGAATTCTTAGGCAATTGCTGAAAGGTGCCATTGCGCTGGGACCAGCCTATGCGCGTCTTGGAGGCCCGTTTGTACACATTTACATGCCTAACACATTACACTATACTCGCATTGATACATACACGGAACGGAATTGGCCTGCTGGGGGCACTCGCCAGTGGAAGTTGGTAAGTTTCACTATTGTACTTATTCTATCGTATTGTATGAATTATTGGTTTCAATTGACTCCGCGTATCGCGGACCTGCGACCTCGATCAGATTGAACCTGGATTGGGGTCGTACACAGGACATTAACGAAATAGGTCTTATTGCAGAAGCGGAAGTCAAATCTCGACCTGGTTTGGGGATTGGTACTATGCGGACTTGGCGCCATTGCTCAAGAACGAAATTTAAAGAAAAAAATAAATTAAAAAGTTGTATCAAAATATTTTTTGCAAGGTCCGGAAGATTTTTAAACATTGAAAAGGGAATATCATCGCAACCTGGTGCGGTATCTTTAGATTTAACAGATTTGTCGAGTTCCTGTCTTGTTATAGCAACTTCCAATATATGATTTTGAGAACAAAAAGTGGGTAATGGGGGGCATGTAAAATCAGGAGCTAAATTAAAAAGGACTTGTTCAGCCAACGTCTCGTCCACATGAGTAGTTGTTAATTGGGGTTTCTAGATCAGATCTTTGCGATCTGATCTAGAAGCCCCCAATTAACACTGTTCATCTATTCAAACAATATATTTTTAATTTGTAACATCTATTTAAATACAAACAAAGGTACAAATGTGTTGTACGATGCTGAATGTGAATTGAATGAATGAATCATGCATGCAGTGATCAGTGTTTGTTTTATACTATAGACTGAACACTAGTAAGTGTGTGTGTGTGTCGCTTGGCTTTGTGCTATACGTGAAACTGTGAACATGATCTGGAAGATGGCTGCATTCTTTCGTTACCAACAGAATATGTATGCATGCATTTAACTTTGTAATTAAATCATGTTCTATTACATCACACCTACTGATTAGTGTTAGTATTAAACAATTTTTTTCTTCAATATCTATTTATGATAGTACAAGTTTAGATAGGTTTGTCCTGAGTGGGAATCGAACCCGCTATATCCCAACGCAGTAATAGGTATATCACTACATAGTATAAAACAAAGTCGCTTTCTCTGTCCCTATATCCCTATGTATGCTTAAATCTTTAAAACTACGCAACGGATTTTGATGCGGTTTTTTTTAATAGATAGAGTGATTGAACAGGAAAGTTTATATGTATAATAACCCGGTTTATACCCGTGCGAAGCCGGGGCGGGTCGCTAGTTATATAATAAGAATCAATAGCTAGTATCCACTAAATAAATAAAAATGCATTTTTTTAAATTAGCGTTTATTGTAATGTATTGTTAGACAAATTAGTATAAGTAGTAAATACTTTATCTATGAGTATGAAGTAACTACATACTATTTACACGTACTTACTAAGGCGTCTTTTATAATTATATAGTACCTATATGTATTAGGTAAGTA
Source organism: Agrochola lychnidis (assembly GCA_963680765.1). Lineage (NCBI taxonomy): Eukaryota > Metazoa > Arthropoda > Insecta > Lepidoptera > Noctuidae > Agrochola > Agrochola lychnidis. The sequence continues at coordinate 776,231 of OY796850.1, read as the reverse complement.
AATATTTACGACCTATCTATTCATTAAAAAACACTTTCCAAATTTTCCTGGATCCTAGCTATGAGGTCCTTGGTTGATTGGTATATACCGTCCATCATGGTATGTTTAACAACATGTTGCACGCACAAATCGGCTTTGCATTTGCATGAACTTTCTTCGCGATCGACAAAATCTTTTGCATCGTAAATTTCGATGCGGATTATCTTTGATCCTTTTAAAGGCCGCTTCACAAAACTGTAATGCGTTCCATCATTGGACCTTCTCTTCAGATTCAAACGCCTCGACGATTCTTCGCCAACCTCGTTTTGCACTAGCCGAGGTTCCATTGGGGGGAAAATGAATAGATCTTGAGAATCCTGGAAAAAAAAGAATATTAATTACAAACTCTAATAATTATAGCATGATGCATTGATTTTCTAGTATGCAGTCCTCCATAATGTCATTCACGTCTTTACTATTTAATGTCACAAAAGGTATAAAATAATATTAAGCATTACCTATAAGATATACAAAAGTAACATCTAATAAATCATATCTGAACAATAATAAAAATATTTTCTTACCGACATAACAGTTCCTTATATCCACCCTGCTAACCTGACTGATAATTCGATTTGATTTGATTTTTTTTCTTTATTTTAACAACTTATATATATTTTTAAGCATGTTTTTAAGGTTGAAAATCAAATATTTTTTTGTGGCATTCCCGAACTTCACAGAAATGGTTTGATGTAACAAGACTCTCCCGACGGATCGGCGCCGCCGCTGCTTTGTTTACAATAATTCAATACTAATAACAGAGATCCAAATGTATGTTTGTTCGTTGACAATGTTCTCATACATTTATCATGATATTAATGCAAAAGTAAAGTCAGGGTATAAGACTAGTATGTGTGTTTTCTTACAGCGGCAAATCTTTATTGCGTATGTTTAAGGTTGAGAATTGAACTACTTAATTATGTTAGCGCTAGTTAAGCATTTTCCAAATAACGACAAATCTGACTCAGGATTTTCAGTAAGTCTTACTTTCCTTTTATGGATTAAAAATGACGTAGATTCGTTGGTATTTAAATCGGGACGTGGACACCTGGAGCATCATTACATATCTCTGCCGGCCAATATCAACATCGAGGACTACATCGTTAAAAAAATGTAAGTTATAATTATTAATACATTATTTTTTCTTTACTATAATGTAGTGTATTGATAAGATAATCTTCTATTCATTCGGATGTGAATCTCAGTGACGTTGTATCGGAGTGGTTTATGTCAAGCTGATTAGTTATTATTATAATTATAAATTCAGTGAAAACGAAACGGTTAAATATTCTATCTATTAACTCTAATTTAAACATGTGGCTCATTATAATAAGACTGTTTGTTTTTTCGTCACATTATGCTCCACTACCTAATATAATTTAGTTTTCTTGTTTTCCATTGTTGTTAGTTTTCACATTGAAGTTCTTTCATGAAATTATGTTACAGAACAGAATAAGTAAACATAATGATTGCAAAATGCAAGTTTCCCGTTATTGATTGAAATTTTAATCATATCTATTTTATTTTTCAGGTCCCATCAACTAAATGCTGAAGCGTTGTTCCCATCCGACGAAGAAGTTCAGCTGCGTGAACCTGAGAAGAGATCAAAAAAAAGGAAGCTAGCGGCCTCCCCGTCGTGCTCACCATCGGCACCGAGTACATCACGAGCGAGCCCTGCCCCTATGTGTACGCAGTCATCATCATGGGGTAAGAAGAAACCAGTTATCAAGCCAATCGCTCCGAAGAAGGCAACGGCTCATGATATCTTCGGGAGCGACAGTGAAGACGACGCTGTGGAACAGTCTTCAGCCCCCGGTAAACCTATTCCGCAGCTACTATCCTCCATTAGTAGAAGACTCGCCAATGGACATTCGCGTCAAACATCCGATTATAAACAGGGGACACACTATGTAGAGTTGAAAGTTTATAGTTGTGACGAAATAAATAAGGTGCAACCCATAAATAGATGGCGCCATGCAATTGTCTGCGTGAAAAATCGTACCGATCAAAACACAGACGCGTGGCAGCACCTAACTAACTTCATTACTGCCACCCGGAAAGAGTTTCGCAATTGCCCTCCTACCTTTATCAGTAATTATTACTGACTATTTAGACGTAGGTAATTACTGGTAAAAATATACCTTTTTAATTATTATTATCTTACTTATGATGCCGCTATTACATTATCTTGAATTAAGGCTTCCGTAAATCAGTACTGGTTAACTCTCTGAATTGTGAGAAATTTTATGGCATTTAACAAGTTATGATTTTTACTGCCCGCATCGAGAAAGGTTTGGTTACCGATGACGTTCTGGAGGCCTACCACCAGCTCTAAAGCAGTATTATTTTAATATTACTTCAGTGGGAAAAAGAGATAGAGCTATACGTCCTGTAGAGCTTCATCTCTTTCCCACACTGAAGTAATATTAAAATAATACTGCTTTATGAGTTGGTGGTAGGCCCCAGATCATTCAAAATGCTTGAAAAGATTAACCTTCTTAACCAGGAAGGACGCCTGCATTCAGGATAGTGCATTAACGATATTCCTTTATTTTGTGTATCTTACTTACGAATTACATATAGTACTTTTAGTTACCTAGGTATTGATTTAATGTTAACTCATTCATTATCTAGATCATTTATTGACTTGCATATTTACTCACATGATTATAATTTTGTATTGTGAAATATAAGTTTTATTTACAATAAATACATATAATTAATGTTTATGTTGTATCTTTGTTTACAGTTACACGCCCTTCCATTGCAAGATCTAATAATTTATTGAATTGTATGTACTGTCAAATTGAAATACCTAAAAACGAATTTCAATATCACTTGAGAACGAATTTTCATAAATCGAATTGCCTGTTAAAATCTGAATTTGAGAATGTTGATATAATTGCCACGGCGTTTAAAAAAAGAATAATTACATACCGACTTAATCCATCAGAAGAGTACCTCACACCAGAGGCATTCCTAATGGATAATCAAGAACATGTCATGAAATTAATTAGTGTTTGTATTGTAAAACATATTTGTATTAAAGTGAACTTCGAACTTTTTGCTTACTTTGTTCTACCAAAGTCAGGAGAGCAAGAGCTAAAATCATTTAATACAAAGTATGTATCAATACATCACAGTACCGATATTAATGAATTATATTTAAATGTGATACATACATTTCAAAGAAAATTATCTGAATTTAAACACTGTGAATCTGGTTGGACTTGTCTATTCATGAGTCATCTAGAGATTAATATTAACAAATACAATCCTTTGAGAGGTGGCTCGTATATAGAGTTACCGAGTGAAGTGAAACATTCAAAAAGTTGTATTAATATACAGAACAACGATGATCACTGTTTCCTGTGGAGTATTGTGGCAGCATTATTTCCACAAAAGAGTAATATTTGCAGAACGAATTCATATCCGCATTACTCCACAGTACTGAATATAGATAATATGACGTTTCCACCATCACACACTGATATTAGACATTTTGAAAAGAAAAATTCTGACTTAAGTGTTAATATTTATGGATTAGACAAAAACATTGTAACTGGTCCTTTATATGTGACTAATTCCAGAAAGCGCAATCATGTGAACTTGTTGTATTTTGAGAAAAATGGTAAAGGTCACTATTGCTTAATCAAAAGTCTTTTACGACTGGTTAAACGTCAAATCACTCGTCATAAAGGTAAAATGTATTTATGTGATTTATGTTTGCAATGTTTCACAAGTGAAGTAAAGTACAACTCACACATGTGTAACAAAATATTAACTACACTACCAGAGAAAAATACTATTCTAAAATTCAAAAATTATGAAAGGCAGCAAAAAATTAACTTCGTTATATATGCAGACTTTGAAAGTATTCTATTAAACCATAACGAATTTATAACACAGAGTACTCGTATGTACAAAGTTCACGAACCTTCTAGTTTTGGTTATTATATTTGTTGCTCACATGATCGTCATTTAAATAAATATGTTACATATAGAGGACTAGATTGTGTTGAAATATTTGTTCGAAATTTGCTAAGGGATGTAGAAGAAATTTGTCATATATTATCAAATAAACAACCAATGTTGCCCTTAACGATGGATCAAGAAAATAACTTTAATAATGCCACTTTATGTCATATATGTAAACAGTTATTATTCGATGACAAGGTGAGAGATCATGATCATGTAACATCACAATACCGAGGTGCTGCACACTCCCATTGCAATTTAATGTACCGGGTGTGCCCATTCGTACCGGTATTTTTCCATAACTTGGCAGGTTATGATTGTCATCTATTTATTAAAGAGTTAGCAAAATATGAAGGTGATTTTAAAATAATACCGAAAACTAAAGAAAAGTACATGTCTGTTACGAAAATTATTAAAAACAGTAATATTTCACACCCAGTTCAAATAAAATTTATTGATTCTTTCCAATTCCTTAATACTAGTTTGGATGTCTTATCTAAAAATTTAAGTGATAATGACTTTATTAATTTATCAAATGAATTCCATGAAACAAACTTGGAGAAATTATTGCATCAAAAAGGCATTTATCCTTATGATTATATGGATTCTTTTTCGAAATACGATCAAAAACATCTTCCTCCCAAAGAATGTTTTTACAATAGTTTAAAATGTGAACATATAACCGATGATGAATATAGACATGCACAAAAAATATGGCAAAGTTTTAGAATTAAATCTCTTGGTGAATATACAGATTTGTATTTAAAAACAGATGTGTTGTTACTTTGTGATATATTTGAAAAATTTAGGGATACTTGTTTACGGCATTATAACCTTGATCCAGCTTATTATATCTCCGCACCCAGCTTGAGCTGGGATGCGATGTTGTTGTTTACAAAGGTTCAGCTAGAATTAATTAATGATATAGAGATTTATGAGCTTGTAGAAAAAGGTATACGAGGAGGCTTAGCACAGTGTTCTCTTCGTAATGCAAAAGCCAATAATAAATATTTACCTAATTTTGATGTCTCTGAAGCATCGACTTATTTGATATATCTTGACTGCAATAATCTGTACGGTTACGCAATGACAAAAAAATTACCAATATCTGGTTTCAGATTTTTGTCACCTGAAGAAATATGTACAATTAATATAACTAGCATACCAGATGATTCAGATTATGGGTACATCTTAGAAGTTGATTTGATTTATCCAGACTACTTACATAAGGCTCATCGTGATTTACCTTTTGCAGCAGAAAAATTTACTCCTCCTGGGAGCAAAAACCCAAAATTGATTGCAAACTTATATGATAAATGTAAATATGTCATACATTACGTTCATTTAAAAGCATGTATAAAAAACGGGCTTGTTCTAAAAAAGATTCACCGTATACTAACATTTAGGCAAGAAAAGTTTTTACAGAAATATATTGACTTAAATACTCAATTACGTCAAGCTTCATCTTCGCCTTTTGAAAAAAACTTATTTAAACTACTGAACAATGCTGTATTTGGAAAAACTATTGAAAATAGACGAAAACAAGTTAACATTAAATTAGTGATGACATGGAATGATACAGACAACAAAACAAACAAAAGCCTCGGTGCCGCGAAATTAATTGCGAAACCTAACTTAAAAAATATTACCATTTTTTCAGAAAGCTTTGTTGCTGTTCATTTAAGTCCAGATAAAATATTTCTTGACAGGCCGATATATATTGGCTTTACGGTTTTGGAATATGCAAAACAGCATTTGTACAAATTTCACTATGACTATATCAAAAATAAATATAAAAATAAAGCAAGGCTTTGTTATACAGATACAGACAGTTTGCTTTATTTTATTAAGACTCCAGATATATATCAAGATATGAAAGAAGAAATACTGAAATTTGATACTAGTAATTTTGATGTTAACAATAGCTATCATATGCCTAGAGTCAACGCACAAATACCAGGCCTATTTAAGGATGAGCTTGGGGGTGATATTATTACTGAATTCACTGGGCTTAGAGCTAAGCTTTACTGCATAAACAGTTTAAACGGAGAAATTAAGAAAGCTAAGGGTGTAACCAAGTATGTAACAAAGCGATTACGCTTATGTAATTATAATAAAGCATTAATGAGTAACAAAAAATTTAAATGCAAAATGAATACTATTAAATCAATAAAACACGTATTGTTTTCCCAAGAGGTAGATAAAGTAGTTATTAATAAAAGTGACGACAAGAGACAGATACTACCAAATCAAGTAGATACATTACCATGGGGGCATTGTGACACAATATTTTGAATAAATACAATATTATAAAATGAGTATTACTTATTTGTAAGTGCATTATAATCCACTTTTCAATTTAAAATTACTTTATTTAGTTAATTACATTGAATAATTAATGGAATCATGATTACTAAGCGTTTCTGATAAGCATTATAAATACTAGAACATATTATTTTTCTGATAGATACAAACATGAAGTGGGTCAAGCAACCCGTTTCGTTAGAAGTTAAAAATATTGAGGTGAAGGAAAATAAGCTACACGCAAAGCATAGTGTTCTTCTGCCGAATAATATAAGATGTATAATATGTGGTCCTTCGAATTGCGGAAAAACTAACGTCATGATTAGTTTGTTAGTTCACAAAAACGGTTTAAAGTTTAAAAATGTTTACTTGTATTCCAAAACTAGCTTTCAACCAAAATATAGTTTTCTAAAACAGATCTTAGAAAGAGTGCCCGATGTAAAACTTTTTATATTTAACTTTGACGACGAAGTTATTCATCCTAATGATGCATTACCAAATTCTATTATCATTTTTGATGATGTGGTCTGTGAAAAGCAAATTAACATACGAAATTATTTCACGATGGGCAGACATAGAAGTATAGATTGTTTTTATTTATCTCAAACGTATTCAAAAATACCAAAGCAGTTATTACGTGACAATGTTAACTTTTTGATAATTTTCAAGCAAGATGAAATTAACATGAAACATATATATGATGAACATGTTAGTTCTGATATGGAGTGGTCTAAGTTCAGAGATATGTGTTCTAAAATCTGGATCCATCCTTATGATTTTTTAACAATTAATAAGGATTGTGAATTAAATAAAGGCAGATATAGACAGTCATTTGACAACTTTATTTATTTTGATTAATAGTTATATAAAACATGAATGAAAACAAAAAATAATCATTTGAGCATAAATACTTCTGCATACAAGTCGCATAATGGACCATAACATAACAAATCAATTAATAAACTCTGCGGACGCTATAAGGAAAAAGGTGAAACAAATGAAAGATTATGAATTTAGTACTGACACTCATCTGAAATATTTTTTTAAACCCCTTGCTGACCCTCTTAATGCTATAGCAGGTAACAAGCAAATTTCTATAATAAAAAATGAAGATACTTATGACGACCAACCTAAAAACACTAGTATCTTAGGTTCAAAAATGTTTTTGCGTGAAAAATCACATGATATGTACAAAAATGAATCACCAGAATCAGAAAAGTTTTATTCAGAAGACGAAGAAGGTAACACATTTGAATCAGAAAAAGTTAATAATGTGTCGCTGGAAAAAGAAGATATCTTTGAAATATACGATGATATGAATATACCATTTGGCATACGTAGTGAGAACGATAAGCATATGATTGGAAATACAATAGTACATTTTTCTACCACTCGCGAGAACTCTGATAAAGTGTATTTTATGCGCGTAGCTAATAAACAGTATAAATTAACACCTGGTCTAAAAGAATTATTGCTTCGCAAGAAGCCTGATTTAAGTTTGGTTGATTTAAAAGATAAATTAGTTTATAAAGAAATACTCATCACGACTAATGCTCATAAAAGAGACTTTGACCCTGCAGGTCAAGTTAAAGGTGATAAGGGTCTAAAATATTCTCAAGTGATCAAACCTTTATTTCCCGAGTCTAGTAAACGCTTACAAGAACCTACAGAAGTTAAATCTAAACAAAAACGAGGTGCTGGTCTGCCGTATCTAAAAAAATATAAAAAAAATACCGAGCTTGTTTATTGGGATGATCCTAATGAATTAGTGGACAGGCTTAAACTTTTGATCGCATCTAAAACTGCAGGTAATACTAATCTCGACAACGAAATCTTATCAATTATTGAAGAGTTAAAAGAAGCGGGTGTTATAAAATAATAAAAAGACACATCATACAAACTTAATATCAGTATAATTTTGTAATTCAGAAGTGACAGTTAAGAGAATGAGCAAAGTGAAAAGAGACATTATAAACGAAATCCATAGAAGTGCAAGAAAAAATTTTCCTCGAAGGCATGTAATATTAAAAGATATAGATGATCTCTGGCAAGCTGATTTAATGGATATGCAAAGTTTCTCAAAATTCAACAACAACAAAAAATTTATTTTGGTTATCATTGATGGATTCTCTAAATACGCTTGGGCTATTCCACTTAAACAAAAAAACAAAGAAGCTGTATCTGAAGCTTTTATTACATTATTGAGTCAAGAAAAACGCATACCTAGAAACTTGCAAACAGATCTTGGAACAGAGTTTTACAATAAAAGTTTAAAAAAAATATTAATAAACAATTCTATCAATCACTACTGTACTTATTCGACTAAAAAGGCCTCAATTGTAGAACGATTAATAAGGACGATAAAGAGTAAGCTTTTCAAGGAATTTAGTTTCAAGGGGAATTATAAATGGACTGACGGGACACTTGCAAAAACCATTACTAGATATAATAATACAATACATAGAACAATTGGTTTACCACCTGCTCAAGTAAATCATAGCAATAAAATTAAAGTACTACAGAGATATTTCAATCAAAATCGAACGAAAACAAAATATCCTAAGTTTAAAACAGGCGATTTTGTTCGAATTAGTAAACATAAAGGTTGTTTTGAAAAAGGTTACACTCCTAATTGGTCAACAGAGATATTCAAGATCAGTAAAGTTCAAAACACAAATCCTGTTACATATTTATTACAAGATGTTAAACAACAACCTATTTTAGGAGCCTTTTACGATCAAGAATTACAAAAAACCAAACATCCTGATATTTACCTTGTTGAAAAAGTTTTAAAACGAAAAGGTAGAAAAGTTTTCGTGAAATGGTTGGGGTTATCATCATGCGAAAATAGTTGGATTGACGATAGCAATGTTTCGTGAGTAGTTTATCAATATAACATCACGGTCTATGATAGTGATCTCATTCTGTTTGTATACATGAAAGGAGAAGGACTTATAAATAATTTAATTAATAATTTACCATTTGAGCTCCATTTGCCAGGATATAATTATTGTGGTCCAGGAACTAAATTACGTGAAAGATTAGCTCGAGGTGATAAAGGTGTAAACAAGTTAGACGAATATTGTAAACATCACGATATTGCATACAACAGTTCGAAAAGTTTGAAAGATCGGCACAAAGCAGATAAAATTTTATTAAAAATGGCAAAAAAACGTGCTTTGTCTTCCGATGCAAGCACCGGAGAAAAAATTGCTGCCAATTTAGTTAATAATATCATGTTAACAAAAGTAAGTTCTGGAGCTGGGCTCAAAAAAACCTTTAAAAATTTAGTAACCAATACTAAAAAATACATTAAAAAAGTAAAACCGAAGTGTAGGAAAAAACTAATAGAATTGGCCTACGCTGCTGCTAGAGAATTGAATCATGATTCATCTGCCAGGATTCCACGTATAATACCAATTCCTAAGTCTGGAGGAGTTCTACCTTTAATACCAATATTCGCTGGTTTGTCCGCTGCTGGCAGTATTGCAAGCGGAATTGCTGGAATCGTCAAAACCATAAATGAATATAGAGTTGCAAAAAAGCGGTTAGAAGAAATGAAAAGACATAGTAATAATGTGGAAGGTGTATGTATTGGAAACGGACTGCGGCTAAACCGTTACAAGAATGGACTTGGAATATATACAAACTTAAAGGGAAAAAACTAAATCATAGGCTACCTAATCGTGCTCTTACTAATATAGACATCATGCGTTTTACCAAAAACGTTCCATATTTTCGCGGAGTGTTTATGAGAGATACCTTACCGAAGTCTCCGTTTTTAAAAGAGTGCGGAATCATAAATTTAGATAATTCTAAAAATTCTGGTACACATTGGGTAGCCTATGTAATTTTAAATGAATATGTTGAGTACTTTGACAGTTACGGCAACTTGAAACCTCCAATAGAATTTGTTTGCTATGTAGGTTCTAACAATATTAATTATAATTACAATAATTTGCAAAATAATAACTTATTCAATTGCGGACATTTATGCATTAAATTTCTTAAAGAGTTTTGGAAAAAGCAAAGTTTTAACAAATCATCACTTAAAAGGTTTAAATGATACGTGTCGTCTACATAAGACAACACTTTGACTTTATCTGTCACAAGAGATGAATGTCAATTAAATTGAGAAATTTTATTAAAAAAAAATGATAGTTTATAATATAAAATCAACTGCCAAGCTTAATGGTTTTACTCGTTCTCGTATCTTCAAAAGACGAAGACATATTATACGAACTATAAAAAAAATTACTAAAGAAAATAAAGTGTTTCTTCGAGCTTTAGGATTTAAATTATGAGTATTCTTCAAGTGAATGATTTACCACAATTCGACAACTCTGTAGTGAGTTATGAAATTCATACATATAATCCATATAGCAACAGTTTTAATGAAAATGATGAAATACGTATACCCATAAATCAACAAGATTTGTACGTATTACCTTCAGCTAGCTACATTTACATTGAAGGTCGAGCCACTACGGTTTCGAAAGATGGAGCAGGAAAACTAACACGAAAGGTTGTTAATTTTACCAACAATCATATATCATTTCTATTTCAAGACATTCGATATGAAATTAACGGTGTAGAGATGGACCGAATAAAAAATGCAGGTATTTCTACAACTCTAAAATCTTATGTGTCAATGAACCAGGGGGAAAGTAAAGCTGCTGCTATTTGGGGTTGGAATTTGAGCGGAATGAAAGATAATGATGGTATTTTTAGTGCCCTTATACCTTTAAATAAAGTTTTAGGATTTGCGGAAGATTATAATAAAATTATCATTAACTGTAAACATGAACTTATACTTAAAAGAAGCAGTTCAAATCTTAATAGTGTTATACTTGATAATAATGACTTCATTGAAGTAAGTATAGAGAGACTGCAATGGCGTATGCCTCATATAAAAGTTTCAGATCGGGAAAGATTAACTTTACTTAAACATTTAGAAAAGGATCGTCCTATTCAAATAGCTTTCAGAAATTGGGACTTGTACGAATACCCTTTATTACCTAGAACTACAAAGCATTCCTGGGTTGTTAAAACTGCTTCACAACTCGAAAAACCAAGGTATGTGATCTTTGGTTTGCAGACAAATAGAAAAAATATGAAAAGTAAAGACTGCTCAATATTTGACCACTGTAAATTAACTAACGTTACTCTTTTTTTAAATTCTCAATATTATCCATACGAATCGGTGAATGCGAAATTTTCTGAAGATAAGTATTATATATTATATGAAATGTTCACCAAATTTCGTCAGTCTTATTATAACACCCGGTCTGAACCATTGCTTGGTTTGGACGAATTTAAAGAAAAGGCTCCTTTATTTGTAATTGATTGCTCAAGACAGAACGAAGCCTTGAAAACTGGGGCTGTAGATGTGAGACTAGAAATAGAAAGTTCTGTAGATATACCAGAAAATACATCTGCCTATTGTCTAATTATCAACGATCGTCTATTCGAATATAAACCCTTAAGTGGTATTGTAAAGAAATTATTATGAACGCTATAGTCGATGTGCAAGGGTTTAAGACGGAAAGTAACGAGTTCATCGTGAAAGAAATAGCAGTAGCATGCGGAAATCAAATTATGGTATTATTAATCAAACCACCATACCCATTTTACAAGCTCACAAAAAAAGAAAGATTGCAAGTATATTGGATACAAAGAAACAGAAAAATTTTCTGGAGAGAGGGTTTTATACCATACTTAAACTTAGAGCAATATATTGTACCTTATCTGAAAGATAAAATCATTTATGTTAAAGGATGTGAAAAAGTGTCGTGGCTAAGAAACATTGTAAAACATGATAAAATATATAATTTAGAAGATAAGAACTGTCCTAGTTTAGAGAAATTGTTTGATGATTATAGAATGTCTAGTAATATATTTAGCTGTGTGTATCATTCGAATGTATGTGCTTTAAAAAATGTTACTTGTTTAAAAAGGTGGACTGATAATAAAAGTATTTTTAACAGTAATTTAGAAGATAAGGGCTGCCTTGAAAAAATATAAGTTAGAAAGTAATTTGTATAGCTATTTATATCATAACGATATAATCAGAATAAAGGTTTTTGAGTAAAAGGTTTCTTGTTTTATTTCATAACAAATACATTAGAAACAGAATACCACAGCGAACTGTGCTGTAATATTCTAAAGATATCAAAAAAAAGGTCAATAGGTAAGTTCTGCCCCCATAGGTATGACTCGCAGCATATCTTGATAAATTGACAACACCAGATACAAGACTTCATTCTGCTTTCATACATACCCGTATAAAGACTCATAAAATGATTCAAAATTATTCCACCCCACGTTATGAATTATATAATGAATATAAAATTCGATTATGTTCATTCAGACATTATTGGGCTACAGTAGATTCAAAACGAAGATTGGTGATGGAAATGGCCGATGCAGGTTTTTTTTACTGTGGAAGTGGTTTAAACGATAAAGTTATGTGTTTTTCGTGTGGAGGTGGTGGTATCAAAGATTGGGAGTATTACGATGAACCTTGGATGCAACATGCTACATTTTTTCCTGATTGCTTTTATTTAAATGCTGTAAAAGGAACAGATTATGTTGACAAATCAAAACGTCTATTTCATAAACTAACAAAAGTGAAGGAGGATATATTGATTGTCTGCTGAATAAGCTACTCAATGCTATTTATTAGCAATGGAGCAACAAGTAACTATAAATTACTTACAGTCATTTTATGAGATACGATTCCTAGAATTGTAGTTAAAAGGTTGAATCATAAACTGAATTTAACAATTTAAAATAAATTAAATACATTATATTGACTACAATGCAAGATTCAGTGAAGTATACTTCTGAAGGTATTTGTAAAATAATTATTCAGAATACAAAATATTGTTTGAATAGATGAACATTGTTAATTGGGGGCTTCTAGATCAGATCGCAAAGATCTGATCTAGAAACCCCAATTAACAACTACTCACATGGAGTCCAACTGAACGGTATCCCTTCAACCAGCGCATGCGTCGCCACATAACACTAACTGAAGTGACCTCGTCCACAAAGTTACGGAATCCCTCATCACGAGCACCTCTAGTTAATTTTTGAGCTTCTTGAGTTTTGTCTTGTAATTGTAAGTTATCTGGAGTTGGGTTTTTTCTAAAGTACGTTAAAGCCAATCGTTTTTCCGCCACCGCTTTAGATAATATTGGAAACCAATAAGGTTTCGGTTTAAATTGACTGTTGGGATTTTGGTTAAATTTAAAATAAGGAATATTTGCATCAGCAGCCCTGTTGATGATATCTAAAAATGAATTATACGCTTTTTGGGGGCTAACAGGCAAAGTACACTCAGCTAGTCTTTCTTGAATATAGTTACGATACTTTACCCAGTCGGCCTTTTTGAAGTTTCGTTTTTTAACGATGCGTGGTACACAGTTATCCAACGTCTTCAGTTTGATTATCATGTGGTCACTGCCTAAGGACTCATTAGTTACGTTCCAATGAAACATTAATGATATGTCTGAAGAAACTATAGATAGATCAAGGGCAGACTTTTGTAAAATTCCACTAACTAGCTTTACACGAGTCGGCTTCCCATCATTCAAAGTAACGAAATTATGGTCAATTAAGGAATCAAAAATTTGAGTACCTCTTTGATCTGTTTTCGTGGATCAACTTGAGTGATGACCATTAAAATCTCCTAAAATAACAGTTTTAGAGTTAGCTATAGCAAACAATGAGTCCCACTCATTTTGTGTAGTACGGACGTTAGGTGGGCAATAAATTGAAATAACATTTTGAATGAAAGTACAATTAATAATCCTGTCATGGACCATCTCAACACGCCAATTTGAAATAGTAACATGACATTGTTGAGCTTTGATGGATTTATGAGTTAGAATTGCGACTCCTCCATATGAGTCAGGTCTGTCGCAGCGAAATACGTTATAATCTTTTACACTTAAATAACAGTCAGAATTCAACGAAGTTTCGCATACCGCCGCAATATAGCCGATAGCTGTAAACCCTTTTTTATAAAACATAAAATACTCACCTTACCATCTATCTATATACTAGAAACGTGCAAATTTGTTAGGAAATACATGAACTTTTTCATAACACGCGGCGATAAACATAAAGACTGATCTGTCAGATGTAAAAATATGTTAATGTTACCCTCTTCGCGCATGAAACTACATTCCAAAAGCCCCTACGTAATGTCCATAAAAATATTTAATAAACTACCAGATGCAATAACAGATGAAACCAGCGATATGGTATTTATTAATAGGATCAAGCAAATATGAATTAAAAAAGTATACTACACAATAAACGAATACATACATGACAAAAAAATTGATTTAATACAAACAGACACCATACATAGTTAGTCGTTTAAATACATTAATATATACATAGATAAATATTATGATAATTATTATGTTTTAACTTGTTTTTTTTAAATTTTATTTTAATTTGAATTTTATTTTAATATTTTTTTAATTTAAATTGTATTTGTATTTTAAGAATTAATTTTATACCTTTTGCTGTGCCCTAAAGGGTCCGTAATTGTACCTTAGCTTTAAGCCATTAATTGTAACACCTATGCCTACATTATGGAATGCAAATAAATATGAATATGAATATATGAACTTTTTCTAAAAATAGAATTTGTTCCAAATCTAGTTTTTTTGGTAACACGCTTTGTGAGTTCCATTGCAAAATGTTTATTTTAACAGTCTTCATTACGGAAATATTTTTTAAAAGAGGAGAAATCTTTAGGTATTATCTTATTTAGGAAACAGGATATTGCCCACTCCACGCTAATTTGAACAACAGATATAATTTTGACCTTGAAATTATAATTTCTCACAATTAAAATATATTTAATTTTATGTATCAGCTATCCAAATGAACTATCGTCTTCCAAATCCTCATTTTTACTAGTGTCCTCTTCCCCAGTTATGTCTCCCCTGCACGTATCCTCCTGAAAGTCCATATAACAATCCTGGGTATGGGAAGCTTCAGATTGGGGCGCTTTCTTTTTATGTGTTTTCTTCTTACTTTTCTTTATTGTTTCTTCTTCTTTCTCCGTCTGTGTTTTATCCATTTGTGGTACATTTTTGTTTTATTGTCCATTTGTGGTATCTCTTTGGGTGAACACTGTTTCTTTACTTGGTACCGGGCATGTTGTTTTTTGTGCGAATGTACCTTTCGACTGTAATAAGGGTGACATAGGTGTACTTGAGGATGAGGTAGGTGCTTGCGTAACTGGGACTGTCTCATAGGAAGGTGTGTCTGCCTATTGCCGTCTGTCTCGTAGGAGGGTACAGGTACATAAGGAGGTACATACATATCCAATGCTTTTCTATATGAAACATTAAAATCACTCATAATACTACGTATTTTCTTTTCTTTAATGTACATTGGGCAAGTTTTATCCAATGCCATGTGATTCTTTGTGCAATTCACACACCTAAAAGAAGTCGTTTCGCAGTTATCGTGTTTACTTCCACATTTCGGGCATACACTTTTCGTTGCCGGACACATTTTAGCAGAGTGACCGTACCTCCAGCATCTGGAGCATTGCGTAACAGGAGAAACGTAAGGTTCTACCAGTACTCTCATTTCATAAATGAGTACATAAGAGGGCAGCGATGGTCCTTCAAATCCTATTCTCCATGTCTCACTTTCAGTCCAACTGTCTGCTTCTCTATCTCTTCGTTGCAGGCGTCACACATTCACGACATTGTATGTACTTGTTAGACATGAACGTAGCTCATCCTCAGAAATGTCTAAGTCGATATTTTTAATGACTCCATATGATAAACCAACTTCAAAAGGCCGCTGGAACCTCCACCCTAATCCTTTAAAATGTTCGGAGCTCACTAACTTCTCAGCGCTGTCTGCATTATTAAGTTCAACAGTGATTTTGTACGGATTTATGTGTTTTACTTTTGTTATATTCATTATTCTTTGTTCCTTAAATAATTTAGCAAGTGCAAATTGTTTAGGAAATGTATATTTGCTAGTGACACGTAATTCTGTTATCCCTCTTACCTGTCTCATCCTGGTTTTACTTTTCCTAACTTCGCTCCATTCATCAGCTTGTCTTCCTCTTTTCGTAGGTCGCATTTTATCTTTCGATGTCTCATTACCCTCAATCTCAAATAATTGTGTTATGTCTTCTAAATGTGTATTTTCTTCGTCCTCCATAGTAATTGTATTGATTAATTCTTCATTATGATTCTCGCCACGCATAAAATGTAGATTCGCGCGATCGATAACCGGTTCGGCCGAACGGCCGACCGTTTAGTGCACAATAGATTGCGAAGTAATTAGCAAATTACTGCAAAAAACACGTCTAAGTAACACCGTACGCGCTTCGACACTAAAAAAAATAATATTATTATTGCAAACAAAAATAACAATATTTGCGAAAACAGCACTGTGATTTACGAGATTAGAACCTTAGCCATCTTGAATATAAGACCAACCCTTAACGCCTTCTGCTATCTGCACATATAATTTACTTTCGAATTTTAGCAATGTCATAAACTGGCCAAGGTCACGTGTATGTGTTTCATATAGTGCGGCGCTCGCGAACCGCGACGATACAACACTGTCTAGTGCAAAACTGCGTTCTCTGTGGTGTGTGTGCGATACACACACCACAGACGTCTGACTGCTTTCACATACACATGTACGGATTATACCGCGTGTTTACAGCAATACGACTCTTAGCGTGCCTATACACTTTTGGACGCTTACTGTACCTATTGCTTCATTCAATGTTCACAATAACATTCATACCTACCTAACGTGTTTAATACTTGTTCAACATTAACTTACTCTAAAAGTGATTGCACCGGTTTTAGGTTCACAATGCACCGAATTGAACACGTATGCTTTTTACTATGCTTTCCCGTACTTGTGGCAAAGTACGCCATAGATACTACTACTATCGCTGAAAACCAGCGCTGGGGCTCTGTCTCGCATGGGGTCACAGCTTTATGCTGAGCGATGGCCGTTTTGCGTGGATGTGACGCATATTTTCCCCCAATTTGTTATTTACGTGTTTTCTATCTTTCTTTGCGTCATGTTTACCGCAAATAAACGAATTTTCTTTCTTTTCTTTTCTTCTTACTAGTCATTTGTATCGTAGAGTATCTAGTTATTACATACAGCCCTTTCCAATTATTTTACATAACATCACGACTGTAAGTAATCCCCGGAGGTTTAGGCAAAGGTATACTTGTAGCAACACCCACAATTCACGAGTTATGTTAAGTCCCATGTAATAGGGGGCGAGCTTATTGCCGTCAACCGATGGCAAAACCCAATAACACTGCCTGACTTAGGGTTCCTTACTTGAAATCGAATGATGTAAGATCGAATAATACTTGCTCGAAAACGTTAACTCGGTAGTAGGCAGTGTTGCCAACCCCTATCAAAATTTTCCTCCAAGTTTTTTTTAAATCCCCCTAAAAACCCCAAATGTAAATTTAAAAAATAATATTTAGTGCGCAACTGCCCAAATCGTTCGTAACTCATAAAATAAAACGCATACTTGTTTGTATTTTTTTTAAATATAAGAGTAAGTACCTTAATACCTACGCGGCCACCAATCATCTCAATGTATTGTAAGAAATACTGGAGATACAGGCAGAACCTGGTGTGGTGCTACGCTATGACGTCATCTGCTACGTCATGATGTCAGTGCTACGCCGTAGTCATCCCAGAGCTACGCGAGGGGAAGATGCGGGGAAGGACGGCAGTCCTAATTGAGCTATCACTGTGAATGCACGTGTACCGATTGTTGATTAGTTAAACAATATAAGTGATTAGAAACCTCATGAGTTGTCTCATTTCTCGACTCTAACAGTTCAGAAGTGGGATATGGCGAATCTTCGCCATCCTAAAGATAGGATAACCCATCCCACAAGAAAATGGAAAGACAATCCCGAGAGCGACATCGTGGTGCGCGCCGATCGCGTACCGCATCCAGGCAGCGGTATCGTGACGTGCGGCAAGTAAAACGAAGAAGAATTGACTCGGAATCGAGACTTGAAAAATTGGAACGGATGGTTCAAAGACTAATTCAATCAAAGCAACCTGACCGCGAAGTTTCCGTCAGTGAAAGAAGTGATACGTGTGGTGGTAGAACGCCGTCGCCGCTGCCGAGGGGCAGCCGATCACGTGGCGATCCACCATCTTTACAACGTTCGCCGGGTACCCCGGAGTGAGCGCCGCCAGCTTCGCAGCGCACGTCCGATGCTGCGGGCGCCGTGGCAACGCGAGCAGCGCGTGATGCACCGGGTACACAGGCACGGGCGTCGTCAGCTGCGCAGCGCGCGCCTGATGCTGCGGGCGCCTGATGCTGCGGGCGCTGTGCCAACAAGAGAGGTGCAGAGCGCACCGGAGGTCGTGGATGCTACCGCGCCTGGACCGAGCACGGTCGGGCCCATGGTTTGGTCGCCAAAACAAGGTTATGTAAACAAATTATTATCAGGGTCGGAAAGTATACCCAGTTTTTCGGGTAACATTGAGAAAGATAATATGTCCGCACAAGTTTGGATAAAACGTTTAGAATCTTTGGCTAAGATATTTTGTTGGGATGAACGCTTTTTGATTCATCAAATGACATCTAAACTTTCTGGGAACGCGCGGTTATGGTTCGATTCACTACAAGAAATAGACTTCAGCTGGCTAGAACGGAAGACTGAACTTGTTAACAGTTTCCCCGAAGGTCGCGGTATAGCCTCAAAATTGCATGACTTTGTTACTGTTCAACGTGCAAATAATGAAAGTGTTTTGGACTTTTATTATAAAAAGCTTTCTCTCGGAAAACAATGCGATCAGCCAGATCACGTTGTCGCGGACGTATTTATTTTTACGCTGAACAATTCATTGTTAAGGGCAGGGGCCCGAGGGGCTGTGTGTCGTGACACTAGAAGCTTGTTACAATATTTAACTGACGCCGCAGGCGACACGAATGTTGTTTATCAGAATAAAGTTACCGACGTACCAAATGTAAACAAAGCTCGAGTTGCCCGAACAACTAAACAGCGGGATGACGTAACTTGTTATAAGTGTGGTGTGAAGGGCCATTTTGCATCTCGGTGTACTAAAACCGATACACCACGCTGTGAACGTTGTTTAAAATTTGGACACGTAATGAGTGACTGTAAAGAGAATAAACAGTGCTCTAATTGTAACCAGTGGGGCCACGATGGGGAGCATTGTTACCGCGCAAAGAAAGAGTTGACTAGCAAACCTTCTAAAGTATTATTTAGAATATCGGATATTGATGTGAATGACAGAAAGTATCACAAAAATGCTATTATTAATAATGTTTCACTGACGGCTTATATTGTGTTAGCAACATGAGCCGTGCCGGCAGCCTCATGACGTCATGCAGGGAAGAACAGGCCGCAGTGTGCGCCTGCGACCCGACAGTTGACCCCCCTCTCTATGAGTGACGGACGTGTGATATGCGATTTGTAGCATTTGTGAATATATGTGCTGATATAAGTATAAAAACTATTTTATTGATAACACAGCGGTGGGATATTACCCATAAACTGTTTCCGAAGTCAAGTTAAGTGAAAGTGACACTCGGTGAACTTAAAGTGAGAGTGATAGATACTTGGTGAAAATGTCACGATCATCCCGTAGCCGCGGAAGGTCCGAGTCGGAGTCGAGTTACACTCCTCCAAGAAAAGTACGACGCAAGAGATCCAGAACACCGGAACTAGGCTCTATTCCGGGTTTCGATCCCAGCAAGGAGGGAAGGTACGTGAAAGAGTGGATCCAACAGGTCGAAGACATCGCGATTGCTTGCGATTGGAGTGAACGAAGAAAATTATTTCGCGCAACCCAGGGTCTGGAGGGTGAAGGTAGGGCATGGTACAATCTTTGGCTGCCTAAAAAGCGATCTTGGAAGCAATTCCAAAAAGATCTACTTCTATCATACCCCAGAGAAGCTAATCTCTTTAGCGCCATGGAGGATGTTGTAAATTTTAAAAGCAACCAGGCGAAATCTTTAGTCCTTTATGCAGGGCGAATGTCTGCCAAGATCAAACGGCTTGGCGTAAAGTTGACTGAACGTCAGCAAATGGATTTAATGCTTGGTGGTATAGTCGATAACAATATAAGTATTGTACTGGAATGTTGTGAAACAATGCAAGACATGGTAACACAAATGTCAAGAAGGTCAATGGGCGAAACACGTATTCGTGCCCGCTTTGATAACGCTTTACCATCTACCAAGAGTTGGAATAATCAGAACAAATCTCATTCGTCGCGTCACTCCGAGAAAACAATGGGTACTTGTTTCAAGTGCGGGAACCCAGGCCATCGACGATTTGAATGTAAATCAAAAGTAAGCAATACGGATGACGTCATTAAAACTAGAGACGATAAGGCCGGGGCCCCTAGCTCTAATAACATGAACAAAGGGTCGGTTCAATGTAAACATTGTCACCGCTATGGGCACACAATTGAAAACTGTTTCAAGAAATTGAAACCCGTCAACTAATGCTCCGATAAATTAATACGTATGCCCACTACGTGTAACATAAACGATAATCCCATTTGAGCCATTATTGACACTGGAAGTTCAGCGACTCTAATAAGACAGAACGTTGCACAAAAGCTTGGTCTACACTAAAATCCAACTACAGCTTTGATGAGGGGAATTAAAGGAAGTATTGTGGTGGCTGTTGGGCAGACATCGTGCGGACTGAGTATGATGTTGGTGTTGATATCACCCCTTTGATCATGAACTACCACGATCTTCCAGTGGACTTGTTGGTAGGCCGGGATATATTGGAACATCCAGGCATCCAAATAGTCGCTAATGGAGAAGGTGTCTACATCCGATACGAAAAACTTGGCAACGTCGATTGTACCTATGCAGCGGTACAACTGTGTGGTTTAGAGTCTGAGAACCAATACTTCATTCATGAGACATTCACTAGTACGCACTGTTTCTGCGTGGTAGATGGGCAACCATTAAATTGGACGCATGGGGCATCCATTAAATTGGAATGGGCATCCATTAAATTGGACGCATTGGGTATCCATTCAATTGGACACATTGGGCATCCATTAAATTGGACGCATAGGCATCCATTAAATTGGACGCATTTGACATCCATTAAATTGGACGTAACAAAACGGTGAAGGAAAACATCGTGAGGAAACCAGTTGTAACATTCCATTAAATTGGATGTATTTATTCGGTGTACCGTAAGTGTAAGGCATTCTGCAATGAAAATGGGATTCAGTTAGTGATAAATTCACTAAATTTGCCCAGAGCTTTGCATTGAACGCTATAATCAGGGATGAACCAGAAGAGAACTGTTGTGAAACCCTGGCTGCCACACAGCAGGCGTTGAATAATTCAGTGAATAAAGTCACTGGCAGAACTCCAAAGGAGTTGCTGTTTGGTTACAACTTACAAGCCGACAGCGCTGTGTGACTAACTTTTGGTAAATAATCTCACGCAGGCGGGTGAGAGGCTGGACTTGAGAGTCACAAGAGCAAAAACTCATGAGCTTTTGGATGAAGATCAAAAGCGGCAGATGCGGCGGTTTAATGTCAAACGCTATGTGAAATCCCTATACAAAATTGGGGATATGGTGTTGATTCGCATAAGTAAAGGGAATCCGGGATACAAGAAGTTAAAAGGCAGACTTCGTAGTATCCCATATAAGGTTGTGAAGGTCATTAAGAATGATCGGTTTGAGGTGTTGGGCACGAGACCCAATGGCAGCACTCACAGAGTGACGGTCACTTTTGAAAATATGCGAAGTTGGCCGGCAGAACAGATATCTGACTAAAGTCAGGCAGAAGGCAGATGGTGAGAGGATTATAACCCCCTCTCCTTTATTTATGTATTTTATTTCAGTAAAAGCTTCGAGGACAAAGCAGTCGTCAGTATGGCCGTGTTAGCAACATGAGCCGTGCCGGCAGCCTCATGCCGTCAAGCAGGGAAGAACAGGCCGCAGTGTGCGCCTGCGACCCGACAGTTGACCCCCCTCTCTATGAGTGACGGACGTGTGATATGCGATTTGTAGCATTTGTGAATATATGTGCTGATATAAGTATAAAAACTATTTTATTGATAACAATTGACTTTGGTAGTGCATGCAATACCATTACGAAGAGCGCAGCAACGCGAACGGGGCTTCAGTTTAGTCAGGGAACTTCCCGTCGAATTGGGGCATATGGGGGTAGCCTTGTTACTCCAGTAGGCGAATTGTCAGCACACATAGCTTTTGACGAAGCTTCAACCACCGTACCGATGCTAGTAGTTGGAGATGAATTACAGAACACAGATTTGATTATAGGCCGGCCGTTTACCGAACTTCCTAATATTTTTGTAACGAAAACTTCGGATGAATTAATCATTGGAAATACTGAAAATACGTTCAGGCATCTGCCTAATAATATTTCGTTTGTCGACAAGGTATTGAAGTTATCGGTTGTCCGCGATACGACTCTGCATCATGGTCTTAATAAAGTTTTAGTCAGCATACCACAGGAAGATAATGACTTCGCATCGAATACAGTATTTTTGTAAAATATTCTCAGCGTAAAGAACCCGGGCGAGAGATGGAGGTACTTGGGTGTCCGGTGCCGCTGCAAGATAACACTGGCGAAATTAATGTTGTTAGGCATAGCCACTCACCATTGACCATTTATCCGAACAAATGTATAGCGAGAGCGCAGTTGGTCACTACTGGACTGAATACAGATTTAACGGGAGGGGACAAAAATCGTCTAGAACTATTATTACAACAGTATGATCATTGTTTTACAGATCAAGAGGGTAAAATTGGTGCTTCGTCTATCGAAATGACACTTGAGCTTACTAGTTCCACTCCATTTTATTATCGACCATATAGAATGTCCCCCCAAGAACAACGTAAGGTAAAGCAAATCGTCAACGATTTACTAGAACAGGATATTATAGAACCCAGTTACTCCGCTTACGCCAGTCGCATTATTCTGGTATCCAAAAAAAACGGCGACACTAGGATGTGCGTCGATTATAGACACTTGAATAGCCTGACACGTAAGGATAGATATCCTCTTCCTTTGATACAAGATCAGATTGATCAGTTGAGAGGCCAAAGGTATTTCAGCACAGTCGACCTATGCTCTAGTTATCATCAAGTGTGAGTCCACCCAGACAGCCGAAAGTATACAGCATTCGTTACCCCTTTTGGCCAGTACCAATACAAACGTATGCCATTTGGTTTGGCTAGTGCCCCATCGGTTTTTCAGCGGGCAATTAACCAGATGCTAGGCGATTTGAGATTTAAATTCGCGGGGGCATATTTAGATGACATTATTTGCTATTCGGACACGGTTTCAGAAAGACTCGGTTTATGGCCGGTTCGGTTAAGACCAGTTAGATCGGTCTGGTAAAATCAGTTGGATTTGAAGTAAAATCAAAGAGTTCATACCAAAATATTGGTATGATTGCGTAAGCTGAATCAGAAAGACTCGGTTTATAACCAGTTCGGTTAAGACCAGTTCGGTAAAGACCAGTTTGGTTAAGACCAGTTCGGTTAAGGCCAGTTCGGTTAAGACCAGTTCGGTTAAGACCAGTTCGGTTAAGACCAGTTCGGTTAAGATCAGTTCGGTAAAAACCAGTTCGGTTAAGACCAGTTCGGTTAAGACCAGTTCGGTTAAGACCAATTCGGTTAAGACCAGTTCGGTTAAGACCAGTTCGGTTAAGACCAGTTCGGTTAAGGCCAGTTCGGTTAAGACCAGTTCGGTTAAGACCAGTTCGGTTAAGACCAGTTCGGTTAAGACCAGTTCAGTTAAGACCAGTTCGGTTAAGATCAGTCAGGTCGGTCTAGTAAAATCAGTTGAATTTGAGTTAAATCAAAGAGTTCATACCAAAATGTTGGTGTGATTGTGTAAACTGAATCAGATAGACTCAGTTTATAACCAGTTCGGTTAAGACCAGTTAGGTCGGTCTAGTAAAATCAGTTTGATTTGAGTTAAATCAAAGAGTCCATATCAAAATGTTGGTGTGATTGTGTTAGCTGAAGTCAGATAGAAAGAGTTAAAAAAAAAAATTACAAACGATAATACGTGGCCGTATTACTTCTCAGGATGGCCGAGTGTAAGAAATACTGGAGATACAGGCAGAACCTGGTGTGGTGCTACGCTATGACGTCATCTGCTACGTCATGACGTCAGTGCTACGCCGTAGTCATCCCAGAGCTACGCGAGGGGAAGATGCGGGGAAGGACGGCAGTCCTAATTGAGCTATCACTGTGAATGCACGTGTACCGATTGTTGATTAGTCAAACAATATAAGTGATTAGAAACCTCATGAGTTGTCTCATTTCTGGACTCTAACAGTATGTTTATATTTATGGTAAACACTATAGTGACATTTGATTTTAACTAAACATTGCATTCTTAGTAACAAACAACAGTACTAGATGTCGCTAAGCCGCTATTTCAAAAATAAATATGATTAAAAAATAAATAACATTGAGTAATAGTAGAGCCTATATTTTCAATAAAATAAATAAACTTGATGAGTAGTTAAAAAATCCCTAAAAATACCCCTAACAATATGCCTCCCCTAAAAAAATCCCATCTTACTTTTTATCCCCTAAATCTGGAGGGAAAACCCCTAAATTGGGAACCGTGATAGTACTCGTAGGTACTTGAAATCGATAAATAATTATGAGCGCGACAGTTCACTACCTCTATGTATCAAAATTTCGAAACATCGGTAGCGCGAAGGCCCATTATCTTGAAACATTATTTCTCGAACGACCATCTAACTAATCGATTTACAGAATAGTTTTAACGATTTTTAAGATTTTATATGTGTAGAAATGTAAATTCATATTGATATTCATTTGATCAATCGTGGTAAACAGACGTGTCGAACAATTAATTAAAATAAACAAATAATCACTTGCGAAGTCGTGACCTAGTTTTTAGTGCAACAGTCGGTAATTACGCAATCTGTGTCGGAAATTAGGTTTGTGTAAAGTGTGTGTTTGTTTCATGATGATCATTATCATTAACAAGTAAATATCCTGTTTAACAATGGAGGAGAGTTCCTTCAGCAAGGGACGTGGGTGTGCCCACTCCCCGCCGGGTACACCTGTACCCGCAGCCGTACCCGCTGCTCACCCTCAAGTGCCGAGTCAAAGGAACAATGACCTCGATGCTATACCGACGACAGAAGTTCAAAACTGGATGAGTAATATTGAACAGAGCCTGAAGGAGGTGTGCGCTATTGCAGCAGAAGGCAAGCTGAACATGGACCAAAAATTACGCATCAATGCCGGAAGGTTGGCCATGGGACATCGCAAATGGCCGTCCAGTACCAGTCCATTAAAGCAAAAGCCGTCCAATTCCATCATGCCATTATAAATCTAGAAAACAAACTTGACCTTTCGCAGCAGCTACAGGAGCTTAAGTCGAGTATCGGAGATTCATTAAAACCTGCCCCAGGACCTTCCTTTTCTGATATGATAAAGAAAGGTACCAACAACTACATCCAGCCAATTAACATAAGTTCAGTGGCTATCTATCCGAACGACAAATTGAAGACCAGTGATGAGACAAAATCTCTGGTGCAAAAAATTATTTGCCCAGAAAAAATGCAACTTCACGTAAGGGGCCTGCGCAAGACTAAAAACGGCGGAGTGATTATCAGCACCGAGACGAAGGACGACATTGAAAAGCTGAGACAATCGGTGCAGCTCACAAGGTCGGGTCTAACCGTCGACGAGCCTCATAAAAGAAAGCCCAGAGTAGTCATCATAAGAGTGCCGATATCCATGACAGAAAATGAAGTCTTCACATGTTTGTACCATCAAAACTTGGCCGAAAAACTTCAGGATTGCAGTCTTGAGTCATTTATGACCTCTATAAAGCTAAGCCATAAGTCAGGTAAGAAGGACGCTGAGACCTGCAATTATATTGTGGAAGTATCTCCGATCATTCGAAAAGCCCTGATGTCAAAAGAACGTGTTTTTGTAAATTGGTCATCGTGCCCTGTCAGAGACTTCACTTTAGTCACACGCTGCTATAAGTGTCAGCAGTATGGACACGCTGCCAAGTCATGTCGACAGACATCTAACACCTGCGGCCACTGTGGTGATCAAGGTCACTCGATCAAAGATTGTCCAAAGAAGGCAAATGAACCAAAATGCGCCACTTGCTCGCATTTCAAAAAGCCAGACAAACACATAACAGGTGCTACTGACTGCCCGGCTAAAATAATGGCTGAAAAAAGATACCTTAATTCTATTGATTATGGAGGCGCCTAAGAGCGCCGTTTATAAGTTATTTTTAGACCTTTTACTTATTTTCGTTTTTTATTCTTGTGTTTAATATGATTAACACGCTAATTAATGACTTAGATAATTTCTCTGTATCCGAGTCAAAAGTTTGTGAAGCGGAACATTGCAAACAATATCTTTCCGGCTATAAAACTCCGTTAACCATACTAACACAAAATATTCGTAGCATATTTAAGAATTTTGATAGTTTTTGCACTTTTCAACAACGGATAAACATAAATTGTGACATAATTGTTTTGACCGAATGTTGGCTTGCCAAGCAATATAACATACCACTAATCACGGGATATAATATGTACAAAAGTAGTGTAAATTATAATCAAAATGATGGGGTGATAGTTTATGTCAGAAATCATCTGAATGTCTCCGTTGAGGAACCTAATATGGTCGACTGTAACAGTTTGTTAGTTAAAATTGGATCAGAATTTGCAATATTAGCTATATATCGACCTCCCTCTTTTAAAAATATTAGCAATTTTACTAACTCTCTGAATGACACCTGGCAAAACCTGTCATCCTTCAAAAACACGATTTTAATTGGTGATATTAATATTAATATTCTTCCAGGAAGTGCTGATGCATCTGCTCAGGACTACCTCAACCTATGCGCCTTTCATGGCTTGCTCCCTGCACACAATTTTCCTACACATCAAAGTGGCTCCTGTTTGGACCATATCATGCTTAAATCAAATTTCCCTTCACTTGCACTTGTTGTTAACTCAACAATAACCGATCACAATGCTGCCCTATTAATCATAAACTGTAAATTACCTAAACAAAACACTCGCACAGTTTCTAAATTAAACATAAATAAACTTGAAAAAGATTTACGCGTCATCAACTTTGATCCAGTTTACAATTCTCCTGATCCGCAGTTTTGTATGTTGTTTGTAATAGAAAATATACGACATGCAATTCAGAAAAATACAAACATATCAATATTGAGCCGTAAAAATTGTAACATAAAACCCTGGATCACGACAGGTCTTATTCGTTGTATGAAACATAGAGACAAACTGCACATGAAGGCTAAATCTCATCCAGATAATGCAATACTGCAACTGACGTACAAAAGGTATCGTAATTTCTGTAATGATCTCTTCAAAAAGATTAAAAGTAACTTCGATAAAGCTGCACTGGAAAAGGCTGGAACAAATAGTAAACAGATCTGGAAATATATTAAAAATGTAACATATACCTCGAAACAAAAAGAGTCATCTTCAGGTTTATTAAAAGCGCACTCGACACCGCTGACATCTGCTAACTTAGCAAATTTTTTTTTTGTTAACGTCGGAAAGAATCTGGCAGAAAGAAATCGGGTTCAATCACACTATCAAACAAGCACGCCTTTTGAATGTAATCCCACCTTAACATCCTTCGCCCTGCTAGATACTGACGAAACTGAGGTAGAACGAATAATCATGACTTTGAAAGATGACTGTGCAGTTGGTTGGGCTAATATATCAAATAAAATCATCAAACGATTCAAGAATATTTTAGTACCACCACTGACTTATATTTTCCGAATGTGCCTGTCTTTGGGTCTTTTTCCCGAGTGCCTCAAAAAAGCAGTTATTGTCCCTGTCTACAAAACAGGCAGTAAACAGCAAGTAACAAATTATAGACCAATTTCTTTACTATCTTCTATGTCAAAAATTTTGGAAAAAATCATAAATAAAAGACTGTTTAAATATCTGGAGGATAAATCAATTTTGTCGGAATGGTTTTAGACCTAAAGTTTCAACTGCCGATGCCGTACATCAACTGACTGACTATCTAGCCCAAGAACTTGACAAGGGTAACCATACAGTAGGAGTTTTCCTGGACCTCGCCAAAGCTTTTGACACAGTCTCCATTCCTATTCTTTTGCGCAAGCTTGAGACGGTGGGCGTAAGAGGCATTCAACTGAAACTTCTCAAAAGTTACTTAGAAGACCGAAGCCAGTGTGTTAAGATTGGCAATGTT
Source organism: Agrochola lychnidis (assembly GCA_963680765.1). Taxonomy (NCBI): domain Eukaryota; kingdom Metazoa; phylum Arthropoda; class Insecta; order Lepidoptera; family Noctuidae; genus Agrochola; species Agrochola lychnidis. The sequence goes on along the minus strand of OY796850.1, from coordinate 747,594 downwards.
CCCAGCGCAGACGAAAAAAACACGTCCTTTGGTGTGCCCCAAGGAAGTATTTTAGGGCCTACTCTGTTTTTGATATACATAAATGACCTTTGTAATCTAAACCTACAGCACGGCACTATAATATCCTACGCTGACGACACTGCCCTCCTTTTTTCTGCTGAATCGGAACATGAAGTCTACAAGTTTGCGCAACACGGTTTTAATATTGTAAATAAGTCAACATAACTCACTAACCCTAAATGCGGCAAAGACAAATTATATTAAGTTTTCAATGTGCAAACAAACATCTGTTTTGCCCTCAACGATGTATGCTCCCTGTTGTATGGCCCCTGCTGATTGCCTGCTTACGTGTCCTAATATTAATATAACTAATAAAATAAAATATCTAGGAATTGTAATAGATGAAACCCTATCTTTTAAACAACACATAGAAGCTTTAAATAATAGAATGCGTAAACTAATATTCGTTTTCAAAAAACTACGTTATATTGCAGACCCAAAATTAATTAGGCGAGTTTACTTTGCTCTCTGTCAGTCAATTTTGACTTACTGCATTACCTCTTGGGGTGGAGCAGGTAAAAGTTTGCTACTACCTATTGAAAGAGCGCAAAGAGCAATTCTTAAGGTGTCTACTTGCCGCCCTTTCCTTTTTCCCACTAATCTACTCTACAAATCCTGTGAAGTACTAACAGCTCGACAGTTATTCATAATGAGCATCGTATTAAAACAACACGCAGCCCTCCCATATAGCACTGAATTTACTAAAAAGAGACGGAAAGACATGGTTTGCTCTACAAAAAGTACAAAACATGCCTTCGCAGCCAAATTTTTTGTCTACCTAGGACCATTACTTTATAACAGACTAAATGCGAGAGCTAAAATTTATTCTCTAAATTATAAGGAAGCTTTTCAAAGTATGTCCTATGAAGATACAGAGAAACTATTAATTGTACTTAAATAAATTAAATATTGTGTTAATTAAGTTTAGCTAAGTAAGGATAGTTACTAAGATTTTAGCAAGTAGGATTTATTGTACTATTTACACTTTTTTACATACCTATTAGATGACTAGATTTTTATAATTAATGTGATTATTTAGAAATGTTATTATACCTTGCCTCGCCTGAAACACAGGATGACCTAGTTCAGGCACATAACATAGTTGAATTTTTCGTCGATTTAAGCAAATTAGTATTTAGTGTTTTACCTTTTTTTATATGAATAAAGTTTTTATTATTATATCGTTTATTTCATTTTAAAACATACTATTTACATTTTTAAATATTCTTGTTAAAAATTAAAAAAACATTTAAAAATATAAAAAATAGTCGCCCACCGGTGTCGGGAACAGGGTCCAAGCCACCGGTGGTCAGAGTTCCTGAGAGAGGAACCTCCTGACAATACGCGCCGTGTCCAGGAGTACCGCTTTCTGGATCAAGCCCCTGATCCAGCTGCCTAACGAGAGCCTCTTCAGGTGTTGGTCGAGGCTCTTGGCTATTATGCCATTGGCCGTCACGACTATCGGCACAATGATTGCTGTATCCACATCCCACATGTCGACAACCTCACGAGCCAGGTCAAGATACTTAAGCTGTTTATCTTTTTCAGCTTTCACGAGGTTCTCGTCATGCGGGACCGCTATATCAATAATCATTGTGCGACGCTCTAATCGATCTATCACCACTATGTCTGGCTTATTGGCAACAATAGTCCTGTCAGTGATGATAGATCGATCCCAATACAATGTGATATTGCCATTTTCGAGGACTGGGTCGGGCACATATCTATAGTACGGTACTTCCGATGCCACAAGATTGTATTTCAGAGCAAGTTGCTGGTGGATAATCCTGGCTACAAGGTTGTGCCTATGCAAGTAGTCTCCGTTAGCCAGACGAGAACAGCCAGAAATAATGTGTCGGATTGATTCTCCGGGCCGGTGGCATGCCCGACAGATGTCAACCGTGCCGTCCTTCACAATATATTTCCGGTAGTTGTTCGTCATCATAACTTCGTCCATAATCGCAAAGACAAAACCTTCGGTTTCCCCAAAGAGGTCACCGAATCGCAACCAGGATACGGACGCTAACAGGTCTACATCGGGCCCATGTAAGGCCCGGTAAAAGCGCCCGTGAAGCTTTTTGCTCTGCCATACCTCCCTGCGGTCATTAGTATCTAATACTATAGGTTTGCGCCAGTTCTCGTTAGCCAAGGATAGCGGAGTGAGGCCCTTGTCCACTGAGACCACATCTCGGTGCATCCCCACGTCGGTTTCTAGGAAGTATTCCCTGAGCCTGCATACCTCACGGTTGTGCAGGGTCTTGGCATTTAAGAAGCCTCGACCTCCACACTTCCGTGGGATATACAGTCTCATCACCGATGAGCGTGGGTGATGCATCCGATTAGCGGTCAGCAGTGTGCGGACCCTCCTATCCAGGGCATCAAGTTCTGTCTGAGTCCATTTGAGTATGCCGAAAGAGTATATCAAAACCGGCATGACCCAACCGTTGAAGGCGCGCACCTTGTTTCCGCCTGATAAAAGACTATTTAATACTTTATTCAGGCGGCTAAAGAAGCGCTCCTTCAGCGATTGCTTCATGTCAGCAGCGCTGATACCTAACGCTTCCGACATACCCAAATACTTGTAGGTTTCGGTTGAGGAGAGGGATCTTAAGTGTATGGAGTCCGAGAGGTGGGTTTCCATGGATTCCACAATCTCCCCTCGCTTGACATGCATGACCGCACATTTGTCCACACTAAATTCCATCCTGATGGCGCTACTGAAAGTTTCGATTACTTTCAGTAGTTCCAGCAGTTGCAAATTATTGTGGGCAAAGAGTTTCAAGTCATCCATGTAAAGGAGGTGAGATATAACATGACCACCTCTCCTCAATCGGTAACCTAGCCCTGAATCCTCCAGCAGTGTGCTTAGAGGATTCAAGGCTAGGCAGAACCAAAGTGGGCTCAAACTGTCGCCCTAAAATATACCTCGCTTTATCCTTATCGGCTCGCTATTCCTCTGGATATGTTGGCATCCTGGATAGCGAAGAACTGTCCTCCATTGCCCCATACATGACATCAGGAAGGTGCGTAGAGTTGCATCTACTTTATACAACTCCAGCACCCTCATAAGCCATGTATGTGGCACAGAGTCATAGGCCTTCTTATAATCTATCCAACATGTCGACAAATTCCTTCGGGAACGACGAACCTGTTGGTTAATGGCCATATCGATGAGGAGCAGCTCCTTAGTACCGCGGGACCCGTTCCTACATCCATTTTGAGAGGTTGACATGATGGTGTTGGTGTCTATATGTTTGTTAATTTTAGCTCTCAAAATGGATGTAAAAACTTTATAGACCGTCTGTAGACAGGTGATAGGCCTATAATTTTTGGGTTCCGCAGTACTACCTGATTTATGGAGCAGGTGGGTTATTCCTGTCGTTAGGAACTGGGGCAGCATTATTATTATTATTTTTTACGTCTTTGACATTTTTCGGGACCCAGGGGTCCCGGACCTTTGGAAGGCGTACGAGGAGCCGAAGCCAACTCGCAGAGGCCCCTTAGACGTTTTTAATTAAATGAGCTACCAGCCGACGATTATCCCTGTTCGCACTATGCAAGTGCAGCTAAGGACAACCCCCAGTTGGTGTAGGGCTATTGTAAGATATGGAAACAAAGATATCGGACTATGGGTTTGGGTTGCTAAAGTGGACTGGTCACCTGGAACTATGGAAGGACTATGGCCCCTGCCTGATCTATGTTTTATATGCACACGGATAAAATGGCAGGGGGTGACTTGCACACTCAATAATGGGCCCCCGAAAATGGTCGCTAGCACATAGTGTCGTAGCGACAAGGGGGCAACACGTCCTGAGGTGCTTATGAGGAGTGGAGAGGTATTCCACGGCTATCAGGAAAATCCCGGAAGTACGGTCAAGATCCCTACCAGCATCTTACTGGAATACTTCCTTCCTCCGAGCACGTTTGCTCTAGCGAATCTCCACTCAAGCCGGCCAATTAAGGCAAGAATGAGGCGGGAGCGCCGTTCCTCGTCAGTGTTCACTCCAGCCGGCCAATAAAGGCAAGCCAGAGGTGAGGAACAAGACTTCTCCCGGGAGATAGGGTCCGTGGGGTCGCTACTGCCCAACAGCTCGCCACACGCTGCCCTGCGGGTTTTTGTATCTCTTTTGGTCTGGCTCCTCATCCCAGACCTGTTCCGGCAAAGTAAACTGTACCGGCACAGACCTAGAGTTCGGAGCGCGCAAGCCCCACCACGACGTCAACGTAGAGATACGGTGATGGGGTTATTATTATTATAATTAACTATAATCATGAAAAATTATGATGGTAATAAAATAACATTACAAATACCTAGTTATTTTACCAAATAGGTTACAAGTAGGTAAACTTTTCAATGTACGAAAAAATGGAATAAACGTCAAGTATTAAAAAAAAAAAAACAATTTTTTTGTATGATTTACAATAGGTACCTCTAAAAAAATCGAGTAAACCAATTTGCTCCTTACTGTCACATAATCTGACGGAAATAAAGCATTCTTCATTTTTCCGAGTAACAAACCCTTATAACTTAAGGGCACGATTCTTTGATCATCACCCTCGGCGAATGTTAGGAATAGAGTACAACTGTTACAATAATTGAGGCCATGAGAGCCACAATGGCCTAACTGTCATTTTTACGATAGAAAGAAAGAAAGAAAAAGTATTTATTGAGACTCGCACAGGAAATCACAATTAAACTAAACACCTTCAATAAGAACATTAATAAAAACAATAAAAAAAAAACAAAGTAAAATTAAAATAAAAGCAGAAGGTCTTGTACGAGGCCTAAAGGCTCCTATCTCAGCATATGCTGCGACATTTAAAAATAAATAAATGTCGCAGCGCTGATATGCGATACTGATTTTAATTGAAAAAACTGCTCTAAACGGTAAAAGTCATAGCGCCACAGTGGCCTACAAATTAGTTGAACATTTTTTTCATAGATGGCATTAGAATTACCATCTTAGCCTATCAGAAATTTAAAAAGTTTGGTAGTGCTATACTGGCCTAAGTGAGTTAGGCCACTCTGGCTCTCATGGCCTCAATTGTGATCGAGCAACTTTGAAAAGTTCCGTCCACTAACCATCAGTGTTGCCAGGGCCCTTGAGTCGTAAGTTACGTTTCGTTTCCTGAAATGTTACATTTTTGCTGCAAAAGTTACATTATTGTTTTTTTTTTTTTAATTTACGTGTTTTTGGGGTCGGAGGTCGGAGGCAAATTGATGTCAGCAAAATGGCAGAATGTAAAGGAATCTATGATGTCTAATGGTGTATTAGGATACAACAGACTAGTTTCATTTGTTCGCAGCGCCATCTTTCCTGTTGTTGCTATCTAGTCTGGCACCTAACTTATTCTATTAGTTTGAATCCATTTTGAACCAAAACTACGAGGTAGTGCATCTGTTATTTTTACTCTGAACTAACTACTAATATTCGATACGTATAGAATCTTCTTAACGTACTTGTTCTACCAAGTGTTCGTAAGAGGACTCTGTTAATAAAGGGCAAGAACCATGCAAGAACGCCTCAATGCAAAAAAAAAAAAAAAACAATAAAGACCTTACATTATCGACGATGATTTGTCACAAAAACAAATCACAATCAGGCATTTCTGTAGTTACGAAACCGCGAACGGCGGGTCCTCGCGAAGTAGGAAACGTGCACACGTTCAAGCAAAATCAAGTTTTAAAATGTCCTTGATACGTTTCATTTTGTCATGGCGCTTTCCATTCAGAGCCATCTCTGAGAGTGATATGGAGTGAAATACTTTTTAGATGCGCCTGTTTAAGGTGCGTTCAATTTGGATGCGTTGAATTGAAATGCGTTCGTAAGCTGTTTGCAATAAAAATCTAGTATAACAAATCTCGTTGTTCTCAAAAGTTACGAAAATTGCCTTAAATACAAAAATTACTTACAAGTTACGTGAGGGGGTCAAAAGTTACGAAAAATGTAAGAAATGTAACCTTCTGGCAACGCTGCTAACCATACTTCAGTTGTTTTTAGGGTTCCGTTAAAAAACGGAACCCTTATAGATTCGTCATGTCTGTCTGTCTGTCTGTCTGTCTGTCTGTCTGTCCGTCCGTATGTCACAGCCACTTTTTTCCGAAACTATAAGAGCTATGCTGTTGAAACTTGGTAAGTAGATGTATTCTATGAACCGCATTAAGATTTTCACACAAAAATAGAAAAAAAACAAATAATTTTGGAGTTCCCCATACTTAGAACTGAAACTCAAAAATTTTTTTTTCATCAATCCCATACGTGTGGGGTATCTATGGATAGGTCTTCAAAAATGATATTGAGGTTTCTAATATCATTTTTTTCTAAACTGAATAGTTTGTGCGAGAGACACTTCCAAAGTGGTAAAATGTGTGTCCCCCCCCCCTGTAACTTCTAAAATAAGAAAATGATAAAACTAAAAAAAATATATGATGTATGTTACTATGTAAACTTCCACCGAAAATTGGTTTGAACGAGATCTAGCAAGTAGTTTTTTTTAATACGTCATAAATCGTAAACTTATCGTTACTTGCTGCTACGGAACCCTTCATGGGCGAGTACGACTCGCACTTGGCCGCTTTTTTTTATATTCCATGTTTCATTATATTTTACTCAAATAAAAATCCTTAAAACTATTCCGTTAATCGATTAGATGGTCGTTCGAGAAATGATGTTTCAAGATGGAATGTTTTTAGAATGGGCCTTCGCGCTGCCGATGTTTCGAGATTTTGATGCATCGAGGTAGTGAACTGTCGCGCTCATAGTATATCTATTTTAAGTACTATCGAGTTAACGTTTTCGAGCAAGTATTATTCGATCTTACGTCATTCGATTTCAAGTAGGGAACCCGTAATAATTAATAATTATTACGGGTTCTGGCAAGCTCGTTAAATAGTAAAATATCAGGAACATGTTTGGACTTGCAACTTGATCATGAATTCGTTCGTGTTAAATCGCGTAAGCGTCAAATAGAGAGCAAGTCAAAACGCGCCTGAAAGACGTACGCTCGAACTCATTATCTTGCACAAACTTGTCCACACTGACTTGCCGAGTTTTTCATCTTGTACGAACTTGAGACTTTACATTACTACAACAATGCTATTTCCTACAAAAATATTAATTATTCTTAGTACACGTAATACAACATAAACAATACAGTACCTACCTACCTATCTTGAAAGTTTTAAATAAGAACTTGTGTTAATTTAATAGGGGTCGATTTTTAGACCTCGTCGACCCCCAAAATCAGTTTTCGTTTATGTCGAGCCCTAGAAAACCGACACTTTGGGAATCTCTGGATTAGATGGTCGTTCGAGAAATGATGTTTCAATATAATGGGCCTTCGCGCTGCCGATGTTTCGAAATTTTGATACATAGAGGTAGTGAACTGTCGCGCTCATAATTATTTATCGATTTCAAGTACCTACTATCACGGTTCCCAACTTAGGGGTTTTCCCCCCAGATTTAGGGGATAAAAAGTAAGATGGGATTTTTTTAGGGGTGGCTTATTGTTAGGGGTATTTTTAGGGATTTTTTAAAGAACTACTAATATTTATTTATTTTATTGAAAATATAGGCTTATTACTCAATGTTATTTATTTTTGAATCATATTTATTTTTGAAATAGCGGCTTAGCGACATCTAGTACTGTTGCTGATTACTAAGAATGCAATGTTTAGTTAAAATCAAATGTCACTATAGTGTCATCATTGAACGCGTATAATAAAACCACATACATTCCTTTCGGGTTAAGACGAGGTAGTACTCCTGGTTCAGATTTCACCCTTAGAGCTCACTCCTGTCCTGACCCCACGCTACCTTGCGCCTGTCCCACGATGATCCGTTCAGACACTGTTAAGTACTTGGGGGTACAAATTGATTGTGGATTGAGGTGGGACAAGCAAATCGATACCCTTACCTCAAGAACTCTGCGTCTAATCCACATCTTCAAGTCACTCAGAGATTCTGCCAATAGTACCACGTTGAAGATGATCTATTACTCCCTCTGCCAATCTATACTCGGGTACTGTATAACTGCATGGGGTGGAGCAGCTAAATCCCTTTTTCTTAAAATAGAAAGAGCACAAAGAGCAATACTAAAAGTTATGACTAAAAAACCTTTTAGATACCCAACTTCTGATCTCTATGCCGACTGCAAAGTGCTAACAGTGCGGCAGCTCTTTGTGTTCAAGGCAATACTAAGGATACATAAGCACCTCCCCCCTCCGGACCGGAACAAACGCACTCTAATCATCCCCAGTACCCAGCACAGAACCACTTTCGCCCGGCACCAATTTTACATTCTTGGTTCCTATCTGTACAAGAATATCAATAAAAAAATAAAAATAATGGACCTAAACTCCCACAACCTGAAAAACAAACTGACTGAATGGCTATTGCAAAAAGACTATGCATTCACGGAGTCTTTACTTACTTTCATAGAATAATCCCAACAATCATTACTCTACCCGACTTACACTCAACTCATGATCACCCACTCATTTCCCAATCCTTATCCTTGCATTCGCACACTCTCTCTCACACGCACCCGTAGAAGTACGCACTCACTCCCATACTCACCACTCACACACTTACACATACTTATGACCACTCACTCACACACTACACTCAAACACATTTACACACCGGCACACAAATGTATTACTTAACCACCCTTGCGCTAAACACCCTGGCTGCTGCTATACCTACATGACTGTTCGCCCTATATGGCCTAACACTGTCTCCTAAGATACAGGACTACCTAGTTTAGGAGACAGGGTTACATAACCTGTGTAGATTTATGTAGACATACCTTGCTATATTGTAAGTCTGTTTTTCTTTTTTGTGTATCATGAATCTTGTGTGTATCGTAATAAAGATTATTATTATTATTATTTTTACGTCTTTGACATTTCTCGGGACCCTAGGGTCCCGGACCTTTGGAAGGCGTACGAGGGGCCGAAGCCAACTCGCAGAGGCCCCTTAGACGGTTTTAATGAAATGAGGTACCAACCGACGATTATCCCTGTTTGTACCATGCAAGTGCAGCCAAGGACAACCCCCGGTTGGTGTAGGACTATTGTAATTAAGGAAACAAAGATATTGGACTATGGGTTTGGGTGGCTAAAGTGGACTGATCACCTGAAAATATGGAAGGACTATGGCCCCTGCCTGATCAATGTTTTATATGCACACGGATAAAATGGCAGGGGGTGACTTGCACACTCATTAATGGGCCCCCGAAAACGGTCGCTAGCACAAAGTGTCGTAACAACAAGGGGGCAACATGTCTTGAGGTGCTTGAGGAGTGGAGAGGTATTCCACGGCTTTCAGAACAATCCCAGAGCCCGGAAGATGGTCAAGATCCCTACGAGCACTTACTGAAATACTTCCTTCCTCCGAGCACGTTTGCTCTTGCGAATCTCCACTCAAGCCGGCCAATAAAGGCGAGAATGAGGTGGGAGCTCTGTTCCTCATCAGTGCTCACTCCAACCGGCCAATTAAGGCAAGCCAGAGGTGAGGAACAAGATTTCTCCGGGGAGATAGGGTCCGTGGGGTCGCTACTGCCCAACAGCTCGCCACATGCTGCCCTGCGGGTTTTTGTATCTCTCTTGGTCTGGCTCCTCATCCTAGACCTGTTCCGGCAAAATAAACTACCGGCACAGACCCAGAATTCGGAGCGCGCAAGCCCCACCACGACGTCAACGTAGAGATACGGCGGTGGGGTTATTATTATTATTATTATATAACATTTAGTGTCTCTGCTATTGACCGCTGAGGAGTTTCCTCGTCTGGAGCCAATCCTAGCTGCTGTAGCCAGGTCATGGTAGACTTTAGAACAGACTGTCAAAATTAAAGGCGTATATTTAATTTCGTGTCTGTTCCGTAAACTGTTGTGGAGTTCCTTCGTCTGGAGACAATCCTGGCTGTCAAATCAGGTGATGCATAAAAAAATGCATTGTCTTGGAAACTAAACCAACATGTAAAATTTCAACTCCGTAAGATAAGACGAAGTGGTTTTAATTCAGTTTGCAAGATTTGCTCACTAACAAACTAATACACTAACAAAGCAATTTAAAAAGCTCGTAATAATAAAAATGAACAAAACAATGGACATTACTTTGTACCCAAAATTTTAATATTTCAAATAATTAACATTAAATATTTTTTACCGTAATCAATGGGTATTAACAACGTTTTGGCAAAAAGTTCATCAATAATTAAATATATTAGCTATTATATTTATTTAGATAATTTTTGTTAAGCAGCCCGTGAAGAGGACAAATTATTTTGTATGAAGATTATCCGAGTTTGATGAAAAAGAAGAAATATAATGTGTTTATTATGGGCAACAGTTTTATAAATCTGTGTAGTATAGCTAGATAATATATATCAGAGTACTTATAGGTTCTTCTTACATAATAACAATATCTTTTTCATAAAATTAACGGGTATGGACAAATTTTGCGATCAAAATGGTCATTTTAAATGATTTTCACCCAGATATTATCATTCTCTCTGCATTCTTACTTTTACCATTTTTCATACATAAACTACAGTAAAAACAAGATCAAATCTTGATAAAAATTACTAAAAATTGAGTTGCGACGTGACACTTCTTAGTGCTGACCGTCTACCCAATTTTCTTATTTCGATTCAAAAGTTGCATTCAGCCTAATCGATACTCGCAATGAAATCAGTATGAAAAAAGTATTAGAAACTGAATAAAAACTCTTTGGTATATTTTCCATGAATTATTTATTTTTGATATTAATAATTTTATTAGTAAGTATACACGTACAGTGTGGATAGGGCAGTAACTTTTTAGGGTTCCGTACGTACGAATGAAAAAACGGAACCCATAAAAGATTACTCGTATGTCGGTCTGTCACAGCCAATTTACTCCGGATCTACTGGACCGATTAAGTTGAAATTTGGTACACATATGAATTTCTGTGACCCAAATACGGAAGTGTAACGTAAATAAATGAATTTTGAATATGGGGTCACTTTTGGGGGGCCAACTAGCCTATTCAAAAAAAAAGTTTTACAAACTATACCGTGTGACACATTAAATGAAAAGGCTTGTTGTGAGGGTCTCAAATATTTATATACAAAAAAAAAAAACTTTATTTCAGACTTTGATCCATATGATGTTAGTAATACACACTACTTATAAGCTATGTTAGTAACAAACGAAAACAATATTTAATTCATGTATCTGCTGCACTCACCAGACGCAGCGGGTATATGTACATGTACACGTACCCAATGCGCCATAATGTTGCAGCACGGCTTATCACTAATGACCTTCAGAATGTCATTGCCGCTCCCACGCACTCTGCGCATCATAGAAGCAGTCTTCTTGCGTAAAATGGTACTGAAACAGTCAGTACGTGCTTCCGCGAACATTCCTGACGCGCTACAGTAACGTGGGAGCTCCAACAACATCCTGAAAGTATTATTATACCGAACTCTGAGGGCGTTGTATGCCCTCTGCGTATATGGAACCCACAGAGTGCACGTGTACAATGATTGACAAAAAGCCTTGAAAAGAGTTTTTTTGACTTCTAGTGTACAACGTGCGAACCTGCGGGCCAACATATTGCATCGGACAGCCAACGCCCTCCGTTCTCTTTCCATATCAGCATTATCTTTTAAGTCCTCCGTAACTATGTGCCCCAAGTACTTAAAATCTATCACTCTTTCAAGGGCCACACCCCTTAACATAACCGGTGGCATATTATGTGCTGGTTTTTTATGCTTCGCCCTAAACACAAGCAAAAAATAAATCTGAATTATTTTTGGAACTAAGTTTTTTTTAACGCGACTTGCAGTAGGTGTAAACTGGCATAAATCGTCACGCGAAAAAGTGTTCGTACTTGAGACTGTCTTCTCCTAATGTGATAGAGAGAGAAAGTGTAAATTTGGTCAAAATGTAAATCCAAGATGGCGGCTGCGAAAATTTTGTTTTTGTTTGAAATTATACGTTAAAAAGAACTTCATTCCCCCAGACTTACACGTTTTATTTTTTTTATTAACCGCTCCAGGTCCGCCCACGTGACACGCCTCTCAAAAGGGGCGATGACTCATCGACGGACCGCCCGCCGCGTCTTGAGAAATTTGTTACCGCGCTCAGATAAACAATCACATCGAGTTTCATAATACTTGTAAGCTCTTATCGTAAATTTTCATGGGTCGGTGTTTAAACAAACGATGCTATAGACAGTTAAGTTTCGGGAGCGTTGCCGGAGGTTATTTAAAGCAAACGAGGAGTCTTGCTTAGACGATGGTTTAATTCAGACTAAAGTTTAAAATACAATATTTTAATCCTAAAAGTACACTTATCGCTATGGAGAAATTTGACTTATAGCCTACATAATCTGTAGACTAAACAAACAACGTAAATATGAATCAATGTCAAATTGAATTACATAATTTATCGCTGTGGCGGCGGTGACACTTGAGTATGAGAGCGACCCTCCGCAGCGCACCTAATATAAACAAAAATCTAAGTACCTAATAACTATGAAATGTACTTTACATAACTCTTACCCCCCCAAGTTCGAAATTATCGGAGGAATGATTACCACTGGAGTGCTTATCGTTACTTCGATTATTTCGATAGAGACTACATTAATTTTAAAAACACTTAAAATGCTTATAACCTGAGTATGTACTTATGCCTACGGATACAATCACAATTACTACTAGGGTGTTAATGTTTAAACTTTTGACGTTATTAACTTTTCACTTTGTTTTTCACTACACTTTCACTGAATTTTAGCAGGCTATTTACTTAGGTGACAGTCCAGGTCAATAGTAACTTTGGTTATTCTTCTTGATAGTGCGGTGAGGTTTCAGCGTGGCTAGCAATCTTCACATCATGCATCGTAGCGTTCAAATATGTGCCTTTTATCTTGTCTTTAGTTAGTTCGCTATTGTAGATTTTGGTAAGCATGATAATTATATTATACATTATTGTACAGAATATAATGTCCTCTTCTTATAGGCTTTATCTTGGCAGACTTAATTTTCACTGGTACGGGGTAGCAAGAGTTAGTGTCGGTGGAAAATCTCATCAATGTCTTACTGCATATATTATTATCTTCTATCGATAGCTGGGGCTCGTCCTCGTAATACGAGTACTAGAATAACGCCTCGTAGAGCTCGTTGCAAGGCCAGGAGAGCAAAACCATTTTGAGAACCTTTTACTGAGAGGTAAGGGTATTTAGGAATAATAGGATATTGCTGTTTGGTTAAAAGGATTAGTTAAGGTATGAGATTGTTCTGTAGTATTCCTAAATTCATAATTTCTAACTATGAGATTTTTTAGATATATACTTATATCTAAAAAAAGAACGTTATTCGACTTCTTGTAAAATTCGTTTTTATCTCTAATGTTAGATTCTAAATGATGTTAAACTAAGAAACTTAAATATAAATCTTTAATCCACCTATATATTAGCTGGATCTACTCTCAAGATCATGCTTGTCAATCTTTTGAAGTTGAAGGATGCGGATCCTGAAAACCAGGGCCAGGAATGTGAGGAGAGGCCTTTGTAGGTTGTTTAATGTCTCTTATTGGTACTTTTCTATCACGATTGTTTATTTTAACGGGACAAATATTCCTATTAATTTCGCCAGAAACTAGAGCTTTTTGGAAACGAGGCTTATCTTTACTTCGCCTATTGTTTATTCCTTTTATAAGTATGGTATCGCCGTCTTTGATGTCAAAAGATGTTTCACCACTGCGTTTCTCTTTTACTTTTTTCTTATGCTCTATTATTTTATCTGTTAGGTATTGGTAGATATATTTCGTTCGCCTCATATTATGATCTTTAACTAGTTGTTGGGTGTATTGTCTATTAAAATCTACTGCAAAAGTACTGCTAAAGTCAGTATGTCCAAAGACAACAAGACCTGTCGCTGAGTGAATACTATGGTTATAAGACGTAACTGCGTCCGTCATCACGTCGGCCGCGTCCGTAATCCGTCGTTCATATTTAGCAACGCGATATATCTCTAAGATAGTTGAGTGGAAACGCTCTATTAACCCCATAAAGTTAGGGTTACGCGGTGTCCCTATGAAGAGATCTATTTTGTAAAATTGTAAAGTTTCTTTTAGCAGATTATTATTAAATTCTGAGCCAGGGTCAGCATTTATTTTGTTCGGAATACCGTCAAAAGAAAAGTATTTAATTAGTGCGCGGACTACTTCAGGAGTGGAACGATTGGATAGTGGGAAAGCCTGTCCTAACTTCCTAAAAGCGTCTATTGTTGTTAGAAAGTATTTTCCTTCTATTGAAAAAAGATCCATAAACATTTCAGCAAAGGGCTTTTCCTGTGTTTGAGTCAACTGTAATTCCGGTTTTAAGGGTCTACGATCATATTTTAGTTTCTTACAGGTTTCACAAGAGCTAATCACGGTAGCAACTGTTATGTCCATATTTTTCCAATAATAATGCCGTTTTATTTTCATTAATGTTTCCTTTATGCCACGATGACTAGTTTTACCTTGATGGTACATGAGTATGACTGAACGTTGTTCGTGTTCATCCTCCAAATAAATAATTATTTTGGTGCATTCATACATTTTGATTGTATTCTTTTTAAATAATTTGATAACACAGTCTGTAAACTGGATTCGGTGTGTTGGGTCTTCAAAATAAAATAAATATTTTATTTTAGGTTTTATGTGTTCTAAAAGGTTTTTTTTTACTAAGTCAGGATTATCTACAGGTAAGTGTATCTCTAATATCTTTTGCTTATCACGTGATGTATCTTTAACTGATATTTGATTTCTATTCCATGTAAAGACAAGTACTTGATGCGGTTTCGTGTCAATAGCCTCTTCTAAAATAGGGATGCCATCAGTATCAATATCTTCCGCAGAATGTATTATTTCAGGTAATGAATCTGCAGTGAGAATACTAGAAGAAGCAGATCGAACTGGATAAGGTGGGGTGATATCTGAAGGTGATGAACCGGTCAATATTTCTAAAGAGTCTGTGTTTAACACTGGGCTATCGGCTCTTTCAGTATTACCTACATTACCCTGCATAGATGTACTGTCATCATCATTGGTAAGTATATTTAATTCGATCTGTTCATTTGAATCGGTTAAATGTAACAGTTGTTGTTCGCCGTTGACGTTATCAGACTGGAAAGCTTGGCCTTTTATGAATACTTCAGGATAATTATTATCATTAGTGTAAAATATATTATTATTATTTGAATTACGTAACATGTTATGTCTAATGGGACGGGCAGTGCGCATAGAAACATCATTGTCTTGTGAGTCGGGTAGATTACGTTGTAATTGGTGCTGTGGCGGTATACCGAATTTAAATTGCTGGTTTGGTGTATTAAAATTGGGTCTATTTTGTGCGTTATTAAATCGCGGTCCAAATTCTTGTTGAGGTATAAGACCAAACTTAAAATTGTTCTGGTTCTGAGGATAACCCAAATTCGGTCTATAACCTTGCTGATTTAATATATTTTGAGGCTGCTGTACACCAAATGAGTGAGTTTGGTTTGGTACACGAAACCTATAATTATTGGTATTAAAACCCGACCTAAAATTATTTTGGAGCGATTGTGGCAATCCATATTTATAGTTTTGGTTAACAGGATACCCGAAATTACTAGGCAACACATTAGGTTTCGATAGAGACTGAGATCTAAACCTTGAGGGTTATTATTAGTAGGAGAGGAATTTTGCTGAGGTTGTTTTGTACTATTATTATTTTTTGAATTGTATTGAAATTGGAAATTAACCTCTTCCATGACGACACTAAGAGCGTTTTCTAAGCTCGAACAATTCCTAAGCCTTACGATTTGAATTAATTTCTCTGGCAAATTATAAAGAAACACGTTAAGAGCTAAATTATTATAAATTATCATTTTTGCTACTTTCATTTCCTCACTAGCAAGCAAGTTGACTTTGGAGAAGAGAGTGCTACGAACTTGTTGAATTCTGTTATAGAATTCCAAATACGGTTCGTTAGTTCAGATTTTTAAATTTTCTAGTTCAATAGCCACGCAGTCCTCTGATCTGGGGTCGCCAAAATATTGGATTAAAAGAGCTCTCAATTGATCCCAAGTTATTACATCCTCCCTTTCGCTAATCAAAGCTGCTGCTTTACCACACAACCTACTCGTTAGAGCATGAAAATTATAAATTGTCTGAGCTCTGTTATTTGGTCCATTAAAATTACTTAAGACGTACTCACATTTTTTTAAAAACAAATTTAATATATTTTGATCTCCATCAAATCTAGGAATTAAGGCTAAGATGTCTTTAGGAATCATCTCAACCTGTCCAGCTTGTTCCATTTTTATAATAATTTATTTATCAAACTAAGCACAATAACTAATAAAGTAAAAACACTTAATAAGTATTAATTTAACTTAATATAGATTCACTTATACAACGACTAATCTTATTCAATAGGCCTGCCGATTTAAGTGCAGAAGTCGAATAACTTTCAGCGATTTTGTCTAAAAGTTATATGCAACTAAATATATTCTATTCTATAGTAAAGTCCTACAGGAACAACCACAGGAAATAACAAGGAACAGTAAAAAGGTCTACTTACAGTCTGCTCGATCCAATGCCTACCCGTAGAGCTGCTCGTGTCGTGGACAGGAACCTCCAGTCAGCATGCGAAGTGTAACTAATTTATTTGGTTCGAGGATACCCGGAGCTGCGAGCAAGACCGATTTTTGTGTACTCGGACACAGCGTTATTTCGCGGATATCCTACCGGCTGCGCCAGTTAAGTTTTGGGAGCGTTGCCGGAGGTTATTTAAAGCAAACGAGGAGTCTTGCTTAGACGATGGTTTAATTCAGACTAAAGTTTAAAATACAATATTCTTAATCCTAAAAGTACACTTATCGCTATGAAGAAATTTGACTTATAGCCTACATAATCTGTAGACTAAACAAACAACGTAAATATGAATCAATGTCAAATTGAATTACATAATTTATCGCTGTGGCGGCGGTGACACTTGAGTATGAGAGCGACCCTCCGCAGCGCACCTAATATAAACAAAAATCTAAGTACCTAATAACTATGAAATGTACTTTACATAACTAGACTGTTTACAATGTCTGGTAACTTGACCTTCTATTTATAAAAAAAACGGTCTTATCAGCTAATGCTTTGTTCAATGTTTTGTTGATTTTTTATAAAACTACTAAATGGATTAACACGAGATTTTGCAGGATACATTATGAATAGATAAGTTATCTAACAAAATCGTTTTTAGAGATCACCATTGAAAATAAAAAATTCTAAAACTTACGTAACTTACTTCGTTCCAAAAAAATATTTATTTGTTGAATTTTGGTGAAACTATTGTCTAAAACGATGAAACAACTAATGTAGAAAAAAAAAAAACACTTACCGGTCAGATCTACATAGAAAAACCACAAGATATCACAACTTTCACTTTTACTATCAGTGTTCACTCATCTGATTCCTTACACTTTTTGGTTGGGTCAAAATAGGTATAACATGATGTTATTTAAAAAAAAAAAACATTTATTGCTAGAAAAAATATTACAAAGCGTTTACATTGGCCCCAAACTAGGCAAGCCTGTATCTTGGGCACCAATATGGAGGTTTTACCATTTAAACATTTATTACACTTCGTCGCTGCATCCTCGAGATTTACATGATTCACTAGGTAGTACACTCCTCAATGTACTAGGCATCGCACATTTTTTAGATAAAAACTAAAAAAAAAAATTAGATATTAAACGCCTTCCGTAGTACCTGCGGTGGGGGGGCGTCCGCCGCACTCGGCCATCTACGATCGTTCACTTGTCATTCGCTTCTTTTGTGCGGGCATCGCAACATTAATAATTAGGTATTGTTGGTGTTAAGAATATTCCATCCATTTTTATCGAATTCCCGTGTTTGTTTCTTGTGACCATGGGAAGAAGACTACATGAAGATGATCCAGGGACCATCAGACGAAAAATAAGGCGACTGGAAAAGCGTTTACAAAGACAACGCGAACACACATCCAGTGAGGAAGGTTAGTCAGATTTATCGTAATACTAATGGTGTTGTTTATAATCCTTTCTAACCGGTTCCTTATCAGTCGCCGAGTTCAATAGTTATGATTCTTTCAAATGTCTTGTTGTTCACACACGTGCGGTATGACTCATGACTTTCTATTGTTGTTGTTCCATTATAATTTTACATTATAAAAAAAAACAACCGACCACCAAAAAAAAACACTACAAAGTGAAAAATAACTTTAATTTCGGAAGTCGGTGTCTTGCTTGGGTTTTGTATTTTCGTTTTTTGCCACCGACTTCCGAAATTAAAGTTATTTTTCACTTTGTAGTGTTTTTTTTTGGAGGTCGGTTGTTTTTTTTTTGTAAAAAGTTTTTATTTTTCACTTTTAAGTTGTGGTACCTACCCCACACACATTCGAATACCACTACCTGCTACCAGTGACAGAAACTTATCATATCATCTACATATTAAGTGGAAAAAAAATACGTATTTTGTAGCTAACTCAAAAACTATCCAAGCAAAGTTAATAAAATTTATATGGGACTAATTCGAGAGCACACCCTTTCAAACAAAAAAAGAATTTTCAAAATCGGTCCACAATTGACGGAGAAATCGGTGGACATACATAAAAAAAGAAAACAAACATACGCGACGAACATATAACCTCCTCCTTTTTGGAAGTCGGTTAAAAAGGAATTCTTTTGCATCGATGCTACTTTATTTTTACAATCAATTAGTTAAATTAATTGGACGATGTGTACTGCGACGAGATTGCAGTCGTTCCAGTTTTTTCCTAACTACCTTCCTATGTCTATTCTGCAAGTACCGTGATTAGATCCCGGTTAAGTTAAAATAACTATTGTACCTATGAATAGATAAGTGTCGTGACGCGATTAGGACCATATTTATTTATTTATTTAATATAATAAGTGATTATATTGTTAAGTGGTTTGATGCGATCAAATCCTTTTATTGTAATTGTTTGAAGCCAAATTTGAGCCATTAGATCGAAATATCGTTCCAGATGTTGAGTCTGGCCACTCAAGACCTGCCTCCTTACCTCCCGAGTACGAATCCTCTGAGCATTATCAATCAGATGGAACTCAGCCGAACTTTCGATCTGTGGTGACAGTTCCACAACACACTATCTCTGATACCGTTACTGGTGGCGCTGGCACCAGCACCGCACCAGAAGTTGTGGAGGCCCTTCCGCCTGATATTTTAGAGGTTCTTGGAGAATCTAAGGAAAAAGATGAGGTATTCGGGCCAAAAATCAGAGAAGAGATCTCCAAACGTTGGGGAAAGATTATTATGGAAGGTCTAGGTAAAGAACAGAAACAAAAGCTGTTTAATAATATTTTGATCCCGGAGAACTTTCGAATTATTAAGGCACCAAAACTGAATCGAGAAATATCCTCGGTCCTAACGGAATCCTCCAGAAACAGGGATAAGCGTCTTGAATGGACACAAAACCATCTAGGCATTGGTATAGCGCGTATCACTAACCTACTGTCATCCGTAATTGACGGCAATTTAGAAAAAGCTGAGATTATAAAAAAGCTCTCAGAAACAGCCCAAATATTGTTAGATTTACATTGCCAAAATACTGCTAACAGAAGGAAGTTAGTTCCATTCAGCTTGAATAAAAAATTCTTGAATATTGTTCAAGGAGTTAAGAGAAAGAAAAGAAAGAAAAAACATTTATTTGGAAGAGGGATACATTTCTCTTCGGAGAGAATTTGGGCGACAAAATCAAGGCTTCTAAGATGGCTGAAAAGTCTGGATTACAGATAAGCAGGACCGAACCTCAACCAGCTACCTCCCACAGACCGATACGTTCTAATAATTATCGTCAGGGAAACTCGAGGCGCTCACTTCGTCATCAGAACTACAGAGGCAGGTCGAGTGGGCCAAGGACCCAAGCCTCCAACCCGAACACAGGGAGATACCCAGCGTCAACAGAACGGTACAACTCTGCGAAGGCAGTCTCGAAGGCTCCTCCGAAGCCCGAATAGAGGTAATTAAACATGCTGGTCGGTTACGACACTTTATATCAGCTTGGAAAAGCATAACTAATGATCCTGTAATCTTACAATGTATAAATCATGGTTATAAAATTCGTTTTAATCGAACTGTTATTCAGTATGCAGAACCAATCAATAAATCGTTTTCTTTCCAAGAGACTAATAGTCTTAATATTGAAATTTCAAAGCTTTTATTATCAGGTGCGATAGTAAAATGTAATGACATTCATGGTTAGTTTATTTCGAATATTTTTTTGATACCTAAAAGCGACGGTACCCATAGATTCATTCTTAATCTTAAAAAATTAAACAATTACATTGATCCACAGCATTTTAAAATGGAAGATGTTAGAACGGCTTCTAAATGATTATCAAAGTCATATTACATGGCCCATATTGACCTTAAGGAGGCATATTTTTTAATCCCTATTTATGAAAATAGTAAAAAATATCTACGGTTTAAGTTTTTCAATCTGACTTATGAATTTCAGTGTTTACCCTTTAGTTTATATTCAGCACCGTTGATTTTTACTAAACTAATGAAACCAGTAATTACATACCTCAGAAAGAAAGGAATCATACTGGTTATTTATTTAGACGATTTATTGTGTATAAATAAAACATTTGAAAGCTGCTCTCGTGATGTAAAAATAATCACCGACCTGTTAGAAAAGCTCGGATTTGTGATAAACATTAATAAAAGTGATTTAGTTCCCAGCCAACTCAAAACTTTTCTAGCTTTTGAGTTAAACTCAACGAACATGACTTTAAAATTGCCACTAAAGAAACGTTTGAAGGTTCTAGATATAATCGATAGATACCACAACAAACGTTTCTTATCTATTAGAGACTTTGCAAAGTTTTTGGGATTGCTTACGTCATCGTGCCTAGCTGTTAGTTATGGGTGGGTTTATACCAAACGATTTGAAAGAACTAAATATTTCGCGCTTCAGAAATCAAATGGAGATTATGATGTTAATATGATCATTCCTAATAACCTAGAACCTAATTTTTCGTGGTGGAAGGCAACGATCATGAATGCGTTTTGTCCAATCCGTCAAAACAAATACTATTTAGAGATTTATTCCGATGCGTCTCTAACGGGTTGGGGTATCGCTTGTAACGGAGAAACCAGCGGTGGATTTTGGAGCACGTCTGAGGCCCAAAACCACATAAACCTATTGGAATAAAAAGCAGCTTTCATTGGTTTAAAATGTTTTGCCAAGGAACTTGTAGATCAAGAGATTCTTTTAAGAATAGATAACACTACTGCAATCTCGTATATTTATAGAATGGGCGGTGTTCAATATACACACCTTAATGATATAGCACGCGAGATTTGGCAGTGGTGTGAAGAGCGTCGTCTCTTTAATTTTGCTTCCTACATTAAGTCAAAAGACAACACGGAAGCTGACCAAGAATCAAGGTACATAAATGTCGACACCGAGTGGGAATTATCTCGTTCAGCGTTCCATGACGTAGTCCATCATTATGGTGCTCCAGAGATTGATTTATTCGCGACTTGTTTGAATGCGAAATGTCATAAATATGTGTCCTGGAAACGAGACCCACACGCTTTCGATATCGATGCATTTACTTTAGATTGGGGCAACTTAAACTTTTACTCGTTCTCACCTTTTTCGTTGATTCTCAAGTGTTTACGAAAAATAATAGCTGATAAGGCTACAGAAGTGCTCATAGTCCCATATTGGCCTAGTCAGCCATGGTATCCACTGTTTATTTCGTCACAGATAAGGAAATCTATTTATCACGGACCAAGTAGTGATCTCCTTTTATCTCCTTTCAGAACGCAGCACCCCCTTTGGATGAAACTTACCCTGGTATCATGCTTGTTATCAGGGAAGCATTTTCTCGAAAGTCATTGACTCCAGAAACTAAAAATTATCACTGTTTCTTTATCTAATTATACTCGTTGCTGTCTCGTTCTCAATTATGAAAGAATATAATGGTAGTAGGCGTTTAGTCCAGTTACTCGTCACATAATTTTGAAGAAATAACAAAAAATGAACGCATCCTTAACGTGTGCTGTCATTGTCTCTGCAAACTATCTTCATTCGGTTTTTATGTCAAGTAACGGCGTCACATATTTGCGCATATTTTTATTATTTTATGTAAAAAGTGTCTAAATTCATATTAAAATGGAAAAGAAGAAGACAGAAAGGAAAACAAAAGGATCACCCTTATTGAGAAAGCTTAAAAAACTCGAAAAACGTAGTTTTTAATTCTCAATGGCGAAGTAAAAAATTTACCGCATGGTGTGCGTGCGAGTGTGATATTTTCTGACAGTCCCTGCTTAAGTCTTTATGGCATTAGTGTTTATAAATACATCAAAGGCCTAAGGACATTCAAGAGTGTAAGATATCGCTACCTGATCGATAAAAAACATCGAGTGTTATACTGTGTTTTATGTCATGGGACTCTGGGGACTTTGCACATGGTTGCAAATGCTGCAATTAAGAGTGAACATTCGGAGCCTCAAATGGCTTCAATACAACTTGCCTGATTAATATGGCTATGTTGTGAGTTACTTAAACAACCTGTGGGGTGTTCTTTAAGGGACACACGTGGTTGATTTTTTATAACTTAAACTGAAGCTCTGCCTGACCTGTGGGGCGTTCGGAGGGGACGCACGTGGTCTGAAATGGCTATAATATGAGCGATTTGCCAGACCTAGGGGCATTCTGTGGGGATGCACGAGGTTTACAATGGCTATTTTGTGCTGGTGAGCTAAGCAACCTGTGGTTGACTTTTTTCATTATAACCTTAAAGGGAAGTTCTGTGGGGACTTACAGGGTTATTTGGTGCAATGTGTTGCCCTTTACAGCATGCATGAAGTATATTTTTTCCAGATCCAGATATTGTAATATCCCCCAGTAAGCGACTCATCTACCTACAAGTTTGTCACAAGAATGTCTCTCCGGAGTGGTAGAATTATTCAACCAGATTGAAAACACAGATAGTCGGAGAAGATCTGCTTAACAGATAGCCTAAAGGTAGGATATTAAACTTCAAAAAAGCTTAGCAAAAGAGAAGAAAACTCTTCATCTACCAAATGTTATAATATGAATCAAACAAAACTTAGCGTGACAGTTCAGGAAATATCTAAAAAGTGAGACTAGACAAATAAAAAAGCAGCAAATTGTTACAACATTATCATGCCCAGGCTCGGGTCTCCAGCGGTGTCTGAAAGACATTTATAGCCAGAAGATGTTTTTTCCTAATATAAAAAACTGAACAATTATTCACAGTTATAGTGTTTGTTACTCCTGGCACAAGAAGATATTTATCTCCTACAATCCGTCATTTATAAAAGAAAAAGAGTTTTTTCTGGTGCAGTCTGAGGCAGAAACTTACCCCTTCAGTGAAAATCTCTGCTAAAATAAGCACTACAAGGTCATTGCTTACCTACATCAAACATTTTTTAAATAAAGCTTTAAACTGGCGGGGATCTCCTCGCGCAGAAGCGAAAAAGAGGGAGGAGGCGTCTTCTGGAGCACCAGTTGTGGATGGGAACTGGAAGACAAGAGGAACCATGAACATCACAAGTGAAGCTTGAAGTTAATAAGCATATTTTTTGTCGATTGAGAAACTGCGGTTTCTTTATAGTGGCGGCGTATGCGCCATGACGAATCTTCCCTTTCGCTCTCGCTCAAGTACCACAAGGGTTGCGGAAAGGAGAGAGAGGAATCGGAACAAAGAATGAAGCGGAAGGAATCTTGTGTAGCACAGACACCAATTAGAGTTGCCAGTAATTAGGCATGTAATATAAAAATGAGTAAGTTATGGCGTTAACAGTCGCTATAGTAAACAAAAAACTAACCCACCAGACGCTGCGAATGACACTACTTTTAAACTTGTTGGAGGGTGGGACGTTTCTTCTCATTGAATGCTAATATTTAATAAAAAGTTTTAAAAGATAGTTAATCAGTTAATTAAAGTTTCAATTAGTGAGTTTACGGAGGAGTTAGTGCAATTGGTAGTTAATATGTTAGACTAATCTGTTTTTTTTTTCATCTCTGCGGCGACTGCCTCTTCGTCAATTTATATAATAATAATAAATAATAAAATTTATTTAAATATAAAAATTGGTAAAAAACAGTATAAATCTTAGAAATAATTAATGTAGGTATTACAAAGTATGATGCCTGTACTAGGATAAACCTGTATCACAGGCGGCATGAGTTCTTACAATTACTATTTAGGACAACTAATTTCTAAAACAATATTTAACACAAGTTTTAAGAATAGTGACAATAGTTAGTTTATTTATTATGTTAAAATCTACTTCATCATCTGCCTAGCCTTTTCCCAACTATGTTGGGGTCGGCTTCCCGTCTAACCGGATGCAGCTGAATACCAGTATTTTACATGGAGCGACTGCCTATCTGACCTCCACAACCTAGTGACTAGGTAACACGATACCCCTTGGTAAGACTGGTTGTCAGACTTTTTGGGCTTCTAACTACCCGTAACGACTGTCAAAGATCTACAAATGACAGCCGGGACCAACGGCTTAACGTGCTTTCCGAGGCACGGAGGGGACTTGGTATGTAAAGATGGTCACCCATCCACGGACCAACCGCGGCAAGCGTAGCTTAACCTGATCGATCGACCCGTGCAGCTGTTATTACTTAGCCACAAGCCCCAAAAATAAAATCTACTTAAATACTAATAATTTAGGTAAATAATTTATATATTATTTACTGATGATACATGATGGTTGTTAGCACTTAGTTACACGATTATGATTGAGTTTGCAATATTATTAACTAGAGCATAAATCACCTTCATGAATAAGTTAGTTTTTTGAAGCGCTCGGCTAATGTGCTAAGACAGCGACAAATCGAAGGTAAGTAGGACAGCGCAGTGGCCGGGGATATTGTTCAGTCAGCAACAAGCGAAACGGAAGTCGGGCCTTCAGTATGACGCACTAGGTTCCCTCATAATCGATGGAGTTAATGTATCTGTATTCTGCTATTTTCCTAGCAGGGCATTCAGCGTCTCCCGTTTTGTGATCACTGGGCTTTTTAAAGCGTGAGCAAGTTGCACATTTCGGAATGTTGGCTTTCTTCGCGCATTCGGACATCGAATGGCCTGCGTCACCACAGTGACCACACGTAGTAATGGTCTCCCGGCAAGTTTTTGCTGCATGGCCATATTGTTGGCATTTAAAACACCTGGTCACCAATGTAAAGTCCCTGACAGGACAGGACGTCCAATTTATAAAAAGCCTTGATTGAGGGACTAGGGCTTTACGTATATCGGCGGATACTTCAACAACGTAGTTACAGGTCGTAGCATCTCTCTTTCCCGATTTGTGGCTTAATTTTATCATGGTCAAGAAGGATTCCAAGGACAATGCTGGTAACTTGTCGGCTACGTTTTGTTCGAAAATGCACCTGAACACCTCATTTTCAGCCATGGAAGTCGGCACTCCTACAACCATGTTCCGAGGTTTGTGCTTGGTGGGCTCGTCGGCGGTAAGTCCAGATGTAGGAGCTGGACTGCGTGTTTCAGTTTATCAGCATCATTTTTCGTCTCGGTACTGATAATTACGCCTCCATTTTTTGTTTTCCGGACACCACGGACGTGCAGCTTCATTTGCTCGGGCCGTATGATTTTTTGCACAAGTTCTTTCGTTTCGTCACTAGATTTAAATTTATCATTGGGATAAATGGCAACAGAGCTTAAGTTGTTGGGTCGAACGAAAACATTTGATCCCTTTCTCACCATATCGGCAAAAGAAGCATTTCTCGCAGAGCCAGAGAGAGTCCTTTACTGTTTGCTTGAGGTCCGAAATATGTTCCATCAGGTTGCGCTTTTCTTGAAGGGTATCAACCATGTCATACGCAAGAATGGCTTTATGCTTGAGCGACTGATATAGGACTGCCATTTGTGAGGTGTCAGAACCTACTTTACGGCATAGGGTAGAAATTTTCCTTTTTTTGCTCCGTGTTCAGTTTCCCATCCGCAGCAATAGAGCAAACTTCGTTTAGGTGCTGCTCGATGGCTGAGATCCATTTTTGAATCTCGGACGTCGAAACAATATCAGCCGTGGCCGACTCGAGGGCTGGATTTTGTGTCGTCGTCTTTGAAGGTGAGGCGGAGAGTTGCACTGGGCCCCTTGGATTAAAGGGGCTGTTATCCATTTTATTCTATAAAATTCACTATTTTGTGTCCATTATTTACTAAACTTCACAGTAAGCAAAATTTTACAGAAGCATTACGATAGTAATGCGCTAATTGAGGTCACTATTATTAAGTAAAATTATTGATTAAATATTGCTAACGAGCACGTCTGTGCGCTGCAAGTGTCGCGAAACCAACCCAAATTTAATTTATACCGGGCTTTAGCTTTGGTGAGAGTGGGTTTTTGGGCTATGGCAGCCATGGTTATATCATGATCTGTAATAGATGATTTCCCTATGATCCCTACAGATGTGAAGTTTGACTTGACAAAAATGTGGTCAAGACAGTTGCGTCCTCTAGTAGGTTCCGTTATCGCAGGCAAAAATCCGTGCGTTGCCATGAGATTTAGATATTCAGGTGCTTACTATGATAGTTGGGTACCTTTTTAATTGCGTAAGGATCGTGTCTAAGGAAATCATAAAATTATCAAAGTTCGGGAAAGAGGGAGAGCGATAAATTCCCAGCCACCTTATCGCCTAGTATAGTAAGAAGACTGCCTGTTCTGCTAATCTAATTTACTGTCGACCATAATCTCAAGTTGTTTATCTTGTATAACCGACTTACCCGTTTCATTGTTAATAAATTTTCTAAGTGATTTTTACTTTATTATTGGAACTTTTAATTGTATCGCTTAATAATTTAGATTTAGCAAAAACACTAATCTTTATAAATAATTTTTGACTTACTCTAGGAAAGGAGTCTCAAATCTGTATTTTTTCAAACCATATAACTCGTATAGTCTCGCACACGCAGCGAGCGTGTTAAAAAATCATCTCGCACTGGTAACACGCTGGTAAATCGTCAGTATGATATGGCCCTTAGTTCGTAGACTTCGGAGGAAGTCGCCGTCAAATGAAAAAAGTTGTTGTTACGATATCGATACAACGTAAAAGTTCGTATCAAATGCGCTTCGTTCGTCTTCCGAACTGTTTCATTTCGGTCGCGTACTTGCAAAGAAAATGCGTGTTATAAACTTAAATTGTTTGGGATTGTCGCTCGCATGTCGTACCGAGGTAGGACACAAAGAGCGCTCGTCGCACGTACTGGGTGTCGCGTCGCCTCCGGACTCTGAACACTTCCAGTGGCTAATTGAATTTATGAGGTACACATAATTATGGTTGAATAAGGCACATAGCACAGCAACCTACTGCTGAGCTACACAAGTGTCCCCACTTAACTTCGCTTTGTATGAAAATGTAGGCGGCGGGATCGTGTGGAGGCGTACAGGGCAGAGCTCCGCCAGGGCCTGGTGGTGGAATGGAAGTAGCAATTTGCGCGACCCAGCGCAGAGTACACCGCAATAAGGGAGGTAAATCCCGTACTTAGTGGCTAGAGAGACGGCATGGCGCCCTCATTTTCCGGCTGACAGGTGCTGTCATGGGGACAGTATCCGTGTTGACTAGGCCGGCAACCAATACGCCCAGTTGCTACCACTGAGATAACTGCTTCGATGACGCAGCGCTGCACACTCTGGAGGAGTGACCAGCCTGGGCAGTGCAGCGCCGTGACCTGGTCGCGGTGCTCCGTGCTGGTTAACGGTTTGCGTGATCAACTGCCCAAGTGCTCCAGCACCCTGGCTAAATATAGTTGAAGAACTCCGTATGGTTTAAGCCAATAAGTGTGTGACAGAAGTAACCGCCTCTGGGCGGAGGATATCCATTAGCAGTGGAGCGCTTGGGGGTTTTGACCTCGGACTTTTGTAACAGTAAAGAATTTTTAAGACCGAGGTTGAATATTGTTTTTACCCGACTACGGCAAAGCAAAACGAGGGTTATGATTTTGACCGGTATGTATGTATGTACAGTACCGACCAAAAGTCTATTGGCAATCTCACAAAGCAATAGACTGACGCTTCGGTTTGACTTACGACCTTCTTCTATAAGCTGTTACAATACTATAGACACGCACAGTACACACACACACACTCACTTTGTCTGCAACCAATGACTAGTTCGATAATCATTCGTTTTTTTGTTTCATTCGTCTTGTTCACATAAATATTAAAGTTTAGCAGGTAGACCACAGAAAACTTTGTTGGTTCGTGGATAATGTCTGTGACGAGTACTTAGCGCAGTGTTGTGATTATTATTTTCAAAAACAACAGATATAAATATTGAAGGGAGATCACATCTGATCAGAGAATATCATTGCGCTGCGTAAAAGTGAATGTTATTTACACAAATATCGAATGAAACCGGACTAAGTGTGAGTGTTATCATTTAAATATTTCATATTTTACTAAACATAAATCTTAATCAAGGATATTGTTGATAGAACACAGGTATTGTTGAGACATTGGTACAAAAATGATCAAGGTAAAGCCGTGGTCGCATGCCATTATAATTTTATAGGTGTACAGGAATGCGATCACGGCTTTACCTTTATCATTTTTGTACCAATGTCTTGATTTCTGTCTGAAATATTTTCTTGTTTCATACTTTTTAGAGCGTGATTTTTCAGTAGTCGGGTTTTAGTTTTTGATTTTACTTTTTTATACTATAAATTGCAATGCTTAACAATTTTTTTTTTGTGTTTTTGATTTTTAGCATTGAACATGTTTTTTCGATCGCTTCAGTAGGGTTACATTTTTAAGAAAAGTGCGACCGGGGGCTAGCGTCCTCAATTATTAAAATAGAAACATAAAAATGGTATCAAAAGATGCGTTACAGAAAAGGCCACGAAATTGCAAAAAATAGTAGATTGTTTGCCACGGGAGCAAACAACTATTTTTAAGGCGAGAGTGTTTCTTTGAATCCAGAGCGCAGCGAGGGATTCAAATTACGTCACTCGAGCTTAAAATAGTGTTGCTCCCAAGGTGAACATTCTACTTTTTATCACCCTCTATGAGAAAAAAAAAACCGTGTGTGATCCGTCCCGTCAATAAAGATTTTTTTTTAAATCGCTGCTGCCATCGTGGATTTACATTTTGACCTCACTATAGACTAAGCACCTTCGAAAACTATGAAAATTATACCCATGATGAAAAATTTGAAAATTCTCGCAGCTGCCATCTTGGATTTACATTTAGACCTCACTCAAAATTCAAAATATTTTATTTCACATAAACCTACATGGGCACTTATGAAACGTCAGAAGCTAGGTGCACGGTTCCAATTGGTCGTTTCGTATAGAAAAGAGCCAGCAAGAAACACCACGGTTACTCTTTTAAAAATAATACGCTTTTATAACACTTTCAAATAACAGTGTTACTAGGTATGGGAGGACAGTGTAGGTCTTTCAATAACTACCAGGTACTACACAAAATA
The DNA here is from genome assembly GCA_963680765.1 of Agrochola lychnidis. Taxonomy (NCBI): domain Eukaryota; kingdom Metazoa; phylum Arthropoda; class Insecta; order Lepidoptera; family Noctuidae; genus Agrochola; species Agrochola lychnidis. The sequence goes on along the minus strand of OY796850.1, from coordinate 717,998 downwards.
GAAAATGGTCAACAGATCTACAATCCACTAAGCCTACAGCGTTCTTATATTCACAAAATAGAAGCGAATCTACACAAAAGATAAATAAATTAATAAAAATAAAAACCTATTTTAATAAAACGAAATTACCTACATGATTTCTATTACAACTGTAATAAATCTGAATAATTCATGTCCACAAAAATCACTAATAAAGAGTTGAAATTAAATCGTAGGTATATATTGACAATTATTACGATAAAATATGTCAAGGACGAATATTATAAATAAAAATTAAAGATTAAAATAAACTTGGTAATTTGGGAGCAGTTAATCGACTCTAACATAATTATTTGATTTGATTTAATTTAATTTGATGTACTTAATTTGATTTTAATTGATTGAATTTTACTTTACTTGACATTATTTATTTGTTTTAGTTTAATTGTATTTGATCTTGTTTGATTTTATCTCTAGTATTTCTATTAATTTATGTTTTGTTAATGGGTATTATTTACCTGAAATATAATAATAATAAGGCTGGCAACACCAAGTCAACAAACATCTTAAAATTTTATTTACAGATTTTTCACAATAAATAATAATATCAATACCCTTCAACGCACATGTAATACAGTGCAATAATTTATGAGTGTAAAAAAGAACCTGAAACACCATTTATTACAGAAAAGGACCAAACACACATTCAAAAATGAACCATATACTGCCGAACAGGAGGTGACATTAGCTGTCATGTCACCTCCGATAGAACAGTGATGAATTAAATAAAGAAAAATGTTGACACGATCAGCCACACGTAAAGCACGCCCACCACCTCCGGACTCGTCGCTCAGCTCCGCCTCGCCGCCACTGGTAACCAGCCCCACTAGGAGTGCTGTGACAACACCGGCCACGGTAGTTGCGTCGAGCTCGAGCGACGAGTATTTCTTTCCGCCCACGACGCCACCACCTGCTCGTCGACGGGGAGGACGCCGGCCGCTGGACGGCTTAGAACCTCGAGGTCCATCGGCCTCTGATAGGGTCCCAGCTCCCGACGGAAGTGTGCAGCGCATGAGATGGACACGCTCCATCAATGAAAATGTCATGCGCTCATACTATGGGACTATAGATGGGGGAAGTAATCTGACCGCGTACCGTGTTCGGATGCTCTCTCTTTTTCAGGTGCTTGAGCCAGCTGTCAACGTTTCGGCACAACGACTGTCGGATCAGGTGCGGATCATCCAGCGTAATCATAATATGCTGGACAACACTGCACTTGATCGCCTACGAATTGAAATGCAGAGTAGCCATGTCATTGTTCCCCCATCGCAGACTGTTGTAGTAACACCACGGTCCAACACAAGCCTAGCACACGAGGGAAGTGATGACAGGGCTACAAATGTAAGTACCCAATGCAATGAGGAATTGAGGAGTGCTTTGGAAGGTACGATTCAGGAATATAGACTCATGTAGCCAGAACTTAGGCCACGCTTACCTCGTTTGCCCATGCATAACAAAAATAGGGCGCTGGTGGCGGTTCTGGATTCGCAGTTATCAAACTATTTTGATGACTGCGAAGACCTCATTTATACTCATTCAATTCTGTACTGCGCGGCTATAGCGGCATGTCGTGTAGCTCACGTCCAATTTGCTAATAGTTTTAGAGCTACACAACCGAAACCAGCCGTACCAGCTTGGCAGTGCAGAATTGAGCACCGTATTGGTGAGACCAGAGCGCTCACCGTCAAACTAATCTGCTTCAGGGAGGGCAATACTCGCCCTAGAGTGATGCGCTTTGTGAGGCGGGCGTTCTCAGGGACTGATATCAGCCCTGAGGACTAATCCCGAGTCACAGAGCGCATCGACTTCCTGAAGCAGAAAGTGTATGCATGGGCAAACCGTATCCGTAGGTATAAGCGGCGAGTAGAGCGATATACTCAGAATCGCACCTTCCAGAGTGATAAAAGGTAGGTTTATAGGGCTTGGGAGCAACCGGACCAAGGTGTGGCTAACACGCGCCTACCGGATGATGATGCCATGGATTCTTTCTGGCGGAGTATCTAGTCGTTGCCTGTCAGTCACACCGAAGGTGACTGGACTCGGGAAGTCGAGCGAGAATGCGATCCAATACCAGAAATGGTGGCTATTACCATCTGCCCCCAAGATGTAGCACGTGCAGTCCGTCCGTTACCTGGAAGTCTCCAGGGCCGGACAGGCTGCACAACTTCTGGTTCAAATAGTTTGTGAAATCGCACGCTCGCTTGGCGGCTCAGTACCAGACTGCTTTGGAGTCTGAGTCGCTAACCCAGTACCTAACAACAGGAGTTACCCACCCGCTCCATAAATCTGGTTACACCGCGGCGCGGAACCCAAAAATTATAGGCTGATCACGTGTTTACCGACGGTCTATAAAGTTCTTACATCCATTTTGAGAGCTAAAATTAACAAACATATAGATACCAACTCCATCATGTCTGCCTCTCAAAATTTATGTAGGAACGGGTCCCGCGGTACTAAGGAGCTACTCCTCATTGATATGGCCATTAGCCAACAGGTGCGCCGTTCCCGAAAGGATCTGTCGACATGCTGGATAGATTATAAGAAAGCTTAAGACTCGGTGCCACATTAATGGCTCATGAGGGTGCTGGAGTTATATAAAGTAGATACAACATTGCGCACCTTCCTGATGTCGTGTATGGGGCAATGGAGGACGGTCCTTCGCTATTCAGGATGTCGAAATATCCAGAGGAATAGCGAGCCGACAAGGATAGAGCGAGGCATATTTCAGGGCGACAGTTTGAGTCCGCTTTGATTCTGTTTAGCCCTGAATCCTCTAAGCACACTGCTGGAGGATTCAGGTCTTGGCTATCGGTTGAGGAGAGGTGGTCAGGTTATATCTCACCTTCATGGATGACTTAAAACTTTTTGCCCCCAACAATTTACAACAGATGGAGCTACTGAAAGTAACTGTAACTTTCAGTAGCGAAATCAGGATGGAATTTGGTGGGGATAAATGTGCGGTCATGCGTGTAAAGCGAGGGGAGATTGTGGAATCTGTGGGAACCCATCTCTCGGATTCCATAAACCTTAGAGCCCTCTTTGCATCTGAAACCTACAAGTATTTGGGTATGTCGGAAGCGTTGGGCATCAATGCTACTGACATGAAGCAATCGTTGAAGGAGCGCTTCTTTGGCCGCTTGAAGAATGTATTTAATAGTCTTCTATCAGGCGGAAACAAGGTGCGCACCTTCAACAGTTGGGCATGCCGGTTTTGATGTACTCTTTCGGCATACTCAAACGGACTCAGACCTAACTCGACGCCTTGGATAGGAGGGTCCGTACGCTGCTGACTGCATATCGAATGCATCACCCACGGTCATCGATAATGAAACTATATATCCCGCGAAAGAGCTCGAGGCTTTTTAAACACTAAGACCCTCCACAATCGCGAGATATGCAGTCTCAGGGAATATTTCCTAGAAACCGACGTGGGGATGCATCGAGATGTGGTCGCGGTGGACAAGGGCCTTACCCCGCTCTCCCTGGCTAAAGAGAAATGGCGTAAGCCTGTAGTGCTTGACACTAACGAGCGCATGGAGATATGGCAGAGTAAGGAGCTTCACGGACGCTACTTCCGAACCCTGCATGGGCACAATGTAGATTTACTAGCATCCGTAGCCTGGCTGCGTTTTGGTGACCTCTTTGGGGAAACTGAAGGTTTTGTCTGTGCAATTATGGACGAAGTTATGATGCCGAACAATTACCGGAGATTCATTGTGAAGGACGGCGCGGTTGACGTCTGTCGGGCATGCCACCGTCCGGGAGAATCAATCCAACATATTATCTCCGGTTGTTCTCGTTTAGCTAACGAAGAGTACTTGCATAGACACAACCTTGTAGCCAAGATTATCCATCAGCAACTTGCTCTGGAATACAGCCTTGTGGAATCGGAAGTGCTTTACTACAAGTATATGCCCGACCCAGTTCTCGAAAATGGAAATATCACATTGTACTGGGATTGATCCATCATCACTGACAGGACTATTGTTGCCAATACGCCTGATATAGTGGTAATAGATCGAGGAGAGCTGCGCGCAATGATTATTGACATAACGGTCCCGCATGACGGGAACCTCGTGAAAGCCGAAAAAGATAAACAAATCAATTATCTTGATTTGGCTCGCGAGATTGTCGACATATGGGATGTGGACTCAACGATCATTGTGCCAATAGTCGTGACAGCCAATGGCTTAATCGCCAAGAGCCTCGACCAATACCTAAAGAGGCTCTCGTTGGGCAGCTGGATCAAGGGCTTGATTCAGAAAGCGGTACTCTTGGATACGGCTCGCATTGTCAGGAGGTTCTTCTCTCTGGAGCCCTGACCGCCGGTAGCTTGGAGCCTGTTCCCGATACCGGTGGGCTACAATTTTTCTATATTTTTTTATTTTTTTCTATATTTATATATTCTAATATTCAAAAATATTATTTTAATAAGTTGGGTCTGCTATATTTGAATTATCCAAGATTTTTTCTTGTAATTGTTGTAAATCATTCCTTGGTAATGAATTTGTTAGCTTCGGTAGTATTATTAGCGTTACTGGCAGTTTGTAATCGCTAGAGTGTCTTGGTTGTAAAGAAATGTTGATTGTATAATTTGAAGTTTTTGGTTTTTCGTCTCCGATACCTTTTATTTCAGCTTGGATTTTTTGTCGTCGGTAAGACAATAATTGTGCTACTTTTTCAGTGCAAAATGACGCTTCTGATCCTTGATCACATAATACTCTCAACAACTGCGGCATCCCATCATACGAGGTGGTTCTTACTATGGCAGTAGCTAGTAAAGTTGTATTTTTAGCATCGGAGTTAGTTGCTGATAAGTTTGATGTCGCTATATTTTGTGACCTCTCTGTCCCTATATTTCTTGGTATGTACTTTTTAGCGTTATCACTATTTTGAAACGGCTTAGATTGATGTAATAATACGTTGTGTCCCTTATGTTGCCAAATTTCACATTGTTTATAAACTGTACTCACACAATTTCTCTGATCATCATGATTTAAGCAACGTTTGCACATTCTTTTGTTTGCGCGACGGCCTTGTATCGGTCGTTCACGCTTAATGCCTTGTAACTAGGGCAATAATGAATCATATGATCATTTTTTTGACAATACCAACAGCGTTTATATTTATCTGATGTTTGTTTATCACGTGATAGTTGACTATGAGTGTATTGTGTAGACCCATCAAAAGACTTAAGGCAATTGAAACAGTTGTCCATGAATTTAATCATCTCGTCAAAGGATTGTAATTTATTTCGGCTTTGCAGTTGATCTTCATACTTCGTATTTGTTTCTTCGTCCCATTTTCTACTAATTATTCTTGTCAATAGTGGGCCCCAAAAAGATGTGTTTATTCGTTGATTTTTTTGTGCCTCAAGACATTCACTTTCACGCGGCACAATTACGAGACATGCATGCCACTAGCATGCATGTCTCGTAATTGTGCCGCGTTTGCTTGTTGCATTTTAGGTAAATCTAACAACTTGTCAATAAACTTAGCAGCAATCATGCGTTCGTCTTCATATCTCTGCGTAAGCAATTTCCATGCTGTTTCATAATTTATTTCGCTTATTGTTAGGTGACGTATTAATCTTGCTGCGTCGCCTTTTACGTGTGTTTTAAGATACTGCATTTTTTCTGTAGAAGAAATTGATTTATCTTCGTGAATAATTTTTCTAAATAAATCTTGAAATGTGTTCCAAGAGTTATAGTCCCCCGCGAATATGGGAATATTTATATGTGGAAGTTTTCCTGACGATTTTGAGGAAATACCTTTCTCATTCGAGTTCTGGAAGATTCTTTCTTCCAATAACTCCATAGTAATGTCATAATCTTTTTGTGTAGTTTCGAAACAATTATCTCTGAAGTAGCTATTGTCCAACATACTTTCGGCCATCAGTAGTCCGATGCGCATTTCTTCGATTTCTAACCATTGTTTTTGTAAAGTTTGTAATAGTGTTTGTAAGTGCCATATTAGCTTGTCTTGAATAATGGATGATTGCTAAACTTAATTTGATTTTAACCAATTGTTTATATCAATCATGCAAAAAATATGCTTATTAACTTCAAGCTGTTATTCGTTTGTCTCATTACAATGTCAGTTATGTTGTGTTATTAGAAACAATGAGACCTAGAAAGTTTAGAATGCTGTTTTGGTATAAAATCTAACTTTTCCAGTATATCTAGAGTTGACTATACTTTCCAAACACTGTAGGTATGTGAATGTTTCTATTCAAAGGAGATCATCTTAAATATTATACATATATCTGATAATAAGGCCTCTTTCTTAAGGTGAGGTAAAAATAAGTACTTAAGTAACTTATTTTATCATTATGTAAATGTTCATCAAACAAAAGGCAAACATTAATTTAGCTAGTATTTTCTCTGGGAAAATAAAAAATGCATCAAGTTTTTCCCAATATGTATGTAAAGGTTGGATAAGTAATCGCTTTCTGTAGTTTTCTACTGTTTGGTAGTTTTTCCAACTTGAAATGTATTATTTTAACAATAATAACATCTTCCAATTCAAAGTAAGAAGCTAGTGTCCCATTGGGATTTTATACAAGAAATAATTAAAAAGCAAAGCTTGTTATGTATAGTTAGAAAAATTAACTAATTAGTACCTATTAAAGAAAGGTCGTCCATTAATATCAGATGTTACCTGTAAGGGCTCTAAGGAATTTGTCATTCAGCAGATTTAATCTTATTCTGGTGTGACTTATTATGTGAAGCGGTTTGATACGCTACTTAGTGATCAAGAATACAATATCTGTGATGATAAGCTTCAAATCACAAGACTATGAGAATTAAATGTGCCCCCACCTGTGGGTTCACTTGTGATGTTCATGGTTCCTCTTGTCTTCCAGTTCCCACAACTGGTGCTCCAGAAGACGCCTCCTCCCTCTTTTTCGCTTCTGCGCGAGGAGATCCCCGCCAGTTTAAAGCTTTATTTAAAAAATGTTTGATGTAGGTAAGCAATGACCTTGTAGTGCTTATTTTAGCAGAGATTTTCACTGAAGGGGTAAGTTTCTGCCTCAGACTGCACCAGAAAAAACTCTTTTTCTTTTATAAATGACGGATTGTAGGAGATAAATATCTTCTTGTGCCAGGAGTAACAAACACTATAACTGTGAATAATTGTTCAGTTTTTTATATTAGGAAAAAACATCTTCTGGCTATAAATGTCTTTCAGACACCGCTGGAGACCCGAGCCTGGGCATGATAATGTTGTAACAATTTGCTGCTTTTTTATTTGTCTAGTCTCACTTTTTAGATATTTCCTGAACTGTCACGCTAAGTTTTGTTTGATTCATATTATAACATTTGGTAGATGAAGAGTTTTCTTCTCTTTTGCTAAGCTTTTTTGAAGTTTAATATCCTACCTTTAGGCTATCTGTTAAGCAGATTTTCTCCGACTATCTGTGTTTTCAATCTGGTTGAATAATTCTACCACTCCGGAGAGACATTCTTGTGACAAACTTGTAGGTAGATGAGTCGCTTACTGGGGGATATTACAATATCTGGATCTGGAAAAAATATACTTCATGCATGCTGTAAAGGGCAACACATTGCACCAAATAACCCTGTAAGTCCCCACAGAACTTCCCTTTAAGGTTATAATGAAAAAAGTCAACCACAGGTTGCTTAGCTCACCAGCACAAAACAGCCATTGTAAACCTCGTGCATCCCCACAGAATGCCCCTAGGTCTGGCAAATCGCTCATATTATAGCCATTTCAGACCACGTGCGTCCCCTCCGAACGCCCCACAGGTCAGGCAGAGCTTCAGTTTAAGTTATAAAAAATCAACCACGTGTGTCCCTTAAAGAACACCCCACAGGTTGTTTAAGTAACTCACAACATAGCCATATTAATCAGGCAAGTTGTATTGAAGCCATTTGAGGCTCCGAATGTTCACTCTTAATTGCAGCATTTGCAACCATGTGCAAAGTCCCCAGAGTCCCATGACATAAAACACAGTATAACACTCGATGTTTTTTATCGATCAGGTAGCGATATCTTACACTCTTGAATGTCCTTAGGCCTTTGATGTATTTATAAACACTAATGCCATAAAGACTTAAGCAGGGACTGTCAGAAAATATCACACTCGCACGCACACCATGCGGTAAATTTTTTACTTCGCCATTGAGAATTGAAAACTACGTTTTTCGAGTTTTTTAAGCTTTCTCAATAAGGGTGATCCTTTTGTTTTCCTTTCTGTCTTCTTCTTTTCCATTTTAATATGAATTTAGACACTTTTTACATAAAATAATAAAAATATGCGCAAATATGTGACGCCGTTACTTGACATAAAAACCGAATGAAGATAGTTTGCAGAGACAATGACAGCACACGTTAAGGATGCGTTCATTTTTTGTTATTTCTTCAAAATTATGTGACGAGTAACTGGACTAAACGCCTACTACCATTATATTCTTTCATAATTGAGAACGAGACAGCAACGAGTATAATTAGATAAAGAAACAGTGATAATTTTTAGTTTCTGGAGTCAATGACTTTCGAGAAAATGCTTCCCTGATAACAGGCATGATACCAGGGTAAGTTTCATCCAAAGGGGGTGCTGCGTTCTGAAAGGAGATAAAAGGAGATCACTACTTGGTCCGTGATAAATAGATTTCCTTATCTGTAACGAAATAAACAGTGAATACCATGGCTGACTAGGCCAATATGGGACTATGAGCACTTCTGTAGCCTTATCAGCTATTATTTTTCGTAAACACTTGAGAATCAACGAAAAAGGTGAGAACGAGTAAAAGTTTAAGTTGCCCCAATCTAAAGTAAATGCATCGATATCGAAAGCGTGTGGGTCTCGTTTCCAGGACACATATTTATGACATTTCGCATTCAAACAAGTCGCGAATAAATCAATCTCTGGAGCACCATAATGATGGACTACGTCATGGAACGCTGAACGAGATAATTCCCACTCGGTGTCGACATTTATGTACCTTGATTCTTGGTCAGCTTCCGTGTTGTCTTTTGACTTAATGTAGGAAGCAAAATTAAAGAGACGACGCTCTTCACACCACTGCCAAATCTCGCGTGCTATATCATTAAGGTGTGTATATTGAACACCGCCCATTCTATAAATATACGAGATTGCAGTAGTGTTATCTATTCTTAAAAGAATCTCTTGATCTACAAGTTCCTTGGCAAAACATTTTAAACCAATGAAAGCTGCTTTTTATTCCAATAGGTTTATGTGGTTTTGGGCCTCAGACGTGCTCTAAAATCCACCGCTGGTTTCTCCGTTACAAGCGATACCCCAACCCGTTAGAGACGCATCGGAATAAATCTCTAAATAGTATTTGTTTTGACGGATTGGACAAAACGCATTCATGATCGTTGCCTTCCACCACGAAAAATTAGGTTCTAGGTTATTAGGAATGATCATATTAACATCATAATCTCCATTTGATTTCTGAAGCGCGAAATATTTAGTTCTTTCAAATCGTTTGGTATAAACCCACCCATAACTAACAGCTAGGCACGATGACGTAAGCAATCCCAAAAACTTTGCAAAGTCTCTAATAGATAAGAAACGTTTGTTGTGGTATCTATCGATTATATCTAGAACCTTCAAACGTTTCTTTAGTGGCAATTTTAAAGTCATGTTCGTTGAGTTTAACTCAAAAGCTAGAAAAGTTTTGAGTTGGCTGGGAACTAAATCACTTTTATTAATGTTTATCACAAATCCGAGCTTTTCTAACAGGTCGGTGATTATTTTTACATCACGAGAGCAGCTTTCAAATGTTTTATTTATACACAATAAATCGTCTAAATAAATAACCAGTATGATTCCTTTCTTTCTGAGGTATGTAATTACTGGTTTCATTAGTTTAGTAAAAATCAACGGTGCTGAATATAAACTAAAGGGTAAACACTGAAATTCATAAGTCAGATTGAAAAACTTAAACCGTAGATATTTTTTACTATTTTCATAAATAGGGATTAAAAAATATGCCTCCTTAAGGTCAATATGGGCCATGTAATATGACTTTGATAATCATTTAGAAGCCGTTCTAACATCTTCCATTTTAAAATGCTGTGGATCAATGTAATTGTTTAATTTTTTAAGATTAAGAATGAATCTATGGGTACCGTCGCTTTTAGGTATCAAAAAAATATTCGAAATAAACTAACCATGAATGTCATTACATTTTACTATCGCACCTGATAATAAAAGCTTTGAAATTTCAATATTAAGACTATTAGTCTCTTGGAAAGAAAACGATTTATTGATTGGTTCTGCATACTGAATAACAGTTCGATTAAAACGAATTTTATAACCATGATTTATACATTGTAAGATTACAGGATCATTAGTTATGCTTTTCCAAGCTGATATAAAGTGTCGTAACCGACCAGCATGTTTAATTACCTCTATTCGGGCTTCGGAGGAGCCTTCGAGACTGCCTTCGCAGAGTTGTACCGTTCTGTTGACGCTGGGTATCTCCCTGTGTTCGGGTTGGAGGCTTGGGTCCTTGGCCCACTCGACCTGCCTCTGTAGTTCTGATGACGAAGTGAGCGCCTCGAGTTTCCCTGACGATAATTATTAGAACGTGTCGGTCTGTGGGAGGTAGATGGTTGAGGTTCGGTCCTGCTTATCTGTAATCCAGACTTTTCAGCCATCTTAGAAGCCTTGATTTTGTCGCCCAAATTCTCTCCGAAGAGAAATGTATCCCTCTTCCAAATAAATGTTTTTTCTTTCTTTTCTTTCTCTTAACTCCTTGAACAATATTCAAGAATTTTTTATTCAAGCTGAATGACTTCCAAACTACAAAGTGAAAAATAACTTTAATTTCGGAAGTCGGTGTCAAAAAACTAAAATACTGATCTGATCCAAAGACACAGACTTCCGAAATTAAAGTTATTTTTCACTTTGTAGTTTCGAAGTCGGTTGTGTTTTTTGTAAAAAAGTTTTTATTCCACAATATATCATATGAAATCAGGTCAAAGGTTTTGGAAAAATCGAAGAAGCAAGCGTACACGGATGTTTTTCTCTCAGTATAGTATTTAACAGCACTCTTAAAACACAATATTGCAGTTTCTGTAGATAGTCCCGAAAACCGAACTGATTATCGTGTAACTTTAGGTATTTATTTAGTTGTTTATTAAGAATGCTGTCAAACACCTTAGTAACAGCAACTATTGTGGCCAAAGAAATAGGTCTATAATTAGATATATCTGACAAATCTCCTGCTTTGTTTTTTACTACTGGCACTACGACAGTCCTCATCATGTGGGTAGGTAGGTACGAGTGTGAGATGCAAAGGTTATACAATAAAGCTAACACTCTGCACATATGAGGCCCAGTGTGCTGTACGTGTTCCACACTCAATCCGTCGTGACCAGTAGATTTGCCATTACAAATTGATTTTACCGCCATTGATACATCCTTGGTCGAGATTCTGGTATCAACATACTCCCCACTCACCCCACCCCATTTCTGAGATGAAGATGGTCCCAACGGCGACCTAACAACAAAGTTATTTTTAAATTTATCAGCGATGCTTTTTAAGTCATTCGTACCGTCTACACTCACGGGAAGACCAGGCCGACTCCTCAAACGATTGGTATTTTCCAGAAACCACTGAAATCCCTCGTGCTATGCTTAGCTGCCAGAATATCCATTTTTAGCTGGTCTTGATGGTTCTGACACCATTTTAATCGAGACTTAAATATTTTTTCTGGTTTCGCACATCTTTGTGTACATGTCACCTGTGGAAGGACTACCACACAGTAACCATTCCCGAAAACTCGCCCTGGCCGTCCCATGACTGTCGCTCACATATTTATTCCATCCAACAATGGTTTTAGGCTGACATTTACTCCGCTCACGCTTGCTTCCCCCCCCCCCTTTTTTTTTTGGGGTGGGAAATCATCAAATAACTTCTCCCGCTCTGGGCGGAGCGGGAGGGCGTGTCAGACTCTTACTGACTAAAACCTACCCGTGTTCCTTCAGTTGCCGTGTTGCCAGGGGGGCCACGATTTCCCTATCGGTTTTCTTCGAACCCCCGGCAGGCACTGGCCCTAGCGGACCCCGTCAATTCTGCTGACATCTCTTTGAGGCGCGCGTGGAACACAACGCGCCGTCGACCCGGGCTTGGTCCTTATCGGACTGCGAGCTACCCATTGCTCACCGTCCGCAAGCCCGCACCTACGGTGGCCGGAAATCTTCCTGTGATTCCCGACGCCCAGGGCGTCTCCTCCTGCGGCGGTTAGGGGCGCGAGGGCGCGAAATTTGCCTCTCCCTCACGCGCTCCGTCTCCTCCTTCGCGAGCATTACTGCTTCGCAGAAGGAGGTGACGGCCTCCCATTTCCTCTCGCTCCGTAGCATGGCCCGAATCAGGGCCGGACGCGAGAGGTCACCGCCGCCGATCGCTTCCACGAGGACACGGCGATGCCCTGCCCTAGCAGGGCAGATCTCCACCGTATGCTCCACCGTGTCCTCCGGGCGATCCACACAGTGATGACACCCGGGCGTTTCCTCCCGCTTTATCCTGAACAGGTACCTCCCGAAACAGCCGTGTCCGGTGAGCATCTGTGTCAGGCGGAAGGTGAGGACGCCGTGGCGCCTCTCTAGCCACTCCTCAAAGAGGGGTCTTATCGCCGCAATTGCGGCGTGCCCAGCGCTGGGTTACGACAATCGCACTCTCCATTCCGCCATGAGATCCCGCCGGAGCTCTGTCCGCTGTGCCGCAACTTCTTGCGGCATCGGAGTTAAGCCCCGGCGTTTCGCCTCCTCGCGCCACTCCCAAATGTGCGCGAGGACCTTTGCCTCCAGATCCCATGGCGGTACTCCGGCAAGGAGGCTCGCCGCCTCGCAGGAGACCGTGCGGTATCCTCGGGCCAGCCGGATGGCCATGACCCTTTGGGACTTGTTAAGCCGGCGGGCTGGCTGCCGCCTCAATGAAGGCGCCCACACCGGCGCCCCGTAAAGGGCCATGGACCGCACGACCCCCGCGTAGAGCCTCCGGCAGGAGGCGTTTGGACCTCCCAGATTGGGCAGGAGCCGCTTCAAGGCAGCCCCGGTCCGGTCCAGTCTGGGAGCCAAACGTCGGAAATGCTCCACGAAGTTCCACCGGCTGTCGAGGACGAGTCCCAGATACTTCATCGTCGACTCGACGCCGATGTGAACCCCTTCCGCCATTACCTGGGAACCCGACGGTGGCGCACTACGAGGACCATAAAAACCCATGGCCTCGGACTTGTGCAGGGCCACCTCGAGTCCCAGCTGCCGGATTCTGTCGACGATTGTCGCAACCCCGCGTGTCGCTAAGTCGGCCGCCGCCTGGTACGACCTCCCCTGCGCCAGGACCAGTGTGTCGTCAGCGTAACAAAAGACGCTGACGCCAGTACGGAGATCGGCGCGCAGCACCCAGTTGTATCCGATGTCCCACAGATGCGGCCCCAGGACCGATCCCTGTGGGACACCGCACGACATCTCTCGCCGGTTCCACTCTCCTTGGTGACCGGGGTAGACGACAGCCCTGTCCGTCAAATAGGCCTCGACCACACGACAGAGGTAGGTCGGCATCCGGTGATACCGGAGTGCCTCCCTGATGCAACTCCAGGGCAGGGTGTTGAAGGCATTCAAGGAAAGGGAAGGGTGTTCAAGACGACCCCACTCCGGGCTACAGCATCCCCCGTTGTGAGGGCCCGCACGCGCATGATGGCGTCCACCGTAGAGCGCCCCCTGCGGAAACCGAACTGGCTCTCCGCCAGATCCGGCCCCACCCGCACCAGCTGCCCAACGAGGCGGTCTGTAATGACTCTTTCAAAGAGCTTGCCCACCTCGTCGAGCAGCACAATGGGCCGATAGGCGGACGGAGAGTCTGCTGGGCGCCCCGGCTTCCTGATGAGGACCAGTTTCCCAGTCTTCCAACAAAGTGGGAACTGGCCTCTCCATGCATGCGCATAGGCGCCCCCTTAGTCGAGGCCCGAGAGTCCCCATGGCCAGGACCCAGGCTTTTCCGGGTATGCCGTCGGGTCCTGGGGCGGTATTCTTCGCACTCATCTTGCGTACCGCCACTCTCATCTCTACCTCGGTCACCTCCGGAGCATCGTCGTCGTCGTCGGCGATGTGGTCCGCATCGGGCACCGCAATAGGCGGAGCCATGGGCGGGGGCGTATGTTCCCCTCTTGAAGGGAACAGAGCGCTCACCAAGTCCTCCACAAGCTGGAGCCGGAGACTCTGCGTCAGCGGGGGAGCCCATGGGCGGAGTTTCTCCCGCACCATCTTATATGGGCGTCCCCACGGGTATCTGTTCAGAATCTACAGCAACTCCTCGCGGGCCAGTGCCCTGGCCCGCGGGCCCTAGCTTCAGCGACCTTGCCGCTTGCGTCATAGCCGCTTCGCTGACACCGCTCACTTTTACAACTTGCGGGTATTTTTGTGATGACCGCGCGCTTCTCTGTGCTGGAGTTTCTTTAGGTGAAGACAACATCGTATTATTATGATCCGTAACTGTCGCGTCTATATGTGAAAGTCCCATAGGTCCACTATCCAGATACGCACCACGTTTTGTATTTATCCGCATATCCCGATATTGATATTTATTTGGGGTCGACTGGTCCGATATAGTAATCACATTTTCTATCGCCCGCTTAACTTCCTCTAGCTGATCCGAAGTAACATACTTAGATTTTATGTCTTTCAGTTCTGTTTGGAGGATCAAAATGTCCTTTAACAGTTTCGTGACATCTAGATGGTCAAAGGTCACCGGTGGAAGTTTTTCCAAATCACGGGCTACAAACACCGGCATCACCTCCGGATCCCTTGCAAAGAGATATTATATCCTCCACATCTCGGTTTTCTTTCCCTTGCCTTTTACGCGAGATTTTTCGCTTACCCGGCAGCGATTCAAAAAGTAACGATTTCGATCGTTTTATTTCTTCACTGTTAAGCCGATACACATATTCTAGTCAAACTGTCTTCATCAATGACTGATATTTTGTTTTGCACATATGCTGACAACTCGTCTATTAAAATATTGCACGATATGCACTTCACCGTCGAAGCCATTTTTATTTCGAAAATACACGATCCGCTGTCGAAAGTACGCACACCCTTCGTCGCTAGGTGCGCTCGCGCGATAAAGGATGATAAAATGTAATGATAAAATAGATTATGAAGAAGAGATTAATATAACATTGAAAGGTATTATTAACTGGCTTGACATTAATAACTTAGTTATTAATCTTAAAAAAACAATGGTAATGCACTTTTACCAACGGACATCCCCGCCCAACGTAGTGGTTAGTTATAAAGGACAAAATGTGGACTCAACAGATGTTGCAAAATTCCTTGGTATCTTAGTTGACAGCAAGCTTACTTGGAAACCTCATGCTGAAGACGTTTGTAATAAACTAAGCAAGTCAGCGTATGTGCTGTATAACCTATCACATAAAGTAAGCAATGATGTACTCCTGACAGCTTACCATGGTCTTGTTGCGCCAATATTAAGGTTCGGAGTAATATTTTGGGGCAATTGTAGTGATAGGGAATAGATTTTTAAAGCCCAAAAACGTTGCATAAGATCTACGTCGAATCTAAAAACTACAGACACCTGTGTGCCTATGTTTAAGTCACTGAAATACTGACCTTCCCGTCGTTATATATTTTAGAAGTACCAATTTTTGTTAAAATTAATTTAAATTTATTTCCGTCACTAGTCGATATTAAGAAATGTTCGGGTCCTATTAGAACACAATATAAAAATTTATTACATACAGGCAACTACAAAACAGCACTACTTAGGAAAAATATTATGGCAATGGGGCCTATAATTTACAATAAAATTCCGCAGTTTTAAAGAACAGCCTATACGAAGAGTTAAATCTAAGCTGACTGCATTATTATTAGAAAAATGCTATTATTGTATAAAAGACTTTTTAAACGATAAAAATATATAACAATGACATATACGAGGATTTTTGTTATATCAGAATGACTTAATTATTTTTAGTTTTTACGACTTTGCATGCCGTAAGGTAGAATGTAGCGGAAAAACTTAGTGATGTACCATCCTGACTGGGGACGATACCTTAACTAGATGTCCAATTCTAACTAGTCATAATAAAATTAAGAAGTATATTAAAATTAATAAAAATATAAAAAGTACAAGAAACTCTTAAAGTCACAAAGAATTTATAAGTTTAATATTAATCTTAGGAAAGAACGTATTAATTTAAAAAGCCAACTAAATGTATGTAATATTAAGATGGAAACTAGCAGACAAATGTATGATGTTGAAATACAAAATCTTCAAAAGGAATTACTGAGCAGGGAAAATACACTTAAGGAAATATCTTGTAAGTATGAGTCTTGTCAACAAATGCTAAGCGAGCGCCTGCAGGAGGCCTGTGAGTTGGTGGATTTGGTGAAGTACAATGCAGAGAGGTACGAGTCACTGACAAACAATCTCACCTGTAGTTGTGCTCCCACTCCGCCACCTCTCATGTCACAGCATGTTGTTCCTGTCACCTCACCCATTCTAACTCATACTATAGAAACTATCAATCCCACTCAAAGTAATGTTTTAGTATATTCTGATAGATTAGGAGCAGGTTTTGGATCCTTATTAAATAACCAATCTAAACATGCCATAGTTAACTGTTGTTACCATAACCTGCATTTTAATGAGCTTGTTCATAAAATAAAAAACACACAAATGAATGAACAGACTACTGTAGTTCTTTTAATTGGAAACAGTCTGAGCATCACTAAAAGGGACATAGTTAATGGTGTCGACACCCTACTTAAATTAAAATTAGGTAAATTAATATTATGTGCATTGCCATATTCAGGTAATTTGTATGCTGAAGAAAATGATTACATTTATAGTTTAAATAACTTAATGCATATTTTGACATGTCGTCATAGTGACCGTTTATTGTATTTTGATACTAACAATTTTGTTAGAGATTTTGTTTTAACTCGGGAACATAAGTTTCTTCCCAAGAAAAGTCAACATGTATTGGCTACTTTGTTAGCTTACAATATACACGCAGTTATTGATAATTTAACTGAGACTAGGCTAAGTGACGAAATAGTATTATCCAGTATTTCTAATAATACTGTGAAAGGCTCTTTAAACTTTTAGACTCGACAAAAGAGAAGCATGATAAGAATATTTTATTGTATCATCAAAATATTAATCGCTTCTCTGGCAAAATCCTAGACGTGGAATTGTTAATAGATAAATATCATATGGATATCTTATGCTTTTGTGAAACCTGGTTAAAACCAGATAGGATGCTGTTTAATGTAAATATTTTTTCAGTTGCCAGTGCGTACAACAGATCCTCAATAGGGGGTGGTACCTTGATATTATGTAATAGTTGTTTCAGACATAAGGAAAGGAAGGATATCACTGCTTGCTCTGTTGATCGCTTATGTGAGGTAGCATGTGCAGAGGTTGAAGGCCATACTTTCTTATGTGTTTATAGACCACCAGCCTCAAACTTGTCATCATTTTTAATCATTATGGAAGAAATACTAAGTAAACTTTTTAAAGATAATAAATTAGTTTTTGTTTGTGGTGACCTAAATATTGATTTATTAGTTAACTCACCTGATAATTATAAGCTTATATCATTGTTTAATTAAAAAAAATTAAAATGTATATTTAATGAAGCGACTAGAATAACAGCAACCTCAGCTTCATGCATTGACAATATATTTACTAATTGTAAAATACAAGACTCATCCTTAATTAGTGGCGTTAGGTCTGACCATACTGGTCAACTTGTATCATTTGAATCAGATAAAAAGTTACGTTTAGATAAAACTATTCAGTTAAGACCTCTTACTAAAAATAAATTGAAAATATTTAATAATAATGTTCTTAGCAATCTTTTAACAGCTAGTTTTGATTCACAAGACCCCAACATAAACTATGGTACATTATTTTCTACAGTATGCCAAGAATTCCATAAAGCATGTCCTGTAAAAACAGAAACAATCAATACCAAACCAAAATTTAATGAATGGGCCACTCCTGGCATTAGAAAAAGCAGAGATATTTTATATAATTTATATAACGAAAAATCATTGACTTCTGATCAAGTAATTCATAATTATGTAAGAAAATATTCTAAGAGATTTAAAAGAGTCTGCGCCCAAGCTAAATCTAAATTAATAAGTAACAAAATAAATAATTCTAACAATAAAATAAAAGCTGTGTGGCAGGTAATTAACAAAGAAACTGGAAACACAAAACAGCGAGATCAGAATGAATTGTCATTAAACATTGATAATGTAACCATTTCAGATAAGTTAAAAGTTGCTGAGACACTAGAAAACTTCTTTACCAACATCCCAATAGAGGTTACGAAATCTCTCCCCTCATCATCTATACTAGCTGAATCTCTTTTAAAAGAACACTTCAGTAGAGACATTCCAAGTTTTGAATTCAAGCCCATTTCTATTGACACAATTAAAAAAGCATTTAAAAGTCTTAACATAAAAAACACTGAAGACTTATGGGGGATTTCGGTTAAGGTTTTTGAAGATATCATTGACACAATTGCCCCTGTCCTAACAGGCATATTTAATCAATGTTTAGATAGCGGTAAGTTTCCTGACTTAATGAAACATAGTAAAGTAGTACCAATTTTCAAATCGGGTAGTAAGAGTGATCCCTCTAATTATAGACCAATATCTGTGCTACCAGCATTGAGTAAAATATATGAAAAAATCATGCTAGACCAGATGTTGTCACATTTTAATTGTAATGGGATTTTACATAGTCACCAGTTTGGTTTCACGAAAGGTAGGTCGACGACTGACGCAGGAGTAAAACTCATCAGTCACATTTTGGAATCCTGGGAGAAGTCCCAGGATGCAATTGGCATTTTCTGTGACCTCTCAAAAGCGTTTGACTGCGTTGACCACAATACACTGATCTGTAAATTACACCACTACGGAATTCGTGGACAAGCTGCTGATCTTGTTCTTTCCTATCTATCAAACAGGCAGCAAAAGGTAAATGTTAATGGGGCGACGTCTTCGGGGTCTCTAGTTAAAATGGGCGTGCCTCAAGGCTCAATTCTCGGCCCTTTCTTATTTCTAGTTTATATAAATGATCTTCCTTACATGATGACTAACTTATCAGATATAATTCTATTTGTTGACGACACTTCTCTTATTTTTAAAATAGACAGGAAAGATACAGATGTATTACATGTTAACGATAGTCTGGCTGTACTTTCAAAATGGTTCGCAGCTAATAATCTTTTACTTAATGCGAACAAAACGAAATGTATTAGGTTCTCATTACCAAATGTACCTCAAGTAGGTCTAAATCTAAAACTTGATGGCAAAAACCTAGATGCAATAACGGAAACTATATTCTTAGGAATTACTTTAGATTCAAAATTACAATGGGGCGCCCATATTAGAATTCTTTCGGGTAGATTAAGTTCAGCTGCATATGCAGTAAGAAAAATAAGGCAGTTGACTGATATAGCCACAGCTAGGTTAGTATACTTTGCTTATTTCCACAGTATTATGTCTTATGGCGTCTTGCTGTGGGGATCGACAGCTGACGTAGATTCAATTTTCATTTTACAAAAGAGGGCAATCCGCGCGATCTATAAAATGGGCCCTCGCGAGTCCCTTAGAGACAAATTTAAAGAAATTGATATACTGACTTTGCCTTCACTTTATATCTTAGAAAGTATTATGTATGTTCGCAAAAACTTAAGACTTTTCAAAATAAGAAGCGATTTCCATAATATAAATACACATAGTCGACATGAAATTGTGATACCCAAATTTAGATTAACTAAAACAAGCAAGTCATTTCTTATAAACAGTATCCACTTTTATAACAAGTTGCCAAAGTCTGTGACAGAACTTAGCGATGGGAAGTTCAAAACCCACATCAAACGTGTCCTTATCAAGAAAGCATATTATAAAATTAAAGACTATGTTGAAGATAAGGAAGTTTGGCAATAATTCCTTCTGCACATGTGGCTTCCCAGGTACCTATATGATAATTACTCAGATTGATTACAGTTGTAACAGCAATCATATAATTGCGTTTTATTAAAATAGGTTTTTTACTTTTATTAATTTATTTATTTTTTGTATTGATTCTTTTCTACATATTTTGTGAATGTGAGAACTGTAGGCTTAGTGGATTGTAGACCTGTTGACCATTTTCTATTTTGTTAAGTACTTGGTACTTATTGAAAGACCTACACTGTCCTCCCATACCTAGAAACACTGTTATATGAAAGTATTGTAAAAGCCAATTATTTTTAAAAGAGTAACCGTGGAGTTTCTTGCCGGCTCTTCTCCATAGGAAACGACCAATTGGAACCGTGCATCTAGCTTCTGACGTTTCATAAGTGCCCATGTAGGTTTATGTGAAATAAAATATTTTGATTTTGATTTTGTATGCACACTATTATTAATTTATATTTATCAAAAATTTTAACACTATTCTTTATTTAAATTTATTAAAATTTATTTTAAATTTTTTAGTTCGGTTTTCTATAAAAACCGTGTTTTTTAGTTTTTTAAACTGTTATTTATTTTCTACTTTTTAGTTTGGTTTATTTATAATAGCTTGTTTTTTTTAATTTTAAACTATTATTAATTTGTTCTACTATTAATTGCGTGATAACTGTAAATAACTAATTATTTTCCAAAATTATTCATGTGTACGGTTGTATTAAATGGTAAAAATTAAATCTCGATTTTAGAAGTCATTCAAAGATTTTAACGTTGTCAATACATACAGTGAGATTTAATGATATAAGGTTATTGCCGAACAAGTGATAATGACTCAAACTCAAACTCAAAGCATTTATTTCAAATAAACCAATTACAGGTACTTTTGAATTGTCAAGGGGTCGGTCAGTCAGAAAAATGAAGCTAGTTGCCCATTCCAAAGCGTAGTAGGTACCTATGGAGAAGAACAGGCAAGAAACTCCACGGACACTCTTTTAAATCAAAATATTGTTACAAAATATTGGTTACATCATTCGTGTTGAATTTATACATGTGAGAACAATTTAGAAAGACGTGCACGTTAAAAGCGTCCGTAATAAAAATATAATAACAATTCAAAAATTTAAATAAATTAAAATAAAATAAACCGTGGCAGCTAAGAGATGACCAGTCCCTACTGACGGCGCCCGTTCACGAACATGACGCATGGATCAGCACCATTTAGCTCAACCATTTTGAAGGGAACTTAATGATCCAACACACACGCCACCATCAGCGAGACATTTGAGTGAGCATGACATACTCTCAGCTGCCAGAGCACATTCAAGTCAATGAAAGACGTACCCAGTAAATGGTAGCTTTATGGAATGTACAACATGGTCACAGTGCTCACACATGTGATATGCAATTATACAATACAAAGAGATTGAATTTATACAAGGAAAAGATAGTTTTACAATCTTCAGCAGCTGCAACAATATTTTCGAATGCTAATCAATTAGTTTATGCGCCCTTGTGGAGCTGGACCAGCGCTGAGCCAAGCATTTTAATCAGCGATGTAATCCCCCAACTTATAATATGCTTGGCAGCATAGTGTGCGTTTTATACATGATTTAAATTTCGTTTCGTTCAGTTGGAGTATGTGGGAAGGTATTTTATTATAACATTTTAAACAGCACCCCATGAAGGATGAGTCTACTTTAGCCAATCTGAAACCCGGTTGAACTAATTGGTCCCTATTTCTAGTCCTATAATTGTGTCTATCACCTCTTTTACTGAAAAGACTTAGATTTTTCCTTACGTACATGATGTTTTCATAGATATATTGACAAGGTACCGTCATGATGTTAATATCTTTAAACAGATCCCTTAGAGAATCGCGTCTGCGGAGACGATATATTGCTCTGATGGCTCTCTTCTGCAGAATAAAAATAGACTCGATATCTGCAGCCCGTCCCCATAGTAAAATACCGTAAGACATGATACTATGAAAGTAACTGAAATAGACTAGCCTCGCGGTATCTACGTCAGTAAATTGACGGATTTTTCTCACAGCATATGCTGCTGAACTTAGCCGTCCTGCTAGAGATGTTAAATGAGGACCCCATTGCAGCCTTGAATCGAGCGTGATCCCCAAGAAAACAGTTTTATCGACAAATTCTAGTTTCTCCTTATTCAATACTATGTCACAATCACTACTTTTAACATTTGGTAAAGCAAATCTTATGCATTTAGTTTTTTTCCCATTTAATATATGACGAGACGAATGACAAGACGTCTTACTACGTGTTACTTCGTAATCGAATCATTTCATCTAATGCTTCTCTGTTAAAAGGGGTTTTACCTGTTAGCTTTGAGCAATCAAGTTCTTCAATTCAAATTCCGTCCACGACTAATTGCTGCTTGTCTAGCTGCAAACAGTCGAGAGCCTAGATAAATGACTGCATGATCAACTGTACATCCTTGCATCTTGTGGACGGTCGATGCCCAACTCAGCAGAATCAATGGCAACATACGTCTCTCAGCAGTTCCATAGCTGTGTTTTGCTGGGAACTGTACCGATATTGGTTTAATTACTTGAACACCATCTGGACCGAAATCGATACGTACTGATGGAATGTCTTTTGCATATAATTTTTTCGTTTGGTTTTCTTTAAAAGCGTGTTTTTTTTTCAAATTCTTGCTTATTTTGTTGAATTAAAATTCTCTTTGGTATTGAAAAATTTGTTAATATTAGATCGTTGAATCGGTTAAAGATAATTAGAAATTTTAACATACAGATATCACAATATAATAATATAAATATGAATACAATAGGGTTTCGGGCGAAGAACACGTTTCGTAAAAAATGTAATCTGTTGCACAGCTGACGGATGACAGACTACTTCTCTAAATAAAAAGCGTGTAAAAAAGGTGCATGTCGTTTATCTTTTTGACGGGTTCTAGAAGCTGCGGATCGTGGCGGGAGCGGTTTGAAATGAGATCGCGTTATATCCTCCCCCTTTTGAGCAGGTTATGACCCCATGTCTGGTCAAACAAAATAATGAACGCATGCTCATACTCGAAATTTGTAATCCCGCTAACCGGTAAACTGCTTTCTGGATTTTGTCCTGAGAAAATCATTGTCGCCCTACACGGTATACCAATTTCTGTATTTTGTCCCGGAAAATTCATGGTCACCCTACTTTGTGTTTGACAGTGACAAGAGCTATTAAAATTATTTTTGCAAATATTGCGATGTTTACGATTCAGTTTTGAATTAAACGAATCACAATTATTATGTTCTTTTATTTCACTAACAAAAATCTTATTTTGCAAATTGAAAAATGGAATAATTTTATCAAATTAATGTATTGTCACCAGTCCTCGATAAATCTACAAAGTTTGAACGAAATCTGGCCAAAATCGCGCCCAAAAAGTCGGTTACAAACAAACATACAAACAAATAATTTTATCAAATTAATGTATTGTCATCGGTCCTCGATAAATCTACAAAGTTTGAACGAAATCGGGCCGTTTAAAGTGGGTCAAAATCGCGCTCAAAGGAGTCGGTTACAAACAAACATACAAACAAACATACAAACAAACATACAAACAAACATACAAACAAACATACAAACAAACATACAAACAAACATACAAACAAACATACAAACAAACATACAAACAAACATACAAACAAACATACAAACAAACATACAAACAAACATACAAACAAACATACAAACAAACATACAAACAAACATACAAACATACAAACTGTTAATGTAGTTTAGGTGCACTTATGTGTGTACGGGAAACTTGTTGTAAAATCACAAATGCGTCTGTCTTCAATGATGTTTATTAGCGACTAATTGAATGAGTCTTACGTAGCTACTTAAATACATAAAATGAGGTTAACGACGCAACATACCGCCCACCAAAGGGACAACAAGGCCCTTTTAAAATAATGTTTAGTGGACTGTATACACATGTTGAAAAATTTAACTCGATAAGCAGTATGCAACGTTTCCAATAATCCAAATTCAAACAAATGATTGTAACTACAGTGTTATTAATTTTAAATGAAGTTAAATTATACAATACGATGGTACATAATGCCTGCATGCAAAATTGAAATGAGGTTTGACAAAGTTATGGAATAATTGTTAACAATCAGTTAGTATCAACAGGTAGGGGACATAGTTTCGTGACAGATCTCTTCACAATGCTATTGCCAGATTTGACACTATACACCCGTGTGAGTCCATCATGACCGGGATGCTTGTCTACAATTCGGCCTAGTAACCATTTCCCTGCCGGTAATCCATCAGTTTTGATTAGAACTATGTCACCAACAGTGAATTCTTGTTTCTTCTTAAGCCAGACAGGACGCTGTTGTAGACTTGTTAATTTTCGTCTTGCCATCGTCGCCAGATGTCGCCTACGAGCCATTGAGTGTATTGCCATCGTGTTAAATTATGAATCTTTGTGTCTTTAAAATCTGGTGAGGGCACGACGATTGGGGCTTCATGTATCAAGAAATGACCAGGCGTTAGGGGTTCTATAGAATTTTCATCTGAGTCATCAATAGGACATAGAGGTCTTGAATTAAGGCACGCCTCGATTTGACACAGTATTGTTGTCATTTCTTCGAAAGTAAGATTTGTTGTCAACACTCGTTTCAGATGAGTCTTCAGGGACTTTACACCAGCCTCCCAGAGGCCTCCAAAGTTAGGACTGTAGGCTGGTATAAAATGCCACTGTGTACCTTCCAAAGCCAACTTGTGTGCGATGTCTTTCTCAAAATTCAAGTTAGCTTCTTGCCACGCTGCGGCTAAATCCTTTTCTGCACCAACAAAGTTTCGCCCTTGGTCACTCCACATGTGGCTACATTTACCTCTTCTTGATACAAAGCGTTTGTAAGCAGCTATAAATCCTTCTGATGTAAGGTCTCCTACCAGTTCAAGGTGTATTGCCTTTGTAGACATACAAACAAATAAAGCAATGTATGCCTTTTGAGTTTTCATGCCTCTTCCCCTTGACATCAATATTTGGAATGGACCGGCATAATCCACGCCGCTGTGCAGAAAAGCTCTAGCAGGTGTTACTCTTTCCTTTGGCAGATCTCCCATGATCTGAGTTCGTACACTAGCTCTTTGCTTAGCACATACTAAACATTTACGGTTAAAGTTTTTTATTAATCCCTTAGCTCGAATAATCCAATATTTAGAGCGTAAAACGCACAGCATTAACTGAACACCACCGTGTAGTGTTTGAGCATGAGCATCTGCTATGAGTAAAGGAATTAAATTGTTGTTATGTCCTAATATTATAGGATGTTTGCTTTGTTCGTCCAATCTTGCATGTCGAAGACGTCCGCCCACCCTGAGGATACCATCTTGGTCTAAGTATGGGGTAAGTGTTTTAATGTTACTATTTGTCTTCACATTTTTATTTAATTTTAATCTGTTTATGTCATCTGGAAATTCTTCCCTTTGTACTAGCTTGATGCATTTTATCAATGATGTATGTAATTCTTCTGTTGTTAAACTTCTAAAATTTTCGTAAGTATCCAATTCTCTTATGTAATTAATAAATCTTCGACAGTATGTTATCACCTTTAATAACTCTTGTAAGTTATCAAATTGCTTAAAGTTTGCTGTGAAATTATGTTCTTCTTCATCTTGAATTTTAATATTTATTTGTATTTTATCCTTTTTCTGTTCCAGGTCAGTGACGACTACAGCAGGTTGATTTAATTTTATTTTCCTTTCAGATAACCATTTAGGACCGTTCCACCATAACTCTGATTGTTTCAGTTCAGTAAGTAACATGTCTCTCGACGCAATATCTGCGGGATTATCTTCTGATGCAACGTGGTACCATTGGTTGTTATTGAGATTTTCAGTGATTTCTGCAACTCGATTGGCTACAAATGTTTTCCACCTATGTGGTTCACCGGATAGCCATGCAATAACGATTGTAGAATCCGTCCACGTGTACATTTGTGCTGTTGATATTCTCATAGCTTTTCCTATTTGGTTCAATAATCGAGAAAGAAGTAGTGATCCAGAAAGTTCCAAACGTGGTAATGATACAGTTTTTAGTGGTGCGAGTCTTGTCCTTGCTGCTATTAGTTTTTTTGTAATACGGCCGTCTTGAGATTCGACTCTAATGTATGCAACGGCTGCATAAGCTTTCATGGACGCATCGCTGAAGCCATGAATTTGTATATCGTTTATTTTGGTGCTATAGGTTCCAAGCCATCGATCGATGTAAATGTTGTTAACATTTTTGAATTCTTCACGAATTGTCATCCATTCTTCTTGTAGTTCAGGGCTTATTATGGCATCCCAATCGAGCTTTTCCAGCCACAGTTTTTGTATAAACATCTTAGCCATCACTACACTTGGGGCAATCCATCCCAAGGGATCGAATATCTGACAAAATTGTTCTTTTTGTAATGTTGACAGAAGTTGTTGGTAATTTCAATTGATATTTAAATTGGTCTGTTCCCAAATTCCAAATCAAACCTAGTGCTTTACAGTGCCATCCATTTTGTTTATGTCTAGGTGTGCAATGGAACTTCGTTTGTCTGTGTCAATGGATTTCATAAATTGCGGACAATTAGGTGACCACTTCGAGAGTGTGAATCCACCCTTCTTCAATATGTGAGATACTTCTTTTGCAGATGTTATGGCTTGATCTGTTGTATCTTCACCCGCTAACAGACCGTCAACGAGGAAATTTTCTTTAATAATTTTGACTGCATTCGGGTAATTGTGTCCTTCATCATCAGCAACTTGATGGAGTGTTTTCACCGCGAGATAGGGTGCTGATGCTGTTCCGAATGTAACTCGAAGCAAGCGATATTCCTTAATGCTCTCATGTTCCTCTTCTCGCCATAGAATACGCTGATACTTATTGGCGTCTTCTGGGTAAACACATATTTGCAGGTACATTTTTGTTATATCGCTAGTGTAACAAACACGTTTCATTCTCCATCTCATTATAATATTTCTGAGATCTTCCTGAAGCTGAGGACCAACCATCAACTCGTCGTTGAGCGAAACTTGGTTTGAACCCTTCGCCGATGCGTCAAAGACCACGCGAGTCTTCGATGTTTCCTTATCTTCTCGGACGACGGCGTGGTGAGGTAAGTATACAACCCTTTCATTTATGACTTCTTTTTCAGGTATGACTTCCATATAGTTTAAATTTAAGTATTCTTTCATTACTTTATTGTAATTTTCTTTCAGTTTGGGTGTTCTTCTAAATTTTCTTTCTAATTGTAGCAATCTGTTTTTGGCTATTTCTTTTGTGTTTCCTTCTAGACATGTTGGCTGTGGTGTTTTTAAAGGTAAGTTTACCATGTATCTTTCCTCTTCTGTCCGTGTGTGTGTTTCTTCATAAACTGTTTCACACAATTTTTCTTCTTTTGTTAAGTTTCTTTTGTTTTCTATGTCTATTTCCCACAGAGATTTAAGCATGACATCCATGTCTACTTGGTGATGAAGAACAAGAGCAGAATCGTCTTGTGACCTTGTGTTTATTTCACCGAAGAGAATCCATCCAAGGTATGTTTTTTGTGCATATGGTGTACCCGGTGGACCCTTGATAAGTTTTTCCTGTACGATTTCAGAGTATTGTTTGACACCTAGAAGTAAGTCTATAGGGCCTGGTGTATCATAGTTCGAGTCAGCCAGGTTGAGTCCTTCTAGATGTGGCCAGTTGTCAGCAGTAATTGTTTTAGGAGGGAGTTTAGTGGTAAGTTGCTTGGACGTGACGAATGCTTCGACATCTATCTTGAAGTTTGTGTTCCAGCGGTTACCGATTTGCAGCTGTACCACGTGGTTTACATTTGTCTTCGTTGAACCCACTCCAATGATACTTCTTCTCGTTGATCGTTTGGTCAGATTGAGCATTTGAGTTGCTTTCTCACTAATAAGTGCTATCTGCGAACCTTGGTCCACTAATGCGCGTAGTACAACAGTGTGGTTTTGTTCGTTTCGTACTGTCACTGTTGCTGTAGCTAATAGTGCTATGCCTTGTCTAGTACTGTGAGGCGACCGTTGTATTGACAGTTACTTCCTTTTGTTCTTCTACATTGTTTTGAGCAGTCTTCGGTTGCGTGGAGGTCTCTTGTACCGAAGTCTCAGCTTCTTTGTTGAGATGTAGAAGACTATGGTGACGCCTTTTGCATATACGACAGGACACTGGTAGTCTACATTTTCTTGATGAATGTCCTGGTACTAAACAGTTGTAGCATAGGTTGTTTGTTTTTGCATAATTAACTCGTTCAATAGGTTGCAGTTTTGTGAATTCTTTACAGTGGTATAACGTGTGATTTTCATTGCATAGAACACATGTTTTTCCTGACGGTGGCGATGACGTACTTGAGATATGAACAGCACGTTCTTTTGTTGGTTTTTTTGTGTTCCTGGTGTGACAAGCTCTAATGTTCGGTATGTGGACTGAAGAAACTTTTTCAGATCATTCCATTTGGGTAAGTCATCGACATCTTCTTTGTATGCGTATTGTTCCCAATCCTTGTGTGACTCAGGGTCCAATTTCTGAACTACCAGAAAAATAATTATAGGATCCCATGAATCTAAGCAAATATTTAAGTTTTGAAGGTTATTTAAACAGTCTGTCGTGATGTCCAATAAACTTTTAATTAGATTAGGTGATTGAGAACTCATCTTCTTTTGATAAACTAACTGTTTTAACACAGAGTTCATAATCAAACGTTTGTTTCCATATCTGTTTTTTAAAATGTCCCAAGCTTGTTCATAATTTTTCTGTGTTACCTGGATATGTTTCAATAAGGTCTCTGCTTCTCCAGTAACACTACACTTCAAATAATGTAACTTTGAACGTCACTAATACTTGTGTTCGTATGCACTAACGATGAAAATAAATCTTGAAACGTAGGCCATTCTTCATATTTTCCACTAAAAGATGGCAGCTGTATTCTAGGTAACCTTACAAGCGCATTTTGTTGATCAGGATTCGTCGCGATGCTAGAATTATTTTGCGATGACGTCGTCGGCGCTGTTGCATTTTGTTCAATCAACATATCATGTAAATCAGCCAACAAAATAAGATATAAGTCTTCATAAATATAAAACTCCTCATTAGCAAAATATGGTAATATCGCTTTTTGTTCCTTCGGCGTTATTTTTACCAAAGAATGATGAGCGTTTTTGAAAGTAGACCAATAATCTTCTATCGCCTGTATACGGGTTTCGATATATCCTTTAGTTAACCGTGATTTTGAGCATTTCTTGAGATTAACTTGAGTTTTTTGCAATAATGAAGCGGTATCTTCCAATACATTTAATAATTCCTTCGTAGTAGTCATCTTTACAAATCCTTATCGCTCAGGAATGCGGTGTCCTATTGTTCTCGCGAGCCGGCCGCTCAACACGTGCGCTCAGTTAACTGGTAATGATCCGGCGAGATATCGACCATATGTTAATGTAGTTTAGGTGCACTTATGTGTGTACGGGAAACTTGTTGTAAAATCACAAATGCGTCTGTCTTCAATGATGTTTATTAGCGACTAATTGAATGAGTCTTACGTAGCTACTTAAATACATAAAATGAGGTTAACGACGCAACACAAACAAACATACAAACAAACATACAAACAAATATACAAACAAACATACAAACAAACATACAAACAAACATACAAACAAACATACAAACAAACATACAAACAAACAAACATACATACAGGTGAAGCTAATAAAAAGCGTGTAAAAAGGTTAATCTTAGACATGTAGGGTGGCCTATAAATATTTACATACTATTTTAACTTATATTTGGTTCATTCTATTGCACAGCATTCGAAATCTCCTGTGATTGAAAAACACGTCAGTTCCTTGAACTCAATATAAGTCTAAACCAAAATACACGAACCTCCTCTCTGTTGCTCCCGTCTAGAGTAACATGATGTCAGTTTAAAATTTGGTATTTTTATAAATTCTTCTTGACCGTGACCGGGCTGACCACAGCGGAAGCAGAGGTTGCTGCGATCTACCTCCGAGGTGCATTTGACCCCCACGTGGTGGCCCACCTGGCAACGGAAGCACCTCATAGGTCTGGGCTCCAGCAGTTTGACCTGCGCCGAAACCCAGCCCACCAAAAGCATTTGGCCCTCCTCGGCTATCTTTTTGGCCGCCGTCACGGGGCAGCTCACCCTAATTGCTTGCATCCCGGTGTGATCAGGATGGATGGTGCCTACCTTGATCTGCTCGACAGAGCACCCTCCAGCCTTAGCGACGGCGGCCACCACCTTTGCCTCCGTCACGGAGTCGTCCAGGCCCTGGATGCGCAAGTCAGCGCACTTGGTGGGCCTGGAGACTCGGGCCTCGTCCGCATTTAGGGACGCCCTGAGCTTTTCAGCTAGAGCGTCAGCGGCCGGGCCACTGGCCGCACCAGGGACCTCCAGCATCCGGGCCCCAGTTGCTGTAATCTTAATTTTGATGCCCTTTTTGGCGACAAGCCCTATCTCCAAAACGACTGGACCTAAAATTTTCAATTTTCATCGAATGGTCAATTTTCATCGAATTTCTTAATCATCTTTAAAAGCATTTTTTTCAAAATTATATAAAAAATACATTTAAGATCCGCGCAACAAGCCCTTTCATTTGATATTTCACACGTTACTGTTAGCAAAACTTTTTTTTAAATTTTCTTGTTTATTTATTTATTTAAGGAAAAACACACAGTAGCACAATAAAAAAATAGTCACAATATCTTAAATATAACATTTTAAACAATTATGCTACCCACTACGTTTTCCACAGATTACAATATGAAGTATTTAAAAACTAGCTAGTAACACAGATACAATACCTATACAAACGACATTATCCTGGAACTCATATCTGGATTTTTTAATCCCCATAAGTGACCCCTATATTCAAAATTCATTTATTTACGTTACACGTTCGTGTTTGGGTCACAGATACATGTACCAAATTTCAACTTAGCCATAATCCATTAGCTGTAAACGTGAGATAATTTCAAGATCCGAGGAACGAGAAGTTATATATGGTTTACCTCAAGGCAGTGTGCTTGGGCCTCCGTTATTCACTTTATATATTAATGACTTGCCTGAAGCAACTGAACAACCGATGACGCTTTTTGCTGATGATTGCACTGTAACAATAGCTTAATGACAATGACACATATGAACATGACATTAATAATTCGCTTATATCTATCATAAACTGGTTAAATAATAATAATTTAATAATTAATTTTAAAAAGACTAATGTAATGCATTTTAGACATCGTACACATATAGCTAAAAATCCTAATGTTCAACTTAATAATATTAATATTAATGAAACTGAAACAACAAAATTTCTGGGACTGTCATAGATGATAAGTTGAATTGGAAACCTCAAATAGAAACACTTAGTAAAAAATTAAGTAGTGCCGCCTACGCTTTAAAACAACTTGCAGCGGTTCTCAACAAAGATGCACTGATTACTGCTTACTATGGATCAGCTGAATCAATTCTTAGGTACGGAGTTATTTTGTGGGCGAATTGTACAAACAATGAAATTGCGCTTAGGGCCCAGAATATAATGCATCTTATTAGATCGATGTTTAGACTGCAAACAACAGATAGCTGTAAATTTTATTTTAAAGAGCACAACATGTTGACATTACCCTCATTATACATTTTGGAAACAATCATGTTCATTAAAACTAATCCTAATTTATTTCAGCGTTTGTCTGATGTTGTCCCAAGGAACAGACGTGATAATTACAAACTCTGTGTTCACGGTACTAAAACAGCTCTTGTGCGCAAGAGTATCTTTTACATGGCACCGACCATATTTAATAAATTGCCCAAATTATGGAGAACATTGAGTATATCTATCTGCTCTTAAATGCAAATTAAGGACTTTATTAATTGAAAGAATTTAATATAATATTTCAGAGTTTATGAATGAAGTCTATCTTGGCTCAGGATCGGGTTGGGTGGAAAAAGGAAAGAGAGGCTTTTGCCCTGCATTGGGACAATACGGGCTAATTATTATTATTATTTTCAAAAGTCTTTGACAAATCTTGAGACCCTGGGGTCCTGGACTTTTGGAAGGCGTACGAGGGGCCGAAGCCAACTCGCAAAGGCCCCTTAGACATTTTTAAGTGTTGAGGCACCAACCGACGATTCGCACTATGCAAGGGCACCCAAGGACAACCCCCGGTTGGTGTAGGACTATTGCAGGATATGGAAACAAAGATATTGGACTATGGGTTTGGGTGGCTGAAGTGGACTGGTTACCTGGAACTATGGAAGGACTATGGCCCCTGCATGATCAATGTTTAAATGTATACGGATAAAATGGCAGGGGGTGACTTGCACACTCAATAATAGGGCCCCCAAAAATGATCGCTAGCCCAAAGTGTCGTAGCAACAAGGGGGCAACATGTCCTGAGGTGCTTGTGAGGAGTGGAGAGGTATTCCACGGCTATCAGGACAATCCCGGAAGTACGGTCAAGATTCCTACCAGCATCTTACTGGAATATCTCCTTCCTCCGAGCACGTTTGCTCTTGCGAATCTCCACTCAAACCAGCCAATTAAGGCAAGAATGAGGCGGGAGCTCCGTTCCTCGTCAGTGTTCACTCCAGTCGGCCAATAAAGGCAAACCAGAGGTGAAGAACAAGACTTCTCTCGGGAGATAGGGTCCGTGGGGTCGCTACTGCCCAACAGCTCGCCACCGCCAAATCCTGCAGGGCAGCATGGTTTTTGTATCTCTCTTGGTCTGGCTCCTCATCACAGACTCGTTCCGGCAAAGTAAACTCTACCGGCACACGTCTAGAGTTCGGAGCACGCAAGCCCCACCACGATGTCAACGTAGAGATACGGCGTTAGGGTTATTATTATTCAAAAGTCTTTGACACATCTCGGGACCCTGGGGTCCCGGACCTTTGGAAGGCGTACGAGGGGCTGAAGCCAACTCGCAGAGGCCCATTAGACGTTTTAAATGAAAAGAGGCACCAATCGACGATTATCCCAGTTCGCACTACTCCCGCCACAATCCGCAGCTTCTAGAATGTTCTAGAACCCGTCAAAAAGATAAACGACGCGCACTTTTTTTACACGCTTTTTATTTAGACAAGTAGTCTGTCATCCGTCAGCTATGCAACGCATCAGATTACATTTTTTACGAAACGTGTTCTTCGTCCGAACCTCTATTGTATTCATATTTATATTATTACTAGCTGACCCTGCAAACGTTATTTTGCCATATAAATGTTTTTGGTGGACCATCTTTATCACTGACTACCCTACCGACATTCCATCAGTACGTATCGATTTTGGTACAGATGGTGTTCAAGTAATTAAACCAATATCGGTACAGTTCCCAGCAAAACCCAGCTATGGAACTGCTGAGAGACGTATGTTGCCATTGATTCTGAGTTGGGCATCGACCGTCCACAAGATGCAAAACTGTACAGTTGATCATGCAGTCATTTATCTAGGCTCTCGACTGTTTGCAGCTGGACAAGCTTATGTAGCACTTAGTCGTGGAAGATCTTTGGACGGAATTCGAATTGAAGAACTTGATTGCTCAAAGCTAACAGGTAAAACCCCTCGTAACAGAGAAGCATTAGACGAAATGATTCGATTACGAAGTAACACGTAGTAAGACTTGTCATTATCACTTGTTCGGCAATAACCTTATACCATTAAGTCTCACTGTATGTATTGACAACGTTAAAATCTTTGAATGACTTCTAAAATCGAGATTTAATTTTTACCATTTAATACACATGAATAATTTGGAAAATAATTAGTTACTTACAGTTATCACGGAATTAATAGTAGAACAAATAATCGTTTAAAATTAAAAAACAAGCTATTATAAATAAACCAACCTAAAAAGTAGAAAATAAATAACAGTTTAAAAACTAAAAAAACCGGCCAAGTGCGTGTCGGACCACGCATAATGAAGGGTTCCGTAGTTGGGATGAATTTATCCCAAAAACAAACTTAACTTTGTAGTTAATAAACATGTTCTCCCATACGGAATGTATGGGAAAACATGTTTTTGCAACTGCAAAGTTAAGTTGGTCGATTATTACTCGATAACTAGTAAAGCCTACTTAGCTGTGATAGTTTTCCTTTTAATTTCGTTATATAAACTACTGTTGTGATTTTTTTTACACACCCAAAACCAACCATTTAGCCGGCAGGGGGGGGGGGGACACTTGACTCTAACAAAAATTAGCACTTTAAAGCTTAATATTTCGCAAACGGATCCCTAGATCCAAAAATGGTTTTAACAAAGTCACAATGTTTTTAAAGGATCTTTCCAATGACATCATGGGTTAAAAAAATAAAATATCACCACTTTACGTGTATGAGAGGTACCCTAAAAAAAATGTTTTTCAAAATTTTGTTTTACCACTTTGTCGACGTAATTAATATGTATACCTATGCCAAATTACAGCTTTCTAGTACGAAGGGTCTCGGAGCTAGACCACGGACAGACAGACAGACAGACAGACAGACGGACATGACGAAACTATAAGGGTTCCTTGTTTACTACGGAAACCTAAAAACACGCTTTTTATAGAAAACCTAACTAAAAAATAGAAAATAAATTTAAAAAAATTTAAATTAAGAATAGTGTTAAAAATTTTGATAAATATAAATTAATAATAGTGTAAATAAGAAAAAATATATTTTATTTTAATAAAAAAAAGCGTGGGGTGCATGGTGTCAATAGTTATAAATATTTTATTGACAGTATATTGTTGCAGAAGCTCACGAAAAGAGACTTCATCAGCATGTGAACGTCGAGGCAATCCAGCTTCTCGACCACACATAGTTAGAAGACTAAAAAGAACAAAACCGTTCGAGCTAGTGTTTAGTGTTAGTGAATACTGTAAAGTACAAAAGTGCCAAACAAACACAAGAACGAAGTGTATTCGCCTTAATAGAGACAATAAGAAAAGTGCTATTGGACACATTCTTAGTAAAGACAATTTAATAGTTTAGGTTATAATTAAATTACTTATTAGTCTATTTATAAGGCTAGATTGTAACAAGATTAGGGTCCATCCTATTGTTGAACCCTAGGACAAGGAAAAAAAATATTTTTAGGTAAACACAATACCTAGTCAAATTAGGTACTTCTACATTGGTCCCAAGCTTCGTAAATGTGACAGATGTCATTATGCTTCGTAACCTCGTCCTCATTGAGTACTATGTAGATTGCACTCTTGCATTACACGCATAATATTATTAAATTAATTAACTAGTACCCCATGAAAGATAAGTCTACTTTAGCCAGTCTGAAACCAGGTTGAACTATTAGGTCCCTATTTCTTGTACTATAATTATGTATATCACCTCTTACTAAAAAGATGTAAATTTTTTTCTTATACATATGTTTTCATAGATATATGGACAAGGTACTGTAGACACTTCGCGTGACTACGGTACTGGGACGATGTTGAATGAAAGGTTTCTTGAGTTAAAAACCATAAATATATTCAATTCTATAGTATATCTTCATATTACTAGTTGCTTGACAGCCCGCCTTCATCAGACATCTCCTTTTCTTGTCCTCTATATGCTGTTATTTCTTTGTGGCATTTGCATGGGAATTCTGCCCATAATTCCTTACACAAAGATTGAAAACTCATACCCTTGTGGTATGTATAGTTGTGGAAATACATTGCAGGATCCACCAGAAATGCGCGTAATATAAGCGCCAAATCATTTTCCTGCTATTCGTTGTCGGTGGCCATAAGCCTGAACTCCATAATAAAGTTCTCTAGGCATATGCCGTTGATACCCAAGAAGAGCTGCATTTGTTGCGCCATCTCGCTTTACACAAAATAATAATAATAAAAACCACTAACCTCTGGACTTCAGGCGTCGTATTTGCACCTGATAGAATGTTCTTGCATGTGATAGGCCTTGCCGTATCGTAAAATTATGCGTGGGTACTTTTCTTGCACAAAGCCCGGATTTTAGGCGCCTCCACCATATGTAGTCACTTCGCGTGATGGTACCGGGACGATGTTGAATGAAAGGTTTCTAGGGTTAAAAATCGTAAATCTTCGTATCGTACGTATATTACTAGTTGCTTGACAGCCTCCTCGGGACTCTCTTGCTAAACAAATCATATTCTAATCCTATTTTTAAATATATTCTGTCAGATTGTTCGGATGTAGTGCTGCTTTCTAACCAGCGTGCACATCATGAGGTTGCTTCTTGCATAAAACCTTACAGTACCATCATGATGTTAAATCCTTAAACAGTCCCCTTAGAGAATCGCGCCTGTGGAGATAATATATGGCTCTGATCGCTCTTTTCTGCAGAATAAAAATCGATGTTTGCAGCCCGTCCCTACAGTAAAATACCGTAAGACATGATACTATGAAAGTAACTAAAATAGACTAGCCTCGCGGTATCTACGTCACTAAATTGACGGATTTTTCTGACAGCATGTGCTGCTGAACTTAGCCATCCTGCAAGAGATGTTAAATGAGGACCCCATTGAAAAAAGTCCGGGATCCCGGTATTGGAAGCCCTAATCACGACTTTTTTTGACATTTTTCAATACCAGTATTGGACATTTCAATACCGGTATTGAAAAATGTCAAAAAACGTCCGGGATCCCGGTATTAGAAGCCCTAATCACGACTCTGTAGAAGCGCGCTTTAGGTGTGGGTGGATCACGTAATGTCGCCAGTGGCGCGCTTGCGGTTCGTTTCGTGTCCGTACTAATGACCGAATCCGACATATATGTTATGTATGATGTTTGTTTTTTCCAAACCAAGGTAAGTCAAGGATACCGGTACTGGTGATTTTATTTTATTATCAGTAGACACTACAGTGAAACAATTTTTTTTTATTACACATTATATTTCCCACCAATTTTTTATCTGGGTAAGTTTTGAAAACAGCGTATTTTAATTATGTTGTGGTTTATTTAGACAGTTAGTTAGTTCCTCGGTTACATATTTGTGCAACTGTTTAAGAAGCTCGCTCTCAGATAAAAGTTTAGATCCTCTTTCCTTCCTATGAACTCATTTTCAGGAAGAAAGAGCCGAAAAATCAATTAATCTGTGACTGCTTTATTTGTTTTTTTTTTTTAATATTATGTTATTGTTTAATTGTTGATTTTATAGAGATTATATGCATGATATTACTTTATAAGTCAAGATACTATTTTCCACTCAGTAGTATCTTTAGTAAGTCAGGTAAAGAGAGCCTTAAAAGCACCATTTACAATTATGACTGATTTTTATGTGATTTTAGAAAAAAATATTGGATGTTGATTTTTAAAGAGATTTATTTTATAAAAACAAAGATAAATTGATCGTTAAATTGTAATTACTTAGATACTGATTATTCAAATTTTAATTTAAAAAACGTTTTATTTTATCTAGGTACTTATTCCCATACTATGTATTATTGGGTTATTTTTGTTAAGTGATTCTGTTTGCAACTTAAAGTTATATTAAAAAAGTGATTTATTATTTAAAAAACAGTGTTTTATTATTTTGTAGTGAAACTTATTAACCGAAAATTCGAAGACATGTGACATCTACCAAACCGCACTGGGCCCGCGCACTATGGAAAATATGGGTCGTTTGCTGATTAAAAATCTATATCTTCTTTATTTTTCAAGATAATGAGTTGAAACTTTTCAGCAACATAGTACATACTATAAATATTTAAATAAGTATAAATTTCATAAGCACTAGGGTTCGCTCGCGGTTTTACTTGTGTTTTAATTTGCGACGCTCTCAAAAAGCCGCACGTGTTTTTATAATTCCACTTGAAAGCAGTTGTTGTCTCTCCTTTAAAACCCTAATAACTAAAAAGGAATACAAACACAATAAAACACACTTTTAAATAAAATAAAAAATATTTATTAAGTACACCTTTTTAGGGTTCCGTAGTAAACAAGGAACCCTTATAGTTTCGTCATGTCCGTCTGTCTGTCTGTCTGTCTGTCTGTCTGTCTGTCTGTCCGCGGTCCAGCTCCGAGACCCTTAGTACTAGAAAGCTGTAATTTGGCATAGGTATACATATTAATTACGCCAACAAAGTGGTAAAACAAAATTATGAAAAACATTTTTTTTTAGTACCTCTCATACACGTAAAGTGGTGATGTTTATTTTTTTATTTTTTTACCCCATGCTGAGGGGTATTATTGGAAAGGTCCTTTAAAAATATTGTGAGTTTGTGAAAACCATTTTTGGATTCAGGGATTCGTTTGCGAAATATTAAGCTTTAAAGTGCTAATTTTTGTTAGAGTCAAGTGTCCCCCCCCTGCCGGCTAAATGGTTGGTTTTTGGTATGTGAAAGAAATCACAACAGTAGTTTATATAACGAAATTAAAAGGAAAACTATCACAGCTAAGTAGGCTTTACAGGTTAACGAGTAATAATTGACCAACTTAACTTTGCAGTTGCAAAAACATGTTTTTCCATACATTCCGTATGGGAGAACATATTTTTCAACTACAAAGTTAAGTTTGTTTTTGGGATAAATTCATCCCAACTACGGAACCCTTCATTGTGCGTGGTCCGACACGCACTTGGCCGGTTTTACTAGTGATGTGCCGGATATTCGTATCCGTATCCGCGGATATCCGAGGGAGAAAAGAGATCTGTATCCGTATCCGTTACTTTTTTTAAACGAAATTATGGTATAGTCAAAATCAAATGAAATGAAATTGGTTATTCTGTAAATAGGATATCGGAATCACTTTTACACGTCATATAAAAAAATATTAAAAATAAGCTAGATGAGTTCGGCTTTTCCTATCTGACTACTCTGAGAAGAAAGGCCGAAACAAACTCAGAGGTCGCAGTCTCTTTTAAAGTCCAGACATAATCTTGGTCAGGCCATATGAGGACCATGTAGATTAGTGTCTGAAAAGGTCTTTTGAGGAAAGAACCACACAGATTTGAGTGGACCTGTCCAGTCAGTGCAAGCATTTGTCAGTAATCGTGGAGCTCAACTTAGAACTTAAGGAGCTCAACTCGACGAGCAATACCAAAAAAAGGACATTTGGGTAGGCCGCAAAAACTACTCAAACTGCCAGACCATCACTAAAACTAGAAGAGAAATAAAAGTAATATCCACATAGTCCTCACATTCACAATAGTTAAAATAATATAATACTTTACAAAGTAATCATGTCATTTTGAATATAATTTTCAACAATGTCAACGTGTTTATAAAACTGGTATATGTTGATTTTATATAATAATTAAAATGGTTTTATCACAAGATTTAGCAGAGCGAGCAGTTCAATCCCAAGCTTTTTTATCTTCTAAATAATCTGAAATTGTATAGTACCCTTTTTTACAAAGTTTGGTTTTAATACAGATTTTAAATCGTTTAATGGGTAAGTTTCGAATGTCAATGGGGAGTTTGTTGTAAAAGCGTATACATTGACCCATGAATGAGTTGCCTACTTTGTGGAGACGTGTGCGATGTACAGCAAGGTTGTGTTTATTCCTGGTATTTAAACTATGAATATCGGACATTTTCTTAAAATTTGATATATTTTTGTGTACATACAATAGGTTTTCAAAAATATATTGTGAGGCTACAGTCAGAATATTTATTTCTTTGAATTTTTCTCTAAGGGAATCTCTTGGACCTAGGTTGTAAATGGCTCGAACAGCCCTTTTCTGTAGAACAAAGATAGTATTAATGTCCGCACAGGTTCCCCAGAGAAGAATCCCATATGACATAAGACTATGAAAATAACTAAAATAAACAATTCTGGCTGTATCCACGTCAGTTATCTGTCTAATTTTTTTAACAGCATAGGCGGCCGAACTTAGCCTTCCTGACAATTTTTCTATGTGTGGGCCCCATTGTAATTTACCGTCAATAGTGATTCCAAGAAAAACTGTCGACTCAACAGGGTCCAACTCTGTTCCATTAACTTGAACATTGGTAGATAGCTGCCTGACATTTGGCATTGAAAATTTAATGAGTTTAGTTTTTTTTTCGTTCAGGAGAAGATTATTTACATTAAACCAATGCACAACTTTAGAGAGTGCATCATTAACTTGTTCAAAGTTGACTAACTGACGTTTGATTTTAAAAATGAGGGAAGTATCATCTGCGAATAATACGATCTTGTGATTATCCCTTATGTGATAGGGCAAGTCATTTATATAAATTAGAAATAAAAAAGGACCAAGAATCGAACCCTGCGGAACGCCCATGGTGACCGCAGATCCTGCAGATCTCTTGCCATTAACATCAACCCTCTGAATTCTGTTGTTCAGATAAGAAGTCAGAAGGTCAAGAGCCTTGTCCCTCATACCATAGTGGTACAGTTTCCTGATGAGTGTATCATGATGTACGCAATCGAAGGCCTTGGACAAGTCGCAGAAAATGCCAAGAGCATCTTGCGACTCCTCCCAGGCCTCAAATATGTTCTTTAGTAATTCCACGCCCGCATCTGTAGTTGAACGACCCTTTGTAAAACCAAACTGTTTCAGATGAAGTAAATTATATCAAAATAACCTTAATTGCCAAATTCAATTATTTTAGATTATAATTCTTAAAATTATAATAATATATAAAAGATAAATAAATACATATAGGTAGGTACAACCTGAGGCCTGAACCTGAACAACCTCAGGATCCGTGATTAGTTGATTCACTTTCAAGAGATGCAGAGTATCTTCGTCCAGTTCTTTAACATTCTTTTCATGTTTTGCGAATACTTGTAATGTATGGATCTGATGTATATAGTAATGTATGGAAATCATCTTCGTTTGTTGCCGATCTTGAACATTTTCTCGCGTGATGTAGTCTAAAGTTTTTTTGTAGTCTTTATTGCGAGACTATTGCGCGTCTTCTGAAAGTTGTCCAATTGGTACTTAATACACCAAAGTGATTTATGATACTCTCTCCATGAATCAATAACTTGTGTACTGATGATGGCATATAATATCAATTGTATTTTTAACATAATATTCTTGCCGTTTCTAAAGCATAGTCACTAAACTTTTTATCATCAATCATAATTCCTGATGATAAAGCTTGTAGAATTATGTGTAATCTACGTATCAAGACTTCATCAATACCTGTTATTTCTGCAGAACAACTGGCATTACGGAAAAATCTTCTCGCTATATTACCATCATTAGAGTTGCCACTAACTTGTCTTGGTTTATCAATTATTTATAGGCCAGCTCTTCGCGAAACCGTTTTTGGACTAAAACTTTTTTATCCTGTTTTAGTCTTTTGTTTTCGTCATTGCTCACTGACCATTTTTCAAATGAAAGTTTATATGACATATGTAATATCATCTCCATGCAACGAATCCAAGCATGTAAGTAACGTACCACAAAAACCCTTTGCAATAGTTATCTATTCAGCTCTCATGATAAAGCATTTGGAATGTTATATCACATGATGCTTCATAACTCCAAAAACCGCAAAAAATTGCAAGTTTTTTTAATGGATGTGTTACGTAGATACCTTGTGCACCAAATAAGATTAAATTTAGAACTTCGGCATACTTCGCTAACTAATAGAACTCTCGTTGAAGATGAAAAAAACACGCTTTGTTCATCTTTTACGTAAAAAAAATATGACAGTTTTATTTTAACCCATATTATATTTAAAATAACTTTTTCTTATTCTACATAAAATATTCTTTCTAAATATATACCTACCACACTATACGCTTCTTTTTTAACCAGTGTTCAATATCTAACTCTGAAAATATGTAATTTTCGGAATACAATTCGTTGAATTTCCATACTGCCGAGTTCTAATGCGATTTTGTCACTGTTTTGTGTATTAAATGGATAAAAAACGCATAAATTGCATATAATAGTACGACTCCCTAAGAAAAAATGAAACCAAAAAAGTATACAATTGGCAACATTTCAATAAAGTATTTATGATCAGCACTTGTTCTACGATAATCCATAGTGCCGCGTGCTGGATTACGGCCCGCTCCCTCTCACAGAGGAGGCCTGTGTCCCAGCAGTGGGAACATTATAGGCTGATGATGAAACTTATTAGTTGTTGAATAAAAAACTATTTTTAACCGATTTCTAAAAGGAGGAGGTTATCAATTCGGATGTTTATATATATATTTTTTATGTATGTTCGGGCATAACTCCGTCATTTATGGATGGATTTGCAAAATTCTTTTTTTGTTTGAAAGCGTATGCTGTCGAAGTGGTCCCATTGTCATCTGGTCAGGATCTGATGATGGGATCCTGGAGAAATCGAGGGAAATCTTCAAATATTATAGGCACAACTATAGCAATTTGGGTATTTTTATAGTAACTCGTGCAGTTGCTCTTGGAAAGCATCATTTGGTGAAGTGGAACTGATAATGAAGACCACAGATGGCCATCGGGACTATTCAATAATAAGTATTTAATGGGTTACGATTCGATTACTTTAATATGGTTGTCAAGCAATTTATGCTTGTCACAATGCATATGGATAAGTGAAGCTGATGGTGAAGTACCAGGAGAACTCCTTAACGATTAACGTCCCTGCATCGGGAAAAGTAATATTTTGTAAAAGGTGATGAGCAGTTGGCATTATGCTAATGTAACATAGATAAATTACAAATTGAACCACTAAGAAGCGAGAAATAAAAACTTTTTTACAAAAAAAAGCAACCGACTTCCAAAAAAACCACTACAAAGTGAAAAATAACTTAAATTTCGGAAGTCGTTGTCTTTGGTTTTGTATTTGTTATTTGCCATCGCTCAAAAATGGTCAGTGAGCAATGACGAAAACAAAAGACTAAAACAGGATAAAAAAGTTTTAGTCCAAAAACGGTTTCGCGAAGAGCTGGCCTATAAATAATTGATAAACCAAGACAAGTTAGTGGCAACTCTAATGATGGTAATATAGCGAGAAGATTTTTCCGTAATGCCAGTTGTTCTGCAGAAATAACAGGTATTGATGAAGTCTTGATACGTAGATTACACATAATTCTACAAGCTTTATCATCAGGAATTATGATTGATGATAAAAAGTTTAGTGACTATGCTTTAGAAACGGCAAGAATATTATGTTAAAAATACAATTGATATTATATGCCATCATCAGCAAATAACAAATACAAAACCAAAGACAACGACTTCCGAAATTTAAGTTATTTTTCACTTTTGGTTTTTTTTCAATTTAAGGTTTTTTTGGAAGTCGGTTGCTTTTTTTTGTAAAAAAGTTTTATAAATAAAAAAGTAGAATCTGAATTCTAAATTCCAAAGGAGACGTTTCATTTTTCTATTGGACTCCGGCCATAACATGTACACTTCAGAAAACCTGGGAAACGAACTCCTAAATACAATGAAGACTGTTTTTTTCCATAATATCTAATACTTTTTGGGCACAAAATAAAAACCGAAAATGTTTGACGTTTGTCAGGAGAAATACGATTATCGACAGCTAGCCATTTTCGTCCAGAAGTACCTACAAATCTACAATCCACAAAAGCAGTTTTTTATTTTTATGATGAATCATACTTTCTAATTAATCAAAAAAGTTGTATAGATAGCTATCTTATTGTAGTACAGAAATACACGCCTTTCATATTTATTTGAATAACGTCTACATGATATTATTTTGTTAAAATGTAACATGATTTCTGGACGAAAGCAGTATGCAAGTAAAACGACGCCATGATGAATAAAATATGGCAATAATTTGTTAA
Organism: Agrochola lychnidis; assembly: GCA_963680765.1. NCBI lineage: Eukaryota > Metazoa > Arthropoda > Insecta > Lepidoptera > Noctuidae > Agrochola > Agrochola lychnidis. Next base: position 674,269 of record OY796850.1, on the reverse strand, counting down.
ACTATTATTTTTTGTGCCGAAGTAATCAGAGGAATAAACAGGAAAGAATATGTTTCCTCAATTCGTGGAATTTTTTCCTTTTTTTTCACTAACGTACACTTTATGGCCGAAAATGAAACATCTCCTTTATTGGAATTTAGAATTCAGAACAATAGACATACAATTGTTTACCTATGAGTTTGTTCATTATTAGACTGTTGCAGTGTACGCGGTGGCGCGGCCAGAAAGTTTGGTTCCTAGCTGCGCCACCTATTTTATTAAATTTCTCGCGAATCTGGATAGTACAATTTTTTATTATTATGTACAATAATGTCATTTGGTTTAAATAGGTCCTTATTTTTATTATTTTGTTTATCTTTTATATAGATTCTTTTCTTTTACATTTTGTGTATGTGAGAACGTTGTAGGCTGTATGTAGACTTGTGGACCATTTTCTATTTTACTAAGTACCTGGTACTTGTTGATAGGCCTACACTGTCCTCCCATACCTATTAACACTGTAATTTGAAAACATTGTAGAAACAATTTATTTTGAAAAGAGTAACCGTGGAGTTTCTTGCCGGCTCTTCTCCATAGGAAGCGACCAATTGGAACCGTGCACCTAGCTTCTGACGTTTCATAAGTGCCCTTGTAGGTTTATGTGAAATTCATTTTTTTTTTCCGCACTAATTTAAACACAGTATAGGTACATAAAATAAATGGAGTGGACTGGAGCCTAAACTAGGGCAGCCCTGTATTTCAGGACTCCAGGTCTTCCTCCCGCGGCGAGTAAGTTGGTACCAATTACAAATTACAACTAGAGGTGTAGTTAATTAATAATTATATTGTTTGTGTTTGGGTGAGTGGGTGTGTGTGTTGTGTGTTCGTGCGTGTATGTTTTGTGTGTGTGTGTTGTGTGTGCGATGAATGAGAGTACGGTTGCGCTCATCTGTGTTTGTAGGAGTATGTATATAAATGTATGCGTGGTTATGGATAACTGAGCTTTTAGCAGATAGAACAGAGATGTTATTTAGAAATTATAAGTAAGGATTCCGTATCATTGTAATTTAAATTCAGAAGATATTTTTGTATAATAGATTTACATTCATGCGTGAGTTTTGGGAATATATTTAAAAAAGAGTTGAGTTTATTATATAGATAAGGAGCAAGGAAAATAAAATATTTTGATTTTGGTTTTGAATGAACATAATGTATGTACATTTATTCTTATTAACCTCGATTCAAAATTCGACTGTGGCGCGGCCAGGAAGTACTAGGTACGCCTGCTAAAAGCCTCCTTGGACTTTACCGTAGTCGGCTTTGTCTCAATAGACAAAAAATAAAATAAATAAATAATAATAATTAATAGCAATGGACCCTGTTCCCAATACCGGTGGGCTACTATTTTTTATATTTTTAAATGTTTCTATATTTTTTATATTCTAATATTTAAAAATATAATTTATAAGTATTTTAATGAAATAAAGGATAAATAGCAAAATAAATTAGGTAGTAGAACAACAACGGTCCAACCAATGTTGGAGCGCTGTTGTTCTACTACGTAATTTATTTTAAGTATAACACACCTACTCGTAGATTAGTATGCCTGCGCACCGAGATTGCACGTATTGCTATATAAACTCAATAAATGCCGGAGGGCAACAACCCCGACATTAAATTTCTATTTCTAACTTTTTCTTTAAAAGTTTCGAGGGAGGCACTTTATCGTATTTTTCCTTTTTCTTTTACTTGTAAGTAGTTTCCTTCGTTCTGAAACGGACAGGAACGTATGTAAATGAACTTGTAGCTAGTATCCAGCAGTGTGTCGGGTGTGATCGGCCCTAACATTATAATTATACCTGCAATTGCCAATAAACTTAGGCGCCTACTGAACCTACGTAAGTACAGTGTTAGGCTCGCCCCTATTAACATATTGATCCCATCTATCTTCAGTAGTATCTTCCCCAATAGTTTTTAATGATTCTAGTATTGTCTTATTAAACCTCTCTACCTGTCCATTTGATCGAGGCATACCCGTTGCCACAATATGCGCGCGGATATTTTTGCTCTTACAGTATTCTTTGTACATGTTGGAAGTAAAACATGACCCTGAATCGGAAATAATTCGTTTTGGATTACCGAAAGTTTTAGTTACATTATCTAGTTCTTTTATAAGATCGGAAGCTTTTGTAGACTTTACTGCGCAGATAAACACAAATTTAGTGAATGCATCTACAAAAACTAGCAAGTATATATTTCCGTTTCGTGTTTCAACGAACGGACCTAAGTGGTCCGCGTGCAAAGTGTGAAAAGGCTGCGCGTATTTTGGCAACGGGTATAACTCTCCCTCCTTAGCACCACCTTTATTTTTATAATAAATACAATTCAGACAGTTTTTAATGTATTTTTTTATTATATGACGCATACGAGAAAACCAATATTTGTGCCCTATTCTCTCAACCGTTTTATCGACAGAAAAATGGCCCACGTCATCATGGTTGTATCTTATTATTTGCCATATACATCTCTTTGGTAAGACCCATCGTCGCCCTTGGGCTGTTCTTCTATAAACTTTACCGCCTAACAGTTCATACGTGTCAAAAGTGATTTTATTTTCATCTATTTCACCAGATTCTAAAATAGTTTTTATTTTCATAATGTCAGGGTCTTGTATCTGTACAGAAAGTAACCAGTCTCCTTCGGTTATTAATAATATTATTTCCCTTTCCGACCTCTCACCTGAGGGAACGGGATTTCGACTCAAGGCGTCCACATGTTGCATACGTGTACCTTCTCTATGCTTTATTTCGTACATGAACTCTTGAGTCGAAAGAACCCATCGTACAATCCGGGGAATAATATTGTTTTTGGTCAACGCATACCTAACCGCGTTACAATCCGTGATGACGGTGAAAGGTGAACCAATTAAATAAAGACGAAATTTTTGGAATGAACTTACAATTGCTAGGAGTTCCAACTCAAATGAATGGTATTTCTTTTCATCCTCAGTTGTCTGACGGCTATAGTAATACACTGGTTTTTCACCCTCATCAGCAACTTGAACAAGAATACCCGCAACGCCATCTCGACTAGCATCCGTATACAAAACGGTTTCTTTATTTGGATCAAAAATAGATAGTACACTATCTGATGTCAGTTTAGTTTTTAAAACTTGAAACGCTTGATCATGCACGAAATCCCAAGACCAAGAAGAATCTTTTTTTAGTAATTTAGTAAGAGGGGCAGAAAGTATAGCGCAGTTTTTAATAAATTTGCGAAAATAATTGATTAACCCCAGAAACTGGCGCAACTGATGCACAGTTTTCGGTACGGGAAATTTCTTAACGGCTTCCACTTTGGTTTCATTTGGCATTACACAATTTTGTTTTATTCTGTATCCGAGAAACTCTATTTCAGTTTTAAGGAAGTGAAATTTTTTAAAATTTAAAGTTAAACCATTATGTTTAAATATTTGTAAAATGTTTTCCAAGAGCTTTAAATTTTCCTCAATAGTTTGTGTAATTAGATAAACGTCATCTAAATACACAATGACGTTCTCAAACCTTAAATTACCTAACACTTTATTCATCATCTGTTGGAAACAAGATGGTGCATTAGCCAAACCAAATGGGAGCCGTAGAAATTCATAATGGCCATCTTCGGTAATGAATGCTGTTTTCTCTATGGACTGTGAGCTCATGATAATTTGGTAGTAACCACTTTTTCGATCAAGACTAGTAAAATATTTATAACCCTGTAGTCTATCTATAAGATCTTCGATTCGGGGCATTGGGTACCTGTCCTTTACTGTTATTTTATTGAATGCGCGGTAATCAATGCAGAGTCTTTTGTCGCCATTCTTTTTGTTAACAAGCAGAGCTGGACTCGCGTAAGGCGAGTTACTTTCTTGAATTATTTTACTATCCACTAATTCCTGCACCATATCTCGAATAATTTTTCTATCTGTATGAGAGGCTCGAAAAGGTCTGCACTGCACCGCTCGTGGGTCTGTTAGTGTAATAACCATCTCATGGTTATTCACTTTCCCTAATTCTTTTATGTCTGATGAGACACTGTTTAAATTGCTTAAATAAATAAATCAACTCATTTAAGTGAGTGTCAGTATCAATCTTAGTCTCATGTATAGCGTCACAAAATTCACCAAGTGATTCCGCATAATCAAACTTGAATGAATTACCTACACGTGAATATATCAAATCATTTCGCTCCGTTATGTTACGGCCAATAAGTATATCATAACCTACTAAGTCATCAATAACGCAAAAGTTCACACCCGTTAAAGAAACACAGTCAATTTTTAAGTCAAAAGTGACTTTTCGAGTTACCGGTTTAGAATTATCTCTAGAAAAACCCTGTAACAAAACTGGCGAGGGTAGAGCACTAGTTTGAAGCGAATATTTTTCCACCACCGATTCGGAAATCAGGGAACAACTGCTTCCCGTATCAATAAATGCCTCGTGGACAAAGTGATCAATGTTAACTGTTTTTACAAATTTATTTCGCGGGTCAGAGGTAAGGATCAATTTGGTTTCCTCAGTTTCTGGTTTAATTAATCCTGCACTTTTCTTACTACGGCACACAGCCTCAACATGGCCCTTTTTTTTACAAAAATTACATTTAGTTTGATCACACTGATTCCTTTTATGATTTCCACCGCAAGTGTAACATTTAATAGCTTTCTGAATATATGTTGAACCGGTTTGATTACTTCCATGCGCACTACTAGAATTGGCGTTATTATTTGAAGAGGTAACGTTCGTGGACGGTTGGCTAGAAATATTCGCTTGATTCACTGTTTTATATTGGTTTTCACGTGTACCACCCGAACTGGTTTGTTTTGAGTTTTTGCCTTTGTAGGTACGACCATGAAGATAACTAGCTAAATCATGGCAAGATTTAAAATGACTCGCCTCAATAGATGCTCCTTTATTGCTATCGCCTATGCTCCCGACAATTATAGATATAATATCTTGCTCAGTAAAGTTTAAAGCTAATCGGTCAACTTTACATTTAATATCAAAATAAAATTCGTATAGTGATTGGTTTTCTACCGGTTTTTTATTGATAATTTCTTTTAATAACTCAAACATATTACAACGTGTTTGAAAACTATCAGCCAGACGCCGATTCCAATCAATCCATTTCCATGTAGGCCATTGACTGTCAGTACGCAACAATGAGTCATACCAGACTTTGCCAGAGCCTTTCAACTTATTAAGAGCTTGATAACGTATCGTTTCGTCGCTCCAATCAAACGTTGCCGCATAGGATTTTATAATATTAAGCCATGCATTTATATCATCATTTAAGGGGTCAAACTCCGGTATTATATTATTTAAGGTACTCACAGCTTTGGTATCTTTATGACGTGATACCTTTGACTTCTTTCTGGGCGAAGGTGACGGCGTTCTAGAGCTTGTACTCGTCGTGCTACTGCTACTTGACGACGATTGTGCACGTTTGCGATAGCGCCTGCGTTTGCCCATGACGCGTAGGTTCCACTTCTAACGTGAATAATAATACAATATTAATACACAATTATCACTTTATTAATGCATAGATGTGGGTATTTTAAATGTTAAACACTTTAACAATTATTGAGCAAATAAATCAAATTATTAGTTTAACTTTCAGCAAACTTAATAGTAAAACAAAACCTTTTAGTAAAGTAAAATCGAGAGTACGAACTAATTAGTTAAATCAACAAGCAAATAAATTATAATAATTTGTTTCAAAATGAAGGAGCTAAAAATGAGTGTTCCGTCGTACGGTCCAAACGACCAGATACCCGGCGCGCCGAGCGAGCCGGTCTCCTCCCTACCACCAGCAACGGTGGTCCGATGTTGACGTCACGGTTAGTTAGGCGACGTTTAGTAGTTCCGGTCGCCAATAACAGATGGCGCTCGCTCCACGAAGTTGCCAACACGAGTGCCTGCGAATTTCTTACGTGAGAATTGAAAATTCAACAGTGCAATAATGTTTAGAAGTTCATTTAGAAGTAAGCTATGTATCTCACAGCCACCACAACACAAGAAATAATATTATTTATGGTTTCTGAAACGTTTGTGTAGGTCTCGTCTATGCCATGTAATACGCGCAGCACACTCGTGCGATAGGGGTAGAAATGTACAGTATGACCATTTCCTACAAAAATATTATTTATTATTTTCGGTAACGTTTAGGCACAAGCTCGTTTATGCGCAGTACATTATTTACTAAAAACACTGTATCAATTTATGACAAGCTAATAAATAAAAAATACAAGCTGAAATTTTAATGGTTGTTATTCCGCAGAAAAATGATTTTGTCTTGGTAGTACAATAGATTTATAAAAAGAATTTTAAAAAGATTTAAAAACCGGCCAAGCGCGTGTCGGACCACGCACAATGAAGGGTTCCGTAGTTGGGATGAATTTATCCAAAAAAAAAACTTAACTTTGTAGTTGAAAAACATGTTTTCCCATACGTTGGTCGACCAACTTATATGTTCCATATAAGTTGGTCTTAGGGTTGGAGTATGTACTCCAAATCGATGCCTTAGAGTGAAAACCTCGTAAGTGTAAAAGAAGAACTTTTTCAAGAGGAAGAAAAAACTGCGTGCTGTAAAGTTTTTGTAGTTTTTTATGTTTTTTTAATTAATTAACATGGAAATTTAATCTGCTTTTATATCCAGAGCTGCGAACATAAAAGACGCCATACAAAAATTTACCAGACGCATTTTTTTCTTCCTCCTGAAAAGTTATTTCTTCAACACTTACGAGGTTTTCACTCTAAGGCGTCGAAATTGGAATAACTGTAATGTCGATCCATTTTTGCAAATTATGATTTCGTATTACGCGATATACGACGATCGCGGGTCAACTGTTTTAAAATAAAACGCACTATATTGAATTGTTCTGCAATCCTATATTTTCTATTATAGCTTCTCCAAAAATCAATACAATATCAATGTCCATCGATCCAATTTTTCGTCGTCCATAGATCTATCTCTTTTCTTTTTTTTTACATTGTTGCCAAATTACAAAAAAATATTATTAATTTAGTAATCGACTAAATCAGCCTGGTCGATATGAATGAACACAATAGAAACATAAACATTTTATAAATAGTAAATAATGTAAATTCTTAACAGTCGGCCATCCTGAATCTGTGTCTAGATAAGATAAGATAAGATAATTCTTTATTGACAAGATAATTTACAACAATTTGTTTGAAGCCTCTGACTCCTGAACTAGGTGTACCTGTATGTCAGGAATTAGCGCCCTCTCCCATTTTATTTGGCTTAGATACTAATGTCAACATAAATAGACAAACATAAGTGCTACAAAATACAATTTTAAAGCGGTAAAAACAAAATAAAATATACAAAAACAAAATAGTATGAAAAAATATAAAAAATATTCTAAAGTTATTATGTCGTGCTCTGTGTGTATGGGCGGTGTGTACGTATGTGGGTGGGTTTTCGTGCGTGTTTGTGTATGTGTAGGTGTATGTGTATGAAAGAAAAGTATGTTCTATGTACGTGTTCCTGTGTAGAATGAGATTAATTATTTATTATTTTCTCTACATTCTCATAATCAAGAGTAAGGAGCCAGTTCTTTACTTTAAGTTTACATTCGTTTAGTGTTAGCGGATAAAAATTCAAGATTCTATTAATTTTGTTGTATAAATATATAGAAAGAAAAACGTTTTGTCGTCTTGCAAAAGCTGTGCGACATTGAACAGATTCAATTACGTTTGGCGTTGTTCGCTTATTTTGAAGTTTACCTGAGTCATATGGGGTAGATACGTGTTTTTTTGTAATTATCTGGAAAATAAAAAGTTGTCTCACTGTAAAAACACGCTACAACTCGTATAAAATCTTTGTGGGAAATCTGTATGGTTTGAAGGACATTGTTTTTAACAAGGACCGTTGCGATCTTTCCAGACGTAAGAGATGCGTTTTACATGCACCTCCCCAAACCCCAATACAGTAACCAATAACAGATTGTGCCAATGCATAATAAACTGAACGGAGGAGATTGCTGTCAGCTACATGCCTCAGATTTTTGAACACCCATGTAAGTTTCCTGACTCGTGACGAAACCATCTCGATATGTGGTTGCCAGGATATTTTCTCGTCCAGGAGAACCCCAAGGTATCTGACTGTCCTAGATTTGCTCAGAGTTGTACATGAGCACTGTTGAGTGAAAGGTGATTTGCATGTGTGAATCCGGACAGCCACATTGGGCTGTTTTATGCGAGCGTTTGTGAACTGTACAAATGAGGTTTTCGATATGTTAAGTGTTAACAGGTTATGCCTCAGCCACAAGCAGACTTTATGGAGCCCTAACTCCGCATTTTGTTGGACTATATCCCAAGTCTCTCCCTGAAACACCAAGGCTGTATCATCGGTATAGGTAAATATTTTGCCTTTATTCAGTGTCATTTGACATAAGTCGTTGATATAAATCAGGAAGAGACTGGGACCGAGAATGCTACCCTGTGGGACTCCATAGATGACTGCAACATCCGAACTAATAGCATTACCCACTTTAACCCTCTGTAGACGGCCAGTTAGAAAGACTTTGTAGATTTTAAGTACCGTTTCCCTTATTCCACACCTTTCTAGCTTGTCAACAAGAGTAGAGATCGAGACAGTGTCAAAGGCCTTGGCCAGATCAATAAAGACTCCGACACACTTTTGTTTATTATCTAGACCAGTTGTAATATAATCTACCAACGAGCAAACGGCTCCATCTGTACTTTTACCTACCCTAAAGCCAAATTGGGAGTCAGATAATGTGTGATTTTTTTCTAGGAATTTTATTAGTTGGTTATTCAATATTTTTTCTAGTAATTTAAAGAGCGCTGGCAATACAGAAATTGGTCTGTAGTTTGTTACGCTTTCTCGAGATCCACTCTTGTAGACAGGAGTGATGAGTGCCCTTATAAATACACTAGGAATTTATTACTGTGTCTGCCCCAGACACAGTAATAAATTTAGTATATAAAACCTAGCAACATATAGTATGTGCCTACCCAGCAATCTGCGCAAGTTCAACACAACACTATAATGATTGATACTAAAGCTAACTGGTAACTAAGCTAACTAATCTCAGTTTAACAAAATAATTGAGTAGTAGCAAAACACAACAACAATAAAAAAAATAAGCAACATATAGTATGTGCCTACCCAGCAATCTGCGCAAGTTCAACACAACACTATAATGATTGATACTAAAGCTAACTGGTAACTAAGCTAACTAATCTCAGTTTAACAAAATAAGTGAGTAGTAGCAAAACACAACAACAATAAAAAAAATAAGATTCAACATTTCTTAGACAAGAAGAAACCAATTTTTATATAACCTTATAATAATATTAAATAAAAGGTCATACAAAATTTATGCAAAATGAACTCTTAACAAATAATATATAAGATTGACTCTTAGTAAGATAAACCAAATTAACTTTTATTATCTTATTTAACATTATGATACTGGATGGAGGCAGACAGTATATTAATAATTCTCACATATTATTAAGTTTAACTATAAATTGACGCAGAATTAACAATTTCTTAACACTGCGGCCATCCTGAACTAAGAATGTCCTCATTCTATTATACATTAACAAAGAAAATCTGGGTATCGCTTTAAAACACAAGGTGAATCGCCTCGTCCAGCAGGTAAGTAGACTATCCGGGTACCGCTTGCACACACTAGGTGCAACGGCCTTTCCAACAGATAAAAACATTATATGGGTACCGGTTGCACACACTAGGTGCATCGGCCTTCCCAGCAGGTATGAAAATTATCTGGGTACCGCTTGCACACACTAGGTGCATCGGCCTTCCCAACAGGTATGAAAATTATCTGGGTACCGCTTGCACACACTAGGTGCATCGGCCTTCCCAACAGGTAAGGAGATTATCTGGGTACCGCTTGCACACACTAGGTGCATCGGCCTCCTCCAGAAGGTAAGTAAATCATCTGGGCACCGCTTGTACACACTAGGTACATCGGCCTCCTCCAGAAGGTAAGTGAATTATCTGGGCACCGCTTGCACACACTAGGTGCATCGGCCTCCTCCAGAAGGTAAATAAATCATCTGGGCACCGCTTGTACACACTAGGTACATCGGCCTCCTCCAGAAGGTAAGTGAATTATCTGGGCACCGCTTACACACACTAGGTGCATCGGCCTCCTCCAGAAGGGAAGTAAATTATATGGGCACCACTTGCACACACTAGGTGCATCGGTCACCTCCAAAAGGTAAGTAAAACATCTGGGCACCGCTTGTACACACTAGGTACATCGGCCTCCTCCAGAAGGTAAGTAGATCATCTGGGCACCGCTTCTACAGACTAGGTACATCGGCCTCCTCCAGAAGGTAAGTAGATTATCTGAGCACCAGTTGCATACACTAATTGCTGCGGCATACATTGAATTGCACGCCTCCGTAATCCATGACGCAGTTCATCAAAGGAACAGGGAAGGGGTAGAAAGGTAAGGAACGTATGTGCACCAGAACTAAACGTAAAAATGGGTAAGTCGTACTAGGCTTGTAACTATTTCATTTTTTTTTTTTCACCTCATCTTTCTTTTTATAACTTGGAAATATTATCATGTCAAAATGTAGTACAACCGTACAGTTAAATTTTATTTTATTCTTGTTTAATCATCATCACTACCCTCATATTCGCTTTCAGATTCCGACTCCACGAATCTCACCCAAGGTTTAATTTTGTCTACAGGAAAAATATTTTTATACTTATTTTTTGAATATCCATCTATGCTGCTTATCTCATATCGATCATGGTCAAGCACTGCTGTCACCCGAAATAGACCGCTAAAAGCTGGAACTAGTTTTTGACTTTCTCCCGGCGTTTTAGCACTCTTTTGGGCCATAACTAAATCACCAATCTTGTAAACTTTAGCCTTACACCTTTTTTTATCGTTACGAGTTTTCATTTTTTTCTGTTGTGCTACAATATTTGCAGTAACTTCAGCCCGAATTTTCTGCACTTTATCTGTTAAAGTTTCTTTGGATAGGTTTATATCGTGTAAATGACCCTCAGCTTCATTTACAGAATTGTGTGCGAAAATAATTTCAGTTGGACTCTTTCCGCTGCTTTGATTGATGGTGTTATTAAGGCTCCATTGGACTTTAGTGACATGGATATCCCAATCTCTGTCATCATTACCGTGACAAAGTGCTATCAGCGATGCAAGTATTGACCTGTTGTACCGCTCAATCTGGCCGTTAGCGCGCGGCGTGGCTACCGCGTTCAGAGTATGTTTGATCCCTAACGAATCGATGAAGATCTTGAATTCGTGGGAAGTAAAACTAGTACCACGGTCTGATATTAAATGACGTGGAGTTCCAAATAACCCGAATACATCCCGAAGTCCGATGTCTTGCTTTTTGTTGTTTTGACAGTTTTCAGAATAATAAACTTAGTAAAGCTATCGATTATACCAAGGATGTAAACGTTTCCGCGTTTACTTTTCACGAACGGCCCGAGATGGTCTATATGAAGACATTGAAAAGGTGTACTTGGCTTCGGAATGGGATGGAGAAAACCTTGTTTTTTACCTCCGGGCTGTTTTGCGTGAGCACAAGGAATGCAAGCTCGGACATATTTCTTTACAAATTTGTCAATCGAGGGAACCAGTAATCTCGTTTCATTTTTTCTAATGTCTTTTCAAATGAGAAATGACCGGCATTGTCGTGGCATTGCTGACAAATTTTCCAACGTGCATCTTTGGGAACTGCCCATCGCAACTCTCCGTTTAATTTTCGGTAAATTTTACCATCCTTGAGGACGTAGTTATTACGTATATCCTTAGCTTCCTGCCCGTTGTTATCGAGTACAGCTTTTATATGACAAAGCCTTGGGTCACTCATTTGGACCGACTGCAACCAGTGTACTTCTTCTAACTGCAATACAGTCAAGTCCGTCGCTGAGTTGTTGCAGCTCAAATCACCAACAGGGATGGAGTTTCGACTTAATGCATCCGCATGAGCTAACTGTGGTCCAGGGCGATATTCGACAGAAAATGTAAATTCTTGGACCAAGAGCCACCAACAAGCTATTCTTGGTATTAAATCCCATTTTAGTTAGGGTAGTACGTAACGCGTTGCAGTCTGTTACGATTTTAAAATCTATTCCAAGCAGGTAAACTCTGAAACGTTCTAAAGATGCTACGACTGCTAACGTTTCAAGTTCGTATGAATGAAACTTTTGTTCTTCAGCTGACGTTTGCCTGCTGAAATAAGCAACAGGCTGAAAAGCAGTTGCTGAACTTTGTCTTTGAAGTAGTACGCTACCCAGTCCCCTAGAACTTGCATCTGTATGCAATTCTGTTTCGTACGTCGGATTATAAATAGCCAATACGGGTAAAGTCGTCAATATCCTTTTAAGCTCCGCAAAAGCATGTTCACTACCCCAAGACCAGATAACGTTGGATTTCGTGAGCGAAGTTAATGGTTTCGCGATTGTCGCGAAACCAGTGACGAATCGTCGAAAGAAACTAGAGAGACCAACAAATTGTCGAACTTCGTGTACATTCCGTGGTGTCTTAAAATTTGCAACGGCTTCAATTTTTCTCATCCCTGGCCTCACGCCGTCTCGTGTAATCTCAAAGCCTAAGTAGTCAATGGATTTCTTGAAGTAATTGCATTTGGTCAAGTTTAACGTGAGGTTGGCCACTTTTAAAAGATCAAGGACCTCATGCAGTTTCTCCATTCCTTCTTCAACCGACTGGGATGCTATAATTATGTCGTCCATATATGCTAGTACACCAGGAATATTGCGCCGTTTCAATAACTTCAGAATAAGCCTCTGAAATACAGCTGGCGCGTTGGTCAACCCAAAAGGCATACGATTATATTCATAATGCCCGTCTGGGGTAACAAACGCTGTCAGAGGTTTGGACTCTTCTGAGACTGGTACCTGGTGATACCCGGAAGTAAGGTCTAGTGAGGTGAAATAGGCTTGCCCTGAGAGACTATCGATCTGGTCGTCAATAAGTGGCATTGGAAATTTATCTTTAATCGTTTTCCGATTTAATGCTCTATAATCAACGCATAGTCTTACGTCACCATTTTTCTTTGCGACTAATATAATTGGACTAGCATATTCTGACTGTGATTCACGTATTATTCCATTCGCTAACATATCACCGATAATAGTATTGACTTTCTCACGTTCGGAAAAAGAAAGTCTATAGGGTCTGTACGTGATAGGTTCATCATCTTTGAGTCTTATATGCATTTCAGCTAGAGGCGTGTCACCCAATTCTTCTAGTGTAAAAGCAAAACAATCACGGCGGGCATTCAGCAACTTGCATAGCTGTTCTTTTACGTCAGGGTTCAAATCATTATCAACGTTGAGTTGCTCCAATGATATAATATTTGGAGCATTCTGGACTGATACATTATTTACTTTTAATACTGACTTGTTCGTAAGAGGTATCAGGTAATTGTGCATATGAAATTAATTTTGCACGGGCAACTAATGTACCTTGAGAGAGATTAAAGGGCTCTGAAGCTAATTTTATTATGTTCATGGACCCTTTGCCATCTTTGAAAGAGTAAACTCCTGGGACTATCATGTATTCTTTGCCCGCTTTTAAACAAGCATCCGTGGCGAAGTACACTGACCCATTTAAGTCTGATGACGCATGTACCTCGATGGTATCCAAACCTGTTATAAGTACGTTGTTCGACACAATCACCGGAATCTTTTCTTTATCAGTCGTTATGTCCCTATATAATATCAACATGGGGTCAGTCTTATATGCTCTGACACCTGGTTGCTCAGTCAGAGATTGCCCAACTAGAACATCTGCTGGCAGAAGTTCAGGCTCTACAAGATAAGCCTCTACATCCTCATTTAAGCCGTCTAATGCAATCTTTACTGTTACCCTGCCGCGTGGAACTAGAGTTCCACTAGCGAAACCTCTTAAAATTGGTAAGTTTGTCCTATCAATACTTAATCTCAATTTTGAAGCGTAATCATCTCGTATTAATGTGCACTGACTTCCAAAGTCAATGAAACATGACATAGATTGACCATTAATTTTTATTTGCTTAAAGTATTTATCATTGCCGCAATCAGTACCCATAATATTAAGAATGTTTTTAGTTGCGTTCGCGTCTCGTGACGCGGTTGTTGTCACTTCGCGTTTGTCGGTATTTGTGTTTAGTCTAACTAATCCTGTACAATTCTTATCAGTGTGACCAAAACGCCTACACTTAATACATTTAATTACCTCTTTAGGACATTTTGGGACAGTATGGCCTGTCTCACCACAATTATAGCAAGTAAGTGCGCTTGGTTTTCTAGTGTTATTTATATCAATTTGTCTTTTAGAATTACTCAGATCGTTATTTGAATTGAATTTTTTCGAGATTTCAGTATTCTTGCAGCTAGAAATATTTCTAAAATATTTAAGTACTTCCTCAGGTTCCTGCATATTGGCACCCTGAACATTCATCTTTATGTTCCAGTCAAAAATGCCGTGTGTGAGGCAGTCTACGGCCTTTTTTCCTTGAATTCCGCACTTATTAATGAGCATGATCTTATCAAATTCAAATTCAAAAGTCATTTATTCAAATTAGGCTGAGAACCAGCACTTTTCGAACGTCAAAATTACATAAAACAGTCCCCCAAAAACGCCCACCCTTCACCACTTCCTAGTGCCTTTAGCTGGGAAGAAGAAGTGGCGCAACAAACTCCCCAGCAGCACAGCTGTCTGTTCAAGTTAGAAAAAAATAAAAATGACTCTATACAATAGTATGCAAAATTATTATGCAACACAAAACATTATTTTAATTAAGTATAAATTATTGGCCATATGTCAGCTAGCACACGCCAATATACCAACCAAAAACATCGAGAACTATACTCAAGCAGAATTAAAAAATAAAAACTAAACGTAAAAAGAACTAAATATCTAAATAAAAGCCTCCAGGCATAAAGGGCGTGCCCGCTTACATAAAGCTGTAAATTGGAAGTTATAAATGATAAACTAGGACCATCGAGGTAAAATAAATGTACAGTTAATTACTAGTAACAATAACAAAACCATGATCAGCAAGACGACCAGTCACCACAAGCAGCACCCGTTCACGAGCATAACGCAAAAATCAGCCATTACCCCCCTCGCCATATTTGAGGGAAGGAGGCAACCCGACTCCCGACGCTACCGCAAGCATTGACATCTAAGGGAGCATGACGAACTTGGTGCCGGTTGCTCAGGTAAAAAATAATATGATCAATTGTCGAGGTCACTAGCCAACCACAAATATATATATATCGTAATAATACTCCTCTAGGGGCTCATTCCGTCGAGTTTTCCTAAACAACATCTCCGAGAGGAGGTCGCCATAATTTTGCTCGCATGGAAAAGCAGTTTCCAACTTTACTTGCCATTCCACCCAAGAGAATCTTACGCTGGTTAAGCCGTCATACCAACGCTTGGCCAGCCCTTTTAATTTTGGTAAAGCGTAAAGTATGGTCCGGCGTTCTGACCATCCATAAACGTGTGACGATTCGTTTATTTTGGATAACCAATCCTTCATCGTCTGAGTCTTAGCCTGGGGATCGAAATCCGGTATTACATTCTGAGCACCATGCATCACTGGCCCTGAAGTATCCGAATTTCTGTCTTTTAGAACGTCAACTAATTTTTCTAACAGTTTTGCCTCAACAGTCGGTGCCGATTCCGTGTTGGTAGCAGCGCCTAGACCACGTCGCTTCTTCGCAGAACGGTTATTATTGAACGATACAGAAGAGTCGGAATCGGAACAATGTCGGTTTCGTGAAACCTGCTTCCTAATTCTGTCCCACTTAGATATATCTCGTTGCGAGTTATCCGAGGTACTGCGACTATAGTCCCGCTCACGTCGTCGTGAATGATACCTGATACGCGGCATTGAATTATTCGATGATGATCTACTTGATCGCAACTGACGCCGTACCCTATGACCCCGCCGCCTTTTATCGCGACGCCGGCGCCTTGGCAATTCGGACGATTGACGTTTACGACCACGTGATACTCGATAAGGAGGAGTGCCTTTAGGTGTCCTGGACTCTCTTGTAAGTTCTGGTGCGCTCGGATCCAAATTTTTTTTTGGTGGTAATAGGTATCAAACGATTATTAAAGGAAAGAACTGATTCCTGAAAAAAATATAAAATGTAAGTAATATGTTACTTATACATGTACCAATAACGAGCACACGTAAACTGTGTAATGCTGTTTCTAACCACCAATAGAATTCAATTAATGTTCCATATTTCACCACCTGTCAAAATATACTGGGCGCACTGTACGTTGTGCTTCACAGTTTATCAACCATGCTACTAGCGCCACCCCGTGATTTTTACGCAAACGTTTTAACAAAAGTTTACGTCGCCATTATTTTTCGCTAGCGCATTATCACACAACAACCCACATTTTAACAAACTAAACAAAATAATGACAAACGTTGTCCGTAAATAATGATTATGACATAGGTACGATTTCGAAAACCACAACCATTGCGCCGACTTAAGCGTAGAATTCAATGTAGTCGCACAATAGTTACGTAAACAACATTTGAGTAAATTGAACTGTCGGCAACACGATTCATAAAATAGAAATATAGAATGTTTACATTGTTAACCTTTCGTCAATCATATTAAAGAACAAATTAAAAACAAAACGAAACAATTCTAACCTCACGTTGACATCGTTACTAACTTTTCACTTGAGATCTAATATCAATATACAAGGAAGCTACAGCATTCGTAGCATATAATAAAAAAATAAAGTTTAAAAAACTGTAACCCGACTACGGAAAAATAAAAATGATCAAAAAAGTACGAAACAAGCAAATATTTCAGACAGAAATCAAGACATAGGTACAAAAATGGTCAAGGTAAAGCCGTGGTCGCATGCCTGTATACCATGTTGGTGTCAAGAACACCTACAAAATTATAATGGCATGCGACGACGGCTTTACCTTGACCATTTTTGTACCTATGTCTTGATTTCTGTCTGAAATATTTGCTTGTTTCGTACTTTTTAGATCATTTTTATTTTCCCGTAGTCGGGTTACAGTTTTTAAACTTTATTTTTTTATTTTATACTTTTCCGTTTTTACACTTGATAAACGTAAATAAGAGTAGAGTAATACAATAGTTCAGTAATTAACCTATTTTAAATTCCGATAGCAGTGTATAGTGCTTTGAACGAAACCATAGAGCGATTTATTTCGACGCCAACACCATATAACGATATCGAGCTTCGAAGAAATCCAAAATATAAATATTTCGTTGTACTTGTTTTTCTTCATAAGATTGGAATTACAAATCGGTACTACTTATTAAGATTTGATTATCTGCACGTTGGTAACATCTTGCGATACTACGTAGCGCAGTCTCACTTTTGCTTGTTTTTAACGATTTAAACATATTTGTTTACTTTGGAAATATAATATTATATTATATACAGGGTGGGCCATATCAGTGTTGGCGATTTAATTCTTCAATTTCTCGGTAACGCGCGGCGCGGGGTAGCGGGGGGATATGTTGTTCGTTGCGCCGCTTCCTGGAAATTTAGTCGCCATGGAGCCGTACACGGGAGTGCAGCGTGCATTTTGTGTCCGAGCGTATTACGAAAACAATAAATCAGTGATTACTGCACGACGTTTGTATCGGCATGAACACGGTTTACGCGTTAAGTGAAGTTCCAAGCGCCAATGTGTTACGAAAATGGATCAGAATGTTTGAAACAACCGGCTCAACAGTACCAATTACGGCTCGTGGTCGCCCAGTTTCTGCAAGATCAGCCGACATTGTGGAGCGTGTTCGTGTTTCAGTTCAGCGAAATCCGCAACAGTCAACACGTAAGAGAAGTCAGTCTTTGGACGTCAAAAGAACAACTTTGCGACGAATTTTGAAACGTGATCTGCATTTGAAGGCTTATAAGATTCAGATAGTCCAAGAATTAAAACCCAATGATGCCAATAACCGACTTAACTTTGTCAATTTGATGCTCGAGCGGTTCAACAATTTCAACAACGTGATTTTTAGTGATGAGGCTAATTTTCACCTTAATGGCCATGTGAACAAACAAAATTGTCGGTTCTGGTCCGAGACTAATCCCCGACGCTTGCATGAACGTCCACTTCACAGCCCTAAGCTTGTCGTGTGGGCTGGGATAACGTCAACCGGTATTATTGGGCCATACTTTTTTGAGGACGAAAGAGGGCAAGCGATGACGGTTAGAGCTAACAATTATTGCAACATGATAACAGACTTTTTGGTGCCAGCTTTGCAAGAACTTCAAGGCAATACCTCGAGGATGTGGTTTCAACAGCATGGGGCCACATGTCATACGGCTAGGGTATCCATAGAGCTGCTGAAAAATGTTTTTCCCGGAAAACTCATCTCGAAAAGGGGGGATATTGAATGGCCCCCACGTAGCCCCGATCTCTCTCCATGCGATTATTTTCTATGGGGCTACCTCAAATCGGTAGTTTACGAGAATAATCCGACCAATTTAGAGCAGCTGAAGAGGAATATTATTTAGGAAAGTAACAAAATACCGAGAACAACTTTTCAACGAGTTTTCCAAAATTTGCGACTTCGGTTCCAAGAGTGCCAAGCAGCCGAGGGAAGCCATTTGGACAACATTATTTTTAAGTCTTAAAAATTCCTATGCTTCTACTTTTTAACAATACAAATATATTTGTGTTATGTTTCGTAGTTTTTTTTAAATCGAATATTTAAACCGCCAACACCCTTATGGCCCACCCTGTACATATTTGTAATGTGCTCGTCAAGACCTTTCTTTTGATACCAAACATGTCATGATCATCCCATTTTAATTTTTTTCGAGGTTAGAAATTTACGTGTAAAGTCCACCAAATTAAATTTATGGAAAAATTATATAGCTTATGTCACCCGGACCATTATTACGAATCTATTGATACCTTATTCATCAAAATCGGTTTAGTAGTTTAGGCGCTACGGTGGAACACACGTAAAAACAAACATACATACATACAAACATACATACATAGACTGCTAAAATCATAACCCTTCCTTTTCGCTTTGCCGTAGTCGGGTAAAAAGGCAATAATATATTACATCCCTGATTCGAATTTTATAAGTTGTGCAACTTACCAATTCTCTTCAATAGTTTTACCTTACGGCCGAAAATGCAAATGGGTTCATCAATTAATCCTGGCTTCTGAGCTTTTAAAATAAAACGCACTATATTGAATTGTTCTGCAATCCTATATTTTCTATTATAGCTTCTCCAAAAATCAATACAATATCAATGTCCATCGATCCAATTTTTCGTCGTCCATAGATCTATCTCTTTTCTTTTTTTTTACATTGTTGCCAAATTACAAAAAAATATTATTAATTTAGTAATCGACAAAATTAGCCTGGTCGATATGAATGAACACAATAGAAACATAAACATTTTATAAATAGTAAATAATGTAAATTCTTAACAACTGAGAGAGCCGGCGCCGGCGGAGCGGGGCGGGTTTGCGTGGGGAGAGGGTTGCCGCTGCCGCCACCCGCGTGCGTGCTTGGATACTAGTTTATGCCGTATCACTACGCGCGACAGCTTATTTTGGTCTGAATATTTACGAACCGCTCTTCTCTTTGTCGGAAGCGCGCCGCCACACATGCGGTTCGAGAAGTACCTACGTTATGTCTAGTGACTACTATTGTTTCTCACGCTTTCAAGTTTATGCATACTTTTTTGAATTATTTTAAAACAAAAACATTTTAATTTTTTGAGTTTATCTGTATGATTAAATAGTACTAATAAGCAAATCGTTCTGCCGCGGGAATACAACCATTAAAATTTCAGCGCGTATACAACCTTAGTTTTTGTTTACACTAAACCTCTTAAGGGGTCATTCTACTCATCATTATGAACAACTTTTACTATGGGACCAAAGCAGAAATCGCGAAAAAAAAAATCTGCTGTTCCCTACATTTATGTTCGCATATTTCGTCGAAATGTAGGGAACAGCTGATTTTTTTTCGCGATTTCAGCGTTGGTCCCATAGTGAAAGTTGTTCATAATGATGAGTACAATGACCCCTTAAGAGGTTTAGTATAAACAAAAACTAACGTTGTATATGGGTGGTTTGGCTATACAGATATCCAATGCATAACTTTATTCAGTGTTTATTGGCAAGAGGAAAAGTGTGTAGAAATTGTAAATTACATCTACCTCTGCGTTGAAATTTTTTGTCGGTTATTTTTAAAAAATCAGCTGTTTTGTACATTTTTACCGCGTAGGTATTGCACTTTTCTATAATTGATATGAACAGCAGATTTTTTTTTTATAAGCGACGTAAAAGTTCAATGTAGGGGAGGTCAGAATCATGTACTGAATCCATGGTAACAGGTTTCGCGTCGATGTCCCTGCCACCCTGTATATAATTTCTCCGACATCAATCGTTGGGCAGTTGCCCGCCAGTCATGACACCCATCTGGTCGGAGTATCCTCCCTTTTCTATAGAGGATGATTGAACTTTACACCCTGTTTCTCATACCTCTAAAACTTATTAGAGAAAAAAGTCTTTACTTTTATGGATATTGTACTGGCAACACCCAAAGATTCGATGTGTCAAGAGTAGCGCGGGAACCTTTCTTCTGGGTCTGGCGCTCGTGACGGTAGGACGTGCTTAATGGCTGTGTCGGTAAAAAGATAGATTCTTTCTCTTTTTTTTTTTTTTTTTTTTTTTAAAACGTTGCCCCACACTAGGTATTTCTCCTGTATCGTGGGTGCGATTACAAACATTTAAACTAGCATAGTATTGGTTGGAAATCTACTGTAAATTAAGGTAACCTATTAGTTTCATGGTGAATATTAGAATACGGATTGAATTGTGATATTATGTGGGGAATAGGAGATGTGATGGTATGGTGTAGAATATTGAATTTGATGTTGGCAAAGAAATATAAAGGACTGACAAAATATACAGTGTGAGTCTTCATAATGTGCACATATCGAAATGAGGAAATCTATGCTTAATTTTAACGACAGAAAAAATATTTAAAAAATCTAAATATTGTTTTTTATACTTTTTATGAAATTAAAAAAAAAATTGTAACAAAACTGTGTAACTTTTAAACTGAATCAGCTATCGCGATGAAACAAACTCCATAATGATTGAAAGTAAGTAGCCGTCCACATAAAATTAAAATTGAGAAAAAAACTACCCTCAATTGAAAATAAACATGTTTTTTTAGTAAAAATCTGTATTTTTTTCTTCAATTTTTAATTGTAAAATTTATAAATAAGATAATAATAAAAAGAGAGCAAAAAAATATTTTTTTTAAAAAAATTTTTTTGTAAAATTTTTTTTTTTTTTTTAAACTAAAAAAAAAATTACCATTTTTTCCGTCGATAAAATTAAGCATAGACTCCCTCATTTCGATATGTGCACATTATGAAGACTCACACTGTATTGGTGTTTCATATTATCTTCCTTAACCCTGAAATACTGTAAATATGTAGTTTTTATTAAACAGTTTAAATTATGATATTGGGGTAACGACGTTAAGATTCATTTGGGGATTAGTATCCATTTTGAGGTTAAATAATTATATTCGGAACTAAATTAGTTATTTTAGAGCAAGGATGGTTCCTATTATATATCAGAAGTGGTAGCTGGTATGTGGCCCGCTTACTACTTTTGCATTATAATAGAATTCATTTTAAAGTATTATTAACGGTTAAATTGAATTGTGGACATACCTAACCTACCTACATCACATCTCGTGTTCTTTTGGTGTATTCGAATCATCGGTTACAAACATTAAATAGATTATCCGTATAGTACCAATTGATGAAGTTGAGGTCATGTGAAGGTCACATTTTTCTTTCTCTAAATTGATCTCCTGGATAAGTTCACCGGGTAGAAGGGGAAGTAAAATCTTGTTATTTTTGAGCTACGACCTACCGTTTAGAAGATATTCGATATTTTAACTTTTTCACGGCTTGTTCGAAAAGCAGTTAAACCCGTTTGTATGAGTTTCAAATAATGTTTCGCGACAGTGAAGTATCCTCACGAGGCACTGGCTGACGACCCCAGCTCGAGATAGTATCCATTCAGGGGTAGAACCGGGACTATAGAAACTTCAGTGAATATCAAAATTATAAATTTTGGACAATTAGTATATACTTACGTATTTATGATTGTGAGAGTGATCATAAGTTCTGTCGCCATGATAAGTGAAAGCATTCACTACCAACGTGACTTTATGTACTTGTGTTTGTGATGACCAAATTAAAAATGTAGAGAACGCTGAAGTGCTGAGCAGATTTTCACATTCTAGCGATCATAGATTGATTAGGATAACGTTAACCTTACAAAACAGAAAGAAACCACTATCACAATACAGAGAAGGTGCACGAAGCTCTATAGACTACAAAAAATTCGAAAATGAAATATCAAAGCACGATGAACCTAAAGATGAAACGGTACAATCATTTTACGACAAATTAGAAACGACTTTAAATAAATGTTTGATATACCCAAATACGTCAAAAAAAAACACACGAAGTTGGAATCAATAATTACACAGGAAGTGAAAAACCTACAAAACCAAAGACAAGAGCTGAAAAACAAAGAAAATAAAACAAAACAAGAGAAATTAAGACTCAGTAGACTGTATAGAGAAGTTAATAATCTTATAAAAACTAATTTAAAAAACTACAGGAGTGAAATACTCTATTTCTTCCTGAAAAAAATCAGGAGGCATCAAGAAAGCGTACAAAAAATTAAACACCACTAAAAATATGCTGAAGCATTTATGTAATGAGGCAGGTACAACGGTAACAAATAGGAAGAACATAATGGAAATAGCTACGAAATTTTATAGGGAACTGTACAGAGAAACTTATAAACAAGACAATCAGACAAATATAATTACATGGACAATGAATAACGACCCGGTTCCACCTTTCTTAGAAAGCGAGGTGGAATTATCAATCAGAAAGTTAAAGATCAAAAAAAGTCCCGGACCAGACGGGGTGACTAATGAGATGATCTTAGCAGGAATAGAAAAACTAATTACTCCACTCAACAAACTATTCAACTTGATCTTACTTCAAAAAAAAAAAAATACCCGAACAGTGGCAGTGTTCAGAAATAGTCCTTTTGTACAAAAAAGGAGACCCAAAACTGATATCGAACTACAGACCTATAAGCTTAATGTCTTGTTTATACAAAGTTTTCACATCGACCTTGCTTCGAAGAATAACGAAGGTAATAGACGAAAACCAACCAGTTGAACAGGCCGGTTTCCGTAGAAACTATTCGACAGTCGATCATATCCACACTCTGAAGCAAATTATAGAAAAATACATAGAGTACGATAAGCGTCTATATATTGCCTTCATAGACTACTCAAAGGCATTCGACTCTATATCACACTACTCTATATGGCAGTCACTAACAGAGCAAGGCATCAACACTGAATATATAGAGCTCATTAACGAAATATATAAGAATAGCACAGCACGTGTGAAAATAGAAGTAGCGGGCCCACCATTTAAGATTGAACGAGATGTCAAACAGGGAGACCCACTCTCCCCAAAGCTCTTTATCGCGGTTCTGGAATATGTCTTCAGAAAATTTACCGGATAAATATAGGAATTAAGATTGATGGGAAATACCTAACGCACCTTAGATTTGCGGATGACATTTTTATACTGTCGGAACAACCAGAGGAACTACAAAGTATGTTAGAATCGCTCAACACACATAGCAAGAGTATTGGGCTCGAGGTCAATCAAGAAAAAACCAAAGTAATGACTAATAAAGAGAGAGTTCCTATAACTGTCAACTCATTACCGCTACAATATGTGGATGACTACACCTACCTCGGCCACGTCATATCATTTAAGACTTGTTGTGAAAAGGAGATAAACACGAGAATAAAGAACACATGGAACAAATACTGGGCCATGAAGGAAATTTTTAAAAGTTCGTTTCCGCCTAGTCTGAAATCAAAAGCGATGAGTATCTGCTTAATACCATGCCTCACTTACGCGTGCCAAACTTGGTCACTAACAAAAATTCAACAAAACAAGATAAGGACGTGTCAAAGAGGACTTGAATGCAGTTTTATGAACGTAAAACTAAAAGACAGAGTGAAAACTACTTTGATTAGGAAAGCAACAAAATCGAAGGATGTGATTAAGCAGGTACTTAAACTAAAATGGAAATGGGCAGGCCACATTCAGAGGCTGGAACCACAAAGATGGGCCCAGGTCGTGACAAACTGGATCCCCAGAAACAAGAAAAGAAAGAGAGACAGACCTTTCAAAAGGTGGGTGGACAGTATTGAAAGAATATTTGGCAAATTTTGGGCAAGAACAGCCAGACTACGGGACGAATGGAAACATTTGGAGGAGGCTTTTACCGCCTCAGGCGGTCCTTACATAGAGGAAACAAACATTGGAGATACTAACACACAATACTAACAAATACGTATATAAAGATTTTATATCACTACTAACACACTAACATACTTATAATTATAATAGTGTCTTATACTCTAAGTGTAAAAACCTCATTGATGTAGTTGTAAGGAATTAATAAAGCTTTTTATATTTTTTATATTTTATACTTGTGTTTGTGAGAGAGGTCACAAGTTACGTCGCCATGATTGGTGAGAGCGTTCACTACCACCGTGACTTTATGATTACATTTATGTATTTGTTCAAATGATGAACGTTAACTAATGAAGCTCTTTTGAGATTATCTAGGTCGCACTTTAGTACACTGAATTGATCGTCAGTTACATATTTCTCCTTAATATAGGATATGTCACTTCGCATAGTTAGGAGATCCTTAAGTAATCTTGTGACATCTATATGGTCAAAAGATATAGGTGGTAACTTCTGCAGATCACGAGCCACAAAAATTGGTATTAACTCCGTGTCTGTCTGTTTGAGAAGACTTATAATATCCTCCAAATTCCTGTTCGTCTTGCCCTTATTTTTGCGCGTTATATTACGCTTTGAAGTCTGAATTGACTCGAACAATAGATTTTTGGCATCTTCCTCTTCCTCCTCTGAAAAACCTGTCGCACAGATTTGCACTAGACTTTCTTCATTCATTACTTCTATTTTATTTTGCATAAATGCAAGCACTTCGCAGATCACAATGTTACAACTTTCACATTTTAATACTTTAGAGGCCATCGCATAGCCTCAAGGTCAATGACCGCACTCGGCACCAACGCATATAACACTCGCCCGTATACGAAGACGGTTGCGCGTCAACTAATAAGTATATACGTCAACTAATATCTATAATATAGTTTAATATCTTCAATCCTGTACAACATAAATTTGATGTATCTGTAACGGTTTAAGTCTCGTGCCGACCAGCGCGACACGCGACGCGACACAAAGGCACCACTCGTCGCGCGACGAGCGGTGTCTTTGTGTCGCGCCTCTTTGAATGAGCCTTTACGCGGCGCTCGTCAGTAAAGCTCCTAGTTGGCATGATTTTTTCCGACATCTTCGACAATAATCGTCATATTTCAGCCAATTTACACACAACCTTAATGAATTTATTCACTAAAACCTTCCGCAAGAATCACTCCGTCCATTGGTGAAAAGCTTTTATGATCATATAAATTGTGTATAATAATAAGGTTATAAGTTGTTAGTTAAAATTTTTAAAGAAAATTTTATTTTCTTCTTTTTAGATTATTTAAATAAAAGGTTTTTTTTAAAATAATATGTAAGGATAACA
Organism: Agrochola lychnidis; assembly: GCA_963680765.1. Taxonomy (NCBI): domain Eukaryota; kingdom Metazoa; phylum Arthropoda; class Insecta; order Lepidoptera; family Noctuidae; genus Agrochola; species Agrochola lychnidis. The sequence goes on along the minus strand of OY796850.1, from coordinate 648,485 downwards.
GACACAAATTGTAAAACAAAGTTCTCACAGAGTGACGTATCTGCTTCAATAGAATAGAAATAAATAAATAGATACCTAAATAAAAAAATAAAGGGCTTTGGGGCAACCACTATTTAAAAGAGTAAGCAAAGAGCAATGTAAAAAAAAAAACATTAATAAAGCTAACGCAACTACAGTAACATGATTGTAGCGTCCGACCGAAAAACTGTTGCCCTGTATCAACTGCTAGTTAGAACAGTAAGCGGGGAGAGCGACAATATGAAGCAATGGATTGGCACTATCCTTCAAAATCAATCAGATTGTGTTGATCACGTCTGTAAGGTAGCAGCGTTCTCAGTAAATGTCAGGAGGTCGGGCTCAGAGCCTACAAGTTAAAGGATTCATTCATTAGGAAGTGGTCTCGTCCAGGCGAGCGCCGACTTCTAGTGCTCGGGAATACATCGATGTTACGTTGTGTGAGTAGCTGTGTCTTATGTCAATTGAAATCTTTTTTAAATAAATTATGGAATTATAAGATGTCCCATTATTTAAATACATACTAGTTTCTGCCCACGACTCTAGTTCATTCGCGTCGCCCGCCTGCGGCGTTACTTCGTTTTCGCTTAGCGTTCTTTCTAAGTTTTTTAGTTTTGCTCGGCTCCTAAGGGTCATAGCGTGATGATTATCAACCTTGATTATGTACCTATTTAGTTGGATAAGGATAAATATCATGATACAAATATCATCATCTTTCGATTCTATACCCGTGTTTTGATTTACTAATTTCAACACAAAATGGTTATTGTGACTTAACTATAATAGTTAAAAACATATAGCCTCACGGACTTTTTTGTAGGTAATGATGAATAAATACTAAATGGAATGGTCGCGGTTGTTGAGGCAACGCTTTACGTCCAGTAGTGAACGTTTATTGGCTGAAATGATGATGATTATTATCATATTATCTAATAAATACGACAGGCTTCGTCGCTAGTTCAAACTCGCCTGGTCCGTTGTATCCTTGCAACTGATAGGCATATAAAAAGCGCGCGAGTTATAACTAGGGATGAGCGTGAACGAAGCCCCGACGAAGCGTCGTCCGCTGTCGCGCCGACTTGACAACTGTTCTCACTGGCTACTTTAATTAAGAAATTCTGTAAGTCCGCGGCGGGGGATGGCGGCTCTTTCATGTCTTCCAGTCATTAATCTCAGTTAGAAGACGGTTCCGCTCGGCTGGCTTGTGTGTCTCACTAACTTTTACTAAGAAGGACCCCGCGCATCGTGCTCCAACTTGCGCTAACACAGGCTAAGTACACGGATCATCACAGATCTCTGTACTGGTAACTGTTCATAAATATGCAACCACTGCACAACGCCGCACAACGCTGCACAACGCCGCACAACGCTACACAACGGCGCACAGCGCTACATAACGCCGCACAACGCTACACAACGCTGCACAACGCCGCACAATGCTACAAAACAAGGCCTGCGCGAGTGACGCCCTCCGATTGGAAGTAATCAATGTTTGAACACAATTTTCGTATTTATTGTAAACTTGTGTTTAAATGACTGCGGCTCAATGATTGAGTGCCTCACTGATGACGTGGTGACAGCGACGACTGCGGCGACTGTGGGGAGACGTTCGCAACTAGTGTAGAGGCCGGACGCGCGGACTTTGAAGCAAACGCAAACCACTGAACTGAACATTTGGATAGTTTAATGTTCTTCAACTGGAAACTAATCTGAATTTCGTCGAAATAAAGTAATCATCTAGTGAAAAGTTTTGAATACAGTAAACTCACATGAAAATTACTAAAGTTGTTAAATTGGACGGTGAAATTCACGTTGATCAGGAATGCGCGCGTCTTCGGAGACGACACCAAATGATAAAATAACAGAATATAATAGAATCTACCCACAGCTGATACCATTTGCGTCTCGCATGTTTATTATTGTATCCGAAAATTCCTATAGCATCAGGCAGAAAGCCTTAACAAAACGGTTACGAACGTTTGCTAGATATGACATTCACGAGCCGCCACAATGTTTGGAAACTTCTGGTGCTCTTGTGATTACAGCGTTCAATGAAACGTTTACGATAATTGTGACGGAATGGGTTTACGTGGGGGTATAAATAAGACCACGTAAACTTGTCAGCATAAATAAGGGGTATATTCATATAAAATACAAAAGGGGGTAGGAAGGTTTAGGTATGGTTACAAGATTCCCTTGATTCCCCTGGGAGTAGCGCAGTACTCTGCTGACTCAGCCTGGTGCGACGATGACCCCAGCGGGTGTGCCACGCTGCAGACGCCAGGAATGGTGCCGATCGGCGGTTGGTCGCGCCTGACCCGTAGATGGCTCGACGTGCACACGCGGGTAAATAAGTACCCTGCACGGAGCACGATGGTAACGTATAAGCCGGAACTTTGGAAATGTAAGCTGGAAATTTGGATGTTGTTAGCCGGAACTGTGGACGGTGTTAGCCGGAACCTTGGACCCTGGAATCATAACGTTCAGCGTGTCACAAGATGACCAATAGTCATCTCCGCTGATTGTGACCAAACATAAGCAAAGCGAGATGTACTATTGCGCTAATTAAGGTGGTGTGTGGATGTCACAATCAGTACGGAGTTTACATGTTTGTGGAGTGAGAAGCACGGAATGACTTGCACATCATTTTGAGTCAATGACAAGTACATAAAAATGCGCAAAGTTAATCGCAAATAGGTTAGGTACCTGTAGAAATAATTACGCAGAAGGCATAATAATTTAATACAATAAAAGATTATTAGCAAATAGGCACAAGCCCTAAGTTGACCTAGACAATATGTAGGGACACACTTGACTCTAACAAAAATTAGCACTTTAAAGCTTAATATTTCGCAAACAGATCCTTAGGGAAAAATGGTTTTCCATACTCACAATGTTTTTGAAGGACTTTTCCAATGATACCCCACACCACGGGATAGAAAAAGAAACATCACCACTTTACGTATAATAAGGGAGGTACCCTAAAAAAAAATTGTTTTACCACTTTGTTGGCGTAATTAATATTTATACCCATGCCAAATTACAGCTTTCTAGTAAGTACTAAGAGTCTCGGAGCTAGACCGCGGACGGACAGACAGACAGACGGACATGATAAAACTATAAGGGTTTCTTGTTTACTACGGAACCCTAAAAATGACACCTGAGTTAATTTTTGCACAAAAACGAAGGAATATTTTTTTTTTTCGAAAAATTTGTATGAAGCTAGAATGAAATCTGATTATCTCTTAAACGGCAAGGAAAACCGTTATATCCTTACAGGTGGTTATAGTACTAATTAATGATTTTTACATCTCTCATATTCGGTAAGTAGGTCCTTATTACCCCCAAATGGGGCTTGCAGGTAACCAATTAGCGCTCTAGGGTAATAATGTAGCTAGAAAAGCCCTAGGGCGGTAAGTAATTAAAAAAAAACTCTTCACTCTTTCAAAAAGTTCGCGTACATCTAACCATCATACTGGCAATAATAGACATCATGCATTCAGCCCAATGACAAAAGAGGTCGCTTCGCTATTCAGCCTTGTCTTCGTATGAGTATAATAGTCATCAATTTTAAATATCGAACGGCAAAGCTCAATTTCGTTCCTGAAAAAAAAAAAAATAAAAAAAAAATATGAAAAAAGGCAGGAATAGAAAACTTTTACTTTAAATATTGTTTGTTTTTGGGATTTTTTTATAATTACGTGCTAATTAGGAAAAAACACATGAGTTCTGCAAGTGATGAAGATATAAGCTACACTCCCGATTCAATGAAAATGGAAGCTGAAGCAGCAATTAACAATATTTTGCCTGAAAGATCTAAAGAGAGATATTTGAAAACTTACGACGAGTTCATGAAGTGGCGAAAAGAAAATCGAGTAAAGTCTTTATCTGAGACTGTATTCTTAACATAGGTACTTTAGTGAGCTATCAAAAAAGCTGCAGCCATCTAGTTGTGGTGCATTTATTCAATGTTAAAAGCAACTATGAGTACTTAACACGACATCAATATCAAGAACTTTTCAAAATTATCATCTTTTCTAAAAAGACAATCAGCTGGGCACAAAAGTAAAAAGTCAAATGTTTTTACAGCGCAAGACGTGAAAACATTCATAAATGAAGCCCCTGATGACATATATTTAGCTGTTAAGGTACGTAAAATAACAATTCACATAATGGTAATACTTCATCATTTGTCTTTTAAATTCTTACAATCCTATAAAACATACTTATTTTTATATTTCGCTTGTTTTAGGTGGTTCTTATCTTCGGTATAACTGGCGCATGCCGAGGTATTGAATTGACAAATATAACAATAGAGAACATAGAACAACAGCGTCAGTTGTTAGTAATTAAACTACCGAACACAAAAACTAAAATTGACCGAACATTTGTAGTTCCTCAAGAATTTTCTGAATTCGTACAAAAATACAGAAATCTTCGTCCTGAAAATGTAAAAACCAACCGATTTTTTTTGAAGTACCACCAAGGCAAATGCTACAAACAAGTTATTGGAAAAAATACCATCAGAAGTATGCCGAAGCAAATCGCAAGTTATTTAAAGTTAGCAAACCCGGATTGTACACAGGTCATTGCTTCCGGAGAACATCGGCTACACTTTTAGCCAATGCTGGCGTTAACTTAACCACTATAAAAAGGCACGGTGGGTGGAAATCCAGCAAGGTGGCTGAAGGTTACATTGAAGATTCCATACAAAATAAAAGTAAAATTACCAACCAAATAACGAAAACTATTCAGCTTTCAAAAAATGAAACATCTTTCTCAAGAGATGATCCGCAACCATCAACTTCTGCTGAAGAAAGCTTCATCCCGTCAAATTTTATCCATGACCAACAAATATCACAATCTCAAACTATTAACATACCCAAAAAATACCTGTCCCTAAAATTTGAAAATTGTTCTCATTTAGGGAAATGCCCATTTGATAAGGAGGTTTTGGCCAAGTGACGCCCATGAAAGAAACAAGTTGTAGGCATTAGGGTTAACATTATAGATAAAGAAACAACCACTATTTTTTACATAGAACTCGGTGGGTCTTTTATAAATTAAAGGTTAATAAAAAACATATTTATAGTTTTGGTACAATCCATTCTGCAATTATAGTTCTTATTTGTATGTCTCTTGTGCCTGTTTTGCGTTGGTATAGATGATGAAAGTGCTTTCTTAATACAGATTGACCACAGTTTACACAATCATATTTGTCGATGCCCAACATTTCGTTCTTGTAGTGCAGAAGGCTGTTATACCTTGCCAACATCCAACATTGGTCACACATCAGACTATTATCTGAAACATAATTGCATACTGTCATAAAAATCATTTATACTTATTAGCATGCTGTAGCATCACAAGGTCTTTATGTATAAATACATTGAATGACATCGGTCTTTGATACCATTTTTGATGATCATACAATTCATTACTTATGTCACATAAAATATGTGGCAATGGTTTGAGACAAAACAAACTTCAAATATTTATTCCTATGGTTTCCGTGACACTAACCAGCCGAATTATTCAATTCAAACCTAACGTAAAGTAGCTATGCAGTAAAAGTTGCTGAGTATGTACCTTGTATGTTCATAAAGTAACTTACTTGTTGTGGAGCAATCCATTGCTGAAATATAAACCGAACTTCCACATTGCTTTTAAATCTCTTAAGTCTTCGTGTATGCACGCCACAGTTGACACAGAGATGGCTCCGTGGTAAGCTGGTAAGTTCGTGTAATTCAGGTTCCATATTCGTGTCAGGTCCTTGGCGAGAAACAGGTACGGTATCCATTGGCAAACTGGTGTCGTCGTAAGAGGCGGGTACAGAATCCAATGTAAAGCCAAGGAAAATAAAATAGAAATACGTAGTCGAAAAAACACAGCACCAAACAAAATGTGAAATATTAATGTCAATCAGTTGTCAATTACGATTATTTTTAATGTAGGGATGCGACATGACATCGATTTTTCGAAAAATCTATATTAAAAAAAAAACTGAAAATACGGAATCAGTTCAATGGATCGTGTTTAAAATGAAATAACATTTTTTTTTGTCTCTAAAGAAAATAACAAAAGAGGTTACAACTGACGCTGACGAGACGCTGGGACAGTTACATAGACCAGATGTTGCACAGCCTAAATGGAGCTTCTCGGCTGGTTGGCCTTGGCATGAATTTGGATAAGACGAAAGTCATGTATGTACAATTCGCATGTCTTACCAAATGTAATCCACATCAAAGGGTCGCTTCTCGAAGTTGTGAAGGAGTACGTCTACTTAGGGCAACTCATCCAGCTCGGTAGGCACAACTTTGAGAAAGAAGCCGACAGAAAAGATCCAGCTAGTTTGGGCAGCGTTTGGAAAAATTCGTCAAGTCTTGTCGTCTCCAATCGCGCAGTATTTGAAGACTAGGGTCTTCAACCAGTGCGTCCTGCCCGTTATGACATACGGTGCCGAAACGTGGACACTGACAGTCGGGCTAGTCCACAAATTCAAGGTTGCTCAGCAAGCTATGGAGCGGGCTATGCTCGAAGTTTCTTTGAAGGTTAAGATCAGAAATGAAGTTATCCGGAAAAGAACCGGAGTTATCGACATAGCCTGCAGAGTAAGCAAGCTGAAGTGACAGTGGGCAGGTCATATTCGTCGAAGGACTAATGGCCAGTGAAGCAGACGAGTTATAGAGTAGAGACTGCGTATCGGTAAGCGTAGTGTGGGACGCCCCTCAGCTAGATGGACCAACGGCCTTAAAAAGTTGGCTGGGACAGACTGGATGCGGAACGCGGAGGAAAGGGTGTTGTGGCGCAGCCTGAGAGAGGCCTATGTCCAGCAGAGGACTGCGATAGCCTGAGTTGATTGTAACAACTACATAATAAAAAATCGATTTTCCAAAAATCTATTTTTGGTAACCGGTTTTGAGTGTATCGATTTTTTTCAGTAAAAGTTGCCATCCCTACTTTGAAAGGATTGACTAACAATCGGAAGTGTTAGATAAGGAAATAAACGATTGAGTGTCTTGATTAAATCGGCTTTTAATTCCGGAGGTTTCGTTACAAATAAGTAATAGCAATATTTTAGTTACTAAATGGGTATTTTTTTTGTATTTCCCACATTACTGGGCAAACCATGGCCAAAAATAGGCATTTCCCTAACTAATAAAATGTTTTATTCTTGTAATGCCGGTTTTTTTCTACTTACCTCACAATCGAGATGTAAAGCAGAGTAGTTAGCTCGGGTGTAAGCATCAATTGCACCCTCGAACTATAGGCGCCCTCGCTGCGCTCGTGCGCCTAAATATCTCGGGCTGCAATTGATGCCTTACAGCCCTTGGCTACTAATCTACTATTAGTCATACTCCACTTACCGGTTATCGCTGCTGATTTTTTTTTAATCATCAAAATGTTTTTATTTATTTTTATTACTGTTTAAGTTGAGGAACACAGACTTTTAACAACACATAAGTAACATAAAATAGCATTACCCCTATATCCCCGAAGGAGTAGGCAGAGGTTCATAGTAACACACTACACTACTAAACTTAGACATTTATGTTTGAGCTAGTTATTTATCAATACAAAATGAGTTTAAAACTTTGTATACAACTAAAATAATAACAAAATAACTTCTAATGAGTCTGAAAACGAATGATTAAGTAATTACAATGATTTAGTCTTCTAATAAGTCAGAAGAGGTGATTAAATTATTTGAAATATCGCCCAACAATGCCAAGCATGGACTACATTCCCCTTTTTCTAATAAGTAAGCTTATTTGTTGGTTAGTACTATGAGCTCTAAGAAATGTTTTTGACGATTATAAATTTTCATTAGCACATCTTTTAAAACTCTAATGAGGGTAGTTAACTAATTATCAATCCTTAAGTCTATGAAAGTCGATTTTCAGGCCACCGTGCGCCGCCCGTCCACGACTGAGAGAAGTGGCAACACTGCCCGAGTGACATGTCAAAATTTTGTTCCGTATTTTAAAATTAGTTTTATTTCATTTTTAAGTGTAATTAAGGTGTAATAATACATCTAAATGTTAAGTAAACTCAGAATTATTGTTTTCCTGGAAATTTACAAAGTAAAACACAGTTTTTGGTTACCCACCGTTACCGGTACCTACCCTATCACGAACAGCTGATGTTCGACCTGCGGATTTAAACGGGGAGTTTTTTTTTAGGTAGGGCATCTCGTAGTTGACCTCTGATATCATAGCTACTTAACCGGGCTTTCCTGTGGGTGCCTTAAGCTACTACACTTAAAACCTTCAGCCAGGGGTTATTCAACTATGCTAATTAAAACTAGGTGAACGCTCGCTTAGGGCACCCCCTGTGGAGTACGAACCTCGGCTTAGGGCGTCAACCGGAGGGAGGATGGGATGGGCTGGATCAAAGTTTTGATCATGATTATTAGTCGGGGAATTTAAAGCTACGTGCTCAGCTGCAACAACTGCTGGCACCTCGTTATCGAGCAAGGGTCGGGGGGAGTATCATTCACTCGGGGACGCGGTCGCGATCGTAAAGGACCTCGGCGGCGAGGTCAGAATGTTTAAACGGGGAGTATTGTTTACTTTTATTCTATAACTAGCGACCCGCCCCGGCTTCGCACGGGTATAAACCGGGTTATTATACATATAAACCTTCCTCTTCAATCACTCTATCTATTAAAAAAAACCGCATCAAAATCCGTTGCGTAGTTTTAAAGATTTAAGCATACATAGGGATATAGGGACAGAGAAAGCGACTTTGTTTTATACTATGTAGTGATTAGCAATCCTCACATAAGACTGTAACACATTCATTGAGTATTAGTATCAACATTTTTGGTTTTTTGCCCCTGCACTGGGGCACTCACTTTGTTTACATAGATAACGAAACTTAGTTCCTATTATGAAATATCAAAGTATTGTAATTATATTAGTGTTATATTGTTCATAACACCAACAACGTTGACTATCCATATTTTAAATGTAATCTTTATGCAAAACTAGATAAATATTTTTTATCTAGGCATCCTGCCCACATAAGTAAAAGTAAAATCATAAGACAATAGAATCGATGTAACATTGTACTTGATCTAATTAAAATTGTTGCATTTCAATAAGATTCAGCAACCTACCTCATTTCTATATAAACCAATACTAACTTTTTCCATTTTTCCTTTCATTTCTAGCTTTCTTTATTTTGTTTGTCTGTCTATTTAGTTCTCATCGTTCCTTTAATTTACTTTCAGTACTAGTTCCTGAAACCAGGCCTGTGATGACCCGTAAGGCTGCTGCTCAGGAATTGGAGCTTAAATTGAGAACGACCGTTCAAGATCTTAAGGCATCAAGCAGTAAATGTGAACAGCTGTTACAGGAAATAGATGATAGTGACTGTCCAACCGTATGTCACAAGCATTTTACTTAGTATTATACAAGGTTGAATTTAAGTTAATGAAAACTTGAAAAGGGGATAAGTACAATACTTTTAACCCCTATTCAAGTTTTCATTGATTCATAATTATGAACTACTTGCACAACGAAACCGTGCCAGACCGGTATGTGTGGAGGCGGCGGCGACCGCCACTGCTGGCCGTGCCTGCTGCCAGAACCAACCTGCTGTCAAAAACACCCCTCACCCGCACAATATGTGTACTCAACGAAGTGCACGAGAGAACTGACATAATTATTTTCGTGCAATCTGAGTGAATTCGCAAGTGTTGTTGAATTTTGTTACTTACATACATTTAAACATTAATATTCTGTGTTAAGTCTGATTTTATATTTTAGGTTAAGACTTTATAGATTACTAGCTGCGCCCCGCGGTTTCACAAAGTAACCTATGTGTTAATCCAGGTTATAAAATATCTTGCTTGGACAGGAAACCTCCCCGTGTGCCTGGGGGCTGGAGTTCCCTTATGGATGCGTCCGGGGGGAAGGCCAGTCTCCGGGACGGTGCACCCTGGGGTACGGACAATGACTCCCCAGCTAGGGGTCTCGTTGTCCGTATGCCAATATCCTGTCGGAGGATAACGCTCTAACGGGTACTCACTAGGGAGCACTCGTTGAGCAGCGTTAGAGTAGGAGCGGGCTCGGCGTGCACTAACCCTGCCGTCGGGCGGGCAGGAGGAAGTCTTTTCTCCTGTCACCGCTGGTCTCGTAGCCCCGAAGAGTGTCAAGGTCATGTCTCTGGCATTTGACGGGGGTCGAGGGTCTTGGCTTAACCGCCCGGGCCGCGAGGTAGAAAACCTCTATAAAAAATCACCCCAAACCTCCAAGCGGCGGCGCACCGTGAGGGAGGTTGGTAGCTTGATTAATGGGTAGCTTAATTAGTCATTAGTGCGAACCACACTATTTTGAGAAGATAAAAAGTTTATACTCGTGGGAACTAATATGAAAAATAAAAACAAAAACAAAACGACGCAAAGGGAGAGGAGTGATGCGGGGTCGGAGTCCGACGCTGCATCGGGCGCAGAGGGCTCCAGCTCGGGGCGCGAAGTGGTGGGGGCGGATGGCATCATCCGGAAATTCTTCCGGAAGCGCCCCAATTCGGATGATGGGGAGTGGTCCTCCGCCGACAGCAGGCGGAAAATGCACACCAGTCGGCGGGGTAAGGCCCAAGAAAAGGGGAAAGGTGTGGGTAGAGGGCTCAACACCAAGAAGGCTGGTGAGTCAAGCCAGGCCGGCCCAGTCGAACTGGCCCGGCCAACCGAGAGCCTCACCACGGAGGAGCACCACCCGGGAGAGACCAGCACCGGGCTGGTCCTCTCAGAAGCCTCTGGTGGTGAGTCGGACGTCGCTGGCGGCGGCTCCAATCAACAGCAGGAAGCCAGGTTTGCGGAGGTCGTGGAAGCCGCGATCAGGGCTGTGGCCTTGAAGAGGATTCAATCCTCCAAGGACAAGGCCATACCCGCGGCCGCGGCCTCTATTTTGGCGGCAGCGAAGGAGCTGCACTTTGGGCCTCCGTCGGACGGTATGTCCGAGATGCGGGCGGAGGTCGCAAAGTTGACTGCCGCCATAGAGCTTCTCCGAAAGGAAAACGAGAAGCTCCGAGCGGACCTGGCTGGGCTGCGAGCAGCCGGCCCCCGAGAGGCGCCGCAGGGAGGGGAGCGGCATGGGCAGGTGCCCGTGCCCGTGCCTGCGGAGGACCGGGTTCTGGCCCTGGTGCGGCAGGAGATGGCCGCCCTGCGGAGCAGGTTCTCCGCCCTAGAGGCTATAGTCCTGCGCCCCCCGCTAGCGGCGAGCCAGCCGGCCATAGACCAGCGGAAGGCGGCGTCGTATGCCGCCGCCGCATCTGCCGCGGCCAAGCCAAGCCAAGGCAGGCAGGGACAGGCCAAGGGTGGAGCGGCTGCGCAGGCGGCGAAGGCCCCGGCCCTGACGGCGAGGGCTTCGGCCCAGACGGCGGCGAAACGGCCACCTCCGCCTCCTAAATCTTCTCCTCCGGCCGACGCCGGATGGCAAGTAGCCGGGGAGAAGAAGAAGGCCAGTAAGGAGGCAAGGGCGGCCAAAAAGAAGGCGAGGCGGCAGCGGCGCAAGGAGCGAAGTGCCGCGGCTAGGCTCCGCGCCCCGAAGTCCGCAGCTGTAGTGGTCACACTGCAGCCGGAAGCGGAGAAAAGGGGCGTGTCCTACCAGCAGGTGTTCGCGACGGTGGACCGGGTGATGAACCTGGAGGAGATCGGCGCCGCCAAGGGCATAAAGATCAAAATCACGGCAACCGGGGCCCGGATGCTGGAGGTCCCTGGTGCGGCCAGTGGCCCAGCCGCTGACGCTCTGGCTGAAAAGCTCAGGGCGGCCCTAAATGCGGACGAGGCCCGAGTCTCCAGGCCCACCAAGTGCGCTGACTTGCGCATCCAGGGCCTGGACGACTCCGTGACGGAGGCAAAGGTGGTGGCCGCCGTCGCTAAGGCTGGAGGGTGCTCTGTCGAGCAGGTCAAGGCAGGCACCCTCCATCCTGACCACACGGGGATGCAAGCCATCAGGGTGAGCTGCCCCGTGACGGCGGCCAAAAAGATAGCCGGGGAGGGCCAAAGGCTTTTGGTGGGCTGGGTTTCGGCGCAAGTCAAACTGCTGGAGCCCAGACCTCTGAGGTGCTTCCGGTGCCAGGTGGGCCACCACGTGGGGGCCAAGTGCACCTCGGAGGTAGACCGCAGCAACCTTTGCTTCCGCTGTGGTCAGCTCGGTCACAAGGCCGGCTCGTGCAACGCCACGCCGCACTGTGTCGTATGTGCGGCGGCTGGCAAGCCGGCCGATCACCGGGCTGGGAGCAGGGCCTGCGCTCCACCCGCCGAGGCCAGAGGCAGGGGCAAGCGCTCCGCCACCACCGCCGTCACCGCCGCAGCCGCCGCCACTTCCACCGTGGCCACCGCCGCGTCCACCGTCGCTGTCGCCGCTGCCGTTTCCGCCGCGGCAGGGCCCTCGCAGGGGGCTCGTGGGGAGGTAGAGATGGAATGCCAATAACGGCCCCATTTCGCCTCCTCCAGGCGAACATCAACCACTGCGCCGCCGCTCAGGATCTGTTGCTCCAGAGCATGGCGCAGTGGTCGATCAACATCGCCGTGGTCGCTGAGCCGTACTTTGTCCCGCCCAGGGATGACTGGGTGGAGGACCTGAGCGGCTCAGTGACCCTCATTTCATCGGCCGCCGCCGGTACTCCGTCCCTCGAGTCGGTCAAGAGAGGACGGGGTTGCGTTGCAGCACGGTTCGGGGAGATTGTCGTGGTGGGTGTTTACTTCTCCCCGAACCGAACTCTTGCCGAGTTCCACAACTCCCTTGCGGAGTTAAGAGTCGTCGTCGTCGGGTTTGGTTCCCTCCCCGTGCTCGTACTCGGGGACTTCAATGCCAAGAATCTGGCTTGGGGTTCCCGGTATACGGACACACGGGGCAGGATGGTGGAGGACTGGGCTCTGGAGACAGGCCTGGTCGTCCTAAATCGGGGTTCTGTCCCCACGTGTGTGCGGATGCGGGGCGAATCGGTGGTCGACATTTCGTTCGCCAGCCCCGCTCTGTCGCCGCGTGTCATTGACTGGCGCGTCATGGAGGGGGTGGAGACCTACTCCGATCACCGGTACATCCGGTTTGACGTCTCCACCCAGACCTCGAGTGCGCCGGTCCGACAGGCCCCGAGTGGTCCGCGGTGGGCGCTGAAGCAGCTGGACCGGGAGCTTCTCCTGGAAGCCTCGATCGTGCAGGCCTGGGTGTCATCACCGGACAGGCCTGCCGACATCAACGACGAGGCGGAGTGGTTCCGGGAGGCCATGTCCAATGTGTGTGACATGGCAATGCCCCGGGTCCATCCTAGACATGCTTCGCGCCGGCTGTACTGGTGGTCGCAAGAGCTGGAGGCTCTGCGCAAGGCGTGTGTTGCTGCGCGACGCCGGTACGCCAGGCATCGCAGGCTCCGTATCCGCCCTCCGGATACGCAAGCCATTGAGGCGGAGCTGTACGAGGGGTACAGAGCGGCGAAGACCGCCCTCCAAGCGGAGATCCTGCGGGCCAGGGCGCTGGCCCGCGAGGAGATGCTGGAGACTCTCAACCGGGACCCGTGGGGGCGCCCATACAAGATGGTGCGGGAGAAACTCCGCCCATGGGCTCCCCCGCTGACGCAGAGTCTCCGGCCCCAGCTTGTGGGGGACGTGGTGAGCGCTCTGTTCCCCTCTAGAGGGGATCATACTGCTCCGCCCATGGCTCCGCCTACTGCGATGCCCGATGCGGACCACACCGACGACGACGATTCTCCTGAGGTGACTGAGGTAGAAATGAGAGTGGCGGTACGCAAGATGAGTGCGAAGAATACCGCCCCAGGACCCGACGGCATACCCGGAAAAGCCTGGGTCCTGGCCATGGGGGCTCTCGGGCCTCGACTGAGGGGGCTCCTAAGCGCATGCATGGAGAGGGGCCAGTTCCCACTTCGTTGGAAGACGGGGAAACTGGTCCTCATCAAGAAGCCGGGGCGCCCAGCGGACTCTCCGTCCGCTTATCGGCCCATTGTGCTGCTCGACGAGGTGGGCAAGCTCTTTGAAAGAGTCATTGCAGACCGCCTCGTCGGGCAGCTGGTGCGAGTGGGGCCGGATCTGGCGGAGAGCCAGTTCGGTTTCCGCAGGGGGCGCTCTACGGTGGACGCCATCATGCGTGTGCGGGCCCTCACGACGGGGGATGCTGTTGCCCGGGGTGGGGTCGTCTTGGCGGTGTCTCTAGACATCGCCAATGCCTTCAACACCCTGCCCTGGAGTTGCATAAGGGAGGCACTCCGGTATCACCGGATGCCGACCTACCTCTGTCGTGTGGTCGAGGCCTATCTGACGGACAGGGCCGTCATCTACCCCGGTCACCAAGGAGAGTGGAACCGGCAAGAGATGTCGTGCGGTGTCCCACAGGGTTCGGTCCTGGGGCCGCATCTGTGGGACATCGGATACGACTGGGTGCTGCGCGCCGACCTCCCTAGCGGCGTCAGCGTCGTTTGTTACGCTGACGACACGCTTGTCCTGGCGCAGGGGGGGTCGTACCAGGCGGCGGCCGATCTAGCGACACGCGGGGTTGCGACAATCGTCGATAGGATCCGGCAGCTGGGACTCGAGGTGGCCCTGCACAAGTCTGAGGCCATGGGTTTTCATGGTCCTCGGAATGCGCCACCGTCGGGTTCCCAGGTAATGGCGGGAGGGGTTCACATCGGTGTCGAGTCGACGATGAAGTATCTGGGACTCGTCCTCGACAGCCGGTGGAACTTCGTAGAACATTTCCGACGTTTGGCTCCCAGACTCGAGCGGGCCGGGGCTGCATTGAAGCGGCTCCTGCCCAATCTAGGGGATCCAAACGCCTCCTGCCGGAGGCTCTATGCGGGGATCGTGCGGTCCATGGCCCTTTACGGGGCACCGGTGTGGGCGCGTTCATTGAGGCTGCGGCCAGCCCGCCGGTTGAACGCGTCCCAGAGGGTCATGGCCATCCGGCTGGCCCGAGGATACCGCACGGTCTCCTGCGAGGCGGCGAGCCTCCTTGCCGGATTACCGCCATGGGATCTGGAGGCAAAGGTCCTCGCGCACGTCTGGGAGTGGCGCGAGGAGGCGAAACGCCGGGGCTTAACCCCGATGCCGCAAGAAATTGCGGCACAGCGGACAGAGCTCCGGCGGGATCTCATGGCGTCATGGAGGGTGCGATTGTCGCAACCCCGCGCTGGGCACGCCACAATCGCGGCGATAAGACCCGTCTTTGAGGAGTGGCTGGAGAGACGCCACGGCGTTCTCACCTTCCGCCTGACGCAGGTCCTCACCGGACACGGCTGCTTCGGGAGGTTCCTGTTCAGGATAAGGCGGGAGGAAACACCCGGGTGTCACCATTGTGTGGATCGGCCTGAGGACACGGTGGAGCATACGGTGGAGGTCTGCCCGGCTTGGGCGGAGCAACGCCGTGTTCTCGTAGAGGCGATCGGCGGCGGTGATCTCTCGCGTCCGGCCCTGGTTCAGGCCATGGTACGGAGCGAGAGGAAATGGCAGGCCGTCACCTCCTTCTGCGAAGCGGTAATGCTCGCGAAGGAGGAGGCGGAACGCGTGAGGGAGAGGCAAATTTCGCGCCCTCACGCCCCTAACCGCCGCAATAGAAGGAGACGCCCGGGGCGGGAATCGCGAGCCGATTTCCGGCCACCGTAGGCGCGGGCTTGCGGACGGTGAGCAATGGGTAGCTCGCCGTCCGATAAGGACCAAGCCCGGGTCGACGGCGCGTTGTGTTCCACGCGCGCCTCAAAGAGATGTCAGCAGAATTGACGGGGCCCACTAGGGCCAATGCCTGCCGGGGGTTCGAAGAAAACCGATCGGGAAATCGTGGCCCCTGGCAACAGGGCAACCGAAGGAACACGGGTGGGTTTTAGTCAGTAAGAGTCTGACACGCCCTCCCGCTCCGCCCAGAGCGGGAGAAGTTATTTGATAATTTCCCACCCAAAAAAAAAAAAAAAAAAAAAAAAAGGTTATAAAATATCTGTGTGCCAAATTTCATCCAAATTGGTCCAGCCGTTTGAGCGTGAAGAAGAGACAAACATACACACACACTCACAAACTTTCACCTTTATAATATGAGTGTGATAGTAATTGTGTTGTGTGTGTGTGGGGCTTGTGGCTTAGTTACTCGTACAACAGCTGCACGGGTCGATCGATCAGGTTAAGCTACGCTTGCCGCGGTTGGTCTGTGGATGAGTGACCATCTTTACATACCAAGACCCCTCCGTGCCTCGGAAAGCACGTTAAGCCGTTGGTCCCGGCTGTCATTTGTAGATCTTTGACAGTCGTTACGGGTAGTTAGAAGCCCAAAAAGTCTGACAACCAGTCGTCTTACCAAGGGGTATCGTGTTACCTAGTTACTAGGTTGTGGAGGTCAGATAGGCAGTCGCTCCATGTAAAATACTGATATTCAGCTGCATCCGGTTAGACTGGAAGCCGACCCCAACATAGTTGGGAAAAGGCTAGGCAGATGATGGAGTAATTGTGTTTTTAATAGAGTTTAGTGTTGCTTTGTATTTTTTAATTAAGTTTAGATTTTAAGTATTAGTCGTAAGTTGATTTTCAATTTATTTGGTGTGTTGGCAAACCATTAGGCACTAGGAAGTGATGAAGGGTGGGCGTTTTTGGGGGACTGTCTTATGTAATTTTTACGTTCGAAAAGTGCTGATTCTCAGTCTAGTTTGAATAAATGACTTTTGAATTTGATTTTTTTTTTTAATTATTGTATTGGGGTCATCCTGTAAAAATAGTGCGTGTAAGTTTAAAAAAAAAAAAATTATCAACTCGACACACACAATGTCGGAAACAGCAGATTTTTATTTCGCGATATTAATTATATTTAATTGTTGGCTGTAGCAGCCGGCTACGCCAGATTGCTACGAGACTGGCTATGGAGTTTATAGAAAAGTAAAGTTTGAAAATGACAACTTTGCCCCGCGTCGGCGACAGCTGATCGCGTCATAGTGGCCTGTACGGATGGAGCCCCACGTCCATCAACACATGGTCGTTTCTATCACTGATAAGAAACACATCTTTCCCCCGGGCCCCGCGGCGCCGCTTTCTTGGACAATAGCAATCAGTAAGCAATATAAAACGCGCGGCGAGCCGGTAATAACAGCTCCATTTCATTAGGTTTCTCCAGTATTTAGCCCACCCAACGGGAAAACAGAAAGATAAACAGGATTTACCTTTTTGCTTCAGCGCGTCATATGAAAACGATAATGAAATTTTGTTAATATGTCTGTTTTGCCGGAATAACGTATAATAATAATACATATTATTATATAGCCTAAAAGTAATAATCAGTGATCGGAGTAGGTAGAGTGATTTTATGTACTCGCATCATGAATAGTCATAGAAATCATAACATGGATAAAATTAAATTAAAATTCATTTAATTCAGACAATTTTTATCCATATTTTGTTAGTACCTCTTTCTTACATTCTCTTAAAATTATGTTAGTAATGACTGAAAGAAAGTAAATTATTGAAAATAAATTAAAATTAAATGAAATAAATTAAATTAAATAATTGAAAATAAATTAAAATTAAATGAAATAAATTAAATTAAATAATTGAAAATAAATTAAAATTAAATTAAATAATTGAAAATAAATTAAAATTAAATTAAATAATTGAAAATAAATTTAAATTAAATGAAATAAATTAAATTAAATAATTGAAAATAAATTAAAACACGGTGAAATTAAATAATTCAAAATCAAATACAAAAATTCATTAGGCAACATGCAGCCTAATGAGCCTTTTTTTTTTTTTTTTTTTTTTTGGGTGGGAAATTATCAAATAACTTCTCCCGCTCTGGGCGGAGCGGGAGGGCGTGTCAGACTCTTACTGACTAAAACCCACCCGTGTTCCTTCAGTTGCCGTGTTGCCAGGGGGCCACGATTTCCCTATCGGTTTTCTTCGAACCCCCGGCAGGCATTGGCCCTAGCGGACCCCGTCAATTCTGCTGACATCTCTTTGAGGCGCGCGTGGAACACAACGCGCCGTCGACCCGGGCTTGGTCCTTATCGGACGGCGAGCTACCCATTGCTCACCGTCCGCAAGCCCGCGCCTACGGTGGCCGGAAATCCTCTCGTGACTCCCGACGCCCAGGGCGTCTCCTGCTGCGGCGGTTAGGGGCGCGAGGGCGCGAAATTTGCCTTTCCCTCACGCGCTCCGTCTCCTCCTTCGCGAGCATTACTGCTTCGCAGAACGAGGTGACGGCCTGCCATTTCCTCTCGCTCCGTAGCATGGCCCGAATCAGGGCCGGACGCGAGAGATCACCGCCGCCGATCGCTTCCACGAGGACACGGCGATGCTCTGCCCAAGCCGGGCAGACCTCCACCGTATGCTCCACCGTGTCCTCCGGGCGATCCACACAGTGATGACACCCGGGCGTTTCCTCCCGCTTTATCCTGAACAGGTACCTCCCGAAACAGCCGTGTCCGGTGAGCACCTGTGTCAGGCGGAAGGTGAGGACGCCGTGGCGCCTCTCTAGCCACTCCTCAAAGAGGGGTCTTATCGCCGCAATTGCGGCGTGCCCAGCGCTGGGTTGCGACAATCGCACTCTCCATTCCGCCATGAGATCCCGCCGGAGCTCTGTCCGCTGTGCCGCAACTTCTTGCGGCATCGGAGTTAAGCCCCGGCGTTTCGCCTCCTCGCGCCACTCCCAAATGTGCGCGAGGACCTTTGCCTCCAGATCCCATGGCGGTACTCCGGCAAGGAGGCTCGCCGCCTCGCAGGAGACCGTGCGGTATCCTCGGGCCAGCCGGATGGCCATGACCCTTTGGGACGCGTTAAGCCGGCGGGCTGGCTGTCGCCTCAATGAAGGCGCCCACACCGGCGCCCCGTAAAGGGCCATGGACCGCACGACCCCCGCGTAGAGCCTCCGGCAGGAGGCGTTTGGACCTCCCAGATTGGGCAGGAGCCGCTTCAAGGCATCCCCGGCCCGGTCCAGTCTGGGAGCCAAACGTCGGAAATGCTCCACGAAGTTCCACCGGCTGTCGAGGACGAGTCCCAGATACTTCATCGTCGACTCGACGCCGATGTGAACCCCTCCCGCCATTACCTGGGAACCCGGCGGTGGCGCACTACGAGGACCATAGAAACCCATGGCCTCGGACTTGTGCAGGGCCACCTCGAGTCCCAGCTGCCGGATTCTGTCGACGATTGTCGCAACCCCGCGTGTCGCTAAGTCGGCCGCCGCCTGGTACGACCTCCCCTGCGCCAGGACCAGCGTGTCGTCAGCGTAACAGACGACGCTGACGCCAGTAGGGAGATCGGCGCGCAGCACCCAGTCGTATCCGATGTCCCACAGATGCGGCCCCAGGACCGATCCCTGTGGGACACCGCACGACATCTCTCGCCGGTTCCACTCTCCTTGGTGACCGGGGTAGATGACAGCCCTATCTGTCAAATAGGCCTCGACCACACGACAGAGGTAGGTCGGCATCCGGTGATACCGAAGTGCCTCCCTGATGCAACTCCAGGGCAGGGTGTTAAAGGCATTGGCGATGTCTAGAGACACCGCCAAGACGACCCCACCCCGGGCCACAGCATCCCCCGTCGTGAGGGCCCGCACGCGCATGATGGCGTCCACCGTAGAGCGCCCCCTGCGGAAACCGAACTGGCTCTCCGCCAGATCCGGCCCCACCCGCACCAGCTGCCCGACGAGGCGGTCTGCAATGACTCTTTCAAAGAGCTTGCCCACCTCGTCGAGCAGCACAATGGGCCGATAGGCGGACGGAGAGTCCGCCGGGAGCCTAATGAGCCTGGATTGTAGACCAACCAGTATCGCCAGCTGTGGGATAGCTGGCGATACTGGTTGGTCTGCAATCATCTTTAGGATTCCGTTGCCACTTCCTCGAATTCGACGAATTAGTGAGGCTGACTTTTTGCTCATTATAGCGTAAAAGTCATCTACCCTCGCGTCGGCAAACATGTCCGAGGCACTGCAAAATCGAGGCAGTCGCACCAGAATCCTAAAGGCGTTGTTATATTGGACCCTGAGAGCATTGTAGGCACACACTGCATACACTGGTGGTATATGCTCAGGTTGTTTGTTTTTACCTCTGATGAGCATATACTCACTCTTTCTGTCGTTGTACTTTAAGCCGTGACTCTCAGCGGCGTAGGTCTCACAGATACTTAATAGCTTCCTTAACCCTCCAACAGATGGACCCAGCCTCCAACAGATGGATGGATAAGCCTTTTTTCCGGGATTTCATTTTGGTACTTACGGGATTGAATCAAATATTGTTAAAGTAAGGATTTTTAAACTACTACATTAGAAATTTATAGAATGTGATAGATAAACATTTAATAGTAGTTTATGAAACTGTTGCATAATGAGGGGTATTAAAACATGAGAGTGTGTTTAAAAACCGAGCCGTAGGCGAGGTTTTTAATAGTATCTCACGAATGTTTTAATACCTAGTTATGTGCAGTTTCATACACTACTTTATCTACTCTCAAACATTGGGATTGAAACAAATACTAAATAAAAAATCAAAGTTAAGATCAAGAATAAATTTAAAAATCCCATGAAATTCAGTAAGTACTACAAAACAAATGAATGTCGCCTGCACCAGCACATCACCGCACATGCGCTACAGCGGGTGCTGCTGTCCCCCGCCAAAAGTTGATGGAAACTCTTTGATGATATTAACTTCTTGGATTAGCGCTGTATCGTAATAGAAAAAAAATTGTTTTATAGTATTATTTTGTTAGAGAAAAAGTGTTATAATATGATTCTATTTTTAAATTTCGGTATTCTGTTTATAAAGTATGTCAATATAATCTCGTTTTGAAGTTCATAATTTGAATATTACGCTATGAGAGTAGATAAAATATATTATGTTATTATATTGTTTTATATACTCGTACCTATCCTTTTCTTGGAGTCTGATCACCTATATACTATTAAAAAGACAGCAAAAGGGTTATATCCATACTAATATATATGTGCCAGTGCATTGACCCCAAATCACTCTACCTACTCCGATCACTGGTAATAATATACAGGGTGAAATTGAATTCATAAGCATCCTCTTGAGAGGTCAGTGTACTCATTATTATGAAAAATTTTCACTATAGGAGCAACCCAATCGCGAAACAAATCTGTTGTTGCTTACATTTATATCTCGTTGGATAGCTTATCAAAATGTAGGGAACAGCGGATTTTTTTTCACGATATCAGTGTTGGTCCCATAGTGAAAGTAGTTCATAATGAGGAGTACAATGAGCCCTTATGAGGATGCCCATGAATTCAATTTCACCCTGTATAGACTGGTCGAGAGCTCGTGCGGCTTTGGCACGTAAGAGACGCGGCGTGGCGCGTCGCAGTGTGTGCGGTGCGAACGCCGAAACATCTTCAACATTCAACCATTGAATATCAATTGATCGACTAATATTATACAAACGTCTAAATAGTCGAACGTTCATTTGTCGAAGAGTTTAAAATCGAGGGTTCAAAATGTCGAATAATTGTTTAATGTTCGGCGGCCCGGTGCGGTGCGGGGTGACAACCACTGAAGCTTCTCTCATCCTGTAATCCGTTTTAACTATATCTAATTAATCTTCGTTTGGAGCAATTACGACCGTTTTCACTGTGGAGTCGCGCACGCCCCGCGTTGAGCCTCGCTCGAGCTTCCACTCGGCTAATATTAGGATTGGCACACAGATACTGAGCTCGTAGACACCCACGGGCAACAAATCGTTTGGTGAGGGAACGGAGCCCGACAGCGTAAATACAAAGGCGGATACAACACAGACACCATAGTATAGTTTATCTCGCGAATGGCTTAAAGCAGTAATAGTCCGTCCGAACCCAGCTGCAACACAGCATTTTGTAGTGCAGCCGCATTTGATTGTATAAGACAATGAACAGGCGAATTCAACGCAGACACCTATAGTAATATTTCTGTTAGATTTATAAACTGTCGAAAATTGAGAACTGGGTGAGGTTAGGTTGGAATTGTGACCAACCCCTACTTCTACGTTGCTCGCAGCTAGGCAGGCTATTTAGTTGGGTACGTATTAAAATCCCGAAATTTCATAATAACTTTTTTTTTTTTTTTCTTAGCCGTTATTGTCCCACTGCTGGGCAAAGGCCTCCCTACTCTCTTTCCACCTCTTCCACCAGTCATAATAACTATGACTGAAATATCGAGGTCCAAAACAGCGAAATTCAAAATACCGAAAGTTTTAAATGCCGATAGCCGTTATATCGAAACATAAAATACCGATGTCCAAATACCCGAAAGGATGAAACTCCGAATGGACGAAATCCCGAATGGACGAAATACCGATGGATGAAATTCCAAAGAGCGGCGATGTAGTTCCCGCGATTACTTATTACAATTATATTACAATTTAAAAAAAAAACAAAGTACTCAGGGATATAGTCAACGCGCTCTGGTACATAAGAAATAGTGACCTCCACCGGGACCTCAAGATGGATGTCGTAAACATAGTTATACAAAAATATGCAGAAGCTCATGAACACAGACTTCATCATCACGTGAATGTTGAGGCGATCCAACTCCTTGACAACACTGAATTAGTGCGAAGACTAAAAAGGGTTAAACCTTTTGAGTTAGTTTAGTGCAGAGTAAGTGAACTTAAACTGTGGTGCAAGTGCTGACTTTTACAAGGAACACGTGAATCAAGTGTCTTCCCCTTAATTTATAGTGAATAAGAAAGACGTTATTGGACGACTTCTTAATTTTATAGTTACTTAGCAGTTTAAGTTACATTTAAATTACTTATTAGCTAATAGGCAAGATTGTAATGTGAATAAAGTATCACCAATTGTGAAACTTTATAAAGGAAAAAAAAAAATATATATATTACAATTAACATAATATTGTTGCTATAATGCTATAATATTCAAAATCTATAAATAATGTTTAATATAATTTGGAAATGTCTACTTTTTCTTCTTCTTATTATGTTGTGGCTATATCGTAGAATTGGCCATTTCATGATATGGTCAAGGTAAGTACGGAAAACAAAAACTACGATATGGCGACAACATAATTCTGTATCTTCAGTGAAAAGTGATATATCTTAACTTATATCAGTTTTAATATTTTTACACTAAGTTTAACAGTAAAAAAAAAAAAATTTTTTTTGGCTATTTGGTACCCTTCTAAAATTAAAATTGAGCAAGCTTATTTTGGTGTAAAGTGCTCTAACTAAGCATTTTTTACATTTATTAATGTGTAATAAAATACATTTTAAATAATATCAATGTGAACTGAACAAATATTTCAAGTACCTTAGTGTATATTAATACAAATGTATGTAACTCTTATTACGCGATCTATGTGAATTAGTACAAACTGATATATTTAGGTACCTAATAATAATCATCCAAAACTAACCAATAAATAATGTGTAAAATGGTTCAAGTCGTTTTAAATTAATTTACACATAAAACGACTTTAATATAATATGTTGTGTTAGGTGATACAACTGGATTTCTTTTTAAATTATAAAAAACTATACAAATTAATCTGTTTCTTCTTATACTAAATCGTGCTCTAAGATATTGTTTACCAATTTCAGTAATCAGTACTCATTTTAGTGAAGTAGACAAAGAGTCAGATTTAAAAAAAAATAACTTTAATTTTCTCAAAATCATGATTTTCCAGTTACATCACTTTTCACTGAATGTACAGAATTGTACACTGGCTTGTAGTTAATAGGTTGAATCTGTTTCAAAACCGGATCGGAGCACCCTGACTTCACGTAGTCTTTTGGCTCCTACCCTAGAGTGTATATAAAAGCCGGAGGCGCGGAGGGAGAGCACCCCCGCCCGCTGCTCACCTCCACAGCTTCGGCTTGCTGGTCGCCTCTGGCGACCAGCCTCAGTCACTACGGCTCGCACGGATGCCTATGCTTTGTTACGTAAGGGCGAAGGAGTTGTACTTCCCGTAGCGCCGGAGACGATGCAGAAGCAACTTTAATGTTTTGAGGTTAGGTTACAATATAATTTGCTTTTCTCAAGAACGATGCGTAACCTTAGAAAAATTGTTAATATGAAAGTTAGCTCAAATGAACATTATATAAAAAGATCATTATACAATTTGAAAATTATATGAAATGAACGTTATACTAAATGAAATTAGATTCAATGAAAATTATATCAAATATAATATTAGATCATATGAAATTAGGTTAAATGTTTTTATAGCATATGAAAATTATATCATATTATGAAAGTTATGTCAAATGAAATTAGAATTACTGTTATTATACCAAACATTACACACCCGGGGTTAGCACCAAACATTTGGTATATTTTTTGTAATAACGTACTTCTTTTTAACCTAATTTCATACAAGCGAGCATGCAACATGCAGCACGCAAGCAAGCATGCAACATGCAGCAGGCATGGTTTCTGTCACGGCTCTTGCGCTGCGGGGCTCCGGCGGCCCCACGCGAGGTTATTGTTGCAGATGGTTTAACGCTCACCACCACCTGCTCCTCAACTCGCGGGCCGCCTCGCCCTTCCGCGCCTACGTGATTTTAAATTACACTCTAGGGGTAGAGCAGACAAGACTGCGTGGAGTCAGATTAATAGCGATTCGTTTCTGTCACTAAAACCTAATTTTTTAGCAAAAGTTTTAGGACTAACCGTTTTATTTGAACATTCGGAATAATACACATTATATAATACAATACTTAGGACTTTATTTCATGCAAAATTAGGAGATTTAATTATTATAGTACTCGATATTATGACAGAATAGTTTTAGAAGTAAAGATAATTATGTTAAACAATATTTCGACTTTTTGAACATTATGGTTACTGAAGTTTAAGCAAACGTGTTATGGATAATGCTTTTCGGACAAACAATTTTAGGAGAAGAAAGGGAGTACCATTTTAAAATACGGTTTTTTAAAATTTTGGTATTTTAATACGTGCCCAGTTAGTATTAGTGCAAGGTGCGTTACGTCACAAGCAAGTTTGACAGCTGCATTGTAGACAGAGCGAGTACTTATAAGCTGTAAGTATTGCAGTCGTTTTTGTTAAAACAATGTCTTTCGGAGCCGATCACATTGCAGACAGTTTTCAAATGTATGTGATATAATCGTGTTTGTAATACTTTATTCATACGGACGCGGCTGCTTTACAACACAGCCACTGTCTGTGCTGTATGCGCCTTTGTATTTACGCGGCCGGGGCAGGTAGAGGGACTGGGCCGTGGCAGGTGGAGGGCCCGCGCCTGCGTTCAACTAGGGATTATAATCCAGTACGATTTTCAATCCGGTCTGATCCGGCCGGACTGGTACTTTTTAGGGTTCAGTACGTCTGTTTTGCCGAAACCAGCCTCGGCATCCTTAGGTATGCTTACGACTGCCGAGGCAGCTCTGAGGCACACGAAGCCGCCCCAAGCAGCCCTCCGGCGCCCGAAGCCACCGTAAGGCGCCCGAAGCCGCCTTAAAGCGCCCGAGCTCTACCGAGCCGTACCGATGCCCACCGATAGTGGGCGCCGCGCCTTAGACAACTGTTGTAAGAACTTATGCTACAGTAATGTTACTATAGAGATGATACATTTAGATTTATAAAGTGCAACTGATCTTTGTTGCCAGGTACTGACTTCCGGAACTACTTTTAAAAACTTTTCTACGTCATTTGGTGACAACACTTTAGTTTTGTATTTTTGATAATAACTAGCCACACTACAAAATCGATAACAAATATTTATGGAAAATGGCGCGTTGATTTTGTTTTTTCCGCTAGACTGAATAGCCTATATCAAAAATATAATAATCACAAAATAATATTTTGAACACGCAAATTAAAGTTAATTGTATGTAGTGAAAAAAAGCCATGAAATCTCTTTGATCAGATTAAAAAAAGCACATCTCTATTCGGGTGAAAATAGAGAAAGCTCATTTAAGATCGTGCATTTTGAAAGTGGGCAACGTCGCAAATAGAAATCAAATATTTCACTATTTTTATTAATTTGGCAATATACTAGTGAACTAAAATATTGATTACGAAATGCAGTAATTAATATCGTAGCACCGAATATCTAGTTTCAGATGAAAAAAAAAAAGCCTTTTTAACACTTAAAACGATTACAACATCAAATTCAGTGTTATAATTGCAATTCATTATTAATATTCTAGTTCACTAGTTAGCGATATTTCATATTTCCATAAAGTATTATTGCCCTTCGGGGAAACGAGGCGTTATGTTATGTAATATTGCCAAATTAATCAAAACAGGGAAATATTTGACAGCTA
Source organism: Agrochola lychnidis (assembly GCA_963680765.1). Classification (NCBI taxonomy): domain Eukaryota; kingdom Metazoa; phylum Arthropoda; class Insecta; order Lepidoptera; family Noctuidae; genus Agrochola; species Agrochola lychnidis. Next base: position 622,240 of record OY796850.1, on the reverse strand, counting down.
TTTGCGACGTTGCCCACTTTTAGAATAAACACTCTTAATAGTACCTATAGGATAGCTCATACAAATTCCATGTATACAGTACCTACATACTAATTCCATGCTGCTATGATAGTACTTACTAATTCCAAACTGCCATGTCTCGATGCGGAAAGCACAGAATCGGTCGAAGTGGCGGTGCTTGGGGGAGGCCTATGTCCAGCAGTGGACGTCTTTCGGCTGAAATGATGATGATAATGATGATGATGTCATTATTTCGACTAGGGAATAGTTATTTGTGGCGCACATTATCGCACTAGTGCGGTAATATAAAGTAAAAAACACGCGTGATTATCACAAGGCTTCAGAAAAATACGCTTTATAGATTTTGCGTCACTCTCAGTTTTTATCCGCGTTAGACATAACTTTACAAATTTATTTCACTTTGCAATATAAACATAATCTAAAATATTCCTAGATTAAGTTATTAAAAAAATGCTCCAATTTAACATAATATTTTTTTCCAAATTATTGGCACTATTCGTTTACACGTGATCTTCAGTATAAAATTATTAAAAGGCGGTTATCGTCGCCTTAATGGTTTCTCACGCCCCGAAACCGAAAGCATCAAATTTATTTGTTTTATTTATCATTTTTGGAAAGCTTACAGCTATGCATGTACCCGTAAAATAGTGCATTTGTTAATAACACGAATATGGCTAATTACTAGAGATGTGGCGACATGTGAAAACTGTGCTACTTATCAACCAGTCTGCTTAGCCTTTTGCCAACTATGTTGGGGTCAGCTTCTAGTTCAACCGGATACTGCTGAATACCAGTATTTTACATGAAGTGACTGCCTATCTAACATCCACAACTCAGTTACTGGGTAACACGATACTTCTTGGTAAGACTAAGTTGTCAGACTTTTGAGTTTCTGACCAACCCGTAAAAACTATCAAAGATCTACGAATGACACAGGACCAACGGCTTAAGGGCACGAAAAAAAACCCTTTTTCGTCAATAACTTTTCAATTGTAAGAAAGCTTGAAATAATTGAAACATACTTACACAACAAGTCTGTGTAAGTATAAAAGTACAGTTTTGTGATGCTAAACCATTCGTGCCAGTCACACACAGCAACTGTTAATACATAGTTGCATCACTTTTGCGCTCTCGAAAATATGGTTTATTTCGCCTTTGATTTACATAATGAAGATATAGTATAATCATAAAATAAAATTTTGATTTTATTTCAAGGATAGCTGAAGACTAATGTGTGGTTTTTAAATTTCTTGATATGGTTTGCTAGATAATAGGAAAAAATACATCATTGACATGGTTTAAAAAAAAAAGGTTATTTCAACATATTTTTTCTGTTATATTTTGTACAGAAGTTGAATAAAGTGGGTTCCGCCATGTAGTACAAGTAGATCATATAATGATGTTGATGATATTTTAAAACTCTCAAAATCAAAAGTAGTTTCTTCTAACGAAACGATCAAACGTCAGTCTCGCGTCAATTTTTGGAAAACTTGTTGCGAATTTTAGTGACTTTCCACGAATCCTTAAAAAATCCCTAAAAATACAAGACAAAGAATTCGACTTTTCCCTTTCTCACAACTAATGAAAAAAATTGAACAAAATTTATCAAAATCAGTCCATTTCGTCCACGGACCCACGGATATCTAAAGAAAGAAAGAAAAATATTTTACATTTCACAGGAAATAAAACAAAAGAAAGAATAAAGTTCGTGAAACACAAAATACAAAACAAATAAAAGTAACAATAAGTAGTGTAAAATTCAAAATTCAAAAGTCATTTATTCAAACTAGGCTGAGAATCAGCACTTTTCGAACGTCAAAATTACATAAGATAGCCCCCAAAACGCCCACCCTTCACCACTTCCTAGTGCCTTTAGCTGGGAAGAAGAAGTGGCGCAACAAACTCCCCAGCAGCACAGCTGTCTGTTCAAGTTAGAAAAAATGATTCTATACAATAGTATGCAAAATGCATAATGTAAGTTCATTATGCAACACAAAACATAATTTAAATGATAAATTATTCGCCATATGTCAGCTAGCACACGCCAATATACCAACCAAAAACATCGAGAACTATACTCAAGCAGAAATAAAAAATAAAAACTAAACGTAAACAGAACTAAATCTAAATAAAAGCCTCCAGGCATAAAGGGCGTGCCCGAAATTGTTGTTTATTTTTTTGTAATAAAGTTCTTATTGTTACATTTTTAGTTATGGTACCTACCCCACACAAATTCGAGTACCACTATTTTAGTTCTTGCCGCGGATTTGTACCGTGAGGCCAGTTTTGGTTTAGGCTATTTTGTTTTTTTTTTTACATGCACTAGAATTTGACAAAGATTGTTTTTCCTTTGTGACCACACCCGTAGCTCGTATCAATACTTAAGCCAGGCCGTTACACTTGCACGTATTAGTCCATATCTTGAAAACTACTGAACCGATTTTGATGAAACTTGCTCTGTTCCCTAAGTTGAAATAAATTTATGTAAGTCAATAAAAAAACCGGCCAATTGCGTGTCGGACCACGCTCAATGAAGGGTTTCGTAGTTGGGATGAATTTATCCGAAAAACAAACTTAACTTTATAGTTGAAAAACATGTTCTCCCATACGGAATGTATGAGAAAACATGTTTTTGCAACTGCAAATACAAGTTTGTCGATTATTACCCGTTAACTTGTAGAGCCTACTTAGCTGTGATAGTTTTCCTTTTAATCTATATTTAAAAGCGAAAGGTCACTCACTCACTGAACACGAAATATCGAAAACCACTTGATGTATGAAGATGAAATTTGGCAGGGAGGTAGTTTATAGTCAGTAGACGTTCACTAAGAACGGATTTTTGGAAATTCGATCTTTAAGGGGTGAAACAAAATCCACCCATTTTGTTTGTATGAAAAATCTTATTCCTTGAGTTAATAAACTTGAAACTTGGCACGGATACTTATCTATGTAAATTATAAAATTTGCCATTTTTAGTTTTTCTAAATTATCCTCTAAAGGAGGATTGGGGTGTGTCAAAGTTTGTATGGAAGAATTTTAACGAGCGGTCTGATTAACTCGAAACTCAGTGTTTATAATGAAAACTGAAAATAAATAGAAACATATCAGGGTTTTTTGAAAATTTACCCCTAACGGGGTGAAACGGGGTATTCATTTTTACAGTGGAGGACTTTACTGTGTGGCTTGATAACTTGAAAATTGGTATAAATAATCTAAAAGTCAAATAATGGAAATGTCACAATTGATTTTTCAAAAATTATTATCACGCTATTTGCTATGGGGGATGAGCAATATTGCATTATGTTCGTATTTTTCTATAGTTTACCGCAAATTGTAAAAACACTAGCCAAAAAGTTAGAATATTGCAGATAGTTACGGATTTAACCTTTTAAAAGATTATCATCACGCTATACCTTTATGGAGCTAAGCAGTTAATCATAACACATACAGGTTGAATTTTGAAATGGGGCAATAAGGGCAGGTACCTTAACCATTGTTAAGCTACAAGAAAGCGGTCTTAGGAGACTGTCCTTAAGTTTTTGTCCTTATCAAAAAAGCATATTATAAGATTAAAGACTACGTTGAAGACAAGGAAGTCTGGCAATAATTCCTTCTGCAAATGTGGCTTCCCTGGTACCTCATTAACGGCATAACAATGTAAATGTCTATTAACTGCTCCCAAATTACGATTATTATTTTATTTTACTTTTTTTTTTACCTACTTCATTGACATAATCTTTTCAGTATTTGACATAATATACCTACAATTTTCTATTTTTTTTTTTTTTGAATCAAATTAGATTTGTTACAGCTGACTACAGCTGTATCATGCCACTAGGCAATCATGTCATTTGGTTTAAATAGGTCCTTATTTTTATTATTTTGTTTATCTTTTATATAGATTCTTTTCTTTTAGATTTTGTGAATGTGAGAACGTTGTAGGCTGTAGACTTGTGGACCATTTTCTATTTTACTAAGTGCCTGGTACTTGTTGATAGGCCTACACTGTCCTCCCATACCTATTAACACTGTAATTTGAAAACATTGTAGAAACAATTTATTTTGAAAAGAGTAACCGTGGAGTTTCTTGCCGGCTCTTCTCCATAGGAAGCGACCAATTGGAACCGTGCACCTAGCTTCTGACGTTTCATAAGTGCTACAAGGGCACTTTATGTGAAATAAAATATTTTGATTTTGATTTTTGAAACATTTTGAACTGCATTCACAGATTTTGAAAAAATTGTACAGTCAGTAAGAAAATGGCCAATTTTCACTAAAACTTTTTTGATGCCAGTCGATCCTATTTTTTTATTACTTAGATCAAAAAACTATAACGGGCCAACTGAGGTTTGAGTACGAGAAAAGTCAAAAATTGCAAAAAAACTTCCCATACATTTCGTAGAAAATGAGAGGAGATAGAACACAATATACCTTTGTATGATGAAAAATCTTTTTAATTAGGCACTTACTATTATTTAAATGAACACAATATACCACTATCTATACAACAGCTGAATTATTCCAATACTTCACTGGGCTGAATAAGGAACGAATGTAGCAGATAGTAACAGATTTAAACTTTTAAATGATTATCATTCCGCTATACTTTTATGGAGCTAAGCAGTCAATCATGAATTCATTCATACTTAATACTTGATCCATACTATTTGTACCATCCATCCTAATATTATAAATTCGAAAGTAACTCTGTCTATCTGTATGTTACCTTTTCACGCCTAAACCACTATAAGTACAGATTTCGATAAAATTTGGCAAGGAGATAGATAGCATCTCGGAAAAGTACATAGGGTACTTTTTGTCTCAAAAATAACCCTAAGGGGATGAAAGTTTGTATGGGAAACCTAACATTTCTTAAGATAGGGCTATGAAAATTAAATTTATGCTTTTGGTAACAAATAAAGAATTACGTATATCTGCGTTTTTCAAAAATCATCCCTCAAGAGGGTAAAATAGAGGATGATTTTAAAATTCTCATAATGTAATATTGTTTTTTTGTTGTGGAAATATAGTCATAGTCCGTATCTTGAATCAACATTCAGTCTTTATTTCATTAAAATCGCCTCCTCGGTCAAAAGTTTATTACAATTTAAATTCATAAACTAACCTTTCTAACATGTAGGTATTTTGTGTTCAATTGCGGCAAGAGTAGGTATTACAAATCAATGGTGATAATAATAGTAAAATGAATCATAAGTATTTTAAGAAATGCGTTACAATCAGATAAGCCTATTTTTTTTATACCGTGTGCGGTACCTACTCAGACTTGTAAGTCTGAGTAGGACAAGCGCCCTGAAGGTTGTGGTTGCAAGGCTGCGGTTGCTCGGTTGCCCGAATTCCCAAATTTGAATTGAAGGAAAAACTTAATTTTTCAATTAAAAAATAACTTATAGTAGAGTAATAAAATATAGACTAAATGTCACTTCAAGACACGGCCTATAAATTTTTGATCCCAGATTGAAGAAAAACGTAGCTTTGCAGTTTATATATAACTATAAATTAGCAATTTTCGGATTTTCCTTTTTACTTGACCTTACCTCTCGCCAAACTTCATGCTGCTGGGCCAACGGGAAGTACCAAGTAGACTGGTTTATTTGCGCGTGTTAAAATATGCGGCATAAATAATCATATTTTTTTTGTGTTGACTTAGAAGTTTGGTTTTCGTTGCAGCTCCAAGAAACCGTAGATCCCAGTTTTTGATATCTATATCAACTTGATGCGTCCACGCGTTCCTGAGAAAGGGTCTTGATAGAGCACGAAGCTGTTCTTTAAGGGTTTAAATTTTTCATTTTGAGGTACAGAACTCTAAAACAGATTCATTATCTGCCTGTTACCTTTTCATGCCGTAACGGCTGAACGGATTTAGATGAAAGGCAAATGGATAGGACATGACCTGGGTTAGAAGACAGGATACTCTGAATCCCGGTAGTACGCTCCCGTGGGATATTTTCCGACATCTACGCGGGCGAAGCCGCGGGCAAAAGCTAGTTTCGTTATATAAACTACTGCTGTGATTTTTTCACACATCCAAAACCAACCATTTAGCTAGTGGGGACGACGACGACGACGACACTTGACTCTAACTAAATTTTGTACTTTAAAGCTTAATATTTCGCAAACGGATCCCTGAATCCAAATAAATGGTTTTCGCATACTCACAATGTTTACCTCTTGACAGTCCGGTGCCCTCCTGGAGATCGATAACAATTAAGATTCTATTGTTTTTTTTTTTGGACTGTTGAAAGTTTAAAGGACCTTTCCAATGATATCCCACACAACGGGATAGAAGAAAAAAAAAAAACATCACCACTTTACGTGTAGGAGAGGGACCCTAAATTAACTATAAGAGTTCCTTGTTTACTACGGAACCCTAAAAAGGTCACAAACCCAATTAATAGTTTCAGAGAAATGCATGGACAACCACACATACATACAAACATACATTTATATACCTTAAAAAAATTTTAGGTATGTTTGTTTGGAAGCCCTAATAGATTATCATAATTATGTGAATATATTGCAGTTCCAATAATATTAGATACCTAAGTACATTTGTGTGTCGAATTGATAAAATACTTTCATTTGAAGTCGGTTAGAAAATAAATTTGTTGTTTCTTACAAAAGTGCAATACCTGTCAAAATGTATGGAAAAGCTGATTAAAAAAAAAGCAATCAATGTGAGTGCAAAAGAAGAGTAAGGGCAATAAATCGTATCAATTGTGTGTGAGAAAACACGTACTTCGCCGCGCTTTTATTCCTGATGCGAACCGGATCCGGCAGATTTTTATTGGATCTAGTAGGTAGCCAAATCGTACCGGATCCTGCGGACCGGATTGTAAACCGTAGGTGTACTTAGCGCTGCGCAATCGCGGCTTCATCGCAGAACTCGACGCACGGCGGCGGCGGCGGTCAGGGGGAGCCGGCTGTTAATAAATAAACATTGACAACTACAACGGCTGAGCGCCGCCGATTGTCTGTTGTTACATTCGCAGCGAGATTGTTCGTGTAAATGTGTAGGTAACAAAAATGTAACAATGCTTGTGTGGCGCTGAAGAGCGTGCGACGCGCGATACGCGGCTCATCCGGAACACAATGAGGAGAGCACCGACAGCAATATACAATGAGCTGCGCGTGTGAGGCTGGAACCCGCGGGACTGGCGGGACTTGTGGCTGACAAATGCGACGCCATGAGTGGAACGGTTCCATCCCGCCGCCGCCACCGCCGCCGCGTATCACATAGAAATATGGCCGCAGTTTTTCAATCCTTATTTAAGTGAGCGAATATCGAGCGCACCCCCTCTCCCGCGACCATACCCCCCACACGCCCTCAGCACCCGCACACTATATATTCCCATCGGAAGCTCCCGGAAGTTCCCGTATATTTTCTTATCTACATGTACTTAATTTGAAATGAACTGTTATGAACGCACTGCTTTCGCGAAAACTTTGTATGATGTATGAGAGTGGCGCTCGTACGAGTCGTGTGAGTCATGTGGGTTATGTGGGTCGTGCTGCAGCGTGCAGTAACTCGCGGTAACTCAGTAATGCACGCCGCCGCCGCCGCCGCCGCCGCGTGGCCGGGCGCTCGGGCCTCCACACAACTTATAAAGTTATAACATTAGCGGCACACGACTTGTTTAATGAATCGTTCACTCACGGCGGTCTCTGGTTTCTGGGAGCACGTTACTTGCTCGTGTTTGTACTGAGGGTGCTGAGGGGATCACTTATCGATGCGTCATCGTGTCGGACGCTGCCGGCTCGAGGACGGCCGATAGCATTTTATAGGTTATCTTTATGATGTCAGTTTTGATTTTATGTTTGACCCTGGATAGCAGTGCTCTCCACGCGATGTAAATATTTTATACGTGAAGCGAGGTGTGGAGGCCTCGAGTCTTTGTAAAGCTAATCATTATTCAATGTATTTAATTTCTTAGTACAATATTAGCATCAATGCCGAACCCCGGCTGGTTGCTCGAGCAACGGCGCTGGCGGACTGGCACTAGGACCGGCACTTTATTCGATTACTTCGCAAGTGTAAAGACGCCTAATTCTGGCTGAAAAGGCGCCAATACCTTACCTTGGCCTGTTTGCGCCGCAGCTGCTTTGGCTAAGTGAGGAACGATATCTTTCAAATAAAATATTCAATTAAGTTAGCGTTCGTTTCTTAATTAAATGTCGATTGCCATGTTTTCAAAAGACTCGTCAGAAAATAGGTTCTCTTATGTTTTATGAGTCAATATTTATATTTTATTTTATTGTTGACATAATCTACTCATTACAATGTTTTTTTTATGAGTTGTATTGCAATTAGTGGTTAGCTAGCGACCTCGACAATTGATCATATTTTTTTATGCCTGAGGAACCGGCAGCAAGTTCGTCATGCTCCCTTAGATGTCACTGCTGGCGGTAACGTCGGGGTTCGGGTTCTCCTTTCCTCAAATATGGAGAGGGGTAATGGCTGATCTTTGTGTTATGATCGTGATCGGGTGCTGCTTGTGGTGACTGGTCGTCTTGCTGATCATGGTTTTGTTATTGTAACCAGTAATTAACTGTTCATTTATTTTACCTCGATGGTTCTAATTTATTATGTCGGCGGGCACGCCCTTTATGCTTGGAGGCTTTTATTTAGTTCTGTTTACGTTTAGTTTTTATTTCTGCTTGAGTATAATTCTCGATGTTTTTGGGTATATTGGCATGTGTTAGCTGACATATGGCCAGTAATTTATCATTTAAATTATGTTTTGTGTTGCATAATGTAAATTATTTTGCATAGGTACTATTGTATAGAATAATTTTTTTTCTAACTTGAACAGACAGCTGTGCTGCTGGGGAGTTAGTTGCGCCACTTCTTCTTCCCAGCTAGGAAGTGGTGAAGGGTGGGCGTTTTGGGGGACTGTCTTATGTAATTTTGACGTTCAAAAAGTGCTGATTCTCAGCCTAGTTTCAATAAATGACTCTTAATATATATTTTTTGACTGTGTAAGCGAGCGTAGTGAGTTAATTCTCGGAAACAAGCGGCTGATTGACATAATCAGCGCCAGTTGGTGGTCAGTTGGTGGTTGGTGGTTGACTTGCTCGCGTGTGTCCCGTCCTGCACTGCTGCCGAGCACCGCGTCTAACGCCCTCTGTCGAAACGTCATCCTCTGGCATACTAATACTTGTTGATTTCCAATAAGGGAGTAAAAACACGATTACTTTACAAACAAGACTTTCTTATTCCTAGTATAACACACTACTTACTTAGTTAATTGTTCTTGTTATTAAAACATGAAACGACTGGATCTACTAACTGGACTAACGTTCTCGGATCTGTGTTTGTCACTTAGTGTTGCGCTACGTGTACACTGTACAGAAGGTAATTAAAATAAACGAGCGGCATAATTGGTAACAACAAAGCTGTCTGTCACGGCGCGGCGCCGCCGGTCACACGTGCAGGTACCAACGATACGATACATATCTAATATCTATACATAAGGAACTATTTACAGGCAATACGTAATCTCAGAGACTCCATAAGACCAAGCTGCATAACTGCCTGTCCAACTCTATAGAATCTGCACAATCGTGAGGGAGACTATATTTCAAAACTGAAAAAATAAAATAAGTACAATATGAAACTTTTTTCTTCTTCAAAAAATTCATTTGAAAAATGTCAGCACATATCGGTTTTACGTCAACGCCGACAACACGAGGCCGGCTTAGCGAGATGTGGGCGCTGCGGTGGAGTTACATTATCACCTGGCGCCTGGCGACGAGCTCTTTGTGGCAAACTTCACTTGTGTTTTGTGTGTGGAAGGGGCTGCGACGGGACTGTTGACTTAGGACCGATACAGTGTGTGCTCGCTGTGATTTACCACAAATATCTTTAATATGACAACGGCGGGCGGCGCCGTCAATACCGTCCTCTGAGAATACTCCTCCTCAGAGGACGGTTGGACATCGCCGGAGCCGCCCGCCGCGCGCGCTCGCGGGATTCGAACCCGCACTAGTGTACACACTAGAAGACTAGCCACCGGCGTGCGCCGTCACTTGGCGAAGGCGGCCTCTATGTAGTAGAACTCAGGTCACTGTTTTATAAAAAAAATTCACACCACCTGCTCATCGCTAATGTCAAATTATATGTCATGCAAGCCTAACATAAAAGCAAGTCATCGGTCTTATAAAAAGTTACCGAACATCTAAAACCTTGCTTAAGTCCAGTTGTCAAAAAATGTTATTCATAAACGCATTTTAGCACCTAAACGTTTTATGAACCTGATATAAAGTTATAAAAGCCACAGCTACTTTAACAGCACTGTAAAAAAATATGGCCGACTCTCTACAGCAGCTGATTACTATGAAAATGAAATTTGACGTACACAATGTGACATGTCGCTGTCCCCGGCGAATAAAATGGTAATGTGCTATTACGATGGTTTTAACTTTATTGCATATTCGATATTTATAACTCCGATTATATTCTGTAAAAAAAAAATCATTCATTTCCTACGGTTATTTCAGAAGTTACGAGATTTAAGGTGTATTGTAATGAATGTAAAAAATCACTTTTCTTTTGGTATTTGAACAATTCCGCTATGTATGAGAAGAAGATATTCAAAAAAAACTTTTTTTTGATTTTTCCTGTAAAATTTAGTTTTTACGATTACGATTTTATTCGCCGGGGACAGCGATGTGTGTCTACTGTCTACAAAATTTCGGTTTCGTAAACAATCGTACTTCGAGGAGCTGCAGTTGTATTTAATTTATTTTGCACTTCTGTTTAACCAATTTCGTTTGTTATATTATACAGGGTATCCTTAGAAGTATGGATCAAATCGAATAGGGGCGTGAGCAAGGTCATTTCCAAACTTTTTAACCCTGAGAAAGTCGATGCGATTTTTACGGTTCAAAAGTTATGATTATGACCAATTTATTATGGTTGACTGTAATATTAAATTTCCAAGAAAAATGCTAAACTTCCGAAAAATAAAAAAAATACAAAGTTTCCGAAAAGTCAATATGTTGTGCTACAAAAGTTCAAATCGCTGCAAAACTGACTCCACGTAGTCTCGTTTGTCCTGCCCCTAGAGTGTAATTTAAGCCCGCGTAGATGCGGAGGGACGAGGCGGCTCGTGAGCTGAGGAGCAGGTGGTTTTATAACGCTCGCCGCCCGCGACTGAAGCTGCCGAAGCTGAAGCCGAAGCTGTGGTGAGTGTTAAAACCATCTGCGACTATAAGCTCGTGTGGGACCGCCCCGGAGCCTCGCAGTGTTGGAGCCGTGACAAAAACCATGCCTGCTGCATATTGCATGCTCGCTTGCATACTGCATGCCTGGTGTATGCTTGTTTGCATGTTTGAGAAATATTACGTCAGCAAATTCTGTTTTTTCGGAATTTTCAGTATTTTATTCGGTCGTTTCAGTAATTTATTCAGTCGTTTCAGTATTTTATTCGGTCGTTCCTTTATTTGTATTCGCATATAAGCTATCGGTGAGTATGCACATATTTTAATTTTTTTCCGGGGTGTTTATTACTACCCATTAACCATGTTCGTAAGGATCTTATGTTAGATCATAGAGGTTCTGGTACCTCACCAGAAATCTAGTGGGATTATTTAGAGGAAGACTTTATAAGGAGACATTTTAGAGAGTAGTTCATTAATAAAAAGCTTGTATTTATAAATATCAGTTTATTTTTTTTATAATAAGTACTCTAATTTGGCTTTTAGAATTTGTTCTTTCAGAACTAATTTTTATGATTTTTTATTTTCGTTTGCCATCTGTGCCTCGTGTAATTCTTTTGTGCAGGCCGTTTCAGTTTCTGCTATTTGTAGTGCAGCGCCATCCTTACTAGACCTACTAACCTGCAATACAAAATTAATGTAATATTTGGTTTGCTAATTATAATTAAGTATACGAAATTAATTAAAGTGATTAGTAGGCTCACTGACCTTGCACATGTGGGCGGAGCTAAACCCCCTAACTCTTTTTTTTTGGTTTGGAAATTATCATATAACTTCTCCCGCTCTGGGTGGAGCAGGAGGGCGTGTCAGACTCTTACTGACTAAAACCCACCCGTGTTCCTTCAGTTGCTATGTTCGAGCCCATAAGTTAGGCGGTTACCACCGCCGTCTCCTCCGTTGAGGCCTCGGATGACGAGTCCCCGAGGTCGCTCCTCGCACCGATTCCCGGCGTATCAGGCCGCTTGGGGCGACCCCGATTGCCCGGCCCTGGCTTCGAAGCGGACGCTGCACCCGCAACCGCTCGTCCTCGGCCTCTCCTCACCGTCGGCACTTTCGCGATCGTCGGCATTTTCCTCGCTCGAGGATTGCCCCGCCGATCCTGCGCGCTCCAACCCGCGCGAACGTTTGCCCAAAAATTTGGAGCACCTGCGTCCCATGTCCCGGTCAGACATGCTTTGGTCCCCTGAGGGACAGGAGCCTCCTCGGCTCTTGTTGCTGTCGCCGGCAAGCGGTTCCTTCTCCGCCAATAAAATTGGCACGTCATCGTCGAAGTTTTTGTTTTTGTTTTTAAGTTCAGTATTCATTCAGTTCCCACGAGTAGTATAGGAAATATTCGTCCACCTAGGCAGAGCCTTTTACCTAGGTAAGCCCATATACTGTAGAGGTCGGCAGGTATCTACAGGGGAAGTGCTAACGACTGGTCCCCCACCAGCCACTCATCCTCTCGCCGCGCTTCAAAACTTAGGATTAGGTGGTTTTTTATCTTAGAGGTGTCCTTCCTCTGGGCCGGGTGGTTAAGCCAAGCCCCCGACGGCGGCATTATACAAGCCTCCGTTCGTTGTCCATATTACCTGACTCAGCGAACCCGCCGAAAGTTCTCCCTCAAGATCGCTCTTGAGGGAGAAACGACAGCCGCTTTGGTGCGCCTGCACCGCAGATAAAAAAATTGTGTTCTGTCGAAAGTGGAATAGTCAAGTTTTGAAAAGAACCTCCTCAATTACAGTTCCATTATGTCCTGTGAAGGTCACATTTTTCTTTCTCTAAATTTATCTCCAGGATAAGTTCACTGGGTGCAAGGGGAAGTAAAATCTTGTTATTTTCGAGCTAGGACTTAGGTACCGTTTAGAAGATATTCGACATTTTAACTTTTTCACGGCTTATTAAAAAAAAAACAAAATTCAAAAGTCATTTATTCAAACTAGGCTGAGATCGAAAAGGAGTCAAACCCGTTGTTATGAGTTTCAGATAATGTTTCGCGACAGTGAAGCGTCCTCACGGGGCACTGGCTGATGACCCCGGCCCGAGATAGTAGGTATCCATTCAGGGGTAGAACCGGGAACTAGTCGCAGTCATAGCTGACACCATGGAGGTCGCAGCCACCGTGGTTGGAGTCTCATGCGCAGCGCCCGTCGTGAGTGGACCGCGAGATGCGCGAGCGAGAGCCGGCGCGAAGTGGTTACGCTCGTGCAGCTGGACCCCGGTGCAGCTGGACGCCAGTGCAGCTGGACGCCAGTGCAGCTAGACGCCTGTATAGCTGGTCGCTAGTGCAGTGCACCTGGTGATGGTAATCGGTGCTGTTGCTTCAATATCTTTTCATTATATCATTAATTAGTTATGTATTTATTTAAAATCAAAATCATTTATTTGGAAATAAGGTACAGAAAGTTCTTAAGATAATTACTTCTATCTTATATTATGCCTTTAATTACGGAGTGCACATACCGAACTATTATTTTAAGCAATTAATTAATTAACGTATACAATGGATGCGATTAGTAAATAATATCAAATTAAATTCTAATTCATAAATGGCATAAAATACTAAAATTTACAACTTATAACTCACTGTATTTGGAATTCAGTTATATAATTTGATGCACATGATATATAGCTGTTGTTGTATGTGAGTGTGAAATTCGTCTTGGGATGTCACCATGGTTGGCGAGAGCGTTCGCTACCACCGTGACTTTATGATTATATTTATGTACTTAATGTGAGAAGGAAGGTTCACAAAATGATGGTTAGTAAGAAGCTACTGGTTAGAGCTTATACAGTCAGTTATGATAATAATGTCAAGGAATTGAATTGTTTTAGTTTGGAATCAGACTATATCCCCAACAGAAGTTCTATTTGGTTGTAATTTAATCCTTAGTAGTGAGAATATTTTGAATGAAATATTTTTGGACACAAGACAGTTAGATATTCCGATATAGGTAAAATAAGAACCGAAGTTAGCGAATACATTTTTACAAGAAATACAGATGATTGGGAGATGGAAGTCGAAGCATAGGCCATTCATTGGAAATCGTACAGTGGCTGGCAAGTGAGAGTGCTTAACTAGTGAGGCTTGCGGTGCAATGTTTGGCATGTGCAGGATGTTATGTCACTTATTGGAAGTCGTACAGTGGCTGGCAAGTGAGAGTGCTTGTCCAGTAAAGCTTGCGGTGCAATGTGTGGCATATACAGAATGTAATGTTGACATATTAGGTCGAAGTCAAAGCATAGGCCATTCCTTGTAAGTCGTACAGTGGCTGGCAAGTGAGACTGCTTGATCAGTGAAGCTTACGGTGCAATGAGTGACGGATGTAACAATTTACATCCGTCACTCATTGCACCGTAAGCTTGTCAATATCAATATATTGACAGGTATAAATGAGCTAATGAAAATGAGTAAATTGTCATTGAGTAATTATTTCATAGTTTCTGAGAATTTCGTTAGCCGATGCTCTAATTAGATACTATAATAATTAACGCTAAACATTCAGGTCTATAATATTGATTGAATAAGTAAGCGACATAGTGTTTATTTTGTAATTTATAGTTTGACGACAAACGTGATTTTAGGAAGGCTGAAGTTAGCTTTTGGTTTTAATGTAATTAAATCTTGTTGATAGGGTGCAGATTATTTCGTAAATGTTTACTTGATTATTTGACATTTTCTGTAACCAACTTCCGGTGCTGTAAATACCGTCTCTGTTGGGGTTTTCTCGTCGTTGATACCCCGGTAGGTGTTGTAGGTTAGTTACACCAAACCACTGTTAAGTTTAATAGTTTATTTATGGAAACTAAGTTATGTTTGTTTAGTTATCTGAGCCGCACTTAATGTTTTGTTGTTATTGATAGACCTGCATATTAGCACGTGATGGTGTTTTAGTTACGACTGAATTGAGTGAATATTAGTTCGGTACGCGTAAACGTACTTTTGCTGTATGAGCATTATTTTATTGCCTCGTACAGTCTCCCTTCAGTATACGGAAGTTGATTGCAAACTTGATTAAAATAATATTTCGTATTTTATTTCGGAAGTTGCTATTTGCAGTTTTTAGATGTCGAAAGGTATAAAAGCAAATATCAGTGCATTTTAAAGTTAGTTCCGTGTAGAATAAAGAGCCATAACGTTTAAAAAAAAAAACGTAAATGTACCATATAGCCGTTTATAATTTTATTATGATGTGTGTTGGACTTGAAAGAGTAAGGTAGTTGATAGTATATCATGCACACTTAAATGGTTGACTGGAATGGTGCTTATCCACGCGTCATATTCGTGTACGAGAGCCATCAGTTGAGACTGGTCATACCTTAACTGATCTAGCTTATCTTTAATCGGGTATTTTTAATTGTTTAATATTGTTTTTCTTTACATTGTTCTCACATATAGAAGCAACAAGAATAATGTATCCAGAATTTTATAATATCTTGATTTAAAAGAGTATCCGTGGAGTTTCTTGCTCGTTCTTCTCCATAGAGACCTACCTACGTTTTGGAATGGGCAACTAGCTTCAACTTTCTGGCTAACTGACGAAAATTCAAAAGTAAATGTAATGTGTAAATGGTTTAATATAAATAAATGCTTTGAGTTTGAGTTTACCTACGTCATACCATCATGTCATACCTAGTGGATTGCTCAATATATTAGTAGCCACGGGTGTTATCTTAGTGTTTGTCTGTATTTTATCAGAGGGGCTCACCGGTCCGACGGGCCCCGAGTGGTCCGCGGTGGCCGCTGAAGCAGCTCGACCGGGAGCTTCTCCTAGAAGCCTTGATCGTGCAGGCCAGGGTCTCATCACCGGATAGGCCTGCCGACATCAACGACGAAGTGGAGTGGTTCCGGAAGGCCATGTCCAATATATGTGACGTGGCAATGCCCCGGGTGCACCCTGGACGTGCTTCGTGCCAAGTGTACTGGTGCCATGGTGGTCCCAAGAGTTGGAAGCTCTACGCAGGGCGTGCGTTGCTGCGCGACGCTGGTACATCAGGCACCGCAGGCTCCGTATCCGTCCTCCTGATACGGAAGCTATTCAGGCGGAGCTGTATGAGGGGTACAGAGCGGCGAAGACCACCCTCCAAGCGGAGATCCTGTGGGCCAGGGTACTGGCCCGCGAGGAGTTGATGGAGCCTCTGAACAGGGACCCGTGGGGACGCCCATACAAGATGGTGCGGGAGTAACTCCGCCCATAGGCTCCTCCGCTGACGCAGAGTCTCCGGCCAGCTTGTGGGGGACGTGGTGAGCGCTCTGTTTCCTTCAAGAGGGGAACATACGCCCCCGCCTATGGCTCCGCCTACGCCTACGACGATGCTCCGGAGGTGACTGAGGTAGAGATGAGAGTGGCGGTACGCAAGATGAGTGCGAAAAATACCGCCCCAGGACCCGATGGCATACCCGGAAAAGCCTGGATCCTGGCCATGGGGGTTCTCGGGTCTCGACTCGGGAATCTTTCCACTTTGTCATAGTTGCATAACTCATCATCTGTTACGACGCCTCATTAAGGTGGATAACAATTAAAATTCTATTGTGTCTCGTCAATGACAGTTGAAAGTATAATAATTATGTATTTATTATTGTATAAAGTAATTTTTTCTAAGTATTTTAGTGATATGTATTTTAGAAGTATGTATTTAAGTATATTCTTATGTTGTATGTTTATATTTAAATTAGTGTATAGTTAAGTTTTAGTAATAGTTAAGTTTTATTTCATGTATTCTGTTTTCTCTTCTACTCTTACACACGTTGTCTACATCTCTTTAACTACTTTCCTATCGCAGGTATGCTGGAAGAGATTTCTATAGAAATAAGCATCACCTTTGTACGTATTTTTCTGTTCCTTTCTTCTTATCTGTTTATATGTGTGTACATAAACTGTTAAATAAATAAATAAATAAATAAGGGAGCTCCTAAGCGCATGCATGAAGAGGGGCCAGTTCCCACTCTATTAGAAGACTGGGAAACTGGTCCTCATCAGGAAGCCGGGGTGCCCAGCGAACTCTCCGTCCGCCTATCGGCCCATTGTGCTGCTCAACGAGGTGGGCAAGCTCTTTGAAAGAGTCATTGCAGACCGCCTCGTCGGGCAGCTGGTGCGGGTGGGGCTGGATCTGGCGGAGAGCCAGTTCGGTTTCCGCAGGGAGCACTCTACGGTGGACGCCATCATGCGCGTGCGGGCCCTCACGACGGGGGATGCTATGACCCGGGGTGGGGTAGTCTTGGCGGTGTCTTTAGACATCGCCCATGCCTTCAACACCCTGCCATAGAGTTGCATCAGGGAGGCACTTCGGTATCACCGGATGCCGACCTACCTCTGTCGTGTGGTTGAGGCTTCTCTGACGGACAGGGCCGTCATCTACCCCGGTTACCAAGAAGAGTGCAATTGGCGAGAGATGCTATGCGGTGCCCCACAAGGATCGGTCCTGGGGCCGCATCTGTGGGACATTGGATACGACTGGGTGCTGCGCGCCGATCTCCCTAGCGGCGTCAACGTCATTTGTTACGCTGATAACACATTGGTCCTGGCGCAGGGGAGGTCGGACTAGGTGGCGGCCGACTTAGCGACACGCGGGGTTTCGACAATCGTCAACAGGATCCGGCAGTTGGGACTTGAGGTGGCCCTGCACAAGTCCGAGACCATGGGCTTTCATGGTCCTCGGTACGCGCCACCGTCGGGTTCCCAGGTAATGGCGGGAGCGGTTCACATTGGCGTCGAGTTGACGATAAAGTATCTTGGACTCGTTCTCGACAGCCAGTGGAACTTTGTGGAGCATTTCCGATGTTTGGCTCCCAGACTGGAGCGGGCCGGGGCTGCCTTGAAGCGGCTCCTGCCCAATCTAGGGGGTCCAAACGCCTCCTGCCGGAGGCTCTACGCGGGGGTCGTGCGGTCCATGGCCCTTTACGGGGCGCCGGTGTGGGCGCGTTCATTGAGGCTGCGGCCAGCCCACCGGTTGAACGCGTCCCAGAGGGTCATGGCCATCTGGCTGGCCCGAGGATACCCGCACGGTCTCCTGCGAGGCGACGAGCCTCCTTGCCGGATTACCGCCATGGGACTTGGAGGCAAGGGTCCTCGCGCACATTTGGGAGTGGCGCGACCAGACGAAACGTTGGGGTAAAACTCCGCTGCCGCAAGAAATCGCGGCACTCCGGACAGAGCTCCGGCGGGATCTTATGGCGGCATGGAGAGTGCGGACGGTGAGCAATGGGTAACTCGCCGCCCGATGAGGATTAGGCCCGGGTCGACGGCGCGTTGTGTTCCATGCGCGCCTCAAAGAATAATGTAATGTCAGCAGAATTGACGGGGTTCGCTAGGGCCGAAGCTTGCCGGGGTTGCGAAGAATACCGAAAGGGAAATCGTGGCCCCCAACAACATGGCAACTGAAGGAACACGGGTGGGTTTTAGTTAGTAAGAGTCTGACATGCCCTCTCGCTCCACCCAGAGCGGGAGAAGTTATTTGATAATTTCACATCCAAAAAAAAAAGGTGGAACGGCCGCCTTATTATCACGCCCACGATCATCAAATAGTGTTCCAGGCGCACACATAAAACTGCTGTGTTCGAGACGAAATCTTCATAGTAGCAAGGTATTGTGAGCTATTGTGTGCTCAGTTCAGATGGAAGCGTTGTCAGTAACCGGATGAATAAACGTGAGCACTAAAGCGATTAGAGCTAGTTAGCGCGTGGACAATGGAATGTTAGCGCGCGTTGTTCGCAGCGCTCGTAGCCGCTCGAGCGCGGCGCACCGTTGCAGCCGGCCAGCGGTGCCGCCACCATCGGCGCAGCCTTATCTGTGTAATGAAAGTTTCCAATTAAAAAGTTAATACGGCCGGTGCTCCTCGACTATTTTATTATTAACTTGAGCTAACTTAAATAGCTCTGTGGCGAGTCGCGGTTGAACTCAATAAACATCAGACTGCACTCGATGCTAACTAGTTCCTGGGACCTAGCAGTCACTGTGGACGCTGTGGGCATTGGTGGAGTGGTCAGATGTGACATTAATATTGTCGTTGTCAATATTGTCATAAAATGAGGACGGGAGTGATGCACGTTTATGGATCGCTATAATTTTACGCTCCTGGAGAGTGACACGGTACCAGGCTTGGCATAAAACAAACAAGTTGGTTTAAAACACGTATGTTAAACAGTGTTTGAAACAGTTTGAAATAAAATAATGTTTTAAAAAGAAAAAAACATGGTTTTAAATCGCGAATAAATGGAAATAAATGAAAAGTTATATATTTGAGGACTGGAAATAGCTCGAAAATAAATTATAAAGGATAGATAGTTTCATACACTTTGTCGCCAGTTGAAATGAAGTTATTCCCTGCAACTATTTTGGAGATTCCTCTTATTTGAATGTAGTCCATCCTACTTATGTATATCTATATTTCGTCTTTTATCGAAAAGAGCTAATTCTGCGCAATAATTTTGGGGACTTCCCCATATTTAAATATACTTTTAGGTAAGGTATGCATCTGAGAACGTAAATCGAAATTCGCAATTCTGAACGTACAGAGTGTACTGGGTGGTTCAGTGTCTGAGTTACATACCTACTTTGATTGATTACAAAAAAAAAGTACTTAAGGGGACGATAACCAACTTTTAATGATTTTATACTGAAGATGACGTCTAAACGAGTAGTGGTAGTGATTTGGAAAAAATATATATTAAATTAGAGCATTTTCCTAATATTTTAATATAGGCATGCTTTTGATTATGTTTATATTACATAGTGAAATTAATTTATAAAGTTATGTCTAACGCGGATAAAAAACTGAGAATGACGCAAAATCTATGAAGCATATTTTTCTGAAAACTTCACCATTTTAAAGATAATTAAATTATTGATCTTTTAGTATACTTGTTTTATTAAAATACTTTTTGTTTTACGTGTAATAAATTAATAATGCGTCTAATTTGGGACAGCGCTCCTTTATGGGCTGGACGTACGACGCGTTGCTTGAGCTCAGTACAGAACACGCAAACTAACCATTCAAGGTCACTGTCATATATCTGCGTCTTATGTTCATAGAATAGACAATGGTGCCGATTCCCTTGTTCATAAACTAAACTAAATTTAAGTTCAGTGCATCTTTTTCTTTCTATTTCATGAAGAAAAGGACAGAAGATAAATTTTAGTTTAGTCCTGTCAAATTAATCAGCGCCTGTCACTACTCCATACAAGTTTTAACGTGATTAAAAACTTGCCTACTAAAATTACGTCAATTTACGTCAAGCGCTGATTAATTTGACAGGACTAATTTAAAATTTATCTTCTGTCCTTTTCTTAATGAAATAGAAAGAAAAAGATGCACTGAATTTAAATTGAGTTTAGTTTGTGAACAAGGGAATTGACACCAGTTTATTAGTTAGTACTAACTATATTATCTAGTATTACGTAGTTGTGATTATTAAGTTATTCTGATCGTTTTTTGTAAATGTTTCTTCAGGTAAATTTTTAAATCTAGAAATGAATTATATTAGGCCTGATTGATTTTGTTGATAATAAATTTGATATATCGCTCAATGAAAAAAAAAAAAAAAAAAACAAAAAGCTCTTGTTTAAAACATTTTGAACAGTTTGTTTTATAAAATTAAAAAAAAAAAACTGTTTTTTTCCAACCCTGCACGGTACTCTCCTGACTCAGTTTGTGGTAACGTGAGTTTGCGTCGGTCACCCGACCAGGATGCAAGATGGAATTGCCAGAAGTTGGTGGGCCGATACTTGAAACCGAAACTATCGAACCCTGGAACGAACGTCCAACGTGTCACAAGATGCCTATGTACACTCGACTTCTCGACATGTTATATTGTAAATGTTCGATTCTTATTGTATAATTGAGGGTAGTTGGTAAATCATCATTCATCACCGAACCTACTCACGACCTACGTCGCGGCCGTATGCATCCGTGACGTGCAGTACGATTTTACGCCTTGAGCTGAATGAACGTTTCTTCCTCTCTTGTTGTGATCGTGTTTCAAGTTAAACGTTTAAGCATTCGTAGTGTTTGTGGAATCACTACCATGTGGTGTGCGATCTTCAAGACCTTTGAACCCAAAGTACATTTAAACTGCCTATCTGTGAAGTGCCGTGCACGCTGAAGCTCTCCTACTGACCCGGGAGTTGAGACAAGGTAGGTGGTGTTCAATTGCCTTCTTGGAGATAGTAGAAATGAACGATTTCCACCCACAAATACTTTACTTTCACGTTCTAAGGTTCACAAGCCGCCAGCAATATATTAATATATTCTTAAAAAAAGATTTTGGTCAAAAACCGAACAGCAAATACTACTCACTTCTGCCCCGACTTCGTCCGCATCTTGTTTTTATCCGACTGCGGCGAAGCCAAAAAAGGAGGGCTATGCGTTTGACCGTATGTATGTCTATATTCCCTCGTAACTTCCGCTGAACCGAACCGATTTTGATGAACGATATGTCGGTAGATTCGTCTTTATTGCGTGAGCGTCACTGGGTATATTAAAATTATAAAAAATCAAAACAGTCTCATGCAGTCGGAGGCATCTTCTTAAATTAAAATTTTGCATCCTACTGCTTGAGATTATTAGGGTTCCGTATCTTAAAAGGAAAAAACGGAACCCTTATTATAGAATCACTCGTGTCTGTCCGAGTGTCACATTAGATTCGAAGCAAATTGACATTTGCTTCGAATCTAATGGACCGATAAGTTGAAATTTGGTACAAATATGCAGTATTTCTGTGACCCAAATACGGACGTGTAACGTAAATAAATGAATTTTGAATATAGGGAATACTTTTAGGGAGCAAATAAGAAAATTTAAAAAAAGTTTAGCAGACCGTGTGACATCGTGTATTATTTGTACCGTGTGACATATCAAATGAAAGAGCTTGTTGCGAGGATTTCAATAGTTTTTTTGTAGTTTTAAAATAAATACTTGGCTTGGTTGGTTACGTGTGTAGCATTTAAGTTTGTTCTTGGGATAAATTCATTCTAACTACGGAACCCTTCATTGTGCGTGGTCCGACACGCACTAGGCCGGTTTTTAACCGACTTCTAAAAGGAGGAGGTTATCAATTCGGATGTTTATATTTTTTTTTATGTATGTTCGGGCATAACTCCGTCATTTATAAATGGATTTGCAAATTTCTTTTTTGTTTGTAAAGGTTATCCTCTCAAAGTAGTCCTATTGTTATCTGGTCAGGATTTGATGATGGAATCCTGGAGAAATCGAGGGAACTCTTCAAATATTATAGGCACAACTATAGCTATTTGGGTATTTTTTATAGTAACTCGTGCAGTTGCTCTCGGAAAGCACTATTTAGTGAAGTGGAACTGATAATGAAGACCACAGATGGCCATCGGGACTATTCAATAATAAGTATTTAACGGGTTGCGATTCGATTACTTTAATATGTGTCAAGCAATTTATGCCCGTCACAATGCATATGGATAAGTGAAGCTGATGGTGAAGTACCAGGAGAACTCCTTAACGATTAACGTCCCTGCATCGGGAAAAGTAATATTTTGTAAAAGGTGATGAGCAGTTGTCATTAGGCTAATGTAACATAGATAAATTACAAATTGAACCACTAAAAAGCGAGAAATAAAATCTTTTTTTACAAAAAGAAAAAACAACCGATTTCCAAAAAACCACTACAAAGTGAAAAATAACTTAAATTTTGGAAGTCGGTGGCATTGGTGGTGGATTTTTTATAGTATTAAGTGGGATTGGAAACAGAAATTGGTCATATTTTCAGGGTTCCGTACAAGAATGGTGCCAAATGGAACCCTATTACTAAGCCTCCGCTGTCCGTCCGTCCGTCCATCCGTCCATCCGTTTGTCTGTCAGCGGGCTGTATCTCATGAATCGTACGTAATACACTAAGTAAAAAATATGGTTGCGACGACAAAAAAGCTTTGTTAGTAGGGAGCAGGGTATAGAGCATGTAGTCTACGCGCCAATGTTTCTGTTGTCACATTGTAAGTTGGTGCAACAATGTTTTTAAATACAGCATGCCTTGTTACTACAACAATTTAATATTATTTATTTATTTAATACTTCAAGCACACAAATGTACCGAGGCGGATTTAATGCCAAAGGCATTTTCTATTTTTACCATCTTTCCTGACCCACCCTACACGTGTCCCCCGGGTGGTGCTAAATGAGCAACAACGCCGAGTACCGAGCGGCGGTCAACTAACTCGAATACTCGACCAATCAAAGGCAGGAAATGGCCTCTGAATTTCAGAACACCTACGAGGCTTGGCTTTATTGTCTGGCCTCCGAGGTAGAAAACCTCGCAACAAAGAAAAAATAAAAATAAATTACCCCAATGCTAAGGTGGGCAACGTGCCGAGAGGATGTATGACTGATGGGAAATCAGTCTCTAACGCCAACCTCAGTGGAACGGGCAACCACTGTTGTATTTGCCTTCTCCTGGGAATAGGCGTCACCCCAGGTAGCGAATTTTAAATCGTCCTCACTCGTGGAAACAAAATGAACAATTTAAATACCTCTGAAAATATGCTAAAATTAGATAAGAATAACTCAAAAACGTTGACTCAACAACTCTTCCACAAAGGAATGTTTATGAATCGGCCAAGATCAAGTTCCTTTAGCGGATCAACTAATCAAGACAAAGTGACCATTGATCTGTCAGATGAAACAGATAGAGAACCCGAAGAACAACAGTTCACAGAAGTGCACTATGGCAAAAGGCAAAGATCCAGTCCAGACGCAATAATGCGTAGCCAAAAACAAACAAAATTGAGTTACTGGCTAGCAGCACCAGCAGTACCAACATCCAACAGCTTTACAGGGCTCGACGATATAGAGCAAGCAGATAAACCTGAAATACAAGCACCAAAATCTATAAGACCCCCACCACTGTTTATTGACGGCGTCAAAAATATCCAACCTTTACAAAAATTATTAGAAGAAGTTGCAAAAGGAGAGTATGAATTTAAAGTACTAAGAAGCGACAGAGTTAAAATACAATCGAAAACAGCAGAATCATACTCCACTATTTACAAAGAACTGAAAGCTAAAGACACAGAATTCTTCAGTTACCAGCCTAAACAAGATCGCAGCTTTAGAGTGGTGCTCAAAAATTTACACGCATCGACAGATAAAGAAGAAATAAAAATAGCTATTGAGGAGCTTGGCCATAAAGTAACAAATGTCTGGAACATCCAAAACTCAAGAACAAAACAGGCGTTACCAATGTGGAACATTGAACTAGAATCCCGTGAAAATAATAAAGACATATATAACGTAAAATCTCTATTACACTGTCGCATATTGTTTGAAGCACCCAGACCTAAGCGAGTAATCCCTCAATGCACTAATTGCCAAGATTATAATCACACACAAAAGTTCTGCAATAGAAAGCCCAGATGTGTCAAATGTGCAGGTTCGCATCACACTTCACATTGCCCACGGAAAGAAAGATCAAACCAGGTTAAATGCATCCTCTGCGAGGGAAACCACCCAGCTAACTACAAAGGCTGTACAGTCTACAAGGAGCTGTTGAAAGTCCGATATCCTCCCCCAATCACCCAACACAAAAGAAGACTTACGAGTGTTGAACAAGCACCTACAAATAAAACAACGATTAACGGAAAATCGTATGCATCAGCCACAAGAGAACTCCCCAAACAACCTACGACGCAAACCGTTAACGTCGAAGATGACAACCAAAAAACCAACGAATTCAAAGCCTTTACAGAGACACTTGTTGCCCTGATGAACCAAATGCTAATTATGACCCAAACGTTAACCGATCTAATCTCCAAAATGTCATTACATTCACAGCACTAAAATTAGGTGTATGGAATGCTAATGGCTTGTCAAATCACTCGGAAGAGTTAAAAATATTCCTTAAAATACACTACATAGATGTTTTACTAATCTCAGAAACTCACTTCACATCCAAAAGCTACTTCAGGATACCTGGATACAATATGTACCACACTAACCACCCTGACAACAAAGCACATGGAGGATCTGCTGTACTCATCAGGTCTAACATCAAGCATCATGTACTACAAGACTACTGTAAAAACTACATCCAGGCAACAAACGTCGTAATAACGGACTGGATCAGTGACATTACAGTATCGGCCCTCTACTGTCCGCCGAGATTTACTATTAAGGAAACGGAGTTTAATGACTTTTTTCAATCCCTTGGAGACAGATTTATTGCGGGAGGTGACTATAATGCCAAGCACACGTTTTGGGGTTCTAGGCTTGTTCTGCCCAGAGGGCGAGAACTCTTTAAATGCATCCAAACAAGAAATATGAACGTGATATCGTCTGGTCAACCCACTTACTGGCCAACAGACAAAAGAAAAATCCCGGATGTTATCGATTTTTGTGTCAGCAAAGGAATCGTAAATAACAATATATCGTGTCGGAGTTGCTGGGATCTGTCCTCAGACCACTCTCCAATCATAGTAGAACTACACACTACCGCCCAAGAATGCGCCAAAAAATGCGTTCTGCATAGCAAAAAAACTAACTGGCCCCTATTTCGAGAGCTCATCGACAAAGCATTCCAGGAACCAGTCAGTCTAAAAACTGAAGACGAAATAACAGAAGCTGTTCTTTACTTTAACAACAGTGTGCAGGATGCAGCCTGGTCTTCAACCCCACCACTACCACATAGAAGCTCGGACAACTATGTAGCGAAACATATATTAGATAAAATAATCCAAAAAAGGAGAATGAGGAAGCATTGGCAGCAAAGCAGAGACCCTGGTGTGAAAAAACAACTCAATCACATCAACAGACAGCTGAAACACATTTTAGATAAGGATCGTAATGACGGATTTCATAATTATCTCACTGGCCTGGATGCTACTGCTTCCTCAGATTATTCATTATGGAAAGCCACCAGAAGACTGAAACGGCCTGTTAGTGTTTCTCATCCTATAAGAAAATCTGATGGTTCCTGGGCACGGACGGACCAAGAGAAAGCCGAAACCTTCTCAGAACATCTCTCAAAAGTCTTTATTCCTCATTCATATGAAGGCTCTCCAGTAGATGCCGCAGAAATTACTGACTATTTGAATACTCCTAAAAATACGGAAGAAATGCCCTTAAAATTTACAAAGACAGAAGTTGCCCGAATTATAAAAAAGTCGGACCCAAAAAAGTCACCAGGATACGACCTTATTACAAACCGCATATTACAAGAACTACCAGAATCTGGCGTAACTTTTCTGACGTCATTATTTAACGCCATGACAAGATTACAGTTCTTTCCCCTGGAGTGGAAGGTTGCGCAAATTATAATGCTACTGAAACCAGACAAACAACCAGAAGAGGCAAAATCATATAGACCCATAAGCCTGCTACCCATCCCATCTAAAATATTTGAATCTCTACTGCTGCAACGAATTCTACCTATACTCAAAGAAAAAGGACTAATTCCTGACCATCAGTTTGGGTTCCGCAGTAAACATGCCACCGTCGACCAAGTGCACAGACTAGCAAATAAGATCATGGAATCACTGGAGGCAAAGTCCTACTGTACCAGTGCATTTTTGGACATATCTCAAGCGTTTGACCGCGTTTGGCATGCAGGTCTGCTTTTTAAATTAAAAAACGCCCTACCAGATCACCTGTACGGAATACTAAAATCATTTCTACAACAGCGCCACTTCATAGTACAAAGTGGGGAAGCACTGTCTGATCTTTGTCCCATACATGCAGGAGTGCCACAGGGTAGCGTACTGGGTCCCGTACTCTACTTACTGTTCACTGCAGACTTGCCGACATCCGAATCACTAACTACTGGGACCTTTGCTGACGATACCGCCATACTAGCTGCACATAGTGACCCAAAAATTGCCTCACAAATACTCCAAGAAGGACTAAATGACATATCAGACTGGCTTAAAAAGTGGCGGATGAAAGCCAACGAAACCAAATCAGTCAATGTTACGTTTACTTTAAGAAGAGGATCCTGTCCTCCAGTCACACTAAACAACATTGAAGTCCCACAAGCAAATCATGTGAGATATCTTGGATTGCATTTAGACAAAAGACTTATCTGGCAAAAACATATTTCCACTAAGAGGAAGCAACTTGGTATCCAAACACGAAAACTTTACTGGCTCATAGGGCGAAAGTCTCAGCTATCTCTCGAAAACAAAATACTCTTGTACAAGGTAATACTGAAGCCCATCTGGACGTACGGGATCCAATTATGGGGCACCGCATCTCACTCAAACATAGAAATCATACAGAGGTTTCAAAATAAAGCTCTGCGTATGATAACCAACGCACCCTGGTTTGTACCCAACGAAATACTACACCGTGACCTACGAATGCCCACTGTGAAGCAGGAAATTGTATGCCATACCAAGTCCTATAAAGAACGAATCCAACAACACCCAAATACTCTAGCTCGGTCACTAATGGAGAATCACAACAAAGCGCGACGATTAAAGCGCAAAATACCTCAAGATCTAATCCAATCACAGTAAATATAACTACTGTTTAAACAATGAGGATGTGACACAGGTCACATACTGAGCGAGCCAGCGATAGCACCAACCAACATACTTCTGAATGTCCCATGAAGGAGACAGATTGTTGTAAATAAGGAACATAAAAAAAAAAAAAAAAAAAAAAAAATATTTTCAGGGTTCCGTACAAGAATGGTGCCAAATGGAACCCTATTACTAAGCCTCCGCTGTCCGTCCGTCCGTCCATCCGTCCATCCGTTTGTCTGTCAGCGGGCTGTATCTCATGAATCGTACGTAATACACTAAGTAAAAAATATGGTTGCGACGACAAAAAAGCTTTGTTAGTAGGGAGCAGGGTATAGAGCATGTAGTCTACGCGCCAATGTTTCTGTTGTCACATTGTAAGTTGGTGCAACAATGTTTTTAAATACAGCATGCCTTGTTACTACAACAATTTAATATTATTTATTTATTTAATACTTCAAGCACACAAATGTACCGAGGCGGATTTAATGCCAAAGGCATTTTCTACCATTCAACCTTTGGGTGATGCAGAGACAAACAGTGGTAGGTGCAATAGCGAGAATTGAGGATTAAATATTTATTTAAATATAAACATATACATAAACATATATTTCCAATTATAAACAAGATTAAATACATACAAAAATACAAATAAAGCAAATAAGACAAACAATGGGAAAAAATCATTACCGTTGTGATGATACTGCCAGCTTCCTGCGAATGTGCTCGCGAACTTTAACTTTAAAAGATAATCGGCTGGTCGCCATCCTGATTCCCTGGGGAGCAAATTCCACAGAGAGATAGACTGAACGAAAAAGGTAGGATATTGTCAGTGGAACAACTGTTACTTTGTTGTAGTAACATTATTATGTTAAATTAATTCAACAAATTAATTTTTCCAAATTAACTATTATGTCTTTATAATCACTACTAAAGCTGTGCTACCACATTAAAGTTGTTTCAATATTAGGCTGGTCTCGTTTTGCTCCTGCAGCAAACTTTGTTGTAGTAACTACTCTTATTCTACTTTACAAAGTAGCTTTGTCATTGTAGCTCTAACAAAGTCTCGCTTTGCTACCCTTTTTTTTTTTTTTTTGGTTGGGAAATCATCAAATAACTTCTTGTCAGACTCTTACTGACTAAAACCCACCCGTGTTCCTTCAGTTGCCGTGTTGCCAGGGGGCCACGATGTCCCTATCGGTTTTCTTCGAACCCCCGGCAGGCATTGGCCCTAGCGGACCCCGTCAATTCTGCTGACATCTCTTTGAGGCGCGCGTGGAACACAACGCGCCGTCGACCCGGGCTTGGTCCTTATCGGACGGCGAGCTACCCATTGCTCACCGTCCGCAAGCCCGCGCCTACGGTGGCCGGAAATCTTCTCGTGATTCCCGACGCCCAGGGCGTCTCCTCCTGCGGCGGTTAGGGGCGCGAGGGCGCGAAATTTGCCTCTCCCTCACGCGCTCCGTCTCCTCCTTCGCGAGCATTACTGCTTCGCAGAACGAAGTGACGGCCTGCCATTTCCTCTCGCTCCGTAGCATGGCCCGAATCACGGCCGGACGCGAGAGATCACCGCCGCCGATCGCTTCCACGAGGACACGGCGATGCTCTGCCCAAGCCGGGCAGACCTCCACCGTATGCTCCACCGTGTCCTCCGGGCGTTTCCTCCCGCTTTATCCTGAACAGGTACCTCCCGAAACAGCCGTGTCCGGTGAGCACCTGTGTCAGGCGGAAGGTGAGGACGCCGTGGCGCCTCTCTAGCCACTCCTCAAAGAGGGGTCTTATCGCCGCAATTGTGGCGTGCCCAGCGTTGGGTTGCGACAATCGCACTCTCCATTCCGCCATGAGATTCCGCCGGAGCTCTGTCCGCTGTGCCGCGACTTCTTGCGGCATCGGAGTTAAGCCCCGGCGTTTCGCCTCCTCGCGCCACTCCCAAATGTGCGCGAGGACCTTTGCCTCCAGATCCCATGGCGGTACTCCGGTCGCTTTGCTACCCTAACAAAGGTAGTTTGTCTCTCTCAATTGTTTGTTGCTTAGGTATGGTTTAACGATAATTAAGGAGCCGACTCTTGAAACTGAACAATTTTTTATTAAACATGAAACCAAATTTGAAATGTGAAAAAAGAACCAGCTGTTTCATTCAAATTATGTAATATAATATTTATTGAATATAAAAACGTTTACAAAAAGTGTACATTTAGTCAATAGTAAGATTTCCCAAACAATTATAATGCCTAAAAATAAACTAAAACTAAAATATAATAATTACAAGTGCAAGTAATGATGGTTCGGAATTACAATGTTAGGTAGCGACCCGCCCGATCTAGGTTAATTCAAACCTGTGTTTCAGGCCATCACTTTACATTTGAATTAAATTGGAGCACTAAAATTTTAAGTTAAACTGATATAAAATAATTTATTAACAACTATGAGAAAAAGCATATTGGTATATTTATATCTAAAACTAAACCTATGTAAATATACAAAAGTAAATACTTACGAGGGATAAATTATAATCATCATGACAAAATTTCTAGAAGTTTTTCTGTGTCTGTGTAATTGAGTATCGCTAAATGTTCTGATAACATTTTACTACATTTTTTATAACTTACACTATAGAAACATAGTAACTTGTTGAGCCTATTATACAGAAAAGGTCCTAAAAACACATAAAATCGATTAGCAAATGCATGTCTAGTTTGAGGCTTTATGCAAACCAAGTCCTTCCTTCTCTTATCGGTAGGTGCTGGGTCAAAAGGAAGTGCAGCGTGCTGGTGTAATACTATGCTTAGTATAAATAATTGCCGTACTGTTAGTACATTACATGCTAAGTAGAGCTGGTGTGTAGGAAATCTAAAAGGGCGAAATGTAGCAACCTTTAGAATTGCTCTTTGAGCACGCTCTAGAGGGAGTAAAATTGTTTTTGCAGCACCACCCCAAGAAGTTATGCGATAGGTAAGAAAGGATTGACACAAAGCTAAATAAACCTGTTTAATTAATTTATAGTCTGCTATGTTCCGTAAATTCTTAAAGACATATATTAATTTGCGCACTCTTGTACAAAGTAAATCGATATGTTTACGGAAGTTGACATTGGAGTCAATAGTGACACCCTATTTTAAATGGTCAGCTTTAGCTAAAGTGAGACAGAAACATGCAGTGTCAGCGTACGTGCTACAATTATGTGCGTAAATGTTTAGATTAGTAAGCGGTATGTTATTATTAGTATTTCTCATTGTAAATGAAATGTATTTTGTTTTATCTGTATTTAATGTTAGTAGATTATTATGGAGCCAATTAGAAACAATGTTAAAACCATTCTGAGCATGTTCATAGACCTCAACTCTTGATTGACCTGAGAACAATAGAGCGGTGTAATAAATTGGCAGATATTATGTAGTCAGTTTATCCGTGTTTTTTTTAAATAGCTGTTCTTTTTTCTGTTCTCTGTTTTTGTGTTTTCTGTTCAGAAAAGGCCGAGCAGGCTGAATTAATTCAACCGAATTTAATAAACTTAGTGCCAATGTGCCATGCTCTGTAAAGTGGACGCTTCACCTGATGAAGAGCCGCTACAGCTCGAGCACGAGTTGGTGATTCACTTAGTGTTGGTCGAGAATGTGTTGCTCGGTCGATGCAGTGGCTCTCCGCCTGAAGAGCCTTTAACACATTCGTCTGCTCGTGACTCGTGACATAATTAAATACGGTCACGTTCGAACTCCGCAGCACTTATACTTTGGCAAGCGATAATACCCTAGTGGAAATATACGAGCGAAGGGAGCGAACGCAGTTACTGTTCACAACCGATTGAAAACTTAAACGAGTACTTGTTGACAGTCTGCTGGCCGCGTGTTTGTATAGGCGCGAGTTGTATGATGGGCTCGGCAGTGGCTTAGCATATTACAAATTAGAGGATTATATCCAAGATAAGAGTGCTTGGAAACATGCTGGTCCTGCTCCATAGGACAATTTAGAATCAAGACAAATCAAACTGGTTGCTAATTTAATTGTAAAATTGATTATTGTAACATTATATGACATTGATTTTACATTCTGTGATTACTTCCTCACACACTGACTTATTAATTATACAATTTTAGGAAAATCGTCTACTTTTATAATGTTTGTAAATATGTGAGCACCATGTACCTATCACATAATTAAATTATCTGTCGTTGCTTCATTTTTAATTCTTTTTACCTATTGTGGTATAGTAATTTTATTCTTGGTGCATCGTCTTCACAGTTAAATATTTATATTTAACTAATGTACGTAGGTACTTATACAAACTATTGCAAAACATTTTTAAAGAGTAACGGTGGAGTTTCTTGCCCATTCTTCTCCATACGAAAACTACCTTTTGGAAGGGGCGACCAGAATCAATTTTATTATTTTGTAAATTTTGACGTTTAAAAGTGCTATACATGGGCCTATTTGAAATAAGTGATTTGACTTTTGAGTTTTTCGGCGGGCTCGGAAACATTTTATAAACACCTGCACAATAACTGCATCGTTTAACAATAGATTTCAGTAATCACCTTGCCCTGTTTAATGACATCGCAAACCATTACCGACTCGACAGCCTCGACAACCTCCAAGAGTCTCGACAGATGCTCATGTCTTCAGTGACTGAACAATTAAAAGTGAAGGTGCGGGCGCGGCACGGCCCAGCGGCTGTGTGTGCCCGTGACGGCCCGGGCTCGTAAACAGAATATTAAAGTTTTTTAATGAGCGGCGTCCAGCGTGCCCGGGCTGCGGGCCGGCCGCGCTAAAGTGTCACACGATCATTAGCTTTACATAATATGAGCGCACATATTTCAACACTGGACAATGAGTTGTGTTGTTCTGTGAGTGACCACGCGCAACAGATGCGCCGGAACATTGGAGCGCTTAGCCGCTGACTATCGATCGAGTGTTTGGCAGCTCCAATAGTGACATATTTAATGCCATGCCACTACCATTTTTAAACGGGTTATTAAGCTAAAAATACATTTATAATAAATAACAGCATTAGGTAAGCGGTCGCCGGAAGGTCGTTAGTGCGGGTGGGAGGCGTCACAGTTTTTTAGCGTCGCCGCATGAAATATAACGCTTTTAGCAGCGGATATTTTGTATCTGTTCGACGAATTCAGTGCGTTTGTAACACGAGTAGGGTATGCAATCCCGCAAGATAATTTCAATCCCGGTATTTACGGGACTGACCTTTTTGAATCCCATGGGATCCATGTACTTGCGGGATCCCAGAGGGTGGACGTGGACTTCTCAAAATAATCATATTAAAGACCTAATTTTACGCATAAAAATTTAAGTTAAATTAATATATTATTTGTTTCGTCGGCTAAATGGCTCCTAACCTACAAACTAGATACCTACCTAGCCAGCAGCAGAAAAGGCTTGTTCTGCTTCTACGCTAGTGTATAATACCTCAAATTGCTTAGCATGATCAAATATATGCTAAGTAAGTACTGTGTTTGTCGAAAACACGTTCTTTATCGAAATGCGCTGTTTAACACAATAGACGTCGTTTCTCCGTAATTCCGCCAGTACCGCGGGATTTCGCTCAATTTTCGACCAGGACTAGTTTTGTATGATAAACGCGGGCTCCCGGTATTTCGGGATCCCGGTATCCCGGTATTGCATTCCCTAAACACGAGTGATTCGCCGCCCCCGTGTCACCTCCGTGTCAACCCCTGTGCCACCCCCGCGCCGCCACACAGACATACGTCGTAGTTTGCACGTCGGCGCCGGGATTTAGCGAACTACAAATTGTTGTACATACTTGGGTATAAACTAACTTACATTCATTAAGTTAGCGCGGTTACTTATGACTTGGGTGAGACACCCGCCCGGTACATACGGCTAATACACTACACCAGAAGCACATGAACATTCAATCAGCGATAACTATCATGCCCAACTAGCAAAACAGTCGAATAATGAATGAGTTATTCAGCTAGAGATAGAATAAATGTTGAGTAGTTGCTACGTAGTAACTACAATGTAGTGTAAAAGAGTTATTACGACTTTTTAGCATTTTTTGCTTTTAAGTGCTTTAACCGTGTCGTATAAACGTTTACTCGATATTCTTATAGTGCATTTATTCAATAGTCATATAGTAACTACCATTTCTCGTTTATACGACATGTGGTACAGTAATTGCGCTATTAGAGTACCTAATCGATTCCCAAGTTTCACGTTTAAAAAGCTGATATTTGCTGATGACACATCACTGATTTTTAAAGTAGACAGACATGCACAGGAGCTTGACGACGTAAATAACGCTATGCTTACGGTCCATAATTGGTTTACTGTAAATAATTTGGTATTAAATTAAAAGAAAACTAAATGCATAAGATTCGCATTACCGAATGTTAGAAGTAGTGAATGTCACGTTGTATTGAATAAGGAGACACTAGAATTCGTCGAAAAGACAGTTTTCCTGGGGATAACGCTTGATTCCAAACTACAGTGGGGTCCTCACTTAACATCACTTGCAGGGCGGCTAAGTTCAGCCGCTTACGCTGTTTGGAAAATCCGCCAACTAACAGACGTGGATACCGCGAGACTGGTCTATTTTAGTTATTTTCATAGCATCATGTCTTACGGTATTTTGCTGTGGGGACGGGCTGCAGATATTGATTCTATCTTTATTCTGCAAAAGAGGGCCGTCAGAGCCATCTACAACCTCCGCAGACGCGAATCTCTAAGGGAATTGTTCAAGAAAATTAACATCATGACGGTACCTTGTCAGTATATATATGAAAACATTATGTATGTTCGAAAAATCTACACTTCTTTAGTAAGATAAGTGACAGGCATAATTTTAACACTAGAAATAGGAATAAATTAGATCAACCACGTTTTAGATTGTCTAAAGTTCACACTTCTTTTATGGGGTACTGTGTAAAATGTTATAATAAAATACCACTCGATATTCTTCAACTAAATGAGAAGAAATTTAAAACATGCATTAAACGCACACTATATAGACAAGCATATTATAAGTTGGATGATTATATCGTAGATAAAAATGGTTGGCTTAATGCTGGTCCTACTTCACAGCCACTTGGGCTCACTTGTTAAAAATTTTATATTTGGAAGAGTTGCTTTCCCTTTTTTTTAAATTTTGTTTTTGACATTACGAACTTAATGTTTATTTTTTTATTTTACCAAGTAAATTGTTTAATGCTCCAATTAAATAATAATGATTTTCTTACTTTTTGGTAGTAAAATTCTATTAATTTCTTAAATACATTGCAAACTATAGTTTTGTATAAATTAGAAGCATTTTTTGGTTTTTTGTAAATGTGAGTACCATGGAGCCGTTTATTATGTTATTAAGACGTATGTTGACTTGAAAGAGCATGGCAGTTGAGAGAATGTCAAGCTCACTAAAATGTCTCGCTGATGGTGGCGAGTGTGTTGGATCATTCGGTTCCCTACAAAATGGTTGAGCTGGATGGTGCTGATCCACGCGTCATGTTCGTGAACGGACGCCGTCAGTTGAGACTGGTCATCTCTTATCTGCCAGGGCTTATTTTTAATCTTATATTTTTCAATTGTTTTAATTATTTTTTGTACATTGTTCTCACATATAGAAGCAACCAGAATAATGTACCCAGAATTTTGTAATATCTATATTTAAAAGAGTGGCCTTGGAGTTTCTTGCCCATTCTTCTCCATAGAGATCTACGTTTTGCAATGGGCAACTAGCTTTAACTTTCTGACTAACTGACCGATTCTTTGACAATTTAAAAGTGCCTATAAATGGTTTAATTGAAATAAATGTTTTGAGTTTGAGTTTGATATATGACTGCTACTCGACATTACTATATTGGAGCGAATTCGCCGAATAAAAGCTGCCTATTTACTGAAAAGTATCTTAATATCTATAATAGCATGCTAAATCGATTAGACACATGTAAGTGTTTATATTGCAGTTACTGAACTTGAATCGTTTCGAATGCTGGTTTAACATATTTATTGAATTAGGTGTTGTATAACTGATTTTTAATTACTTTACAAGCTATATAATATCTCATCCAGCGCATCGGTATTTTATTGAAAAATATTAACAATTTACGTGATGGATTACGAAATGAAAAAAAAAAATATATGGAAAAGGAAAAAATATATTTTAATGAAGGAATACCAAAATTGTCAACATATGGCGGCATTATGTCCTATAAATGAGATAAAATTATACAATTATTCGACTAATAACCGATATATTGTGATGTAATAGCAATATATTTACTTAAATTTGTTAAATGGATCTGAAAATTTATTTGTTATTGCTATTATATTATTAATAATTAGCGTGGCCCACAAATATATGTTAAATAACTCCTACGATTTCATCGATAAAGTTACTTTGCATGTTCATTTACAAATAGATATGCAAAATTCTATAGACAGCACATTGTTATAACATTCTATATAAAGTAACTAGGTATATTCAATACTTCTATATTTGTACATATTTGTTATAATAAGTCACACACAAAGTTCCGTTTCATAAAATAATGAAAACATTGTGATGAAATAACTAATACACAACGAAATTGTGGAATAACAGCAAATTATTTGCTTTTAACTGATAAAAATGATGATTTATGGCTAATTGGCAACATGATTTTGTTGATTAATAGTAACGAAAAAGCTTTAACTCCATCAATGGTCATGGAAAGGCAGCAATATTGCTGTTACTACTCTAAATTTGGTCCAGTTTTGCTTTTACTCGATAATTATTTCACAATTATGTTCCTTATTCAACAGTAACACGACTTTCATAGCACTATTAGCTGAATAATTTGCGCCCAAATCGTGTTGAGTAAACGTTTACTCCCTTTTTATACGACTTATTACATCTACATTATTGAAC
Organism: Agrochola lychnidis; assembly: GCA_963680765.1. Classification (NCBI taxonomy): domain Eukaryota; kingdom Metazoa; phylum Arthropoda; class Insecta; order Lepidoptera; family Noctuidae; genus Agrochola; species Agrochola lychnidis. Next base: position 585,646 of record OY796850.1, on the reverse strand, counting down.
TTTGAGCTGAAACAGAAACGTGGTCTAATAGAGCACATGTTTTTGCCAGTGGGGTGGAAAGTCAAAAATGTATTGGATTGACATTTTTTTTTTTAATAGGTAGGTACTGGAATTTGTAAATTCTAAACTTTCATTCTTAAGCGACTGATGCATCTATAGTGTATATACTTACTGTAAGTACCGCGCTTGGCTGCGGCACTCGGGACCGGGACAGTGTGAAAATTAAATAACTTTTGGAGAGCAAGATTACATTTTAAACCATTAGTACAACGTTACGACAATACTAGCGCGACCGACGCCTTTGCTTAGACTATCATTTTTTTTACCAACAAACGAAAATTCATATAAAAATCCTAATTTTAAACACATCTTGTCCGATTGTTCGGATGCCATAGAGTTCTTGCCAGTCTGCACAGCATGAGATTGCGTCTCATAATAAAACCTCACATGAGCTACGCCCCACTTGAATAAAGGGATCAGGCAGAGACCTTTATTCAAAGCATCTGAACAATCGAACCCTTCCTGCCTATACCTAAAAGAAACGTTACCTAACGATGGCAATTAAAATACAAAGTGAGGTCTTTCTCTTGCAAGAGAAGGCTTAAGTCAGGACAGACGAATCGCAAAGTCCTGATACCAGGTTAGGTATCAGCCAAGTTAAATGATAATATGTGCTAAAATGCACCCAAAAAAATTTACGTCGTCATGCTTAAACCTTATCGTACCAAAACCATCGAAAAAGATGCGGTAAGCCTCAGGCAACAAACAAACTGACGTGACAGTTCACATCTACCCAGAGGGGGTTTATGAAAATAAAGAATTCCACATCCTAAGCTCCATCGGACATAATTGAGCCAGAGGGAACGAAGGATCAAGAAATAAGCGCTCAACAACATTAATAACTCACGACCATACTCCAGAGGGAAAATCTCAAAACCTCATTTATCCTCACAAGACTCAATTTTTATCGAATGTCAGTTAACTCTGACTAAACTGTGAAACCTCAGTCGTAAGTTGAACCAACTGTGTCAACTAGACACACCTTGCAAGGACTATGCCCCCGTTAGCGAGGCTGGTGTCAACGTAGACAGAGTACTTCCCCTCCCTTCAGAAGGGATCACAGTTTCCAAAAAATATTTGCCTCTTCCAACTCGCATTAATAAATTCTGGAGTACGTTCATGCCAATTTAGACGAGACGACATATAACATTGAAGACGCAGACAGTGGCTCATTCCCTCTGACTTCTCAGCGATGTGAGGAGTGACAATACCTCACTCGCTCCCGGCAGTGTCCGATGATTGCTCCCCATAGTATGTAACGAGAAACAAATTATAACGCATTAGAATACTGTTACATATTCCTCACTAAAATAATGTGCTAAATAAAACTATGTTTACATCTATATGCCATTTATAATATGACAGTAAAATAAATGACATAAAACTAACAATTCAATTCTACTATGAAAAAGGTTTTAATCTATTGATAGGGGCAAAATCACTGAACTTCTTATTATTTAATTTTAAAAACTCGTATTCTAAAATGTAAAACTTTCTTATAAAATGTCTATAATCTTTTGACCTTCTTTTAAATTTATTGTTTTTCGGTACGAAGCTTATAATTTTTCTCACATACGACCCCTTATTTTATTCGGTGCTCTTCTTGAATTGTTTGTAGCCCATTGTTGTCGAAATGTGGCGTTAAGAATCTTTATATATTTACGTTCCTTAGAGGAAATATGAATTTGAATATTATCATTTGCGGTTTCGACTATTTGAAGATTTTCCGCATGTTTGACCAGATCAACGACTACTTCATTATTATTCTCTTTATCTATGGCTGAACATGACTCCACGTCATCCTTAGATATATCTTTATTAATTTGATCAACGACGAAGTTATGTGTAGGAGTTTCCTCATCGTGACTAATAATTTCCCTTGGCAAGGACACATTCTGATCCTCTGAAACATAGGTGAATGGTTTAATAAATGGACTGGACTGACCCGATTCGTTAGTTTCTTCCATCTGTTCATGATGGAAGAAACTTCATTTCTGCCCTCTTGGCAGCTTTGCATTTCTTCCAGTGGGTCATCCTGTCTTCCACTAGAAAATAAATTGGTATGATTATCTACATTCATTACCGCTACCTTCTCCTGTACGCCTTCATCAGACACTATTTGTGCAATTTTTTCTTTTTGCACCCTATATATTTCTTTGTGGCATTTGCACGGGAACTCTGCCCTTAGCTTGTCACATAACACCTCAAAGGATTTACCGTCGTGGTATATAGATTTATGAAAATACATCGCTGGACCTTCAAGAAATGCGCGTACTATGAGCGCCCAATCACTATCTTGCCATTCATTATTGGTGGCCATCAGCTTGAACGCTGTTACAAATCTCTCGAGACATACGCCGTTTATGCCGGAAAAAACCTGCATTTGCAGAGCCATCTCGCTTTACAAAAAAAAAATGTTAATAAAAACCACTTATCTTTGGATCCGGCGTGGATTTCGTATCTTTCAGCAAAGTCCGGAATTATGCGCCTCCACCATATGTGAGCACTTTACTTTTAGAAGGGCGCCTCCACCATTTGTAAAGACTACACTTTACGAACTTTAGAAGGGCGAGATTATATTATTTTAATCTATTAATACAAAATAACATTGACATAAGCGCGACCGTGCCGTGTGTCGGCAGACTATCAATTTTTTTTACCAACACATGAAAATTCATATAAAAATCCTAATTTTAAACACATCTTGCCAGATTGTTCGGATGCCATAGAGTTCTTGCCAGCCTGCACAGCATGAGATTGCGTCTCATAATAAAACCTCACAGTACCTACTGTCTAAGTTTTCCGAATAGAATACAATAAATTAAGCTACCAATAAATTAGAATAGCTTATGTCAATCCTATTGAAAGTCGTTGTAGATATACGAAACATTTTGAAAGCGATTGCCATTTGTCTAGGCCCTGTATTACTTCGCGGTAATGTGGGAAGCAAACCAATTTCAATATTTTTTACTGCGAATCACGCATGTCTAGTGTCGTGATTTAATTTAAAAAAATACCGGCCAAGTGCGTGTCGGACCACGCACAATGAAGGATTCCGTAGTTGGGATGAATTTATTCCAAGAACAAACTTAACATTGTATGTGGTACATGTACATGTACTCCCATACATTCCAACTGCAAATGTAAGTTTATACGAACAATATTGAGAGATTTGCCGTATTATTTTAAAACCATAGACTTCTTTTAGGTTTTCCTGTAATATATAGATAAGTATAGATTTTTTTTTGTAGTTTTGAAGTGAAAACTTCTTTAAGCGCGTTGGGCATTTTTGAGATGGAAAAAAACAATTCAACTCGCGACACCACTACCGACACCACATTTTTGTAAACGCAATTGTTCTCTTTACATACATTACGGATCAATGTTCTATGCAAGTAATTTTACTTTTAAGGTTTTGGAAGTTTTTTTTTTTTTTTGTAAATGCGGATCTGCTCTTTATTTAGATAAAATTACGGACCAATGTTCTATACAAGTATTTTTCTTCTACCAAGGCGATCTTGTTCAAGTTTTCACTTCTGTCGGCACTCCCGGAGTGCCACTGTTTGCTGTTTTTTTTCCATTTTTTTATTCCCCTTGGCTGTTAAGAGCTCTCCTGGAGATCGATGACAATTAAATTCTATTGTGTCTCATTAATGACAGTTGAGCTCTTATATGTTATTACAAGCTTTATATTAACTTGCCTTGTTAGTGTGTTAGTTAACAAATCTTGCAAGCTAAATTAAAACCAGTTCCTCTTATCTTCTGAGTTGAAATTCTACATGTTGGTTCAGTTTTAAAGACAATGCATTTCTTTATTATGTATGACCAGATTCTACCCCCAGTATAGGCTCCAGACGAAGGAACTCCACAACAGTCAACGGTACAGGCACAGAATTTATAATACGCATTTAATTATAATAATCCTTTCTGAAATCTACCATGACCTGGCTATAGCATCCAGGATTGGCTCCACACGAGGAAACTCCTCAGCGATCAACAACTGAGACACTCAATTTTATAGACGCATTCAATTACAATAGCCCGTTCTGAAGTACACCATGATCTGGCTGCTGCACCCAGGGTTGGCTCCAGAAGAGGGCACTCCTTAACGTTCAACAGTACAGACAAGAAATGTAATAGACGCATCTAATTAATACAGTCAGTTCTACAGTCTACCATGACCTGGCTACTGCAACCAGGATTGGCTTCAGACAAGGGAACTCCTCAACGGTTAACAGTACAGACACGAAATTTTATATACGTATTCAATTATGATTGTCCGTTCTAAAGTACACCGTGACCTTGGTGTTGCACCTAGAGATGGCTCCAGATGAAGGGAACTCCCAAATGGTCAACAGCATAGACAGTAAATTTTATAAACGCATTCATACACCATGACCTGCCTGCTAACCCAGGATTGGCTCCATACGAGAGATCTCTTCAGCGGTCAACAGCATAGGCACGAAGTTTTGTATCCGCATTCAATTACGATAGCCCGTTCTAAAGAATAGCCTGAGTTGGATAGTGCAACTTGGTTGGCATCACACCATGACTTGTGTAAATGCGTTTGGGTTCGTTGGATTTGTCTTTACAAGTACCTTTCAAGTGAAGGTGATAGAACAGATATTTAAACAAATAGTAACGCTAAAAAGTGTGAAATAAAATTTAAGTAAAAACCTTTTTAAAAATAAGATTTTAAGGCGGGCGGCGAGAACGTCCTTCTTACCCTTTAAGATATAAGCCTCAAGCTTTAAGAAAATGTTTAAAGTTCTATGTATACGTAAGGTTTATTTTGTGCTTTTTAGTTCATTAAAAGCTTGTTTTAAAAAAAGGTTTTTACTTAAATTTTATACATTAAAAAACATAACCCTCCTTCTTGGGCGGTTGGGTAAAAATTATGTTATAATGAATCATTTAACTTTCTTTCTTCTTCATTTGTAGATCTTCGACAGTCGTTACGGGTAGTAAGGGGTATCGTGTTACCTAGTGAGTAGGTTGTGGAGGTCAGATAGGCAATCGCTCCATGTAAAATACTGGTATTCAGCTGCATTCGGTTAGACTGGAAGCCGACCCCAACGTAGTCGGGAAAAAAAAGCTTCTTTACGGAAAAATAATATGATTTTTAGTTTGTAATTTATCGTGTACTATTTTTTTCCTAGTTTATGTTTTATAGATATTTTGTACCGACCTTTTTAGGGTTCCGTAGTAAACAAGGAACCCTTATAGTTTCGTCATGTCCGTCTGTCTGTCTGTCTGTCCGTAGTCTAGCTCCGAGACCCTTAGTACTAGAAAGTTGTAATTTGGCATAGGTATACATATTAATTACGTCGACAAAATGGTAAAACAAAATTATGAAAAACATTTTTTTTAGGGTACCTCTCATACACGTAAAGTGGTAATGTTTATTTTTTTACCCCATAGTAAGGGGTATCATTGGAAAGGTCCTTCAAAAATATTGCGAGTTTGTGAAAACCAATTTTGGATTCAGGGATTCGTTTGCGAAAGATTAAGTTTTAAAGTGCTAATTTTTGTTAGAGTCAAGTGTCCCCCCCCCCTGCCGGCTAAATGGTTGGTTTTGGGTGTGTGAAAAAATCACAACAGTAGCTGATATAACGAAATTAAAAGGAAAACTATCACAGCTAAGTAGGCTTTACAGGTTAACGAGTAATAATCGACCAACTTAACTTTGCAGTTGCAAAAACATGTTTTCCTATATATTCCGTATGGGAGAACATATTTTTCAACTACAAAGTTAAGTTTGAATTTTGGGATAAATTCATCCCAACTACGGAACCCTTCATTGTGCGTGGTCCGACACGCACTTGGCCGGTTTTTATGTTATGTGTTTATCAGTGGAAACTTGTAAATGGCCTTCAATTTTATTTTATTTAAGAACATTGTGTAAGTTAGCTGTAAGTTCCCCAAATAGAATAAAACTAGTAGTTCTGCGAACAGTAGACCTCGCGAGCACAAACTTTTTTGCAACGATTTACCTTTAGCTACAAATTACCAGATAAATCACTCCATGTACTTACGCGCGCTAACTACCTGCCGGGTCGCAACGGACCCATTTCTCAGTGGGTTGCCGACAGCCGCGAGGCGCGTACGTACGCATATATTTCGGTCGACCTGACGTACTTAGTTTCAAATTCTTATGATATGGCTGGTTCTGGTGTATTATATTATGCTGTTGATGGATGTAGATCCAGCAAGAGAAGAGATGAAACTTATCTTTTTCCAGTTTACATGCTGATACAGAAATGCGAGTAGGTAACTATCAAATTTTTCTTACTATTGTTTTTAAATAGGTAAACTGTTTAAACTTGCATGTTTCGTGTTTTGTATTTTATTGGTAGGTACGTAATTGCTTCTACCACGTAATCTGTGCTTCTACTATTCGTCTGAGATAAGAATAGAAAGGTCAATGGCCTCCATTTGTCAACTGTCATTTAAAAAATACTTTTAGCAAAAATCTACTTTGTGTAAATTAATTTTCAATAATATTTATTATCTTGTTAATTTTATTTATTAGTGGGATATGATCTTATTACAATTGGAAATGAAAGCAGTTACATTAATTAACATATAAAGATAAAAAATAATAATCTGACTATTATTCTTGTTAATGTTATTTTCATATGATTATTGTTTATTTAAAGGCGTGCAAGTGTTAGAAAAGCGTGCATGACGTGCACATGCTTAAACGTTAAAAGCATTTTATTTTATTTCATAAAGTGTACCTACAAATACCTACTGTTAGGTTTCAATTTATTAATACATAATTGTTGAATATTGTACTGGCAACACCCAAAGATTCGATATGTCAAAATGGCGGAATAACGACCTTCTGGGTTGGGCGCTCGTGACGATAAGACGTGCTTAGTGGCTGTGTCGGTAAAATATAGATTTGCATAGTATTGGTTGGAGGTCTACTGTAAATTAAGGTAACCTATTAGTTTTATGGTGAATATTAGACTACTGATTGAATTGTGAAATTGTGTGGGGAATAGTGATTTAGCACCACCATCGGGGAGTCCACCCGGACCTGCCACTTACTATTTAATTTAATTTAATGACATACAATAAAAATGTAATTGTTATTATATATTATTTAATTAAATTATTATTTGTTTTTATGTGTTTACATATCTCGGGACCATGGGGTCCCGGTCCTGTGGAAGGCGTACGAGGGGCCGAAGCCAACTCGCAGAGGCCCCTTGGACAATTTTAAATGGAATGAGGCACCAACCAACGATTATCTCCGTATGCACTATGCAATTGCAACCAAGGACAACCCCCGGTTGGTGCAGGGCTATTGCAGAACATGGAAACAAAACATATTGGGCTATGGGTTTGGTTGGCTATAGTGGATTGTTTACTTAAAACTATGGAGGAGTGGAGAGGTATTCCACGGCTATCAGGACAATCCCGGAAGTACGGTCAAGATCCCTACCAGCATCTTACTGGAATACTTCCTTCCTCCGAGCACGTTTGCTCTTGTGAATCTCCACTCAAGCCGGCCAGTTAAGACAAGAATGAGGCGGGAGCTCTGTTCCTCGTCAGTGTTCACTCCAGCTGGCCAATACAGGCAAGCCAGAGGTGAGGAAAAAGACTTCTCCTGGGAGATAGGGTCCGTGGGGTCGCTATTGCCCAACAGCTCGCCACATGCTGCCCTGCGGGTTTTTGTATCTCTCTTGGTCTGGCTCCTAATGCCAGACCTGTTCCGGCAAAGTAAACTCTACCGGCTCAGGCCTAGAGTTCGGAGCGCGCAAGCCCCACCACGACGTCAACATAGAGATACGACGGTGGGGTTATTATTATTATTTTCTCATTTATTCATTTTTTTACATATTTAATACATTTTTAAATATTTTTATAAAAATCATTAAAAAAACATTTAAAAATATAAAAAAACAATGGCCCATCGGCATCAGGAACAGGGTCCAAGCTGCCGGTGGTCAGGGCTCTAGAGAGAGGAACCTCCTCACTATGCGTGCCGTGTCTAGGAGTACTGCTTTCTGAATCAAGCCCTTGACCCAGCCGCGCAATGAGAGCCTCCTGAGGTGTTGGTCGAGGCTCTTCGCTATTAGGCCATTAACCGTAACGATTATCGGTACAATGATTGCAGAGTCCACATTCCACATGTCAACAACCTCGTGTGCTAAGTCAAGATACTTGATTTTTTTTATCTTTCTCAGCTTTTACGAGATTCTCGTCATGAGGGACAGCGATATCAACAATCATTGCACGGCGCTCTCGTCGATCTATCACCACAATATCAGGCTTATTAGCTACAGTAGTAATAGTAATAGTAATTTTATTTCTCTCAAAAAGGTACAAATTCGGTACATGGTATACTGGGTTACAGGCAGATTCAAACCTTTGTGAGAGCTGGAGTCTATACTGGGTTCGGGATCTGTATGACAAATCTCCAGGCTCACACTCTTAAAATTACAACATTAAATTGCACTTACGTACTACATACAATATTAAAGCTCCAAGTAATGAGAGGAAGGGAATTAATTTAAAAACAAAAGATGTGCTATGTGTATCTTGGAGGTTGTGTGTCCGTGAGTACAATATAAGTCCTAGCGCCCAGCCTCCATGAAGAGCACTGTGCGCGAGCACCTACTTGCCCGAGAGTGTGTGTCTGTGTGTGGTTAACTAGGTGAAACGCGATAATAGATAAATTTGAGCAGGTGCATATTCCCGGAAGGCGAAATTATTTTAAAATATTTAGTAAATGTTCAGTCTCTGCATAATTCAATTCAAATAGCCATTTCGTAACAGTTTTTTTACATTCTGATCTGCACATTGGGTGTATATTTAAAATTTTATTAACCTTGTTATAGACGTAGCCACTGAGGAAAGGGAAACTACGTTGGGCCGAACGACAATTTGTGCGGATGGAGGGACAAACAGTATGTTTACGTCGTTGGGAGACAATTTTGCACGGAGCGTAGGAAGTTTGAGAGTGTGTAGTTAAAACAAGATTAAGGATAAATAATTTGCGAACAGAGAGAACCGTACATGTTTTATAAAGATCGATGGTAGGAAATCGGTAAGGTAACCGCCATTCAACTTTCAAGAGTGCCCTTTGGGCACGCTCCAATTTCAGCATGTGAGTTTTTGCTGATCCACCCCAAGTAATTATGCAATATTGTATAAGTGATTGGCAGAGGGCGAGATATACAAGTCTTAACACCGAAGAGTCCGCAGCGTGACGTAGGGACTTAAAAATGTAAATCAACCTGCGCAGACGTGAGGTGAGTGTGTTTATGTGTGTAGAGAATGACAGGCAATCATCAATTTGTACACCGAGATATTTGACAAAACTGAGGCGAGAAAGGCAGGGGCTATTACAAACAGTGAGGTGAGGTGAAATACAAACTCTTGTATTTCACCTCACCTCACTGTTTGTAATTGCCCCTGCCTTTCTCGCTCAAAACCTGCTTACTTTAAATGCGGACAAAACTAATTACCTAACCTTTTCTTTTACTGCCGCTGGGAAACCTCCTTCCTCTCTTTACTCTTTGATTGCCCACTCGGGCAATCAAGGAGTAAAGAGAGGAAGGAGGTTTCCCTAAGTAGAAAGTAAGCAGGTTTTGAGCCAACCAGTCGGTGACAAAGTTGAGTCCGGATTGTGCATGCTGGAACACCAGCTCCTATGAGTCTCCGTGGAATAGTAGGGCAGTATCATCGGCATAGGTGAAGATGGATGCATTGGGAAGCATTAGCCGGCAGAGCTCATTTATATAAATGAGAAAAAGGGTTGGGCCTATAATACTGCCCTGGGGAACCCCGTATGATATGGGGAGCTCGTGACTTGTCCAATCACCGATCCTGACGCACTGCCGCCTACCCGAGAGGTAACTCTCAAAGAGAGCAAGTTGAATGCCTCTAATACCGATCCTTTCAAGTTTAGCAATAAGATTGGGGACAGATATCGTATCGAAGGCTTTAGCCAGATCCAAGAAAATACCAATTACTTTCTGCTTTTTATCCAAGTTGGAGAAGATGTTAGTGGTAAAGGTCTAGCACAGCATTATTTGTGGAGATTCCGGAACGGAAGCCATATTGAGAAGAAGAAAGAATATGATTTTGCTCTAGGTACTTAACCAATCTGTTATTCATGAGCCTCTCAACTAATTTTGAAAGCGTAGGCAAAATTGATATAGGTCTGTAGTTATTTGATCGATCTCTGTCCCCACCCTTATGCACAGGATGCACTACTGCCAGCTTAAGTGCATCAGGAAAGATGCCAGAATTAAATGCCAAATTACATACATGAGTCAGATGGGGGGTGAGGAGATTTTTAAATTTCTTAAGGAACGAGCCCGATATTCCATCAGAACCTACCGCACAATCACTTCTCAACTTTCCGATCAAAATATCTAATTCTGATTCGTCAGTTTCTAGCATGACAAAGCTGTTGTGATACGGTGGGAGATCACCAGTTTGTGGAGGTAAGCATGCGGAGACGTATGGTACGTTTTCAGCTAATGTACGTCCAATGTTAGCAAAGTACGAGTTCCCTTCATTTACAGAGCGCTCAGGTTCGGAGGGTGAAAGAAGAGCGTAGGGATGTGTTTTAACTTTAGATGTATAGGTGATAGATTTTATAGCAGCCCAGAGTTTTTTATTATTATTTTGTAAGTTAGTTATAAGGGCTTTATCATAATTAGTTTTAATAGTTTTAAGTATCTTAGAGCAATAATTCTTGTATCTTTTAAAAGTTGATTGAAGTGTTTTATTTTCCGGATTTTTTTTAAATTTCATGTGCATATTATCTCGATTCCGTAAGCATCTAAGGAGCCCTGGTGTCATCCAGGGCTTACTTAGCCTTTTACGGTTGGGCACAACTTTCAAAATAGAGTTTTGAACTATGACAAGGTTAAGGGTGCTGATAAAGAAGTCAGTAGCTTCATTAACATCTGGGGTGGAATAAACGGGGCTAAAATCGGTCCGTAGTAGGTCCAATTCAATTTTGTCAAAATCCAAAACCCGGGTCTGTCTACCTTTTTTCAGTGAAATATTGGAAGGGTTATTGTTCTCCATAAATAATAAAACAGTGTCATGATCAGTTACCGAAGTGTTGGCGATGAAACAAAAAGCAGCTCTTCTCGTTTTTAAAATTATGTGGTCGAGACAGGTGTTACCTTGTCGCGTAGGAAGAGTGTGTGCTGGTAGCATACCGTGATAGGCGAGCATTGTCAGATATTCAGTTGCACGTGAATCATTATTGTTATCGGAAATGTTAATGTTTATGTCACCGGTTATAATTATGTTTTTGTAGGAAGATACAGATTTTAGTAGTACATCCAAAGAGTCCACGAAGGCAGAGACATTCCGAACAGCAGACGGGCGATAGATTGCAATCAAGGCAGTATCACTGTTAAGAATTAACAACAAACAGTTGGCATCCTGGACCAGGGGCTCCGTAACGGAAACTTGAAGGTGGGAACGGAAAAACACCACCACACCCTCATTCTGCGAACTATGTTGATTGGTAGTGACGCAGGTATAGTCATGGATTGAAGGTAGGGGAGGAGAGTTGAAAAGCCAGCATTCCGTAAGAATGATGAAGTCCCAGGATGTATTACTTCTTTTAAAAGCATTGTCAAGCCATCGAAGTTCTTAATTATGCTACGAATATTTTGACAGAGAAGTGAGAGAGCATTTTTGTGCAAAACAGCTATATCATTGCAGTCCTCAATCATACAAGTTGCAGACTCAGCTACTGAAATACTGTCCAGGTCAGTCTGTATGTCATTTAAGTTATCGAATTTTATTTAAATAATAGTAAAACATCAAGATAATGCGGCGGTGATTAAAAATGGTGGCATGAGCAATCTCAGAAAAGTGTGACTTATTATTCAAATAGCTTTGCGAATTACGTGCGTGCATAATTAATGCCAGAAAAGTGCAGAACCAGCTGACGTCAATTGGTGCATATTGGGAATCGAAAGAGAATGAGGTTGCGTATGTCCTTGAGTAGTGGTGTTGTGTGTAGTGTGATATTATAAGCAAAAAAAAGAAATTACAACTAAGATAAGCATAACTAAGAGGCAAAATAAATGCAACTTTAGAGAGACGTAGTCACAGGGCGGCGCCCAAAAGTTTATGTAGGTCGCTTTCACAGTTTACACAAAATGGAATCGAACCTGCGGACTTTTTTATATAGATTTTCCCGTGGCTCGGCCAGCAGCTATCACATTTACCTTCTTTCTGGAGTCTGCGACCCAAGTAGTAAAGATGTTTACCAAGGGAGGTTAGGGACTCGGCTATATAAATAGGTATCGGCGGGCCGGGCAGCTCCACACTGGCAGTTGACAGTTTATTGTTACCGCATTGCTTGTTACAGTTTCTGGTGGCTTTTAGTACGTTTTCCTTCATGGTTGATGACTTAAATTCCGCAATAACAGTACCAACGGTACGCGAGTCTTTTTTTGCCTTCAATCTGTAAATATTATTGACTTCCGATGGTTTTATTTCTTCATTAATTACAGTCCCAATTTTACAGAGGTTTTTCATTAACGATTCCTTACTTTCTGAGACTGTGGTCGGCAAGTTATTTATCTCAAGCAGAGCAGAGCGAGAGCAGCGTTCCAGGTAATCAACTTTGGATTCTAGCGAAGAAATTTGTCTTTTAAGGGTGGAATTTTCTCGCTCAGTTGCATCCACTCGTTCCAATAGTTCATCATACTTTCCGCTGACAAACTCCACTGATGTTTGAATTTTAGAGTTTTGTTCCGATATTTCGTCCATTGTAGATTTAAGGCAATCAAACTTTCGGTTTTGTTTGGACTCAAAGTCTGTGAAAAGTTTAGTGATTTCGGATAAGAGCAGCGAGTTGTCCGAGTCGCTATCCTCAAAAAATGTACCTTCGCCGAGACGGCACCTTGTTCCGCGGTTCGCGTTAACGAAAATATCCTTAATTCGCTCATGACTGTCCGAAAGAGCACTCAGTTCCGGCTCGGATGATGCTGTGTGAAGATTTGAGACCAGTGGCGATTTATGTTCGGGCGCGAGCGATTTTGATACAGCAGTGTTTGGCGGAGGCGGTGAGCGCTGCATGCGAGGCATCGTGAGCAGTAGGGAGACGTAAAAAAGGCCGAAGATACTCACAGTTATACTTTACTTTATAAGTTAGTAAAGGCTCGCAGTTCGCACGAAACAGTGTATGTCGCAGTCGTACCATCAAACTGCGCCGGCGACGAACACAGGGTCTTGGAGGAAGCGAGACAGCAATTATGAACACTGAGCTGTTCCCACGTAGGTGAAGGCGGCGCGTACGGGGTGAGCGCACGCTGCTCGTTCGGTGGCGGGCTCCCGTAGAATTAAATAATATAATACGGAGACGGGAGAGGAGTTTAGGCACTCTGAATGAATAACTACGGGCTAGAGTCGCGTGTATGTTAATTCATATTTTTAATAAGAACAGATAAACACGTCCACTCTCGAACACGGTAGCGGGCGAGAGGAATAGTCCTGTCAGTGATGATAGATCGATCCCAGTACAATGTGGCGTGACCATTCTCGAGAACTGGGTCGGGCACATACCTGTAGTATGGTACTTCAGATTCCACAAGGTTGTACTGCAAAGCAAGTTGCTGGTGGATAATCCTAGCCATTAGATTGTGTCTGTGCAAGTACTCGCCGTTAGCTAGACGAGAACAACCGGAAATAATATGTCGGATTGATTCACCGGGGCGGTGGCATGCCCGACAGTTGTCAACCGTACCGTCCTTGACAATGTATTTCCGATAATTATTCGTCAGGATAACTTCATCCATAATCGCACAGACAAAACCTTCGGTTTCCCCGAAGAGGTCACCGAAGCGTAGCCAGGATACAGACGCCAAAAAGTCTACATCAGGCCCGTGGAGGGCCCGGATATAGTATCAAGTACTGCTGGTTTGCGCCAGTTCTCTTTTGCCAAGGAGAGCGGGGTGAGGCCCTTGTCCACTGCGACCACATCTCGGTGCATACTCACGTCAGTTTGAAGGAAATATTCCCTGAGACTGTAAATCTCGCGGTTGTGGAGGGTTTTAGCATTTAGGAAACCTCGACCCCCACACTTCCGCGGGATGTACAGTCTCATCACTGATGACCGTGGGTGATGCATGCGATTTGCTGTCAGCAATGAACGGACCTTCCTATCTAGAGCGTCAAGTTCCGTCTGAGTCCATTTGAGTATGCCGAAAGAATACATCAACACCGGCATGACCCAACCGTTGAAGGCACGCACCTTGTTTCCGGCTGATAAAAGACTATTTAACACTTTATTCAGGCGGCCAAAGAAGCGTTCCCTCAACGATTGTTTCATGTCGGCAACATTGATGCCTAATGCTTCCGACATACCCAAGTACTTGTAGGTTTCGGTTGAGGAGAGGGATCTAAGGTGTATGGAATCCGAGAGTTGGGTTCCCACGGATTCCATAATCCTCCCTCGCTTTACATGCATGACTGCACATTTTTGCACACCAAAATCTATCCTGATGGCGCTACTGAACGTTTGGGTTACCTTCAGTAGCTCCATCAGTCGCAAATTGTTGGGGGCATTCTCAGGATGATGATGGACTTGTTGCGAACCCAAACACAGCGTGTTGCCACAATGAGCGCTGAGCGCTCGTTGTGTCAACACGCCGTGTCGTTGAGAGGTGAAACACGTGTCGATTTCTTTCAGGAGTTTTTTTATGGCTCTTTAGAAATAGCTAAGCGGAACAGGTTACTAAATATATCCACGTCTATTGTATTTTGTAATGGATTTCCGCAAGGTCACGCCTGAATCAATTAACTAACGACATAGATTAAAAATGGCTCTGACAGCTCTCTTCATACCCGACTACGGCGAAGCAAAAAGGAGGGTTATGATTTTGACCGGTATGTATGTAAGTATGTATAAATGTATGTTCATCTGTAGCCTCATAACTTCTGAACTGCCGATCATAATTTGACAAATGAGGTATCATTGGAAGTGTCTTGATTTTCCGCTGGTTATAGGCTATGTGATGTCACATTAAATGCAATATGGAGCCCTCTAGAGGACATAAAATAATGAAGTAAAAAAAACAAAAATTGTGCCATGTTGGATATCAAATGAAAGGGCTTGACGAGTACACTACAAATATGTAAATATATCATATTTTCTAAGTAAGTAAATATGTTTAAATTGTTAAAAACATGCAAAATGTGAGACTGTGCTACGTACGGCGCGCGGCGTGGCAGTAAAATTAATACCTATTATCATACAAAAATATTATATAAAACCCAATCAAAAAATTTTTGGGCTACTCTTCAAATACTTTATCACGAAATAATAAGCCCAAAAAACTTTTTTACAACAAACACAACCGACTTCCAAACTACAAAGTGAAAAATAACTTTAATTTTGGAAGTCGGTGTCTTTGGATCAGAACAGTATTTTAGATTTTTGACACCGACTTCCGAAATTAAAGTTATTTTTCATTTTGTAGTTTAGAAGTCGGTTGTGTTTTTTGTAAAAAAGTTTTGTTTTTCACTTTTTAGTGGGTTGGTTTGTAATTTATCTAAGTTACAATAGCCTTATGTCAACTGCTCATCAAAAATACCCAAATCGCTATAGAAGTGCCTTTTAATATTTGAAGAGTTCCCTCGATTTCTCCAAGATCCCATCATCAGATCGTGACCAAATGACAATATGACAATGGGACCAATTTGAAAGTATACCCTTTCAAACAAAAAAAAAATAATTTTCAAATCGGTCCAGCCGTCTTTGAGTAATCGGGGAACATGCATTAAAAAAAAAAATATCCCGATGAATTGAGAACCTCCTCCTTTTTTTTGAAGTTGGTTAAAAATAATTTAAATAAAAAGTAAGTTCAAAAACTGAAACCCAACTAATGATAAATCACGCTCTAAAAAGTATGAAACAAGAAAATATTTAATTGTCTAACGGTGCTCCCTCATCGGGAGAATTCGCCTGTAATGTGACATTTCAGATTCGATGTGTTTACAAAAGCAATATTTTTAAATAATGAGTTCATACGATGTTTATTAGGCGCATACTAAAGACATAGCACAACGTACAAAAGCACGATTAAATAATAATAAATAGGTAATATCTTCACTTCACGTATCTACTTGATGCACCAATTCCCAGACTAGAGCCGTTCTCTGCAAAGAAAGAAAGAAATGAAATACATTTATTTAGCTCAGACTAAAGAGACTGTACCACATGAGCGCTGGTGCACCGATCTGATCGACGAGTGTAGGGCTACAAGTGTGCGCCCGACACTCCATGAAGTTCTGCTGGGTGCGGGCGGTGGAGGGGCGGCGGATGGCTTGGCTGCTCAAGTGAGCGGCTAGTTGACCGTGTTCAATTTAATTGTCAAACCGACCGCATGTTGTCGTACACGAGCTGGGCACGAGTAGTAAACACCTGCAGCTCGCCGACGCGGATGAACTGTTCGCTAATGTGGCGTGACGTTACACACGACCGCAGTCATGGCGGCGCGACACAAGTACGCACGCCGCCGCCGCCGCCGCGCCGCAACACTGTTAATTGAGGCTTGTGAGGCAGCAGCGTAGCGGCGTAGCGGGTATAGCTACGAGCACTCGTAGCACTGCCGCGTAGTTGTTACGAATAAGCTCAAGAATGTATGTAGCAAGAACTACTTATTTTTAAATACAATGCGCGATGTTCAGTGAATATTGTAATGTGTTTGATTAACTTTGACATTGAACGTTTTGATAAATCCATTAAAAAGTCAAACCAGATGAAGTTTTAGCTTTAACACCTCATGAAAACGTCAAATTTTGTAATAATATGCGATCTATTTATTTGTCACTGTTTATTTCCTAATGGAAAACTCAGTATCACAAAAACGGGCCCCTAGCATCGTTCCGGAGCCCGCGGCATCGCGGGACTGGTGGGACTGGCGGGACACCATCGCTCACGGATACCACGTCACACAAGTTACGGGTTCAGCTATGTGCTCATTCTGATGTCCCGCTAAAGATTACGTCGACCGTAATGAATGAGTAATGTTCGCTCCACTTATAGTAGCTATTAAAGACTATAATATAGCGCGTCTTTTAAACAAACTTCTAAGAAACAATGGAATAAACCCAGCGCAACGGACAATGCCGGCGCTGCCACCTGGTAGCCATCGGTTGGGCCCGGGGGTGAAGCTGGATGTGGTGTTTTTAGGAATTTAGGGGACTGAGGAATTAAGTCGAAGTACTTGGTTTTAGACCACGATAGGATACGGACGTCTGAGTCTAGGTTAGTTAGGTTAGGAGACTTGGTGAAATATCAAGAGGCTATGTCCGAGTGGGCTGTCGCAAGATAGCGAGTATTAGATAATAAGTTAAACAGTTGGGTTAAAGCCCAGATTAGACTAATTTAGTACTTAATGTAATATGTGTGTGTGTGTGTTGGAGCGACTGGGTGAGTCTTTCATTATAATAATTATCCAAGGCTGATAATATAATTAAAGTTCTTGTAACTAAAGAGACAGAGACGTGTTGCTAGGGAGTTTGTTACGCCACTTCTTCTTTCTAGTTTAAACACTAGGAAGTGGTGAAGGGAGGGCGCTTTGGGACGTCTATAAACCTTCAGAAGAATTGATCCACATATCTATTAATTAATGATTCTTGAGTTTTGATTCTCTACTCTATTATGCAGTACCTGAGTCTTGAAAGTTATACAAATATATTCTTTACCTCCGACCAATAATAGGGCTATCCAAAATTCTATTAAATAATAATTCTTGAAATTCAATTCTCAACTCTATAGTAAACTATGAATGTTGTATTCTTTATCTTAGACCGATAATTCGGTCAGACTGACATAAACACGTGTCTTGCAGATATGCTTGTTGTGCGAAGGGTGACCTTCCAGGGGTTTGGATGACCACATCTATCTCATATCCAGTCCAAAGACTGATGGGTAACATGTCTCCAAAAGAGCATGATGCCGACGAATGTCGCTGGAACTAGCCGCCCCGTTGTTAGACGAGGACGGTCACACGGTTGCCGCAGGGAAAGCCACTTCGTCACGTTTATCAATTGAAAAGAGCTGCTAGGGACCATGTCTCCAAAAGAGAATGCGTCATTTGTGGAAGTGATGCTCTGAGTACTCCGAGTGCAGATGTGAGGTATCGTGTGAGTAATGACTGACCTGTTACGCTAACGTAAAGGTTACTCACAAGTATATTTACTTTGCATCCCTCTATTATTTATTAGCTTTCTAAAACCACATCCAATGTGACTATGAATTCCTGTTTTATTTACAATCTCATTCAATCATTTCCTTGCCTTATTAATGGGACAAGGTATCGGACTTCTTCTTATTTGGGAATAATTTTTTTATATCGGTGGGAGAGTGTCCAGTCCGGAGACGAGCTCTACAGGGCCGTACGGGTGGAGTGCGGCCCTTCCTCCTAAGAGGGAACCAATTTAAACACTAATGTTAACATAATTAGGAAAAGCGAAAATTTTATCAGCCTGGGGTAATTTAGGTACAGTCACATCTGTTTGTTTGGATGTGGGTTCCAGATTGACGCAAAAACGAATGAATAGATTCTGTTCAAATTCTGCGCACGCAAATCGTTACATGTGTGGTTAGCATTAAGTAGGTAGATTTAATAATAATAATAATAATCTTTATTACGATACACACAAGATTCATGATACACAAAAAAGAAAAACAGACTTACAATATAGCAAGGTATGTCTACATAAATCTACACAGGTTATGTAACCCTGTCTCCTAAACTAGGTAGTCCTGTATCTTAGGAGACAGTGTTAGGCCATATAGGGCGAACAGTCATGTAGGTATAGCAGCAGCCAGGGTGTTTAGCGCAAGGGTGGTTAAGTAATACATTTGTGTGCCGGTGTGTAAATGTGTTTGAGTGTAGTGTGTGAGTGAGTGGTCATAAGTATGTGTAAGTGTGTGAGTGGTGAGTATGGGAGTGAGTGCGTACTTCTACGGGTGCGTGTGAGAGAGAGTGTGCGAATGCAAGGATAAGGATTGGGAAATGAGTGGGTGATCATGAGTTGAGTGTAAGTCGGGTAGAGTAATGATTGTTGGGATTATTCTATGAAAGTAAGTAAAGACTCCGTGAATGCATAGTCTTTTTGCAATAGCCATTCAGTCAGTTTGTTTTTCAGGTTGTGGGAGTTTAGGTCCATTATTTTTATTTTTTTATTGATATTCTTGTACAGATAGGAACCAAGAATGTAAAATTGGTGCCGGGCGAAAGTGGTTCTGTGCTGGGTACTGGGGATGATTAGAGTGCGTTTGTTCCGGTCCGGAGGGGGGAGGTGCTTATGTATCCTTAGTATTGCCTTGAACACAAAGAGCTGCCGCACTGTTAGCACTTTGCAGTCGGCATAGAGATCAGAAGTTGGGTATCTAAAAGGTTTTTTAGTCATAACTTTTAGTATTGCTCTTTGTGCTCTTTCTATTTTAAGAAAAAGGGATTTAGCTGCTCCACCCCATGCAGTTATACAGTACCCGAGTATAGATTGGCAGAGGGAGTAATAGATCATCTTCAACGTGGTACTATTGGCAGAATCTCTGAGTGACTTGAAGATGTGGATTAGACGCAGATTTCTTGAGGTAAGGGTATCGATTTGCTTGTCCCACCTCAATCCACAATCAATTTGTACCCCCAAGTACTTAACAGTGTCTGAACGGATCATCGTGGGACAGGCGCAAGGTAGCGTGGGGTCAGGACAGGAGTGAGCTCTAAGGGTGAAATCTGAACCAGGAGTACTACCTCGTCTTAACCCGAAAGGAATGTATGTGGTTTTATTTACGTTTAGCGTTAGCAGGTTAGAGTTTAGCCATACCATTATTTTAGACATTGCAGCTTCCGCATTTGCCCTTACCATATCCCAAGTTGAGCCACGTACCAAGATTGCAGTATCGTCAGCGTATGCAAAAATATTGCAATTAGGAAGGTTCAAATTACACAGATCGTTGACGTAGATTTGGAATAGGGTTGGGCCCAGAATGCTACCCTGGGGAACGCCGTAGGATATGATTTCCTCATCACTCAGGTAAGTACCTATCTTGACGCACTGTTTGCGGTTTGTAAGGTAGCTCCGAAAGATATCTAGAGTAATACCCCGCACACCCATGGCTTCCAGTTTTGAGATGAGGTTTGGGACAGAAACTGTATCAAAAGCCTTTGAAAGGTCCAGAAAGATTCCGAGGCATTTAGTGTTACTGTCCAAGTTTGCAGCAACCGTTTTCGTGAGTTCCAGTACAGCATCTTCTGTTGACAGCCCTGGCCTGAAGCCGTATTGGTTGCCGGAGATAATATGGTACTTGTCAAGGAAGCGCCTTAGATGGTTGTTTAGAATCCTTTCTAGGACCTTAGAAAGAGCCGGCAGTACCGAGATGGGCCTATAATTGGTGACGCAGCTTCTGTCCCCGCCCTTGTATATCGGGTGAACAATAGCCTTTTTAAACGCATCAGGGAATGTGCCTGTTTTGAGGGATAGGTTACACAGGAAAGTTATGGGTGGGACCAAAACATGTCTTGAACACTTCAACAGCTGAGGCGACAGACCATCCCAGCCCACAGCACTTCTGTCGCGTAACTGGAGTATGAGGGTCTCAACATCAGATTCACAAACATCCAAAAAACCAAGGGAGTTAACCCTTGAGGGTGGGGGACTATTACGGTAAGGGTGGGAATGGTGTGCACTTGGCGTGTTAGTAGCATGATTTTGTGATGTGATTTTGTCAGCTAGGTCGCTTCCTATGGAACTAAAGAAGTGACACACCTCGTTAATTGAAGACATGTGATCACCTTTCAATTCTAACAACTCGGAGGGACTTGTCTTCGATTTATGTCTGTTTGTGATTGTGTTAATTGTTTGCCACAGTTTACGGGGACAGTTTTTGCCTTCTTGTAGCTCATTTGTCTCATAAGCAATTCTTAGTTTCCTAAGTAAATCGTTGCAGAAGTTGCGGTATCGAGTGTAGGTAGTTTTTAGAATTACGTTATCTGGAGAGCTATTGGCTTTAATATGCATTCTATCACGATTTCGTATACATTTTAACAGTCCAGGGGTGACCCACGGTTTTATAACATGTTTTTTCCTAGGGACATTTACTTGAGTTGAGTGTTTAGAGACGACCGAAGTAACAGTGTCAATAAATATAGTTGTTGATGTGTTAACGTCGTCAGTGTTATACATTCCGGAAAAGTCTACATTTTCGAGGTCAGCAATTATGGATGGATAATTTAAGCGAGTGACTGTGTGAGGTGCTTTGTGCGGTGGGTTGTAGTTAGCAATATTCAAGAGGGTAGGTCTGTGGTCTGTGATATGCGATTCAAGGATGAGAGAGGTAGATGGTAGGTTGGACTTAAGGAAGATATGGTCTAAACAGCGATCTAAGCGAGTAGCGATGAGATGGGTGGGCATTAGTCCGTGAGAGGCATTTAGTGTTAGGTATTCAAGCGTTCTGTCATTTCTATTGGTTGGGCTCAGGTCCAGGTTCATATCACCCATAAGAGCGATGTTAGAGTAGCGAGAGATACTATTATATAGAATGTCCAGATTAGACAGAAAGGAGTTAAAGTTACTATTAGAGTTAAGTGATGGTGAACGATATACTGCAACTACTGCCAATTCGTTGTTACCTATTTCACATACCAGGCAGTTACCTCCCTCAAATTCTGGTTCCCGCACCGAACTTTGCAAACCAAGTCTGGTATACATAATAATGCCGTCATTTTGATTGCAGTTTGAGATGGTAGATTGAGCCTGAAACCCGTCAAGAACAGGTAAACAGGTGACCTTACTGAGCCAGCATTCGGTGAGAATCACAACGTCATAAGTAATTTTTGTTTGATTTATTAGAAGCTGGATAGAATCAAAGTTTTTACTGACACTACGGATATTTACATGAAGTAGATTAAAATTACCACGAGTTGATGGGACAACATACTGTGGACAGTGTTCAGGCAAACAGTTGAAAGAGGCGCCCATACACGTAGATGCATCAATTTCTTGTATAATGTCATTTATGTTCGCCATTTATAGTTATGTATAAACCACAAGACAGGCAATTAAAGAAAAAGGCTTGTAGATGAGGAGAGACGAGCTGAATTGGGGCCTTATAAATACATAGAACTATAAGTATCCGACGTGAGAAAAGTGTTACGGTGTATATTGAGAGAAGTTTGTGTTTGTAGCAAGGAGAGGTAGTGTGGGTGTGCACAATATGTAGTCTAAAGTGTATGTGTAATGATGAGATAATTGTGTTTAGGAAATATCGGAGAAGAACCAAAGTGTCGTGTGAGAGAAGGTAACATGAATGATATAGTCATTTAGATTCGAGATCTTGAAGGGACTGTTCAGAACCAATCAGAATATGCTTGTCCCCTTCCAGCTTCCTCAGGAAAATGTTGCCATTGGAAACCCAGCAGAATTTGTAGGCGTGCCTTGATGCAAATTCCCGGGCTTGATGGTAAAGTTTCCTTGCACTTAATGGCAGCTGCTCGGCGATATAAATCGGTTGCGGTTTGCCAGGCATTCCGACGTGAGAGGTGTTAAGTTTCTGGTCTTTAGATCTGCCCTTATTGAATGATCGCACAGCCGATACGACTGTTTGCTTAGTACTTACGGCAACAAATTCGGCAATTATAGGGCGCGGGGAGTTGGTATTAGTGGATTTCCCGGATAGGCGGTACACGTCACGAATATTAGATTCACTGATGGGTGTTCCAAGAGCCTCGCAAATTCCGATCACTGTTCTTGAGAGACTGGCAGTGGTTTCGGAGTCAGCAGTAGGCACATTACGGATTTCGACGCCAGATGAGCGTGATTTGAGCTGTTGGTCGATAACCTTTTTTTCGAGATGGTCAATATGTTTTTGCTGAGCATCACGTGTTTTTTTTAGTTCTTCTATTTCATTCTTCATTTGTTGACCATTTTCTATTCAAACTCAAACTCAAAGCATTTATTTCAAATAAACCAATTATAGATACTTTTAAATTGTCAAGAGGTCAGTCAGTCAGAAAGATGAAGCTAGTGGCCCATTCCAAAGCGTAGTAGGTACAGTACACCTCAAAACTCCGTAAGTATGCTAAGGATTACATTGCTATGAACTCGAGCACGATACAGTCAGTGCATGTGCATATGCGTGTATGAGTGATGTCTCAACATTCCACTGATAACACACACTAATGAATTGTCGTCGCATAGTAACGTGAAATAACATTATATTTCTGTTGCATTTAGAATATGCGTCACAGTGGCGACCTGATGCAAAAATTCGCTTTAAAATATCATGTGCTGGTAGCTGTTTGGGCTAAGCAATGGATTCACGATCAGTGAGGTCTGAGTTCGAATCTAAGTAATGACAACGTGTGGCTTGTTTTACAAGTTTCATAGAAAAATTATGTTTATATTTGTTTTTTTCTTATTATTTGTTTTTTTTTTATAAGAAGTTAAATATTAGTTATTGTATTATTGTTTATTCGTTTTATTTACTTATAAAATTAACAAACTTTTATGAGAATTGTGATGTCACATTCCTACCTAGACAAAAGAAGTTCTCTTGTTACCTACCATTCATAAGATTTTTTTTTATTTACTAAGTGGGTACCCACTTACCTAGTCAATTCATAATAACATAACCAGTACCCTAATTGCGTAATACAACACAATCACAATCTGTTTCGATTTTTATGTAACGTCACAATAAATGTAATATTGAGGTAATAGCTTAAGTGTTCATTTTCTTGACGAAAAGAAGATTGAAACTAAACCTCAATTTAAGATCATTAAATAATTACAGATATGTTAATACTACTAAATATTTAGTTACACCGTCTAATTATTACTAAAACTAAAACATCTAGATATTAATATTTTGTATTACCCACATTATTTTCAATGCAAAGTAAAGTAAAGTAAAGTAAAAATTTATTTGCATAGATTGCAGATACAGTAAATAAGATGTAACAGTTAAAATATGGATGATCCTTGTACAATCTACCTTATATTAGGCATGCAACATTATATAACACAAGTGAATTAATATAAAATGAATAACAATTATGATATAGATAAACTGTTTTAAGGTAGCATTACACATGAACAATAGTCGGCACCAGGTACCTACATTTATTTAATAAAACTTTAATTTACATAATTATTTGTAATACAATAAACACAATAGGAATTTTAAATAAACATAATAAGAATAAACTTAAATAAATTGAAACAATGTCATAATTAGGTAGGTACGTCAAAAAAAAAATGCAGTCAAGTAGACGTTTGCGCATGGACCCTACAATATTACCACATATTTCGGTTCCTCTTAAATTTTCCCACACCTCCATGCAATGGGTTTTTAATTGTTGTATACACCTCACAACCCGTGACACCCACCTTTGCACCATCAAACC
The DNA here is from genome assembly GCA_963680765.1 of Agrochola lychnidis. NCBI lineage: Eukaryota > Metazoa > Arthropoda > Insecta > Lepidoptera > Noctuidae > Agrochola > Agrochola lychnidis. The sequence goes on along the minus strand of OY796850.1, from coordinate 561,164 downwards.
CCATAGATTCTCAGTCAGTCAGTCTCAGTCTATGGGGTTGAGGTCGGGTGATTGCGCTGGCTATGGAACAACAATTATCTCCGGGTGATTCTGGAACCACTCACGCACAATGCTCGCCCGATGAATAGGACAATCGTCCTGGACAAATGTCAATTGTGTCAACTCATCAGCTGGGTGAATGATGCGCACAGTAGGTAGCATGACATCGTCTAATTCTTCTACATAAGTAGAACTGTTTAATCCAGAGAATTACAGTATTCCACTAAAACAAAAAGAAAAGTGATATTAAGCAGTTATAACAACATACTAAAGTAACGTCATTTTATAATTTTTATAATAACATAAAATAATATTTATTTAAAATAACAGTATAAGTAATATTAAAACTCTGCATTTACAAATGCAATAAAAAAAATTAAAATTAAAATTCATTTATTTCAGGCAAAACCCATATTACATCAAATAAAAACTATACTGCAACACACAATCTAACAAAACCAACATAATAAAAATAATGTCAATGCAATTAAAATAGGTACACATTATAAAGATCACAGAATTCAAATAAAAATAAAATGTCAAATTCAATTAAAATAAACGAATGAGTAATACAAATTAATCAATAATAAACACTAATTATTTATCTTTTAGACCTCATGATGGATTTAAAAAATAACAATAAAAAGAACTAATCCATATGTCACCAAATAGTCTAGGTAAATTTCAAATAAAAGTTTAAGTTACAATTCGTAAATATAATACTCACATTCAATCCGGTTTCATCAGATATTTGTGTTCTATTAAGACCACTTTTATGCAGCGCAATAATAGTCGCCCTCGCCTCAATATTAGATAATATTTGCCTGCATTTTGAGATCACACCAACAGTTACAACAAATCGACAACGTTCATTCCGATCAAGTCAAATATTCATTAAACTCATATTCTACCTCACAAGTCTAAACTTATTTAGTTTTTTTTATGATCTACCTTTCTAACTTTACGAAATGTGTGAACAAAGCGAACATAAAGAATATTATATTTCTGTCCCATTACTTCCAATTGAGTAAAAACTTACAAAAAACCTTTAATAGTACTGTACTGCATGAGATTTGAACTCACGGCTCACCGATTCACGCATCTATCTGAACGCGTTAACCGCTAGGTCATCTTGACTTGTAATTTAATGTTGAAATTATGAACTACAATCACTTGTTGACGACAATGATGCATGTGTCTCTTGAAAATAAAAGGTCGTAAGTAAAACTAAACGTCAAGCTATTGCTTTGTGAGATTGCCTATGGACTTTTGGTCGGTACTGTACCTATGGAAAAGAATAGGCAAGAAACTCCACGGACACTCTTTTAAATCAAAATATTGTTATAAAATATTGGTTACATAATTCATGTTGAAATTAAACATGTGAGGACAATGTAGAAAAACGAGCACGTTAAAACCGTCCATAGTAAAAACAATTGAATAATTTAAATAAATTAAAATAAGCTGTGGCAGCTAAGAGATGACCAGTCCTTACTGACGGCGCCCGTTCACGAACACGATGCATAGATCAGCACCATTTAGCTCAACCATTTTGAAGGGAACTCAATTTATTTTTTATTTGTTGAAAGACTTACACAGTTCTTCCATAGCTATTAAGGTAGCGCACGTGCACTTCCACTTCCGGTGTTTGGCCGCAAATGAGACACTGTGAGTGTGAACTTTACCGTTTTTGTAAGAGAAAGGGGCGGGGCGTGGCACGCGCCGCGCCACACTCCTCAAAGGATAGCGTTAGAACATCTCATTGGAGGACAGTCCACGTAGACTATGCTAGAATGGCTTACGATATTTTGTCACATAGAAAATGGAGATGGAATGATCTGTTCGATTCTTGCGCTGGGTAGGTGTGTTTACCGTTTGATACGTAAACATTATTAACAGGATATTTCTTTTTTCATATTTTTTTCTTTTTACCTATTTTCTTAATTAACCTTTCAACTGTCATTAACGAGACACAATAGAATTTTAATTGTTATCCACCTTAATGAGGCGTCGTAACAGATGATGGGTTAATGGTAACAATTTTCTAATCGCTTCTAGTGATATTTTATGTGGAATACATTGAGTGGACTAGCTTTGTAAGACTACTAATATGTTAAGGTGTATAATGCTATCGCGCAAATTTATGGCAATAAGATAAGGATGATGATCTAAATCATTGAACAAAAATCTGACGTGGTCACTGGTAGACTTACCACGTGAGAAAAAGCCAATACATAGCAAATGCGTCTTCAAAATTAAGCGTGACAGTGACGATAAAGTGTCGAAATATAAGGCCAGGCTAGTAGCTAAAGGATTTACGCAGGTACGTGGAAAAGAATACAAACAAAAATATTCACCGGTCGTAAGAAGCACAACCTTGCGATTAAGTACTATTCTCATTAGCTGTAGAATATGATTGGCTCATCGACCAATGGGACTTACGACTGCTTTCCCATATGGCAAGCTAAAAGAGGATATCTACGTGCTTCAGCCTAAGGGAGCGATTGTTAAAGATCAAGAGGCAATGGTATGTAAATTGTAAAAGATCGTTGTATGGACTCAAACAAGCGTCAAACGCTCGGTTCCATGAGTTAGATCAGGAGATGCACAATTTAGGTTTTATACTACAAAAAATAGAACCACGTGTTTATCTATTTTAGCTATTTCCACAGCATTGTGTCGTATGGCATTTTACTGTGGAGTCGGGCTGCTGACATTAAATCCATTTTTATTTTGCAAAAGAGAGCTGTCAGAGCCATTTATAATCTACGTCCGTCACCGCGAATCTCGGAATTATTTAAAAAGATTATTATTAAGACGGTACCTTGCCAATTAATTTATGAAAATATTATGTACTAGAGCCCCCCGCCCCTGCTACGCAAGGTTTTAACGACTTGAAAAAACATCGAGATTTCTTAATTATCTATAAGTTTAATATTAATGTATTATTATACACATAAACCTTCCGGAATACATTCTCTAAATTGTGTTGAAACCTCATCAAAATCCGCTGCATACTTTAGAAGAACAATGCGGACATATCTACAGACAAACGCGAAAAGCGACTTTGTTTTATAATATGTACAAATGTAAGAAAAAATCTACATCTTTTTAATTAAATAATAGTGAGAGACATCATTTTAATACTAGAAACACAGATAAAATAGATCAACCATTTTTCAGATTATCTAAAGTATTGGAATAGAGGTAATTTAATTTGTTTTTATTTCTTGTTTTGCCCGCGTATTTGTCAGAAATTATCCCACGGGAACGTACTACCTGGATAATAAATATTCTATGTCCCTACATACATGGGGCACTCAGAAAGTTTTGCGAACTATAGGTTATAATTTTTAAGCTATTGCATAGCTTTTATCGCGAGCTTTGAGCGCGGCGACCGAATCGAGAAATTCCGTAACGTAACGAAAATAAAACCTAACACTCCCCACTCCGCCTACCATGTAATGATGGTTCCCATGACAACGTGATGTTGTCATGGGAACCATCATTACATGGTAGGCGTCAACGTAATATTTGTTTTATGTCGTCACGTCATCATCCCAAGTGTAGCGTTGACAAATAGGAAGTATGGAGGTTACAAATGCTATGCTATAGCTTTACCGCGGCAGTCCCCGAGTGCCACACATTTTTTTTATTATTACTTTTCAAAGAACTCTCCATTGGCTCTATACACAGTTTCATACGTATAAACCAATTTTCATAACACATTTTCCAGTCCGCATCAGACACCTCTTCAATCCCTTCTCAAATGCAGCCACTGCATCTTCTGGTAATGAAAACTGTTTTCCCTTGAGTTGATTTTTTAATTTGGGGAACAAAAATGATAAATCATCCACAATGATATTTTAAACGCGTCGAGACGAGCCTGCTTGAAATTTTGCTATCATGTCTCGGCATCATTCTACCCGTACCTCCTTCATGTGTAATTCGCCTATTCTCTTGATTTAAATTTTTCATAGCCAACACGTTTTCTTATGCAACAGTCGTCATAGGGCGGCCACTTCTTTCTTCGTCCACCAAAGTTACTCGACCATGCATAAATTCGTTGAACCAACGGAAAACAGTCGCTTTAGAAGAGCTTTTGTCTATTAACACCATTTGAAGTCTTTCACACTGGTACGACGCGACCTCCGACGCTCCAATACGCGCTCTATAGAGAAAGCGATTGAGCAAAATCGGGGGTCGAAGGTGTTCGTCCAGTCACTCGGGAGGAGCCACCTGACGAAATTGACTAAACCCAGTGGGGATATCGTCGTTTCGAAGCCGGAAATCCTTTTGGAAGTAGAAAACTTCTACGGCCAGTTGTACGCATCGCACGCATCTCGACCTGATCCCGAAAATGAGGATTCCAGAGCCACCTTAACCCGCCATTTTACGGAAGACCTGCCAGAAGTCAGCCAAGACGAAATCGAGGCGGCTCTTAAACAGCTTAAAAATGGAAAAGCCCCTGGTGAGGACGGGATAACGACCGAGCTCCTGAAAGCTGGAGGAAGTCCTGTACTGAAAGAGCTTCGGGAGCTCTTCAACTCTGTCCTGTTCTCTGGGAGAACTCCAGAAGCGTGGCGAGAGAGTGTGGTCGTTCTCTTCTTTAAGAAAGGTGACAAGACTCTTTTGAAGAATTACAGACCCATTTCGCTCCTTAGCCACGAATATAAGTTGTTTTCAAGAGTCGTTACGAATCGTCTAGCGAGAAGACTCGACGAGTTTCAACCACCGGAGCAGGCTGGGTTTCGAGGAGGATACAGCACCATAGACCACATTCACACAGTGCGGCAAATTATACAGAAGTCCGATGAGTATAATCGGCCACTGTGTCTTGCGTTTGTGGACTATGAGAAGGCTTTTGACTCTGTCGAGACCTGGTCTGTTTTGGAGTCTCTGCAGCGATGCCAAGTCGACTGGCGATACATACAAGTGCTGAGATGTCTGTATGAAAACGCGACAATGACCGTCCAAATTCAGGATCAGCGTACTGAACATATCCCCCTGCGTCGAGGGGTCAGACAAGGGGATGTCATATCCTCAAAATTGTTCTCTAACGCATTGGAGGATGTGTTTAAGACGCTGAACTGGGAAGGGCGTGGCATTAACATCAACGGCGAGTACATCTCACACTTGAGATTTGCAGATGACATCGTCATACTGGCCGAATCGCTGCATGACCTGCAGCAGATGCTGGACGGCCTAGTTAATTCTTCTGTGCGCATTGGCCTCCGGATAAACTTGGACAAAACCCAGGTTATGTTCAACGAACACGTCACTCCGGGGCCGATTGCTGTCAATGGAGGTGCTCTCGAGGTTGTTCGAGAATACGTTTACCTCGGGCAAACTCTGCAGTTTGGTAAGAACAACTTTGAGAGGGAGGCTAACAGAAGAATTCAGCTGGGCTGGGCAGCGTTTGGGAAACTTCGTCGAGTCTTCTCGTCACGTATTCCACAGAGCCTAAATACGAAGGTCTTCAATCAGTGCGTCCTGCCTGTTATGACTTACGGAGCCGAAACGTGGACACTCACGGTACGGCCGGTCCATAAATTTAAGGTTGCTCAGCGAGCCATGGAGCGGGCTATGCTTGGAGTCTCTCTGAGGGATCGAATCCGGAACGAAGTGATCCGGCAGAGAACCAAAGTTATCGACATAGCTCACAGAATTAGCAAGCTGAAGTGGCAGTGGGCCGGCCATATCAGCCGTAGAACCGATGACCGTTGGGGTATACGTGTTCTTGAGTGGAGACCGCGAATTGGCTAACGTAAGGTAGGACGCCCTCAGGCTAGGTGGAGTGACGATCTTCGAAGGGTGGCTGGTAGCAGCTGGATGAGAGTTGCCGAGAATCGAGCTGAATGGCGTGCAATTGGAGAGGCCTATGTCCAGCAGTGGACTGCTATGGGCTGATGATGAAGTCTTTCAAACGATTCTTCTGGTTTTAGTTGACATTTGAAATCGTACAAAATCATCGCGCGAAAATATTCTCGTTGTAAATCAATTTTTCAGTGAGACAAAGAACTTATTTTGATTTTGCTCGTAAAAAAATGTGGAGGGAATTTCGAATTTGGAATGTCGAGTTTTTTTGTAATAAATAGTCATAGTTTTAATTGACATCAAAACCAGTCAGTGTCCAATAGACAAAAACTGTTAGTTGCAAAACTTTCTGAGTGACCTGTGTACATCTTTTATGGTATCATCATCAGCCTATAAATGTTCCCACTGCTGGGACACAGGCCTCCTCTCTGTGAGAGGGAGTGGGCCGTAATCCACCACGCGGGCCCAGTGCGGGTTGGTAGATGTCACATGTCTTCGAATTTTCGGTTCTAGGACATGCCGGTTTCCTCACGATGTTTTCCTTCACCGTTTTGAGAGCAGTGGTGATGAAATAATTTACACAAAGTAAAGCACCTGTCTGGGTTCGAACCTACGACCTACAACTCGTAAGTCGCGGCCGTTACCACTGGGCCACCACTGCTCTTCGCTGGGCTACCACTGCTCTTCACTGGGCCACCACTGCTCTTCACTGGGCCACCACTGCTCTTTTTATGGTATGTTAAGTGTTAAAACAAAATACCTTGTGTTAAATCTAGTGCAATTAAATGAAAGAAAATTTAAAACTCATATTAAAAGTATACCTTGTAAACAAGCATATTACAAATTAGAGAATTATATCCAGTATAAGAAATGTTTCCAAGCATTCTTAACTTCGAGTCATATGCAACTTAACGTCGTGAGTCATATTATGTTAACTGAACATATGACTCTCGAATTTAAGTTACGGTCCCAGGACAATCTAGAATCTAGATAAAATCAAATTGGTTGCTAGTTTTATTGTATAATTTATTATTTTTATGACATTGATTTTACGTTCTGTGATTACTTTACCCTGACTTATTCATTTTAATTTTTTCTAGGAAAATCATCTACTTTTTCCATTATTGTAAATATGTGAGCCTTATGTACAGTACCGACCAAAAGTCCATAGGCAATCTCACAAAGCAATAGCTTGACGTTTAGTTTTACTTACGACCTTTTATTTTCGAGAGACACATGCATCATTGTTGTCAACAAGTGGTCGTCAACAAGTGATTGTAGTCCATAATTTCAACGTTAATATATCAGTCAAGATGACCTAGCGGTTAAGCGCGAGCAGATAGATGCGTGAATCGGTGAGCCGTGAGTTCAAATCTCATGCAGTACCATTAAAGGTTTTTTGTAAGTTTTTACTTAATTGGAAGTAATGGGACATAAATATAATATTCTTTATGTTCGCTTTGTTCACACATTTCGTAAAGTTAGAAAGGTAGATCATAAAAAAACGAAAAAAGTAATTTAGACTTGTGAGGTAGAATATGAGTTTAATGAATATTTGACTTGATCGGAATGAACGTTGTCGATTTGTTCTAACTGTTGGTGTGATCTCAAAATGCAGGCAAATATTATCTAATATTGAGGCGAGGGCGACTATTATTGCGCTGCATAAAAGTGATCTTAATAGAACACAAATATCTGATGAAACCGGTTTGAATGTGAGTATTATATTTACGAATTGTAACTTAAACTTTTATTTGAAATTTACCTAGACTATTTGGTGACATATGGATTAGTTCTTTTTATTGTTATTTTTTAAATCCATCGTGAGGTCTAAAAGATAAATAAGTAGTGTTTATTATTGCATTTAAAAATGCAGAGTTTTAATATTACTTATATTGTTATTTTAAATAAATATTATTTTATGTTATTATAAAAATTATGAAATGACGTCACTTTAGTATTTTGTTATAACTGTTTAATATTACCAATTTTTTTTTTGTTTTAGAGGAATACTGTAAGTCTCTGGGTTAAAAGATATGAGGAAGGGGGAAGACTTGCTAGTCGACAGCGAAGTGAAAGGCCATCGCTTATTAGCGAGACGCAGCGACGATATAATGGTGGGCGAGTATGAAACAAATGGTTTTACACCAACGGGACACTTTGCGAAATTATTCGACACCTCATTGCAAACTGTTCGCCGTGCCCTCCACACTGAAGGATTGCATCACACAGAAGACCAGCAACATTTATCCAGCTGATGAGTTGACACAATATTGACATTTGTCCAGGACGATTGTCCTATTTATCGGGCGAGCATTGTGCGTGAGTGGTTCCAGAATCACCCGGAGATAATTGTTGTTCCATGGCCAGCGCGATCACCCGACCTCAACCCCATAGAAAACCTACGGGGTTTGATGATGCAAAGGTGGGAGTCATGGGATGAGAGGTGTATACAACAATTAAAAACCCATTGCATGGAGGTGTGGGAAAATTTAAGAGGAATCGAAATATGTGGTAATATTGTAGGGTCCATGCGCAAACGTCTACTTGACTGCATTGAAAATAATGGGGGTAATACAAAATATTAATACCTAAATGTTTTGGTTTTAATAATTAGACGGTGTAACTAAATATTTAGTAGTATTAACATATCTGTAATTATTTAATGATCTTAAATTGAGGTTTAGTTTCAATCTTCTTTTCGTCAAGAAAATGAACACTTAAGCTATTACCTCAATATTACATTAATTGTGATGTTACATAAAAAATCGAAACAGACTGTGATTGTGTTGCATTACGCAATTAGGGTACTGGTTATGTTATTATGAATTAACTTGGTAAGTGGGTACCGACTTAGTAAATTTAAAAAAAAAAATCTTGTGAATGGTAGGTAACAAGAGAACTTCTTTTGTCTAGGTAGGAATGTGACATCACAATTCTCATAAAAGTTTGTTAATTTTATAAATAAATAAATAAAACGAATAAACATTTTTGTTATCATTCAACATGACTTTTTATTTCCACCTTCTAACACCATAAAGATAAATTAAAAATCACATAAATAGTTAAACAGTAATACAATAACTAATATTTAACTTCTTATAAAAAAAAAAATATAATAAGAAAAAAACAAATATAAATATAATTTTTCTATGAAACTAGTAAACCAGCCACACGTTGTAATTACTTAGATTCGAACTCAGACCTCACTGATCGTGAATTATTGATCATTGCTTAGCCCAAACAGCTACCAGCACATGATATTTTTATGCGAATTTTAGCATTACGTCGCCACTATGACGCAAATTCTAAATGCAATAGAAATATAATGTTATTTCACGTTGTGCGACGACAATTCATTAGTGTGTGTTATCTGTGAAATGTTGAGACATCACTCATACGAGTACACGCACATGCACACGCACTGACTGTATCGTGCTCGAGTTCATAGCAATATAATCCTTAGCATGCTTGAGGAGTTTTAAGGTGTACTGTACATAACTATGACATAATTAATTTATCTGTCATTGCTTCATTTTTACTTCTTTTCATTTACTGTGATGTAGTAATTTTATTCTAGGTGCATCGTCTTAACATAAATAATATGCTTTTATTTCTTCATTTCATTATTTACGTATAAATTATATTTTTAAGTAATAAAATAGTATAAAACATAAAAAAATAAAAAAAATAGTAGCTCACTGGTATCGGGAACAGGGTCCAAGCTCGGTAGCTTGGACCATGTTCCCGATACCGTGCGTGGCGGTCAGGGCTCCAGAGAGAGGAACCTCCTAACAATGCGAGCCGTGTCCAGGAGTACCGCTTTCTGAATCAAGCCCTTAATCCAGCTGCCCAACGAGAGCCTCCTTATGTGTTGGTCGAGGCTCTTGGCAATTAAGCCATTGGCTGATACGACTATCGGCACAATGATTGCTGAGTCCACATCCCACATGTCGACAACCTCGCGAGCCAAGTCAAGATACTTGATTTGTTTTTCTTTCTCGGCTTTATTTATTTTATTTCTTAAGAAAACTTACAGCTAGGATACAAATAGTTGATAGTTAGTGAAAGAAGGCCAATTAAAAGTTTTCACTGAGAATATTAGGGTAGCACAAGAAACAGCAGACAGGCAAGCGAAAGTAAGAGTAAGTAAGTACTCGGACTACGAATAAGAAAAGTATCATTCGTAGACTTTCACGAGGTTCCCGTCATGCGGGACAGTTATGTCAATAATCATTGCACGCCGCTCTCCTCGATCCACCACCACTATATCAGGCTTATTGGCAACAATAGTCCTGTCAGTGATGATGGATCGATCCCAGTACAATGTTATATTTCCATTTTCGAGAACTGGGTCGGGCACATACTTGTGGTACGGCACTTCCGATTCCACAAGGCTGTATTTCAGAGCAAGTTGCTGATGGATAATCCTGGCTACAAGGTTGTGTCTATGCAAGTACTCTTCGTTAGCTAGACGAGAACACTCGGATATAATATGTCGGATTGATTCTTTCGGACGGTAGCATGCCCGACAGATGTCAACCGTGCCGTTCTTCACAATGAATCTCCGATAATTGTTCGTCATCATAACTTCGTCCATAATTGCATAGACAAAACCTTCTGTTTTCCCAAAGAGATCACCAAAGCGCAGCCAGGCTACGGACGCTAGTAAGTCTACATCGGGCCCATGCAGGGCCCGGAAGTAGCGCCCGTGAAGCTCCTTACTCTGCCATATCTCCCTGCGGTCGTTAGTGTCAAGCACTATAGGCTTGCGCCAGTTCTCTTTAGCCAAGGAGAGCGGGGAAAGGCCCTTGTCTATAGCAACCACATCTCGATGCATCCCCAAGTCGGTTTCTAGGAAATATTTCCTGAGACTGCATATCTCGCGATTGTGGAGTATCTGGAGTATCTTAGTGTTTTAAAAGCCTCGACCTCCACATTTTCGCGGAATATACAGTCTCATTATCGATGACCGTGGGTGATGCATTCGATATGCAGTTAACAGCGTATGGACCCTCCTATCCAAGGCGTCGAGTTCGGTTTGAGTCCATTTGAGTATGCCGAAAGAGTACGTCAAAACCGGCATGACCCAACCGTTGAAGGTGCGCACCTTGTTTCCGCCTGATAGAAGACTATTAAATACTTTCTTCAGGCGGTCAAAGAAGCGCTCCTTCAACGATTGCTTCATGTCAGTAACACGACATACCTAAATACTTATAGGTTTCGGATGCGGAGAGGGCTCTAAGGTTTATGGAATCCGAGAGTTGGGTTCCCACGGATTCCACAATCTCCCCTCGCTTTACATGCATGACCGCACATTTGTCTACACCAAATTCCATCCTGATGGCGCTACTGAAAGTTTTTGCTTTTATTTATTATTATGGATACAAAATATTGTAAAACATTTTAAAAGAGTAACGGTAGAGTTTCTTGCCCATTCTTCTCCATGCGAAACTACCTCTTAAAAGGAGGAAAAGTTTTTTTTTTAAGCTATTGCATAGCTTTTATTGCGGGCTTTGAGCGAGGCGGCCGAATCAAGAAATTCCGTAACGTAACGAAAATAACGTAACGAAAATAAAACCTAACACCCCCCACTCCGCCTACCATGTAATGACGGTTCCCATGACAACGTGAAGTTGTCATGGGAACGTAATTTTTGTTTTATGTCATCACGTCATCATTCCAAGTGTAGCGTTGACAAATAGGAAGTATGGAGGTTACAAATGCTATGCAATAGCTTTACCGCGGCAGTCCCCCGAGTGCCCACGTTTTTTTTTTTTGTAAATTTTGACGTTCAGTAATGCTTTTTTATGCGCCTATTTGAAATAAATGATTTGACTGTGAAAAGTGTCTGTAAATGGTTTAATTGAAATAAATGCTTTGAGTTTGAGTTTATACATTTCGTTTTTTTTGTCACTGAGAGTTAATAGTTGAACTAAGTTATTAAAATTTGTTGTAAACCAATCCGTAACTATAGAGAGTGCACTGTTTACGTCGTCAAAATCGTGTCTATTCCTGTCTACTTAAAAAAAAAATAAGAGAGGTATCATCCGCAAACAGTACAACGTCACAGATATCCTTTAAATAAAATGGTAAGTCATTGATATACACCAAGAATAAGAATGGACCCAACCTTGAGGTACACCTAACTGAACTGGTGGCCCGGAATATTTCACACCATTGACATCTACACATTGGAACCTATTATGTAAATAAGAATTTATTACTTTGTGAGCTTTGTTTTGGACACCGTAATGACGTAGTTTACGCAAAAGCGTGTCTGGTGCACGCAATCAAAGATTAGATCATAGAAAAAAAAACAACCGACTTCCAAAATATAATACAAAGTGAAAAATAACTTTAATTTCGGAAGTCGGTGTCTTTAGTTTTCAATTTTCGTTTTATGTCACCGACTTCCGAAATTAAAGTTATTTTTCACTTTGTATTGTTTTTTGGAAGTCGGTTGTTTTTTTTTTGTAAAAAGTTTTTATTTTTCACTTTTTAGTTGTGATACCTACCCCACACAAATTCCAAAACCACTACCTACTATGTAAATAACAGTGACAGGAACTTATCATATCATCCACATACGAAGTGGGAAAAAGTACGTATTATTGAAGCTAACTCAAAAACTATTAAAGCAAAGTTAATAAAATTTATATGAGACCACCTCGAGAGCATACCCTTTCAAACAAAAAAAGAATTTTCAAAATCGGTCCACAATTGACGGAGAAATCGGTGGACATACATAAAAAAAAGAAAAAAACACAAATATACGCGACGAACATATAACCTCCTCCTTTTTGGAAGTCGGTTAAAACGCCAATAGCATTTTGTGAGTTTTTCCATGCGTTATAAATATTTATTTATTTACAAAACACTTCTATCATTATAGGATATAATATGTGTTTCAGCAGAGCAGCACCCGCATTTGTAAGGTAGTCGAACGACCTTTTGGAAGCCATATTACACACCATGAAGGAGGCTGTTCAAATTAAAATGTGCTGTGTAACTGTGGCTTGGCGAACAGCGCGCGCCGCACTCAAACAGTAGTCGGCGGAGTTGTGTGTACTCGCGGAGAGACATCACACAAGTTGTAGTGTTTGCAGCGAGTGCGACGAGTACCACTGTGTCCTGTGCTGCGCGAGCCGCACATACCTACACACACTCACAGAGGCGTAGCGCGGGTTAATATAAACGTGGACGAAGTCACATCAGCGAGGCCCCGTTTCTTTCGTTCCCAAGATCTACCCGATAGATCCATCCTACCAAAAATGCTTTGACACGACATATCTACTCATGATAGTGAAAATATATAACTGCGCCGTGGGAGAATATTGAAAAGCATATATATTTGAAAAAAACTTTTATTTTGTAGCTTGCGTGATATTTTTTTTTTTAAAGTAATTATAGCTATTAATTCCTGACACCGTCAAACTAATGGTTGCGGTCTTTGAAGGTAGTTACAACGGCTTCGCAGTCTGACGTTCTTTTTCGAGCGTAAAAGTGATCAAATTAATTAGTCATCTGTGGTAAAGTCTGGGGGTATCGCATTTAAAGGGGCCTCGCGAGGCCCGTTTAAGTGCGAGGCCATGGGTGGGGGCCCACTTTGCCCACGCCTAGCTACGCCACTGCACACTCATAAGAGAGGGTATATGTCTCTTTCGTCATTATCAGCCATGTTTTAGTTACTGTGGACGTACTGTGGGTAGTGTTGGTTATTACGCAATAGAAAAACCGTTTACAGTTCAGATCAAATTATTACTTTCAAATTAATCACACTAGCAATCACACACTGTGGGTACACGACACGACTATTCGGAATGCGCGACAGTTTCCAAACGTGTTCTGCTTGACCGCCACCGATGAACTCTGCTCAGCTCCGGCCGGTCTGAGCGCTATGTTGTAGACTGTCGAGCGCCGCTAGGCAGCGCTAGCATCCCGATTAGTCAACTTAGTAACGTATTTCCGACATAATCATACCTATTCGAACAGAGACCTAGCGTCGCGTCACCTCGGTTGAAACCGGCTCGGATTTGGTCAATATTTATACTGATTCTTAAACGGATTCCGTTTATCTTTGAATCAATATTCACGACATTTTCTTGAGAAGCAGAGAAAACTATTTATTTAGGTACCTATTAATTTTGATATTATAATATTATCTACCTCGAGGCCGAGGCGGTCGTTCGATCAAGTTTATCCGTTCAGTATAATTATTAACGTAATCAGTTGTCGAGCTGGCAGGGTGGCTCGGCTAGTGGGTGGCTCGCTCACATTACAATACCTATTATAGTAGCGCCGCTGATGGAGAGCGATCATTCGTTGATTGTCAATAACAGAGGTATTTAATTGCCGTCTCGAGCCGCTGCCGGTGCCCATCGTACGGCCCTGAATAATGCGTCCCCTCACTAACGACGTCAACTCGCTGGAGTTAGTCGTGTCGTGACAGATGGCGGCTCGAGCCGGCGTCGCTCGCAGCTTGCGTGTCGGTAATTGCCCATAGTCTGCAGATGATCTGCTCGCATCCACACGCAACACTTTCGGCATGGTTGCTGTTATAAGTCCGCAGGCCGCGCTACTGCTGCACTTCGCGCGTGATGCGCCGCTAATGTTGAGCGCGGTTCGTGACGTCACCCGACCTCGCGCGACTGTCACTGTCGAGTGTTGTCGCTGCTGCTCGTTCGGCACTTATATTAATTTTGTTACAAAAATACACTTTACTCAGATGAATGTTTATTGAAACATGTATGATAGGTACATGGCGGGAACGTGTTGCTTTGATTATTGCCAGAACACATCAAAAATAACATCTATTTTTTGATGTTATAAAATCTGTATTTCATTGTTTCACGGTTGTATTTTTATCTTGAGATGGTGTGCGATGTGAGATACTTAGTTATAACATTAAACGAACAAGTTCTACGAAGTGAAGTTCTATCTTAATTATACGAAGCTTCTTGTCCGAGACGGTTTTACAAGTAGTAACGCTGATTGTACCAGCGCTATAGTCAAAATTTTCAATCTAAAAAAAAACATTATTTCCTACGTGTGGCAACTTTGTTTACATGTCATTACGTTTAAAGCAAGGTTTATGAACAACCTCTATTATTGGGATTATACTTAGTAAGTATAAGTAGGAGGGTTTTTTGGGACTACCCCGTCTCGGACAAGGAGCTTCGTATAATTAAGATAGAACTTCACTTAAGGTAAGCTCGTTTAATCTTATAATTATACTCTCTCCTTGTCCGAGACGGTTTTACAAGTAGATGTTCAAAGTTGGGTTGTGAATAACACAATAATAACAAGTTTTTAAATAGAAAAAAAAAAAATATTTAAAACTTCCAAACAGTAATAATAATTCTCAAGTAACAATCAACTTGTTTAATAGTAAAATATAACACAAAACTCACTTAATCTTAAGTGTTTGTTATAGTATTGCATGTTGCACTACCAAACAGGGTTGGATCTTATAGGTCTATTGAAATGTGTGGCAAACATAGCGGAACTTTGAGACCACCCTGCAGCCTTCCTTACGACATCAATGCTGACTCCAGATCTGTTTGCGGCAGATGTTGATAAATGGTAAATGATTTTATTTCTGTAAGTAGGTTTGTACAAACACTTTTACACGTCAATCATATTTTAAAAACTAGTTGAGGTCGGCGTTTCCTATCTGACTACTCTGAGAAGAAAAGCCGAAACAATCTCAGAGGTCACAGTCTCTTTTAAAGTCCAGACATAATCTTGGTCAGATCATGTGAAGGCCATGTGGATTGGTGTCTGAAGTGGTCTTTAGAGGAAAGCACCACACAGATTGAGAGGGCCTGTCCAGTCAGTGCACGCATTTGTCAGTTATCGTGCAGCTCAACTCAGAATTTAAGGAGCTCAACGATTCGACGAACAATACCAAAGAAAAGACATTTGGGTAGGCCGCATAAAGTACTCAAAACTGCCAGATTATCATTAGAAGTAACTGAGAAAAAAAAAAAAAATATACGTGAGCTACATAGTCCTTTTTTTTTTTGGGTGGGAAATTATCAAATAACTTCTTCCGCTCTGGGTGGAGCGGGAGGGCGTGTCAGACTCTTACTGACTAAAACCCATCCGTGTTCCTTCGGTTGCCCTGTTGCTGGGGGCCACGATTTCCCTATCGGTTTTCTTCGAACCCCCGGCAGGCACTGGCCCTAGCGGACCCCGTCAATTCTGCTGACATCTCTTTGAGGCGCGCGTGGAACACAACGCGCCGTCGACCCGGGCTTGGTTCTTATCGGACGGCGAGCTACCCATTGCTCACCGTCCGTAAGCCCGCGCATACGGTGGCCGGAAATCGGCTCGCAATTCCCGCCCCGGGCGTCTCCTCCTGCGGTGGTTAGGGGCGTGAGGGCGCGAACTTTGCCTCTCCCTCACGTGTTCCGCCTCCTCCTTCGCGAGCATTACCGCTTCGCAGAAGGAGGTGACGGCCTGCCATTTCCTCTCGCTCCGTACCATGGCCTGAACCAGGGCCGGACGCGAGATATCACCGCTGCCGATCGCCTCTACGAGGACACGGCGTTGCTCCGCCCTAGCCGGGCAGACCTCCACAGGCCGATCCACACAATGGTGACACCCGGGTGTTTCCTCCCGCCTTATCCTGAACAGGAACCTCCCGAAGCAGCCGTGTCCGGTGTGGACCTGCGTCAGGCTGAAGGTGAGGACGCCGTGGCGTCTCTCAAGCCATTCCTCAAGGAGGGGTCTTATCGCCGCAATTGTGGCGTGCCCAAGCTACATAGTCCTCACATTCACAACAATTAAAATAATAATAATGTTTATACTTAACAAAGTAAACATTCATGTCATTGTGTATATAATTTTGAAGTTTGCAAAATAAACAAAGTTACAAAAGTAAAAAATAATAATTGTAGCAGCTCAATCCCAAGCCTTTTTGTCCTCAATGTAATCTTTAACGGTATAAAAAGCTTTCTGGCACAACTTACGTTTAATGAATGATTTGAATTTATTAAGGCTTAGATCTTGTACGTGGCTTGGAAGTTTATTATAAAAGCGTATACATTGACATCTGAACGATCCACCTACTTTTTTGAGCCTTGTTTTGGGGTACAACAAATTTGTGTTTGTTCCTAGTATTTATGTTATGGATATCACTGTATTTTTTAAACAATTTTATATTTTTATGGGCATATAAAAGATTATTAAAGATATACTGAGAAAGCACAGTCATTACATTAATCTCCTTAAATTTATCTCTGAGAGAGTGTCTCGGACTTAATTTATAAATTGATCGAACAGCTCTTTTCTGCAAAACAAAAATAGTCTGAATGTCGGCGGCATTTCCCCACAACAGAATACCGTACGACATTACACTATGAAAATAGCTAAAGTACACTAAACGGGCTGTCTCTATGTCAGTCAAATTACGAATTTTTCTAACAGCATATGCTGCGGAGCTTAGCTTTTTTGACAATTTATCTATATGTGGGCCCCACTGAAGCTTAGCATCAAAAGTTAATCTCAAGAAAACTGTGCTATCATCAGGATTCAATTCTTCGCCCTTTATCAACACACTAGTTTTCACCTGCCTAACATGAGGTAGGGTAAACTTAATGCATTTGGTTTTTTTTTCATTAAGAAGTAAATTGTTAACATTGAACCAGTGAACTAACTACTTTTGAGATCGCGCTATTTACATCGTCAGTAACCAGCTGCTGACGTTTAAGTTTAAACAAAAGTGAAGTGTCATCCGCAAACAACACTACATCATGGTTATCCTTTATGAGGTAAGCCAAGTCATTAATATAAATAAGAAACAAGAAAGGACCAAGAATTGAGCCCTGAGGGACTCCCATTGTTACTATAGATCTGGGAGATCTTTTTCCATTAACGTCAACGCTCTGAATCCTATTACTCAAGTATGAAATAAGAAGATTCAGAGCGCTGTTCCGGATCCCATAGTGGCGGAGTTTCCTGATTAACGTTTCATGAAGAACGCAATCAAATGCCTTGGACAAATCACAAAAGATGCCCAAAGCATCGCATTTATCTTCCCATGCATTATAAATATGACCTAAAAGTTCAACACCGGCATCAGTAGTTGAACGACCCCTTGTAAAACCGAACTGTTTGCTATGTAATAATTTATGTCTATTAAAAAATCTTTGTAATTGCTCTAAAATTAATTTCTCAAAAAATTTACTAAAAGTAGGTAGTACTGAAATAGGTGTATAATTTGTGGGGTCTGATGTACTACCTGATTTAAACAAAGGAATTATTTTACTATTTTTCATAAGGTCAGGAAACTCCCCACAGTCGATACAATTATTAAAGATAAGAGCTAAAGTAGGTGCTACAATGTCAATAATAGACTTGGCAACTTCTACAGAATTACCTCACAGATCTGCAGTCTTTTTTACTTTTAAGGTGTGAAAGGTTTTAATTATGTCTCTACAGGTAATATGTTCAAAAAGAAATTCGGAATCACAAACATTAACATTTTCCTTTAACAAAGACTCAGCAACAGAAGGTGATGAGTTTAGGGATTTAGTCGTTGAAACGGGAATATCTGAAAAGAAATTTTCAAAGGCCGCGGCGACTTGTGAGTCTGATTTAATTATGTTGTCATTAATAGACAGGCTGTAGTCAGTATTTCGGTTATCAGACCTTCCCGTTTCACTATTAATAATATTCCAAGTCGCTTTAATTACATTACTACTATTTTTAATCTTCGAACTCAAATAACGCGACTTGACCATACAACAAACTTTTTTAAATAATTTTGAATAATTTCTAACATACAAATTAAATTCAGCTGTGTTTACATAAGTCCTTTCATTGTACAGCTCATAAAGACGTGTTCTACTTTTATGAATACCAATGGTAGCCCAATCACTAAAAGATGCGTTACTATTAACCGAGATAGTCTTAGGAATAAAGGTGGAATTAAATTGATTACAGTATATATTAAAGAAATCATCATATAGGTTATTAGGATCAGCATGAATAGACAAAACTGGTAATTTATTAGTGAGTTTAACTTTAAAAGTTTCCAAGCGACTTGCAGTTTTGGGGTTAGTCGTGATATCCTTTTTAGCCACTTTGTTGTTTTGGTTTGGAATAGTAATCCTCTGCCCGCAATGATCAGAATCTAGTAAATTTATAATTTCTTTGTGGCTTGGTATAACATCCGTATAAATATTATCTAGGCATGTGGCACTAGTAGGGGTTATTCTTGTGGGCTCCAAAGATAGGTTTACAAGATTGTAGGACTGAAACAGACTTACTATTTTACTACAGGAACCTGAGTTTTCTAATAAGTTAACATTAAAATCACCGCCAATGATAATAGACTTATTCGAGTTACAAATCTTGTGCAACACTTCATCCATTACCTTTTCAAAGCAGTCATACAATCCTATACACACTTAATACAATAAACTGCTCCAATTCTATACAGGCTATTTCAACTGTCCGCTCAACAGATAGGCTCACAATATCCTTACGGTCTTTAAATTTAAGCTGGTTACTTACTAAAACTAATGAGCCACCGTGTATAGCATTAACTCTGCTGAATGAACTACCTACCTGGTGATTATTAAAATTGAACAAGAACTGGTGTCTTTTAAGCCAATGTTCTGTTATACAAAGAATGTCAATACTGTTAAAATTCATAAATAATTCTACTTCTGAATCTTTGTTAATAAATCCTTGAATATTTTGATGCACCAGGTTTTTGTTTTTAAACTTTGATTTGATTTTATTTTGCAATTCTGTACACTATTGCTAGAGGTTGCCTCTGTTGTCTTAATTTCTAATTTAAATTATTTTCAATGTCAATTGTTGATACCAAATTATTGGCTGAATTATTTAACATGTCATAGCATTGCTCAATAGAAGCAATTTGTTTAGCCAAATTCTTGGCTGTAATAGAAAAGTAATATGATGGCGACACAGCTATCTGTCTTTTACAATATTTTGAAAGATAGTGGTGCCGATTCTCTTGTACACCGAACTAAACTAACTAAACTATCACTAAAATTCCTTACTTTTGACTATGAGAATCTCAAAGCTATTCTGCAAAATAAATTCTCTAAATTTAAAAATAATTTTGACACATCTAAATCGAATTTGACAATCGCGACTCCACACGCGATACCTAACCACGTGAATCTTTTTAGAGCCGGAGGCGCGCAGGGGGAGGGGGGGCAGCCTCGACGTGTTTTATATGGATTTTTCACTTTTTGTATGGAAAATAAGAAAAAATATTACCTACATGTAGAGTGTTAGGGGTTTAAGGGTTTTATAAAGGGTGTCGAAATTTTCATTATTTTTGCGATTGGACCACGGAGCAAATACAAAGAGGAGACGGCCTAAGCAACTGTGCACTGTGATTCTCAACTAGGTCCTGACGTCATCATGTAGGCGTGGCCTTAGTCAGTGTATTGTTGGCGTTCGTCCTGTGCACAGTTTTGTAATAGTTCCCATTTTACAGCATATTCGCGCTAGAAGAAAAAAAGAATGAAGTGTTGTGTTTTATCTTGTAAAAACTACTCGGATAGACGTTCTGATGCTATGGATGGCATTACATTTCATTTGTAAGTAATTTTATGCGTAATTTATTAAAATAGTTCTAGAAAAATCTCTTAGCGACAGCGTTTCCAAACATAATTCTACCCGACACTAGATGGCGATACTTAGTGTCATGGGAATTATAAATATTTAGGTACGTAAAGCTCAGTACTAACATATTTTAATATTCATATGTACTGAAATTTGTTCAACATTCATTCCTAACGACCCTTTAATGGCCAAAATATTATTTTTGTATTTTTTATATTATTTTGTAAACAGGCCGCCATCTATCGTCAACTATGAAGAACAAACATAAACATAACAAAAAGACAGGGCCGTAATTAGAATCTAATTATTTTACCGAATGTCTGTCTCATAAATGGAAAGTACGGAAAGTACTTAAAACATTAAATACACTGGACATAAAAATACAATCTCCTATAAATTAAATATTCTTTGTACAATAATTTATTTAAAGTACTTTCCCTCCGTGAGACAACTAGTATGGTAGTTGTTGTTTACTTAATTTAAAGTACTTAAAGCCCACCTAGTTTATTTAGTTAAATTTTAAATGATGTATGTATGTCCTAGATTTCCATCCGAAGATAATCGAAGACAGCTATGGATTACAAAAATTAATAGACAAGACTGGTCTCCGACTAAATATACAAAAATTTGTTCGTGCCATTTTAATAATGAAGACTTCATAGTGACAAAAAAAGGTCTTAGAAAATTAAAGAAGGAAACTTTACCTAGTTTAAATCTGGATATATCGGTTCGCTTCAATGTAGTTTGTATTTACCAGTTTCAATTATTTTGGGAAATTGGGTATTTTTTTATTTACAGCTTTATGTTACAGCTTAAAAGAAAATTTACAGAGCCAACAATATCATCACCAAAGCCTACCACACCTACAAGTGATTTAAACGAATTTCTGATACTGCATGATACGCCAAAAAAGAAAAAGTTAAAGCAAGAAATAGCACAACTTCGATGGAAAGCAAGAGCAGATAGATTAAAGATCAGAAGACTTCAAATGAAAGTTAAGCGTTTGAAGAAGAAGGTACCCATCTAGTGGCGCTATTTTCACGAAGTGCTTTTGATTTTCTAAATCAAATACTTTTCTACTTTTGTTTCAGGTTCAAAATTTAAGTGCCTTAATTAAAGAATTGGAAAGCAAAAGTCTTCTGTTGGGAGAGGAATCCGAAATTTTAACATCGATAAATGTTAAGTTGAAAGACTTGGTTGGGCGTCAGTTGGCAAAAAATAAAAAAAAACCATTGACGAAGGAATATTCTCCAGCTCTCCGATCATTCGCTTTGACACTCCATTATTTTTCGCCTAATGCTTACTCATACGTCAGAAAGACTTTCGATACTTGCTTACCGCATCCGAGAACTATTTCTAAGTGGTACGAAAGTGTCAATGGTGAAGCCGGATTTACAGCTGAAGCTTTTAACGTATTAAAGCACAAAACTAACTCCTCAGGCAAACGCGCTCTGTGCAGTCTTATGATGGATGAGATGGGAATTAGAAAGCATGTTGAATGGGACGGAAAAAAATATCACGGTTATGTTGATCTCGGGCTTAATGACGTACAAAACGATAACTCGGATCACGCTTCTCAGGCTTTAGTTCTGTTGCTTGTATCTCAAACTGAACGCTGGAAATTACCTGTGGGGTTCTTTCTTATTCGTTCTATGACCGGAGAACAACGTGCTTCAATAGTTCAACAATGCCTCTACAAATGTCAAGAAAATGGTGTAGACGTTGTTTCACTTACGATGGATGGCTGCACTGCAAATATTGCTATGCTTAAAAAGTTAGGATGTTCGTTAGAACCTCAGAATATGAAAACTACTTTCAAACACCCTAGTGCTGACTACGAAGTAGCAATATTCCTGGACGCATGTCATATGCTAAAACTTGTGCGCAACGCATTTGAAACTAAAAAGGAGTTTCTTGATTATCAGGGTAATCTTATTGAATGGTCTTACCTCGTCAAGCTCAATAACTTACAAAAGTCAGAAGGCCTCCACCTTGGGAACAAGTTAAAAGACAAACACATACATTTTCAGCGACAAAAAATGAAAGTAAAATTGGCCAGTCAACTTTTCAGTAATAGCGTAGCAGATGCACTCCAAGTTTGTGAAAAAAGTAATGTTGAATTTAAAAATGTGGCGGCTACAATTACTTTTATCCGTTTAATTAACAATATCTTTGACATTCTCAACTCACGAAACATGCGTCAGTTTGAATACAAAAAGCCCTTATTTGAAAAGAATATTTTGAAAACAAGGGAGTATTTAGAATATGCTAAACATTACATAATTTTTATAGTAGCTCCTGATGAAGGGAAGCCCGTTATCACCACAAATCGTAAAACTGGTTTTATGGGCCTTTTAACATGTATTAATAGTACACTTTTCTTGTATAACCGCCTGGTTGAAAAAGAAAAGCTCCTTAAATATCTAACTTTGTACAAATTTTCGCAGGATCATTTGGAACTATTTTTTGGGGTATTAAGAGCACACGGAAGGGCCAATAATAATCCAACATCACGTCAGTTTAAATCAGCTTACAAAAAAACCCTTATAAATACAGAACTGAAAGAGGGTTTTAGAGGAAATTGTATTCCTTTAGAGGATATTTCCATTTTAAAGGTATCCTCTGTAAATAAAATAAATATTACTTCAGAACGTTATCGAATAGTGCAAAATGACTTGAGCGAGGCATCATTAGATGACGAACCCATGCCTGATGATTTGTTGTTAGAATTTGATGAGCAGTTAAATATAACGATAGGTGATTATTTGCGCCGTCAAATAGTTGCATATATTTCTGGGTTTGTTGTCAATTATTTACATTCCAAAATCAAATGTGAGAGCTGTCTTCATGAATTATATGCTGATAATTACGATAATGATGACCTTTATTTAATAAAAACTAAAAATAAAGGTGGTCTTACTTTCCCATCTAAAGATGTCATAAATATATGTATACGAACCGAATGTAGCATCCGTTGTGTTAAATCGCAATCTTTGAATTCTCCTATTTTCCGTAAACATAAAATTGTATCGAATACACTAAAATCCCTTATTGGACAAAATTATTTCAAACAATCGGTGAATCATATGTTCGACCAATCACCGACTGATAATCATATTATTCTTCTGACTAAATCTATAGCTGAAAAATATATAGATATTCGCTTTAAGCATTTTGCAACCTTAGAAAACGATAGAGCAACCAACCGACAACAACTAACCAAAGCAGTTATTTTTGCAGGAAATTGAATTTTGCTAATAAATTTTTTTCGCTATACATAATTTGTCTATTATTTATTCTACGTTTTACCTAGGTGACCATTTCCAAAGAGTCATGTTAAGTATGAAGCTTCTTTCGCATCATGCAACTTTTCATTTAATCTGTACCCTAATTGCGTAATACAATACAATCACAATCTGTGTCGATTTGAAACAGATTGCTAATCCATTGCTTCATAAGTTGGAAAAAATCTGCTCAACAACGTAAATAACGCAATGAATGTTGTTGAACTTTTTTTGTTTGAAATTGTTTTATTACTATTATATTATTTGATGTTTTAAACTTATTTAGGCGCGTTTGAGCGGTTTGTATTTTAATGTTTCTAGTATGCTAATTGATAGTGTCGTGGTTTCCTGTAATTTAGATACATGCGAGATCTACATTTGACAGAGACTTTGGGTTAATGCTGTGTATGTGTTTAGTTGGTAAGCCTTTAAATAAATAAAAACTGTCAAAATGAAACAAATTAGTTATAATTGTTTTTGAAAATAAGTTACGCAATTAGGGTATTATTGTCACGTAAACGGGATAAGGTGTTTTTAGATTTGTAAACCATCTTGATAAGTCTTTTAAAAATAAAAGAAAATCTAATAATCTTCATTCATCATTCATTAAAAACTTTTTTATTCGAATTTATTAATTTTATTTTTCATAATAATATCAATAAAACATACGCATCGACATGGTTCGCAAAATTAATTTAAAGAAAAACAGTATTCCCAAAATTCTGAGTACGACCCTGGTGCATCCTACGCTTAGTGACATCTAGTATGAGATAGTTACGTAACTACTAAGTACAATCAATAGGACGAGCGAATAGTTTTGCTATTTACCAGTAGATGGAAAATAAAGAAGTGGGCGGGATCTATCACCCCTCACCCCGTAAAGTGTCACCCCTTGTTTCATAGGGAAACCTTATTACAACATCTCCTCTTTGTATTTGCTCCGTGGACACACCATTTTCGGGATATAAGCAAAAGAAAAAAAAATATTCAGTACTGTTTTTTCATCTGAAGTCGAGGTGTTGGTGTGAATTTTAGTTCATGACAACCAATTTTATTCCACATGTTTTTAGTCGCGATTAAAAATAGTCATATTTAGTTAGAAAATCTAAATTTTAGGTTAAAAACGTCAAATTCAGAATAGCAAAATTGCCATTTTCACTAAACTAATATCTCAGTGCCATCTTAGTGCTGTCAAACTAAAATATAGTTAAGTTGTGTCACTTTAGTCTATTTCAGAATGGGAAATCATCGTTTGACAGGAATAAACTAAATTTTGGTGATTTTTAGTTTAGTTTAGAGGCATTTGTGACAAGAGAATCGGCACCATTACCTATCCATACAAAATCTATCTTTTGTCAAATAAAAGTGGTTACCAACATAATTGTTAATGTCAATTATATGGAATAAATTATTATTGCATGTCAAATTATGTAATGTCATATTCATTTCAAATCTAAAATTATTTTCTTCCTGTGGCAAACTTTGGCTGTATGGGAAAGTGAACATCACAATTTTTCTTAAACTTAAACTTAGGTTGCATAATTATCTATAATATTGGAGTAATTCTCCTTTGTTCACATTACCCCTATTACCAACAAATATTAATAATATACTATCCTGGTTTAATTGCACTTCATAACTTTTTTCATTATGTCAAATAAAGAACAACCAGGCATACAGTAGTTCATTATTGAGTGTCCTGGATATTTATTTGTCAACAAGTGGCCTAGATCCTTTCCAATTTCATCACAAAATAATACTATTTCTTTATTTACACTCTGTTTAGACAAACAATTAATAATTGATAATGGCAAACTGGCACTAGACTGCGGTATGGTGGTGTCACAAATTGTCAATGAATGGTTCGGTGTGGGTTCAACAGATGGTGGTTGACAATGTTCACATTTGTTAGTTTGTGAGCTTACCAGCTCATTCATCGCCAATACATATTCCCTCATTTGGTTTTCAGAGGCTGTATATTTGATGGTCATACAAGTAAGTTTTTCCTGTAGTTGGTCAAGTTCATACTGCAAGTCTTCTGTGTCAATTTGGTATTTACTAGTACTTTTTTCTAAGTTAAATGAATACATGTCTAATTGTTTTAATAGATGCAACCTTTCTCTATTAAGCTTAACATTTTTGATGAAGAATTTTTGTTTTTTGACCATTTTCTTAGTTTTAACTATGTATTTGTTAATTTTGATGTATTTTTTTATTTTATTTTTACTAGTAACTACCCTAACTGATTTATTTGATTTTGAATCATCATTACCTGTTAAATCTATTGTGTAAGAGGGGTTTATTGCAGAAACCATTGATGGGGCTATAGGCACCAATTCTTTGAATAGACTTTGGTTCAGCGAGGCAGTGATGTTAAGATTTGTCGTCTCAAGTTGTTCAATCTGACTTTGAGCCTCATGTAGCTGCTGTTGTAATAAATGTTTATGACTAAGAGCTTGTTCATACTCATTGCTACACTGGCTGAACCCGTCCACAACAACTTGAAGCCTGTCCCGGGCTTCTATGGCATCAGTGTGTTGAATGTATAACTGAGCCATTTCGGTTTTTAACTTGCTATTTCTTTCAAGGACACCAAGGAACTCCATTTCATTTTCATCTTTTTCCTTAATCAGTTGGTCACAGAGCTCCTGAGATGCCTTTATTTCGCTCAAAGCCTGACTGAGTTTGGTCTCTTCTAGGCGAGCCCGCGCACTGCGAGTCATAATCATGATTAAAGAGAAAAAGAGAAGGGGTTGGAAAAGAGTAGTGGATTGAGTAACAGATGATTAGTTGAAAAGAAAATGAAATTTAGATCGTAAAGAAAGAAGTTCTGTCACCAAATTAATTAAGGTTATGTTTACGTGGTTAAGGTCATTGGCATCAACTTGTAGCCGTGATAAAAATTATCTAATAAATTGTATGTAAAATATTAGAACGTAAACAATCTACTACCAAGTAAAATATTTAGTATTGTACCTGATAACGAGACGAAAATGCAACGTTTGCTTGAGCCGGTAACTATCAACGAATCACAATGAAATTTTTACACATAATATGCACTTAGTGCCTGAATTTAACACACAAAACACTTAATTAAGCTTTAAACTAGTTAATAAATTGGAAATAGGCCTTAATAAGAAGGAAATCTAATATTTAAGATTAAAATTATAGGGACAAATTCAAATCAGCTGTTAGCTGTAGTGTTGCCACAGGAGAAAAAAAAGTTGATGTTGATACTATGAGCTGAGAAGATGGTGACATCTATTCCAGCTTCTTTCAATGTTTGTTTTATCCAGCGGCTTATAGTTTGGGTTGATGCATTCTTGTATTGAATGTAAAAATTAATTTATCTATATCATTTCTTATAGGACTTGTCCTATCTATATAAGATCAAATAGTGTTGACTGGGCAAAGTTCTTTATTCTGGGTGAATGTTTTTAAGTGGAACATTGGTTGTATACTACCTCTTCTAGAGGTTTTTATGATATCAGGTATGTATACTTGTATACCATTATCATTGAATTTAATATTGGGAATAGACATCATTGATAGGGTTTGTACTCGGTGACCAGTTGTCAGTGCGAGTATGGTTACTAATTTCTTAGTTAATTTTTCTAATGATGTATTTTCATTTGGATAGTTCTCAGCCAGATGGGTTAGTACCAATCCTGGATCTTAGTGGTCTTGATCGAAAGATGCCTTTTGTAAATCATTTTATTCTATCATCCAATCCAATTTTAGGTCCCATCAGTAGCGATAGTGCTGACCGAGTAGTATTAATGGTACCATATGATGCTCTATTTTCATAGCATTGAGATAAAAATTAATATGTAGGGAACAGATGCTTGGTATGGGTCCATACTGTGTTCTCGACAAAACAACCACCATAGTTTTAGAGATGAATCATACTGCTTCACTGTATTCAATGAAAGTGAGTTTAGCATCACATTTAGAGCAGAGTGTGGGGTTCCACGCCTTATGAATGCTTGGCTGACAGCAGCCCTGCAGCCAGGGTAAGCTGATGATGCAAAGGATGATACTCTCTAAAAGGAGACGTCAATAGTCTTTTATTAGGCTCAAAAATTATAAGGTCCCCAGTGGACAATGTTTTGATTAGTGGGAACCATGGTTGTGATGGCCAAAGAGGAAAAACTGAGATCCCAATGGCGTTATCTCTTTATATTTTATATAAACATTTTAACAATAATGAAAAAGGTATCTTTCCAATCTATAGTGAAAGCATCAACAGCAATTGATTCTGGGTCACATTTCCAGGAGACAAATTTTTCACATTTTCTATTAATCCTAGAGGCAAATAAATCTATTTCCGGAATACCAAACCTCTCAGTTATTTGAATGTAGACGAAAGCTGCCATTCAATATTAATTTTTCTCGATTCTCTATCGGCTTCGAAATTATCTTTGGTATTTATATAGGAAGCAAAGATCCAAATATTTCTATTTTCACACCATTGCCAAATATCTCTTGTGATATTATTTAAGTGGGAAAATTGTACTCCCCCCATTTTGTTTATGTATGCTATTGCAGTGACACCACTATCTATTTTCAATAAGATTTCACAATTGTAAGTGTCTTTTGTAAAACACTTCAATCCTAAGAAGGCAACTTTTAGCTCCAAATAATTAATATGGTATTCCTGTTCTGAGTGTGACCATGACCCAGAGGCTTTCCTGTGATTGCAAACTGCTCCCCAGCCAGTGGTAGAAGCATCGGTATGTATTTCTAGGTGAAATTTATATTGTTTTATTGAATTATTTTTATCTAAATTATTTCTCCACCATGTTAATTCTGATTTGATTTCTTGTGAAATAGACACGACAGTATCATTGTTATCATTCGACTTTAGCAAGGCTTTGTATTTCTGTCTTTTTAATATTTTTGTATATAGCCAACCATATGGGAGGGCTGGACAAATAGAATTAAGTGTTCCCAACAGTTGAGAAAATTCTCTTATTTTGCAAGTACTATTTTGCTTATATAATTTAATTTTTCCTAGTATGGCTACTTGCTTTTGATGTGGAACTGACAATGAAAGATCCATTGAATTTAGCATGAAACCTAGGTATTTACATTTTTGACTAGGAATAGTAATACTTTTATCAAAATGTATGATAAATCCTAAACCTTGTAAGAGTTTACATATTACATCAAAATCATCTTTACACTTATTTTCAGATTTATTGAAATATAAACTGTCATCTAAATAGCAAATTAATATAATATTATTGTTTCTTAGATAAGTGGTTACTGGTTTGAGTAGTTTTGTGAAAACAAAAGGAGCTGTACAGAGGCCATATGGTAGGGCATTAAACTTGTATAAAATTCCATTAAATTTGATCCTAAGGATTTTTTTGCTTTTTTCAGATATTGGTACAGAAAAGTAGGCCTCTTTCAAATCTATTGACGCCATGTATGAGTTTTTTGACATTAATTTACAGGCTGTTCTGATATCTTCTAACTTAAAATGTACAGTTTCTATGTACTGATTTAATTTCTATAAATTTAAAATAAATCTATAAGAACCCATTAGGTTTAGGTACTAAAAATATGGGGGATGTAAATTGGTCAGCACAGTATGAGCATTCAGAGATTGCACCTAGATCTAAAAGCTTTTTTATCTCAGAGTGAATCATTTGTTTTTCATTTTTTGGCCAGTGTTTTGGCTCCATATCATAGGATGGTGGTGTTTTGGTAAATGGAATTTTATAGCCTTGTATCTATTCTAACACTACTGGATCATTTGTAATCTCAAGCCAATTTTTATGAAATATTTAAGTTTACCTGCATGTACCTGCATGTTTTCTAACGGTAGTGTCTGGATCTGGCTGGAGGATGTTTTCGCTCTGTCTGGCGAGGTTGGGTAAAGCGAGGCTGCCTCTTGAACGGCATCTGTTGTTGGTGATGCTGCCCACTGCCAGCTTGTTGGTGTTGTGGTTGACAGTTCTGCAGTGGGCCCCTCCAGTTTAAATTTTTCTTTGTAGTGGACAGTTTCTGTTTTTTGGTACTTTCTGTAATCTGTGAGCTTGTCCTTTGTATTGATTGAGCAGCTTTAATTTTATCAGCACAATCCGTACCAAATAAAAATAAAGATACTTGAATAATCTTATTAGGCCCGATAAGGCAAAGAATTTTCTAGAGGAGGAATCCTGATGGTGAATTTCAGCTGCAATCTTTGCTGCATCATTCATTTCTTCTATAAGTGTTTTACTATTTAAGTTACCTTTTAGTATGCAGGTCAGCGACCGGCCCAGGCAGGTCATCAGTTTGCCAGTAAGATTTTGTCTGGTAACAATCCTCCTATCTCGTTTGATAGAGGGTTCGGAGAGTGTGGCCAATATCTCTGGATTCTTGAGAGGAGCATTTGCATTTGGAAAATTGGAGGGTGAAGGGTACTTATTGATAATACTGGTTCTGGCCTCCTTTCCCAATCCTTCGGACATGATTTTGGACCAACGGGCTACCAATTTAGATCTGATGGGGTCCCCAAATTCTGCTTCCTCTTCGCCCTCCTTAACAAGGGCCTGTAAAAACTCCGGCGGGAGTTAGTCATCTTCTGGAATAAGATTTTTTTTTTTTTTCTGTTCGGCATCTCACAGCTGGTTCCGAAAACCGTAGCTGTTTAACCGGTCAATCTTGTGGTTGCCTTAAGCTACTACACTCAAAGCCTCCAGCCAGGGCACAAATAAACTAAGCTAAAGATTTAAGGATGAACGCTCTGTAACGGCTAGGGCTGCGCAGGGTAGGCTGCGCAGGCCGTTAACGGTTTAGGTAGTAGTTAGTAAAACAGCTAGACAAGTTAATACATATATTTTTAACACTAGAATGTACACGGCTAGGTCGCGGTAAGGTCACACTGATTTGTTCTGAGCACTAACACAGTAAAAGGGGAAGGGTACCGTCCTTGGTAGCACGTGGTAGATTCGGGGGGCCTGCTCAGCACAGGCTCCGTAGCAGGCTGGACGGCCCTGGCACGTGGTAGTACGTAGTCAGTAGCCGTGGAGGTCGCCTGACAGCTCAGGCTCCCAGCGGTAGGCTGCAGGCAGGCAGGCCGGACGTCGGACCTCAGTTCGTGCAGTTAGCCATGCATGCGAGCAACGTGCAGAATTGGGTAAGAGGTGTCTTCAACCCGTACAAAGAGCCCTGGAAGCGCCATAGGGAGCGCATGTTAGATGCGGTGCAAATATCAGCAAGCCGCATGCGACGTGCTAGCTTCTTCCCCTTTCTAAGCCAAGGAACGGTGTGGGAAGCATGGTAGGTGAAGCTCAATACATCGCAGCGGCTTACAGGCATAGAGTTTGCAAACATAGCATGGCACATGTACAGATGTGAAATGAGGTTAAGTATGGCGAACACGCGAGCATAAAACACAATGCAATAATGATATTAGCAGATGGCTCGCTGATCGCTTGTAACACACAGTGAGGCCCTACACAGCCTTGATGCAGTAGCAATACATACATATTACCATCTCCTGTGCACCGGATAACCCCAGCCGCGTGTCCGACATTGACACACGAGAAATCAGAAACTACATAGGTGATGAAATCAATATAGGTTATCCGGTGCAGAGGGTCTAGTATAAATACCAAAGTAATGTGGAACTCACCCTAGGTCGGGGCACAAGTAATCCTGATAATCAAGGAAAACCTTCCTTTATGTAAGCCAGCGGAAGTCGAAATGGCAGAGCGTCCTTAGGAAATTAGTGTTGTGCCACGTTTCTAGTGATGTGTGGTTAGTAACTTACTAATTGTGATTAATTACGGTTGAGACCTCACACAACGGCACCTCCTGCGGGGTTCGAGCCTCGGCTTAGGGCGTTATCCGGAGGGAGGACATCAAAAGATGGGACGGGCTGGATCAAAAGGTTTTGATCATTATTATTAGTCGGGGAATTTAAAGCTACGTGCACAGCTGCAACAACTGCTGGCACCTCGTTTTCGAGCAAGGGTCGGGGGGGAGTATTATTTACTCGGGGGCGCGGCGGTCGAGATCGCAAAGGACCTCGGCGACGAGGTCGGTATGACGGGAGGCGTCTGTGTTTGTACACTGTACTTGTTTCCCTATTGCTCTCCTGGAGGAGGGTTATGGGGTCATCGGGATCTACGAGGATATGCCTTGGACGGCGAACATGGCTGATTCTACTCGGGACATAACTGGCGGCCTCGACAACCAGAGGGTTGCGATGTTTGGCCGCGGACTCAAAGAAACGCTTGGATAGGCGTTTTAGAAACTGGTGGATTGTGGGAATCTTTAGGTCGAGGTGGAGTGCCTCGTTCCTGACGAACCAGGGGGAACCTGTGGCCCTACGGAGGAATTTATTTTGGACTGTTTGCATCCTATGGATATGACGGGGTTTCGCATGAGCGAAGAAGGCACCCACATAGGTCATGATCGGTCGAATGCACGCCGTGTAAACGCGCAATTTGCACCTAAGTGACAATTTGCTACGTGCATTCACCAGGTAAAAGAGTCTACCGAGAGCGAAAGAGGCTCGCGAACGAACCATCTTTATGTGCTCTGCGAAGGTCAAATGATGGTCTAGAAAGACACCGAAATATTTAGCTCGCTTCTCCCAAGGGATCGGCTTGCCGAACATGGTGATTGGTCGGGGGAGGGGGTTTTTGAGCCTTGAACGCGGCTTCGTAAAGAGATTAGAACCGCTTGGCTTTTATCGGGGTTGACTTCTATCCGCCATTTTGTAAACCAAGCTGCCAGTCTATTGACTGCGCGTTGGAGATTTAGGCGAATGATGTCGGGGGATCTAGAGCTGAAGTAGATGGCAGTGTCGTCTGCGAACAGACCCAACTGCGACCTACCGCATCCTTTAGGGATATCGCTTGTGTATAGCGTGAAAATGAGGGGGGACACCACAGAGCCCTGAGGGACACCTGCGCGGATGGGACGGGGAGTGGATAACGCTCCTTCGATGCGATAACGGAAGACGCGATTCGATAAAAAGTCTCGTAAGATGAGTACGAGACGATCTGGCACGCCGAGTTGGTACAGCTTGTATATTAAGTCGTTGTGCCAGACTTTATCGAACGCTTTCGCTACGTCGAAGAATACTGCACCGGTCATAGTCCCGCGTTGGAAACCAGCGCTTTAGGATTCTACGATGCGGTGGGCCTGATGCACGCTAGAGTGCTCAGTTCGAAAGCCGAACTGTTCGTTGGGGATGAGGCCCTTGGTCTCGGCGAAATCTCTGAGGCGCTTATAAATAAGCCTCTCATAGATTTTTCCGAGAACCTTGAGCAGACTGATGGGACGGTACCTAGAGGCCTCGGTTTTGGGCTTGCCGGGCTTTGGGATACCGATAACCGTGGCCTCTTTCCATGACTGGGGGAAGATATTGTTGCTTAAGGCACCATTGAAGATGGTGGTCAAAAGCATTATTAGGTGGGCAGGGAATAGTTGGATCACCCTATTGGTGATGCCATCTGAACCGGGGGCTTTACGGACTTTAAGACCTTTGATGATGTCGTGCACCTCGTCCGGGAGGACGGGGGGCAGTGGACAATCAGGGTCGTCGACGGGAGGGAGGGAGGCTCTACGTTCGACTTCGGCGTCGACCTTTTTCAGGTGAGCTTTGTCTACAGGTAGGGAACTGGGAGTGCATTGGGCCTCGAGGCTGTCTGCGAGGCATTCAGCCTTTTCGGCATCGTCAAATGCAATGGATTTATCGGGACGGGTCAGGGGGGGCATGGCTGAGACCTGGGGAGACCTGAGTTTCCTCTGGAGCTCCCAGAAGGCCTGATGGGTGGGCTCTAGTTCGCCGAGTAGCTTTCCCCAGCTCGCGTCCCGCAGCTCCGCTATACGTGTCTTTACAGATCTCTGTAAATAGCGCATATGGGCTTTGTTGGCGTTACAGGGAAAGCTATCGTAGGCACGTATGGCCGCGTTCTTCTCAGTCGCTGGAACTTCCCTTGAACAATCGTTCAGGACGGTTTGTACGTGATTAGTGAGTGAGTCGATCGCGGCCGTGGTGTCAGCGACCGAGTCGAAAAGGTCGGGGATAGAGTCTAGTTGAGGGGACGTGTTGGATTTCAGCTGTGTGCTTACTTTCTTCCAGTCCGTGATCCTCTTAGTGATAGGGGGGGCGTTCGGGTCGGAAAGACCTATGCGGGAGTATAGTCTCATGACTACCGGGCGGTGATCAGAGTCTAGCTCTTGTACCGTTTCTATCGAATCTAACTTTAAGTTGACGTTCTTAAGGAGCGCCACGTCTAAGATATCGGGGGCATGATTGGGATTTATGAGCGAGAAATGAGTGGGAGTCATGGGAGCGATGACGTCAAAGGTCAGGGAGTTTGAGAGGTCGAACAGGTGTTGACCTCTGAGATTGCTTACCGAACTATTCCAAGAGGGATGTTTGGCATTTAGATCGCCCGCTATAATGAGCGAGTTACTCATAGCGAGTAGAATCGAGAGGTCGTTTGAGAGGCGTTGGTAATGGTACTGCCCCGCGGTGTTACCGGGGGGATTATAGACCGATACGAGAGTGATCGGCTCGTGACCTGACATGCCTAGACGGCAGGCGGAGACTTCTAATACCGAGAGGGGGGAGGGTCTAGTGGGATGCAGTGAAGCTGCTTTCTATAATAGATCAGGGTGCCACCCTTGTGACATCGCGACCTGTCATTGCGAACTATCCGGTAATTGGCAAGTGACGGATCACGATTGCAAGGCTTTAGGAAGGTCTCTTGTATTAAGAGAACGTCTATTTGATGATCGCGGAGGAAGAGCCCTATTTCTTCCCTTTGGGATTTTATGCCGTTGGCGTTAAAGTAACCTATTATTAGGGATCGGGGTTTAAATCTAGCTAAGGCCTCGTTATCCATTGAAAGATTTAGGGGTTTGGGCGAGGGATTCTAGGGCTTGCGTAATATCCGGATACGCATTATATATGGATTGGATCCTAATGATATCGCCTTGGGCGGCGACGATGAGTTTTGCTATTTCCCTAGCACGCGGGG
Organism: Agrochola lychnidis; assembly: GCA_963680765.1. Lineage (NCBI taxonomy): Eukaryota > Metazoa > Arthropoda > Insecta > Lepidoptera > Noctuidae > Agrochola > Agrochola lychnidis. The sequence goes on along the minus strand of OY796850.1, from coordinate 526,417 downwards.
AGGCAAAACTCGCGTAATTTGAGGTGATTATGTTGAACGAGGCAACACCTGACAGCTGCTCGGTCACGGGACCGGCAGTCGGGGGACGCGGAGCTTGGGGAGCAGGCGCGGGTTTAGCGGGGGGCGCAGCGGGCGCGGGGGGCGCAGAGTGCGCGGGACGCGTGGAGGGCGCGGGTGGCGCGGTGCCACGGAAACGGGGGTCCCTAAGGTGGGGGGGAGGAGATGGGGGGGCGGCGGGGGTGGGGAAGTGACCGTAAGAGGGCACCAAGGCAGGGAAAGACTGCTGGTGGTGGAGATAATTCCACGGACTAGGCCTCTGAGGGCTTAGTCGTTGGGGCATAAGGGCGGAGGGAATCCTATAAGAGGATGAGGAGGGAGTTTCCCTTTGCTGGCGAGCGCCGGAGCGCTTTCCCAGCTTGGGAGAAGCGGCCTTAGGGGCTTTTGAGCAACCCCGATAGTTAGCCGGGTGGCCCTCTTTGCCGCATAGAACGCAGCTAGGAGGTACGGTACAGAGGGTACGGTCTTTGGGACGGGGGCAGTCGGAAGTGCTATGCTCTCCCAGGCACTTTACGCACCTGGGTGTAGCATGGCAATTCCGCTGTGAGTGGCCGTATAACTGGCACCTGTGGCATTGACCGACAATGCCACTCTTTAGCGGTTTCTCAATCTCGAACCCTGTGAGATGACACAGAGAACGAATTTGGAAGATCGGATGGTAGCCCTCTACGGGCGGACAGATAACGAGGACCATGTCGTAGAGGTCACCGCCTCTAGAGCGGTGCATACGATGGACCTCGTCTACCGGGACGTTTTGCGACTGAAGGTCGGCGAGAATTTCGGAGGGGAGGATTTCCCTAGGGATGCGTTTGATGACAACGCGAACTTGTTTCTCTTCTGGGAGAGAGTAGGTGTGGTATGACACACCTCTCGCTCTCAGTAGTCGGGTTAGTTCCATATAGTCGCGCGACGTAGGGACAAGGACTTTTATACCCTGCTGGGTATTTCGGGCGCTGGTGAAGCTGATCTTTTGATCAGCGCACCATTTTGAGATGTCCGTCCACTTCCTCTTGTCCTGTACGAACAGGGGGGGTGGAGGGGGGATCTTTTTCGCGGGGGGCGCGGGGCAATCCATCGCGGTGGATAATGCAGTCGGGGAGGCGGGGGGCGCGGGGGGATCCTTTGCGGAGGATGACGCGGTTCGGGGGGCGGGGGGCGCGGGGGGGGGGCTTCGCGGAGGACGTAGACGCGGTCGGTGGGGCGGTGGAGGGGGAGGGGGAAGCTACGGTAGGGCAAGTTGCGACGGTAGCGCGTTGCTTTACCACAGCGGATTTGAGGGTGACAGTAGACGAAGAGGAGTCAGAGTCCTCGATTGCGGCGACCTTACTGGCCTGCGCAGAGCTCTGCTTCCTGTTCTTCCTCTTTCTCCCCTTACCTTGGACGGCTATGAAGCCATCGTCGGAGGGGGAGGAAGAGGTAGAGAAAGCAGCGGACTTTACCTCGTCTTCCTCCGAGCCAGAAGGGTACAAGGATTGCTTTGAAGAAGCAGCGGGTGCGTCGGTGTCCATTGACTCCGACGGGGGGAGGGGGGTCTGGGTGACTCTACGGTCGGAGGGGTATCGAGAGCGTCGCTGAAAGTAGCGACGCTGTTATCATTGGGGGGGTTTTCACCTCTTGAAATGCTCAAGAGGCTAGAGAGACGATCCCCATATTTCCCGTGGAGGGAAGGCTCCTATTCGAAGATAACTACGAGGAGCTGGACTAGCTGTTTCGAGAGAAGCTCGAGGTTGACTACTTTGGCAGCCATAATGGCGGGGGGGGAGGGAATAGCCTAACTATGCCTGTCTCCCCGGTGGGAATGCCGGGGATGTGTACAATCCCTCCCTGTCGGGTAAGACAGGGAGGATGAGTGCCTATCAGTGAGCCCTAAGCTTGATTTGGCCCGTTGCCTATCTTAATGTGCAACGGGGTCCTATCCAGTCTAGTTTGAAGGGTATGAAGATACCCGACCACGCTAGGTGTGTCGCTGTGGAGGCAAAACTGTCACCACGTGTTGACTAGGAGATCCCCCAAGGCCAAACACTGGGACCCGGCCAATTCACTGCCTTACCCTGAAGGGGATCGGCGGGTGTGATGGGTCAACACCCCACTCGGTTTCGTTGGCACCGTATGGTATCCACCGAGTGACCACGAAACTGTGGTTTTGCCCTAGTGAATTTACAGACGAGAATTCTTGTTAAAGAAATAAGATAAGATAGCCTTGAAAAAGGCCTTTTTGGTGGATCTATGTCCGATCGATAAACGATCGGAGATCGGGTGTAGTCGAGTGACTACGAAAATCGTTACGAAACGCAACGGAAATATGACTCAGGGCAATGAGTCATGAACGGGAGAGCGCAAGCACACAACCGTCCGTGACCGGTGCCGAGCGTCGAGTGTGTAATTTATGAAACATGTCTGTTATTTAAGAGAGGTCAAATGTCTATCCGATCTGTGATAGTGCTCAATGAATGATATTATTTAGGAGCTTTGTCTAACCGCAAGGTGATAGCACTAGCTCTTTTATAGTGAATTTTTTATAGTCCATACTGACTATCTGCAATGTGATAGCGCTAGCTTGTAATTTTTAAACATAGTCACATACTGTCTGTCCGCAAGTGATAGTGAAATAATGAGAGTTTTATTTAGTTTTGTTTTACCTAGTATATCTATGATATCTAGCTAGATACAACCCGTGCTTATTAACCCGTGGTTATTAATAATTTACTACACTACACCTGTAGGAGTTTCATCATCTAGGTACTTCAGGTTCCTCAATGTGCACCGGCAAGCGGGGCCGGGGTGGAGTTAAATCCTCCCGTGGCTTTGGACTGTTTGGAGGCAGCTCTTTAAGTTTATTTTCTAATTTCTGGATCTTCTTACGTATGTAGTTTTCGTCTCTTGTTTTCCTTTTTCCCATTTCCGCGTTATACGGTACAATTCACTGAGTAACGCGACTTAAAAAACTCTACTTTGAATTGAAAGAAAGCACGATAAAAAAACAAAAAACAAACAAACATAACAAACAACAAAAAACAAATTAAAATAACATTACAAAATTATTACACTAAAAAAATAACTAAAAATGTAATTTTAAAAAATTCAGAATACTACACACGTCAAAGGTTTAAAAATAAAAATTGTCTGATGAATTAAAATACATGTCATAGGTTCAACAATCTTATAAATTAAATAAAAATATTGATCCAAATTAAAATAAAATTATACAGATGTCAAATTAAATTATTATTGCATGTCACACTATTTCTATTGTCATATTATTGTTTTTGCGTTTGTTTTCCACGGCCTAGCCGGATAAAACTGATGGCACGGGCTTAAGCCAAGTGTCCACCAGTGGGGTTAAGTGTAAGAGTATGAGATACTGCTTGGTCTTCCGTAGTACACTGAATGGTAGATGAAACTATATTTGGGTGGGAGTATTGGTGCAAGTTGTCCGACTCACACTGAAGAAATTTTCTAACTAGCCTGCATGTGTTAAGAATCACTGCTTTCTGCAGCAGGTGGTAGGTATTAGGTGGCAGGTTGAGGGAACTAAGAGACTGATGAAGCTGTTTGGGTATTACTCCTGTTGAAGATAGCACTATGGGAACTATTGTGACTTTTTGAAGATGCCAAAGTCGGGTTATTCATCTTTTAGTTCGGTGTATTTTGATAATTTTTCGGCTATTGTAGTCTGTAAGTTATGTGTATTTGGCACGGCAATGTCTATTAGGAACCCAGTTTTGTTTATTTTATTAATTAATGCCTCGTCGGGCAGCTGGTGCGAGTGGAGCCGGATCTGGCGGAGAGCCAGTTCGGTTTCCGCAGGGGGCGCTCTACGGTGGACGCCATCATGCGCGTGCGGGCTCTCACGACGGGGGATGCTGTGGCCCGGGGTTTGGTCGTCTTGGCGGTGTCTCTAGACATCGCCAATGCCTTCAACACCCTGCCCTGGAGTTGCATCAGAGAGGCACTCCGGTATCACCGGATGCCGACCTACCTCTGTCGTGTGGTCGAGGCCTATCTGATGGACAGGGCCGTCATCTACCCCGGTCATCAAGGAGAGTGGAACCGGCAAGAGATGTCGTGCGGTGTCCCACAGGGTTCGGTCCTGGGGCCGCATCTGTGGGACATCGGATACGACTGGGTGCTGCGCGCCGACCTCCCTAGCGGCGTCAGCGTCGTTTGTTACGCTGACGACACGCTTGTCCTGGCGCAGGGAGGGTCGTACCAGGCGGCGGCCGATTTAGCGACACGCGGGGTTGCGACAATCGTCGATATGATCCGGCAGCTGGGACTCGAGGTGGCCCTGCACAAGTCTAAGGCCATGGGTTTTCATGGTCCTCGGAATGCGCTACCGTTGGGTTCTCAGGTAATGGCGGGAGGGGTTCACATCGGTGTCGAGTCGACGATGAAGTATCTGGGACTCGTCCTCGACAGCCGGTGGAACTTCGTAGAACATTTCCGACGTTTGGCTCCCAGACTCGAGCGGGCCGGGGCTGCATTGAAGCGGCTCCTGCCCAATCTAGGGGATCCAAACGCCTCCTGCCGGAGGCTCTATGCGGGGATCGTGCGGTCCATGGCCCTTTACGGGGCACCGGTGTGGGCGCGTTCATTGAGGCTGCGGCCAGCCCGCCGGTTGAACGCGTCCCAGAGGGTCATGGCCATCCGGCTGGCCCGAGGATACCGCACGGTCTGCGAGGCGGCGAGCCTCCTTGCCGGATTACCGCCATGGGATCTGGAGGCAAAGGTCCTCGCGCACGTCTGGGAGTGTCGCGAGGAGGCGAAACGCCGGGGCTTAACTCCGATGCCGCAAGAAATTGCGGCACAGCGGACAGAGCTCCGGCGGGATCTCATGGCGTCATGGAGGGTGCGATTGTCGCAACCCCGCGCTGGGCACGCCACAATCGCGACGATAAGACCCGTCTATGAGGAGTGGCTGGAGAGACGCCACGGCGTTCTCACCTTCCGCCTGACGCAGGTCCTTACCGGACACGGCTGCTTCGGGAGGTTTATTTATTTATTTATTTAATACTTCAAGCACACAAATGTACAGAGGCGGACTTAATGCCAAAGGCATTTTCTACCAGTCAACCTTTGGGTGATGCAGAGACAAACAGTGGTAGGTGTAACAGCGAGAATTGAGGAATAAATATTTATTTAAATATAAAGATATACATAAACATATATTTCCAATTATATATAAATATAAACAAAATTAAATATATATAAAAATACTACTAAAGCAAAAAAGACAAACAATGGGAAATTAATACCGTTGTGATGATACTGCCAGCTTCCTGCGAATGTGCTCGCGAACTTTAACTTTAAAAGATAATCGGTTGGTCGCCATCCTGATTTCCTGGGGGAGCGCATTCCACAGAGAGATAGACTGAACGAAAAAGGAAGAGTGAATGAAGTCTGTGCGGTGGGTGGGACATTGAAGAAGACGATTGTGAGATGAACGTAGATTTCTATTGTGGTTGTCGCAAATGTACTGAAAGTGCGGGACTAGATAACTCGGGGAAGACGGAGAGTTAAGAAATGAAAACAAGGTGGTCAGCGCCCTTTGCTCTCTACGCTGGCGTATGGGCAACCAGTTTAGAAGCGAACGATGCGCAGAGACATGATCATATTTACGCAGATTGAAAACGAATCGAATGCAGTTATTGAGAAGACGGTCAAGTTTGTTGAGATGATCTGCATTCAGGTCATAGTAGCACACATCACCATAATCGATGATAGGGAAAATTAAGGTCTGCACAAGCATTGTCTTCGTAGTCGACGGTAATAAATTTTTCAAACGGTACAGAGCCCGCAGCATTCCAGTAACCTTCTGGCTTACCTTAGCGACTTGAGTACGCCAGTTCAGGGTGCTATCAATGTGCAAGCCTAAGTCCTTCACGTCAGTGCTAAAAGGAACTATCGAACCATTGAAGAGAACTGGTGGCAAGGTTGTACCATCCAACTTGCTAACACTGCGAGGACTACCAATGATGATCACCTGACACTTCATAGGGTTTACGGCTACACCAAATTTATCAGCCCAGGTTTTTATGGCTATCAAGTCCCTATTTAATTTGCCGATAGCGTCAGGTAATTCATCGACCTTTCCCTGACAGTACAACTGCAAGTCATCCGCATACAGATGATACGCACACTGCAGTTCAGAAGTTATAAGATTAATAAAAATAGAAAACAAAAGAGGAGAAAGTATACCGCCTTGAGAAACGCCAGTTTCCAAATCACACCAGCATGAAGAAGAATCCCCAACATGAATAGACTGCTGACGTTCCTGAAGGTAAGAGGAGAACCATTCCAGTGCTTCGGGAGAGACCATAAGATATGAGAGAATGGCTAACAGGATGTCGTGACTGACGGTATTAAAGGCATTCGAGAAATCAACCAACACTAGAACAGTAACTTTGGTGTCTTCCAGTCCTGCCCTTATATCGCCAGTCACTTTAAGGAGTGCGGAAGTAGTGCTGTGCCCAGGCCTGAACCCAGATTGAAGAGGGCTAATGAGTGAGTTGCGATGAACAAAGTTGGAGAATTGTTTGTGGACACAGGCCTCAAGGACTTTGGATAGGAAGGGAAGGATAGAAATTGGACGGAAATCGGTAGGAAGAGAGGGATTGGAAACCTTAGGTAGTGGACGAACATAGGCTTTGCGCCACAGGAAAGGGAATACTCCGGTGTACAGGGAAAAATTTATAATATGGGTAATCGCAGGTAGGAGATGATCCAGAATAGTAACGATCATACCACGGGTGATATTGTCACATCCCACTGCTTTAGATTTGATGGAAAGAATTATTTTTTTGATCTCTCCCGGTTCAACTGGAATGAAACTGAAAGGTTCCTGTTCAGGATAAGGCGGGAGGAAACACCCGGGTGTCACCATTGTGTGGATCGGCCTGAGGACACGGTGGAGCATACGGTGGAGGTCTGCCCAGCTTGGGCGGAGCAACGCCGTGTTCTTGTAGAGGCGATCGGCGGCGGTGATCTCTCGCGTCCGGCCGTGGTTCAGGCCATGGTACGGAGCGAGAGGAAATGGCAGGCCGTCACTTCCTTCTGCGAAGCGGTAATGCTCGCGAAGGAGGAGGCGGAACGCGTGAGGGAGAGGCAAATTTCGCGCCCTCACGCCCCTAACCGCCGCAGGAGGAGACGCCCGGGGCGGGAATCGCGAGCCGATTTCCGGCCACCGTAGGCGCGGGCTTGCGGACGGTGAGCAATGGGTAGCTCGCCGTCCGATAAGGACCAAGCCCGGGTCGACGGCGCGTTGTGTTCCACGCGCGCCTCAAACAGATGTCAGCAGAATTGACGGGGTCCGCTAGGGCCAATGCCTGCCGGGGGTTCGAAGAAAACCGATCGGGAAATCGTGGCCCCCGGCAACAGGGCAACCGAAGGAACACGGGTGGGTTTTACACAAGTACAGTTTTGTTGTGGGGTTTTCTAATACGGTTTCAGGGTTGTATTTATAATATGGTACTGCAGTATCTATAAGTTTGTATTCATGAGCTAGTTTTTGATGTATGACGTTTGCTACTTGATCGTGTCGATGTTTGTAATCTGTCTGGGCTATTGATTTGCAGGCGCTGGTAATATGTTGTATTGTCTCTGGAGAACTACTGCATTTTCTACAAGTATCTGTTGTTAAATTCTTAATAATATATTTCCTGTAGTTTTTGGTCTCTATAACTTGATCCTGTATTGCAAGCATAAACCCTTCAGTCTCTGGGAATAGTTCGCCTCGATTTAACCATGCGTTCGACGCATCTTTGTCGACATTGAATTGGCATAAATCTTGGCGATGTCTCCCGTGTAGAGACTTCTGGGTCCACTCTTGACATTTGGTTTTGTCATCGATTACATTCTCGTTTTTTTTGTTCTGTAGTGTCTTTTAAATTAAGAGGTGTAAAGTGTTGGTCATTGTGTGCTATTAGTTTGTGGAGTAGGGAAGATTCGGTTTTGGCAAAGAAGTATTGCCTAAGAGCTTTGATCTGTCTGTTGTGTAAGTTTAGGATATTTATAAGTCCTCTGCTTCCTTCTTTTCTCGGTAAAGTCAACCTTTGTATACAAGATCTTGGGTGATATTTGCGGAATTTAGTCATTGTGGTGTTGATTTTTCGTTGTAAGTTTTTTAGGTCAGTTTTGGTCCAATTTATTATCCCGAATGAATAGGTGAGCACAGGTATAGCAAAGGTGTTGATTGCTTTTATAGTATTTCGTGAATGCAGCTGTGTTTTTAGTATTGTATTAAGTCGGTGTTGAAATTGTTGTTTAAGTTTTTGTTTTGTATCTTTGTAGTGTATCTGACGGGATTGATTTAACCTAATTATTTATAAGTATCAAGTTCATCCAATGGCTCTATTCGTTCCCCTGTTTCTAAAGAGTATTGGTGTTGGTAGTTCTTATTATTAAATGTCAATGCCAACATGCCAACATAATAAAGTTTTTTTTTTTTTTGACGTTTTTGGTCAATAATAAACTATTATTTGTATCCGGAAGCGGATATGTAAATGTAAATACGTAGACTAACGAAATTTCATTTTTTCATTTAATTTTGGGCTATGTTTTAAACAATAACTTTCACTTTTAGGGTTCCGTAGCCAAATGGCAAAAAACGGAACCCTTATGGATTCGTCATGTCTGTCTGTCTGTCCGTCCGTATGTCACAACCTTTTTTCCGAAACTATAAGAACTATGCTGTTGAAACTTGGTAAGTAGATGTATTCTGTGAACCGTATTAAGATTTTCACACAGAAATAGAAAAAAAAACAATAAATTTTGGGGGTCTCCCATAGAACTGAAACTCAAAAAAAAATTTCATCAAACCCATACGTGTGAGGTATTTATGGATAGGTCTTCAAAAATTATATTGAGGTTTCTAAAAACATTTTTTTCTAAACTGAATAGTTTGCGCGAGAGACACTTCCAAAGTGGTAAAATATGTGTGTCCCCCCTGTAACTTCTGAAATAAGCGAATGATAAAACTAAAAAAAATATAAGATGTACATTACCATGTAAACTTTCACCGAAAATTGGTTTGAACGAGATCTAGTCAGTAGTTTTTTTTAATACGTCATAAATCGTAAACTGCAATTTACTTTTCATTCAATGTTACTTGCTGATACGGCACCGTTTATGGGCGAGTCCGACTCGCACTTGGCCGCTTTTTTATGTTTGGAATAATAGAATGGATTCAAAACATACCTGTAACTCTGAATTCAATAAGGAATTCAATGAAATGTATACAACAACAAACCTTAACCTTGAAACTCATCACTCTATAATAACTACGAAAGTCACTGAAATATTGTAAATATACTAAAAACAATATAGCACTCCATAATAATACTGTTCAAACATAATTTAAATCTGTTTTTAGCATAATTATATTTTTTTTTAGACATTTTAACACGAGGAATAAGTGACCGCGCTGTGCACAAAAACCGTAAATGACATCTAAACAAAGTTGTCACACGTAGGAATTAATGATTTTTTTTAGCTTTAAAATTGTGACTAAAGCGCTGGTACAATCAGCGTTACTAGTTGTAAAACCGTCTCGGACAAGGAGAGAGTATAATTAACTGTGATGGTGAAGCGGCAAACAAGTGGCAACTGCGTTATCAAAAATATCGGCTTATTCCACTATTCCCCTCTGAGAGAATCCCCCTCAGGGGAGAAAACTGGACTCTAATGTAAAAAAGTCCAGAAAGTCCCCTTTTCATTTTGAGTTATTCCACTATTCCCTGAGAGAATCTTTCTCAGGGGGAAAACTGACCCCTATTGTAAAAATATCTAGAAATCCCCCTTTTCATTTTGGATTGGCATTGTAATATGGGGTAACTCAGTAGATTTTGACAGAGTTTTTAAAGCTCAAAAAAAATGTATCCGAGCAGTTTGTGGAGCTCACTTTTTAGACAGCTGTAAGCCGCTATTTGAAAAACTTAAAATTCTACCTCTGCCATGTTTATATATTTTTGAAATATGTATTTTTGTTAAAAGAAACTACAATTTATTTAAAACTAGCACTGACAGGCCAAATAGCCGAACACGGCATAAAGATAGACTTCGGCTGCCTCCAATAAAACTAAAATTATTTAAGAAAAATGTATACTGCATGTCGATTATTGTTTACAATCATTTACCAAATAGTCTTCAAGACTTACCGCTGACAATGTTTAAAAAAATACTTTTCAAACTACTGCTATTTAAAAGATATTATACTATTAAGGACTATTTAGAAGACAAATCAATAGAACCTGTAATTGAGTTAGATTAATTAACATTGTGAATACATTTGCACGCCATGTTATGGCAGGGTATGCTGAAACAAATTTACTGCAACACCTTATATACCATATTATAGCAAATAAATATTTTAGATTTTTATTTGATTTGATTATTCCACTTTTCCCCCTTATTTTTAGTTTTGATTTCTACGCTCTAAAAGTAAAAAAAAGTGATTAGATACAATGTAATAAACAAAAAAAGACGACAATATAATATATAATCAGACTTTTATTTTTCAGAATTTTGTGATAATAAAATGTGTTGAGCAGTAAAAACAATCAAAAACAAACAGCAATGAGGGAAATCGGTCGATTTTAGTAAAAATAATAATTAAAACAGTTTAAACAATGTACCTACCTAGACAATCTAAAGTATTTAGCATACCCCTCCTGAAAGTTTTCCTTAATAACATCACATAATATTTAAATATTTATAAATTATCAAGTTTTTCGGCAATTTGCAGAAAGTAAAAATGAAGTACAAAGATAAAGAGAATTTTGGCAACCAGCACCGGCAAACAAATCGACGTCCAGCGCCGCCGCCGGTAGCAGAGGCACTCCTTAAATTTTAAGGATCTCAGTGGGGATTTCTGGACGTTGGTTTTTCAGATTCCAGTTTTTCCCTCCTTGATAATTAGGAGGGAAAAACTGGAATCTGGGGGAATTCCAGACTTTTTTTTGTGTCCAGTTTTCCCCTCAGAGTGATTTCAAGATTTTTCAAGGGGGATTTGTGGAATAAGTATTTTTTTCGATTCCAGTTTTCCCCCCTAAGGGGGATTTTCAGGGGGAATTTTAGACTTTTTTATAGATTCCACTTTTCCCCCTTAGGGGGGATTTCAGGGGGGATTTCGAGAATAAGCCGAAAATAGGCGAAAATATCATGTACGTAAGGAAAAATCTTAATCTTTTCAGTAATAGATACAGTCTTTTCAGTACACATTCCTTGCCTAAGCAGAAGTGTGTCGGAGGGCAGACGCATAGACGCTGACGCTAGCTGTAATTTTGTGAACTAAGCTTTTTACTGTAGTTGTCATTTTTTATTATTATTGTTGCTAATCATGTTGTGCAATTACGCTTTGGGTGATAATCAGGTCGAAACCTATAATGTGAACCTAGTGATATACTATGATAGTTACCTGTTGTAGTTGCCTTGTGAATAAATAAATAATAAAAGAGGTGAAACACACAATTATAATACCTAGTAGAAATAGGAACCAATTAGTTCAACCTGGTTTCAGACTGGCTAAAATAGACTCATTCTTCATGGGGTACTGTTTAAAATGTTACAATAAAATACCTCCCCACATACTCCAACTGAACGAAACGAAATTTAAATTTTGTACAAAACGCACACTATGCTGCTAAGCATATTATAAGTTGGGGGATTATATCGCTGACAAAAATGCTTGGCTCAACGCTGGTCCAGCTCCACAAGGGCGCTTAAACTAGTTGATTAGCATTCGAAAATATCGTTGGAGCTGCTGCAGATTGCATTAAACTATCTTTACATTGTACAAATTCAATCTGTTAGTATTGTATAACTGCATAGCATATGTGTGAGCACTTAACTGGGTACGTTTTTCATTGACTTGAATGTGCTCTGGCGGTTGAGAGTATGTCATGCTCACTCAAATGTCTCGCTGGTGGTGGCGTGTGTGTTGGGTCGTTAAGTTCCCTTCAAAATGGTTGAGCTAAATGGTGCTGATTCATGCGTCATGTTCGTGAACGGGCGCCGTCAGCAGGGACTGGTCATCTCTTAGCTGTCACGGTTTATTTATTTTTTTATTTTTATTACGGACGCTTTTAACGTGCACGTTTTTCTACATTGTTCTCACATGTATAATTTCAACACGAATGATGTAACCAATATTTTGTAACACTATTATGATTTAAAAGAGTGTCCGTGGAGTTTCTTGCCCGTTCTTCTCCATAGGAACCTACCTACTACACTTTGGAATGGGCAACTAGCTTCATCTTTCTGACTGACCGACCCCTTGACAGTGGAAAAGTGTCTGTAAATGGTTTAATTGAAATAAATGCTTTGAGTTTGAGTTTAAGTTTTGAGTCTTCTATCAAGCGGAAACAAGGTGCGCGCCTTCAACGGTTGGGTCATGACGGTTTTGATGTACTTTTTCGGCATACTCAAATGTACCCACACCGCACATGACGCCCTGGATAGGATGGTCCGTACGCTGCTGACTGCATATCGAATGCATCACCCACGGTCATCGGTCGGACTGTATATCCCGCGAAAGTGTGGAGGTCGACGCTTTTTAAACGCTAAGACGCTCCACAATCGCCAAATATTTAGTCTGATGGAATATTTCGTAGACGCTGACGTAGAGATGCATTGAGATGTGGTCGAGGTGAACAAGGGCCTCACCCCGCTCTCCTTGGCTAAAGAGAACTGGCGTAAGCGTATCGTGCTTGACACTAACGATCGCAGGGAAGGGAAGTATGGCATCAGGGACGAAGTCCATAATTGCACAGACAAAACCTTCGGTTCGGGGTGTCTGTCACATAGTTAAGTAGTACTAAAGTCCGGTCGCGAAGCAGAAAGAATTTCGTACAATGAACCCTCATTATTTATCTCTATCGCTCGCGCACAAATATGTTACCGTCGCGCTCGCGATAAGGGCGGTCCTCCTAATGTGTGAGCGCGCCACCAATACATTTGTGCGATAGAAATAAGTTATGAGGGGTCATTGTACGAAATTCTTTCTGCTTCGCGACCGGACTTTTAGCAGACATCATCGTTTATTCTAACATTAAAATAGGTACTGAAAACTTTGTACAATGTGTTTTTGTTTAAGATAGATGAGTTTTATTCACATTTGTAAATAAGGAAATATTATTATGTGTGACATGCATGACTATATTATATTCTGCTAGTACAGCAGCAGCTGTTGGTCCCTCCCTGCGCGGCACACCCGAGTTCTGAGCACTGAGAATCGCCTAAACTGACAATAAATTAAACTTTAGGTTTGATTCAAATTATTTTCGTATTCGATCTGTTTGTGGCCGACATTCACTACATAAGTAATTGGTTGACGTCAGTAGTAGCACATTACTAGTTTACATGACTTTTGTTTATGAAATGGAATATATACGGTTATGTTACTTTGGGTATCTACAACTCGGAAAAAATATTTTTAAAAATCCAGCACGTCAGTTTTTTTTAATATTTACCAAGAATATTTTTACAAAAAACTACATCTAAATAAACAATAAACAGTTAAAAATGGGTAATTTTTGCTCTTTTTTATAAATATTTTCATCTGTATGTCTCACGACAGACCAACAATAGTCACCTAGCATATTTTGATCCCAAAAACCTTGATAATTTTGCTCAATTAATTTGAAATCTTGGTGAAATCGCTTACCATGTTCATCACTCACACTACTAAGATTTTCTAGAAAAAATTCTAAATGGGAATAAAAAAAATGAATTTTTAGTGACATATATTTATACCCATACGCTCATAATTTTGCAATAGATTTTCAACAATCTCTTTGTAATTATCACTTTTTTTATTGCCTAAAAATTTTTTAACGACACTTTTGAAAGAGTTCCAGGCTGCTTTTTCTGCCTTGGTTAAAAGGCTTTCGAATTTTGTATCGTCCAATATTCCCCTGATTTGAGGACCCACAAATATTCCTTCCTTTAATTTAGCCGCAGAAAGATTTGTAAATACAGAGCAGAGGTATTGAAATGCAGGCTTCGTTAGATACGTTACGTTGGCTTGGTTACGTGGTTAGTTGGATCTCTCCATATCATTGGTTTACCAAATTTCAGTGATCTATTTTTACCTGAATACCACGAGCTGAGGACCAATCTGCCATTAGTGCAAATCACATGAGAAACCCAATTTTTATCTTAATTTGACACCGGAAATCCAAAATAATGTATCTAAATAGGCTTCTTGTAATGGTTTTGTTATAGGGAAACCACGATTTAACTGGACAATTTTCCCACAAACGTAACAAAATCGATTTGGATGTAGTTTCCACGCTCTAGATGACATTTTTATATACAAATAAGACTTTTGAATCACACGGTTGGTCGGAAGCTACTACTGCCATAAACCCTTCACCCGCTACTATCACAACCAATACGCGTAAAAATGGAGCGAAGACATAAACCAATTCATTTGTCGTACGTATTTAATTATAACCAATTTAGAAACTGAAACAAATTCATATCTTACATCATTGCACCAACAATTCATTAACAAATTTCCGCAAATGAATGTCTCAAAGCAAAGAGTTGGAGATCAACGAAGAGCAATAGTTAACAATAAATTACTTTCGGTCAGTACACTTGATACAATTAGATTAGAAGTAAGCAGAATGCTACAAACAGACACTACTATCTTAGATACATGCACCCGGACACCGACGCAGTTAAATACAGATCAATGCAGCACACATTTACAATCGGAACCAAAACGTAGAAAGGTGGTCAAACGAAATGAACAACTCTAATAAAATCCTATTTCATCGCTACGAAAATGGAAACACATATATCTGTCTGGAGGAAAAAATTAAGAGAAATTTTCATTGCGTTCTATCCACAATTGTCACATCTATCTGAGCAGAGAATATCAGATCAAAAAAGGGTCATTCTAAATAACAAAATGATATCAGATGAACGACTCCAAGTCCTAAAAACGTATGCAGAGAATACAATTAACCAACCGAACCCTTATAGGCAATTAGATCAATGCAGACAATACAACATAAGCACCCACAAATAATTACACAGAAATTGCACACGTTATTAATCAAACACAAGAAACAGAAGTAGGAAGCGAGCTCAATTTCTTAAATAGCATTGACATTGGAGCCCTGACCAGTATTATAAACACAGAACATAATACCACAAACGTCGAAATAAGTCAGGAAAGATGTCAAGAAATAGAGGAAACATTCTCACATACACTACAGCATTTCACAAGCATTCACCCCACAAAAAGAAATTACATACCTTAACAAAAACCATCAAAAAATTTGCCCAAATAGTAAGCTACATTAATAACGTCATCCTACCAAAATATGTCAATGCAGATACAAACTTCGAAACCCTGCAGACAGTAATATATAGTGCTGCTTGGACAGCTACTAAAACAAATGGAAGCAAACTTTCTTATATAATCTCTGAGAGTACGGCTTACATCAATTAGAAAAATAAGAAACCAAAATGGCAGAAAAGATTAGAATTAAGAGTTAAAGATAAGAGAACAAAAATTGGAAGACTTACAGCATACATGCAAGGAAACAGAGGCTGGAGGCTTGTTAGAGAGGTACACACAATACTAGAAAACTACAGAATACATTCAATTCATGAAAGAAAGAAAAGAAAGAAAGAAAGAAAATACATTTATTTCGCACAGACAAAAAGGCACACAACACAACATAATTATAACACAAGTAAAAGATAGAAATAAAAAAGGAAACAAAAAACAGTGTGTAAAATAATAATATAACACGAAAGTTAGTGTGCTTCGCGGCTGCGCCAAATAGGCCCAGTTCAGCAAAAATGCCAGACAACTAGTGCCTGACGCTGGTTTTCAACTGGACCTGAAATGTGAAGTGACGGATGTAAATCAGTTTTGTACTACAATGTGTGTGTGTGTATACATATATATAATATATAAAATAAATTAGTGTAATAATAATAACGAATATTCCAATACATTGTGTGAAATAAAATAAAATTGTAAAACAACAAAACAAAAAGAAACCGAACACACAACTCACATATTTCTTAGATACACTAAAACAGAAACTCACTCTTGTGAATAGTAGATAAACAGGTATAATAATTGTACACTTCGTAAAACTCAAAATAATAAATTTAGGAACAATGAAAAGCAATTTTATCGAACGTTAAAAAAATCGAAAACAAACCAAACCGCGCCCAGTAATAATGAAAATAACACAAACTATAGCTTACCGTCGGTACAAAAACTTCAACAATTTTGGTCAGGAATTTAGGAGAGGCCAATATGTCATAATAATGAAGCGAAATGGGTTAAAATAGAGACAGAAAACCATTTACATACTGAACAAATGGAGTTCGAACAAGTTCCGATAGATACATTCCATGATGTCCTTCAAAAATTACACAATTGGAAAGCACCCGGTTCTGACTACATTCACAACTTTTGGTATGAAAAATTTACACACACTCACCCATTCCTGTATAATTACATCAACACCTTTATTAAAAATCCAACAACGATGCCTACATACATAGCGGAAGGAATTACGTATATGATACCAAAAGACAGTAACGACAGCACCAACCCAGCAAAGTACAGACCAATAACATGCTTACAAACAATAATAAAATATATAAAATAATAACATCATGCATCACTCAAATCATTTATAAACACCTCGAATCAAATTCAATATTATCCGAAGAACAAAAAGGCTGTCGAAAATTTAGTCAGGGCTGCAAGGAACAACTTACAATAGACTCGGTTATACTCAAACAGGTCCAGAGGAAGAAGAAAGATCTATATACTATGTATATAGACTACAAAAAAGCGTACGATTCTGTCCCACACACTTGGCTACTTGAAATTTTAAATATATATAAGATAAACCCTCAAATCATTGCCTTTTTAAATAATACAATTACACAATGGACACACGTTTACATCTTACGACATCTACAGGTATTATTGAGACAGAACCCATCAAGATCCAAAGAGGTATATTCCAAGGTGGCTCGCTTAGCCCACTATGGTTCTATCTTGCCTTAAACCCGCTATCAAATAAATTAAATTCACTAATGCCAGGATATAACCTCAATTACAATGACACTACAGATGGCACACGTGAGGATAGACACGACTTTAAAATTAACCACCTGCTCTACATGGATGACATAAAATTGTATGCTTTTTCACCAGAGGACTTAAATGAACTTGCAAATGCCATAGACAAATTTTCGAGCGATATAGTAATGGAATTTGGAATTGATAAGTGTAAAATCAATTCAGTTAGAAAAGGTCAAACATACGAACACTCATATACCACACAGTCAGGTGAAACCATAGATTCCTTAGATGAACATGGAACATACAAATACTTAGGATATATTCAGGCGAAGCAAATTGAACATAAGGCAATAAAAAATAAACTTACACAACAATTTAAACATAGACTAAAATCCATTATAAACACTCAATTGTGCTCCAAAAATACTATTAAAGCAATAAATACCTATGCCATACTCGTCCTTACATATTCTTTTGGTATAATAAGCTGGACCAAAATGGAACTTAAAAGCCTACAACGCATCATAAACACCAGTTTGACCAAACACAGAAAACACCACCCTCGATCTTGCATACAGCGACTAACACTACCCAGGAAAGAAGGAGGACGAGGAATAATAGATATAACGAACCTACACAATAAACAAATGAGTACCCTTAGAAAATACTTTAATACAAAAAGCACAACCTCTACCCTACACAAAGCAATAGTTTATAATGATCGAAAACTAACCCCGCTAAACATGTCTGATAAAGAGAATCAAATTAACGAGAAACAGACCGACAGACAGACTAAAATATCGGAATGGACCCAGAAGTCTCTCCATGGAAGACATCGCCAAGACCTTTGCCAACCTAACGTCGACAAATTAGCGTCGAACAAATGGCTCAGACGCGGAGATTTATTCCCTGAGACTGAAGGGTTCATGATAGCAATTCAAGACCAAGTTATTGAAACCCGTAACTATCAAAAGCACATCATGCGAGTTCCTCTTTCAACAGACATTTCTCAAACTTCAGACTTCTGAAACTTTTCAACACATTACTGGAGCATGTAAATCAATAGTACAGACTGACTATAAACACAGGCACGACCAAATAGCCAACATAATTCATCAAAAACTTGTCATTAAATATAAATTAGTTACTACACCTCCAATACCTTATTACAAATATACTCCAGAAACAGTTCTTGAAAATACAATACACAAGCTATACTTTGATCGGGCCATCCTCACAGACCGAACAACACATTACAATAGACCAGCAGGCCAGCAGGGCTAACATGACAAGCGCGAGAACGCTCTTTTTCTCGTTTTATCGTAATTTGTCTACGATTCTGACGTCATTCTAATCCCTAACATGACCGCAAACGACGAGTAAACTAGAAAAAGGCACTTTGACACTCCTTTATTGCGCTACGATAAACCGATGTTGCAAATTATTCAAAACAAATTATTTTTATGATAGCAACATCGGCTTGAAGTTCTGT
This sequence comes from Agrochola lychnidis, assembly GCA_963680765.1. Taxonomy (NCBI): domain Eukaryota; kingdom Metazoa; phylum Arthropoda; class Insecta; order Lepidoptera; family Noctuidae; genus Agrochola; species Agrochola lychnidis. The sequence continues at coordinate 507,800 of OY796850.1, read as the reverse complement.
TTCATTCATTCAATTTTATGCATGCAATTATGTACTTTATTGAATAAACGTCTCTCTCTCTTAATTATTATTATTTATTGATTTATGATTAGTTTTCGCAATTTGACAAATCGAAGTTTATTATTGTAACAGAGATTTCGTTAATTTATTTATTTAATCACCATAATTGGCAAAGCGACTGGTTATTACTGAAAGTAATAGTCATCTACGTGATAGTGCTTCCCTCCACTACAGTAAAATACAGAAACAGACAAAAATTTGTCGCGCGAGAGTGGATATATGTCGCGTGTGTCATGTTAGGCCTGCAGACATAACTTTAATAGATAAAATTAATAAAACCGCGCAAATTATTGACATAGCAGTTCCAAATACACACAACCTACAAAATACTATAGCAGAAAAGCTGTCAAAATATACAGATTTAAAAATAGAGATAAGCTGAATGTGGCGATTAGGCAGTGTTAACATTATCCCTGTAGTACTTTCAACTACCGGTGTCATTCCCAAACAACTGCATCAATCTTTAAAAACACTGGACGTAGCTCTTTCGACCTACCAAACCCTATAGAAAGCTGCTATCCTGAACACTTGCAGAATTTCCGAAAATTTCTGCAGAACGACAATGACGCACAAATATCACACGCACAGACATCATTCACCACTGCAACACAAAGCTAAAACATATTATCACCACGCCATTTATTATCATCAATTATCACTTAGTTTAAGTAGTACTTTTCAGTGGTAGCACTTGGCTTTGGCCCGTGCTACCCAAAAAAAACCGGCACAGGTCGAGATACAAAAATGTATACCAACAAATAATAATAATCTTGTACCCTGTTCCTGATGCCGATGGGCCACTATTTTTTTATATTTTTGAATGTTTTTTTTATAAATGTAAACAATATGTATTGAAAATAAATAAACGATAAATAATAATGAACCATTTCATGAACAAAAAATTATTTTTTTTGTTAACTAGTATAATTAATCATGTGGTAGTAGTGTACATACATGATGTAGTACATGTCATACTCATACTTGTCTCCCGGTAGAGGTCGGAGCAGGACTTCATCTCTCATGAACTGGATCTAAAGGCGACGTATGGCGTGGCGTCTGACGTGTGGCGTGTGCGTGTGGCGAGTGTCATGTAGAGTGCGGGTGGCGTTCGGCGTGCAGGGTATCGGTAACGGCTGCCGAACGTCCACGTGATCAACCACTCTCATGTCCATTAACAAATATTCGACAGCCTTAAGAGGTAGGTAAATCATTCCGTGACGTTTAAACTATCATTATACTTAACTCTTAACTATTTATTCAGAAATTTAGTGAAAAACATTCCAATTAGGACCTCAGACTAATTTGGCTACGCTTGCGTTAATTAGGATCTCAATTGGGCGAGCTAACAGGTTGTTCCGCACAAATACAAAAATTTAGCTAGCGCATTAACTTCCGGAACCCGCTAACTAATTAGGAACTATTAGAAAGTAACGGGTTATACGAGTGCAGAGAGTGGTTACCGGCGGCGGCGCCAGCGGCCAGATGCGGCAGCGCCAGCGACCAAGTGCGGGCGGTCTCGGGCCATAAGCCGACGTCCACACGGACATAATAAAATCGCGGCGTGGTTTTATCACGCACTGGATTTTCAACTCTCAGTGTTAAGCTGAGCGTTGAGTATACGCGCTGGGACGCACTCTCGTCCCAGCGCGTTGAAAAAACACACTGTTGGATTTTCAACTCTCGGCGTAGCAGAACGCTGAAATCAGGTGCACGAAAAAAAAATCGCCACGTTTTTATTACGTCCGTGCGAACGTGGGCTTACAGTTGATCTCGTGATAACCATCCGCTCCCGACGATGCACAGTGGATCGTCCCCATACAAGAGGTTGGACATAGTTTTTTTTTTTTAAATATGTACAGTTGCATTCTTCTATTAAAGAACAACAAAAATTGTTACTACTCACACTTTTTTATTTGACCAGCACTTCAGGAGCGATTCGATGAAAACTGTTATTTTTGTATGGAAACGAACTCAAAAATGTCTGTATCTCATGATTCCCTTGTTTCGATTTGCGGTTTTCACTACTGCTATTTACTCATTTTATGCCACATTTTTTTCAAGGGACACATGGTCCCCCCAGAGTACCCGAGATTTTGCCTAAAGTAATTGCATGACTGATGGAATGGGGGTACATTAAGTATACTTATTACTGAGAATTAGTCATTACTAAGTAGTTCCTTAAACAACAGGTGCATTTGTGAGTACTTTAATGACTTATGAACGGTTTTGTTGCAATATAACAAAAGCGTTAATGAGTCATTAAGTAACGACTACCACTAACTACGACTAACGAGTACGACTAGTATTTGCTTAATCTAATTAGTTATTGTAATTACTATATTGACAGCCCTTAAGCTCTGCATTGTGATTGACCCATTTCATTATTAGCTTATCAATTTCATTGCTAGTTGCAAAGTTACTGCCCTATATATTTTAGTGTGTTTTGCAAATATAATTCAGTTGTAATTACAACCTCTACCAAGTGTTGTCATTATGGCTTTCCGTGGGTTTTCTACTTATCTATATCTTTATGTTGCTCTTCGTAATCATAAAGATCTTCGTGACTTTGAAAATTTATTTAACACGTTGAAGTCGAATAGGAACGTCCATGATGTGTCGGATCTAAAGAACTGGTATCGACGATTTTGTTATAGGATTTACTACAAATGGGTGCAATCAAGAAGGACAGTCGACAAGTTCAAGGACATGAACAGAGAGCGGTTAAGTTCCGATATCATTTGGCCAAATTGCTTTAAGGAAAATATTGTTTTCACTGAAGAAGCTGAAAATGGGACAGAAGAGGTATCAGTCCATCAAAATCAGATGCATCAACTTCATCATATAAATCTCCTCTTTTTTTATGTGGGTATTTATCAAATAACTTCTCCAGCTCTGGGCGGAGCGGGAAGGCATGTCAGACTCTTACTGACTAAAACCCACCCGTGTTCCTTCAGTTGCCATGTTGCCGGGGGCCACGATTTCCCTTTCGGTTTTATTCGCAACCCCGGCAAGCATCAACCCTAGCAGATCCCGTCAATTCACATTTGACATTTATTTGAGGCGCACGTGAAACACAACGCGCCATTGACCCGGGCCTGGTCCTTATCGGATGGCGAGCTACCCATTTCTCACGGTCCGCAAGCCCGCGCCTACGGTGGCCGGAAATCGGCTCGCGATTCCCGACGTCCAGGGCGTCTCCTCCTGCGGCGGTTAGGGGCATGAGGGCGCGAATTTTGCCTCTCCCTCACGCGTTCCGCCTCCTACTTCTGCGAAGCAGTAATGCTCGCGAAGGAGGAGGCGGAACGCGTGAGGGTGAGGTGACGGCCTCTCATTTCCTCTCGCTCCATACCATGGCCCGAATCAGGGCCGGACGCGATAAATCACCGCCACCAATCACCTCCACGACGACACGGCGATGCTCCGCCCAAGCCAGGCAGACCTCCACCGTATGCTCCACCATGTGCTCCGGGCGATCCACACAATGGTGACACCCGGGCGTTTCCTTCCGCCTTATCCTGAACAGGAACCTCCCGAAACAGCCGTGTCCGGTGAGAACCTGCGTCAGGCGGAAGGTGAGGACGCCGTGGCGCCTCTCTAGCCACTCCTCAAAGAGGGGTCTTATTGCCGCAATTGTAGCGTGTCCAGTGCTGGGTTGCGACAATCGCACTCTCAATGACACATATAAATCTCCTCGCAAACGCTTTGAAGATTTATCGAGTAGACAGAAAAGAAGACGTGTCGATAAAAATATTGCTAGTTGCAGTCGTCCAGATGAGCTTTTACATACTATTGAAAGTGCACTTAAGTCTGCTAGAAAAAATGATGTGGCCAAAATAATGAAACATTTGCTGGGAAATCCTGAACAGTTTTGAATGTCCTTCAAACTAAACAGAATACTTTGCTTCGTGAAGTTCCTACTCACAAAGCACTTTCTCTTTACGTTCACATGCAGTTATCCAAGTGGCGTTACACTTAGAGACTTTAGTTTTAAAGAAGGTCATGCGAAATACCAAAGCGAAATACCCAATTACATGTTAGTGACAGAAAAACTTATGTGTAACCCGGCAAAAGAAGACGTAACTGTGACTGATACTTCCGCAAAGACACGACTCCAAGCCCTCCTTGATCTCACCGTTAGGAGACTGATCGATTCACTTGAATCGAATTTCGATGCTGGTGAACAACTTTTGTTTCACAGTAAATGGGGTTTTGATTGAGCTTCGAGTCAAAGCATTTATCATCAAAAGACAACAACAAGTGAACAAGATTTTTCCAGTGTATTTATGGCAAGTCTTGTACTTCTTAAGTTAGTGACTTCTAGTGGAAGCATAGTGTGGCAGAATGATTGGCCATCGTCAACCACATATTGTCACCCGATTTAATTTACGTTTATGAAAGAAACGGAAGCAAATGTAAAGGCTGATATGGATATATTTGAGACCGAGATTCGTGGACTGAACCCAACTGATTGCGGCAATGCTACTGTTACGCACAATCTGTGGTTAACCATGATTGAGGGTAAGGTGCATTCAATCATATCTGGAATATGCAATCAGCAGCAGTGTGTGATTTGTGCAAAGCTCGCCCAAGCGAGATGAATAACTTGGAAGAAATGAGAGCTAAAACTGTGAATGAAGATTTATACAAGCATGGATTTAGTTCGCTGCATGCTTGGATTCGTTCTATGAAGTGTTTATTACACATTGCCAATAGAATGGATATAAAATCATGGCAAGCACAAGGTGATGACAGTAAAAATAGTTAAAGATAAGAAAGAAGCTATTCAAGCAGCTTTCCGAAGAAACACAGGCTTACTTCTGGATGTTATAAAGCAGGGTAGTGGCAATATAAACACTGGAAATGTTGCTAGAAGATTTTATTGCAAACCCTGAAACGACTGTGGAAATTACAAAATTAGACGTCAATTTAATTAGAAGACTCACCGTAATTTTGCAAATCATTTCCTCAGGCGAAAAAGTTTAAATCCAAAAATCAAATTATATGTTAAGGTGGCTTCCGACGCGTGCGTGAAATGGCGCACGCACGCGCACCGGCCCGCACGACGCACCGTGGGAAGGGTATCCTGCGTGGTAGCGAAGACGCGTGCGTCGTCGTGCGTCCCGGTGCGTCCGAGTTTGGATACATTCCCTTTGAAGTTACCGACTCGGCGTGGATCAGCTCGCACGGACACGCACCATGGGAAGGGTAACGTGCGTGGTAGCGCAGACGCGTGCGTGGCGGTGCTCCCGATCCGCGGCGAGTCGGTAGACTTCAAAGGTGCGCGAGGTTTTGCTCGGTTCCTATAAACAAAAACGAATCGTTTTGCTTACCAATGGTAGCGTTTTTATTGCCCAACTTGGCATATAAATCGGGGATGTTCGCGCTGTTTCGCACTGATGGCTTTCATGCCATCATTCGCAAGAGAACGGTATCCCTGATCTGCAGAATGCGTGGCAGCCGCATCAAAATCTAGAAGACAATAGCCGATAAGATCTCATCCCCGCTTTGGAGGTCACTTGTTAAATCAGTCATTTAGACATAGTTTGACTGATTCTGACTTTATTTTTATTATTTGTAATTTTATACATAATGAATTTTTGGATTTTAATTTTAATGAATTTAAAGAATGTAAATTATTTTAAAGATTTGATTTAATTTAAAGATCAATTTATTTTACAATTAGATTTTATGAAACTTATTTATTAATTTTACAATTTGATTTTATGTATAGACGCCAGCACATCAGGCTACTACAATCTGTCAAATTTATTTAATAGATTTTCAACTTTATTGCTGAAGGTTCAAAGTTGATTGGGAAAATTTGACAGTTTCGGGTAGCTTGATGTGCTGGCGTCTGTACCTATTTCAATTTCTATGTAGTTATTTATTTTGATTATAATAATATTTATTATTGTGGCATGTATCTTTGATTAAGTACTAACGTAATTTTTAAATAGGTCTACTAAAATTAATATGGATCACTGTAAGTATCTGATTTAAATAAATTAATTAAAAAATAAATATGTATGTATGTAAATTCATAAGAATTTTTTTAGACATGGGCGTTTCTAGATTTTTACGCAAACGATTAAATATTCGATTTCAGATTATGAAATCGTTTTCAAAATCCGTTTTTAGAAATCAATTTCTGGAGCCGCTCTGGCGCCTCCGGCTCGCAGTTTCAATCGTCTCTAGTAATATATATATATGGTATATATAATTATAATTCGGTTGTAAGTGCATCGATCAAAACTATCCAAACATAAACAAATACTTGCTTACGCAAATCTACTCTTGCCGTAGTTTTGTGAAATTGGTTTGTCTAGTTCGGCTTATCGATACGATACAATTTGTGACTAAAATCTGATTTTAGATAAGTTTCGATATATCTGACGCATGTCTACTAATTTTACCTTTGACAGCTAAGTAGTTCCATAATTTGCGTATATGTGCATATCTGCAAAGCTATGAGTTTTTGCATCATTATTGGTAAAGATACAAAAAAGTGGTAATGCAACTATTTATTTATGATTTTTTAGCGAAAATATCAAGTACTTATTTGATATTTTCGTCGAATTTGAAAAAAAAAATTCAAAAAAATCAAAATCAAAATATTTTATTTCACATAAACCTACATGGGCACTTATGAAACGTCAGAAGCTAGGTGCACGGTTCCAATTGGTCGTTTCCTATGGAGAAGAGCCGGCAAGAAACTCCACGGTTACTCTTTTAAAAATAATTGGCTTTTACAATACTTTCATATAACAGTGTTTCTAGGTATGGGAGGACAGTGTAGGTCTTTCAATAAGTACCAAGTACTTAACAAAATAGAAAATGGTCAACAGGTCTACAATCCACTAAGCCTACAGCGTTCTCACATTCACAAAATATGTAGAAAAAAATCTATACAAAAAATAAATAAATTAATAAAAGTAAAAAAACCTATTTTAATAAAACGCAATTATATGATTGCTGTTACAACTGTAATCAATCTGAGTAATTATCATGTCCACAAAAGTCACAAAAAAAAAAGTTGAAATTAAATCGTTGGTATTATAATGTCAAATAATAGAATAATAAATATGTCAAGGACGAATATAAAACAAAAAAAATAAAGATTTAAATAAACATGGTAATTTGGGAGCAGTTAATAGACTCTTACTTATTTATGCCGTTAATGAGGTACCAGGGAAGCCACATGTGCAGAAGGAATTATTGCCAAACTTCCTTATCTTCAACATATGTATACATTGAAATAGTTATACTTTCTAGTTGGTTCCATTATCATTTGATCAGGATCTGATGATGGGATCTTGGAGATATCGAGGGAACTCTTCAAATATTATAGGCACACCTATAGCGATTTGGGTATTTTTATAGTAACTCATAGATTTGCTCTCAGCACTAATAATATAATACTACCTCTCAGAAAGCACCATTTGGTAAAGCGGAACTGATGATGAAGGACACAGATGGCCAACGGAACTTTTCAATAATAAGTAGGTATTTCACGGGTTGCAATTTGATTACTTTATATGGTGAAGGGTGGGCGTTTTGGGGGACTGTCTTATGTAATTTTGACGTTTGAAAAGTGCTGATTCTTAGCCTAGTTTGAATATTTTGACTTTTGAATTTTGTTTTTTTTATAATTTTTATGGTTGCCAAGCAATTTATCTTCTTCACGATGCATATGATATGGAGAAGTGTTTGCGATCAACAAGTCACAGGGGCCGACACCAAAGGCTGAAGGCTGCGGGTCTCGACCTCAGGACAAGCTGCTTCTCACACGGACAACTGTTACGTCGCTTCCTCCCGAGTCACCATTCCTGACTCTCTGTATATTTTGACTGCTAAGAATAAAACTACAAACGTAGTATACAGGGAAGTTTTATAAAATGTGGCTGTTGCTGTAGTATATTGTGGTGTCTTACGACTTTCACGCGAACGAAGTCGCGGGCAGATGCTAGAAATGTAATATTGCTCATCCCCATAGTAAATAGCGTGATAGTCTATACCCTACAGTTGGAACAGACAAACATTCTAAAAACTGTTTTCGGCATAAGAATCGATCCCAGACCTCGTAGCAATAACTTTCTTTCAAAAATATTCAACGTACGTTTTTAATTTCGCTACGATTTTATTATGTGTATTTATTATGTGTATACAGATAATAAAAAAAAAAAACGTAATACAAAATGTGAAAAAAAAAGAAAAACAGCAAAACCGTAGTTGGGAATCGAACTTACAACCACATGTTTGCAAAGCAGTGGTCCAACCGCTGCGTTAAGTGCTTCACTGAAATTTACCTAAAATTGCCGTTCCTATACAATATGTCCGGTTTCATACTGTACAAACTGTGGTAGTTTGCTCTATTCTATCAATAAAATTATTCTACATGTAGGGTCGGAACCCACCCCCCTGAATGGCAGCCATTTTTGTGTTTTGATCGCCTTTTATGGAGCGTGCATACTAAAAGTAACTTAACTTTAAAATTTAAAGCCCAATTGTCATAAAAAAATACTATTAGCAACGGAAAAGTATTAACAATGGGTTAAATAACTCAAATAATAATATTGAATGCTGCATCATATTGAAATATAAATGCTAAAAGATCAATTTTACGTTAAAAATAACATCGTTTTTTTTATTAATCACGGTTATTACAAAATTCACCCCGGAGAACTACCTTTTTTTATCTACTCGTCTAACAAATGTTTAGTTCACCTAAATATTGATACCAAAAAATCGATTCTATGACAATTAGTTTAAGAGATATTGGTGCCGATTCTCTTGTCACAAATGCCTCTAAACTAAACTAAAAATCACCAAAATTTAGTTTATTCCTGTCAAACGACGATTTCCCATTCTGAAATAGACTAAAGTGACACAAATTAACTATATTTTAGTTTGACAGCACTAAGATGGCACTGAGATATTAGTTTAGTGAAAATGGCAATTTTGCTATTCTGAATTTGACGTTTTTAACCTAAAATTTAGATTTTCTAACTAAATATGACTATTTTTAATCGCGACTAAAAACATGTGGAATAAAATTAGTTGTCATGAACTAAAATTCATACCAACACCTCGACTTCAGATGAAAAAACAGTACTGAATATATTTTTTTTCTTTTGCTTATATCTCGAAAACGGTGTGTCCAATCGCAAAAATAATGAAAATTTCGACACCCTTTATAAAATCTTTAAACCCCTAACACTACATGCAGGTAACATTTTTTCTTATTTTCCACACAAAAATAGAAAACTCCATACAAAACACGTCGAGGCTGCTCCCCCTGCGCGCCTCCGGCTCTAAAAAGATTCATGTGGTTGGGTATCACGTGTGGAGTCGCGGTTGTCAAATTCGATTTAGATGTGTCAAAATTATTTTTAAATGTTCTATGTTCTATGTTAAAGGGTTTGGTTTCCGCACTTAGTCCGTAAGGTGGACCATTGTGCGTGGGCCATAGCGGCCGTTTGGTAGTTATTCCAACCAGCCCACCTCCCTCCAGAAGCTAATTAAATCTCCTGGTCTGTTCAGAACATCTGTGTAGGATCTGGGTGACCCGAGGGTTTCTGTTCTAATCTGGGTGACGCCTGTGCATTCAAAGAGCACGTGCGCTACGGATTCCTCAGCCTCCATGCACGCCCTGCACAGAGGACTGTCTGTTATGCCTATTGTATGGAAGTGTTTGTTTAGCGAGCAGTGCCCCGTGATGGTCCCCGTCACCAGGCGCAGGCCGTTCCTGTCCAGGCGTAATAAACGCCTGGTTAGCCTGCTATCCAAGGATGGCATAGCTTCCTTGGACTGCCTGCAACCCGGTGTCGAGGTCCACCAGTTCTCTGCTTGTGCGTGGGTGAACTCCTGTAGCCACCTGCGTATTTGGTTGAAGGGGATTGGCACGATAGGTTCGGGGCCACAGACTGCCGTGCCAGATCCTCTTCTAGCAAGTTCGTCAGCTGCGTCGTTACCTAGCGATCCGCTGTGTCCTTTTATCCATTGCAGTGTCACCGTGTTGCGGCTAGATACCGTTACTTGTTCTAGTGCATTGTGACATTCTAGTATTAACTTTGAAGTAGTATATTTTTTTCGTAAGGATTGGAGAACTGAGGCGCTATCGGAGAGTATGCGTATGTGGGTGTCCGTAACTCTCCTGGCTTCTATGGCATGGGCCGCTTGTATGATGCCCACACACTCCGCCTGATAGACGGTGTTGAACATTCCCAGCGGGCGGGATATATTTATGTTGAGGTCGTGTGAGAAGACTCCAACTCCGGTACCGAAGTCGGTCTTCGATCCGTCTGTGTATACTCTCAGCTCATTCGGGCCTGAGTAGTCACACTGTTCTTCTGTAAGTGTTATGTTGTAGTGCCGTTGAAAATGGTGTGATTTCGGGGCTTTGTCGCAGGGTGATGCCATCATTGATCGTCGTTTGATCGCATCTTCCTTTATACGTATGTGCTTAACTCTGGAATCTTTGCTAAGGGTTCCTGATAGATGAAGCCTAAAGGCGGCCAGGGCCGCCTCCTCCCGCACGATGAGGTGCAGAGGCGGTAGTCCAAGCATTGCCTGTAGGGCGGCAGTGGGTGTAGTTCTCATACTGCTAGTGATTGCAACACAAGCAAACCGCTGCAGTTTTTCGAGATCTCTTTGGGCTGTACTCAGGTCTGTCCTGGGCCACCAGACTAGTGAGCCGTATGTGATAATTGGTCGGATGACTGTGGTGTATAGCCAGTGCGTAACCTTGGGGCTAATGCCCCAATTCCTGCCAAGCAGTCGCTTGCACTGCCACAGGGATATGCTGGCTTTCGTGGTGATGTAGTTCGTATGTTTTGCCCAGTTCAGCTGTTTGTCCAAAAAGATGCCCAGGTATTTGGTTTCAGTTGAGAGGCTTAGGGTTGTTCCAAAGAATCGTGGTAGTTGTAGTGTGGTCAATTTCCTCTTTTTTGTGAAGAGGATTAGTTCGGTTTTTGCAGGGTTCACTGAGAGTTGGTGCTTGTTGCACCATTCCTCTACTATTTTCAGGGCTTGACGCATGAGATTGCATAAAGTGTTTTCGTGGGTCCCGTTTATTATTATGGTTATGTCATCGGCGTAGCCTACGGTGAAATAACCCTTGTCATTAAGTGTTTTGATGAGGCTGTCTGCTACCAGGTTCCATAGAAGCGGTGAGAGGACGCCCCCCTGCGGGCAGCCCTTCGCTACGATGGCCCTTGTAGTGTCATTTACTGTGACTTGTACAGCTCTCAATTTGAGCATGTTGGTGATCCAGCCACTCAGGGTCGAGTCTATGCTATGTCGGTCGAGGGCCGTTTTTATGCTGTTAAACATGGTTTTGTCAAAGGCGCCCTCAATGTCAATGAAGGCGGCCAGTGCTGAGCATTTGTGGTCCACTGCGCATTCAATTTTAGAAACCACGCTGTGCAGCGCTGATTCTGTTGATTTGCCTGTGGAGTACGCATGCTGTTGTTTGTGAAGTGGTTTAACCCGGAGAGGTCCGTCTCGGATGTGCCTGTCACAGAGTCTCTCGAGGGTTTTCAGTAAGAAGGATGTGAGGCTTATAGGCCTATACGCCTTGGCTTGTGTATAATCGGTCTTGCCAGGTTTGGGTATGAAAATGACTTTCACCTCGCGCCATGCGAGAGGTATGTGTCTGAGTGCTATGCAGGCTCGATAGATCTCCACCAGCCATGGTGTCAGATGATCTACCCCCCATTGCAGCAGGGCTGGGAAGATGCCATCCAGCCCTGCCGACTTGTATGGCTGAAAGGTGTTGATAGCCCACTTTATGCGGTCTTCTGTTACTATATTGCGGGCTCTTGACCAGTCTTGATCCGTTGGGGTCCATTCTGGTTCAGCCTCCCACGACCTGTCCTCCAGGATCTTACAGTCTGGGAAGTGAGTCTCAAGAAGGACCTTACTGGTTTCATAGTCAGTTAGTGTGTATGAGTTATCGGGTTTTTTCAGCGCGCCGAGAGTTCGGTCCTGATCAGTTGACAGGATTTTACGTACTCTTGCCGCTTCGTTGTTAGTTTCAATTGATTCACAGAATTTCCGCCATGCTTTTCTCCTGGCAGTTCTGATTTGCTTCTTGTATGTGTATTGGGTCTCTTTGTATACCTCCCAGTCCTCAGGAAGTCTGGTGTTTTTGGCTCTGTTGAATTGTTTACGTAGTGTTTCTCTGAGTTTACTAAGTTCAGCGTTCCACCAGGGATTTCTCTCACTCTTGGTTCGTGGCGCTCTTAGTTTGCAGCATGCATGGTATGCCTCAGTTAGGTATTGTGATAGTTTTGTTACGGTGTATTCTAATTGTGCCTTGTCTCGTAGGGTTACCCGTGATAGATGCCTCGCCAAAAGGGAAGCTAGCAGGCGTTTGTACCCGGGGACATCGGTGCGCCGCGGGTTTCGCCTCGGTGCGGGTTTCCTCGTGTTGGTAGTTAGTGTAAAGCGGATTCTTCTGTGGTCTGAGCAAGAAGGCTCATCCGATACGTGCCAGTTTGTGATTAGGTTTGTCGCGTTTTCTGTAGCAAGTGTTAAATCTATGATCGTTTGTCCCCGGACTGTGACCCAAGTGGGTTCTGAGCCGCGGTTAATAATATTGAGGTTAGTAGAGAATAAATAGGTGGATAGTACCTCTCCTCTGGAGTTCGGTGCGTCGCTGCCCCAAAGGGGGTGGTGGGCGTTCGAGTCGGTGCAGATGATCAGGTCCAGACTGACGCGCTCACAGTGTTGCACCAGGTCGGCCATCTCTTTAGGCGGGCAGTCTGCGCCCTCGCCTGGCATGTATACCGAGGCTAGTACAATATCTGGAGCGCTACCCTCAGTCAGGAGCCTGACAGCTGTCAGGTCTCTGGAACAGAATTGGGTGAGTGGCGTGATAGGAATTTCGTTGGGTATGTAGACACAGGTTCTTGGTTTGTCTGACGTGTGTGTGTTGAGAATTATCTTACCTCCGATGTTACCGAGGCCACATATTCTGTTGTTCCTGATCCACGGCTCTTGGATCAGTGCGATGGTTCGGGGCTTCACCTCCAGTGCCCTGCGTAAGCTAGCCGTGGCAGTCTGGCTATGCTGGAGGTTTGTTTGTATAAAATTTAGGGGTGGTGACGGCGGTGGAGTGGAGTTAGTCGGAGATGGATCCATCGGACAGTCTCTCCGGCTCCTCCACTCTGTACTGGTCGTCGTGTTGATCGCCCGGCGACGAAGCGAGAAGTTGCTCACTCCAGCCCGGTGATGTGGGCGGTATAGTGTCGACGTCGTCGGCCATTGCTGCTCGGGCCATGACCTCCTCGAGTTGGGCAATGTCAGTGTCGCTCGTCTGTGTCATAATCGGTAGTGCCGTCTTCCCGTCTGTGCTGTCAGTCTGGGTCTCAGAGGGTCGAGTCTGGGTGTCAGAGGGTCGGGTCGTGGGCCAGAAGCGTACGTATATCGATCCTAGCAGGTACGATATCCGACGCTCCCGTCCCAGGACCTTTACAGCTTCCTCCGGTGGCAGCCCTAGGGTCATGTAAGTACCACTATGGTCACCACCGACGGTAGTTGCCCTGTACAACGACCACCTAGTAATGTCATACCAAGTATTCTGACGGGTCAGAATGCTTTGGAGCTTGGCCACGTCACCTCTGTAACGAGGGACGAAAAGCGAGGCTCGGACACGGGTGGGCACGTCGGTCTGTTTCATCACTGTAAGTTTCTGGTCAGTGTCTGGGAGTCTAATCGTGGGCACATTCTGGGTCAGCCAGGTCAGAGCGTTTTCATCTTCACACCACATCTGCACTGTGCCTTCCGCTACCCGTGGGTATCCGCGGAAGGCCGGGAGTGGTGTCGACGAGTCTGTGTCCATCAGTAGGTTTTCGAGATCAGTCTTAACGTGCTCAGCCTCTTCCTTGGTCAGTTCTCTACCAGGGTGGGGAAAGCAGATTGCTACAGCCAGCCGCGCAGGAATATCCTTTGTGGCCCGCGCATAGGTTCTCCGTTCCCCCTGAGCGGAGTGGACCCTCACACGCTTGGCGTCCCCCTGAAGCGTACTTGGTGAAGCCGTGTCGTCAGGGCGCTCTCTCATTCACATTATTTTTAAATTTAGAGTATTTATTTTGCAGAATAGCTTTGAGATTCTCATAGTCAAAAGTAAGGAATTTTATTTATTTATTTATCTTTTATTTATTTATTTAAACTACACACACTATCTTTACAGGATGACCCCAATACAATAGTGGTTTGCAAACACACCAAAAATAAATTGAAAAAAACAAAAACTTACGGCTAATACTCAAAAATTTTAACTTTTAAATTCAGAATAACTCTAAACTAAACACAATCTGAAGTTAGACTACAGAGTTATACGTACCTAACAATAAAATATAAAATCAGACTTTAGTGCACATATTGTGCGGGTGAGGGGTGTTTTTGACAGCAGGTTGGTTCTGGCAGCAGGCACGGCCAGCAGTGGCGGTCGCCGCCGCCTCCACACATACCGGTCTGGCGCGCACAGCTTCAGGTGACGCAACACACCCGGGTTATGAGCTACTCCACGCAGGAGCTTTAGCACATACGCCGCAAGTGTAAATTCCCGGCGCACTCTGAGTTCGTTGTACCCGACCATACCCAGTACCAACAGTGTCGGATACATCAGCGGGTAAAAAGGGATAGGGAAGGGATTAGTGATAGTTTAGTTAGTTTAGTTCGGTGTACAAGAGAATCGGCACCATTGTTGCTTGAACGCAGCCATTCCGTACGTGCGATATGAATGAGCGCCGCATTCTATGGGGTAGCAGGTACAAAAAAGATTTTCTGCATGTTATTGAAGTGAGAAAGGGATAAAATACACATTTCGGGGGATGACGCGAAAACAAAAGAAGTATTCATCAAATTAAAACTTAACTAGTTTTTTTTATCAGTCCGTTTGTTCTATACTCCGTTTGAAATAAGATTAGACATTTAAACAAACCTTTTTTACAGTCCGTTCAACCGATTTTGACTTCTATTGCGTAGGCATAAGGATGGCATTAAAAGCAAAAAAAGTGGTTACAAACCAACTGTTTACTGCAGCTGCCATTTGTCATGCCACCAACGCAATAGAAGTCAAATCGGTTGAACGGACTGTAAAAAATGTTTAGTTAAATGTCTAATCTTATTTCAAATGGAGTATAGTTATTGAGACTACACCTGTTGTTCCAACAACAATATCTCTTAAACCATTAGTCATAGAATCAATTTTTTGGTATCATTATTTAGGTGAACTAAACATCTGTTAGACAAGTAGATAAAAAAGGTAGTTCTCCGCGGTGAATTTTGTAATACTTAACCGTGACTAACAAAAAAACGATGTTATTTTTAACGTAAAATTGATCTTTTAGCATTTATAATTTAAGCATAAGCAATATGATGCAGCATTCAATGTATTATTTGAGTTATTTAACCCATTGTTAATACTTTTCTGTTGCTAAAAGTATATTTTTTGTGACAATTGAACTTTAAATTTTAAAGTTACTGTACTTTTAATATGCACGCTCCATAAAAGGTGATCAAAACACAAAAATGGCTGCCATTCAGGGGGGGATGGGTTCCGACCCTACATGTAGAATAATTTTATTAATAAAATAGAGCAAACTACCACCCCTTTAAGTTTGTACAGTCCGAACCAGCCGTCCGACCGGACATATTGTATATTTCATGATTGACTGCTTAGTTCCATAAAGGTATAGCGTGATGATAATCATTTAAAAAGTAAAATCGATAACCATCTACAATATCCTAAAATTTTGGCGCGTTTTTTTCCAAAAATACGAACATAATATAATATTGCTTGTCCCCAATAGTAAATAGCGTGATAGTTTATACCCTACAGTTTGACCAAGCTTATAGGGAATACCTATGCAAAATTTTAAGAATGCGGCGACGCATGAATTGTCCATACAAACGTAGGACATAAATCATTTGCAATTTGAGCATATTTCCACCATATTATGTTGATATTCGGATTGAGACAGTATTTATCTAGGCTCCTACGTCTTTTTATTTCCAAAAACTTACCTTTAAATGAAGTGTAAGCGAATTGTATTTCGTACATATTTACAGCGTAAATGACATGTTTTCATATTGTTTTTTCTGTATTATAAACAACAATATTTGTAATATTGTTTCCGCAGAAGCATAGTTTATGTTATCAAGTTACCAATTATCGAAAAAAAAAAAATGGAAATACATTAAGTTTTCATTCATAATTTTTTGAATTACGGAACACATCCAAATTTATCATAAATTTTCGAAAGCTTGTAGTACTATCGCGTCAAGCAATAATTGTCTATGTGTGCGTGGTAGTATTGCTCACTGTAGGTGTATATCGCTCCGACAGTCACTCACACTAGCGCAACGTGCTTGGAATTGAATTTTGCAAACATCTCGATTTGTAGTTGCAAGCCGTGTCGCCGGCCTCTTAACAGAATCTATCCGCTAGAATTTGCGACATGCTGGAACATACATACAGACAAACAGACAAAAATTCTAAAAAATATAATATTTTCGGCATTAGAATCGATCGTAGACCTCGTAGCAAATACTTTTTTTAACCGACTTCCAAAAGGAGGAGGTTCTCAATTCGACTGTATGTTTTTTTTTTGTATGTTTGTTACGCGATTACTCCGCCAATTATGAATTGATTTTGATGATTCTTTTTTTGTTTGGTAGATCATACTTCAGAGGTGGTCCCATATAAATTTTATTAACTTTGCTTGGGTAGTTTTTGAGTTAACTTCAATAATACATATTTTTTCCCACATAGTATGTGGATGATATTATGATAACTTCTTGTCACTGTTATTTACACAGCAGGTAGTGGTATTCGAATTTGTGTGGGGTAGGTACCACAACTAAAAAGTGAAAAATAAAAACTTTTTACAAAAATAAAACAACAGACTTCAAAAAAAAAAAAACACTACAAAGTGAAAAATAACTTTATTTCGGAAGTCGGTGACAAAGAACGAAAATTGAAAACCACCGACACACCGACTTCCGAAATTAAAGTTATTTTTCACTTTGTAGTGTTTTTTTTTTGAAGTCGGTTGTTTTTTTTTGTAAAAAGTTTTTTTCAAAAATATTCAATGTACAGTACACCTCAAAACTCCGTAAGTATGCTAAGGTTTACTTTGCTATGAAGTCGAGCACGATACAGTCAGTGCGTGTGCATTTGCGTGTATGAGTGTGGTCTCAACATTCCACAGATAACACTCACTAATGGATCGTCGTCACTCGTCGCACAGTAACGTGAAATAACTTTATATTTCTGTTGCATTTAGAATATGCGTCACAGTGGCGACCTGATGCTAAAATTCGCATTAAAATATCATGTGCTGGTAGCTGTCTGGGCTAAGCAATGGATTCACGATCAGTGAGGTCTGAGTTCGAATCTAAGTAATTACAACGTGTGGCTGGTTTTACTAGTTTCATAGAAAAATTATATTTATATTTGTTTTTTCTTATTATTTGTTTTTTTTTATAAGAAGTTAAATATTCGTTATTGTATTATTGTTTAACTATATAAGTGATTTTTAATTTATCTTTTTGGTGTTAGAAGGTGGAAATAAAAAGTCGTGTTGAATGATAACAAAAATGTTTATTCGTTTTATTTATTTATAAAATTAACAAACTCTTATGAGAATTGTGATGTCACATTCCTACCTAGACAAAAGAAGTTCTCTTGTTACCTACCACTCAAAAGATTTTTTTTATTTTCTAAGTGGGTACCCACTTACCTAGTCAATTCATAATAACATAACCAGTACCCTAATTGCGTAATACAACACAATCACAATCTATTTCGATTTTTTATGTAACGTCACAATTAATGTAATATTGAGGTAATAGCTTAAGTGTTCATTTTCTTGACGAAAAGAAGATTGAAACTAAACCTCAATTTAAGATCATTAAATAATTACAGATATGTTAATACTACTAAATATTTAATTACACCGTCTAATTATTATTAAAACCAAAACATCTAGGTATTAATATTTTGTATTACCCCCATTATTTTCAATGCAGTCAAGTAGACGTTTGCGCATGGACCCTACAATATTACCACATATTTCGGTTCCTCTTAAATTTTCCCACACCTCCATGCAATGGGTTTTTATTTGTTGTATACACCTCTCATCCCGTGACTCCCACCTTTGCACCATCAAACCCCATAGATTTTCTATGGGGTTGAGGTCGGGTGATCGCGCTGGCCATGGAACAACAATTATCTCCGGGTGATTCTGGAACCACTCACGCACAATGCTCGCCCGATGAATAGGACAATCGTCCTGGACAAATGTCAATTGTGTCAACTCATCAGCAGGGTGAATGATGCGCACAGTAGGTAGCATGATATCGTCTAATACTTCTATATAAGTAGAACTGTTTAATCCAGAGAATTACAGTATTCCTCTAAAACAAAAAGAAAAGTGATATTAAGCAGTTATAACAACATACTAAAGTGACGTCATTTTATAATTTTTATAATAACATAAAATAATATTTATTTAAAATAACAGTATAAGTAATATTAAAACTCTGCATTTACAAATGCAATAATAAACACTAATTATTTATCTTTTAGACCTCATGATGGATTTAAAAAATAACAATCATCATCATCATCAGCCTATAATGTTCCCACTGCTGGGACACAGGCCTCCTCTCTGTGAGAGGGAGTGGGCCGTAATCCACCACGCGGACCCAGTGCGGGTTGGTAGATGTCACATGTCATCGAATTTTCGGTTCTAGGACATGCCGGTTTCCTCACGATGTTTTCCTTCACCGTTTTGAGAGCAGTGGTGATGAAATAATTTACAGTAAAGCGCCTGTCTGGGTTCGAACCCACGACCTACAACTCGTAAGTCGCGGCCGTTACCACTGGGCCACCACTGCTCTTAAAAAATAACAATAAAAAGAACTAATCCATATATCACCAAATAGTCTAGGTAAATTTCAAATAAAAGTTTAAGTTACAATTCGTAAATATAATACTCACATTCAAACCGGTTTCATCAGATATTTGTGTTCTATTAAGACCACTTTTATGCAGCGCAATAATAGTCGCCCTCGCCTCAATTTTAGATAATATTTGCCTGCATTTTGAGATCACACCAACAGTTACAACAAATCGACAACGTTCATTCCGATCAAGTCAAATATTCATTAAACTCATATTCTACCTCACAAGTCTAAACTTATTTAGTTTTTTTTATGATCTACCTTTCTAACTTTACGAAATGTGTGAACAAAGCGAACATAAAGAATTTTATATTTCTGTCCCATTACTTCCAATTGAGTAAAAACTTACAAAAAACCTTTAATAGTACTGCATGAGATTTGAACTCATGGCTTATATTATCGATTCACGCATCTATCTGAACGCGTTAACCGCTAGGTCATCTTGACTTGTATTTTAATGTTGAAATTATGAACTACAATCACTTGTTGACGACAATGATGCATGTGTCTCTTGAAAATAAAAGGTCGTAAGTAAAACTAAACGTCAAGCTATTGCTTTGTGAGATTGCCTATGGACTTTTGGTCGGTGCTGTACAGTTTTGCCTTCGCTACGATTTTATTATATGTATAGATAGATGGTCTTAGCAGATAGAGTTAGAAAGAAAGATTTTTTTTTTATTTGGGACACGTACAGGAAATACAACATCAAAACTGAGAAAATTATAAAAATAATAGCAATTTTAGAAAAGAATATTAAAATTGACTGCCTTGTTGGTCTAGTGGTTGCAATCGTTACTGCTGAGGTCCTGGGTTC
The DNA here is from genome assembly GCA_963680765.1 of Agrochola lychnidis. Lineage (NCBI taxonomy): Eukaryota > Metazoa > Arthropoda > Insecta > Lepidoptera > Noctuidae > Agrochola > Agrochola lychnidis. The sequence goes on along the minus strand of OY796850.1, from coordinate 487,951 downwards.
GATTCCCGGGTCGGGCAGTGTTATTGGGTTTTTCTATCTGAAGAAATTTCTCAGTAGCAGCTCGGAGTCTGAATTTGTGTCCGGGTTGGTGGCAATAGACTCGCCCCCTATTACATGGGACTTAAACATAACTGCCGAAATGTGGGTGTACCTGCTACAGGGACACCTCTGCCCATGTTATGTAATATTAAAATTAAAAAAATTGTGTGTTCAAAAAAGTTGCTCTTCTTGGAAGATTCCTCATAGATATCAAGGAAGTATTTCCTTGAGGATCATTTGGCTATGAGCCTGGATGCACTCCACCTTCATTTTCAGTATCAAAAGTACCGGTATTAGTGGTGAATTTTTAGATTGCCTTAAAAAGTTGCACAGTAAACAACTCTTCATAACAATATTGGATAAGTAGTTTTGGTTCCAATAAAAATGGTTTCTTAAGTACCCTAAAAATATCCGACATAAAACGACTGAAAACGTTTTCGACTATTTTTCGAACACGAGACAAACGACAATTCAAATTCAAAATGCTTTATTTCACATAAACCTACATGGGCACTTATGAAACGTCAGAAGATAGGTGAACGGTTCCAATTGGTCGCTTCCTATGCAGCTATGAAGAAAAGCCGGCAAGAAACTCCACGGTTACCTTTTTTTTTCATAAATGGTTTCTACAATGTTTTCAAATTACAGTGTTAATAGGTATGAGAGGACAGTGTAGGCCTATCAACAAGTACCAGGTACTTAGTAAAATAGAAAACGGTCCACAAGTCTACAGCCTATTACGTTCTCATATTCACAAAAACCTAAAAGAAAAGAATACATTTAAAAGATAAACAAAATAATAAAAATATTTAAACCAAATAACACGATTGCCACTACAGCTGTGACAAATCTAATTCGATAAAAACAATATAGAAAACTAGCTTTTGCCCGCGGCTTCGCACGCGTAAAGGTCGGAAAATATCCCACAGGAACGTACTACCGATATTCAGAGTACTTATCATATGTCCTAACCCAGGTCATGGCCTATCCGTATGCCTTTCATCTAAATCTGTTCAGCCGTTACGGCATGAAAAGGTAACAAACAGAAAGATAATAAATCTGTTTTAGGGTTTCGTACCTCAAAATGGAAAACGGAAACCCTTTAAGGATGACATCGTTGCCAGTCAAGACACTTTTTCTCAGAAACGCGTAGAGGTATCAAGTTGAAATAGATATTAAAAACTTAGGCTAAGCGCGCACTACGGATTTTGATCGTTGCGGATAATATTTCGTGTTGTTCTATCTCCTCTCAGGCTCATTTCCTACGAAATGTATGGAAAGTTTTTTGCAATTGTTGAATTTTCTCATACTCAAACCTCAGTTGGCCCGATATAGTTTTTGACCCTCGTAATAAGAAATAGGATCAACTGGCATCAAAAAAGTTTTTGTGATAATTGCCCATGTTCTTGCTGACTGTACAATTTTTTCAAAATATGTGAATGCAGATCAAAATGTTTCAAAAAGTTAAGGACAGTCTCGTAAGACCGTTTTCTTATAGCGATAACGGTTAAGGTACCTGCCCTTATAGCCCCATATCAACATCCACCCTGTATATGTTATGATTGACTACTTAGCTCCATAAAGGTATGGCGTGATTATGATCTTTTAAAACGTTAAATCCGTAACTATATTCTAACCTTTTGGATAGTCTTTTAACAGTTTGCAGTAAACTATAGAAGAATACGAACATAATGCAATATTTCTCATCCTCCATAGCAAATAGCGTAATAATAATTTTTGAAAAATCTATTGTGACGTTTCCATTATTTGACATAGATTATTTATACCAATTTTCAAGTTAATCAAGCCAAACAGTAAAATTCTCCCCTGTAAAAATGAATACCCCTTTTCCACTTGTTTTCCTGTGTACCCTTGACTGTTCCCTTGATGGTACAGTGGAAGATCAATTTTATCCGCTGTACCCTTGGCCGTGAAACCCGATCAAATTAAACGAACAGGTGTAAAGGAACAATTACTATAAAAGTAAGTAGAAAGATGTAATAAGTAAGCCCTAGCCCTACCACAATCCAGGATGTCAGGGACATCGACGCGAGACCTGTTACCATGGATTCAGTACAACATGATTCTGAACCTCCTGCGTTGAAATTTTTCGTCAGTATTAAAAAAATCTGCTGTGCCATACATTTTGATTGCACTTTCACATGAAATAGCAGATTTTTTTTAAAATAGCCGACGAAAAATTTCGACGCTGCGGGTTTCAGAATCATGTACTGAATCCATGGTTACAGTTTTCGCGTCGATGTCCCTGCCACCCTGTATCAAGATTGAAGTTGTTTTAGAAATTTATGTAAGAACAATGTTGTACAGTCAAACTTTACGTGCTCATAACTGTACAATGCTTTTTTTTTTCATAAATTTTTCAGAATGGCAAAAGAATTAATACGAAATCACATTATGATGAGTGTAATTTAGAAGAAAATGAGACAGCAAAGATTATACATGAAGAACTAAAATCAAGTGTAAAGGAGTCTGATCTACCTGTAACAAAAATTTTTGAAGCAAAAATTTCGGAATTGAAAAGAAAAGCACCTAACAAAGCAGAAAAGGAGACGTTTCATTTTTGTATGGGACTCCGGCCATAACATGTACACTTCAGAAAACCTGGGAAACGAACTCCTAAATACAATGAAGACTGTTTTTTTCCATAATATCTAATACTTTTTGGGCACAAAATAAAAACCGAAAATGTTTGACGTTTGTCAGGAGAAATACGATTATCGACAGCTAGCCATTTTCGTCCAGAAGTACCTATAAATCTACAATCCACAAAAGCAGTTTTTTATTTTTATGATGAATCATACTTTATAATTAATCAAAAAAGTTGTGTAAGATAGCTACTTATTGTATCTTATTGTAGTACAGAAATACACGCCTTTCATATTTATTTGAATAACGTCTACATGATATTATTTTGTTAAAGTGTAACATGATTTCTGGACGAAAGCAGTATGCAAGTAAAACGACGCCATGATGAATAAAATATGGCAATAATTTGTTAAACTATTATTTTTTGTGCCGAAGTAATAAGAGGAATAAACAGGAAAGAATATTTTTCCTCAAATCGTGGAATTTTTTCCTTTTTTTTCATTTACGTACACTTTATGGCCGAAAATGAAACATCTCCTTTACCCGCCTTCCGTGCCATTCAACATTGCTTATACTCTGCTAAGAATAAAGAGTTAGGAGTAAAAAAATTGTTAGCCGAATACCTACTGAAATCGAAATACCTAATAAGTTCCACGATTTCTTATTAGCAGATTACAGCTATGAAAACACGCGTATTCTTGTTTTCTGTTCAGAACATTCTAAAGATATCATTGGTAACATATCAGAGTTTTTTGTTGATGGGACATTTGCTAGCTGCCCCGATCCTTTCACACGGCTATTTTCAGTACACGGTGAAATCAATAGTTCATCTGTTACCATAAATGTAGTGCCACTGATATATGCACTGTTAATGGACAAAAAACAAAAGATTCTATTTAAGCTTATAAAATCTCAGCTACCAAACTGGAATCCACTGAAGATTCATTGCGATTACGAGACAGCAACAATCAATGCCCTTATTAAAACGTTTCCGTATGTAAATATTAAAGGATGTTACTATCATTGGGTGAGAAATATTTGGAAGGGAAATTTTTTAAAACATACGAAAAGTAAACCTGAGCGACGAATTTTATCATTATTCGCAGTTTTGCCATTATTGCCAAAAGAAAAAATAGAAGAAGGTTTACAATATGTTTTATGCGAGTGTCAGGGTATCGAAATGGCCGCTTATTTAAAATATATTAACAGGGTTTTTAAAATTAAACAGATTTCTGATATAATGTCAGTTTTTGGAGAACGTCATAGAACTACGAACATAGTAGAAGCATGGCATGCAAAAATTAATAGAAGAATCAACAAAAATACCGTAAATATTTTACGGTTACTAAATGTATTAAAACAGAATGATAACGTCTTTCAACACAAATTGGACAGTATTAAAAGCGGTAAAAAAGGATTTCAGAATAAGAGATAGAAAAAAGATATTGTAAATGTTGACTTTTTAAGAAATGTTCAATTACAACTAATAAACGGTGAAATAACATTAGGACATACACTAGATAAATTACGTTAAATAAACTAATAAATAATAAAATATTTGTAATATTGTTTTTTTTTTTAACTAATGACACCTGTTCGTTTAATTTGATCGGGTTTTACGGCCAAGGGTACAGTGGTTAAAATTTATCTTCCACTGTACCTTTAAGGGAACAGTCAAGGGTACACAGGAAAACAAGGGGGACATTTAGCCTTTGGTCGCATTGTAATTTGTGCATTTTGTTAATTGGTGATTTTAATAAACGCCGTCGCACCCAGTGTGTGTATAATTTAGCTAGTGTGATTAATTCGATATTAAATTATAATGTGATTTGAACTGCAAACTGTTTTTCTATTGCGCATTAACCAACACTACCCACACTACGCCCACAGTAGTTAAAATATCGCTGATAATAACGAAAGTCACATGCTCGCCTTCGACATATACAGGGTGTCCCGTAAATAATGGATCAAACATAACAGGTAGGTAGCTTACCTCATTTCCAACAACTAATTTGAACAGTAAAAAAAAAAACCGGTAAGGTAACCAAGATATTTTTTTTTTCTATTTTTACTATTTTCTGTACCAGCATTCAGTGTTTTTAATGCTGTTGCTGCAAATGGTATCATATTTAGGTGTGATTTTTGTCAAACATTTCTGAATAGTTTACTAATGGTATAAGATACCATTTTTTTAAATAACATTTTATTAGCCTTAGAAAAAAAATCTTGAATTGAAAAGTTTTGTTTTTACGATGAAAAGACCAGAATTGGAAAAATTCTCCTGTAAACAAAATGTATGACACCAAAGTGTACCATTATTTTAAAAACTTGTAAAATTACTAAGTTTTGCAAATTGGTATAAAACTTACGCCTAGTCTTTGTCGTTACAAAGATATTGCTATGAATCTGACAGAGGTGCCAAATTACGAAATAAAATAAAATTTGAAAAAGTGTGCACAATTCAACTATTTTCTTAAAAATGTTTAGGTATCTCAGCGTATGAAAAAAATTAGGAGGTTAAATTAAAAAAAAAATACAAATAAATCGTTTATTCTGTTTTTACAGTAAATGTTCAAACTGACGTCCCCCTACGAGAATGCAAAGTCTACACCTCCTAATAAAGGAAGCTCTTTTCCGACGGATAAAATGGCTGTTGTTTATTTCTGATACAGCAGATTGGATGCGCTAACGTAATTCTTCTTCCGACGTTATTCGTTGTTTGTAAACTTTGTCTTTTAAACATTCCCAATAAAAAAAATCTAAGGGATTTAAATCCGGAGATCGCGGAGGCCACAAAATTGGTCCTAATCGGCCGATCCATCTGTCAGGGTAAGTTTCATTGAGTTGCGCCCTTACTGCCGTCGCATAGTGAGCGGGGCAACCATCATTTTGTAACCACATTGCTTGCCGCACGTCTTCTGGAATATTTTCTAATAACGTTGGCAACTCATTCCTTAAAAAATGCAGATAGTATTCGGCGTTTAGAGTTGCTGGTAGTTCAAAGGGCCCTATTATTTGCCCATTTATTATTCCTGCCCATAAATTTATTTTAAATTGATGTTGGCTCCTGTCCTCTCGCATCAAATGTGGGTTTACCAGCTGCCAACTGTGCAAATTATGCAAATTGAGATATCCATCTCGCCGGCATGAAGACTCGTCACTCCATAAAATTTTATTAAAAACTGTGGGTCCGCCCGTATCATTCTAAGCATCCTTTGGCAAAATGCTACTCTTTGCGGGTAATCACGTGACGTCAGCGTTTGAACACGTTGCACGTGATATGGGTGCAACCGGTGCCTTTTTAGAACTCGATGTACCGTCGATCTTGGAATACCTGTGCGTTGCGCTATGACGCGAATTGAGACCGACGAATCTTCCTCGATTTCTCGAATAATAATTTCGTCATTGACTTGTGACGGTCGCCCTTCACTGGCACCCCCAACTCCGGTGCCAAGAATTCTTCCCTCAAGAAGCGCGTTATGCACTCTAATGAATACGCGATAGTCGGGATGTCGATCCCGGTTCGGGTATCTTTCACGGTACAATCTTGCGGCCGCCCTGGCATTACCTCTTGCTTCTCCGTAGATAAAATGCATTTCGGCATACTCCCGTGGCGTGTACTCGTAACGAGGCATCGTACTACTGTACACACGTACAACCTCACAGAAACGATTGTTTTCGAAGTCCGTAGGATTGCCAAGTCATTCGTCCAAAACACAAACAGTTCCAAATCGTTAGGCAAAGCAAAGTTCAAATAGACAGCACAAGTTTAATTTTAAGGAACACAACAGTTAGGCACAGCGGGAGCGAAAGTAGTCTGACGTACATATCAACTCGAAGATAGATTCATGTCAACTAAACAAATAAAATCATGCAACAATGAAGCCCTGTATGAGTGAAGGGTGAAGGAAAAAAAATACCTGCACAAAGACACCGATTTACCAAAAATACAAAAGCGGCGCTCTCTATCCCTTTCACACTGAGTGAGGTGCAACTCCGCAGGTAGCGGTCCCAAATTCCCAACAGATGACGTCATCGGCTCGGAATGCTCACTATGCGACGGCAGTAAGGGCGCAACTCAATGAAACTTACCCTGACAGATGGATCGGCCGATTAGGACCAATTTTGTGGCCTCCGCGATCTCCGGATTTAAATCCCTTAGATTTTTTTTATTGGGGATGTTTAAAAGACAAAGTTTATAAACAACGAATAACGTCGGAAGAAGAATTACGTCAGCGCATCCAATCTGCTGTATCAGAAATAAACAACAGCCATTTTGTCCGTCGGATAAGAGCTTCTTTTATAAGGAGGTGCAGACTTTGCATTCTCGTAGGGGGACGTCAGTTTGAACATTTACTGTAAAAACAAAATAAAACGATTTATTTGTATTTTTTTTTTTTAATTTAACCTCCTTATTTTTTTCATACGCTGAGATACCTAAACATTTTTAAGAAAATAGTTGAATTGTGCACACTTTTTCAAATTTTATTTTATTTCGTAATTTGGCACCTCTGTCAGATTCATAGCAATATCTTTGTAACGACAAAGACTAGGCGTAAGTTTTATACCAATTTGCAAAACTTAGTAATTTTACAAGTTTTTAAAATAATGGTACACTTTGGTGTCATACATTTTGTTTACAGGAGAATTTTTCCAATTCTGGTCTTTTCATCGTAAAAACAAAACTTTTCAATTCAAGATTTTTTTTCTAAGGCTAATAAAATGTTATTTAAAAAAATGGTATCTTATACCATTAGTAAACTATTCAGAAATGTTTGACAAAAATCACACCTAAATATGATACCATTTGCAGCAACAGCATTAAAAACACTGAATGCTGGTACAGAAAATAGTAAAAATCGAAAAAAAAATATCTTGGTTACCTTACCGGTATTTTTTTTACTGTTCAAATTAGTTGTTGGAAATGAGGTAAGCTACCTACCCGTTACGTTTGATCGATTATTTACGGGACACCCTGTATATATTTTATGTGTGTTTTATATACGGTCGAATTGAGAAACCTCCGTTTTTGAAGTCAGTTAAAAATTTGGTCAACTGAACGCTACATAAAAAGAGCATTACACAAATTGAAAATTATAATTACCTATGAAATTAACGTTATACTAAATCTTATTAAGAGCAAAAGAAGGTTATATGATTATGACGTTAGGTTATTAGATCACATGAAATTAGGTTACTTGTTTTATAGCATATGAAAATTATGTCATGTGAACGTTATTTCAAGTGATATTATACTTTTTAGAACCAGAAGTGGATTTTATAAAAAAAAAAAGAAATAACGGCTTCGAACGATTTAATGAAATTAGAAAATATGAATAATTAGAACACAAAAATGTTAATGAGGAAACTAATGCAAATTCGACAAAAATACGGCACAGCTGAGACGTGTGAATGCTCCGACGTTTGACGAGCAAAAAGGGACTGTCATAAGGATGTCGCGACGTCCCCGCAAGGGGGCGTGGCGAACGGGGTCAGGGCATCGCCCCTCGCCCGCGGAGGCCATACGTTGGCCCATTAATATGGGCCCCTCATCAGATTAGCCTTGTGGCGGCTTAAGGAAAAGACCGCAGTTTCGTTAAGCGAAAGTGCGTCTATGTGCTTGGTTGCAATGAATATTTCTGTAGGCGCGCCGCGACGCCCTTAGTGGCGCCGCTTTCTTCACGACATCCCGGCGGTCTGTCCCCGCCGGGTGAGACCCCCGGTTACCCGGGGGAGGCCCAGCGAGAACGACCAGCGACGGAGATGCCGACTCGACGCCCTACAGGTCTAATATGTAGCTTCCCCCTCTCCCCGCTCACAGATCGAGCCGTTTACGGTTTGAGGGGTAGGCAGTCGCGTGTGTATGAGCGGCTAGTGTTGTAGTGTAACACCGCTCATTGTATACGTGCGTCGCGACCCGCATCGCGCCCGCACGTGTTGTGTTCTAGATGCATGTGTAGTGGTGGGTGTCTGTATATAGTTGTGACGTGCCTATATTAACTTAGAACACGCCACACAACGGATGTATGTGTACATCTGTAGAGTCTTATTTTTTCGAGTAAGCTGCGTGTAACCTGGGTGCAGCTTACCCGAGGCGTCATTCCGGTGCGATGGGGTCAGGGTCCGCTACCAGGTCGCGGGGCAGGGCTCTCGCGTCAGGCAGCCGCGCGTGTAATGGCGCTATCTGCCTGACATGGGGCCAGGCAGAAGCGTCGGCCCGCGCGAACATAGCCTTCGCGAGTCGCCCCACAAACTCATCCAGGCTCTCAATCCCGAGGTCCCGGTGGATCACGTCGTTCCTCACGCAGCGAGGGGCGTCAACTATGGTCCGCAACGCAAGGTTTTGTTGCGTGCGGAGTGTTTTTCGGCTCGACTCGCACGTGAGGGCGAACCAGGCCGGGGCGGCGTACGTCAAGACTGGGCGTACGTACATCTTGTACACGCTCAGCTTGACGCGCGCCGGGATGCGGGATGAGAGCACGGGTCTGAGAAGGTTGCGGGCGACCTTACCCTGCGCGACGACCTTGCGGACATGGGGCCCCATCGTGAGGCGGCGGTCGATGGTCACACCCAGGTATTTGACCTGGGGCGACTAATCGACGTCGACTCCTTGCAGTTTGAGGGGGGGTGGGAGGGGCGCAAAGCCAGTCACCATGGCTTGCGTCTTACTCACGTTCACCGACAGTCGCCATTTGGCCAGCCACTCGGGAAGTAGATCGAGGGCGCGCTGCATTTTGACCGCCGCGTACTTCGCATTTAGCGAGGTAGTGATGTACGCGGCGTCATCGGCATACAGCGCGAGCATGGCATCGGAGGTGGTGGGGATGTCGTCGGTGTAACGTGAGTAACACGCCGGCGAGACGCAGCGCCAACACAGGGCGGGCGCCCGAGAGCGCCCCGTCGACCACCACCCGGAAGGACCTGTGGGACAGAAAAGATGAGACCACCCTTACGACGCGACGGGGCGCGTCCGAGGTGGCAAGTTTGTGAATTAGGCCCTCGTGCCACACGCGGTCGAAGGCCTTCTCCATGTCGAGGAATACTGCAACTGAATATTCCTTCTTATCTAGAGCCGTGGTTAAGTGGTGCAGTACCCTCGACAATTGGAGCGTCGTGCTATGTTCCGCCCTGAAACCGAATTGTTCTGGGCGTGGCGTGATGTTCGGTACTAGGTGTCGCAGCAGGAGTTTCTCGAACACCTTGGAGATGGTCGGCAGCAGGGTGATAGGCCGATAGCTCTCCGGCTTCGCAGTGTTTTTTCCCGCCTTGGGCAGCATAATGACGCGCCCCTCCTTCCACGCGGCGGGGAAGGCCCCCGTGCGGAGGATCGCTGTGTACAGGCGCGCCAGTGCCGCTACGGTACGGAACGGCAGATGGCGCAGCGCTGTGTTTGTGATCCTGTCCGCTCCAGGGGCCTTTTTGGGCTTCGTACTTAGGATGGCGCGTCTGACTGCGCCCGGCGAGAAGAAAATAGGGCTTTCTTCGGGAGCTATCGGCGATGCGAAGTACTCCCCAAGGTGTTTCTCGACCGCTGCGACATGTTCGTGGTCGTCGGTCGGGTTAGGGCGGAACTGACGCTCCAGGTGTTCTGCGAAGACCTCCGCCCGGTCCTCTGCTACGTATTTGAGCGCCCCGTCGCTATTAAGCAGAGGGCGCACCGGGGCTGGGGTATTCGTCAGTTGGTGGCACAGTTTGTATACAGACGGCCAACTGTCCGTAGTGGCGTCTATTCGTTCCTCCCAGCCCGCGGCGGTATGGGCCAATAACTCGGCCTTAACCCTCTCCGCGAGACTGTTGAGCTGCGTTTTGATGGTGGGGCAACGTAGTTGTTGCCACTGCTTGCGAAGGCGCCTTTTCGCGGCGATCATTGCACTTAAGCGTGCTGGCAGGGGCGGCAATAGCCCTCTCCCCTGCTGCTGCGTGATGGTCGTCGCCTCTAGGGCGCTTTGTATGCAAGCAGTTACATCGTTTGCCGCTTGGTCTACGTCTGCGGAGGAAACAATGGGCCGAGTTGGCGTGGTGGTCTCCATCCTTTCTGTAAAAGCGTCCCAGTCCGTGGATCGACGTGGCGCTAAGGGCTTCAGTTGGGTCGGCATTTCTGTTAGGACGACGAGTACTGGCTGATGGTCCGATTGTAGCTCGTCGTCAATGACCTGTTGCGTGATCTGGCAGCGTAGGCTTCTGTGGACCACGATGTCCAGCACGTCCGGCATGAAGTGTGCTGCGTCCGGGTAGTGCGTCGGTGTTTCCGGGCCGGACACCGTGTACCCGAAGGCCTCCGCGTCCGCGAAGAGCCGTCTTCCCTCGTTATTGGTATTTAGTGAATTCCACGCCGGGTGCTTGCAATTAAGGTCGCCGGCAAGGATGGTTGCGTGGTCACTTTGCGCGCCGATTAGCGCCCGCAGCTCGGCCACAACTAGTGGGGCCGCGAGCGACTTGTAGCACGCAAACATGTTGACGTCCTCGCCGGCGACGTGCAATTGCACACCCAGCGCGTAGAATGAGCTGAGCGACGGCAAGGGGAGCTCCTGGTGGACGACTCTTCGCCTCACTAGCACCGCCAGACCACGGTACTTGATGTTGCTAAGTGCCAACCTTTCGTCCTTTCGGTAAACGTGATAACCCGGGAACCTAACCCTATCTTCGGCTCCCAGGTGCGTTTCACTAATTAGCGCAAGGGGCTGTCATCTGTTTGACACTCCTTTTATAGGTGTGATGCTACCCGCTACTGTTCATTCTCATTCATTCCCAACACGGCCTCTCCTGATTGAGCGTCGTCCTCGACCGCATCTGATCTGTTGCTGGATCCTGGTGTAGGCAGTACATCATGTTCACCGTTTGGTTCTTCATCAGATTCATCTGAAACTCATGACACAAATATAATACCTGGAAGTCAACTTTATGGGCAACTCAAGCATTCATCTCTCAATCAACTAATTCATACGTCACATTTCATTTACCTCTCACAAAAAACAGTAATACCAAAATTCATCCATCATCAACGATAAATCACGATTTACAGAGACGTCTCGCTTACAAACACAAACCGGACAGGGTCGGAGTCACCGTTGCGCGCGTTTCAGGAACCTTTAATACACTGCCACAGGCCTTACAGAATAAACATGCCTGTAGCATCTACATCGGACCATTACACAACACCAACCCAGTAACATCTACATCGGGTCTCCAATGATATTGATCCAGAAACATCTACATCGGGTCTCCAATTATATTGATCCAGTAACATATCCATCGGATCGTTTATCGACACAGACCCAGTAACAACTACATCGGGTCAATATGAGTAACACAGTCAAGTAGATAAATGTCAGACTTAACCAGCTACACAGCATAAATATGTGCAAACACTAACTTTCAAAGAACGCTGTACAAGTTTCGCACCACTCCCCTCGCCAGGGTACCATTTACTCAGCCGCAGCCTGGCTAGTTTTTCCGTAAGCTCCACTCAGTAACTTCAATTCGTAGCGTCCGTTTAGCAGGACCTTAATGACTCGGTAAGGTCCGCGCATTTCTGGGTCTATCTTTCCTGTGGACTGAGAATAATTAATGTGGGTGTACCTGCTACAGGGACACCTCTGCCCAACCCTTCGGGCAAACAAGGCGTGATATTATGTTATGTGTTATGTTATGAAGACAAGGTCATCGACCTTAAACACACGAGGAGGATGCCTGTTCCAGTTGACACGCTGATCTTGCTGAACTTGGTTTTGTTTCAGCAATTCGGTAGCTCTCCTTCTACAAATCTCTCGCCAAGCTTCACGGTTTGGTAGTGGTCCGTCCGGGCGTCGTTGCATCAGTACCAATTAAAAGATTTAAAGCAAGCAGAATTGTGTAGTCTTCTGTTTTGTAATATTTAGCAAAAGTTGCAGCTTCCATACAGTTTCAGACCATTCAGCACTCCTATGATTGACTTTAATCCTCACCATGTTAAGGATAGTTTTCATGTAGCGCTCTACTTGCCCATTAGATTGATGCATCTCAGCAGTGATGTAGTGCAGCTCTGATCCCAATCCTTTAATCCAATTGACAAACTCACCAGATTCAAACATATGCCCACGGTCCGTCACCAATAGTCTGGGCACACCAAACAAGGATATCGCGTTTGTCATGGCCCGTTTGAGCTCGCTAGTATCTTGGCGACAGATCGGGTAAAGAAGACAGAACTTGGTAAAGCTATCTACCATAATGAGTATGAACTTGTAGCCTCTAGACTCTGGTAGTGGCCCCAGAGCATCCACGTGCACTGTGTCGAACGGTACTTCAGGTTTTTCCCACGATGTAAAGTTTTGATGTGGTGCACGGGGTACTCTTTTCTTCGAGATGCATATGAGACAGTGAGAGATATACTTAGTCACAAATTTCCGTAAGCCAGGGAACCAAAAATGGAAAAATAATATAAAAGATCTTTATGGTGTACATACCGATTAGAATCCAAGCTTCCACTTTCCAGTTGTTGAATCGGCTCACGAGTCTCACCATCAGCAGCTTGAGCTATTTGAGCCCAGTGCTTTGTGAAATTGCATACATGTGCTGGAGCTGGATTGCGACTTAAATAGTGTACAGGTCACTATACTAGTATTAAATAATACACCAACTAGGATAATAACGCACTTACTCGTACGGCGGTCGGGTAGGAGGTGCGGCAAGTCATGCGCTTGCCGCGCTCCCCACTACCGGTCGCCCCACCAGTATGCAGCTTATATTTATTATACATTACAAATAGTCTGCATGAGTCATATTTATGCCTTTTCTGTACTCGATGGAGAAGGTGAAGTCCTGTAAGTAAACCCACCAACGAGCCACGCGGGGTAGTAGGTCCTTTTTGCGCTCGGTAGCCTTTAGAGCGTTGCAATCAGTGAATATTTTGAATTGCAAATTTGCAACCCAACCAAGTAGTGTCGGAAGTGTTAAGCGCCTTAATTACCGCCAGCGTCTCCAGCTCGAAAGAGTGATACTTACACTCCGCAGCCTGTGTCACCCTGCTGAAATATTCAACGACTCTTTTCTTACCATCTGTAGAAGACTGCATTAAGACAGCATCGTACCCCGCACTGCTCGCGTCAGTGTGTACTTCCGTAGCTAGACTAGGATCAAATATTACCAAAATGGGTTCACTCGTCAGGCGCTCGATGATCTCCTGGCGAGCCTTTTCTTGTTCCGGTCCCCATACAAACTTTTCATCCTTTTTGGTGAGTTTGGCTATACAAGCGGTTTTGACTGTAAATCCTTCTATATACCGCCTGAAGTATCCAGCGAGTCCTAAGAACTGCCGGACTTGTTTGACGTTTTGTGGCGAACGGCTGTTTACCAAGGCTTCTACCTTACGAGGGCGGCCTTACCTGACCCTGACTTACCACCAGGCCTAGATACTCTACTTTAGTTGTAACAAATATGCATTTAGGCAAATTAATAGAAAAACCTGATGTCGTTAGAGTGTGAAACACTTTTCTGAGGAGTTCAAGGCCTTCCTCCACCGTATGACTCATTAACAAAACGTCATCGACGTAAATTAGGACAGTACCCGCCTCTATAAAGCTATTTAGAGCTTTATTAATGATCCGCTGGTATATGATGGGAGAGTTCGTCAGACCATATGAAATCTTAACAAATTCGTAATGGCCTTCGGGGGTGACGAAACCAGTTTTGTGTATTGAGGTCTTATGGATTCTAAATTGGTGAAAACCAGTTGCCATGTCTAATGAGCTAAAATATTTAAAAATACTTAACCTATCAATATGGTCGTCGATTAATGGCATCGGATAACGATCTTTAATTGTGATTTGATTCAATGCCCGAAAGTCAACACACATTCTATCCGTGCCGTCTTTTTTTTTAACTAAAATTATAGGACTAGAATACTCCGACTGTGACTCCCTCACAATAGGAAGGGAATACCCTTATCGAGAAGATCTTTAATTATGTCTCGTACCTTTAGTTTTTCTTGGTAATATAATTTTTACGGGCGGTAAGCAATTGGCGTTTGGCTTGTTAAATTAATGTGCATTTCGCCAGTGGCCACAGTAGAACTCGCAGTTCCAGAAATTAGGTAGTCCGAAAAGTCATTAATGATAGACATGAGTAACTCTTTTTGTTCACCTATAAGAGGCGTAACAATATTGGCGACTGTAATAACGGCGTTCACTTGACGTGATGAAGTCTTAGTAGTACTAGGTAATGTTAGGTACTGCCTATCTTTCGTACGTACGTAGGTTACGCCATCGCGGTTAAGTATGTCGGTTCCAATTATTGTAGGTATAAACATAAATGAGGAAGATACAACTAAGAAAGCAGCTTCAATGGATATTTCAGGGAACTCGATGGTTAAAGTAACGTAAGAAGTTGAAACTATTTCTTTTTCGCTAATCCCCTTAAGTACGCAACGTCTAGTCTTTTACACACAGCTTCTATACATAATTATATAATTAAGCTTAACTCTGCATAAGATTAAATTGTTGGCCAGTTATCTGACTTGTGTGCTGCCTGGGCAGGACACGCCGCTGCTTTTTTCCAGGCCAGTGAGGAAGCGCTGGACCAGCCTATACTCATCTTCGGTGTCCGGAGTAAACCTCACCCCGGTCCCGAACGGACGAGCATTTGGGGGCCGGCCCAGCTTTTCCTTGATGGCCCGGAAATGCATAGACCAGTTCGGTAGTATCTCGACTACCAACGGTGGGTAGCGCAGCTTCTTCATCTTCTTCCCCTTCCCCTGCTTCGCCATCGACGACGCCATCACGGCGCCGAAGGCGGCAGTGGGAGGAGGGAAGGTAGGGTTGACGGGGGCGAGGGGGGTAGGGTGTTACTAGCTACACCCGCTGGTGACATGTCCGGTGAAAGTGGTGGCGTGCTGTGGCGCAGCACGTCGAGAAAGGTGGGCGAGGTTAGTGCGCCCCGACCCCGCGGCGGGTTAGGCAATATCTCTTCGCCTCTTCCGACACAGTCTCGCTGGAGCTTGTTCTACGTCGCTGGGCTCTGTTGCCAGGGTTTAACTCGAAGTTAAATTCTAGCGACGCTGTAGGCGACGCCGGTGACACTACCGCGGCGTCAGTGCCTGTCGCAATCCGGACGTCGGCCCACCGATCCCTCGGTGTCCGGATCGCGGGGTCGTGTCCAAGGACACGTCATCGCGACCGGACGCGGCCGACCCCGCGGATGCGATCGACATGCTCGAGCCGGCTGGTGACGAGCATGCCAATAGCGCCGCTGGGGAGTCATAGGTGGAGGCACGGGGGGGTGCGGGTGATGTAGGCACCTCGATGTTGGTCAGGGCTGGTCTTATATAAGGCCCGGTACTCGCTGGCCGCTTCCGCTTAGCCATCGCCGGTCCCGCCAGCGAGAAGCGGGTGCCGGGGTCGGCGGTGCGCGGAGCTGGCACAGCTTTAGAATTCGGTGTTGCCGCCGACACCACGCGAGCAGGCGCGGGCGGCGATGTGAACCGCGCCGGGGGCGCGGCGGCGGAAGGTGCTAGGGCGCGGTGGCGCACAGATGGCACCGGTGGATGCACAGGGCGTGTAGGGTTCGTCGCAGGCCTGGGCGGCGCTGCCTCACGCGCAGCGGGCGTGGCAGCACGCACGGGCAATAGTACTCGTACATACGACCCCGTGGCACGCACATGCGGCACTCGGCCTATATTGGGCGCCGGTCCCGGGGCTTGTATTGGCACAGGACGGAATGCCGCAGGGCGTATGGGCGCCGCCTGCTGTCGGCTCGTCGACGGCGCCGACGCAACGCGCGCAGGCGCCAGTGTCGTCGGTGGACCGGTGTCAGCAGCAGCGCTCGCTCTTTTCAAAGAATTTGCATCTCCTAACTTTAACGGTAACTTTTCTTGGGTGGTTGTTGAGTTAGCTTCAATAATACGTATTTTCCCACTTAGTCTATGTAGATTATGTTATAATAAGTTCCTGTTACTGTTATTTACATAACAGGTGTAGGTAGTGGTATTCGAATTTGTGTGGGGTAGGTACCGCAACTAAAAAGTGAAAAAAAAACGTGTGCGCTCAAGGGACCCCCGTCAGGAACGAAGTTTTTTGTAGCCGTCATCTTGGATTCACATTTTGACCTCACTATCGGCTTGAGCACCCTCGAAAACTATGGAAACGACAACCAAAAACAAATTAAATAAGCACTTTCGGTTAGAGGACATTTGACTTATCATTCCAATAATTAAATAAGTGTTTTTTTTTTACTTTTAGTTTATATCAAATTTAATTCAATTTATAATTCTACTTTTTACTTTTTATATACAATTTTTCAAATATTTTAATTTTAATTCATGAAGACATAATATTGATAATCAAGTTAATACTACTAAGTTAACTTACACGAATACAATACAGTAAAACCAAGGTTTTACAGTATTGTATTCGTGTAAGTTTAAACTTTTATAATGGCACTTATATTGTTTTTTTTTTATTCTTAATTTAATTTAAATTATGTATTCAGAGCACTAAGTACTCGATAATGTGTAAGCTGCGGTTACCTGTAATTGAGTGTGCGTTACAAGATAATGTAATAAAACTAAGTTTTACTATTGTAAAAGATAATTTGTAATGTAACTCGTTGGTAATCCTTAAATAAATAAACCATGACGAAAATTTTGAAAATTTTCGCAGCCACCGTCTTGGATTTACATTTTGACCTCATTATTGGCTTTAGCACCCTCGAAAACTATGAAAATGATACCCATGACGAAAATTTACGCAGCCGCTATCTTGGATTTACATTTCGACACCACTATCGGCTTTAACACCCTCGAAAACCATGAACACAATACCCATGATGAAAAATTTGAAAATTTTCAGAGCCGCCATCTTGGATTTACATTTCGACCCCACTATCAGCTTTAATACCCTCGAAAACCATGAACACAATACCCATGGTGAAAAATTTGAAAATTTTCAGAGCCGCCATCTTGGATTTACATTTTGACCTCACGATCGGCTTTTGCACCCCTGAAAACCATGAAAACGACACCCATAATGAAAAATATTAAAATTTTCAGAGCCGCCATCTTGGGTTTTCATTTTGACTAAATTCGCACTTTCTCTCTCTTTTTCCGGCATGCAGTGTACTCGGGCCGATGTGTACAATTTTATCCCACGACACTGTAATCACTTTAAGGCTGCTCCAAACAGGCGCGACACGCGACGCGACATAAAGACACCGCTCGTCGCGCGACAAGCGGTACCTTTGTGTCACGTCGCGTGTTTCTGTAGTCTGTTTGTAGGAGCCTTTATTCTTTTTTTTTGTTTTTTTCTGTCGGCGTTCTCTCTTTCTTTTTTTCTTTCTCTTTAAATTAGAAGAAGACAGTCGCAAGTATTAAGGGGGAAGAGTCAGGGTAGCCCGCGAAATTCAAAGATTTCTTACTTTTTTTGCATTTTGCAGGTCAGTGTCAGGTTTTATGTTGATGAAAACATTATTCGCGGCCGCAACAAATATAGCTTTACGCAATTATAATCATTAGAATCAGCAATACAACTCTTTATGTTAGCAAAGGTGTCAAATGTCATAATTTCCTGAAATCATGACATTTGACACCTTTATCTTCTTAATCAAAAAATCTGCGAAAATTTGAATTTCGCGGGCTACCCTGACGCTTTCGCCTTAACACTTTTTAGCTTGACGATTTCTGAAAGTTTACAAGCCGCGTTAATGAACTTCGTTCTAATAAAAACTTATTACAAAAAAGTTTACATTGGTTTTTATACTGGTAATTAGGCAAAAAAAGGAAAGCAGGCTCTTAGCTGAGATTTTAAAAAATTGCACGTCTTTGACGAGTAAGTACCTACCTATATTTAATTGTGGGCCGCATCCCGAGTTACGTTAAAAGTGAAAATATCGCGAATCCGACCAAATTTAAGACACAAAATATAAGGGCTATTGAGTAACAATTGTGACTATAAATTTTGGTCGGATTCGTAATATTATCACTTTTAGCGTAACTCGGAATGCAGGGATTGTTATCTGTGGCTTGCTTTGCTGCACTAATGCAGGAACACAAAGTTAAGCACGCGTGTTAAATACATTGCATTGTGAACTTTAAACAGGTGCAATAAGAGCGACTTTACGAGCAAGGGTGTTGAAAAACCTATTTTAGTTTGAATAGAAATGATTGATTCACATAAAACTGATTGCTGCTTTGTCAAATTGAGTTAGATTAGTTGTTGGCTCAGCATCGTTACGGTTCCTCCTCGTGGTTCCCTGAGGATGTCCCGTGGTACTGGTATTGCTGGTGATGGTGGGCGGCGGAGAGCGGGGCGCGGGGCGTGGGCGCGGGGCGCAGTGGGCCGCGGCCGCACTGTGGACCCGACCGCCGCCGCACCGCCACCGTTCTTCCGCCGTACGCCGCGCCCGCGCCCGCCTCGCACGCCGCCGTCGGCGCTCCGACTCCTCGCCGACGCCGCTCCACCACCAAGCCCCTTGTGCAGTGACCACCTAAGTGCAGTGCTATACCTACTTGCGATCAGTTTAGTGACAAGGAAAAGTTTGAACGTAGCGCGCGGGAAAACTTTCAGCAAAGTTCAGCACCGACCAGTGTGCAGCCAGCCGCGGGCCTGGCGCAGTTCTGGGCCCCTGTCCTTCCAGCGCAGCTCGCGGTAAGTACTTGTACTTACCACATTATTTAATGATAAATAAACAAATGCTCCAATCCCAGAAGTAGGTAGGTCCCTACTTAAACGAGTTGATTGAAAGTTAATAAACTTTTCTCTAACAAATTTCGCACAGTTCGTCGAGTTGATGACGAGACAGTTTGCGTGTGCCTGCAGTTGTTTACATCAATTTCATGAATATTAACGACAATATTATTCCACAAACAACGCTCGTCAGCGAATAGTTTTCCGTTGAACACTGAAACTTTCATTCTTGGCCGTATGTCAAGGACCACGGACAGTTTTCTTGTAAACATGATACGGACAAAATAATTATATAGGCTATATTTAGTAAGTAGAAATATGAATTTACGATAGGCGCCTACTTGATCACGTAATCCAATATATACTCGTAAGTGATAGATGTGATAATGACGAGACGATGATATAGTACTTATCGGAGATAAATGAACTCTGTTTTTAACACAGGTAGGTAGATAATAGTTTTTCATAACGAATAAACCTTGTCAACCTAGCTTATTCATAAAAAGTTCAACTTTGTCAAATCGTTTCAACTTTGTCAAATCACATTAAGGAACCATATCAAATGAGCTATTCTGCCCGAGATAGAAAAAAAGACGCATCTACCATTGTTTCCAGATTTGAGTTTAGTTCCATGGTATATCAGGCAGATTTGCCTTTTTTTTCTGATTCTGGCAATGTATATAACTCAAATCTGAAAAAAAATGTTATGTGTCTTTTTTTCTATCGGGGTCAGTATTAGTGTCCTAGAGTTGCGAGTGACAGAAGCACTAAGTTCCTGATGCACTGTGTTCACATGGTCACATGGTCATTTGGTCACTACAGACTTGGTCAGTAGTGAGGCGCTGAAATCAATCAAAATCAAAATATTTTATTTCTCTTTTAAATATATGGGCACTTAAATAAAAAATAAAAAAGCCTTTATTCTACCATAAATACATAGAATAATTTAAGCATATTATTTTATATTAACAGAATGGTTTATTACATTTTGACATTTCATTATCGTTAGTATTATTGTTTATTATTTGAGTTAAAATCATATTTATAATTGTATTTATTATTCATGACTTTAGGATTGACTATGAATGCTGCAAAAACCAAAATTTTAACAAACGGATCGGAAGTAGCAATGATTATACATGGACAGAAAATACAACATGTTAAATTATATATAAAATCATATTTTAATACTTATACACATTTTTTAAACATGGGCACTTATGAAACGTCAAAAGCTAGGTGTACGGGTCAAATTGGTCGTTTCCTATGGAGAAGAGCCGGCAAGAAACTCCACGGTTAAGTTCGTTCTGCCTAGCTTTTTCCCAACTATATTGGGGTCGGCTTCCAGTCTAACCGGATGCAGCTGAATACCAGTATTTTACATGGAGCGACTGCCTATCTGACCTCCACAACCCAGTAACTGGGTAATACGATACCCCTTGGTAAGAAACTCCACAGTTAAGTACTGTTTAAAAAAAAGGCTTTTTTTACAATATTTTCAAAAAACAGTGTTAATAGGTATGGGAGGACAGTGTAGGCCTGTCAACAAGTGCCAAGTACTTAAGAGGGTTTATCCTAAAAGTTGGCAACGTCGTAAATAGCTGTCAAATATTTGCCTGTTTTGATTAATTTGGGAATTAAGAAATGTGTCTAACTAGGGAACTAAAATATTGATTATGAAATGCAATAATTAATATCGTAAGACCGAATATTTAGTTTTTCGTGTAAAAAAGTAGGTACCTATTTAGAAACTTTCCAAAATGCTTTTTTTAACCGACTTCCAAAAGGAGGAGGTTCTCAATTCGATTGTATGTTGTTTTTTTTTTTGTATTGTTACGCGATTACTCCGTCAATTATGAATTGATTTTGATGATTCTTTTTTGTTTGGTAGATCATACTTCAGAGGTGGTCCCATATAAATTTTATTAACTTTGCTTGGGTAGTTTTTGTGTTAGCTTCAATAATACGTATTTTTTCGTCACTTAGTATGTGGATGATATGATAACTTCCTGTCACTGTTATTTACATAGCAGGTATTGGTATTCGAATTTGTGTGGGGTAGGTGTATCACAACTAAAAAGTGAAAAATAAAAACTTTTTACAAAAAAAAACAACCGACTTCAAAAAAACACTACAAAGTGAAAAATAACTTTAATTTCGGAAGTCGGTGGCAAAAAACGAAAATTCAAAACCAAAGACACCGACTTCCGAAATTAAAGTTATTTTTCACTTTGTAGTGTTTTTTTGAAGTCGGTTGTTTTTTAAGCCTAAAATTGTTACGACATCAAATCACAGACGTACAAAGAGTAGCGACCAAACATTCGCTAAAAATTGAGTAACCATTACGCACACATAGGAATGTTGTCAATACAGGGCCGGACTAGGGCCGGTTGCAGGTATTATCTAACGATATTGAAACAACCGATATAGGTACTTACTGAAAATCCGCGAAAATTGATATTCTCTGGGTATAAGAAGTGTAAATTACTTAGCAATAAAGTCAATCAATCGATTATTACCTGCCGAATGAAATTTCAAAGTTATGTGAGTAGCCTATTTATGTATACTTATATATAAATAGGCTACTCACATAGCCTATGTTCATGTTTTCCATCACACACATACAGGGTAATATAATTCATTTTATAATTTATTACAAAAGCATGTGTGTACACTGACAATCTGCACTTTGCAGTATTCTGGAACAATATCACCAAAAAGATTTAAAAAATTGTGGAGTAAACTGAAGCTCTGTTTGATAATTCAACGGTAAACATTTTACAAAAAAAATCGTCTTTGTTGCCAAATCCGTCCCTGACTAAATAACGCGGTTGAAACAAAGAACGCGATGCAGATGATGTTGCTTAGCAATATGGCCGCATGGTACAGACAAGCTACACGTCAAATTTTGTCTATGTGTGAGTCAGTGTGACAACAGGTGACAGAACGAGATACAATTTACGACTTGTCGCTTAGCAAAAAAACGATAAAGAATCATGTCCATAAATATAAACATAACTATGGATTAATGTTTGGTCTGCTACTCTTTATATGTCTGTGCATTAAATTCAGTGTTATAATTGCAATTCATTATTCATATTCTAGCGAACTAGTTAGCCACATTTCTTATTTCTACGCAGTAATATTGCCAAATTAATCAAAACAGCGAAATATTTGACATCTATTTGCGACGTTGCCCACTTTCAGAATAAACGCTCTTAACACAAAGAAAATGGCCAACAAATCTAAAGTCTACAAGGTCTACAACGTTTTCACATTCACAAATAAAATAATCTAATATGTATAAAAGATAAATAAAATAATAAAAATAAAAACCTATTTACTTAAACCAAATAAACATGATGCCATTGCAACTGTATCATATCTGATTAAATATCATGTCCACAAAAGCCACCAATAAAGAGTTGAAATTGGAATATTTTAGGTAAGTATATAATGGCAAATATTGTGGGTCTAATGTCAAATAATGAGATGATTATGTCCAGGAAGTATGTAAGAAAATCGGAGCGCGCTGCTCCGCACGGCTGTTTCTTCATATATTGATTTAACCTTGCCACACCATTCGTGTGAAGTAGCATTAGATTGTTTTCATTATTAATCGGTTCCTCTCCACATGAAAACGTTTGTATCGGGAGATACCTATCATTCTTGAAACCAACCTCTCTTATCTTTAAAGTAGACAGGAATGGACAAGATTTTGACGACACAAACAGTGCACTTTCAATGGTTACGGATTGGTTTACAACTAATAACCTAGTTCTCAATGCCAAGAAAACGAAATGGTTCGCCTTGCCGAACGTTAGAAAACTAGGACCCAACATCATCTTAGATAAAATGGTGCTTAAAAAATAGTAGATTCGGCAGCTTTTTTGAGCATAGTTAACAGTAGATGCCACATAGGGCTCTCGACCCTCAAATATCATCAAGTCTAGCCGGAAGGCTCAGTTCGGCCGCCTACGCCGCCGCCGCGCCGCCCGCGCGCCTTCTTGAAACACGACGTTGTACGAGTACACTGACGTTGATACAGCTCGGTTAGTCTGTTCTAGTTATTTTCATAGCGTTATGTGCTACGGCATTCTGCTATGGGGCAAACCGCTGATATTCAAAATATATTAGTTCTTCAAAAACGAGCTGTTCGAGCAATTTACCAGCTAGGTGCCAGTTTCTCAGAGAGAATCTTTTAAAGACTGGTATTCTCTCTGTAGTACTCGTATCATAATTCATCTTCGGTAACACCTATATACATATAATAACACAGTAGACTCCGGTGTGTCTGTACATAGAAGAAAAATAATAAAAATAGAAAGGGGGTAACTAAAAAAACAGGCCAAGTGAAGTTGACGTGTGTCGGGCATGCCATCGTCCGGGTGAGTCCATCAGACATATTATCTCTGGTTGCTCGCGTCTAGCTAACGGCGAGTACTTGCACAGACATAACCAAGTGGCTAGGATTATTCACCAGCAACTTGCTTTGAAATATAAACTTGTGGACTCTGAGGTACCGTATTACAAGTATGTGCCCGACCCAGTTCTCGAAAATGACCATGTCACGTTGTACTGGGATCGGTCTATTGTAGCAAATAAGCCTGATATAGTAGTGATAGATCGATTAGCGCGCCGCGCAATGATAGTCGATGTTACCATTCCACATGACGAGAACCTCGTGAAAGCTGAGAAAGAGAAACAAATAAAATATCTCGACTTAGCACACGAGGTTGTTGACATGTGGAATGTGAGCTCGGCTATCATTGTGCCGATTGTCGTTACGGCTAATGGCCTGATGGCCGAAAGCCTCGACCAACATCTCTCGAGGCTTTCGTTAGGCGGTTGGATCAAGCGCCTGATTCAGAAGGCAGTACTCCTCGATACGGCTCGCATTGTGAGGAGGTTCCTGTCTCTGCAGCCCTAACCACCGGTAGCTTGGACCCTGCTCCCGACACCGGCGGACATCTATTTTTTTATATTTTTAAATGTTTTTTTTTAATTCTTTTATTTTAAGAAATATTTAAAAATGTAGCTTAATAAGAACCAAAATGAATAAACGGAATATTACTAAAATAGTCTTAAAGTTTTTCGTTCTATCTGCAAGAAATACGACAAACACCATATTGAAACGTGCTTAAAAAATTCGTTACCATAAATTCATGCAATAACGAATCTGTTGTTTATTAAGTTGGTGTGATCAATATTTTAAAGTCAAAAACAGTTTTCTAGCTGATCTTCAGTGATGCAAGCCTTTAGAGTGCACGGCAAACGGTTCATAATGACGTGTTTAATACTTCAGCAAAATATCTCGTTGGTATGATACCATTTGTTTCATATTCATTCACCATTTGACGTCGCTGCTACTCGATAATAAGCCCCTTCCTCATATCTCTTAACCCTCACAGTATTTCTCTAGAACAAAGAATAACATTGTATTTATTACACATAATACCTAATTATTTATTATTCACTAATCGAATTAAAACTCATAATGAATTTAAAACTTTAAAGGCATCTTCTGTCTCAACAATTCCTCTGTTCTATCAACAATACCCTTGATTAAGATTTATGTTTAGTAAAATATGAAATATTTAAATGATAACACTCACACTTAGTCCGGTTTCATTAGAACGCACTTTAACGCAGCGCTATTGATATCCCTTCAATATTTGCTTTTTAAAAATAATAACCACAACACTGCGCTAAATACTCGTCACCAACAAAGATCTATTATGTGAATACTCGTAACGAACTGCATCTATCTACCCCACAGAAATCGAAATAATTTAGTTAATTTTCTGTGGTTTACCTGCTAAATTTTAATATTTATGTGAATAAGACGAATGAAACAGAGGCCGCATTCCGAGTTACGTTAAAAGTGATTATATCGCGTATCCGACTAAATTTAATAGTCACAAAATATAAGGGTTATTGAGTAATAATTGTGACTTTGGACTATGGTCGGGTTCACGATATTATCACTTTTAACGTAACACGGAATGCGGCCAAAAAGCGAATGATTATCGAACTAGTCATTGGTTGCAGACAAAGTGAGTGTGTGTGTGTAATGTGCGTGCCTACAGTATTGTAACAACTTATAGAAGAAGGTCGTAAGTCAAACCGAAGCGTCAGTCTATTGCTTTGTGAGATTGCCTATGGACTTTTGGTCGGTACTGTACACTGGCAGAGTGAGCCGCATGGGAGGAGCCGCGCCTTGCCTTCGTATCAGAATTCAGAGCCGACGTGTCGCTGCCGGCTGTCGCTCATTCGATGGTCAGGAGCGTCGAGTCGTAGAATGCGGTGATCTTTTTCTGTGAAATCGTAATTTCGCAGAAGGAGGCTGCGGAAAGGTAGAGGTCGCTCAGTCTGTTCTGGGGTATTGCCTAACAGTCTGGGGTGGTGCCGGTAAAACAGTGATGCTTCGGGACGAACGAGCGCAGAGAGCTTTCCTGAAAGTGCTGGCTAGGAAACTGATCCGATTTTCGACATTCTCTCTGTATACGCTTTGCCAGGTCCTCACCGTCAGACAGCTATTTATCCTCCAAACTATTCTTCGCAAACACAGCCAACTTACCTTTGATCCTAAATGCTGTACACGTTGCTCGAATAGGGTTTGTAATACTGAGTCTCGTAGAACCATAGCTGCAAGTCGTCATTACAAACACAGAAGTTCAAGAATGTACAATAAATTAAACAAAAGCTTACACATCCACCCATTAAACAAGAGCAAATGCAAAATTAAATCAGGTTAAAATCACAAAATTATGATAAAACAGAGAAACTCGTGGAAGTATAAAATACTCATCACTAGCTCACACACCCCAACAAAACCACACACAACACACATACCATAAACACTACAAACACCCCTTGCACACCTCATTAACAATCACCCACACATACCCATTCACCCTACACTCACCACATTACCTCAACGTCAAAATACATCCTAAGTCAAATGTCCTGTAGTGTTTATTTTTTATTTATTTTTTTCTTTTTATTATTAATTAACTAAATCCAAATTAACTTAATTAACTTTTTGCATGGAACATCATTCCATTCTGTATCTAGAGAAGGGCGTTATTAGCTGCACTACAGTTACTTTTGCAGCTATCATCGTTTTACTTGTCTTGTGTTATTGTTCCAAAATAAACTTTTTAATTATATTTTTTTTATTATTGATCCCCGATCTCATGATCCCCGGTCTAAGTGTGGAAAGGAAACGCCGCGGTGGTTTTTAGTCAGTAAGAGTCTGACAGACCCCTTCGCCCGCGCCAGGGTGGAGAACATCCATGAGGATTTTGCACTCCGGAACAAAAAATAAAGTTAGGTTAGGGTTAGGCAGTTGTCGGTAGTATGTTTCTGTGGGACAATTTCCGACCTCAACGCGAGCGAAGCTGCGGAAAAAAGCTAGTCTTTTAAGCTAGTCAATACATACAAATTCATACACATACATAAACTCACGCCTTCTTCCCATGGGGGTAGGCAGAAATTACAGAACGCCACCTGCTACGATCCTTACATACTCCTTTTGCCTCGATTACATTCATTCATCTGGTCAAATACGCACGCCGGTTGCGAGAACTACGCACCTGACCTGAAGAACATCACTAATAAGGTCACTATATGTCCTCCTAGCCAAGGGCGTCCCCTCCCGGTGTTTCCGTAAGTATCATTCATTCATTCCACTCACATCTGCCTTTTAAATACCTACCTTCCTTACACACTGACTTATTAATTGTAAAATTTTAGGAAAATCGTCTACTTTTACAGTTTGTAAATATGTGAGAACCATGTATCAAATCACAAATTAAATTCTCTATCGTTGCTTCATTTTTAAATCTTTTTACCTATTGTGGTATAGTAATTTTGTTCTAGGTGCATCGTCTTCACATATAATAATTATTTAACAAATGTACGTACATATACAAACAATATTGTAAAACATTTTAAAAGGGTAACGGTGGAGTTTCTTGCCCATTCTTCTCCATACGAAAACTACCTTTTAGAAGGGGCGACTAGAATCAATTTTATTATTTTGTAATTTTTGACGTACAAAAGTGCCATACATGGGCCTATTTGAAATAAATGATTTGACTTTGACTTTGACTTTATAAACCCCAAACCCCTGCCCCTATGCCTTACAAATACGTCTTTACACTGAAACAGTGATATTCACAAAATTAAATAAAAAATTTAATAGTACCCTAAACAATAAGTTAAATGCTCTGGGCCCTAATATGGACGATGCAAATTAATTGTATGAGGATTTATTTTCAGTAGTGCACACTGAATTCAATAAAACTTTTGACAAAGAAAACAAAAAAAAATTTGACCTAATTCTATTTTTAGTGACTGGGCAACTAGAGGTATTAGGATAAGTAGGGAAAGACTGTTCGAGCTGTATTAATACTGAAACTTTCAACTCTTGTATCACTTGTATGTTGCTATATATTCCAAAAATTTAAAAAAAAATTGCAAGATAGCTAAAGCTCTGTATATTAGCAACAATATTAAATCAGCAGAAAATAAAATAAAAACAGTTTCGATAGCTATAAATAATGAAACTAATAGGAAAAAAAAAAAACAAAACACTGAGTACACATTGGAGACTTCACGTGGTGCTATAAGCTCTAACTTAAACGTAGCGCAAGAAATTGTACATTTCTTTACTAATATACCATCTAAAACGACGGTAGCTTTAAATTCCTCACCCGATGTCTCAATTGATTTATTAAGAGCGAACGTTCCAGGCTGCCCGGTTGAATTTCAATTTAAACATATAAACCCTATTATATGTAGTTATAAAAGCTTTTCGGCAAATCAAAATCATATTGTCCGAAGATCTATGGGAATTATGTATCAAAGTTTGTACATCCATAATCGAGACTATAGCACCATATTTAGCTTTATATATTTAATTTGTGTGTGGATCAAGGAGTCTTCCCGGATTTAATGAAATACAGTATGGTTATACCACTTTTAAAATCTGGGGACAGTAAAGACACCAACAATTATAGACCAGTAGTATCTGTGCTGCCAGTATTCAGTAAGGTGTTCGAAAAAGTAATGCTCAATCAAATGCTTAATCATTTTAACGCCAACCAAATCTTACACGATCAGCAATATGGTTTCACCAAAGTACGTTGTACAACTGACGCCGGTGTCACCTTATTAAAACACATATTTACAGCGTGAGAGGAGGCCTAAGATGCCACAGGAAATCTTTTGTGACCTCTCCAAAGCATTTGACTGCGTGAGTCATGAAACCTTGCTCTTGAAACTTGAGCATTACGGACTAGGTAAACTTGCGCTCAGTTTAGTAAAATCTTATTTAAATGATAGACAGCAGCAGGTTCAAGCAAATGGTGTCCATTCAATCGGTTTAAAAGTAAAAATGGGTGTTCCACAAGGCTCGATATTGGGTCCTTTCATCTTTTTAGTATAATTATATTAATGATCTACCCCATTTATTAAAAAAACAACCACAAAAGGTGTTATTTGCTGACGACACTTCCTTAATTTTTAAGATAAATAGACGTGCATCAAATGACGACGTAAATAACGTCCTAAATTATTAAAAAAAAGTATTGGTAAATAAATGGTGCTGATCCATGCGTCATGTTCGTGAACGGGCGCCGTCAGTAGGGACTGGTCATCTCTTATCTGCCACGGTTTATTTAAATTTTTGAATTGTTTCTGTTTTCATATTTTTATTACGAACGCTTTTAACGTGCACGTCTTTCCACATTGTTCTCACATGTATAATTTCAACATGAATGATGTAACCAATATTTTGTAACAGTATTTTGATTTAAAAGAGTGTCCGTGGAGTTTCTTGCTCGTTCTTCTCCATAGGTACCTACTACGCTTTGGAATGGGCAACTAGCTTCATCTTTCTGACTGACCGACCCCTTGACAATTCAAAAATACCTGTAATTGGTTTATTTGAAATAAATGCTTTGAGTTTGAGTTTATATACGCTAGAAATAAAAATAAACTATACGTGCTCGCTTTCACCGGTTTCATAAAGTTCATAATTCATTTGTTGGGCTTGGTATAACCTTTTGTAACAAGCTATCCTCCTTTTTGCTAGACGTGCCTTTTATTGCGTTTAAAGCTAAAGTAAAATCTTACCTTTTTCAAAGGCTAAATACTTTTCTATCAACGACTACTTAAACGATCAGAATAGTTGGTCGCTGTGATTAATTCAAGACAATATTTATGTTCTCGTGGCGGCATCTACATAGCCTCACTCGAACTACGCATAAAAGACCTGACGTCACACAAATCCTGCATCACGTAATTAGAATTTACCGCGCGAACAGCTTAATATAAATTCCCCGACATCAATCGTTAGTGATCCCGGGTATGAACGTCAGCGCAGCCTTCGTACAACTACTTCAGCGTGACGTCATCATCATCACTCCCGCAAGCTTTCGTGAAGCGAGTCACACAGCCAGCCAGCCCGCACGGCTTCAAACGAGTATCCTGACCACTAGCATGCAGCGAACGCACATTCCTGATCATCACCCTCGGCCTCATAAGTAACCTTGGCATAGCACACTGCACTTTCGGACGAATGTCTAATATCATTACATAAATAAATTAGTTTACGACAGAATTGCTGGTGGGAAGTTTATGGCGCCAGATCGTCTTCCCAGTTAAGACACTGGAAAGTGGTGAAAGGCGGGCATTTTAAGGTGATATATTTAAAAAAATGGGCTTTTTCTTTATCGTGTAACTTTCAAAGTATTTGGAATAGGGATTTCAAATTTTGGTGTATGATTTTTGACTATATGATCTAGTATCCGGAAAAAGGAATACACGATACAATGAAATTTTCTCGATACAAAAAATTTGCAAAATTCTATCTATTTTTATCTTTTTTTGAGTATCATGGCGCAACGCTTATGAGTTATTCAATGGAATTTACTTTAAAACATAGAGAGTAAGTGTTTCGAGTTTTAAGAAAAGCAGTTTTTTTTTAAATAATACTTTTCATTTACAAAAGACGGCATTTCGTTTTGGCACATACGTTGTTTTATTCCGAGCGGACACACATTATCGTCATCTCTTCTTTCGCCTATCAAAAGTATTGTCATCACTCTCATTCATTCATAGATCAGTCGCCCGATGGGGCTCATCGACGAAGAATCTATGTCACTTTTTTGCAAATCGGTGCGATCAAATTTACGTGATTTAAAGAATTTTGTTTACAAAAAAAGTTAGTACTTCAGCAAGTTAAAGTAATTATTGAATGCAATTAGTGTTGAATAGGTATTCAGACTGTGTGTGTGTATTCTTGTGAGTCCTGCGAACAATATAACATATTTTTCTATTATGATTTCGTGGTGACATTTAAATTATTTATAAATATAGAAAGAAATATAAAATCAAAACTGAACAGTACCTGCAACGTTTGGAGTGTACAGGGCTATCAATGAACTCATTTTACAGGAATTCAATAGCAATAAGATGATGATAATAGTGAGTCGAATTCTCTACCTTCACTAAAGCACAACCAACACAATCTATTCCCGCTTTTTAATGTATTATTGTGTAAGCATTTTATTTTCTAAGTACATCTATTTTTATACCTACAACTTTTAATAATCTTTTATCTAAAGAAATAGGCTAAATAAAATTCGTTTTTAGGTTTTGAAATACGTCAACAGTACATCAATATGTCAAGTACTGTCACTACGAATCATAGATCACAAAAAAGAAATGGAGTCGCATTTGAATTGTAAAAAAGGAGAGTTTTTACCCGACTACGGCAAAATCAAAGGAGGGTTATGATTTTAACATGTATGTATGTAACAGGCTATCAAATGCAAAATAAAATTCAAGTCAGACTAGTAGTTCCAGAGATTAACGCGTTCAAACAAACAAGAAAACAAACTCTTCAGCTTTATTATTAGGAATAGCTGCTCCACGATTTCACCCACATAAGTCCCAATCCCGTGGAATATCGGGATAAAAGTATCCTATGTCCTAAAGTCTAAACCAATTTATCATCACTGTAATATTTTCAACACAATGTATTTTGTTATGAAATAAATTACTATGATTATGACTTAACCAGGTCATGGTCTACCCTTTGCCAAATTTCAAATATTATTCCCTCAGAACTCTAAAAAAATCAAGCCAACGCAATAGAAAAATACGGCAATGTGGCATATTTTGATAATCGCAAGTAAATCAAAAACTACAGGGTACTTTCAGTTGACCTAGAATTATGAAATTTTGGCAGGAAGCAAGGTCTCACAGCACAGGTAAAGGAAAAAGTCCGAACATTGATAATAATTTGTAGATTTATCACATAAAAAATATTTTTTTGCGATTACAAACTTGCATTTGAAATTGGAGAATTGACCGTGACGTACCTATCGATGTATGGGAGAACATGTTTCTCAACTACTAAGTTAAGTTTTTTTTGGGATAAATTCATCCCAACTACGGAACCCTTCATTGTGCGTGGTCTGACACGCACGTGGCCAGTTTTTTTTGTATGTTTGTTTGTTACGCTTTCATGCAAAAACGGCTGAGCGGATTTGGATAAAATTTCGCACATGGGTAGACCATGACCTGGGTATGTCCTACATAAGATACTTTTTATCCCGATATTCCCAATGGATCAAGACTTACGCGGGTGAAATCGCGGTATACAGCAAGTATTATACAGGATGTCTAAAACGTAGTGGTCCAAAGGCAAATGGGGTAAAGTAGAGGCGGCCACCAATCATTTAAAAAAATTAAAATTTCGATATTCTCAATAGTTCAGAAGATTTCATTAATTTAACCATTTTCAAGAAACTTTACATTTTCATTTGGATTTTTCGGCCCTGTGAACAACATTTTCGACGTAGCGAGTTTAAATCGTAAGTACGAAAACATAGTGGGAAAATTGTTTAAAATGTTATATTTAAGATATTGTGACTATTTTTTATTGTGCTACTGTTTATTTTTCCTTAAATAAAAAAATAAATAAATCTGGCTTAAAGATGCCTTGATAGTGTAGGCTGGAAGATTACGTTCCTATTTACGTTTAGTGTGGCTCTGCAGCGCTTCAGATTTTATTTTTACTTATCTTTTCTAATTTTTCATTAAACTTTATCGAAACTTTCTAAGCCCAGATTTAAAAAAGTGCACATAGCACATAGCTTTAAAAGTACCTTAATTATTAATAGTTAGACTGGGAAAATTTTACAAAGATAGCTGAATGAAAACCTTTAAAAAAAAATGGGTTTCATAACATGGTCGAACTACCCGCAAAACTTTATGCTCTAATTTTACCGAAACATCTCAGAAAAGCGTTTAGTATTAAAATTTAACATATTTAAACGTGTTCGTGTTCCTTCGGTACATGTGTTTAATTATTAATTCTTTTTTTTTTACTTTCGCTGTTGACCTTCGTAGGCCTTCACAACTTGTGTTGTCATTATCAAAAGCCATCATAGCCCATAATCTGCCTATAGG
This sequence comes from Agrochola lychnidis, assembly GCA_963680765.1. Taxonomy (NCBI): domain Eukaryota; kingdom Metazoa; phylum Arthropoda; class Insecta; order Lepidoptera; family Noctuidae; genus Agrochola; species Agrochola lychnidis. The sequence goes on along the minus strand of OY796850.1, from coordinate 455,165 downwards.
CATTGGGCATGGGCTTGTATCTACACTATCAAGACATCTTCCAGCCATTGAACTCGCTACGTCAAAAATTTTGTTCACAGGGTCGAAAAATCCAAATGAAAGTAAAAAGTTTCTTGAAAATGGTTCATTTTCTGAACTGTTGAGAATATCCTAACTTTTAAATTTTTAAACAATAGGTGGCCACCTCCACTTAACCCCATTTGCCTTTGGATCATTACGTTTGAGACAACCTGTATACAGGTTGGATTTTTGAGATGGGGCAATAAGGGCAACTACCATAATCGTTGTTGCTACAGGAAAACAGTCTTAGAAGACTGTCCTTAACTTTTTAAGACATTTTGATCTGCATTCACAGATTTCGAAAAAAATATTAGTCAGCAAGAAAATGGGGCAGTTTTCACAAAAACTTTTTTTGATGCCAATCGAACCTGTTTCTTTTATGGAACAAAAAACTTAAGTGGCCAACTCAGAACCAAGTCAGAAATCGCAAAAAACTTTTCCCACACGTTTTGTGTGTGGGAATGTCACTCTGTAAACAATAAATATTTTTGCTGATAATTAAATATTTTGTATTATTTGTCTACTCCATAGTTCGCAAAATTTCATAGACCGAGATAAATTATTGTTACTTAGCACGCGCTTTTTTCTTAGAAATGTTTCTGTCTTTATCATGCACTTTTAGTATGACAGTTGTGCGACAGTGACAAGAATAATGCTTAGCCAAAGCCCATGCTAAGTAACTAACGTTTTCAAATTCCGGTCAGTTATTTCGTTAGTTCCACTTTTTGCTACTGGTTCAGATACGTTTGTGACAGCGCGACGATGTGGCGGCCAACCATCGAATATAGAACCGCCACTCCCCGCGTGCGGGGGCAATAAGCCACGCCCACCAAACTACTATTTATTTTCAATATAGGCCCTTAAGGGAAGCTCTTACGTACATAATCTTCAGCCTAATTTGTTTTTTTTTTTTAATGATTTATGTTTAGATTTTACATTTTGATTCACACCTTACCAGTAACTAATTATTTGGCTATACGTACACGCTATTACCACGTTTTTATACAAGCTTTGTTCAAGCATCTTATTTGAAGGCGCCTTAATAGTCAATCTATTAGTGAGTAGATAGAAAAGTTTGATCAGCGGTCGTGTGCAAACACCGTCGATCAAATGCGAGCGGTGAAGTGATTCGTTGTATACGGCTCAACTATCACAGGAACACACGAAGACTCATCTACTGCCTCCGCCCAGAAATACTTAAATGTATAACGTGAAGAAGTCAAATAATGGTGTATGCGTCGCCCGTCAGCCTGCCTGAGTGGCACAGACCGCGTCGAAATAGTAACGTATTGCGCATTGCTGGCGATACAGCCCAATACGACCATCGAGTGCTGGTTAATGCAAGTGGAATAATTTGATCATGTAGTTTGCCAGCGTCAACACGACGAATTGCCAGCACCAGTCGCTCCGTCATCATGATGAATAAGGTCATTGCGTTTCTTTTCAAATGAACAGCTGCACCAGTGTCACGGCAGCGCGTAATTATAGCGACGACACAGCGCGCGGGTCTGCGCTGTGCTAAATATAATGAGTGACACCGGAATGTGTTAAATTCGAGCGCCGCATCGCGTGTGTGACGCGTGGCGCGTGTCTGCGGCGCGGTGGCGCGGGCGCCTTTTTCCTCGGACCCCGGACGAACAGGCGGCTGTATGTGTGCACTCACACTTTGCTGAACTGAGCAAACCTGGTCTATGCTACCGGCTTCGTTTGCAAATTTTTGCCTGGCTCCGTTACTAACAGGGTACAGCTGAATACCAGTATTTTACATAAAGCGTCTGCCTATCTGACTTCCACAACCCAGTTACTAGGTCAAACGATACTTTTTAATAAGACTGGTAGGCAGACAATCGGTCTTCTGACTGTCAAAGATCTACAAATGACAGCTGGGACCGGGACTAACCGTGCCTTCGAGTTACGGAGGGGTTTCGGTATGAAATAGATGGTCACCCATTAAACTTAGCTTTGATTGCCTCGTGCAGCTGTTATTAGTTAGCTACGAGCCACACAATGGACAACAGCAAGGAAATTCGTCCAAATTATTACTCCAATTAGCACTGCGGTGAAGCAAGGATAATAAACACTGCGGTGAAGCAAAGACAATTAGCACTGCGGGGAAGCAAGGACAATTAGCACTGCGGTGAAAAAAGGACAATAAGCACTGCAGTGAAGCAAGGACAATTAGCACTGCGGTGAAACAAAGACAATTAGTACTGCGGTGAAAAAAGGACAATAAGCACTGCAGTGAAGCAAGGACAATTAGCACTGCGGTGAATCAAGGACAATTAGTACTGCGGTGAAAAAAGGACAATAAGCACTGCAGTGAAGCAAGGACAGTTAGCACAGCGGTGAACAAAGACAATAAGCACTGCGGTGAAGCAAGGACAATTGCACACTAAATGTGAAATCATTCCCATTTTCGCGTTGTGGTAAATTGCACGGATGACGTAGTTTATTTATGAATGAGCAAACAATCAAGCGTATTTCGTTCAATTGTTGGAGATGTCCCGCACACGCCTCGCAATGTTAGGGGGGGGGTATGGATAACTGTGCTGACTGTGGTTTTATTCAATAAGATCCTGATAGACCCCTCCGCCCCACTCCAGAGAGGTTACTATACAGTCAGTCAATGAATTGATTCATAGAGTTTCTAGAATGGCACGGCGGTGTGAGTGTCGCCACGATCGTAGCTCGCAGAGATCAGTTGCTTGCAATATATTTCGCGCAAAATGTTCGAGGGGCGCTGGAGCGGGCAGGGCAGCGCCTATGCCACACCCCTTTAATGTCACCTTTATAAAGTGTTAGAGGATTCTAAAGACCCTTTTAGTAATTTTATTCCTAACATACAAGTCAAATGAATCCGTCCCGAGAATACATTATCATAGCATTACGGCGTCCATCTGTTTGCACAAGCAAAATAATGCGGCAGCAACCTCGAGTCGTGCTGCTGTGGTAATGTTCATCATTCGCGTCCTCGCCCTGTGCGAGCACTGAGCAGCCAGCCTGCTGCTGACAATGAGGCGCAATCTGTTTCATTGATATTCCACGGCCTCCTCCACTCCTACTTCTTGTGAATCGTATCCCATCAAAAACATAAATGTGAAAATGGGAGCCAAGTTCAATAAATATGGTTGTCGACTTCGCTGACAAAAGAATTGAGATCTAAATGGGTGCCAAGTTCTGTAGATAATCCTGAAATTTATTTAAAAGAACATGCAACTTTCTAAAATAAAATTACAACACAAATTCTTGTTTTTTCTGCTATAACAATGTTTGCTATTTAAAAATATAACTTCTTAAATTTGAACAGTCGAATTATTTACACAAAGCACTTAGGATAAATTGAAGCTCAAGATTTGTATTGTGTGTGTATTTTTTGCACTGTTAAACAATGGTGTAGTGAAATTACGATAAACATAATAGTGGGGGTGGCATTCCCCATACCTACACATAACCGAGGGATGAAAAAAATATATGCATATAAAGCGTGTATTGTGGATCTCATAATTAAAATATTAAAGATGTTTCTAAGTGACTTTGCTTTTGAAGTCAATAGTTTTTGAGATACGGTTTATTTACGGTTACAACCACAGAATTAACTTTGATTTTTACAGTTTTTTCGAGAAATATAAACTTATTTTTGCAGTCGATAAAATTGATACTATGCAATGTTTATGCGTAAATATTCATCCCAACCACAGAACCCTTCACTCTGCGTAGTCCGACATACACTTAGGCAGTTTTTTAATTTTTATTTTCAAACTACCTCAAAAAAAAAACAATTTATATTACTCGAGTAAGATTATCCTATTAAAAACAAATACTACCAAACTCATACAACTAACAAAAAATATGCACGTCATTTAAAAGTGTTTGCGGAATACCTACCCAATTTATAGAATTAATTTAACATCATTCCCAAACAAAATTTTGTTAAGCCCACATAAAAAATGTATACTAGGCATTCTGTAGCTATCAGAAAGTATCAAAAATAAAATCCACAGTAAATGATCCAATAAATTAAAAATAATTTTGAACAGCGGCGTTCCGAATTTAAATTCAAATATAGAAACAATTCGGCGCGAAATTCAATAAATGAGGTAAGTATCTATCCCCGTCTTGTCTGTTGACTCGTGTTATATTGAATGTCCAAAAAATGATTAAAATTATACTAGAAAAGTATAAATAATTATTTTAAACAATGCTTGTATTTAATGCTTAAAACAATTTTATTTGAATTTTCAAGTACAGATTTCAGACATTCGACATATAAATTAATCGAGACCATCAAAATTGAAAAAAAAAATCGTTTGGCATAATCGTTTTCGCACATCATTACAATAAAAAAAAAAACAATGATCGGCGATTTTCAACGCCCATTGAGTAGTAGTAATGGATATTACGTGTTATTGAACTTGTGTTCGTATAATAAGTTAAGATCTGGGCATTTTCTAGTTGCTTATAATATTTTTAATCATATTTGTCACATTTTAAATCGTATCTACATGTGTATGTGTGTTAATTGTGAAAGTTAAAATGTAAACACGCACGATTTGGCGCGAAACTTCGACTTTTGATATCAAAAAACTTCATTACCACTACTTATTTTACTTGAACAATGGATGAATTCATCAAAAAATTAAATGTTGTAATAGTCACTGTCCTTATGGTGGAGCTTGGATGTTCGAAATCCTCAATTTTTATGTTTTTTAGCCTCGACCTCGACTGTCATCAAAATGGTGATTATCGCATTTACAGACTTGAATTTTATAAAGGGAAATTTTTAATCTTGCGCGCTAAATATGAAAGATTTAATTGCGTAAATATTATTTTAGCCAACTCTCTTACTTAAAGATGAATAATCTCATTGACAGCAGCATTTTTAGTGCTTCTATAGGAAGGTTTACTTTAACAAATAAAACAACAATTAATACTAAAAATATTTTATTTCTCATAGAATTTAAAACGTCCTCAGCTTCATTCTCATAACGTAGTCATGGTATGAAAGCAGCGTAGGTACGGTAGGTGGTAGGTGTACACTTTCCCACAAAACAGTGATAAGCAATGACGATCTCCTATTTGGTCACTTTTATGTACACTAAGTTCTACTGCTCACACGTCGCGATTTGATTCTGGCCCTAACCAGATTATTGTTTTGACCTATTATGGGTAAATCTCTTACACTCTAGGGTGGCTCTGTTTTTATCATTACTTGCTTGCCTATAAACATCTCTGGTTGTAGCCTCTCTCAATAAGCATGACAAACTTTATCCAAATGTATGACCTAGAAAGTAAGAAAGTAGTTCTTATTGTTGTTTATTTACTTTTGTTTAATAATTATATCACTCATAGTAATTCTGCCATTTTAAAAACACTAACCTGATGACTTCTGTGACTTGCTATTGACATGCCACATGCAAAACATAATATGCTTAGATTTCCATGAGCAAGTAATACTTGGGATAGAGTTGTAGATAATATAATCAATACAGTCTTGCAATAACACACGTCATCGTCATACCTGAAAAAGGTAAAAAATGTCAGTGTATTTACTTATTTAATATAATTACATCATACTATAGACAGCTGACGACGCGCGACGTACCCCTGACTGAACATAGGCCTTCTACTAATAGGCTGCTAAAATCAATGAGGTTATACAATACGCTAAAATAGTGAACGGTGAACGGGTGTTTTTATGAAATAGGTATTTAAAGAACATAATAAACTTACCCAGGGCCATGGAAAGATAAGCATTAGTTCGTCTGGCTTCAATTTAAATTAACAGCCTTAAATCGTAACGTAATATAAGTATAAAATAAATACGGAAAAATAAATTCAAATCAACATAAAACAAACAGCCAACAATGCCATTGATCTGACAGATTGTTTTTAACAGTTTGACATTATGTATGGTGTCAGTGTTACCAGGTTTAATTATTTTAGTAATCGATTGGGTGATTAGCAGTGATCGGAGATTAAGGTAGATTGATTTTACGTACTCGCATCATAAATAGTCATAGAAATCATAACATGGATAAGTATTTTTTCCGGGATTTCATTTTGGTACTTACGGGATTGAATATTGAAATATTGTTAAAGTAAGGATTTTTAAACTATTACATTAGAAATTTATAGAATGCGATAGATAAACATTTAAAATATATTATATTGTTTTTATAGTATACCTTTCCTTTTCTTGGAGTCCGATCACCTATATATTATTAAAAAGACAGCAAAAGGGTTAAACATTTCTTATTCATATTGATGTATTCTTTATTCTACACATTACAATATTTAAAATTCCTTAAAATAATCTTAAAAATTTTAAAATCCTGGAATCCCGGAGGCATATCCACACTAATATATACGTGCCAGTTCATTGACCCCAAATCAATCTACCTACTCCGATCACTGGTGATTAATTTATAAAATAACATGTCTCGAAACACTTTTAAGTTTTTTAGTATTTTCAGCGCAATATAATATTTTAGTTATTGTGAAATCATAATTTCACAGTATTTGAGTATTATAAATAGCATTTGAAACAAACTCGTATAGTGGATACTCCACGTACTCCATGTGAATTAGTATCGATATTTACAATCGATTACAAATTATTTGATTGGAATAAATAGTCTGTCATTTGGCAACATTCAGGTTAGGATTGAATGGCGGATGTACAAAATTACAATTAGTCAACAAAATAAATATTTATTAGGTTCTCTAATGCTAGCAGAAGGAAATGTTGATAAAAAACGACTTATCTTGAAAAAAATACGACATAATTTTTGATAAATAAGCTTTGACACGATACCATACCGTTGCTTTCGGGAAATCTCCTTTCAGCTTTCTAGGTCATCCGGAAGTGGATTAAAGGTTTTTGATGTCTAGTGATAAGTCATTGATAAAAATGCCGATTTTTAGACATTAATATCTCAATAACCATTTGAGCTTTATTTATGAAATTTGGAGTTCTAGTTAATCTAAGGGGTTTTAATAAATAAACCAAATTTCATGTGTTTATGTTTCACAGATTTTGAGTTATTAAGGGGTCGGGATTCGTGTAATATAACACACTGCAGCTGTGTCTAGCCTTGAACTTGGCTCGACACGCTCCCGCGTGTCTAGATATTAGCCGTCCATAACCGATTTTTAGGTAAAGAAACAGTGGTTTGTTAGGACAAATCGGGGAAAAACTAGTTTATGTGCAAAAAAATAAGTGAGCAATATTTATTTTTGTACTTTGTTTTTCAGTATTGTTGTTGTTATTGTTGTTTTAGGTAATCTTTAACTAATGGCCATGGAAGTGTAATAAAACTATTGAATAATGTATTTATATCGTGAATATAATGTATTTATTTATTTTAGCCGTATGGTGTCGGTTACGAATAGCACCAAGGCCTTCTAGGGCGTGTCGTATAAGTTGACTGAGAGACTTGGATGAGACTTACATTCCAAAAGGTAGTTTTCGTATGGAGAAGAATGGGCAAGAAACTCCACCGTTACTCTTTTAAAATGTTTTACAATAGTTTGTATTGGTACGTACATTAGTTAAATAATGTATGTGAAGACGATGCACCAAGAATAAAATTACTATACCACAATAGGTAAAAAGAATTAAAAATGAAGCAACGACAGATAATTTAATTATGTGATAGATACATGGTGCACACATATTTACAAACATTGTAAAAGTAGATGATTTTTCTAAAATTTTATAGTTAATAAGTCAGTGTGTGAGGAAGTAATTAATTTGAAATTGGACTTATTTGTTGACATGTATTGTTTCTGCGTGTGATAATTTTATTTAAGGCGCAGATACACCACTTCTAATGATTTTAAATTGGACACCACATCTAAACGACTAGTCTTACTTCTTTGAAAAAAATATATGTTGTACTAGACAGTTTTCTTCGTAATTTGATATACGAATAATTCAAATTATGTTTTTATAACATAGTGTAATTAATTTGTAATGTCTAACGCGGACAAAAAAACGATAATAACGCAAAAGCTATCAGGTGTATTTTCATGAAACTTTCACCATCTAAAAGGCAATTTAATTACACAAATTTTAGTATACAGCTTTTATTTGTATTGTGTTTGATAAATCAATGTGGGTTGTTTTTCGAATAAACTTGGTGCGCGTTAAAACCGGGGCTCTTGCGGGCGACGGGCGGCAGTGCATCGCTGACCACTGTCACGGGTAGACGCTAACGCTCGGAGCAATTTTATTCGCTTTTAAATTTCATGCTATAAATGTCTGGTAAATCCAAATGATTGAAAAAGAAATGCCTTACACTGGCAAAAAATAGATAACAGAAGTAAGTAACGTACCTATTTTAATCGAAATAAAATTATCATTAATCTCTATCGAAAGTTTGAATTATTTTGAATTGTAGTAACCACACTTTTATTTAATTTAAATAATTGTGTTATTTTTGTTTTAGGACAACACCAAATAAAAATTCTCTAGTCGTAAATTCAGAGACGAGGATTTTTTGTAATTTTTTTGTAACCATACTACATCGTTGTAAGGACAATCCGGATTAGAGTTTCAAAAAATATTTGAATGCTATTTATTATTGACATACAAGTTGTGGGGGTGTTCTTGGTTCGTAAGTAGTATGACCTTGACTGCGGAGATGTAATTACTAGACTGTCCCAGAAGGAGGGTAATGTTTTTCGAGAGTATGTATGTATGTACTTATGTCTATTTCTTTGGCACGCTCTGTAACCTAAACGGCTTGATGGATTTTAACATATGAGGTGTCGTTAGGTTCGTCTTAATAGTGGAAGTGACATAGGCTATTTAATATTTATATATTGCATCTGCAAATACAAAAAAAAGAGGTGTAGGTTTAAAAAAATAACAACAAATAAAAGTTAGTAATGAGTCAATTCCAAATATACATATATCCATATTAATAAAACTAACACATAACATAAAACATAACATCACACCTGTAATCCCCGAAGGGTTAGGCAGAGGTGTACCTATAGGACACCCACATTTCGCCAGTAAAATAAAACTAAAAAGTTTGAAATAAAACAAATTATAAGAAAAAAAAAAACAAAAAACCCGACTGCAAAAACTCATAACTGAAAAGAGAAAAACAAGCATTATAATCTATAGGATTTTGGTATCGCAGGCATTTGGACAAACAAAAGTTTCACCAAAATTTCAGGTTGGTTTTTGGTTTGCGCCTGCAATACCAAAATCCTATAGATTATAATATTTATAATGCTTGTTGTTCTCTTTTCAGTTATGAGTTTTTGCAGTCGGGATTTTTGTTTCTTTTTAATTTATTTTTTTGTGTCCGTTTTGCGAACTTAGCCGACGTTCACACGGACGTAATAAAATCACGGCGGGATTTTATCGCGCACTAGATTTTCAACTCTCGGTGTTAAGCCGAGCGTTGACAATCCAACGCGCTGGGACGTACTCTCGTGTGGGCACGTGCACGAAAAAAAAAGCGCCGCGATTTTATTACGTCCGTGCGAACGTCGGCTTAAGTACATTGTGCACAACTATTTTCCTACTTTCGCCCATACCTTTACTTTCATGCCGGTGCCTATATTTAGATACATGTCGCAGAGTGATACCGCCTAGTTTGGAAGAAAAAAGTTTGATAGTTCCATAATTTACAACATAATTTTTTCAATCACTTCAGAAATGAAAAATAATTGAAATTTGTTAATTGTTTTTTTTTTCTTCTTTGATTTATTTTTGTTCTCTCTTCTATGGTTACACAGGTTGTCTACATCTCTTTTTATATACATTCCTGTCGCAAGTATGCTGGAAGAGATTTCTTTAGAAAAAGCCACTGCTTTTTAAAGGAAAAAAAAAATACGTACAAAGGCACTCCTTTGTACTTATTTTTTCTTTTCCTCTCTTCTTGTCTGTTTATATGTGTGTGCATAAATTTGGAAATAAAAATAGAAAAATAACACTGATAAATAAAACGAAACAACCTAGGAGTGAATTTGTACCTACATTGGTGCCGATTCCCTTGTTCACAAACTAAACTAAATTTAAGTTCAGTGCATCTTTTTCTTTCTATTTCATTAAGAAAAGGACAGAAGATAAATTTTAGTTTAGTCCTGTCAAATTAATCAGCGCTTGACGTAAATTGACGTAATTTTAGTCGGCAAGTTTTTAATCACGTCTAAACTTGTATGAAGAATGACAGGCGCTGATTAATTTGACAGGACTAAACTAAAATTTATCTTCTGTCCTTTTCTTAATGAAATAGAAAGAAAAAGATGCACTGAACTTAAATTTAGTTTAGTTTGTGAACAAGGGAATCGGCACCAATATCTGTTGCAATAACAACAAACAACACAACAACAACAAATGATTAACGTATTATTATTACGTTAATATATTGTAAATTATGAAACCATTAAACTTTTTTGACCAATATTATATTAATCCATACCTAATAAAATATGTTATTTAAATTGGGCATTTAATTTAGATTAAAATACGCCTGACATCATATCATTTAAATGAATGGTTTAAAAGATATCACAGATTCAAAATTACGCGTTACTACATAAATGAGGTTGACGGCAAAGCGGGCGCAGCGGTATTAGTCAATGACCTTTCCTCGGCTATTAGGTATGTAATCTCAGTAGTACGATCCCGTGGGATATTTTTCGACATCCGCGCGGGCGAAGCCGCGGGCTAAAGCTAGTAAGGCTATAATTTATATATATATATCACGCGGGCGAAGCCGCTGGCGGAAGCTAGTGAAAAATAATTTAAGTAACCTTTCCACCACGGAGATGGTGTTCAATATGACCACCTTGTACCTCGACACATTTGTTGCAACGCCTAATAACATTCTCACGTACGCTTCGCAGAACGGAGGTATCGGACTTGATGTGGTCAAATGCTACTACTATGCGTGAACGCATTTCGACCTTCGTATCACACAATTTTTTGAACACCTGTTGCTTAACAGTGCCCCAGAGGAAGAAATCTAAAGGCGTCAGATCAGGTGATCTTGCGGGCCAATTGATGGGTCCACCACGACCAATCCATCTCTCTCCGTATTCAGCATCTAAATAGCTTCTCACAAGGCGGGAGAAGTGTGGCGGCACGCCTTCATGTTGGAACCTGTCTCGATTCCTCGGTCTGCCTGCGTCAGCTCGATGTTGGTCTCGTCCGTGCACACTGCCAGTATTGTACGTACGTATGTGCAAACGTTGGAATGCCATCGCCGACGGTAATGGTAGACTCGCAAAACGTTCTTGGTAGAGTCTGCGTGCTTCTGCATAATTGTAGTCACATTTCCCAAGACACATCAACATGTTAAAATATTCTACGTTAGAATAAGACATGGTCAACGTTTACGTAAATAAAACACAAATCACTCACTACGTAGGTCAACAATACCATCCGTTCGAAAGTAAGTTGCGCGGGAGACTAAGGAAGTGATTCGCAGGGCGGCGGGTGGCGGGGTAAAAGGGTAGGTACTTAGGTAGGCACGTGGTACCGACGACGCGGCCGCGGTAGTTTTTGGCGGCATCTTCTGTCGCATCAAAGAAAGCCGCCGAGCTCGTAGGCTATTTAGCGAAATAAAGATGTACTTGTAAAATCAGATACTCTAAACATTTTTTTGAATGTGTCGATTTTAATATCATATCAAGCATCTTTGTTGTGAACAGACGTGTCGATCATTTATTAAAATAAATAAATAATTATTTGCTGAATCGTGACCTGGTTTTACCAAATAGCCGGTAGTAAAGCAAACTGTGTCATACGTAAGCATAACATGTGTTAATCGTTTCTGTGAAAATGTGTATACGTGATTAACAAGTAAATAACTTGTGTCACAATGGCAAGCAGTCCCTTCAGCAGGGGTGGCAGATGTGCTCGAAGCCCACCTCCTACACCTGTGCCCACACCCGCACCTGCACCTGCACCCGGGCCCTCACCTCACCCTCAACCACCCAGCCAAAGAGAAGATGTCATGATAGAAGTTATATCTACGCCAGAAATCCAGAACTGGATGTCGTCCATTGAGCAGTGTCTAAACGAAGTGTGCTCTATTGTATCAGAGGGCAAATTAAACGTGGAGCAAAAACTGCGTATAAGTACCCTATGCCGAAAAGTTGGTCACGGCACATCGCAAATGGCTGTTCAGTACCAGTCCCTTAAGAGTAGAGCCGTCCAAGCCCACTCCACCGTCCAAACACTCGAAGACCAAATTGATCTGTCGCAGCAACTGCAAGCCCTTAAGCTGTCAATCGGAGCTTCAATGAAACCGGTAACGGGAATTTCCTTTGCTGAGATGGTTAAACAAGGTACCAACAATTTTATACAGCCGATAAATCTAAGCTCAGTTGCCATATACCCTAACGACAAGCTGAAGTCGAGTGAGGAGACAAAATCACTTGTTCAAAAAATTATATGCCCCGAGCAAATGAAACTTCAGGTAAGAGGACTACGTAAGACGAAAAACGGCGGTGTCATTATCAGCACTGAATCAAAGGACGATATTGAGAAGGTGAAAAAATCTATGCAGCAATCAAATTCAGGCCTTACAGTAGACGAACCCTCAAAAAGGAAGCCTAGACTAGTAGTTATCGGAGTGCCCTCATCCATGCAAGAAAAGGATGTTTTTACTTGCTTATTCCACCAGAATCTAGCAGAGACTCTTCAGAATTGCAGCCTGGAGACCTTTTTGACCTCCATTAAATTAAGCCATAAGTCAGGTAAGAAGGACGCTGAGACCTGTAATTATATAATAGAAGTATCTGCAGAGGTACGTAAAGCCCTGATATCAAAAGGCAGAGTGTTCATAAATTGGTCGTCATGCCCTGTGAGAGACTTCACTCTAGTAACACGCTGTTATAATTGCCAGCAATACGGACATGCGGCCAAATCATGTCGGGAGACCACCGTTACCTGTGGCCACTGCGGTGATCAAGGTCACTCCATTAAAGAATGTACAAAGAAGACTGAGGACCCAAAATGTGCTACTTGCTTGCACTTCAAAAAGCCGAGCAATCATAAGACAAGTGCTACTGACTGCCCAGCGAAAATAATGGCGGAAAAAAGGTACATCAATTCTGTTGATTATGGAGGCGCCTAAGAGCGCCGTTAATTAAGTATTTTTTTAGCCCGTGTTATTGTTTTTATAACTATGATTAGTAATTTAATTAATGACATAGATAATTTCTCTGTATCTGAATCCCGCGTTTGTGACGTTGAACACTGTAAACAATATCTGTCCTCCCACACTAGTCCACTAACCATACTAACACAAAATATTCGCAGTATTTTTAAAAATTTCGACAACTTCAGCACTTTCCTACAACGTCTAGACATAAACTGTGACGTTATTGTATTAACCGAATGTTGGCTTTCCAAACAATATAATATACCACTTATTCCGGGATATAATATGTATAAAAGTAACATAAACTACAATCAGAACGATGGGGTGATAGTTTACACAAGAAATCATCTCAATGTGACTGTCGAGGAACCAAATATGCACGACTGTAACAGATTGTTAGTTAAAATTGGGTTAGAATTAGCGATACTTGCCTTGTATCGACCACCCTCTTTTAGAAATATAAACAATTTCACTGACTCTCTAAACAATACCTTGCAGAACCTGTCCTCTTTCAAAAATACAATTTTAGTTGGAGATATTAACATCAATATTCTTCCAGAAAGTGCTGACGCATCCGCTGAGGAATACCTTAACCTATGCGCCTTCCATGGTTTGCTTCCTGCTCACACGCTTCCTACACATCAAAGTGGCTCTTGTTTGGACCATATTATGCTCAAAACAAATTTCCCTGCACTTGCCCTTGTAACTAATTCCACAATAACCGATCACAATGCTACCCTACTTATTTTAAATTGTAAATTACCAAAAGTAGACACTCGCACAATTTCTAGTTTAATTGTAAATAAACTTGAAGAAGATTTACGCAATATCGACTTTGACCCAGTTTACGATTCCGCTGATCCGCAGTTTTGTATGTTGTATCTAATCAAAAATGTGCAACATGCAATTCAGAAAAACACGGTCATGTCTCGGCGAAATAATAAAAACTACAACATAAAACCATGGATCACGACAGGACTCATTCGCTGTATGAAAAATAGAGATAAACTGCATATGAAAGCTAAATCTAATCCAAATAATTTAATTTTGCAACTGTCGTATAAAAGATATCGTAACTTCTGCAATAATCTTCTAAAAAAAGTAAAAAGCAACTACGATAAAATTGCACTAGAAAAAGCTGGTACAAATAGTAAAAAAATCTGGAATTTTATTAAAAGTGTAACGTATAACTCTAAGCAAAATCAGTCATCTTCAGGTTTATTACAAGCACACTCATCACAGTTAGCATCTGCCAACATTGCGAATAATTTCTTTGTTAATGTTGGTAAATGTTTGGCTGAAAAAGTTCAGGGGCAGTCACATTACCTAACAAGCACACCATTTACATGTAGCACTATTCCATCATCCTTTGTGTTACTAGACACTGACGAGACTGAGGTAGAAACGATAATTATGAGTTTGAAGGACGACTGTGCAGTTGGCTGGGATAACATATCAAATAAAATTATTAAACAGTTCAGGCACATTTTGGGACCGCCACTAACTTATATTTTCCAAAAATGTTTAACTACAGGTCTTTTTCCCGAGTGCCTCAAAAAAGCTGTTGTTGTCCCTGTTTACAAATCAGGCAGTAAAGATCAAGTGACAAATTATAGACCTATTTCTTTGCTGCCTAGTATATCTAAAATATTAGAAAAAATTATGAATAAAAGGCTCTACAAATACTTGGAGGATAAAGCAATTTTATCTAAACGGCAGTTTGGGTTTAGGCCTAAAATGTCAACAGACGATGCCGTGCACCATCTGACTGACTATGTAGCACAAGAACTTGATAATGGTAACCACACAGTAGGAATCTTCCTGGACCTCGCCAAAGCTTTTGATACGGTTTCTATTCCTATTCTGTTGCACAAGCTTCGGAGTTCCCCAAGGAAGTATTTTAGGGCCTACACTATTTTTGATATATATTAACGATCTCTGTAACCTAAATCTAGATCACGGCCAAATTGTTTCTTATGCTGACGACACTGCCCTTCTATTTTCGGCTGACTCAGAAAAAAATGTCTACAAGCATGCGCAACATGGATTCAATATTGTTAATAAATGGCTTCAACATAATTCACTAACACTAAATGCAGACAAGACAAATTACATTAAGTTTTCGATGCGCAAGCAAACATCAACAACAAGCACTACCTCGACATTACATGCTCATTATTGCACAATTCCTCCAGATAACCAATGTGTTTGTCCCAACATTAAAATGACAAATACAACAAAATACCTTGGTGTTATAATAGATGAAACACTTTCGTTCAAACAACATATACAAGCTTTAAATAATAGGATTCGCAAGTTAATATTTGTTTTTAAAAAGTTACGCTATATTGCTGACCCAAAAATCGTTAGACAAGTTTACTTTGCTCTATGTCAATCAATATTAACTTACTGTATTACCACATGGGGTGGAGCGGGTAAAACAATGTTACTAACCATCGAGAGAGCTCAAAGGGCGATTCTCAAAGTGTCTACTTTCCGCCCTTTCCTTTTTCCTACTAACCTCCTATACAAATCTTGTGAAGTATTAACAGTTCGGCAGCTATTTATAATGGGTATTGTATTAAAACAACACACAGCTCTACCTTACAGCACTGCGTATACTAATAAAAGGCGTAAAGATATAGTGTGTCCACAAAATACATCAAAACATGCTTTTGTATCTAAATTTTACCTGTACCTCGGTCCTCTTCTCTATAATAGACTAAATTCGAAAGCAAACATTTATTCCCTGAACTACATAAATTGTAAGAGTATTCTCAAGGATGCTCTCCAAAGTATGTCTTACGAAGATACAGAGAATTTACTAACTGTGTTAAAGTGAATAAGTATGTACAAATTTCACTTACGTTAAGTATTTATCAAATTTAGAAACTAAGATTTAAGCTACTCAACATATAATTAGTGATCTATTGTCAACCTGCAGATAATTTATTTATTTATAAGTCTATTTTAGCTCTTCTCGCCTGAAACACAGGATTACCTAGTTCAGGCACGTAAGTCTTAGGAATATAATTTACATTTAAGCAAATCTGTAATAATTTTTATGCCTTGTAATAATTTTTTGAATAAATATTATTATTAAATATTATTAATAGTTTATTTGATTTTGATCTCTTTACTAGCCAATGTAAATTTTTTTAAATTATAATTTCATCAATGTTGTGCTTGTAGGTAAACGTATACGTTCCTAAAAGGAACAACAGGGTTTTTGTTACATACTGTATTTTAGTTTGACAGCACTAAGATGGTACTGAGATATTAATTTAGTGAAAATAGCAATTTTGCTATTCTGAATTTGACGTTATTCATCTAAAATTTAGATTTTCTAACTAAATCTGACTATTTTTAATCGCGACTAAAAACGTGGGGAGTAAAATTGGTAGTCATGAACTTTAAATTAACACCAACACCTCGACTTCAGATGCAAAAACAGTACTGATTTTATTTTTCTTTTGCTTGTATCTCGAAAACGTTGTGTCCAATCGCAAAAATAATAAAAATTTCGACCCCCTTTATAAAACTCTTAAACCCATAACACTCTACATGTAGGTAATTTTTTTTTTCCATACTTAAAGTGAAAAATTCTATATAAAACACGTCGAGGCTGCCCCCCCTGCGTGCCTCCGGCTCTAAAAAGATTCACATGGTTAGGTATCACGTGTGGAGTCGCGATTGTCAAATTCGATTTAGATGTGTCAAAATTATTTTTTAATTTAGAGAATTTATTTTGTTGAATAGCTTTGAGATTCTCATAGTCAAAAGTAAGGAATTTTAGTGATAGTTTAGTTCGGTGTACAAGAGAATCGGCACCACTATTGATAATATTAGTTTTGATTAAAATATTATAGGTACGTTACTTACTCTGTAATCTATTTTTTGCTAGGCGTTTCTTTTTCAATGATTTCGATTTACCACCAATTTTTAGCACAAAACTTAAAAGCAAATAAAATTGCTCCGAGTATTAGCGATGCACTGCCGCTCGTGCCCACAAGAGGCCCGGCTTCAACGCGCACCAAGTTTATTCGAAAAACAACCCACCTTGATTTATCAAACACAATACAAATAAAAGCCGTTTAATAAAATTTGTATAGTTAAATTGTCTTCTAGATGGTGAAAGTTTCATGAAAATACATGAAGATAATAATTTCGAGAAATTTTCAACTGTCTACCTATTACAGTTCATGAGATTTAGCTCGCTGACAGACAGACGGACATTGGAGGCTTAGTAATAGGGTTCTGTTTGGCACTCTTCCGGTACGGAACCCTAAAAATTTACTTTACAAACTTGTAAGAGGTGCTTTAGACCATTGAACTGAATAACTTGCTATAGCAGCAACTTTGAAATCGCATTGAAAAAACAGCTGTCCCATACAGTTTAGAACACCTTATAAATATATATATAATTCACATGTTTTATTTGATCATGTTAAATCTTTGTAGATAAACAAATCCATTCTCCATTCCATGCTCCATTCGTTTCCCGTGGACGCCAACTGCTACGATCTTTATATAGTTACCTATTCTATTTACTTCGTTTACGTTCATATTATCTGCTATCTAATTGCGTAACACCTTTTCGTAAATGATTAAGACTATTCTGTCTCATTTTGCAGATCAACAACATTAATTGCGTTATTTACGTTGTTGAGCAGGTTTTTTTTCGAACTTATGAAGCAATGGATTGGCAATCTGTTTAAATGATTCAGATTGTGATTGATCGTTTATTATGCAATTTTAGGGTGCTGGTCATACACGCAGACAAACCACACATCTTTCTTTTATATTTTTTGTCATCTTCTGTTATTATTTTAAGTAGGTATGTCTTATTCATGTATGGACACATTTATTATTTACGTAAATATAATAAACCAACTTATTCAATGCAAACTATTAAAATAATATGATAACAATCTTAAATTATTATCAGAATATTAGCTTACTTATTAACAATATATTGAAAAAAAAAATTGGTTGGTGATCTAAAATCAGACAGGATAGTCCTCACTATCTGAAACGTATGGTTACCCTACGAAATTACGTGCGTGCAGTTGCGGGGTCGCGGGGAGGTGACGCGTGGCTCCGCCCACTCGCTCGAGGTCGCTGTCACTTATTGTCGTCTTAATATGTAATGTTCAACACAATGTTAATTGTTAAAGAATTAAAAATAAATTAAATGAAATGAGTAATCACATAATGTAAAATCAATGTCATAATTATACCCAAATCGAAGACGTCTTAAAGAAAAAAAAACATATTCAATCATCGAATCTTATAGTGAAATATTTACAAAATGATATCACTAAATATCACTAAAATTCTGAGCTACTCGTACATCCTTTTCGCTCTGGGTTTGTTTTGAGCATTCTCCTTTGGATATCAATTTCTGTGACCCAAACACGGACGTGTAACGAAAATTAATTAATTTTGAATTTCACGCACTTTTCGAGGGAAAATGAAAAAAAAAAATGCTAACTGTACTGTGTGACCTAATCAAATGAAAGGGCTTATTGTGAGCGTCAAATTCTTTAAAAAAAAAATTTTGTAAAATATACGTGTCCGTATGGATTGAGGAGCCATGTCTCATATTTAAACGCGAGTACTACCAATATTTAGTAGTAAATTAGGCGATTTTGTAGGCCCAATCCTGGAATACACTTTAAAAGATACACGACTTTTAAGGTGGCTCCTCAATTCAGACGTCTGAATTGAGGTGTCACCTTACAACTCTAAAACTAGCCGACGGATATTTTTTATATTTTGGTAGGATTTAGTAGTACATAAGCGTAATCTCTACAAAAAAAAAAATGGATTTTGTACGGCTGAATTTGAGATAGCTACAATGTTTTGATTTTTCATAAAAATCCATAAATTTCACCGCGCTGTTTCTCGGAAAGTAATCAACCGATTACAAGTATTACAACATACTTTTAGCATAATTTAGTAGTAAATACGTTCTAATTTGTAGTATAAAAATAAAATGGAATAACTACATCATTTCGCTAATACAACACATTTTATGTGGCTCCTTAATCCTGACGGTCTATAGAAAATAAATATGTACGATAGCTACTAAAGTAGTTGATCAAATCGGATAACAATAGCACCAATGTTTAGTAGAAATTTCTATTAAATATTGGCGTAGTCCAACATCTTGTACATTCAGTATTTCAAAAGATATTAACAAAATAAACATTCCTTAACAATCTAGTGTGGTACGAGAGCCCACGACCAAAACCATATTACATCGTTTTACGGCCAAAACCGTATAAAATCGATAGTTTTGATGATTCCTGAACCCAACTCGGTGGGAAGTACCGGTCAGAAACATCTCAGTTTTACGGCAGCCTATTTATGGTGTGTAAAAAAAAAGCAGACGGTTTTATCACAATATGCCTGATATTAAAAATGTACATAATTTTCGTAATTTTAATTACAAAAAAGTTTGTTTTCAGACATTTTACGTGTCACATGGGGACTGAGCGCATTTTCAAAAAATGACAAACAGTTTAACCTATCTGTCTCATAGCAACCTGGTTCAATTTTTATTTTTTTTTTTGTATAGTAACTGAAAACCTGTTTTCAGAAATTTTAAATGTCATTTATAACTCCAAAAATAGAAAGAACGTTTCGGAGTCACTACAGCGGCCCGGCTAACGCGCGGTGCTTGTTACGCTTACGACACCGATGACGAGACACAATAAACAGTTGCACAGTTTCAATCAACGGTGCTTGGGGGAGGCCTATGTCCAGCAGTGGACGTCTTTCGGCTGAAATGATGATGATGGTGAAACAGTTATTTTCAAACGTTATCCCAGTTTCCTTTTGTCCAATTTATTTTAAAAAAAACCTTTTAATTTCAGTTTGATGGTTTCGGGTAAGCTCTTTATTAATCGTACGTAAAAACGATTTATTCTGAAAAATGATTTATTTGCATCAACTGACCAATCACCTGAAAACAAGATTTTCAGACGGGTTTTAGCAACCCGTCTTTACGGTTTTATTTTTTGCATCATTTTAAATTTTCTCAAATGGTCTTCTGGGTGATGCTACTGGTTTCAGAAAATTGTGTTTTCGGTATCTAAAATCCATCGTTCAACTACATTCTGAAAATCAGGCAGATTGCTATGAAACAGTTCGTTATTTTTTTTTACATAGGTATTTCAAATGCGCTTAGGTGTGTGTGTAGAAGTGACGCGGAAAATATCTGAATTTTTTTGAGCAGTTGTAGCCACCGACATTCAAATTTCTTACGGTTTTTGCAGTTTGTAGGTTGAGTCATTAATACATCTCCCTAAGATAGATTTGTTCCATTAGAAAATATCTCTTATGGAAAAGTTATTTTTGATCAAGATATAACCTGACACTGACCTGTCGTAATCTTTTGATTACGTAAAAAAGAAAAAAAAAAAAACGTTACTAATCAGACAACTTTTCGATTGAACCAGGTTGCTATGAAACAGATAGGTTAAATGTTTTGACATTTGTGAAAATGTGCTCAGTCTACCTTTGACACGCGAAATAAATTGAACAATCAAACTAGCTTACCTGTAAGCGCCGTTCGATTGAAATTATTCCTGTTGTTGTCTCGTCCTCGATGATGAAGAATGTTACTAAGGTAGTATATTTCCTGGGTACCTGAGGGCGTCACATAAAGTTTAAATCTTCAAAATAAAAAATAATTCTCGTATCCGAATGCTCCCATTCCCAGCTCACCATTTTATTATCTGTGGACTTCATTTAGGTATCAGCAGGGTGGGCGGGACTCATCATCTTCGGACGAGACAACAGCAGGAATAATTTCAATCGAACGGCGCTTACAGGTAAGCTACTCGTAGTTTGATTGTTCAATTATACCTGTTGTTGTCTCGTCCTCGATGATGAAGAATGTTACTAAGGTAGATGTTCAAAGACTGTTGTACAATCAGATCTTTTTATTAAACTTCTGTTAAGTTACAGGTACTGCTTAACTTAATAGACAATTAACCCTTATTTATGGGCGAAAAACTGCTTCTGTGAAGCTTTCGCTACGTACAGGTCTGTTGTAGAACCTTGCGAAACAACTTGAGCTGTCAGTCCAACCGGCCGTTCTTCGGATCTCGTCGATCGAGACACCCCTCTGAAGCGCTGCAGAAGTAGACGCATGTCGAGTACTGTGTGCAGAGAACGTGCTGATATTTATGCTACTTTCTTGCAACACGGATTTTATCCAACGGCTGACTGAACTGACAGTTACAGGTTTATAAGGTTTTTTATATGATAAAAATAGGTTTTTAAAATTACCTCTAATATTTTTAGTGATATTTAAATAATAATCAATAACAGCCTTAGCTGGACAGACATGTGGTCGATCTGTGAAAAAAGGCAACTTACTAAAAGGTTGCATTCTATTAGGTGCAGATGTTTTAAGTATTTTATCTATTTCAATTAATACAAAATCAGATTCTATTTTAATATGATCTATATCAATGGCACATATTATTTGGGCCCAATGGCCTGTAGCTAAAACTAAAAGAGTTACAGTATTTTTTGAACATACTTCTAAATTATCACAAGTTATAAATTTGTTTTACATGTAATTTAATACTTTAGATACATCCCATGTATCTAAAGCATCTTAACTTAAAGAAACCTCTAAACAGTCTTTTAATGTTGCAATCTGTGCCAACATGAGAGCCTAACAATGACAAGGCTCACCGAGCAGAGTTCAAGCTACCATATGACAAACCTTTAAATTTACTAGTGAGATAAGTTATGATTTCTGGTATACTAGGTTTTAATGTACTTAGCTGGTTTGTATAACAGTAAGTTATCCAATCTTTTATGTAAGGGGAATATTGCCTCAGAGTATTGTTAGAGATTGAGTTAAGCATTATGTCTGTAGCTTCTTGCTCTAAACCTGCTTGAAGAAAGCTGCGCCGGAGAGCTGTCCTACCATCAATGTTAGGCTCCCATGTAGTGGATGAAATGACATGGAATTACATAACTTTAGTAAATCTTTGTTCGGTTTAAATAACAATGGTTTACTTATTAAGAGTTTTTGGAAAATGGGGTACCATGGTTGTGTGGGCCAATCTGGTACGACCATGATATCCAAAACTTTTATCCACTATGATTTTTTCAATACTTTTAGAAATCATTGAAAAGGGGGGAAATGCATTAAAAAAATGTTTGACCAAGAAAATGTGAATGCATCAACTTTGAATGCATCAGGATCAGGGTACCATGTCAGAATGTGTAACTTAATAATAGAGTAGACAATACAGATGTATAATTAAATATAAAATACTAAAAGGGTTAAATAATAAAATAAATGTAAAACAAAGTATGTTTGTGCTCACCGTAAAACGAAACGTGCGTCTGCAGCTGCAGACGCACGTTTCGTTTTACGGTGCGGTTTTTCGTTGTGCGGTTTTGCAGCTGCAAACGCACCTGTTGTGTGATTCATAACTCCCGCCATTAAGAAGGCGTATATAAACGGTTGTTGCACAAGCAAACAGGCCAGTCGAGTTCGAATGATTGTAGAGTGCGCACCTCTGAGTCTAAACTTGTAAAATGTAAGTACTATGATTTATAGTTTATTTTATGCAACAATCTTTGCTGTTGTGATTTTGAATGTTTTTAAACATAATATAATTATGTGAAACCAAGTTTGGCATATTTATTTCACACCTACTATTTATCTCCTTATAATCATTGTGGTTCACACGATTTAAATAAAGTAATATAGAAAAGGTGAGATTGTCTTACGAAAGGGTATGATGATCTCACATATCAGAAGTGGGATAAAGATTCCTGTTTTGGCTTGTTGAAATTTTTTGTACCCTTAATATTTACCTGCGGGTGTATTTTATTTTTCCTCTTAATTTGTCATTATAATTGGTTACGTTAACAATTGTTTTGGTTATTGGCTGATAAATTACATTGAACTTTTTAATTAAAGTAACAACAATTTAAACGTTTTTTTTTATTCTAATGAAACGCTGCCTAGCTATGCTATTAGAAATTAGCTTGACATTTTGCGGGCTTGCGGGATACTAAACGCTCCAGACGTAATAAGAATAAAATTTATATTGTCTCGTTGGATGTTTTAGTAAGTATTGGCGGTATTAGGTTGGACCTGGTATTTGCAATGTACTTACTCATAACGATTATTATGTTACTTACGCTTTTATCGTGCCAATGTTGGTTATCTAAAGCTTAGTAATACTTAGTAGCTTTATAACACTGAATTTTACAAAATGTGCTTATTTTATGTTAACCGCCGTGGATCGAGCCGGGCGAGACCGCCTTGGATCGAACCGGGTGGATCGCCATGGATCGAGCCGGACGGACCGCCGTGGATCGAGCCGGGCGGACCGCCATGGATCGAGCCGGGCGGACCGCCGTGGATCGAGCCGGGCGGATCGCCGTGGATCGAGCCCTGCGGACCGCCATGGATCGAGCCGCGCGGACCGCCGTGGATCAAGCCGGGCGGATCGCCGTGGATCGAGGCAGGCGGACCGCCGTGGATCGAGCCGGGCGGATCGCCGTGGATCGAGGCAGGCGGACCGCCGTGGATCGAGCCGGCGGACCGCCGTGGATCGAGCCGGGCGGACCGCTGTGGATCGAGCCGGGCGGACCGCCGTGGATCGAGCCGGGCGGATCGCCGTGGATCGAGGCAGGCGGACCGCCGTGGATCGAGCCGGGCGGACCGCTGTGGATCGAGCCGGGCGGACCGCCGTGGATCGAGCCGGGCGGACCGCCGTGGATCGAGCCGGGCGGATCGCCGTGGATCGAGGCAGGCGGACCGCCGTGGATCGAGCCGGCGGACCGCCGTGGATCGAGCCGGGCGGACCGCTGTGGATCGAGCCGGGCGGACCGCTGTGGATCGAGCCGAACGGACCGCTGTGGATCGAGCCGAACGGACCGCCATGGATCGTGGTCGGAAAAGCAGGTAATTCATTTTGAATTGCCAAAACTAAAGGGTCCCATAAAATGTATTATATTGACAAAGGTGTCTTATAATATTGGACGGAAGGGTCCCATAAAATGTATTATATTGACAAAGGTGTCTTATAATATTGGACGGAAGGGTCCCATAAAATGTATTATATTGACAAAGGTGTCTTATAATATTGGACGGAAGGGTCCCATAAAATGTATTATATTGACAAAGGTGTCTTATAATATTGGACGGAAGGGTCCCATAAAATGTATTATATTGACAAAGGTGTCTTATAATATTGGACGGAAGGGTCCCATAAAATGTATTATATTGACAAAGGTGTCTTATAATATTGGACGGAAGGGTCCCATAAAATGTATTATATTGACAAAGGTGTCTTATAATATTGGACGGAAGGGTCCCATAAAATGTATTATATTGACAAAGGTGTCTTATAATATTGGACGGAAGGGTCCCATAAAATGTATTATATTGACAAAGGTGTCTTATAATATTGGACGGAAGGGTCCCATAAATTGTATTATTTTGACAAAGGTGTCATACAGTATTGGACGGAAGGGTCCCATAAAATGTATATATTGTTAACAAAGGTGTCATATTGTGTTGGACGGAAGGGTCCCATAAATTGTATTATTTTAACAAAGGTGTCATACAGTATTGGACGGAAGGGTCCCATAAAATGTATATATTGTTGACAAAGGTGTCATATTGTGTTGGACGGAAAGGTCCCATAAAATGTATTACATTGACAAAGGTGTCATATAATATTGGACGGAAGGGTCCCATCATACATTGTTTTGTGAAGCGTTTCAAAATTTAATATTTAGGATAAATGTGTCCTATTTTAAACATAACGTGTGATTACGAACCGAATGGTTCAATCGTATTTTATTCTTTCTTCAGTAATGAACAAAGAGTAATGAGTTATTTGTTATTATTACATAAGCACGAGGTCATGCTTAGCATAGGATGGCCGACTGTCAGAATGTGTAACTTAATAATAGAGTAGACAATACAGATGTATAATTAAATATAAAATACTAAAAGGGTTAAATAATAAAATAAATGTAAAACAAAGTATGTTTGTGCTCACCGTAAAACGAAACGTGCGTCTGCAGCTGCAAACGCACCTGTTGTGTGATTCATAACTCCCGCCATTAAGAAGGCGTATATAAACGGTTGTTGCACAAGCAAACAGGCCAGTCGAGTTCGAATGATTGTAGAGTGCGCACCTCTGAGTCTAAACTTGTAAAATGTAAGTACTATGATTTATAGTTTATTTTATGCAACAATCTTTGCTGTTGTGATTTTGAATGTTTTTAAACATAATATAATTATGTGAAACCAAGTTTGGCATATTTATTTCACACCTACTATTTATCTCCTTATAATCATTGTGGTTCACACGATTTAAATAAAGTAATATAGAAAAGGTGAGATTGTCTTACGAAAGGGTATGATGATCTCACAACCATGACACATATTTTTCACATTTTGTGTTTGTGCGTGATGCAAATAAATCTATGTCAGGGTTTCCAAAACTGCTAACTATTATTTTAAAATATCTATTATTAAGTTCCCATTCTGTGTGACCTAATGTCTGTCGCGACTGAAAATCTGCAATTACGTTATTCTTAGTATAAATGTAGGAGGCATAAATCCATATATTTTGTGATTCACACCACTGCCATATTGATTTTGAGATATTGTTCAAATGTTGGTGTTGGATCCCACCTAAACGATTTGTATATGAGATTGCAGTGGTGTTATCAATTCTCAACAGTATTTCACAATCATGCAGATCTTTAGCAAAGCTTTTTAATCCTAAGAAGGCTGCATGCAGTTCTAATGTATTAATATGGAGTTTTGCCTCTTCTTGTGTCCATGGACCACTGGCGGTTTTGTTACAGCATCTTGCACCCCATCCTGTAAGAGACGCATCAGTCTCAATTTCTAAACAAAATTTATTTTTCCTTATAGGACACACAGCTGTTTTTAAATTTGTAAACCACCATACTAAATCTTCTTGGCAACTATTA
Source organism: Agrochola lychnidis (assembly GCA_963680765.1). NCBI lineage: Eukaryota > Metazoa > Arthropoda > Insecta > Lepidoptera > Noctuidae > Agrochola > Agrochola lychnidis. Next base: position 428,967 of record OY796850.1, on the reverse strand, counting down.
GGTAATGTTATGATACTTTCAAAATTATCATTACTTGACAGTAGTGATAAATATTTAATTCTCTCTGTTTGGTATACAGTGTGAGTCTTCATAATGTGCACATATCGAAATGAGGAAATCTATGCTTAATTTTAACGACAGAAAAAATATTTAAAAAATCTAAATATTGTTTTTTATACTTTTTATGAAATTAAAAAAAAAATTGTAACAAAACTGTGTAACTTTTAAACTGAATCAGCTATCGCGATGAAACAAACTCCATAATGATTGAAAGTAAGTAGCCGTCCACATAAAATTAAAATTGAGAAAAAAACTACCCTCAATTGAAAATAAACATGTTTTTTTAGTAAAAATCTGTATTTTTTTCTTCAATTTTTAATTGTAAAATTTATAAATAAGATAATAATAAAAAGAGAGCAAAAAAAAATTTTTAAAAAAAAAATTTTTTTGTAAATTTTTTTTTTTTTTTTTTAAAAATTACCATTTTTTCCGTCGATAAAATTAAGCATAGACTCCCTCATTTCGATATGTGCACATTATGAAGACTCACACTGTATAACATGCCATATTTAATGGCAGGACAAACAGAAACGAATGTTCCTAAAACTTGAGCTAAATATCTAATTGAAATTCTATGTTTAAGTTTTGAAAGTAATTCTAAACATCTCTGTCTCTTGTCCTGGTCAATTGAAATGATCATGTCATTACTATTGAAAATAAACCCTAAGAATTTGCATTCTGTTTTAGGTGTAATGATGCATTTTTTATAATTTACTAAAAACAGCAGGTTTTCAAAAAGATTAAGTATGTAAAGGTATTGTACCATTCTTATTCCTCTTTTTCTGATCACAGAGAGTATGGGTTTGAATATTTTTGTAAACAGAAAAGGGGCTGTGCAGAGGCCAAATGGTAGAACTGTAAACTGGTACAATTTGCCATCAAAATAAAAACGGAGGTATTTTCTGTAGTTAAGGTCTATGTTGATCATATAATAAGCATTTTTTAAATCAATGGTTGCCAAATAATCATTTTTCTGTATCAACTTGCAAACTGTACGGTAGTCTTCTAACTTGAAATGGTCAGGCAGCATAAATTGATTTAGTTTTTTAAGATTCAGAATAAAACGGTATTCGCCATTTGGTTTCTGTACAAGAAAATGGGTGAACAAAAATGGTTCTTTGCTGGCATACAACTTTCAATAGCCTTAATTCTAAGAAGTTCATCAATTTCCTTTCTAATAAGAACTGTCTCAGATTGAGAAAATTTATTATTTAGTGGGGTATCCCCCTGAAAAGGAGTTTTGATAAAATTAAGTGAATATCCAGACACCCAAGTCAGAATTACAGGGTCGTCTGTAATTTTTTCCCATATTTTTTTTAAATAGGGTAATCTGCCTACCTCTTTGTGCAGGTTCATTTGCGTGGGTTGTGACGCTCGCGCTGATGCTGAGGTGGCCGTCGCATTTTCTTCTGAGAATAAGAAGCTTTCTTCCCCCCTCCAGCCTGTTGGTTCTCGTTCTTCATCCTGTTGAACCCCGAACGTTTGTATCCTGGTTGAGGAGGGACCCGCGAGTTTAAAGGTCGTTGATTAGCTCGAACATTGTTTTGTTTAACTACAGTTGTGCCCAGATCCTGTGCAGACCTCTGGACCGCCTTGGCTACCTTAATCCTTTCTGAGAGGCCTGCACCAAAAAGGAATTCATCGGGACTTCCTTGTAAGGAGTCCTTCATTTCTTTATTTATTACGCTTAAGATAAGAGCTCTTCTACTCTGATTTTCAGTGTGTATTATTTCACATAAAATCTTTGCAGCATCATTGAATTTCTTTATTCCATCAACTTTATTATAAAACATAAAACATTCCAACCCACGACCAATAGCTGATAAGGCAGCAGCCACATTTTTCTATCTGTATTCTATAATCATATCTCTCTTCTTTACCGGCTCAGAAACAGCGGCTGACAATTCCGGATTCAATTTTGGAGGTACCATAGAGGGTATGTTATGAAAAGGTGCATATTCTTTTAGTAAGACCCCCTTATCCTCTTTCTTGAGACCTTTACTTAAAATAGGTGTCCAGCGTTGTGCAATCTCGTTGTGAGCTGGAGGGCCGTTTACAGGCTCCTCCTCCACAGCACCCATGGCAGATATAATGTCAATGTCAATTTCATTATGTTCAGCCTCTTGCTGCTGTACATCCTGCTCTAATGTAACATTTGGTGTTGTTTCAAGAGCTTCAGCCGCCAATGCTTGAGGAATTTCCAAGTTCTGGATAATATTTGATGGCTCACTAACATGGTGATTTCCAGGTTGTTGTATGATGGAATGAACACTAGGCGATCGGGTGTGACCCCGTACACTTGGAGATTGTGTACGAGGGCAAGCGCTTGACGATCGGGTACGGGCACGAGTAAATGGTGACCGGCTACGTGATCGGGTCCAAGACCTTGGTGATTGATGTCGCGATCGGGAACGAACACTCGGTGACCGGATATGGTGACGGTCCCTTGGTGAACGACCCTGTATCCAGAACATTGGTGGATATTACCTTGCCTTGCTTTTGCCTTGTTGTCCGATACTCTGACAGTATAGCAACAACAGGAAAAAAGAAAGTAAGTTGCAGGTCTTGCAAGATCACTCACATAACACGCTTATGAATTGTTGTTCGATACTCTGACCATTTAGCAACAACGCCAACGATGTGTGGGTTTCGTGTAAAAGTTAAATGGTTTGTTGTTCGATACTCTGACAGTATAGCAACAACGATGTGTGACTTGCGTGCAAATAATTGATCTAAGGTTGTTCGATACTCTGCCAGTATAGCAACAACATTTTTCGTCAATTAGCAATGTTTTCGGGTAGGTGACTGAATACAACCGGTTACCTACCACTCGATTTTATCGTGAGAAAAAAGCTGTTCGGTACTCGTATCAGCACAGCAACAACTATCAAATTATTCATTTAATGCATGAATTCACTTTAATGTTACTTCTTAACATTATAGAACATAGAGGGAAAATAAAATATAGAACTTTAAAGAGGGCAAAAAGTCGCCATTGGCGTCTGCCAACTAACCTTTGGTTTTTTCTTCCAATTTATCAATTTTCCTTTTCAATTTTCTTATTATCTTTCCATATCTTTGTTTTTCCCCATTACTTGATAAAAAAACACTGTTTAACATTAAATTAAAATATATTTTTGTGGGAGCGGTGACGCCGCGCAGTGACATAAGAAACGAATGAAGTCCACAGATAATAAAATGGTGAGCTGGGAATGGGAGCATTCGGATACGAGAATTATTTTTTATTTTGAAGATTTAAACTTTATGTGACGCCCTCAGGTACCCAGGAAATATACTACCTTAGTAACATTCTTCATCATCGAGGACGAGACAACAATAGGAATAATAGCTAATATTTAGTAGTAATTTCTACTAAATATTGGTGCTATTGTTTTCCGATTTGATTAACTAATTTAGTAGCTACGTATATATATTTTCTATAGACAATCCATACGGACACAAATATACTTTAAAGACATTTAAGAAAATAGATAGAAATTGACTATTCCCCCTTCCTTATTTCCGAAACTACTGAGCCAAAAAATTTGAAAAAAGTACTGAAAAAAGTTCTATATTTAAGATTACAGAAAAACCTACAAGAAGGCTATGGTCTGAAAATAACATGTTAAATCTCCCAATATTTTGCGTAAAAACTTACATTTGCAGTTGGAATGTATGGGAGCATGTTTTTCATCTACAATGTTAAGTTTAATCTTGGGATAAATTATTTATTCATCTCAACTACGGAACCCTTCATAGTGTGTGGTCCGACACGTTCTTGGCCATAGGGTTCCGTAACTCAAAAGGAAAAAAACAAAACCCGTAAAGGATCACTAGTGTGTCTGTTTGTTCATACTCAAACTCAAAGCATTTAAAGAAAGAAAGAAAGAAAATAAATTTATTTGACACACGTTAAGGCACACAGTTTTCAAAAACAAAAAAAAAAACAGGAAAAAGCAAAGAAAGTTATAAACAGTATTGTGTGCCTCACGGCTGCGACAAATAGGCCCAGTTCAGCATAAATGCCAGACAACTAGTGCCTGACGCTGGTTTTCAACTGAACCTTATGTTACGAGTACGTCTTACGGATGTAAATCAGTTTTATAGTGTGTGTAAATATTTAAATAAAAAATAAATAAATATGTGTAGCAAATAATAATAAAATCGATACAATTAAGTTAAAAGATAATTAAAGATTTAAACAGTGGTATTTAACAAAATAATTATGATGGCATTTATTTCAATCAAACGATTTACATGCACTTTTGAATTGTCAATGGGTCGGTCAGTCAGAAATATGAAGTTAGTTGCTCATTCCAAAGCGTAGTAGGTACCTATGGAGAAGAACGGGCAAGAAACAACACGGTCACTCTTTTAAATAAAAAAATTGTTACAAAATATTGGGTACATCATTCATGTTGAAATTATTTATTTTTTTAAACCTACCCCTCCTTTTTTTTGTATTTGCAGATGCAATATATAAATATTATATAGCCTATGTCACTCCCACAATTAAGATGAATCTAACGACACCTCACATGTCAATCCATCAAGCTGTTTAGGCTACAGAGCGTGCCAAAGAAATAGATATACATTAATACACTCGAAAAACATCCCCTGGGGCAGTCGGGTAAAAATAGACTCGGTGTCTGCAGCCCGTCCCCACAGTAAAATACCGTAAGACATGATACTATGAAAGTAACTGAAATAGACTAGCCTCGCGGTATCTACGTCAGTAAATTGACGGATTTTTCTGACCCATATGCTGCTGAACTTAGCCATCCTACAACAGATGTTAAATGAGGACCCCATTGCAGCCTTGAGTCGAGCATGATAACACAGGAAAACAGTTTTATCTACGAATTCTAGTTTCTGTTGATTCAATACCATCTCACAATCACTACTTTGACCTTAGGTTAAGATAATTTTATGCACTTAGTTTTTTTTCCATTTAATACTAAATTATTAGCAGGGAACTGCCTCGTTGGTCTAGTGGTCGTAAGCGCTACTGCTGAGCATGAGGTCCTGGGTTCGATTCCCGGGTCGGGCAAAGTGTTATTGGGTTTTTCTATCTGGAATTTCTCAGTAGCAGCCCGGAGTCTGGATTTGTGCCCGGTTGATTGCAATAGGCTCGCCCCCTATTACATGGGACTTAAACATAACTGGCGAAATGTGGGTGTACCTACTACAGGTTACACCTCTGCCCAACCCTTCGGGGAAACAAGGCGTGATGTTATGTATGTATGTATGTATTAGCAGTGAACCAATTTTGGACCTGCAGTAGGACGTTATTTACGTCGTTAAAATTTGAAGCACGTCTTACCTCACCTTAAAAATTAAGTATGTGTCGTCAGAAATAACACATTTGTGGTTGATATTTAGGGTTCCGTACCTCAAAAGGAAAAAACAAAGGCCAATCAATATAACACAATAGTCCTCCATAGTGTAAAGTTGTAATTTTGATTTAAGTCCCTACCGTCCCCTCTACCTGAGCAGCCTCCGCATGAAATGTCTCATGTTCGGAGTATAGCTCTCCGCCACAGCTCTCAGGATATAGTTGCGACTACCCCGCACTCTGCTCAGCAGCGTCGCTGTTTTTTTGCGTATTATGGCTTGAAAGCCATCTGTGTGGGTCTCGGCGAACATTTCTGAGGCGTTGCAGAAACGGGGCAGCCGCAACAACATCCTGAAAGCATTATTATATTGCACGCGCAGGGTATCCAGCGATCTCTTGGTATAGCTGACCCATAGATTGCTCGTGTAAAAGCTCTGACAGTAGGTCTTGAAAAGAGTAATTTTTGCTTGGTCAGAGCAGCGAGCAAATCTACGGGCCAACATGTTCCCTCTGACCGCTAGTGCCCTACGCTCCCTTTCAATGTCTATATCATCTCTAAGGTCGTCGGTGATGAAATGCCTAAGATACTTAAATTTAGACACACTGTTTAACGGGAGCCTATTCAGCCTTATTATTTATTTATTTGCTCTCGTGCACATAACACATTTTACAATATTTACCGTCGGTTTTTGTACATGAACCCTGTCAGGGCACTGCAAAGAACAATGTTTGTTTGCTGTTGAGTTTGTGAACAATTGTCATAAATTTAGTCAAAACTTATAAAAATACAATCAAATACATTTCAGAAATAAAAGTAAAATAAAAATACATGTCAAGACGTCGATATGATTTCAATTATTATTAACAGTAATAAACAATATAAAATCAAACAATAACACACATATTTCGTCAGATTAATTTAGAATAAAATAATAATAATAAGGAATAGGTTAAATAAAAAGTCATTTTACAATACAATACAAAATAAAATAGATTATATTTAATGTCACTGGAATATACAATATTTATGTCCTTGATCAGGTCGGATCTAACAAAAATAAAAGAATTATGAAGTACCTACATCTAAAAAGTTTTATCCGTCATAAATTCGTTTACTGTGTAGGTAATAACATTATTTCCGGAGCAGAGTCCGGACACCTACCAGCGGCCTTAAAGATCCTATATTCACTCTTATAAATCAGTCCTTGTGAGGCAGCATAAGTTTCACAAACTTTAATTAATTCTCTGACTGCCCCAGCAGTTGGGCCCAGCAGCACCATATCGTCCGCATAGTTGATGTTATTGACGCTCACTCCATTTACTCGACATCCAATATTCATGCGACTGAGCTCAGTGATGAGGCCATCAACATACAGATTGAAAAGCCTAGGGGATGTCAAACCCCCTTGTCTCACACCGCATTCCAATCTATATGCTGAAGACAGAGTGTTAGACCACTACCTGGTTCCCTTGATTGGCATACCAGTACTGGAAGATTTTCAGTATTTCAGCAGCGGCATCTCTGTCCCTCAACTTGTCCGAAAACACATCATAGGAAACAAGATCGAAGACCTTTGAGAGGTCGAGGAAACAGGCGTACACCAGCGTTTTACGATCGGTATAGTATTGAACAGTATGCTTGAGACTCAAGATAGCAGTTTCAGTTGATAGTCCAGGCTGAAACCCGAACTGTGCTTCATGAAGATTTAAAATATTCTTAAAACATGAGTCAAGCATACTGTCCAACACCTTAGCCATGATCGTTGCCAACGAAATCGGGCGGTAATTCCCTTCACTTGATATGTACCTTGTTCTTAATGATGGGAACCACAATAGTCTTCATAAAATTTTCTGGCAGGTATGAATGGCTAACACACATAGTATAGAACAGTGACAAGACCCTCGGCACGTGGACCCCTGCGTATTTCAAGTGCTCAATGCTGCTGAGTCCATCATGTCCGGGAGACTTGCCCCTGCTCATTCCTTGTATGACTTCTTTGACTTGCTTGGCAGAGAATCGCATAAGTGTCTCTTTCTCCTGACAACAACACTCAGCGCCTGCGGAAGGAACTGAGGGACCAAGGGGCGATTGCATCTGGAAATGTTTCATAAACAGGTTCGCAATATTCCCGTGATCACTCTTCCCGTCCACACTCACCGCGAGGTCAGTCCTAGTATCCAACTTACCTGTAGATTTCCAGAATTTGCCAAAGTTCTTAGTAGCTCGTTGTTCTGTTAGGATTTTAGACTACCGACAAAACCCGGTTTAAAAAAAAACAGTTTGTGCGTACAAATCCGAATGTAAAGGTTTTTGCGTCAAGTAGGTACATAATAACGGTTTGAAAATGCAACCGAGCCTTCAACAACGTCACGCTCGCGGCTCGCGCGTTATACCGCTTGTTATATTTTACGGCCGCTTGGCCCTCAACCAGCGTTATTTGTATTCGCGTTCATTTGCCAAATATATCGCGATAGTCGACAGTGCGGCTATCGGGACTCGACTCATTCATGATAACGACGACTGTTGGGACTACTTTGTATGATTGTGCCATTTTCTTGCTACATACCTTAGATGATATATGGGTAACATTCCGGATCCGGCCCGCGAGCCGGATCTGGCCCGCCTCGGTTTTTGACCCGGCCCGCGAGACATTTTTGAAATTTTGCGCAAAATCAGAGTACGCGCGACCCCCACTCCCCAACTTTAATGTAGTTTACGTTCAGTATGCTGATGAACTGAAATTACTGTCGGAGCAATTTACTAATAGATTTTCCGACTTCAAAAAGATGGATAGCTACTTTAACCTTTTCGCTATTCCAATGAAAAGTGACGTAAAAAAGCTCCATTACAATTGCAAATGGAACTAACTGATCAAGCTTCAGGAAGATACTAACTTGAAGTCAAAAATTTGAAGACGTGGACCTGTACGAGTTTTACAAAACATACATTGCAGAAGAGAACAAACAACTGAGAGCGTTCGCGAGAAGAATAGTTTGAGTTTTTGAAAATACCTTTAAAATGCGAACAATACTTCTCGAAGATGAAGACTTAAGTTATAAGTCAAAATGCCGTACGAGACTCACAGATGAAAATCTGGAAAACTCGTTACGCCTCTGTACAAGTGAAATTTGTCCAGATATTAATAAAATTGTTTCTGAAGTTCAAACACAAATATCACATTAACCGTTATACGTAAATTAACGTCACTAGTAATCTAATAAATAGATAAATAAAAATAACCTTTTTTATGGTTCCGTTGTAAACAAGGAACCCTTATAGTTTCGTCATGTCCGTCTGTCTGTCCGCGGTCTAGCTCCGAGACCCTTAGTACTGAAAGCTATAATTTGGCATGGGTGTATATATTAATTACGCCGACAAAGTGGTAAAATACAAAAAATTAAGATAACCTCCCCTACACGTAAAGTGGTGATGTTTTTTTTTTTTCCTTTATGTGGGGTATTATTGGAAAGGTCCTTTAAAAACATTCAGAGTATGTGAAAACCATTTTTGGATTCAGGGATCCATTTGCGAAATATTAAGCTTTAATTACAAATTTTTGTTAGAGTCAACCCCCGCCCCTGCCGGCTAAATGGTTGATTTTCAATGTGTGAAAAAAATCACAGCAGTAGTTTATATAACAAAATTAAAAGGAAAACTATCACAGCTAAGTAGGCTCTACAAGTTAACGAGTAATAATCGACCAACTTAACTTTGCAGTTGCAAAAACATGTTTTCCCATACATTCCATATGGGAGAACATCTTTTTCAACTACAAATGTAAGTTTGTTTTTGGGATAAATTCATCCCAACTAAGGAACACTTCATTGTGCGTGGTCCGACACGCACTAATATAGTAAGTTTGGCACGCAACTTGCCAAAGGTTAAGTCTGATGAGATAAAATATTATGCAACTCAAGAAGGTGTTGCCTGCTAGCCGCAACCGTTGATCCACGGCTCCATGCTCACGCGTTGACGTGAGACATTCCGTGGCCGCTGTGTCGCAGTGGGTAGGTACGTATTCCCGAGTCCGATAACGCGCAAGGAAAGCTTATTTTGCTCGCAGATTACACTGTCCACCGTGAGTGTCCATTCTATCGTCGTAAACGAGACGTCTACGTCCAAATGAGCCCATAAAGAGTGAGGGCGAAGCCGAACAGCCACCCTCGGCAGACGAATGGTCCCGCAAATCAAACCGTTCGAACCCGACCGAACAGGAGCGACTGCCGTGGACCCGATAGACGCAGAATATTGAGTTAAACACTCATCTTATCGCCGAGCATATATCCACAGTAAATCCCGCAACAGTTGGACGGGTGTAAGCTCGTGAACACTAAGCGCACCCACTTAGCAATCAAAGCTTACGACCTAACGAGACACGGATCGCCCTCAAACATGCGAACATATGTACACATTTAGAATAAGTGTGCCGTTACAATGTTTATAAAAATAGTCGCAGGCGCACGGATTGTGTCGTTACATAATTACGAAAGAGTGTGTTCGTCAATACTGTTCTTAGATATGAGTAAGTATATTAACATCAACTCACGTGTGTTTGTCGATACTGTTCTTAGATATGAGTATATTAACATCAACTCACGTGTGTTCATCGATACTGTTCTTAGATATGAGTATATTAACATCAACTCACGTGTGTTCGTCGATACTGTTCTTAGATATGAGTATATTAACATCAATTCACGTGTGTTCGTCGATACTGTTCTTAGATATAAGTATATTAACATCAACTCACGTGTGTTCGTCGATACTGTTCTTAGATATGAGTATATTAACATCAACTCACGTGTGTTCGTCGATACTGTTCTTAGATATAAGTATGTAGGATCAGGAGTGCCGAGAGGTATTTCGTCAGGGTTTGGAGTTCCCATTTTATTGGGATAAACAAGAGTGTATAAACAATTACAGGGTATTTATTATAGTTGGTACTAGTTACACCATAATAAGGTAAAACACAATACCCAAATGGTAATTAGTAACAAGATAAAGTAGGTGAATAGGTAGTAATAATCGAACAGACTTTTAAAGTCTTATAGTTCGTATAGTGGCCAAGCCACCCAATGACAATGACAAAGTGTATTGCTCGCTATCAGCAAGCCAATACAGCTATGTGAATATACAGCAGCGCTGTACCAGGTAAACCGACAGTTTTGTCGGGAGCAGGGGCTCTTTATAGATTCGCATCCGAAGATCGACTGACGACTAACTCGTGTACCGAGTGCACGCTCTTTTATAAAACGATGCCCCCACTTTGCAATCCCACTACGACAACTCTGTCCGATGACGCGCGGTAGTGCGTCACGTGTTTACTTGATACAAAACACTAAAATGTGGTAAATCTAATAAGACTTACATTAAAAAGTAATCAAATAATACAAGAATAATTGTCGTAAATAAACAATAGTGAATTCACAACGTAAATCATTTAAAAATCAATGTAACATATCATTAATTGTTTTGATCAAAACCATTGGTTACAATTATCAAAACAAGTTGCTTAGTGAGTACACCGAGTACTTAATAAATTATGTCTGATTTTTAAACAATAATTGATAGTAAAAATCACATAAATGAATAATAAGAAAAACAAATCATACCAAACTCTGTTGACTACCCACAATTGTAATTAAAAACCATCTCCGACACGGCCAGAACTGACGTTCTACACGGCCTTGTGTAATCCTGAGAAAAAAATCACTTGGTGAATATCGATCGGCCTTTCTGACAAACAAAAGCCATAACAAAAGGTATGTTGAAAAGAAAAATCCTGAATTAGTCAAATCAAATTATAATCAAAAGCAGTTGCATCGCAACCATTCAAAATGACCATACTGCTGCAGACAACACATAGCTCATTTAAAGTAGAGACATAGTCTCCCAGCCAAAATTAAACCATGGGATTCGACAAGTAATTTGGGAGTCAAATAGACAACCCGCATAGGCGTCAACATAGACAACCCGCATAAGCGTCAAATTTCAACGTCCAAATCCAGGAGTCAACATAGACATCCAAATAAGCGTCAAGATAAACAAGAGTCAACATAGACATTTCATCAATTCAGCTATAGTATGTGAGTCAGCAGATGAATCATCATCAGTGTCAACATTGACATCATCACTAAAGTAACTGGACATTCAGGCAATTTTCGTACACGATCATGGGCATATTTCGTCCCTCATTAGCAACAAGTACAAAGTCTCCATATCGGGCTTTATCGTATTCAGCAGTTTTAGTTATACCCAGGGTTGATGGGTCACAATCACATATAATAAGAATAGACCAACTTGCCTAATGCATTAGTTATAATAGGACGTTGGAAAACATTAGGAGCATTTCGTAAGCCAAATGGCATAGCCAAATATTCAAATTGGCCATCGGGTGTAACAGAGGCAGTGGCCTCAACATTCAGCCCCAGAGTCATAACAAAATGAAAGCGACTCACCAGATTGCTGTAGAACACCAGTGGTAGGTGGTACATCACAAGTTTCAACTCGTTTCACGGATGTTTGGCTGCTCGAAGGCTAATTCCCGCAGCATCTCCACTTGAACCGCCCGGCCGCCTTCCGGTCACCTTTGGGCAGCGAGGAATGATGTGTCCCGACTCCCCACAGCGGTAACAGACGATCTTCGGTTTCGCCTTATGCGGCGAGCTGGCTGGTCCAGGATATTTGGTTTTCTCGACCTTCTTGCGACAGTTAATAGATTTATGCCCCAATAAACCACTAAAAGGTTTAGAAGAATCGTGCTGGTCAAAGGAAAACTGGGAATTTCTTTTAAGATGGGACAAGACATTCAATTCTTGTTAAAGTTTATGCCTAGTATGTACTTCGGTAGCAAATGCCAGTAGCACGGGAATCAAATTTGGAGACATAGGCCAGTACAGTAGAAACAGCAATTTGTTCGACACTTAGGCTATTCCACCCAGATGTCAGCGAAGCGAACCGTCGACAGGCACACGCGGCCAAAGATTCCCCCCCTGGTCGACCACTATGAAGGTAGTAATGACAGTAGCGGCAACAGTTACCAAAACGTCATAACGAGAGAGGAAGAGACTCTTAAAGTCTGTCCAGGTCATGCCTGCATACGATACTTGGGAAAGCCATACATTAGCATCGCCTTTTAAAGCTTTAGTGAGGGCAATAATAAGAGTGCCACTTTGAAGAGGCTTTTCCGATAGGAAAATATTAACGGTTATACTCCAAGATTGAGCATTGGAATCGGGTAAGTCTGGGTCAAAATCGGGCAAGCGAATTACAGTAGACGGAACGAATGCGTCTTAACTGCTTCAATTAACTGAGCCATATTATGGTTCTGAAGCTCTAACATTACTCGCCATGGATCACCAACACCTTACGATTCCTGGGCTAAACCTAATCCCACTTCTGATGTAGGATCAGGAGTGCCGAGAGGTATTTCGTCAGGGTTTGGAGTTCCCATTTTATTGGGATAAACAAGAGTGTATAAACAATTACAGGGTATTTATTATAGTAGGTACTAGTTACACCATAATAAGGTAAAACACAATACACAAATGGTAATTAGTAACAAGATAAAGTAGGTGAATAGGTAGTAATAATCGAACAGACTTTTAAAGTCTTATAGTTCGTATAGTGGCCAAGCCACCCAATGACAATGACAAAGTGTATTGCTCGCTATCAGCAAGCCAATACAGCTATGTGAATATACAGCAGCGCTGTACCAGGTAAACCGACATTTTTGTCGGGAGCAGGGGCTCTTTATAGATTCGCATCCGAAGATCGACTGACGACTAACTCGTGTACCGAGTGCACGCTCTTTTATAAAACGATGCCCCCACTTTGCAATCCCACTACGACAACTCTGTCCGATGACGCGCGGTAGTGCGTCACGTGTTCACTTGATACAAAACACTAAAATGTGGTAAATCTAATAAGACTTACATTAAAAAGTAATCAAATAATACAAGAATAATTGTCGTAAATAAACAATAGTGAATTCACAACGTAAATCATTTAAAAATCAATGTAACATATCATTAATTGTTTTGATCAAAACCATTGGTTACAATTATCAAAACAAGTTGCTTAGTGAGTATCTCGGTATACTACTTAATAAATTATGTCTGATTTTTAAACAATAATTGATAGTAAAAATCACATAAATGAATAATAAGAAAAACAAATCATACCAAACTCTGTTGACTACCCACAATTGTAATTAAAAACCATCTCCGACAAGTATATTAACCTTCAAGCGGTCGCGCGGCGTCGAATCGACCGCACTCGATACATTTTCGTTCATAATATCGTTATTTTTTATCGCATCTATTTCCTATTCCTAGTAGCCTGTCATTGTTTCATTGTGCACGAAATAAACATTTTACCTCCCTTACCCGCGGCCCCTGGAGCGCACAGATTGCATTTGCTTTGGTCGCGGCGCAGGCGTCGAAAGCACGCCACGCGCCTGTCGTCGAAAAAGTTACGCGCGACGCTCAACGCGAGATATTATTTTTTGGAATATCATCGAATTAAGTTTGTAATAGTGTTTTTTATATAAAAATGGCTCGTAGAACACTAAATAGTAGTGCAATACTTGCGCAAATACAACGAGAAGATGACGAGAGTGAATTGGAGCTCAGTGACCAAGATTCAGAAGCTTCCGACTACCTTCTAGTTCCAGAGGAAATTCAATCTGTTGAAGAATCATGCATCTCAGATTCAGATGAAGAGGATGTGCGTCTTTCAGATATAAGCACATATTTTACGGGGCGTGATAAGGTAACAAAGAGGCAATGATTTTCTGACAGGACTACGCTGGTCTCGTACATGCTCAAAAATAAAGATTTGTGGTTTTATTATCATCACTTCATTCTGCTGCTGAAATTGATGAAAATACAAATGATAATAGATGGCCATTGACACTCTTCTTTCGTCTTCTGGATATTGCTGGAATAAATGCCATGGTAATATTGAGGGCGAATCAAGAGGTTATGCAGAAAAGGTGAAAATATTTACGTCAATTAGGCATTGAACTGACAAAAGAGTACGTTCAAAGAAGGGCTACGATGGTGAACCTTCCAAGAAAACTCAAAAGAAACATAAGAGAGCATTTGAATATGAGTGTTGAAGACGCTGGTTATGAAACAAGCAGTAGTTTCAGCACATGCAGAGGAAATTGCAAAATATGCCCAGCAAACAAAAGGAGGCAATCAAAGACACAATGCACATCATGTCTGAGAAATATTTGCAGGACCCACACTACATTCATTTGCAATTAATGTTATAAAGTCAAAGAAACTGATTCTGAAGAAAACTAGACCCATGTTCATGATAAATAATTTGATTTTAATTATTTGATCTCATGCAGCCAACTTATTTTGATTGTTTTTTTATTATATAGAGCTAGTTAGACGTATATAAGAAGATTTTGTGTTGCCAAATTGCTTTTTTCATCCAAAGGAAATAAAAGTTTTTTATTTGATTTTATAATTTTGTTTTTAGCTAATTTTAAGTTACTTTTTTCGTAAAATTGAGTCCTAATATAATGATAACATGTCTAAATAATAAATGATTATTAATTAATTCGTGTTTTAAATCCCTGTAATATCCAATAGGTCTTTTAGGTTACGCGCGACCGCTACCGTTACAAATGACCGCGCGCCCGCTTGAAGGTTAACATCAACTCACGTGTGTTCGTCGATACTGTTCTTAGATATGAGTATAATTGAGGAGGTTCTTTTCATAACTTGACTATTCCACTTTTTATTATTTTTCAGAATTTGAGAAACAAGTTTTTTAGGAATGCAGTTATATATTTTGTTGAATTATTTATCAACCAGAATAGCCAATGTTTTGAACGGGTTTCAAAAATCTAGCAAAAAATAAAAATAATAAATTAAAATTTTTGAAAAGGAATAATCTAGTTTTGTCTCGGCTTTATTGGAATAATCATGTTTTGTTAAGGGTCTCGAGGAATAATTGCAAGCCACGCCATTTCTTTCAAGCCACGCCGTTCCAAGCAACACAACACAACACAATTTCAAGGCACGTTATAAAAATAAAAACTCTGCACCGAAGAAATGTACCTGACTTTGAAACTAAACTGACTGAAAAATATAGGGAAATAGTGGATTAAACTACTTTTGATGAAATCATGCGTTTTATTGATTTTTTCTGCTGGATCAATAACGTTTTGGCAAACTTGTTTTTGCTGCATGTAAAAAAGTCACAAAAAAAAAAATTGTGTTCTGTCGAAAGTGAAATAGTCAAGTTTTGAAAAGAACCTCCTCAATTATTAAAATCAATCAACTCACGCCTTTTCCCATGGGGTAGGCAGAAACTACAGAACGCCACCTGCTACGCTATGTATATTTGGTAATGTGACGCACTTCCCGTACTGGTGCACTCGTACTGGTGCACTCGTAATGGTGGTGTAGCGAGATTTCGGCTCTGCGCTCTATGGAAGAGCCATTTGGTGCCTTCATAGTTATATCATGTACTAACTAGCTGCTGCCTGCGGCTTCGCCCGACATTTTAATTTTTCTTAAATAAAAGTCACCTAAGCTACTCCCTATAATATCAGCTATCTGCCAGTGAAAGTCCCATCAGAATCAGTCCGGATATTAGCCGGAACAAATAGACAGACAGACAGATAGACAAAAAAATAATTAAAATTGTGATTCTTGTTATAAGTACCGTAGTATATACTTTATGAAATCGCATTTAGTAAAAAACAGCAGACTTCCTAAAAAAACACTATAAAGTGAAAAATAACTAATTTAGGAAGCCAGTCTTTGGTTTTGTATTTTCGTTAATTGCCACCGACTTCTGAAATATAAGTTATTTTTCACTGTAGTGATTTTTGGAAGTCGGTTGTTTTTTTTTGGAAAAAGGTTTTTTTAATTTTTTATTTAGTTCATAATGTTACATTTTTATTTTTACTCAACATCTGCCAAACTGCAAAGCAATGTGTCGGTAGTAGGTTCTCGTGGATTTAGTACGAATTTTTGCTCGACTAAACATAAAAACTAAATCTAAGTTAAAACTAAAAGACTATGGCTCTAATACAGAGTAGTTACCCATACAACCACAGATTCTACAAGTTCTACAACTACTATACTCAGCGGCAGCAGTCAGCGAACTCGAACGTCATGAGACTATCCTGTAGTAGGCACCTACTCAGTATAAGGTAGGTGGCATTAAGTCCGCCTCTGTACATTTCTGTGCTTGAAGTATTAAATAAATAAATAATAAATAAACTTAGTACCCACGACTTTAGCCCACCGAAGCCGCTGATCGAACACAGCAACTATGGGTAATGCTTCCTTAGAACACTTTTTAGGTGATTTTTACTTTTTTTTGACACGATCGATCATTCCCTCAGGCAATTAATTAATTAATGTAGGTTTATTAATCCATCGTCTCGGACGCTTACCATAATAATTGTTTACATTTGGCACCTGTAGTTTCTTTTTCTTTGCAAGTCGGTTTGGGTAGTTGTTTACTTTTTCTTTTTTATGTTTGTGAATATTGTGTTGTTAAAGAATCATTGTCATTTATACTTTCATGTCAACTGGTAATATATTGCACTTCTTAAATAATTGTTCATATCCCTTGTTCAAGCTTTGTTTAGTTCTTTTGCTCACTAATATTTTTAGAAGACGTATTTGTAGTATTTTAATTTTATCTAGATATGTTTTAAAAGTAAGTCTATAACCACACAACCCTTATCTGATAAATTGATAATCGAGTCGGCAAGTGCATGGTATACTGCATACAATAGTCCTCTCTTGACTACAGGCTTCAGGGTATACAATTTACCCAGAACTGACTGAACTTTATTACAAACCGTGTCTATGTATATGTTGCATGCAAAATTAGTATCAATAGTCAATCTTAAGTAGTTGTAGGTTTTTACCTGCTCTAAGTTAATACACTGACAGCTTGATTTCCCGTTGTGAAGACATTCATAACTATAACCTTTGATATTAAAGTCAACGTTTTTTAGGGTTCCGTAGTAAACAAGGAACCCTTATAGTTTCGTCATGTCCGTCTGTCTGTCTATCTATCTGTCTGTCTGTCTGCTGTCTAGCTCCAAGACCCTTAGTACTAGAAAGCTGTAATTTGACATAGGTATACATATTAATTACGCCGACAAAGTGGTAAAACAAAATTATGAAAAACATTTTTTTTTTTGGTTTTATTTTTTATTTTTTTATTCCATAGTGTGGGGTATAATTGGAAAGGTCTTACAAAAACATTATGAGTTTGTGCAAACCATTTTTAGATTCAGGGATCCGTTTGCAAAATATTAAGCTTTAAAGTGCTAATTTTTGTTAGAGTCAAGTGTCCCCCCCTCCCTGCCCGCTAAATGGTTGGTTTCGGGTGTGTGAAAAAAATCACAGCAGTAATTTATATAACGAAATTAAAAGGAAAACTATCACAGCTAAGTAGGCTTTACTAGTTATCGAGTAATAATCGACCAACTTAACTTTGCTGTTGCAAAAACATGTTTTCCCATACACTCCGTATGGGAGAACATGTTTATCAACTACAAAGTTAAGTTTGTTTTTGGGATAAATTCATCCCAACTACGGAACCCTTCATTGTGCATGGTCCGACACGCACTTGGCCGGTTTGTTACGTGAATATGGAGAATGTATTGGCATGCACTTAGTTTTGCTTACATTAATTATTATGCCGTTGTCGCGCGCCCATTTTATTATATTATCCAAATCGTCTTGTATTGCTTCTTGTATGGAGGTTTGGTCGTTACCACTGTATAGGAGACATGTATCGTTGGCGTACATGTAAGATTTACATTTTTTATAACATTACACATACTATTAACGTGAACAATATAACCAACAGGCCCATAAACAGATCCGGTAGGAACACCATATTTGACATTGACAACGCTCTCAATACTTTCCGCATTAGCAACCCGAACTTTAATAGTTCTTAGCTCCAAGTACTGACCAAACCATCTATTGATTGGTCCTCTTATCCCACGGCTTGTTGCAGGCTATGGATGAGTCCATAGTCTGCAACAAGCCGTCGTGACCCAGGGTCAAGTCTATAAATACTGCTATCACTATTTTTTTATCATTTAGGTAATTATTTACATTGTCCGTAAATCTTGCTAGCGCCGTTGCTATACTTCTGTTTGTTCTAAAACCATGTTGAATATCGGTAATAATATCTTTTTTGCCTAAGTAACGTGTTATTTGACTAACTATAAACTTTTCCATAATCTTATTTACTGTATTTAAAATAGCTCTTGGTCAGTAGGTAATTTGTATATTCTAGACGAGATTCTTGTTTGTAAATTTTGTTAGGTGTGCGTGTGGCAACGCATAGATACTATGGCCCCACACATACAAGCCGCGCGCGGTGCGTTTCTATGAAGATAGCTTACTACTTCTCCTTATACTATGGCATAACGTTTTCGCATAACTTTTAATAGCATAATTATACTGTGGCATAATAATACTTTGGTATAATGCAAAGGTTAGTCATAACTGTCATTTGGTCTAATTTGTTTTCGCATAATTTGGAGTTGCATAAATTTTTAAGGTATAATATCTATTTGTCTGTTAAGGCTCCGTGCACGAAATCGACTCATTTTGATCAATTTTGTTAATTAGTTGTGAGAAAGGGAAACAGAATTTAAACAAAATTATTAGTGATTTGAAAAGTCGAATTCTTTGTCTTGTACGTAACAGTCAGTACGTACAATGTTGTCCAGTATTTAATTAAATTTTCTTCATTTATTAAGCAAGAGGTTTCCTCTATTGTCCTAATATCTAATTTAAACCATAATTAATGTCATTAGTTGTTGCCAAATTATTGGCAGAATTATTTAAAAAGTCGTCGCATTGCTCAAAAGAAGCAAGTTGTTTAGCCAAATTTTTTATTGAAATAGAAAAAAAAATATGATAGCGACACAGCAAGAAAGAAAGTAAATAGTAAAAAAGTAAAGTAATAAAGTAGTAAAGTAATAGTAAAGTAAAGTAGTCAATAGTTAGAAAGATAGTACATAACAATATTATATCTATCTCTTGTCAAATACAAATTATTACCAACATAATTGCTAGTGTCAACTAGATGGAACAGATTATTATTGAATGTCCAATTATACAATGTAAAAAAAAATGATATACGATGCAATAATAAAAAATAAGAACATTAAAATCAAAATCAAAATATTTTATTTCACATAAACCTACAAGGGCACTTATGAAACGTCCATTAAACACCATTATCAGATAAAAAAATTACAGTTCAATACAATTAAAATCAATTCAGTCAAAATGCAATTAATAATAACGCAATAGTCAAAATAAGATCAAAATGTCAAAATACAATTAAAATGTCAAAATACAATTCCAATGTCGAAGTACTATTCAAATTTCAAAAAATACCATTAAAATGTCAAAATACAATTAAAATGTCAACCAAAATACAATAAAAAAGTCATTTTAGTCGATATAATTAAAACTTTCAAAATTCAATTTATTTAATTCACACAATTTCAAGGTCTATAATAATCGATCATTTAGAAAATCATTAATGGAGTAATTGTTATTATTTATACGTCTTTGACATTTCTCGGGACCCAGGGGTCCCGGACCTTTGGAAGGCGTACGAGGGGCCGAAGCCAACTCGCAGAGGCCCCTTAGACGTTTTTATTGAAATGAGGTACCAACCGACGGTTATCTTTGTTCCCACTATGCAAGTGCAGCCAAGGACAACCCCCGGTTGGTGTAGGACTATTGTAAGATATGGAAACAAAGATATCGGACTATGGGTTTGGGTTGCTAAAGTGGACTGGTCACCTGGAACTATGGAAGGACTATGGCCCCTGCCTGATCTATGTTTTATATGCACACGGATAAAATGGCAGGGGGTGACTTGCACACTCAATAATGGGTCCCCAAAAACGGTCGCTAGCACATAGTGTCGTAGCGACAAGGGGGCAACATGTCTTGAGGTGCTTATTAGGAGTGGAGAGGTATTCCACGGCTATTAGGATAATCCCAAAAGTACGGTCAAGATCCCTACTAGCATCTTACTGGAATACTTCCTTCCTCCGAGCACGTTTGCTCTTGCGAATCTCCACTCAAGCCGGCCAATTAAGGCACGAATGAGGCGGGAGCGCCGTTCCTCGTCAGTGTTCACTCCAGCCAGCCAATAAAGGCAAGCCAGAGGTGAGGAACAAGACTTCTCCCGGGAGATAGGATCCGTGGGGTCGCTACTGCCCAACAGCTCGCCACATGCTGCCCTGCGGGTTTTTGTATCTCTTTTGGTCTGGCTCCTCATCCCAGACCTGTTCCGGCAAAGTAAACTGTACCAGCACAGACCTAGAGTTCGGAGCGCGCAAGCCCCACCACGACGTCAACGTAGAGATACGGCAGTGGGGTTATTATTATTATTTTTGGTTTTTAACTATTCTCGGGACCATGCATCCCGGTCCTTTGGAAGGCGTACGAGGGGCCGAAGTCAACTAGTAGAGGCCCGTTAGACGCTTTTAAAGAAATGAGGCACCAGCCGACGAATATCCCTGTATGCACTATGCAAGTGCACCAAAGGACAACCCCCGGTTGGTATAGGACTATTGCAAAAAATGGAAACAAAACATTGGACCATGGGTTTGGGTAGCTAAAGTGGACTGGTTACCTGGTACTATGGAAGGACTATAGCCCATGCCTGATCAATGTTTTATATTTACACGGATGAAATGGCAGGGGGTGACTTGCACTCTCAATAATGACCCCCAGAAACGGTCGCTAGCACATAGTGACGTAGCAACAAGGGGGCAATATGTCCTGAGGTGCTTGAGGAGTGGAGAGGTATTCCACGGCTTTCAGAACAATCCCAGAGCCCGGAAGATGGTCAAGATCCCTACGAGCACTTACTGGAATACTTCCTTCCTCCGAGTACGTTTGCTCTTGCGAATCTCCACTCAAGCCGGCCGATTAAGACAAGAATGAGGCGGGACCGCCGTTCCTCGTCAGTGTTCACTCCAGCCGGCCAATAAAGGCAAGCCAGAGGTGAGGAACAAGACTTCTCCCGGGAGATAGGGTCCGTGGGGTCGCTATTGCCCAACAGCTCGCCACATGCTGCCCTGCGGGTTTTTGTATCTCTCTTGGTCTGGCTCCTCATCCCAGACCTGTTCCGGCAAAGTAAACTGTACCGGCACAGACCTAGAGTTCGGAGCGCGCAAGCTCCACCACGACGTCAACGTAGAGATACGGCGGTGGGGTTATTATTATTATTATTTATTATTTTATTTTCAGGTATTAACTCATAGCAATAATAACATTTTTCCACTAGAAAAGCTTTAAGTTTGTGTTTAAAATGTTGAAGTTTGGCATTTTTTAAATATTCCGGTAATTTATTCAATATAATTGGTTCCATACAAATGACACTTTTTCTTAATAACAGTCAGCAATACTATATCTTCATTATGTAAATCAAAGGCTAAATAAACCATATTTTAGAGAGCGCCAAAGTGATGCAACAGGTGCTGTGACTGACACGAATGGATTAGCATCACGAAAACTGTACTTTTATACTTACACAGACTTAGTGTTTCAATTATTTCAAGCTTTCTTACAATTAGATAAGTTATTGTCGAAAAAGGTTTTTTTCGTGCACGGAGCCTTAATCGTGAGCCGTAAATATAAACATTATTGGAAGGAAGTTCTTTAACGTTCTTTTTTTTCGTTAAATTTTCAGAAATCGTTACGCTAGAAAGTGTTACTATTTGCGACTGTCTTCGTCTAATTCAAAAAGAAAGAAAGAGAAAGAGAGAGAGAACGCCGCACGGCAAAAAAAAAACAAAAGAAGAGTAAAGTGACTACAGTGTCGTGGGTAGGTCGTGGGATAAAATAAAATTATACACATTGGCCCGAGTACACTGCATGAGAGAGAGAGAGAATTTTGAAAATTTTGTTTTTGTTTTAATTCATACGTGAGAAAGAACTTCGTTCCTGACTGTGGTTCCCCGACCGCACACGTTTGCACCGCACCGCACTGAGCCGCGACATGTTTGTTTCTATATAATAATAATAACGTTAACACATCTCAAAAAGTGTTCTCCCAATTTTCATAGTTATATTTATTTTTGACGCAGTTTTTACTAACATTGGTAACTGAAAACAAGCGTAAAAGCCTAAAAAACTAAATTAAACCGAAAATAGATAAAAATGACCATAGAAATAATAGACTATACTCAAAAAATGCCATAGCGGAGGTGACATGACAGATGTCACCTCCAATAAAATCAAGAAAAATTGGAACAAACACTAAATGTTGACGAGATCGGCCGCACGATCAGCACGCCCACCACCTCCGGACTCTTCGCTCAGCTCCGCCTCGCCGCCGCCGGTACCCAGCCCCACTGTGAGCGCTGTGACGACACCGGCCGCGGTAGTTGCGTCGAGCTCGAGCGACGAGTATTTCTCCCCGCCGACGTCGCCAACACCTGTACGTCGGCAGGGGAGAGGCCGGCCACCGAAGAGCTTGGGACTTCGAGGCCAACCGGCCCCGAGCCGGGTCCCCGCTGCCGGTGGTTGTGTGCAGCGCATGAGATGGACTCAGTCAATGAACGAGAACGTCATGCGCGCATATTATGGGTCTACAGAGGGAGGAATTAACCTCACTGCGTACCGTGTTAGGATGCTGTCTCTGTTCCAGGAACTAGAGCCAACCGTCAACGTCTCGGCCCAACGACTGTCGGATCAGGTGCGTGTCATCCAACGCAATCATAGGTTGGACGATGCTGCACTTGATAGGCTGCGCTCAGAGGTACTGAGCAACCATATCGTCTCAACTCGGACACAAACCGCGGCAGAAGCGTCAAATATTGATGCAATCCTGCCGCGGTTCAATCATGGTGTTGAAGAGGAGGATGATAGGGTTGCCACAGTAAGTAGCCAGTGTAACGACCGATTGAGGAGCGCACTGGAGGATGCGTTTCGCGAGTATAGGTACACTCCGACCGAACTTAGGCCCCGATTACCACGCCTACCCATGCACAAAAAAAATAGGGCGCTGGTGTGTGCCCTGGACTCGCAGCTTACGAATTTTTTCGAGAGCAGCGAGGATCTCATTGATACACACTCGATCCTGTATTGCGCGGCTGTTGCGGCATGTCGTTTAGCTAACGTCAAGTTTCCAAACTGCGACGGAGCTACTCGACCCAAACCAGCCGTACCAGCCTGGCAGTGCAGAATCGAGCGACGTATCGATGGGGCCAGGGCACTCATCGGCAAACTATACTGCTTCAGGGAGGGAAATACACGACCACGAGTGATGCGCTTTGTAAGGCAGGCATTCTCGGGGACTGGAATCAGTCCTCAAGAATACATGTCCCGTGTCACAGAGCGCATCGACTTCCTGAAGCAGAAAGTTTGTGCATGGGCGAGCCGTTCTATGTTCTATGTTAAAGGGTTTGGTTTCCGCACTTAGTCCGTAAGGTGGACCATTGTGCGTGGGCCATGGCGGCCGTTTGGTGGTTATTCCAACCAGCCCACCTCCCTCCAGAAGCTAATTAAATCTCCTGGTCTGTTCAGAACATCTGTGTAGGATCTGGGTGACCCGAGGGTTTCTGTTCTAATCTGGGTGACGCCTGTGCATTCAAAGAGCACGTGCGCTACGGTTTCCTCAGCCTCCATGCACGCCCTGCACAGAGGACTGTCTGTTATGCCTATTGTATGGAAGTGTTTGTTTAGCGAGCAGTGCCCCGTGATGGTCCCCGTCACCAGGCGCAGGCCGTTCCTGTCCAGGCGTAATAAACGCCTGGTTAGCCTGCTATCCAAGGATGGCATAGCTTCCTTGGACTGCCTGCAACCCGGTGTCGAGGTCCACCAGTTCTCTGCTTGTGTGTGGGTGAACTCCTGTAGCCACCTGCGTATTTGGTTGAAGGGGATTGGCACGATAGGTTCGGGGCCATAGACTGCCGTGCCAGATCCTCTTCTAGCGAGTTCGTCAGCTGCGTCGTTACCTAGCGATCCGCTGTGTCCTTTTATCCATTGCAGTGTCACCGTGTTGCGGCTAGATACTGTTACTTGTTCTAGTGCATTGTGACATTCTAGTATTAACTTTGATGAAGTAGTATATTTTTTTCGTAAGGATTGGAGAACTGAAGCGCTATCGGAGAGTATACGTATGTGGGTGTCCGTAACTCTCCTGGCTTCTATAGCACGGGCCGCTTGTATGATGCCCACACACTCCGCCTGATAGACGGTGTTGAACATTCCCAGCGGGCGGGATATATTTATGTTGAGGTCGTGTGAGAAGACTCCA
Organism: Agrochola lychnidis; assembly: GCA_963680765.1. Taxonomy (NCBI): domain Eukaryota; kingdom Metazoa; phylum Arthropoda; class Insecta; order Lepidoptera; family Noctuidae; genus Agrochola; species Agrochola lychnidis. Next base: position 404,266 of record OY796850.1, on the reverse strand, counting down.
ACTCCGGTACCGAAGTTGGTCTTTGATCCGTCTGTGTATACTCTCAGCTCTTTCGGGCCTGAGTAGTCACACTGTTCTTCTGTAAGTGTTATGTTGTAGTGCCGTTGAAAGTGATGTGATTTCGGGGCTTTGTCGCAGGGTGATGCCATCATTGGTCGTCGTTTGATCGCATCTTCCTTTATACGTATGTGCTTAACTCTGGAGTCTTTGCTAAGGGTTCCTGATAGATGAAGCCTAAAGGCGGCCAGGGCCGCCTCCTCCCGCACGATGAGGTGCAGAGGCAGTAGTGCAAGCATTGCCTGTAGGGCGGCAGTGGGTGTAGTTCTCATACTGCTAGTGATTGCAACACAAGCAAACCGCTGCAGTTTTTCGAGATCTCTTTGGGCTGTACTCAGGTCTGTCCTGGGCCACCAGACTAGTGAGCCGTATGTGATAATTGGTCGAATGACTGTGGTGTATAGCCAGTGGGTGACCTTGGGGCTAATGCCCCAATTCCTGCCAAGCAGTCGCTTGCACTGCCACAGGGATATGCTGGCTTTCGTGGTGATGTAGTTCGTGTGTTTTGCCCAGTTCAGTTGTTTGTCCAAAAAGATGCCCAGGTATTTGGTTTCAGTTGAGAGGCTTAGGGTTGTTCCAAAGAATCGTGGTAGTTGTAGTGTGGTCAACTTCCTCTTTTTTGTGAAGAGGATTAGTTCGGTTTTTGCAGGGTTCACTGAGAGTTGGTGCTTGTTGCACCATTCCTCTACTATTTTCAGGGCTTGACGCATGAGATTGCATAAAGTGTTTTCGTGGGTCCCGTTTATTATTATGGTTATGTCATCGGCGTAGCCTACGGTGAAATAACCCTTGTCATTAAGTGTTTTGATGAGGCTGTCTGCTACCAGGTTCCATAGAAGCGGTGAGAGTACGCCCCCCTGCGGGCAGCCCTTCGCTACGATGGCCCTTGTAGTGTCATTTACTGTTACAGCTCTCAATTTGAGCATGTTGGTGATCCAGCCACTCAGGGTCGAGTCTATGCTATGTCGGTCGAGGGCCGTTTTTATGCTGTTAAACATGGTTTTGTCAAAGGCACCCTCAATGTCAATGAAGGCGGCCAGTGCTGAGCATTTGTGGTCCACTGCGCATTCAATTTTAGAAACCACGCTGTGCAGCGCTGATTCTGTTGATTTGCCTGTGGAGTACGCATGCTGTTGTTTGTGAAGTGGTTTAACCCGGAGAGGTCCGTCTCGGATGTGCCTGTCACAGAGTCTCTCGAGGGTTTTCAGTAAGAAGGATGTGAGGCTTATAGGCCTATAGGCCTTGGCTTGTGTATAATCGGTCTTGCCAGGTTTGGGTATGAAAATGACTTTCACGTCGCGCCATGCGAGAGGTATGTGTCTAAGTGCTATGCAGGCTCGATAGATCTCCACCAGCCATGGTGTCAGATGATCTACCCCCCATTGCAGCAGGGCTGGGAAGATGCCATCCAGCCCTGCCGACTTGTATGGCTGAAAGGTGTTGATAGCCCGCTTTATGCGGTCTTCTGTTACTATATTGCGGGCTCTTGACCAGTCTTGATCCGTTGGGGTCCATTCTGGTTCAGCCTCCCACGACCTGTCCTCCAGGATCTTACAGTCTGGGAAGTGAGTCTCAAGAAGGACCTTACTGGTTTCATAGTCAGTTAGTGTGTATGAGTTATCGGGTTTTTTCAGCGCGCCGAGAGTTCGGTCCTGATCAGTTGACAGGATTTTACGTACTCTTGCCGCTTCGTTGTTAGTTTCAATTGATTCACAGAATTTCCGCCATACTTTTCTCCTGGCAGTTCTGATTTGCTTCTTGTATGTGTATTGGGTCTCTTTGTATACCTCCCAGTCCTCCGGGAGTCTGGTGTTTTTGGCTCTGTTGAATTGTTTACGTAGTGTTTCTCTGAGTTTACTAAGTTCAGCGTTCCACCAGGGATTTCTCTCACTCTTGGTTCGTGGCGCTCTTAGTTTGCAGCATGCATGGTATGCCTCGGTTAGGTATTGTGATAGTTTTGTTACGGTGTATTCTAATTGTGCCTTGTCTCGTAGGGTTACCCGTGATAGATGCCTCGCCAAAAGGGAGGCTAGCAGGCGTTTGTACCCGGGGACATCGGTGCGCCGCGGGTTTCGCCTCGGTGCGGGTTTCCTCGTGTTGGTAGTTAGTGTAAAGCGGATTCTTCTGTGGTCTGAGCAAGAAGGCTCATCCGATACGTGCCAGTTTGTGATTAGGTTTGTCGCGTTTTCTGTAGCAAGTGTTAAATCTATGATCGTTTGTCCCCGGACTGTGACCCAAGTGGGTTCTGAGCCGCGGTTAATAATATTGAGGTTAGTAGAGAATAAATAGGTGGATAGTACCTCTCCTCTGGAGTTCGGTGCGTCGCTGCCCCAAAGGGGGTGGTGGGCGTTCGAGTCGGTGCAGATGATCAGGTCCAGACTGACGCGCTCACAGTGTTGCACCAGGTCGGCCATCTCTTTAGGCGGGCAGTCTGCGCCCTCGCCTGGCATGTATACCGAGGCTAGTACAATATCTGGAGCGCTACCCTCAGTCAGGAGCCTGACAGCTGTCAGGTCTCTGGAACAGAATTGGGTGAGTGGCGTGATAGGAATTTCGTTGGGTATGTAGACACAGGTTCTTGGTTTGTCTGACGTGTGTGTGTTGAGAATTATCTTACCTCCGATGTTACCGAGGCCACATATTCTGTTGTTCCTGATCCACGGCTCTTGGATCAGTGCGATGGTTCGGGGCTTCACCTCCAGTGCCCTGCGTAAGCTAGCCGTGGCAGTCTGGCTATGCTGGAGGTTTGTTTGTATAAAATTTAGGGGTGGTGACGGCGGTGGAGTGGAGTTAGTCGGAGATGGATCCATCGGACAGTCTCTCTGGCTCCTCCACTCTGTACTGGTCGTCGTGTTGATCGCCCGGCGACGAAGCGAGAAGTTGCTCACTCCAGCCCGGTGATGTGGGCGGTATAGTGTCGACGTCGTCGGCCATTGCCGCTCGGGCCATGACCTCCTCGAGTTGGGCAATGTCAGTGTCGCTCGTCTGTGTCATGATCGGTAGTGCTGTCTTCCCGTCTGTGCTGTCAGTCTGGGTCTCAGAGGGTCGAGTCTGGGTGTCAGAGGGTCGGGTCGTGGGCCAGAAGCGTACGTATATCGACCCTAGCAGGTACGATATCCGACGCTCCCGTCTCAGGACCTTTACAGCTTCCTCCGGTGGCAGCCCTAGGGTCATGTAAGTACCACTATGGTCACCACCGACGGTAGTTGCCCTGTACAACGACCACCTAGTTATGTCATACCAAGTATTCTGACGGGTCAGAATGCTTTGGAGCTTGGCCACGTCACCTCTGTAACGAGGGACGAAAAGCGAGGCTCGGACACGGGTGGGCACGTCGGTCTGTTTCATCACTGTAAGTTTCTGGTCAGTGTCAGCCAGGTCAGAGCGTTTTCATCTTCACACCACATCTGCACTGTGCCTTCCGCTACCCGTGGGTATCCGCGGAAGGCCGGGAGTGGTGTCGACGAGTCTGTGTCCATCAGTAAGTTTTCGAGATCAGTCTTAACGTGCTCAGCCTCTTCCTTGGTCAGTTCTCTACCAGGGTGGGGAAAGCAGATTGCTACAGCCAGCCGCGCAGGAATATCCTTTGTGGCCCGCGCATAGGTTCTCCGTTCCCCCTGAGCGGAGTGGACCCTCACACGCTTGGCGTCCCCCTGAAGCGTACTCGGTGAAGCCGTGTCGTCAGGGCGCTCTCTCTTCGCCGGCCCTGTACCACTCGGTCCAGGCTGCGGCTCGGAGGTGCCTGGCAGGGTGTTGATTGCCGGCAGCGCCTTGTGTGAGGCTCCAGACCGCTTGCCCCTGGTATGTCTGGGTCGAGGTCGGTCGTGGGTTCTGTCAGTGTCTTGGGGTCGGCTGGCGGTCCCGGCAGACTCTGTCACGTGCGGAGGCGCTTCGCGCTGGGTTGCCCCTTCGCGTATCTGCCCCCGCCCGCTTGGTTCCGCGTCCGGCTGCATTTCGCGCTGGGTTACCCCTTCGCGTACTTGCGGCTGGTCGCGTGGCTCCGCGTCCGGCCACTTTGGCGCGTTAGTCGCAGCCGAGGTCGGGTTCATGGGCGCGGTAATCGCAGCCTGTGTAGTGGGAGCTAGATCAGCTGCCGGCCGCGCTGAAAAGTGCGGCATTAGGTTGTCCATTTTGCAGGTTGATGCCCCCCCCATATTACGTTGGGGGCTAACCGCCGGAGCGGTGTGGGATTCCCCGGCTTGGCCGGGACCCACCTGGGTAGATATATTGTCTCGCTGCATGTTCATGGTGTGGGGGGTGGGCTTTTTTGGAAACGAGGTTACCCTTCCTCTGGGACCGACGGGATAAAGGGATAGGGGGGAAGGTATTTGGTGGATGGAGGGTGTGGGTTTCCTAGGCCACCCCAGGCCTGGGAGTTGTCCTAGGGATTTAGGATCGACGGGAAAATGTATGGATGGGGAGGGATGGCTTTATTTGGTGATGGGTTAACATAGGAAGGGGTATATGGGTTACCCTAAGCCTGGGAATTGGCTTTTGGGAACTTCTCTTGTTCGGGATCTCTTTAGAAAGGAAGATGCTCCGAGTGTTGGATCGGCCACTAACGGTCAATATAACCGTTAGTGGTCGGTCCCGCAGCCGGAGTTGGGCTATCCGCAACCTGCCCACCCGCTCGGTTGCAGGAGAAGAAGTGCCTGGCAGTCTGGGTCGCCCCACCACGGATGTACGTATACATTCGCGTTGGAGCAATCCAGCCTCCCCCGAGATGGGCGAGCCGTATTCGGCGGTATAAGCGGCGGGTTGACCGATACACCCAGAATCGCATGTTCCAGAGCGATGAGAGGTGGGTATATAGAGCTTGGGAGCGACCTGAACAAAATGTGACAGATGTGTGCCACCCGTATGATGCTGCCACGAGTGCATTCTGGCGCAGCATCTGGTCGGTGCCCGTCTGTCACATTGAGGCTGGCTGGATGCATGATGTCGAGCGAGTGTGTGAAACCATACCAGAAATGGAAGCTGTACTAATCACGCCATTAGACGTAGCCAGAGCAGTCCGTCCGTTACCGAATTGGAAATCACCGGGACCGGACAGGCTGCACAACTTTTGGTTAAAATGGCTGAGTAGTTCGCACACTCGCCTGGCATCTCAATTTCAGTCATCCCTAGAGACTGGGTCGCTACCGCAGTTTCTAACAACAGGCGTTACTCACCTGCTCTATAAGTCAGGTAGTCCCGCGGAACCCAAGAATTATAGACCGATCACATGTTTATCGACAGTCTATAAACTTCTTACATCCATATTGAGAACGAAAATTAACACACACATTGACAGTAATTCAATCATGTCAGCCTCTCAAAATGGATGTAGGAACGGGTCCCGCGGTACTAAGGAGCTTCTCCTCATAGACATGGCCATAAGCCAACAGGTTCGTCGATCTCGCAAGGACCTGTCGACATGCTGGATAGACTATAAGAAGGCCTACGACTCGGTGCCACATACATGGCTCATGAGGGTGCTGGAGCTGTACAAGATAGATGCAACTCTGCGCACCTTCCTGATGTCGTGTATGGGGCAATGGAGGACGGTCCTTCGCTACCTAGGATGTCGACAGATCCAGAAGAATGACGAGCCTGTATGGATTAAACGGGGAATATTTCTGGGCGACAGTTTAAGTCCACTTTGGTTTTGCTTAGCCCTGAACCCTCTAAGCACACTGCTGGAGGATTCAGGTCTAGGCTATAGGTTGAGGAGAGGAGGTCAGGTCATATCTCACCTCCTATACATGGATGACTTGAAACTCTTTGCCCCCAACAAATTGCGACTGATGGAGCTACTGAAGGTAACTGAAACATTCAGTGGCGCCATCAGTATGGAATTTGGGGTGGACAAATGTGCAGTCATGCATGTAAAGCGAGGGGAGATTATGGAATCCGAGGGGACCCAACTCTCGGACTCCATACACCTTAGATCCCTCTCCTCAACCGAAAGCTATATGTATTTGGGTATGTCGGAAGCGTTAAGCATCAACGTTGCTGACATGAAGCAATCGTTGAAGGAGCGCTTCTTTGGTCGCCTGAAAAAGGTATTAAATAGTCTTCTTTCAGGCGGAAACAAGGTGCGCGCCTTCAACGGTTGGGTCATGCCGGTTTTGATGTACTCTTTCGGCATACTCAAATGGACTCAGACCGAACTCGACGCCCTGGACAGGAGGGTCCGTACACTCCTGACCGCAAACCGGATGCATCACCCACGTTCATCGGTGATGAGACTGTACATCCCGCGGAAGTGCGGGGGTCGAGGCTTTTTAAATGTGAAGACCCTCCACAACCGCGAGGTGTGCAGCCTCAGGGAATACTTTCTTAAAGCCGATGTGGGCATGCACCGTGATGTGGTCGCAGTGGACAACGGGCTCACCCCGCTCTCCATGGCTAAAGAGAACTGGCACAAACCTGTAGTACTTACTACAGATGATCGCAAGGAGGTATGGCAAAGCAAGGCGCTTCACGGGCGCTTCTATCGGGCTCTTCATGAGCCCGGTGTAGATTTCTTAGCGTCCGTATCCTGGCTACGTTTCGGTGACCTTTTCGGAGAAACCGAAGGTTTCGTCTGTGCAATTATGGACGAAGTTATCTTGACGAATAACTACCGGAGACATATTATGAAGGACGGTACGGTTGACGTGTGTCGGGCATGCCATCGTCCGGGTGAGTCCGTCAGACATATTATCTCGGGTTGCTCGCGTCTAGCTAACGGCGAGTACTTGCACAGACATAACCAAGTGGCTAGGATTATTCACCAGCAACTTGCTTTGAAATATAAACTTGTGGACTCTGAGGTACCGTATTACAAGTATGTGCCCGACCCAGTTCTCGAAAATGACCATGTCACGTTGTACTGGGATCGGTCTATCATTACTGACAGGACTATTGTAGCAAATAAGCCTGATATAGTAGTGATAGATCGATTAGCGCGCCGCGCAATGATAATCGATGTTACCATTCCACATGACGAGAACCTCGTGAAAGCTGAGAAAGAGAAACAAATAAAATACCTCGACTTAGCACACGAGGTTGTTGACATGTGGAATGTGAGCTCGGCTATCATTGTGCCGATTGTCGTTACGGCTAATGGCCTGATGGCCGAAAGCCTCGACCAACATCTCTCGAGGCTTTCGTTAGGCGGTTGGATCAAGCGCCTGATTCAGAAGGCAGTACTCCTCGATACGGCTCGCATTGTGAGGAGGTTCCTGTCTCTGCAGCCCTAACCACCGGTAGCTTGGACCCTGCTCCCGACACCGGCGGACATCTATTTTTTTATATTTTTAAATGTTTTTTTTAATTCTTTTATTTTAAGAAATATTTAAAAATGTAGATTAATAAGAACCAAAATGAATAAACGAAAATAATAATAAAAATCGTTTATTCTCTCGCCACAATGTAACAAAGAAAATAGAGCAATCACAGTTGGTTTATTATTTTTATTCCAAAGAACATTATGTGTGAATATCATTATGCGTTTATAACATTATCCTTACATCCTTATCCTTACATATTATAAAACAAAGTACCCCGCCACGTTTATCTGTCTGTCGGTCTGTCTGTCTGAACGCGATAAACTCAAAACTACCGAACGGATTTTCAAACGGTTTTCACTAATAGACGAGTGATTCATGCGGAAGGTTTTAGTGTATAACAATATGGTTTGTGTAAATTTGCTGAAATTTATTGACGATTATTGTTGAAGATGTCGGAAAAAGTCATGCCGACTGGGAACTTTATTGGCGTGCGCTGCGGAAATTGTAAAAGTTACATAACATTTATGTTCTACAGTATTGTTCATCTTAAAAAGTTCTACAAAAAAGTCCGCGATGGCATATGTCTATCTTCTAAAGATGACCCACAATAAACATTTTCATCTTTCAGAATTCGATAAAAAGTTAATTGTTATTTCCGAAGCTATTTTGACTGGTATTATATTAATCCTTATCCAATAAACCACAGACATATAAAGAGTTGCAGACTAAACATTAAACCATAGTTATATTTATATATAAGGACATGATTCTCTATCCTTTTTTTGCAAAGCGACAAGTTGTAAATTGTATCTCGTTCTGTCACCTGTTGTCACACTGACTCACACATAGACAAAATTTGAGGTGTAGCTTGTCTATCCCGTGCCGCCATATTGCTAAGCAACATAATCTGCATTGCGTTCTATGTTTCAACCGCGTTATTTAGTCAGGGATGGATTTGGCAACAAAGACGAATTTTTTTGTAAAATATTTACCATTGAATTTTATCAAACAGGGCCTCAGTTTACTCTACGATTTTTTAAATCTTTTTGGTAACATTGTTCCAGAATACTGCAAAGTGCAGATTGTCAGTGTACTGTGAGGTTTTATTATGAGATGCAATCTCATGCTCTATAGGCTGGCAAGAACTCTATGGCATCCGAACAATCTGATAGTTTAAATTAGGATTTTTTTAAATGAATTTTCGTTTGTTGGTAAAAAAATGATAGTCTAAGCACAGGCGTGGGTCGCGCTGGTATTGTCGTATTGTCGTAATGTTGTACTAATCGTTTAAAATATAATCTTGCTCTTCAAAATATATTTAATTTTTACACTGACCCGGTCCCGAGTATCACAGCCAAGTGTGGTGCTCACAAATGGTGGAGGCGCCCTTCTAAAGTTCTAAAAGCGCGTAGTCGTCATATATGGTGGAAGCGCTTAAAATCCGGGATTTGTACAAAAAAAGTACCCCCGCATAATTCCGGACTATGTTGAAGGATACGAGATCCATGCCGGATCCAAAGATAAGTGATTTAAATTAATTTTTTTTTAAAGTGCAAGATGGCTCTGCAAATGCAGGTTTTCTCCGGCATAAACGGCGTATGCCTCGAGAAATTTATTACAGCGTTCACGCTGATGGCCACCAGTAATGAATGGCAAGATAGTGATTGGGCGCTCATAGTACGCGCATTTCTAGAAGGTCCAGCGATGTACTTTCACAATTCTATATACCACGACGGTATATCTTTTGAGTCGTTATATGACAAGCTAAGGGCAGAGTTCCCATGCAAATGCCACAAAGATTTATATAGGGGGCAAGAAGAGGAGATTGCACAAATAATTCCTGATGAACGTAGACAGGAAGAGGTAGCGAATGTGAATGTAGATAATCATACCAATTTATTTTCTAGTGGGAGACAGGATGACCCACTGGAAGGAATGCAAAGCTCCCAAGAGGGCAGAGAGGACGATGATGATGATGAAGACGAATCAATTCAAGTGTTCGAAGACGAACACATGGAAAAAATTTATGAATCGGGTCAGTCCAGTCCAATTATGACACCATTCATCTATGTTTCAGAAGGTCAGAATGTGTCCTTGCCAAGGGAAATTATTGGTCACGATGAGGAAACTCCTATACATAACTTAGTCGTTGATCAAGTTTATAAAGATATACCTAGGGATGACGGGGAGTCATGTACAGTCTTAGAGAAAGAAAGTGATAGTGAAGTAGTCGTTGATCGTGCCAAACATGTCGAAAGTCTTCAAATGGCCAAGACCACAAATGTTCAAGTTAATGTTACCCATAAGGAACGTAAATATATAAAGATTCTTAATGCGATATTACGACAACAACGTGCTATGAACAATACAAGTCGAGCACCAAATAAAAACAAGGGGTCGTATGTGAGAATAATAATTAAAAGCTTCGCACCGAGAATAAATCAATTTAAAAGAAGGTCGAAAGTTTATAGACATTTTATAAAGAATTTTTACATTTTAGAATACAAGTTTTTAAAATTAAAGAATAAGAAGTTCAGCGATATTGATCAGTAGATTAAAACTTTTTCATAGTAGTAGTAATTATTAGTTTTTTTGTCATTTATTTTACTGTCATATTGTCAATGTCATTTAGATGTAAACATAATTTAATTTAGCACATTATATTAGTGAGGATTATATAATAGTAGGCTAATGCGTTATAATTTGTTTCTCGTTACATGTTATGGGGAGCAATCATCGGACGCTGCCGGGAGCGAGTGAGGTATTGTCATTCCTCACATCGCTGAGAAGTCGGAGGGAATGAGCCACTGTCTGCGTCTTCAATGTTATGTGTCGTCTCGTCTAAATTAGCATGAACGTACTCCAGAATTTATTAATGCGAGTTAGAAGAGGCAAATATTTTTTTGAAAATTGTGACCCCTTCTGGAGGGAGAGGAGGTACTCTATCTAGGTTGACACCAGCCTCGCTAATGGGGGCATAGCCCTTGCAAGGTGTGTCTAGTTGACACAATTGGTGCAACCTACGACTGAGGTCTCACAGTTTAGTCAGAGCTAACTGACATTTGGTAAAGATTGAGTCTTGTGAGGATAAAATGAGGTTTTGAGATTTTCTCTCTGGAGTATGGTCGTGAGTTATTAATGTTGTTGAGCGCTTACTTCTTGATCCTTCGTTCCCTGTAGCTCAATTATGTCCGAAGGAGTTAAGGCTTAGGATGTGGAGTTCTTTATTATCATAAACCCCCTCTGGGTAGATGTGAACTGTCACGTCAGTTTGTTTGTTGTCTGAGGCTTACCGCATCTTTTTCGATGGTTTTGGTACGGTAAGGTTTAAGCATGACGACGTAAATTTTTTGGGTGCATGTTAGCACATATAGTCATTTAACTTGGCTGATACCTAGCTTGGTATAAGGACTTTGCGATTCGTCCGTCCTGACTTAAGCCTTCTCTTGCAAGAGAAAGACCTCACTTTGTATTTTAATTGCCATCGTTAGGTAACGTTTCTTTTAGATATAGGCAGGAAGGGTTCGATTGTTCAGATGCTTTGAATAAAGGTCTCTGCCTAATCCCTTTATTCAACTGTAGTGTAGCTCATGTAAGGTTTTATTATGAGATGCAATCTCATGCTCTACAGGCTGGCAAGAACTCTATGGCATCCGAACAATCTGACAAGATAGTTTAAATTTGGATTTTTTTATATGAATTTTCGTTTGTTGGTAAAAAAAATGATAGTCTAAGCACAGGCGTGGGTCGTGCTGGTATTGTCGTAATGTTATACTAATCGTTTAAAATATAATCTTGCTCTCCAAAAGTTATTTTATTTTTACACTGACCCGGTCCCGAGTATTGCAGCCAAGTGTGGTGCTTACAGTACACACACATGCTATTGTAATAAATTATAAAATGAATTACGTTACCCTGTATCTGTGTGATGGATAACATGAACATAGGCATAGGTAAGTAAGTATACATAAATAGGCTACTCACATAACTTTGAAATTTCATTCGGCAGGTAATAATTGATTGATTGACTTTATTGTTAATAAGTAATCTACACTTCTTTTACCCAGAGAATATCGATTTTCACGGATTTTCAGTAAGTACCTATAAGGGTTGTTTCAATATCGTTAGAAAATATCGGCAACCCGCCCTAGTCCGGCCCTGTATTGACAACATTCCCTATGTGTGAAAGAAAAGAAAGAAAGAAAACTTGTTTATTCTGCACAAACAAAACGCACAATGCGTAATGGCTACGCAATTTTTAACGAATGTTTGGTCTGCTACTCTTTGTACGTCTGTGCAATAAACTATGTCACTTAAATTGAGCATTTAATTTTGATTAAAATATGCCTCGACATCATTTTATTTAAACGAATGGTTTATAACATAACATAACATAACATCACGCCTGTAATCCCCGAAGGGTTAAGCAGAGATGAACCTATAGTACACCCACATTTCGCCAGTTATATTTAAGTCCCATGTAGGGGCGAGCCTATTGCCATCAACCGGGCACAAATCCAGACTCCGGGCTGCTACTGAGAAATTCCAGATGGAAAAACCCGATAACACTTTGCCCGACCCGGGGATCGAATCCAAGACCTCATACTCAGCAGTAGCGCTTGCGACCACTAGACCAACGAGGCAGTCAATGGTTTATGTTTGCGCTATCATGCGATAACTAACGATTAAGTAATTTTGAAAGTTGGTTTGCAAAACGTGGACGGCGTACAATCCCTGCTTGGAGAGAAATTGGACGTTATGCTACAGGTTGTACTTGGAAATAAGGAGCACAATACCTTAATTGATGCGATGGAGACCTGGAGCGACGATTTGTATGGCTATTGTCACGAATTTCACTTGTTTCTTAGAGTTTAATGCACGAGTTGCACTAGCGACGCGGTGCGAACACAGACATTTTTCGCCATCTTTTTTTTCTTCCTAAGTTCAAAAATGTTGCGACGAGATTGCACGGGGTGGCGTCACTTTGGTGTAGCTATCCTGCTCCCACGCGAACGATAGGCAATGTGCGGGAATGGGATAGGGAATAGGAAATTGCTAACTAATCACTATAATAAATTTGTATTTCAACATACCAAAGAAAGGAAATGACAATATTGTAACTATAGTCGAATCAGCGCAACCAGTTTCAAATATATTGCAGATTCAAAATTACGCGTAACAAAATAATTATGATTGACGGCGGGCGCAGCGGTAGGAGTCAATGACCTTTTCCTCGGCTATTAGGTATGTAATCCCGGTATCGGTAGTATGTTCCCGTGGGATATTTTCCGACATCCACGCTGTCAAAACCGCGGGCAATGCAAGTACTTTATAAAATTATGCTTCATTATTCTTATGCCAATAGTATTTATGGTAAAACATTTATGCCTAATAATATTATGTGTAATGATCATTATGCTGAATGTCGTTACCTATGCCAATGTAAATTATGAATTATTATTTTCTATTTTGTTAATAACCTAGTACTTGTTGAAAGACCTAAAGTTACTGCAATCTAAGAAGCTCGATTTGACGTTTCACATTTTACATGCAGCGATAACTTTGTATGAACGTCTACGTTAGAAATCGAAAAATCTAATTCATAATCCTAATTAATTACCACGTTATCCAAGCAGTATATAGACCCTGCAATCCACGAAGACGCGCCTCACTCCGCTCCGCGCTGTACTAGAGTTCAGCTTACAGTACAGTAATCGCGGAGTGGGGCGCGTCTTCGTGGATTGCACGAACTGTAACAATGAGTATCATTCGTTGGCACCAAGTTTCACTTTATAATGGAAAAATGCACTCAAAAACACGAAATAATCGTTTAATAAATTCCGACAGGACGTTATTCCTATAATTTTTGAAGAGTTCCCTCGGTTTTTCTAGGATCCCATCATCAGATCCTAACTTGATGACTATGGAACCACCTCGAAAGTAAACCCTTTCAAACAAAACTAAAATAAATTTTGCAAATCCCTCTATCTATGACGGAATTATGCCCGAACATGCATAAAAAAAACATGTGTGCAATTCACACGTGGTGGTAGAAGTGAAACCTTCAAAAATGTTGGCTTCAAGATAATGAGAATGAGTGTAGGGGGTACGAAGCAGAGCACATAGAGAACCACGAACATAAGAAACACTGTATAATACTTCCTATCTCATTTTCTCCCACGTTAAATCTTATGAATTTACTAGCTTCTGCCCGCGACTTCGTCCGCGTGGAATAGTTACTTTGGGCTAACGCTAACTTTAACCCGCGACTTCCTTAACGTAAAAGGTGAAAATATTTTTTTAAATAATTCGCACGTTAAGGAGCTATTTTAGGTACCTACATCACGCTTTTATCAGTAAAAGTGGAATTTTAAAACGTTAGGTAAAAGTACTGGGTCTTATGATTTTATATCACGTCGCTTCCCCTCACGCACATCATAAATGCGCGCGCAGTACTTGATCATTATTTTGCTGCGATGTTATTTTAAAACTGCGATATCTCCTAAGATATTCATTGAAATCGAATGATGTAAAGGGCAATTTTGTTTAAAATTAAATATTTGTGGTGAATAACGTATTTATTTGGATAAGGATTAATATCATGTTTATAAAAACACCTTCGCAAATAATACATTATTTTAGCATAAAAAAGGTTACAGTGAGCCAACCTTAAAAGATAGACATATATATGTTATAGTTTAGGTGTTATTTGTGGAAGAAAAATAAACATTTTTTTTTATATGCTGTCGCGGATTTTATTTTTTTGAACTTTTAAAGCGGAACAATTCTGTCATACATGATTTTTGCGAAACTTTAACCGTTTACGCAGCGCACGCAGCGGAAGCTCTCAAAAGGAAAAAAGTTCCTGAGATTAGCGCGTTCAAATAAACAAACAAACTCTTCAGCTTCAGAGAACCAAGAACATAAGAAACTGTATAATGCTTCCTATCTCATTATCTCCCACGTTAAATCATATGAATTTGTGTCTGTCTCTTTTTACTGTCGCTTTTTCGTTTCATCGACTTTCAAATCACAACGATGCTAAAGAAGTTTTCACTTCAAAAAATAGAAACATTCGAATTGACAACCTTCTCTTCCTCCTTTTAGAAGTCAGCAAACCATAGATGTATTAATTAGAACTGGCGTTTACAAACAGACATTATTTTTTTTTATATGTGAAATTTTGTTTAGGTATTTATGTATAGATTGTTCAATAAAATAATCTATCAATATTAAATGACGCAGCTATTGTTTGCGGACCTGGGTATGTGCTAACTACGGGATGGCTTTGAAGTTTGAACCAGCATATTTTGATCGATGTGGGCTCCATTTGGAGCTGTCGTGAGTTTCACCGGCCATGTCCTCGGCGATGTGGAAATGTTGATTATAGTACAAGTGACAAATTAGGCACGTCCGGCGCGGTCAACGGCTCGCCCGCACCGCCGCCGCTGCGCCCTACGTTAGCTCAGGTGCGGCCACGGGTGTCGCGATGACTCGCGATAGCGCGTGTTTGGCTCGTGTCCTGGCACCCGTGCGCCCACGCCTCGCCAGGAACGACCATGCGCTTCTCTGTCCGCCACATTTGTCCTAAAGATTACGCGACCGATTTTATAGCGCATTGTTCCAAATACCTTCCACCTGTGACCTTCTGCGGTTTGTTTACGTTTGGTGCTGACCTGAGCACGTCGCGCCGATTACTATTACAATGATCTCATTAAATGTGCAGATGCTCGGATTACCGAGCACAGACACCGTCATTAGACCGTGTAAAGCCATATCAGTATGACGCGTGACATCGACTGGCGCGCTCTGACTCATTAAGTGGGACTGTGATGTACTGACTCTAAGTACTAAATGTCCCACTTCCGTGCAAGTAGGCGCACGTACGTCTGGTGCGAGAGTGTGTCCAGTTTATACACTCGTCGAATTGATATCAAGTGAATAATGATAGTGTTAGTACTTGCAAGTGTTGGAGATCTTCCGTCGCGGGTACTCGCTGGCCTGGCGCATGCGACTCGGTGCTCGTATTCGATCAGACGTAGAGCCTTTGTGCCACTGTGCCACATACAAGACTTCCATGTTGTACTTGAATTGGTTATGTCCTTAATGATCATCCTGCAAAGTGTACGTACACATGCGTGCCTTGGGTTGGGTGTCTGGCTCCATTTTTAAGGCATATGGATGCACACGAGTAGCTCTAGTTCTGCTCACTTTGTGGTAGTTTGTTAGTCATCATGATCATCATTCTCCTGCCGTTATCCCAATTTAGTTGGGGTCGGCGTAACAAGTAGGTAGTTTGTTACTATTAAATGATTCATAATTTTATTTCTGTGGTACGGAGCGAGAGGAAATGGCAGGCCGTCACCTTCTTCTGCGAAGCGGTAATGCTCGCGAAGGAGGAGGCGGAACGCGTGAGGGAGAGGCAAATTTTGCGCCCTCACGCCCCTAACCGCCACAGGAGGAGACGCCCGGGGCGGGAATCGCGAGCCGATTTTCGGCCACCGTAGGCGAGGACTTGCGGACGGTGAGCAATGGGTAGCTCGCCGTTCGATAAGGACCAAGCCCGGGTCGACGGCGCGTTGTGTTCCACGCGCGCCTCAAAGAGATGTCAGCAGAATTGACGGGGTCCGCTAGGGCCAATGCCTACCGGGGCTGCCAATAAGGGCCGAAAGGGACATCGTGGCCCCCGGCAACAGGGCAACCGAAGGAACACAGGTGGGTTTTCTGAGTCTGACACGCCCTCCCGCTCCACCCAGAGCGGGAGAAGTTATTTGATAATGTCCCACCCAAAAAAAAAAACACGCATTTGAGTGGAGTAGGTACCACAACAAAAAAAAAACTTTTGACAAAAAAAAAACAACCGACTTCCAATAAAAAAAACTAAAAGGTGAAAAATAAAAATAATATACAATAAAATTTAATAATATAATTCATAATATACAGGGTTACTGGTAATTCGACGTACATTTATCCGGCAATAGCTTGTATAGGGAGGCTCAAAAGCAATAAATTTAACCCCTCATATGTATGGCCGAAGCTCAGTAGTTTTCGAGAAATTTGAATTTTAAAGGTTTTTTAATATTTTACCAGAATTTCACATTTAATTCCTAATTTATAAAATGTACTAGTAAGTATGGGCTCCATTCAAACTTCATTTTGTGTACCTGATGCTTTAACTAACCTAATAAGTACAATCATTAAAAGTACAAAATTAACACAAAAATTTTAATAATTACAATAATATTCTAATCAAAATTTTCAGTTTAGGCTACAAAAAATGTTGTCTAGCTTAAAAAAATACTATTAACTATACAAATAGTTATAAAAACTTGCGCATTTCCTAGGCTACAAAAAAAAAGGAGATATTGCTCTTTTCTATGAAACAGCAGATTTTTTTAAAAATAACTGACGAAAAACTTCAACGCGGAACGTTCAGAATTGGTCCGGGTCGACGGCGCGTTGTGTTCCACGCGCGCCTTAAAGAGATGTCAGCAGAATTGACGGGGTTCGTTAGGGCCGATGCCTGCCGGGGTTGCGAAGAAAACCGAAAGGGAGGTCGTGGCCCCCGGCAACAGGGCAACAGGGAACACGGGTGGGTTTTAGTCAGTAAGAGTCTGACACGCCCTCCCGCTCTGCCCAGAGCGGGAGAAATTATTTATGAATTAACCACCCAAAAAAAACAAAAAACTGTATATCACACTCCCTTTGGGTGTGATATACAGTTAAATGTAGCACACAACTCAAAGGTAGCGCCTCAAGAGCGCCCCGCTGAGTCCCACTGTGTCCCCGGTGCCGACTAGACGTTCCCTTTGAGTTGAAGTACTTACTGATAATTTGGTGGTTTTACTTTAAACCCAAAGCCAAGTGAACACCACATTGGTGACGAGTAAAAGCGCAGTAAGTCAAATTATTGCTCAAATGATACCTGCTTACGGAAATTGGTCAGCAACAAAATGTTACTTTTATTGCACAAAGCATTTTGAAAGAATGATGCCTCTGCACTACAGATTGATCTGGAAAGGCTTGTGCGATGGTGTCAAACTAACAAAATGCATTTAAATCCAAGTATATGTTACCATGTTAAATTCACGCGAAAACATCAGCTGATAGAGCAGAACTATTACATCGAGGGTGAAAAAATTGCGGAACTGAACACAATAAGAGACCTTGGTGTTATGTTTGATCGGAAATTAACTTTTATTCCGCAAATAGACAGTATAATAAAAAAATCCTCCAAAATGCTGGGATTTGTTATAAGAAATGCTAAGCAGTTTAGGTGTTGTAAAACTAAAATTATGCTTTACAATTGCTTAATTGAAGCACATTAGAATATTGTAGCGTGATCTGGCGTCCACACTATGCCACACATTCGTTGCGTCTAGAACGCGTTCAAAAGCGTTTTCTATGGCACCTGGCGTTTTCTAGCGGAATAACTAAAAAAGTACGGTCGTATAGTAATAGACTGAAATATTTTAAAATGGTTTCGCTAGACAATCGCCGACGCATTAATGACGCAATGTTTGTGTGCAAAGTAATGCACCACAAAATTGACTGCCCACAAATATTGCACACCGTTAATTTCCGTGCCCCTTCAAGAATTCCTCGCAGTGCAATAACACCACTCTGCCCACCGCAGAGTAGAACAGTTCTAGGCGCCAATTCCCCCTATGCAAGGTTATGCAAGGTTGTAAATAGCTGCAGTGATCAAATCGATTTGTTCTTTGAAAGTTTGGGCAAATTGAAAGCCAATTTTCAACATTCCTAAATAATTACATTAATAGATCAACCTTTCATTATCTCACTTAAAAGGAAATGTGTCTACTTAAAATAAGTATAGTATAGTATAGTTTGTCATATATATATTTATTATGTTGTTATTATTAGGTTTTAACTAGATTAATTTATTTTAAAAAATTGTACAACTTCTTTATGCATGCGGAGTTTACCTGTAAGTGATTGTTGCGCTGTTGCATATACGTTTTTGCATGCTACTTATAAGCATTATCCAGTGTAAACAATTGTTGGTGAACCTATAAATAAATAAATAAAAATAAAAGAAAAAATAAAATTAGTGACTGGGATTTAAGCGGAATTCAGTAATCGTGTTCGTTATAATTGGGAATCAAACGAGCTTACCTGTTAAGCGAAGTCTTGATTCTAATTTTACGAACGGCGATCTGAAATATAATCACCCACTCGCCTCTAGCTAACAGCCCCAAAGCTGCAATAATTAGTCTACCTAATTCACAACACAATGTCGGTTGGCATTGTGTCTATCTCAATTTTATTGATACCAGCTCTAAGTTGTGCTGCTGTATGTTTTATGCTGTGGGAGGTGAATTATTAGTATCAATCTCACTTCTTGCCACACTTAACCCAACTTACGTTCATACAAATTTTCTAAAGTTTGTTCTGTATTATCGGGCTAGGAGAATATTATGATATGTACATTAAGAGTTTCCATGGTTGAGAATAGCCTTCTCAGATCTGTCTGTAAATAGTTAAATTACATCGTAACAGAAGGCTGCTGCTGCTACTACCAAGATAAGTGTCGAGCTCAGCGAGTCTTGACGATGAATTGTGAAAATCATCATCAGAGTATTATAAAGAATGTCAGTTATCTAGTGATCTGAGTAAGAGGCACCATGGCTGTGAAAGTCCTTAGTAGTGAAGCATTAATGGGGCGTAACAAGGATCTTTTAGCCCTGAATGTTATAAGCAGGGAGGTATTTTTGGTAAGCATTTGTAGGAATTGTATTTTTTTGTAAATCCAGTAGGATTGTTTAGTCAAATTCTTGTGACCAATTGATATTATTTCAGCTTAGGCCAGTATGTACTTTATGTTAATTTAATTTCATTTCATTTTAGTATGTACCAAGTTATATAATTATATATCAAACGAATTTATAATACCGAGAAAGTCATATTTTTTCAGTACAAACTTTTCCATAACTTTAGTTAGAAACTGAGTTTCAAATACGGAATAAGCTTTTAACTTGCTTTTAGTTTTGTAAGCGCCAATTAATAAGGGCAATATATTGTGCCCTGGATAGAAGAAAGATTTGAACAAGTTTGAAGTGAAAGAGTCTATTTCAGATGCATAAGGATTTTCCCTCAGCAATACTATTTTGCTTATGAGTTTCACATATTCTGCTAGCAGTCATTACTTGACAAGTTGAGAGCTAATCGAAACTAGATTCATTTTAGGAGTATAAAGATATGAACTGTTTTCCCTGATCTCATAATATGTCCAAAATTGGAATTGTGTAATGAGGTACATTGTTTAAGTGAGGGAATTGTGTAATTAAACTTGTTATGACGTGCACTTGGTAAGCAGATGGAAAGTTTTAGTTTAAAGCAATTTGTAGATAATTCATTCATAGTGGCTACATTTATTGTATTATACCTAATCTTGTTCATGTTCTTATCACAATCCATCAATACCTACTTTGTCCTCACAATGTTCCCCCCCCTCTTATTTGCTGTTAAATATTTGGACTAGTAGTTGGCAATCAAATGATTAATTAGACATTATGATTTTATAACCTTTGAATAAGATCACCTATTTCTGCCTAGCCCTTCGGGAAGTCCGGGCGTAATGTTATATAATGCGACTAAGTTCACTTAGTACTCTAATTTTGTTTTAATGCAGGTATTTCAAGATACGTTTCATGTGAAAAAATGAAATTTAATAATCAAGCCTAACAAATAGCATTGTTAGTTTTCAAGACACACTTATAGTGGTAGCAGCCAGGTCATGGTGGAGTTTAGTTTTACTTTTTATATGAATAAAGTTTTTATTATTTATTTTATTCATTCTTAAATCAGGCCCTAAGCTAATCCGCACGTAATTTCGGCCAAATCTTTGGATTTCGTGTTTAGGGAGTACACCTGCAAGAAGAAAACATGAACGATAGCTTGTAGTTTTAGCGTTCGAAAATATTTTATGCTTCCAACGCACTGCTATGATTTGACGGTGAGGACCTATTTTTTTCCAGTCAAAAAAATATGACATCGTTCAATACGTCAAATTCAAATTTAAAAACCGGTCAAGCACGTGGGTCACGTACAATTAAGGGTTCCGTAGTTGGGATCAATTTATCCCAAGAACAAACTTTAACATTGAAGTTGTTGTAAGTTTGCCGATTATTACTCGTTAACTTGTAAAGCATACTTAGTTGTGATAGTTTTCCTTTTAATTTCGTTATATACACTTCTGCCGTGATTTTTTTCACACATCCAAAAACAACCATTTAGCTGGCAGGGGGGACAACACTTGACTCTAACAAAAATTAGCACTTTAAAGCTTAGTATTTCGTAATCGGATTCCTGAGTCAAAAAATTGTTAACATATACCCACACAACACTCCATAATATAGGAAATCATCCCCACTTTACGTGTAGGAAGAGAAGGTACCCTAAAAACAAATATATATCATGATTTTATTTTACCACTTTGTCGGTGTTTAATGTATATGTCACCGTAAAATTATAAACTTCGTTAGTTTGTAATCTATCGGTATTATTTCCGTTAGATTACAAACTGTCGAAAGATTGTGAACTGCGACAAATCATTTACGATTTAACGTATTATTTTTCGATAGTTTATATTATATCCATGAGAAACGAGCGTAGTAAGCGCTGCCGCTACCGCGGCAGCGCTTACTACGCTCGCTCGACTCACGAGGTTGGTCACAGTTCTAACCTAACCTAACCCATTTCACCCAGTTCACAATTTTTCGACAGATTATGATCTAACGGAAATAATACCGATAGATTAGAAACTAACGGTGCTCACAATCTTACGGTGACATATATAATGTATTAAGTATTAAGATTCTCTGAGCTAAGCCGCGGATAGACAGACAGACAGTCAGATGGATATGGCGAAACTATTTCGTTTCCTTTTTGACTACAGTACCCTGAAAACTAGAAAAATTATGAGTAAAAATATGTGGGCCAGCTAGAAAAATTTACTAATAGGTTTTATTAAATAATGAGCAATTTACTGCATTTTGAGAAGCTATTCTACTCATCATGCCGAAGATCCTCATCAGATCTTCACCAATTTTTTTTTTGAGACCAACGTAGAGTTACTACCTTTCAAATAAAAAAAGAACCATTGAAATTGGATCTCATAAGGCGGAGACATCTAGTAGCCCCCCTTTTTGCCCCATTTTGGAGGAAGTAGCCCTCCAATCAAAAATCCCCGATGGCTAAAAATTACAAAAAAATCGTGTAACCTGTACACCAAATTTCGTCCCGATCGGTTGTAAAATACGACCTGTACGTACAAACTAACACACGAAAGCAAAGTCAATTAAGTGTAGTACGGGGTTTGATTAACTCGACATCAAATATTTATTGTACTTATGTTAATGATAAAATAAAAATAAAAAAATAAAAAGAGAAAATGAAAGTAATTTGAAGTTGAGAGAGATAATAATTCACTGAGTCGATCTGAAAATTCTTTTACTATAATAGCATGCTGACGAGTTCCGCACTCTCTTACTTGCAGACCGATCAACATGTCTCAATTACAAGTCCCGGCAATAGAACTATTTGATTGTGAAGGTGTTTCAACCTCCATAGGCTCCCGTTGGAAAAGATGGAAACGTGCTTTAGACATAAACTTCATAGCGACAAACACCAATGATCAAAATAAAAAAGTGCAATGTACTGCAATCCAGAGGCCCTACAAGACTTAAATTTAATGTACCCGGTGCTCACGTGGCTGATCTTGACACAACTGCATTTATGACACCACAATAAATTAAAAAGTTGGAAGAGTATTTTCCCCAAAACAAAATTATTATTCGAAAGGCACATTTTTCAGTTAATTAAACAAGAACCGGACGAAAAGTTAGACTAATTCTTGGTTAGATTGAGACGTCAAAACTCAAAATGCAATTTAGCTAAAGAGGATGAAAATCTAATCGACCAAATATCGTGTAATAATACTAAAAACTTTTTACAAAAAAAAAAAAAACAACCGACTTCAAAAAAACACTACAAAGTGAAAAATAACTTTAATTTCGGAAGTCGGTGTCTTTGGTTTTGAATTTTCTTTCTTTGTCACCGACTTCCGAAATTAAAGTTATTTTTCACTTTGTAGTGTTTTTTTGAAGTCGGTTGTTTTTTTTTTGTAAAAAGTTTTTATTTTTCACTTTTTAGTTGTGATACACCTACCCCACACAAATTCGAATACCAATACCTGCTATGTAAATAACAGTGACAGAAAGTTATCATATCATCCACATACTAAGTGACGAAAAAATACGTATTATTGAAGCTAACTCAAAAACCACCCAAGCAAAGTTAATAAAATTTATATGGGACCACCTCTGAAGTATGATCTACCAAACAAAAAAAGAATCATCAAAATCAATTCATAATTGACGGAGTAATCGCGTAACAAACATACAAAAAAAAAAAAAAAACATACAATCGAATTGAGAACCTCCTCCTTTTGGAAGTCGGTTAAAAATAGTGATAAATTATTTCCAATTAATCAAAATCAAAATCTGTGATTTCGAAGACAAAGACATTTCAAAATCAAACCGTCCACTGTATACGTTCACAGAACAAAGAAATGGATTTTGGACCTAGCACAGACCAAAGACCGAAACCGGTACGACAAATACCGGTATTTATAGGTTACCACCTTTATATTTTTTACAGGTATTTTCATAGAAATTACTCTAAGGGTATTTTTAAATGTTACCTTAATTCTTCAATATGGAATACAACCGATACAGAAATAAAAAGTTACCTCTATCTTACACGTGCCGTCGGCATTAC
Source organism: Agrochola lychnidis (assembly GCA_963680765.1). NCBI lineage: Eukaryota > Metazoa > Arthropoda > Insecta > Lepidoptera > Noctuidae > Agrochola > Agrochola lychnidis. Next base: position 381,152 of record OY796850.1, on the reverse strand, counting down.
TCAAAGGGCGCGCATCGCCTGTATGTGTGTCAAAGAGTCCAGACTACCCGCGCGCCGGCGAAGGCCGACCAATCACGGCCCTGGATAGCTCTCAGTTTGCTAGCGAGTGTTCGATTGTTTTGTTGGCTTGTCAAATCCTAATCCTAACTAATATTATAAAGCAAAAGTGAGTTTTTTACAAGCTTTTATTTAACTCGCCGCGTTAGATAGTTAGCAAATCTTGCAAGTTGAATTAAAACCACTTCCTCAAGGTGGTTTTACACCGGCGAGGTGAGGCGTGGAGGGGATGGGCGAGAATTGAAATTTATGTGGCAAAATTTCTATCCACGCCCTGCTCATATTTGATGTAAAAGGTCTAGATGCGCGAGAATGTGCGAGGCAAGAATTGAAATACTTGTTAGTACAATATTGAACTTTAATGCTGTACGAATAGAGCATTTATTTACTCTGTAATACGAATATACAAATCTTGCACCGGCCATCGAGACCCGCACAGTCTCCGTCAAGCGCTGACTCGCGATGTCTCGCAATGTCTTGCGCTGGCACGCGCTGGCACGCGCTGGCACGCGCTGGCACGCGCTGGCCCGCGTTGGCACGCGCTGGCACGCGCTGGCACGCGCTGGCACGCGCTGGCCCGCGTTGGCACGCGCTGGCACGCGCTGGCACGCGCTGGCACGCGCAGGCACGCGCAGGCACGCGCCGGCTCGCTCCGACCATTACGAGACATCTTTGCATACTATATTCTCGGCTGCCCGGTGGGCCAGAAACGGCTGGCCGGGAGGCGCGTGATAGCGCGAGACATCGCGAGCCGGCGCGAGGCAGCGCTGGACATCTTTCGGTGTAAAAGGGTACCTAAGCGTGATTTCAACTCTCGTCCATCCCATGCCCACGCCTCGCCTCGCCGGTATAAAATCATCTTTATCCTAAGGAGTTGAAAACAACTCCTTAGGATAAAGATGACATCATAAAGAAATGCATTGTCTTCAAAACTGAACCAACATGTAAAAACATGTTGGTTCAGTTTTGAAGACAATGCATTTCTTTATGATGTATGATCTGATTCTACCCTCAGGATAGGCTCCAGACGAAGAAACTCCACAACAGTCAACGGTACAGACACGTAATTTAATATACGCATTTAATTATGATAGTCCGTTTTAAAGTCTACCATGATCTGGCTGTTGTACCCAGGGTTGGCTCCAGAAGAGGGAACTTCTCAGCGGTCAACAGCACAGACACAAAATTTTATATACGCATTCAATTATGATAGCTCCTTCTAAAGTTTATCATGACCTGGCTGCTGCACCCAGGGTTGGCTCCAGAAGAGGGAACTCCTCAACAGTCAACAGTACGTACAAGAAATTTAATATAAGAATTTAATTCTGTACCTTCAGTGAAAAGTGATGTAACTGGAAAATCATGATTTTGAGAAAATTAATGTAAAAGTTAAAAAAAAAAACTGACTCTTTGTCTACTTCACTAAGGGCTGATTTTTTAATCCTCAGATAAATCATTAAATAGTTATCTAGCGTATGAAATTATCTGGCTGTTTATCAAGCGAATAAATATTTTCAATTTTTCAATCGTATAATAACTGAAGAATAGTTATCTGGGGTCTTAGTTAACCAACTTCACACTATCATGTGCAAGCGAGATGAACAGATACACTATTCAACGTGTTAGATAAGAATAGAAACAAAACGTATGATTGACATTTTGACGAGAATTCTTATCTTTTGTTTAGATCCACAGATGGTCAGCCACAAAAGGCGACTCTTTTTTTGTTATTGTTTGTAGCTAAGTTGATAAGAGTGGGCACGTATTTACCTAAAGTGGATCAGTTATAAAAAAATGTGCTGTGTGTTAACTGTGTTTTCGACTTGGTACTAAAAATTGAGCCTAGTGGTTTTAAAATAGTTAAATAATGTCGTCCCGAAAACGTAAGTAAATCAATATATTTCGAGACATTTAAAAAAACTATCGTCAATCAAATCAAGAACATCCATGTTTTCAACAATACAAAAGCACGAAAACATGCAGAGGCAAAGCAAATTAAAACCCCAAACAAAACAAACATCAAAACATCATTTATAACCTAGAATAAGGTAATAACTGAAGGTTGAAGGGACAGTTAACTTTATTCCTCCGTTTCGGGCTTTATTCGTCAGATACTGACTACCTACCTGACTATTGAAAAATCCAGAATCATGCTATCTGTGGAATAAACAATTCTTTATCTGAGGATTGAAAAATCGGCCCCTAAAATGAGTAGGTACTGATTACTAACATTGGTAAACAATATCTTAGAGCACGATTTAGTGTGAGAAGAAACAGATTAATTTGTATTTTTTTTTTTTTTTAGTTTAAAAAGAAATCCAGTTGTACGAGTATCACCTAACACCACATATATTAAAGTCGTTTTATGTGTAAATTTATTTAAAATGACTTGAACCATTTACACATTGTTTATTGGTTGGTGTTGGATGATTATGTGTATCTAAATATATCAGTTTGTACTAATTCACATAGATCGCGTTATAAGAGTTACATACATTTGTATTAATATACATTAAGGTACTTGAAATATTTGTTCAGTTCACATTGGTATTATTTAAAATGTATTTTATGACACATTAATAGATGTAAAAAATGCTTAGTTAGAGCACTTTACACCAAAATAAGCTTGCTCAATTTTAATCTTACAGGGGTACCAATTAGACCAAAAAATTGCATTTTTTTACTGTTAAACTTAGTGTAAGAATATTAAAACTGATATAGGTCAAGATCACTTTTCACTGAAGGTACAGAATTATGATAGTCCGTTCTAAACTTCACCATGACCTGGCTGCTGCACCCAGGATTGGTTCCAGAAGAGGGAACTTCGCAGCGGACACATTTAATTAAAATAGTCCGTTCTTAATTCTAGCAAGATTTTTTAAATCATGCTAGAATTAAGAAGATTAAAAAATAAAAAAATCTCAACCAATTGTATATTGTTATTATGTCACTATGACAAATGAAGCGTTTGAAACTTAGCAATTTTATATAATAATAAACTATGCGCTGCAGCCAGGATTAGCTTCAGACGAGGGAACTCCTCAACGGTCAACAATACAGATACGAAATTTTATATACGCATTCAATGATGATAGTCCGTTATACGTTCACCATGATCTAGTTGCTGCACCCAGGTTTGGCTTCAGAAGAGGGACTCCTTATAATGAACGCACTGTATCCACAAAAAACTGTATCCTAACCATTTGGTTGGGTTGTCATATAATATGCGGCGTGAAATGCAACGTAACATTAAAATAAGTTTTAAAAATCGAAAATTCAACCCGCTTGTGGCACTCCAACCAAATGGGTTAGGTTAGATTAGAAGTGTGACCAAACGCGCGCGAGCCGAGCGAGGGCTACTTCCAAGTTGTTTGCTTTCCCTATTATCATATTTTGAAATCCAACAAAAGTCCATCGACTTTTTTTGCGTGGTCACCCATGTTTGGCCACATCATGAAGTAGTCTTGCGTTTAATTGTTCATATCGTCAAACGTTGAATATTTAATAATCTGGCCAGCACCCTAATTGCGTAATACACGATCAGTCACAATCTTAATCATTTCATTGCTTCTGCTCAACAACGTAAATAACGCAATGAGTATTGTCGAACTGTTAAAATGAAACAGATTGTGATTGATCGTATGTTACGCAATTAGGTTGCTGACTGCTGACCACTTCATGATACAACCATTTTATGAAATGATCAATTCAATCAATACCAGTGTTTAATAATATAAAAAGTGTAGGTACTGTTCTAGAGTGCTCAAACAAATTGCAAGCAAAACAGTTTATGCAATTTGTTTACGAGGAAGTGCTGCCCTCTATTAGAAAAACGGGCGCGTACGTTTCTCCGCAAATTAAATAAACAAACTACCGAGTTGGTTTCTATGATGAGAGAAAAAGATAAACAAATGGCATTTTACCAATTTACAATGTAATGCAAACATAACATCACGCCTCGTTTCCCCGAAGGGTTGGGCAGAGGTGTCCCTGTAGCAGGTACACCCACATTTAGCCAGTTAAGTCCCATGTAATAGGGGGCGAGCCTATTGCCATCAACCGGGCACAAATCCAAACTGCGAGCTGCTACTGAGAAATTTCAGATAGAAAAACCCAATAACACTTTGCCCGACCCGGGAATTGAACTCAGGACCTCATGCTCAGCAGTAGCGCTTGCGACCACTAGACCAACGAGGCAGCTTGAACTTGAAAGCTTGAGGCTTATCTTAATGTATAAGAAGGACGTTCACGCCTCAAGCTTTTAAGAATATATTAAAGTTCAATGTTTACGTAATTTTTATTTGGTACTTTTTAGTTAATTAAAAGCTTGTTTTAAAAAAGTTTTTACTTAAATTTTATTTTACAATTTTTAGCATTACAATTTGTTTAAATATCTGTTCTATCACCTTCACTTGAAAGGTACTTGTAAAGACAAATTCAACGAACCCAAACGCATTTACACAAGTCATGGTGTGAAGCCAACCAAGTTGCACTATCCAAGTCATGCTATATTTTAGAAGCCCGTTCTAAAATATATCGTAATTGAATGCGTATACAAAATTTCGTGCCTATGCTGTTAACCGCTGAAGAGATCTCTTGTATGGAGCCAATCCTGGGTTAGCAGGCAGGTCATGGTGTATGAATGCGCTTATAAAATTTACTGTCTGTGCTGTTGACCGTTTGGGAGTTTCCTCGTCTGGAGCCATCCCTGGGTGCAACACCAAGATCATGGTGTACTTTGAAACGTGCAATCATAATTGAATACGTATATAAAATTTCATGTCTGTACTGTTGACCGTTGAGGATTTCCCTAGTCTGAAGCCAATCGTGGCTGCAGCAGCTAGGTCATGGTAGACTGTAGAATTGACTGTATTAGTTAAAGATAAGATAAGATATTTATTTTGCAAATATGGGTAAGTACAAAAGTCGGTGACATAAAAAATATAATTAGCAACAGCCATATTTAACCAAACGGCATGCAAAAGTACAAAAAATACACTAGAGATGTTACCTCAGTCACATAAATAAATAAATGTGTATATTAAATTTCTTGTCTGTACTGTTGAATGTTAAGGAGTTCCCTCTTTTGGAGCCAACCCTGGGTGAAGCAACCAGATCATGGTGAACGTATAACGGACTATCATCATTGAATGCGTATATAAAATTTCGTATCTGTACTGTTGACCGTTGAGGAGTTCCTTCGTCTGAAGCTAATCCTGGCTGCAGCAGCCAGATCATGCTAGAATTAAAAACGGACCATTTTAACATACATTTCTTAAAAATTTAATTAAAATGGTCGCGTATATAAAATTTCGTGTCTGTACTCTTAACCGCTGAGCAGTTTCCTCGTCTGGAGCCAAACTTGGGTGCAGCAGCCAGGTCATGTTGGACTTTAGAACAGACTATCATAATTAAATGCGTACATTAAATTTTATCTCTATAATAATAATAATAATAGCCCTGCACCAACCGGGGGTTGTCCTTGGGTGTACTTGCATAGTGCATACGGGGATAATCATCGGTTGGTGTCTCATTCCATTTAAAATTGTCCAAGGGGCCTCTGCGAGTTGGCTTCGGCCCCTCGTACGCCTTCCAAAGGACCGGGACCCCAAGGTCCCGAGATATGCAAACACATAAAAACAAATAATAATAATAATATAATAAATAAGCTGGCAACACAAACTGTCAACACGTCTTAAAAATAGTTTTCACAATTTTCTAATTTATATTTATTTTAACCGCAGTTTTTATTAATATCGGAAACCGAAAATAAAGCGTAAAAGCCCACAAATCAGAATAAACCATAAAAAAATATCAAAATGACCAGAAAAATAGATTATATTCAACAAATGCCGAAACGGACATGACAGATGTCACCTCTACTTAAACCAAAAAACCGGAATGAAAACTACAAAGAATGTTGACTAGATCAGCGACGAAACGAGCACACCCACCACCTCCGGACTCGTCGCTCAGCTCCGCCTCGCCGCCGCCGGTACCCAGCGCCACCGTGAGCGCTGTGACGACACCGGCCGTGGCAGTTGCGTCGAGCTCGAGCGACGAGTATTTTTCCCCGCCGACGTCGCCAACATCTGTACGTCGGCAGGGGAGAGGCCGGCCACCAGCGGGCTTGGGACTTCGAGGCTAACAGGCCCCGAACAGGGTCCCCGCTGCCGGTGGAAATGTGTCGCGCATGCGATGGACTCAGCCCATAAATGAAAATGTGATGCGCGCATATTATGGGGCTACCGAGGGAGGAATTAACCTTACAGCGTACCGAAGTCGGATGCTCTCTCTGTTTCAGGTGCTTGAACCTTCCGTTAACGTCTCGGCCCAACGATTGTCAGATCAGGTGCGCGTCATTCAACACAACCACAGGTTGGATAACGCTACACTTGATCAGCTGCGCACGGAAATGCAGAATAGCTCTGCTAGTAATCCTCCCCCATCCCAGAATGTCGTGCATGCGCCTGCCGTGGTCCCACTGCAGGCAAACCAACACGATAAGGAAGAGGATGGCAGGGCTATATCTGCAGACAACCTATGCAATGTGGAATTAAGGAGTGCACTGGAGGATGCGATCCGTGAGTACCGGTTCATATCACCTGACCTCAGACCACGGCTACCACGTTTGCCCATGAAAAAAAGAAACAGAGCACTGGTGTGTGCCCTGGATGCGCTGTTACCAAATTTTATTGAAAGCAGCGCAGACCTTTGCGATACACACTCGATCTTGTATTGCACGGCTGTTGCGGCATGTCGTATAGCCCGTGTCAAATTTCCAAACACTGACCGAGCTGTTCGACCGAAACCCGCCGCACCAGCTTGGCAGTGCAGGATTGAGTGTCGTATTAATGAGGCCAGGGTACTCATCGGGAAGCTCATCTGCTTCAGGGAGGGCAATACACGCCCAAGGGTGATGCGCTTTGTGAGGCGGGCGTTCTCGGGAACTAGTATTAGTCCCCGAGAATATGTATCCCATGTCACAGAGCGCATCGACTTCCTGAAGCAGAAAGTTTATGCATGGGCAAACCGTATCCGTCGGTACAGGCGAAGAGTGGATCGGTACACTCAGAACCGCATGTTCCAGAACGATCAAAGGTGGGTATACAGAGCATGGGAGCGGCCCACTCCCAATCAAGGTGTGACTGACGCACGTCCACCGGATAGTGAAGCCATAAAAACTTTCTGGCGAAGCATTTGGTCGGTGCCCGTCAGTCACACTGAAGGTGATTGGATGCGTGTTGTTAAGCAGGCATGTGAACCAATACCAGACATGGAGGCCATTATCATTAGTCCTCTGGATGTGGCCCGTGCAGTCCGCCCGTTGCCTAACTGGAAATCTCCAGGACCGGACGGACTGCACAATTTCTGGCTTAAATGGCTACAAAGGTCACACGCCTGCTTAGCCTCGCAATTCCAGTCATCTTTAGAGACTGGGTCCCTCCCATTGTTCTTCACAACAGGAGTTACCCACCTGCTCCATAAATCGGGCAGTACTGCGGAACCTAAAAATTATAGACCAATTACATGTTTACCGACGGTCTATAAAGTTCTTACATCCATTCTTAGAGCAAAAATTTCACACCATATTAACAACAACTTAATTATGTCTGTGTCTCAGAATGGATGTAAGAATGGGTCCCGCGGTACCAAGGAGCTGCTCCTTATAGACATGACCATTAGCCAACAGGTTCGTAGATCCCGGAAGGATTTGTCGACTTGTTGGATAGATTATAAGAAGGCCTATGATTCGGTGCCGCATACATGGCTCATGAGGGTGCTGGAGTTGTACAAGATAGATGCCACTCTGCGCACCTTCCTGATGTCATGTATGCGGCAATGGAGGACGGTCCTTCTCTATCCAGGATGTCGACAGACCCGGGGAATTGATGAACCGATCAGGATTGAGCGGGGAATATTTCAGGGCGATAGTTTGAGTCCGCTTTGGTTTTGCTTAGCCTTGAATCCTCTAAGCACACTGCTGGAGGATTCAGGTCTAGGCTACCGGTTGAGAAGGGGTGGTCAGGTGATATCTCACCTCCTTTACATGGATGACTTGAAACTCTTTGCCCCCAACAATTTGCGACTGATGGAGCTACTGAAGGTAACCCAAACTTTCAGTAGCGCCATCAGGATGGAATTTGGTGTGGAAAAATGTGCAGTCATGCATGTAAAGCGAGGGAGGATTATGGAATCCGTGGGAACCCAACTCTCGGATTCCATACACCTTAGATCCCTCTCCTCAATCGAAACCTACAAGTACTTGGGTATGTCGGAAGCATTAGGCATCAATGTCGCCGACATGAAACAATCGTTGAGGGAACGCTTCTTTGGCCGCCTGAATAAAGTGTTAAATAGTCTTTTATCAGGCGGAAACAAGGTGCGTGCCTTCAACGGTTGGGTCATGCCGGTGTTGATGTATTCTTTCGGCATACTCAAATGGACTCAGACGGAACTTGACGCTCTAGATAGGAAGGTCCGTACATTGCTGACAGCAAATCGGATGCATCACCCACGGTCATCAGTGATGAGACTGTACATCCCGCGGAAGTGTGGGGGTCGAGGTTTCCTAAATGCTAAAACCCTCCACAACCGCGAGATTTACAGTCTCAGGGAATACTTCCTTCAAACTGACGTGGGTATGCACCGAGATGTGGTCGCAGTGGACAAGGGCCTCAACCCCGCTCTCCTTGGCAAAAGAGAACTGGCGCAAACCTGCAGTACTTACACGGACGCTTTTTCCGGGCCCTCCACGGGCCTGATGTAGACTTTTTGGCGTCTGTATCCTGGCTACGCTTCGGTGACCTCTTCGGGGAAACCGAAGGTTTTGTCTGTGCGATTATGGATGAAGTTATCCTGACGAATAATTATCGGAAATACATTGTCAAGGACGGTACGGTTGACATCTGTCGGGCATGCCACCGCCCCGGTGAATATAACATCTCTTGCGGGGCGGCTAAGCTCGGCCGCTTATGCTATTAGAAAGATAAGACAGTTAACAGATGTAGAAACCGCGCGTTTGGTATATTTTAGCTACTTTCACAGCATTATGTCATATGGCATTTTACTGTGGGGTCGGGCTGCTGACATTGAATCCGTCTTTATTTTACAAAAGAGGGCTGTCAGAGCCATTTATAACCTATGTCGTCGCGAATCTCTCAGGGAACTTTTTAAAAGGATTAATATTATGACGGTACCTTGCCAATTCATTTATGAAAATATTATGTATGTAAGGAAAAATCCACATCTCTTTAATAAAATAAGTGATAGACATAATTTTAATACTAGAAATAAAGATAAACTAGATCAACCATTTTTCAGGTTATCTAAAGTACATACATCTTTTATGGGGTACTGTGTTAAATGTTACAACAAAATACCTTGTGACATATTGCAATTAAATGAAAGAAAATTTAAAACTCATATAAAAAGTACACTTTGTAAACAAGCATATTACAAATTAGAGGATTATATCCAAGATAAGAGTGCTTGGAAACATGCTGGTCCTGCTCCATAGGACAATTTAGAATCAAGACAAAATCAAACTGGTTGCTAATGTAATTGTAAAATTTATTACTTTGTGTTTTATGACATTGATTTTACATTCTGTAATTACTTCCTTACACACTGACTTATTAATTGTAAAATTTTAGGAAAATCATCTACTTTTACAATGTTTGTAAATATGTGAGAACCATGTATCTATCACAAATTAAATTATCTCTCGTTGCTTCATTTTTAATTGTTTTTACCTATTGTGGTATAGTAATTTTATTCTAGGTGCATCGTCTTCACATATAATAATTATTTAACAAATGTACGTACATATACAAACAATATTGTAAAACATTTTAAAAGAGTAACGGTGGAGTTTCTTGCCCATTCTTCTCCATACGAAAACTACCTTTTGCAAGGGGCGACTAGAATCAATTTTATTATTTTGTAATTTTCAACGTTCAAAAGTGCCATACATGGGCCTATTTGAAATAAATGATTTGACTTTGACTTTGACTTTGAATCAATCCGACATATTATTTCCGGTTGTTCTCGTCTAGCTAACGGGGAGTACTTGCACAGACACAATCTAGTGGCTAGGATTATCCACCAGCAACTTGCCTTGCAGTACAACCTTGTAGAATCTGAAGTACCATACTACAGGTATGTGCCCGACCCAGTTCTCGAGAATGGTCACGCCACATTGTACTGGGATCGATCTATCATCACTGACAGGACTATTGTAGCTAATAAGCCTGATATTGTGGTGATAGATCGACGAGAGCGCCGTGCAATGATTGTTGATATCGCTGTCCCTCATGACGAGAATCTCGTAAAAGCTGAGAAAGATAAAAAAATCAAGTATCTTGACTTAGCACACGAGGTTGTCGACATGTGGGATGTGGACTGTGCAATCATTGTACCGATAATCGTTACAGTTAATGGCCTAATAGCGAAGAGCCTCGACCAACACCTCAGGAGGCTCTCATTGCGCGGCTGGGTCAAGGGCTTGATTCAGAAAGCAGTACTCCTAGACACGGCACGCATAGTGAGGAGGTTCCTCTCTCTAGAGCCCTGACCACCGGCAGCTTGGACCCTGTTCCTGATGCCGATGGGCCACTGTTTTTTATATTTTTAAATGTTTTTTTTAATGATTTTTATAAAAATATTTAAAAATGTATTAAATATGTAAAAAAATGAATAAATGAGAATAATATAATATATTTATTCAGACAACATTGATCCATTACATTTATATCTATACTAATACTAATATACTAATAATATTATAAAGAGGTAACATTTGTTTGTAAGTTTGTATGTTTGTAAGTTTGTATGTAGGGGGTAATCTCCGGAAGTAATGAACCAATTTTAAAAATTGTTTCAATGGTAGAAAGCTACATTATTCGTGAGTGCTATAGGCTATAAATTATAAAGATATCATGCATATTAGCCGAACTATCTCAATTTTTGTCTAGCCAGGCGGAAAAAAATTGCTCTTACAACAGAGTTATTTGCATGCGCTGCCTTAACAGTTGTATATAATTGAAAACAATGTATGGCAACCTGGTCCGCTTTGAATAGTTCTACAAAAAAGTCCGCGACACCATATTTCTATCTTTTATATTTTAGCAGATATAGTAGCTTTTATGTGTTAAAAAAAGTATTTTTGGACGTACTTACCTTTGGACGATTTTTTAAACAACAAAATATTAAACTTTATCGAAAAAAATATTATTATGATCACAAGAACATCATAGAGATACGATTTGCCCAAAACAGTATGTCAATTGGTTAAATAGTTTCGAAGATAATATAAAATTACTAAATCGCAAAATGCCGCCGTCCATTCACGAACCGCATTAGAACATGCTTTGTACGGACGTTTTATCCATTTACCCAAAGATAGCGTTGTGCAATTACGTCATTTTTTGAATCGCGGTGTTAAGGTTTTCCGCGGATTAATGACCCTCTCCAATTATTGTTTAAAACTGTCGTCGTTAGGTAGGAGAGTTGTACGCAGTTGGTTGGATGATATGTTGTTGGTCTTTAAAATTGTTTTGGTTGCTCGGTTTCTTAAAACACAAATACTACTTCGTTCTCATTCTTCAAGTTCGAAGCTATTTCTGTTTTTGGGATATCGGACAGTTTCAGCGATTGTTTATCATGCCTAAAAGGAAATCACAACTTTCCCTTCAGACATCCCAGACAAGAGCAGCTCGAGTACGCCGTACAGAAGAGTGCTCTTGAAAATCATCAGCGCCTCTCGAGGAATAGAGAAAATATTTCGCAAGCACGCGCTGGGGAATCTAGCTCCGAGCGTTCACAGCGGCTTGCTAACCAAAGCTGGAGAACATCGCAGGTCCGTGCTCGGGAATCTAGCGCTGAACGTGCGCAGCGTCTCAGTGATTCAAGGCAGCATGTCTCTGCAACAAGGGATGGGAGTCTAGCGCTGAGCGCTCGCAGAGGCTCGCTAGCCAAAGCGCTAGAACATCGCAGGCCCGTGCTCGGGAATATGCAATAAAAACAAAACCCTCCTTTTGGCAGTCAGGAAATAAATCATAGCACTCAGTACTAACCGAACCACACTCATAATTTCATCACAAGTTAAAATGTTTACCGCCCAACGAAGTGGGCACGGGTCAGCTAGTTGTTAATATAGCTAATTGCTATGATAGTGCTAGTTGAATGATAGTTAATTGATTCAGGCGTGACCTTGCGGAAATCCATGATAAAATACAATAGAAGTGGATATATTTTGTAACCTGTTCCGCTTAGCTATTTCTAAGGAGTCATAAAATACCCCTGAAATAAATCGACACATGTTTCACCTCTCAATCTTATCTTTATGCTCTTGATCGTTCAGGAGTGCCCTCATCTGGAGCCAATTCTGGGTGCAGCACCTAAATCATGGTGAACCATTAACACGGGCTATCATAATTGAATGCGTATATAAAATTTCTTGTATGTACTATTGAGGAGTTCCCTCTTCTGGAGCCAACCCCGGGTGCAACAGCCAGGTCATGGTAGACATTAGAACGGACTGTCATAATTAAATGCGTATATGAAATTTTGTGTCTGTGCTGTTGACCGCCGAGAGGTTTCCTCTTCCGGAACCAATCCTGGGTGTAGCAACCAGGTCGTGGTGGAGTTTAGAACGGACTATCATAATTAAATTCGAATATTAAATTTCTTGTATGTACTGTTAAATATTGAGGAATTCCCTCTTCTGGAGCCAACCCTGGGTGCAGCAGCCAGGTCATGATGAACTTTAGAACGGGCTATCGTAATTGAATGCGTGTATAAAATTGAGTGTCTCAGTTGTTGATCGGTGATTTCGATTCTGTGTCTGTACCGTTGACTGTTATGGAGTTTCTTCGTCTGGAGCCTATCCTGGGGGTAGAATCAGATCATACATCATAAAGAACTTGTCTTCTAAACTGAACCAACGCGTAAACAACTCCGTGGAATAAGAGGAAGTGGTTGTAATTCAGCTTGCAAGATTTGCTAATTACCCAAATAGCGGTAAACCTTAATCGTAGAAGTAACCTAAATTCTTCAATACCTGTACCGTAATTTATATAGGTTTTTGGCCATTTTTTTTTATACACTCCAGAGATAATACACTGCTATGTCACTGCCACTTTTGCTTTTGCTTTTTTTTTTTGCTTTTGCTTTTGCCTCCGTGCCTCGGAAAGCACGTTAAGCCGTTGGTCCCGGCTGTCATTCGTGGATCTTTGACAGTCGTTACGGGTCGTCAGAAGCCCGAAAGTCTGACAACTAGTCTTACCAAGGGGTATCGTATTACACAGTTACTGGGTTGTGGAGGTCAGATAGGCAGTCGCTCCATGTAAAATACTGGTATTCAGCTGCATCCGGTTAGACTGGAAACCGACCCCAAATAGTTGGGAAAAGGCTAGGCAGATGATGATGATGTCACTGCCACTTTTCCAAAATCGAAATTTCTTTTAAAGTTTTTTTTTTTTGATCGGGAAATGAATAAAATTTTTTTTGGGTCATCTTTTGTATCCGCCATTTTGAATTTTTATAAATAGACAGTAAATTCATGACCAGGGACCTGAAAAACCCCTGCAAACTGATTTTTGTTAAAATATTTTATAAGTGGCAGTAACACACCAGTGTGTTATCTCAGGAGTGTATAAAAAACCGGCCAAAAGCGTGTCGGACCACGCATAATGAAGGGTTCCGTAGTTGGGATGAATTTATCCCAAAAACAAACTTAACTTTGTAGTTGATAAACATGTTCTCCCATACGGAATGTATGAGAAAACATGTTTTTGCAACTGCAAAGTTAAGTTGGTCAATTATTACTCAATAACTAGTAAAGCCTACTTAGCTGTGATAGTTTTCCTTTTAATTTCGTTAAATAAACTACTGCTGTGATTTTTTTCACACACCCAAAACCAGCCATTTAGCTGGCGGGGGGGGGGGGGACACTTGACTCTAACATAAATTAGCACTTTAAAGCTTAATATTTTGCAAACGGTTTCTGAATCCAAAACTGGTTTATCACAAACTCATAATGTTTTTGTAAGACCTTTCCAATGATACCCCACACTATGGGATAAAAAAATAAAACATCACCACTTTACGTGTATGGGAGGTACCCAAAAAAAAAATGTTTTTCATAATTTTGTTTTACCACTTTGTCGGCGTAATTAATATGTATACCTATGTCAAATTACAGCTTTCTAGTACTAAGAGTCTCGGAGCTAGACCGCGGACAGACAGACAGACAGGCAGACGGACATGACGAAACTATAAGGGTTTCCTGTTTACTACGGAACCCTAAAAAATGACAGCGATACGTCATTTTTTAGGGTTGAACGTATGAACATTAGACGTTCAAAAGTGTGCCTAATTGAAATAAATTATTTGACTTTGACCTAGGAACTCCAAGAGCTTCACCGTCTCACTGATGCACTGTCAGATTACACGAATACGATTTAAATACTAACTATGGGAAATGTCGCCCGCAATGTGTGTAACTGACTTATGGGAGTGTGATGGGTGTGTTAGTTTACGCAGAATGTTGCGACCAAAACGGCTCACGGCCCGTGCCGGCTCGGGCGGTTATTGTATTGCTTCGGTAGCTGTAAGTACATCCAGGGTCTACATGATGACAAGGCAACAGTACAATCTACTGATGGCGTTTCATTGCGGAGTCATTTAGTACGAGCTAATATTTAGTCTAATAAACAGAGGAGTGATGGACATTATCAGGCGAGCGTCCCACAGGGCACGCACGCGCGTCAAAGCATCGCCGCTCGCCACGTGGCAACTCAGCTAATACCTGTTCTCTGATCAGCAAGCAGTGCACAGCATCTTGATTTGGCGGAGATCAGCGAGGTACCTACAGCCGCGCGCGATGACGACATGACAGATTAGTCGTCCTGCGGCCCTCAGTCGCCGCCGACTCTAGTGACGCGACACGCGTGTGCATCTTTTTAGTAAAAGCGGTGATAGACATATTGTTATTATAGTATCTACAAGAAATAGGAAAATATTAGTTCAACCAGGTTTCAATTTGGCTAAAGTAAACTCATCTTTTATGGGGTACTGTTTAAAATGTTACAATAAAATTCCTCCCCACATACTTACATTAACTGAATGAGACGAAATTTAAATCTTGTTTTAAACGCACACTATGCAGGCAGGCATATTATAAGTTGGGAGATTACATCGCCACAGATAATAACATCGTTGATAAAAATGCTTGGCTCGATGCTAGGTTTGTTCCACGACCACAACTAATTGATTAACATTTCGACACCTGCAAGGAATAACATCGTAATCGTAACTCAGTTTTAGGCAATTTTAAGTTACGTTCATATTCATGTTGTACAAAAAATGCTGGTATTTTTTGCACAGTGTAAAAACATTGTAAGTGAGGGTCAACTGCAGTTAATAAAAAGGTATATTTAGTTACACATCATCATCATTTATGCTCGCCATTATTAATATAACATTGTAATTCAAGATACACTCTTGTTCTTGTTCTGATGATTTCTTATTAAAAAATGAGCTTTCATCGTAACCTTAGGTAAAATTAACATTTTATGAATTGTATCTCAGACATACAATTTATTTTATTTTATTTAGTTCCTTTTATCACACTTTATGCAATTGTATGTCTGAGTTACAATGACATTTTGTACAGTATGTTGTGGAATGTCATTGTAACTCACAAAACGTCTTGAAATATACATAAATATAATAATACAATCATATTAATGTGTAGCTAATCCCTCGTTGACTCATATTTTCAAGGTTGGTTGGCATTAAGACTTAACCGAAATCTGAGATAATTTTTTAAATCTTTAACGCGCTCTCCTTTATAGTTACTAAATATTACTTACAATGTTATTCCTTGCAGGTGTCGATTTGAAAATACTGTTGGAGCTGCTGAAGATTGTAAGATCATCTTTGTAATGTATAAACTCAATCTCCTATAAATTATGCATATAATTGCATGGCACAGGTGTGAGCACTATGTACTATAGAGCTACCATTTACCGGTAATATGTCTTTCATTGACTTGAATGTGCCCTGGCCGCTGTGAGTAAGTCATGGTCACTCTAATGTCTCGCTGACGGTGGCGCGTGTGCTGGATCATTTAGATCCCTTCAAAATGGTTGAGCCGAAAGGTGCTGATCCATACGTCATGTTCGTGAACAGGCGCCGTCAGTTGGGACTGGTCATCTGTTAGCTGCCACGGCTTATTTTACTATACAAGGTGACTTGTAATTTGACGTATTTCTTCCAGGATGTGGTAGTGTGATTTGCAACATTTAAGCACCCCATAAAACCTAGGCGAAAATTCATTCATTCATTTAATATATATGTGTACCTACCTATATATATTATCGTTATTATATATAATATTATAAATATTTATATATTTAGGCATTTGTCAACAAATATGCATAATATGATAAATGGCCAGATTTTGAACGAAATATGTGAAATCACCAAAAAGGTGTCTCCTAAATCGACTAAATAGCTAGGTAAACTTATTACAATCCTATTGAAATCAGAATGGTATCATTTTGAAGCTGTTTAATTTCTCCAGGACTACTTTTTTTTCAATATCTCTTTTCGTTTATGAGAAGTTTAAGATTCTTTAAAAAAGTCCCAAAAGAAACTGTCAAAAATTGGTTTCTTTTTAATATTTTTTTTATAAATGTTGACACTTTTTTTTACATTATTGTAGCCCTTTTAGTAACGCATATTACCATGTTCTCTATCTCAATAATTGAGGACGCCAGCGGTCGCACTTTTCTTCAAAACGGGTGGTACGAGTACTGAAGCGATCGAAAAAGCATTTTCAATGCTAAACTAAAAACTGGCCCGGTGGCAAGTGTCTGCGTCGCGCCGCTTGGCGACAGTTCGCCTCGTCTATTAATATCGCGCTTGTGAGTCTGTGTGTACACGGAGATATATTAATAGTCGGCGAAAGTTGACGCGGAAATAATTACACGCTGGTTTCGTCACCTCGACCCATCCTCAAACAATGCCCCGAATGCTTCCGAACGATCTTCTGAACACTCTCGAAGCATAATGTTGGACGTTTCATTTAGTAGAGTGAAAGTGCAAGGGGCACAGTTTTTTCGGACTGTAATTATTTGTTTTCGAATTTCCGGGTTGCTACTGAAAAATTCCAGATGGGAAAACCCAATAACACTTTCTCTGCCCCGGGAATCGAACTCAGGACCTCATGCTCAGCAGTATCGCTTGCGACCAGTAGACCAACGAGGCAGTCTGAAAAAATAAATAAATGCTTAGTAAAGTCAGAGTGTAAACAACATCATTTAGTTCAAAGCGTTGCCATTCATAATTTAAATTCTACGTCGTATGCATTAGCAGTGCATCTACCCGTATGAGTGTCGAGGTACGTCTGAGTTCTAGTAATGAAGTGACCGTTTAGATATTACTTCAGGACTACTCGTACACTGTTGAGATTGAGCCCGTGTTCGTACCAATGGTTCGTTCCTACAATTATTTGCATGTCATACGTACAATCCCGACATACATTGATATTTATTTATATCTGGTTGTGCCAGCGTCAGACAATAATGCTCTCGAGCTGCAGTGTCGACCTACACACATTTATGATCTCGAGTCGTAGCGTTGACTTACACACATATACTCTCGAGCCGTAGCGTTGACCTTCACACATATATTATGCTCTCGAACCGTAGCGTCGACTTACACACATTATACTTTCGAGTCGTAGCGTCGACTTACACATATTTCGCAGACAGTGCACAGACACAGAAACAGATCGTCAGAATGTGTCCTGGGGGCTGTGGGAGATCCGTCAACCAAACGATGTTCTACGTTCCTTCAACTACCTATCATCATAATCATCATCAGCTTATAAATGTTCCTACTGCTGGGACACAGGCCTCCTCTCTGTGTGAGGGAGAGGGCTGTAATCCACCACGCGGGCCCAGTGCGGGTTGGTGGATGTCACATGTCTTCGAATTTTCGGTTCTAGGACATGCCGGTTTCCTCACGATGTTTTCCTTCACTGTTTTGAGAGCAGTGGTGATGAAATAATTTACACAAAGTAAAGCGCCTGTCTGGGTACGAACCTACGACGTACAACTCGTAAGTCGCGGCCGTTACCACTAGGCCACCACTGCTCACCAATATGACATACATATTTTATACATTTACTTAGTTCTATCTTCTATCTATATAAATAAAATGTCCTGACTGACTGAATCATCAACGCTCACGCTTGGACCTAGAAAGCTGAAATTTTGCACAGGGGTTCCCTTTATAATCCTTACATTATTATAAAACAAAGTCCCCCGCCGCGTCTGTCTGTCTGTCTGTCTGAACGCGATAAACTCAAAAACTACCGAACGGATTTTCAAACGGTTTTCACCAATGGACGGAATGATTTATGCGAAAGGTTTTAGTGTATAATTCATTATTCATTCATTCATTTCATTATTCATTTGGGACTTGTGCGGTAGGCCCAGGTCTGGTTCTGTCTATAATGATATGTGTTGTAGCAGACGGGTATTCAAATCAAGATTGAAATGGTGTCAAGATCACCAAGATCAGATTAGAATGGATGCCCTCGCAGATAAACACCGTGAAGGCGATTTCCGTGACTTTTGGCAGAGCACTGCCAAAATCAACGTACGACCTGGAGTTCCTGCGAGCGTCGGCGGGGTGAGTGATCCTAAAGGCATTGCCAATCTTTTTAAAGAGCATTTTGCTGTTAATTTGCCGCGTGGTCCAGACAGTGAGGTGCTCAATACTGACAGAAGTGGTCATGCTGTCGGAACAAGATTTAGTGCGAAAGAGGTAGCTAGTGTCATAAGGCACAAGACTCGAGGAAAATCTCCGGGTCATGATGGACTCAGTATTGAGCACTTCCTGCATGCTGGATCTCACATCTCGCGAGTATTAGCAATGTTTTACTCCCTGTGTATAAGCCACTGCTACTTGCCGGATGATTTTATGAAAACCGTGGTAGTGCCGGTAGTTAAAAATAAGACGGGTGACTTAGCTGATACCAATAACTACAGGCCTATCTCTCTCGCTACCACAGCGGCTAAAGTCTTTGATGGTCTGCTTAATGCACAGCTGAATAATAACGTAACTCTCCACGACAACCAGTTCGGGTTTCGTCCGCAGCTATCAACGGAGAGCGCGATACTATGGCTTAAGCACACCGTCAACTACTATATGAAGAGGAACACGCCGGTGTACGCATGCTTCCTGGACCTCTCCAAGGCTTTCGATTTAGTCCAATATGATGTCCTGTGGAACAAGTTAGACCAAATTAACTTACCGAATGAAATTACAGGCCTATTTCGGTTCTGGTATGGGCATCAAAAGAATTGTGTGAGATGGGAGGGGGCGATGTCAGAGCAATATGAACTTGAATGTGGTGTCAGGCAGGGCGGGTTGACATCTCCTACACTTTTCAACGTGTACATGAATTACCTGATCGTCGCGCTCAGCAACTGCCATGTCGGCTGCCATATTGATAGAGTGTCTGTGAATAATCTCAGTTATGCGGACGACATGGTGTTGCTGAGTGCATCGGTATGTGGTCTGAGGAGGTTGTTAAAGGTATGTGAGGACTATGCTCGTGATCATGGTTTGAGATATAATGTGGCAAAAAGCCAGTTCATGGTGTTTGAAGTCGGTGCAGTGAGTCCCCAGAATATACCGTCAGTTAAACTGAACGGGACCCCTCTGGAGAGGGTGAATAAATTTAAATATTTGGGACATATTCTTACGTCTGACCTAAATGATAATGAGGATATAGAGAGAGAGTGTAGGTCGCTCTCAATACGAGCCAACATGATAGCCCACAGGTTTGCTAGGTGTTCAGGGAGGGTGAAGGTGACACTATTTAGAGCGTATTGTACACCTGCAGTCTGTGGGCTCGTTACACAAAGAAGTGCTATAGCGACCTACGTGTTCTCTATAATAATGCGTTTAGGATTGTGATGGGGCTGCCTCGGTTCTGCAGCGCTTCGGGTACGTTCGCGGAGGGGCGTACCGCCTGTTTTTACGTGACTATGCGCAGGCGGAGCATCTCTCTGGTGCGCAGAGTACGGGCCAGCTCCAACACAGTCCTGGCGATGATTGCTGACAGGCTGGACTGCCCCTACATGCTGCATTGCTGCAGCAGGCATGTTCCAGCAAGGCCATTTGTCAGGAATTATAAATCCTTGTGTGTGTCTTTGTATGTATTATTTTAATTGTAAAATTTTAATTGTAATTGTATTTTATTTCATTTTGAATTTTTGACATAATTATTATAAATTTTGTTACTATTATTTTATTCTGTTATTATATTTTTAGTGTGATATGTTTTATAATATTGATTTTTATGGGCCCAGTTACCCGAAATAAATGTTTTTATTTTTTTTATTTTATTAAGGTTTTGTGTAAATTGGCTGAAAAATGACGATTATTGTTGAAGAAGTTGGAAAAAATCATGCCGACTGGGAGCTTTACTGGCGTGTGCTGCCTAAACCGAAAAAGATACATCAAATTTATGTTCTACGGTATTGTTCATCTTAAAAAGTTCAACAAAAAAGTCCGCGATGGCATAATAATATGTCTATCTTCAAAGGATGACCCATAATAACCATTTTTAGGGTTCCGTAGTAAACAAGGAACCCTTATAGTTTTGTCATGTCCGTCTGTCTGTCTGTCTGTCTGTCCGCGATCTAGCTCCGAGACCCTTAGTACTAGAAAGTTGTTATTTGGCATAGATATACATATTAATTACGTCGACAAAGTGGTAAAATAAAATTATGAAAAACATTTTTTTTTAGGGTACCTCTCATACACGTAAAGTGGTAATGTTTATTTTTTTACCCCATGGTGAGGGGTATCATTAGAAAGGTCCTTCAAAAATATTGTGAGTTTGTGAAAACCATTTTTGGATTCAGGGATTCGTTTGCGAAATATTAAGCTTTAAAGTGCTAATTTTTGTTAGAGTCAAGTGTCTCCCCCCCCTGCTGGCTAAGTGGTTAATTTTGGGTGTGTGAAAAAAATCACAACAGTAGCTGATATAACGAAATTAAAAGGAAAACTATCACAGTTAAGTAGGCTCTACAGGTTAACGAGTAATAACCGACCAACTTAACTTTGCAGTTGCAATAACATGTTTTCCCATACATTCCGTATGGGAGAACATATTTTTCAACTACAAAGTTAAGTTTGTTTTTGGGATAAATTCATCCCAACTACGGAACCCTTCATTGTGCGTGGTCCGACACGCACTTGGCCGGTTTTATCTTTCAGAATTTGATAAAAATTTAATTGTTATTTCGGAAGCTTTTTTGACCGGTATAGTATTAATCCTTACCTATCCAAAAAAATATGTTATTTATATTGGGAATTTAATTTAGATTAAAATATGCCTTCAAAAGTTAAAATCATATAATTTAAATGAATAGTTTAAAAGATATCACAGTTTCAAAATTACGGGAGCAACGCGGGCGCAGCGGTAGAGTCAATGACGTTTTTCTCTGTTATTTTATTAGGTATGAAATCTCGATAGTACGTTCCCGTGGGATATTTTCCGACATGCACGCAGGCGAAGCCGCGGGCAAAAGCTAGTGTAGATATAAATAAGGATTTTTTCAACCTCTAAGGGAAATTTAACCCCCAAGGGAGCCAAAATATGAACGTTTGTATGAAAAATTTTATTCCTTCAGTTAATAAACTTGAAACTTGGCATGAATATTTATCTAAATAAATTATATCACTTTTGTTTTTCTAAACCAACCCAGTCAAGGGGGATTGTGGGGCGTCAAAGTTTGTATGGAAGAATTTTAACGCGCTGGCCGATTAACTCGAAACTCAGTATTTATACTTGTCGCAGCGATGGCATCACCAATAATCACCATGGCTCCATCTTTTATTTTGATTAAGAAACTAAGAAGCTACGTCAATCTAAATTAATCAAACGGAAACGTCAAGTGTGACACTTGGGTAAGGTCGATACGGCAGTGGTGACTTTTAATTGACAGCCGACACATGACTGACGGTAGTGTAGGATCTAGTCCTAAACTCAGAAATGAAGCAACGATTGTATGGATATTCTTTGATTTAATTCTCACAGCAAAATATCAACACTAGCAAAATATCAACGCTCCGTTCAACGGTTCAATCCTCAGTGCGTGCAAAAGTCGAAACTGTCACACTTTCAAAATAAAAAAATGAATGGCAACTCTCAACAGCCAAACTCAACTCTCCACAGCCAACTAACATTAAATTAGTCGATTACTCTTTAGTGACGGGTATCTGTCCATATTACCAGACGAAAAATACAAGACTGTTTACGTGTCTATGACAACTGACAGGATTCTTGTCACTAACACAAATAATAACAATTGAATAACCTAAATCGTGATTATAATAATATTGTTAGTCTTACAGTAGACATTGTCAGTCACAGACATTTGATAACTTGCGGAAAATGACAGTGACGGTGAGAGCGGACATTCATTCTTTGGCGTGATGCAAATGCGGTCGTGTTTTCTATTGTGACCACGTGCTGTATCGAATTTACCGCGTTTCCAGGTCTAATCTGTTCTGATCGGCTTAATCGTTGAACATTTTTGTAATAAGTGTGTGTGAAGTAATAAATACACAGTTCCTTCAAGTTTTCAGAGTATTATTTTTAATCTACGGCCATGTGTGACCATACTGGCAGCGAGGCGCCCCACCTAACCTCGTAATACTTAAAACCGAAAATAAAGAATAACATGTATCAGTATTTTTCTACCCCTATACTTGAAAATTGGTATACCACTTAAAAGTCACAGGAAAAGTCACAAAAGACTATTTCATAAATTATATTAATTTTATTACCTATATCATTATGCGGCTAAGCTCGGCCGCTTATGCTATTAGAAAGATAAGACAGTTAACAGATGTAGAAACCGCGCGTTTGGTATATTTTAGCTACTTTCACAGCATTATGTCGTATGGCATTTTACTGTGGGGTCGGGCTGCTGACATTGAATCCATCTTTATTTTACATAACCCCCTCCTATTTGGAAGTCGGTTAAAAAGAGGGCTGTCAGAGCCATTTATAATCTATGTCGTCGCGAATCTCTCAGGGAACTATTTAAAAAGATTAATACTAGTAATTCTGCGAACAGTAGACCTCGCGAGCATAAACTTTATTTCAACAATTAATATACCACTAAAGTTATTTAAAACGGGACGTAAATATATATAGTAATGAAAATAACCATGTCAATTTAAAATCCTATAATTAATATACTTAACCAACTTAAAATTAAATGAAAGAAAATTTAAAACTCATATAAAAAGTACACTTTGTAAACAAGCATATTACAAATTAGAGGATTATATCCAAGATAAGCGTGCTTGGAAACATGCTGGTCCTGCTCCATAGGACAATTTAGAATCAAGACAAAATCAAACTGGTTGCTAATTTAATTGTAAAATTTATTACTTTGTGTTTTAAGTATGACATTGATTTTACATTCTGTGATTACTTCCTTACACACTGACTTATTAATTGTAACATTTTAGGAAAATCGTCTACTTTTACAATGTTTGTAAATATGTGAGAACCATGTATCTGTCACAAATTAAATTATCTATCGTTGCTTCATTTTTAATTTTTTTACCTATTGTGGTATAGTAATTTTATTCTAGGTGCATCGTCTTCACATATAATAATTATTTAACAAATGTACGTACATATACAAACAATATTGTAAAACATTTTAAAAGAGTAACGGTGGAGTTTCTTGCCCATTCTTCTCCATACAAAAACTACCTTTTGGAAGGGGCGACTAGAATCAATTTTATTATTTTGTAATTTTTGACGTTCAAAAGTGCCATACATGTGCCTATTTGAAATAAATGATTTGACTTTGACTTTGACTTAAAAAAACCCGACTGCAGCTGTAGTTCACTAAAAAACATGTGGTGGCAAGACGATAATAAAACAGAAATACAGTAACCCAGGCCAAAACTAACTGTTAAACACGAGACTACTTTTGAAGCTACTTTACACCTAACAAAAGTCAGTCACAAAAATTTTTCGACAGGACCTAACCATTTGGCGAGCAACAACGTCAACGCGATCTAGCGATGTAAGTAGCGCCATCTGGTGACCTTATTGTAAAACGTTTTAAAGAATTTTGAAAATAATTTTAAGAATTCTCTAAAAGGCCAAAATTCTGGGCTGAGGCCTTTTGCAACGCGGGAACCTGGAGGATGTTCGAATTAAAATTTATAGTCTTGCTGGACTGCTACGCTTTTCCTTCGGCATTGATTAGACCTTGGCTCCTTTTCTCTCGATGTCTGTGGGTCCAACCGGGAAATATGCACGTGGATGGTGAGCACTTCAGCTAAAAAATCCTGGCTTGTAGCCTTTCTTGCCCTCAACCAGCGAGTACACCCGAATATTTAACTTTTTTGAACGGGCAAAAACATTGGGTGTAAGGACAACAGACTGTCAAATTGTGTTGTCGTTGATCGGGCCCCAAAATAATCCGCACGTAACTCTAGCGAAATCTTCGGATTTCGTGTTTAGGGAGTAGACCTACGATAGTTCGTAGTTTTAGCGTTCGAAAATATTTCATGCTACCAACGCACTTGACTATGATTTCATGACCTATTTTATTTTTTCTATCATAAAACATTTCATCGTTCAATACGTCAAATTCAAATTTAAAAACCGGCCAAGCGCGTGGGCCACGCTCAGTTAAAGGTTCCGTAGTTGGGATCAATTTATCCCAAGAACAAACTTTTACATTGTAGTTGAAAAACATGTTAACTTGTAAAGCATACTTAGTTGTGATAGTTTTCCTTTAAAATTCGTTATACACCGTGAAATTTGAATCACAGTTTTGCTAGAACAAACGTTATTCAGACCATGGTCTACTACCATTCTACAGCATCCAATAAAAAAAAAACATAAATTGATTTTTGAAAAAACACAAAAAGACAAAGTTAAAAATGTCAAGATTATCTACTGCTTACTAAATTTCGTTTATGGAGGTACATTTCCCTGTAAAAAATGCAGTGTCCCATGCGTGGTGTCTGTGTTGTAGGGAGTAACGATAATCTTGACATTTTAAACTTTGATTTTTTTGTGTTTTTTCAAAAACCAGTTATGGTTTTTTTAATTGGATGCTTTAGAATGGTAGTAGACCATGGTCTGAACAATGTTTGTTCTAGCAAACCAGTGATTCAAATTTCACGGTGTATATAATATACCACTGCCGTGATTTTTTTCACATATCCAAAAACAACCATTTCGCTGGCAGGGGGGACAACATGTAATAAGAAGCTACCCTTGCTCTAAAATACTAATTTAATACCGAATATAATTATCAATATTTCAGGGATAAGGAAAATAATATGAAACACCAAGATATTTTGTCAGTCATTTATATTATTTTGCCAACATCAAATTCAATATTCTACACCATACCATCACATCTCCTATTGCCCACATAATATTACAACTCAATCAGTATTCTAATATTTACCATAAAACTAATAGGTTACCTTAATTTACAGTAGATCTCCAACCAATACTATGCCAATCTATCTTTTTACCGACACAGCCAGTAGCACGTCTTATCGTCACGAGCGCTCGACCCACAAGACAGTTGTGTTCGCCATTTTGACATATCGAATCTTTCGGTGTTGCCGGTACAATATCAAACAATTATGTATTAAATTGAAACCTAACACTCGACTATCCTGACATCGTGCATGTCCTCATGCACGTAAGTTAATTAGCATCTAAAACCTAACACTCGGCACATAATGATTTACAGGTTATTTTTAAAACTTATACACTGTTTGAGAACCATTCTTTTCGCCAGAATATATAAATACAAATGAGAGAAAAATTATTATAATTTCTACTGATCATGATAATATGATGGTATGACGTAAACTCAATCTCAAAACATTTATTTCTATTAACCCATTTACAGATACTTTGAATTTTCAAAGAGTCGTCAGTTAGAAAATTGAAGCTAGTCGCCCATTCCAAAACGTAGGTAGGTCTATGGAGAAGAACGGGCAAGAAACTCCACGGAAGGTCTATGTAGAAGAACGGGCAAGAAACTCCACGGATACTCTTTTAAATCAAGATATTACAAAATTCTGTATACATTTTTCTTGTTGCTTCTATATGTGAGAACAATGTAGAGAAAAACAATATCAAACAATTCAAAATACCAGATTATTTAATCTGGTATTTTGAATTGTTTGATATTGTTTTTCTCTACATTGTTCTCACACCCGCCCACCATCACCTCAGACTGGTCATTTCTTAACTGCCAGGGCTTATATTTATAAGCCCTGGCAGTTAAGAAATGACTAGTCTCAACTGACGGCCCATCGTACACGAACATAACGGGTGGATAAGCACCATCTAACTCAACCATTTGAATGTGCATGACATACTCTCAACTGCCCTACTCTTTCAAGTCAAACACAACTTCATAATAACATTATAAATGTCTACATGGTACTCACATTTGCATTTTTTTACACGTTATAGTTCCTTATTCTACACGGAACTATTAAAATGCATTGACATTTACTTTTAAACCTTTCTACATCTAAAAACTGCAAATAGCCACCAAGCAACTTCCGGAATAAAATATTAAATATAATTTTAATCAATTTTGCAATCGACTTCTGTTCACTAACCGGAGACGTATTTACAGCACCGGAATTCGGTTAAAGAAATAAAAAAAAGAAAATGATAAAACATTTACAAAATAATCTGCACTCTAATTACATTACAACCAAAAGCTAACATTCAGCCTTCCTGACATCACGTTTGTCGTCAAACTATAAATTACACAATAAAATAAACACTATGTTTTTTGCTTTTTCAATCAATATTATAGAAGACTTGAATGTTTAGCGTTAATTATTACATTAATTAGAGCATCGGCTAACAAAATTCTCAGAAGTTTCTGAGAATTTTGTTTTTGGAGTGAATTGTCACTAACTAGTTATTTCGTAGTCACGAAATAATTAGTTAGTGACAATTTACTCCAAAAACACAGGAACCGCTTAAAAGGTAAGATATTACGTAAGCTAATTTTGTTAATTTCTAATTTTCATTAGCTCATTCATACCTTTCAATATCAATTTACATCAGTCACTTATTGCACTGTAAGCTTAAGCACTATCACCTGTGAGCCATCGCACGACTTTCAATGAGCGACTCCTAATATGTAAACACCACATTCTGCATATGCCACACATTGCACCGCAAGCTTCACTGGTCAAGCACTCTCACTTGCCAGCCACTGTACGACTTCCAATAAGTAACATAACATCCAGCATATGCCAAACATTGCAATGCAAGCTTCACTGGTCAAGGACTCTCACTTGCCAGCCACTGTACGACTTCCAATGAATGGCCTATGCTTCGACTTCCATCCCCCAATCATCTATATTTCTGGTAAGTATGTATTCGCTAACTTCGGTTCTTACTTTACTTATGTCCCTATCTAATTGTCTTGTGTCCAAAAATATTTCATTTTCAATATTCTCACTACTAAAGATTAAATTACGACCAGACAGATCTTCTGTTGTGGTTATAGTCTGATTACAAACTAAAACTATTCAATACCTTGACATTATTATCATAATTAACTTTATAAGCTCTAACCAGTAGCTTCTTACTAACCATAATTTTGTGAAGCTTCCTTATCACAAGCAAGAATACATAAATAGAATTATAAAGGCACGGTGGTAGTGAAACTTCGTACTAACCATGGTGACATAACTTGTGAATATCACTTATAATGTACTCACTATTTTATAATGTTTATCAAATCAATGTCTTGAATACCTCTGGCAACAGGCCTTATCATGTCCTGAATACCAGTGGCAACGGCCTGCATTGCCCTGAATACCAGAGGCAATAGGCCCCACTATATCCTATATACCCCTGGCAACAGGCCCTATTGTCCTGAATACCAGTGGCAACAGGCCACTATGCTCCATGATCTCATAATGCTAACAAGTTATATCAACACAAGTAAAATCTCACAATCACATCCAATAACAGCTATATCAAGGGCATGATATAGCTGTTATTGGATGTGATTGTATAAAAAAAAATATTTTTAAATTCAAATTGTATAACAAAATCCCAAATACCTTATTTTATAATAAATGATTTTGACTAAATACATAACTAAAATTATATATTATAATGAAAAGATATCAGTGGCGTGCGTTTCATAAAGACAGAAAGACACTGCCTACCCTAGTTCTGATAATAGATCTAATATTATTTTATCAATAAACAAAACAAATCATAAATCAGCTCCACCTATCGAGTGCCGGTGGTATCATCATTCGAATTTCGCATCATCTCGATTCGCGCTGCACTAGCGCCGCCTCGCCTCTGCCACGGTAAAGACACAAACTATTCGTCTCTGAATGTTTTTATGTGTGCTCTCGTGGTAAGTCGTATTTAATGTGTGTGCGTTCCTATAGCTACGCGGGCTTTGCTGACACACAATGACAAAAATCACGCACACAACTGCAAGAAAAGCCAGTGTCTATTTGTAGTTATTCTATACAGCTAAGACGAAAAATTACGACTCGTACCGAACATTACCGAAGGAAAGTTAGCTATGCAATGCAAATATTTTAGGAAATAACGTTGTTTCATTGAATTTTATACATTTAGATGACCATAATTTTTTGTCGTATAACCTTTTTTACCCTTTATTGCCCGTTTTACTATAGTTGCCATATTGTTTGACGTGCGTTGTGTTTGTGAATACGCTATCAGGTAATTAGAATTTGATTGTTGTTATTAGTGTAAAATGGATAATATTGTCTGTGAAAGTTGTTCAGATGGTGTGTGTATTGAGAAAATAAAACATGATGCGTTTTCAAAACTATATTTCGGTGAAAAAAAAACAAGTTATCGAGATAGGTCGTGGTACACCGGATTTGCAATTAATACAAATTAAAGGTAAAGTCAATCGTAAATTCAATAAAAAACAATATGATTCATATCATTGGCTGACAGGTTGCATACACAGTACCTAATCGGTTATTTTGTTTCGTTTGTCTACTATTTTCAAATAATAAAACCGTCTGGAACGACACCGGTTACGCTGATATTCATAATTTTCCTACCGCCGCGAGAAAACATGAACAATCTGAAAAACACTTAGAAGCTTCCCTTAAATATCACACCTTTGGAAAAAATCGTATAGAGACGCGTTTAATCATCAATCGACAAGACGACGCGACGAACCAAAACCAACGTGCAGTATTTTTGGTGAGTAAAATTTTCTGCCTACCCTGTCTTAAAACTGTGTGCACGCCACTGAAAGATATTGAAGCAACGGCACCAATTACCATCACCAGGTGCACTGCACTGGCGTCCAGCTGCATAGGCGTACCCGCTTCACGCTGGCTCTCGCTGGCGCATGAGACTCTGACCACGGTGACTGCGACCTCCACGGCGTCGGCTATGATTGCGACCAGTTCCCGATTCTACCCTTGAATTGGTACTCTCTCCGGCCGGGGTCAAAATCCGGCGCCGTGAGAACGCTTCACCGCCGCGGAGCATTAACTGAAACTCATAACAACGGCTTTGACTCCTTTTCCAACAATCCGTGAAAAAGTTTAAATCTTTCAAAAGTTTTAGTCTCTTCTACCCCCATCGTATGTGACCTTCACATGACCTCCACTTTTGGAGTTTCCCCATACATCTCCAACTTTTGGAGTTCCCTATACTCCTCCAACTTTTGGAGTTTCTCCATACATCTCCATCTACAACTTTTGGAGTTACCTATACTTCTCCAACTTTTGGAGTTTCCCCATACGTCTCCAACTTTTGGAGTTCCCTAAGCTTCTCCAACTTTTGGAGTTCCATATCTTCTCCAACTTTTGGAGTTTCCCCATACGTCTCCAACTTTTGGAGTTCTCCAACTTTTGGAGTTCCCCCCCATACGTCTCCAACTTTTGGAGTTTTCCCATACGTCTCCAACTTTTGGAGTTCTCGAACTTTTGAACATCTTAAAGAAGTAGGACTCACGTGAAGACTGCGACTTCTACTTCGAAGACGCCTTGCACTGCCGCCGCTACGTGATCTCGATGTGGCTTCAGGTGCGTGGCCACTGCGACTTCGAAGGCGCCTGTGACTACTACGCCTCGCACCGCCTCTATGATGCGCTGTCGATCTAGCTTCAGCTGTGTAGCGCAATCGACCCCCAAATGGCGTTGATAGGCGCTGCGAGCTAGTCCCTCGATCGCGTGGCATGGTTCGAAATTCATAAAACAGAAGTAAATGGGTTAGAATTGGTAAATTAAACAAAACTTCACAAAAAACGTTATAAAAATGTTTGCAGGGTATTTCGCAAATATCTCAGAAACGGTGCATCCGAGCTAAAAATAACCAAATTTTACCACCCTTTTATAAACCCCACGAAAGGGATAAGAATGCTAAATCCACAAAAAAACTTATTTTTCTGTCCTACCTTCGAATTGTATCACTGTCACAAACACATTAATTAAGCGTGATTTAATACTAATCACCAGGTTAAAGTTAAACACGTGCAGAACCACAAGGTAGCGTGGTAGGGCCACCCTTATTCTTAATTTACATTAACGATCTGCCAAACGTCACACAACACCCTATGATTATTTTTGCTGACGACAGCACAGCTATTTTTACTGGTGAAAATATGGATACTTTTGAAGCAGACGTAAATAATACCCTGTGATAATTAACTGGCTCACCTGGTCATTAATTTAGAAAAAACTAAATTAGTCACATTCCCGCGAAAGAATAAAAACTACTTCAACATTCAACATGATGGTACAGTAATTGAACAAGTCAACTGCGTACAATTTTTAGGACTTTGGATAGATAATGATATGACATGGCAAACACACATTGACTGACTACCGCAAAGAACTGCTCTTATGGGCAAAAGTTTTTTTTGGAATGGAATCTAAAATTTACTATAAGATACCTGTGGACATTTTAAGCACCAAGGAACTGTCACTATTTAAACATAAATTGTGTAATTTTTTTAATTGACAATGCTTACTCGATCCAAGATTTTCTAAATAATTAGTGCCTACTACAATCTGTCACCATAATTGTTATTTTCTAAGATTTACTTTTTATGTGATGCCTAAGATTTTATTTTTAACTGCGTGTTGATATAATTATTGTATGCCTATTAGGCAGGACATAATGGAACTGTAATTTACCTAACATCTGTATGTATAGGGGACGGAGGGGCAAGAAGGATATTCTAACTTTGGATAAAAAGAAAAACTAGTGTAACATAATTTATATTTATCAGTTACTTATTATTATAATCTTTGGACATTTAGCTTTGTTATTTGAGATCAAACATAAGAAAAAAATAAGCCTTCTCCAACTCAGATCATTTAAAAAAAGAAACTGTCATAATCCGTTTTGCCCGACCAGGGCGGGCAAAATGGTTACATATTTACCTATTATATATTTACTTATTATAGGTATAATTAGAAAAGATGACGCAACCAACAAAAGGAAAGTACGGCATTGACACGTCTAATATTAACAGACTTTAGTGAAAATATCGTAATTTAGACATCCAAGAATGTAATAAAACAAACACGATGTTCTTACAGCTGTTTTTTACAATTTTTTTCTTCGAAATTGTAATTTATCGCACAGAATTTAAAGTTACACTTCCAAGTGGTCGGCGGACCATTGTCGGTTAGCGCGTCTGTGGGACGCGTTGAGCAGTACTAGCGCTGTTTCTTTTTATCGATCAAGCAGCGATTTGATGGTTTTATTCTTCTTGCCCGACATCTTCTTCTTGCCCGTCCGTCCCCTAACCTATAAAAAGATTTGATTTGGTTTGAGAAAAATATTTTGAAGCACTTGTAATGTATAAATAGGCGTGTACTTTCCACTTCTGAACTGTAATAGGAAGCTACCCTTGCTCTAAAATACTAATTTAATACCGAATATAATTATCAATATTTCAGGGATAAGGAAAATAATATGAAACACCAAGATATTTTGTCAGTCATTTATATTACTTTGCCAACATCAAATTCAATATTCTACACCATACCATCACATCTCCTATTCCCCACATAATATTACAACTCAATCAGTATTCTAATATTTACCATAAAACTAATAGGTTACCTTAATTTACAGTAGATCTCCAACCAATACTATGCCAATCTATTTTTTTACCGACACAGCCACTAGCACGTCTTATCGTCACGAGCGCTCGACCCACAAGACAGTTGTGTTCGCCATTTTGACATATCGAATCTTTCGTTGTTGCCAGTACAATATCAAACAATTATGTATTAAATTGAAACCTAACAAACACTTGCCTGCCGGGGTTGCGAAGAAATCCGAAAGGGAGATCGTGGCCCCGGCAACATGGCAACTGAAGGAACACGGGTGGGTTTTAGTCAGTAAGAGTCTGACACCTCCCGCTCCGCCCAGAGCGGGAGAAGTTATTTGATAATTTCCCACCCAAAAAAAGGGGGGACAACACTTGACAATAACAAAAATTTGCACTTTAAAGCTTAATATTTCGCAAACGGATTCCTGAGTCAAAAATTAGTGTTCACACACCCACACGATACCCCATAACATACGAAATCATCCCCACTTTACGTGTAGGAAAGAGAGATACCCTAAAAACATATTTATCATGATATTATTTTACCACTTCGTCGGCCGCGGCGTGTTTAATGTATAGGGTACCCATGCCAAATTACAGCTTTCTAGTACTTAGATTCTCTGAGCTAAGCCGCGGATAGACAGACGGACGGTCAGATGAACATGGTGAAACTATATCGGTTCCTTGTTGACTACAGAACCCTAAAGACCTGAAAAATTATGAGTAAAAATTTGTAGACCAGCAAGAAAAATTTACTATAGGTTTTAACAAACAGTGAGCAATTCCCTGCATTCTGCTCATCATGCCGAAGATCCTCATCAGATCTTCACCAGTTTTTTCTGAGACTAACATTTAAAGTCACAAAAAAGAACCATCGAAATCGGATCTCATAAGGCGAAGATATCCAGTAGCCCCCCTTTTTTGCCCCATTTTGGAGGAAGTAGCCCTCCAATCAAAGATCCCCGACGGCTGAAAATTACAAAAAATTCGTCAAACCTGTACACCGAATTTCGTCCAGACCGGTTTTAAAATACGACCTGTAGACGATTACGTACAGTACCGAGCAAAAGTCCATAGGCAATCTCACAAAGCAATAGCTTGACGTTTAGTTTTACTTACGACCTTTTATTTTCAAGAGACACATGCATCATTGTCGTCAACAAGTGATTGTAGTTCATAATTTCAACATTAAAATACAAGTCAAGATGACCTAGCGGTTAACGCGTTCAGATAGATGCGTGAATCGGTAAGCCATGAGTTCAAATCTCATGCAGTACTGTTAAAGGTTTTTTGTAAGTTTTTACTCAATTGGAAGTGATGGGACAGAAATATAATATTCTTTATGTTCACTTTGTTCACACATTTCGTAAAGTTAGAAAGGCAGATCATAAAAAAAAAAAACGAAATAAGTTTAGACTTGTGAGGTAGAATATGAGTTTAATGAATATTTGACTTGATCGGAATGAACGTTGTCGATTTGTTGTAACTGTTGGTGTGATCTTAAAATGCAGGCAAATATTATCTAATATTGAGGCGAGGGCGACTATTATTGCGCTGCATAAAAGTGGTCTTAATAGAACACAAATATCTTATGAAACCGGTTTAAATGTGAGTATTATATTTACGAATTGTTTGAAAACTTTTATTTGAAATTTACCTAGACTATTTGGTGACATATGGATTAGTTCTTTTTATTGTTATTTTTTAAATCCATCATGTCTAAAAGATAAATAATTAGTGTTTATTATTGCATTTGTAAATGCAGAATTTTAATATTACTTATACTGTTATTTTAAATAAATATTATTTTATGTTATTATAAAAATTATAAAATGACGTCACTTTAGTATGTTGTTATAACTGCTTAATATCACTTTTCTTTTTGTTTTAGAGGAATACTGTAATTCTCTGGATTAAACAGTTCTACTTATGTAGAAGTATTAGACGATGTCATGCTACCTACTGTGCGCAACATTTACCCAGCTGATGAGTTGACACAATTGACATTTGTCCAGGACGATTGTCATGATACCACAATAGGTAAAAATAATTTAAAATGAAGCAATGACAGAAAAAATAATTATGTAATTGATATATGGTGTTTACATATTTACAAGCATTGTAAAAGTAGGTACCTATACGATATTCCTAAAAAAATTACAAGTGATACTAATTAGTCAGTGCGTGAGTTCAAGTAATCACAGAATGTAAAAAAAAAAATGTTGTTTACATTCTGTGATTACCTGAGCTCACACACTGACTTATTAGTATTACTTGTAATTTGTTTTTTAGGAATATCTTATAGGTATCTACTTTTACAATGCTTGTAAATATGTGAACACCATGTATCCATAACACAATATTTTTTTCTATCATTGCTTCCTTTTAATTATTTTTACCTACCATGGTATAGTAATCTTATTCCAGGTGCATTGCCTTCACATATAATTACATAATTAATGTATACAAAATATTGTAAAACATTTTAAAAGAGTAACGGTGGAGTTTCTTGCCCATTCTTCTCCATACGAAAACTACCTTTTGGAAGGGGCGACTAGAATTAATTCTATTTTTTGTAAATTTTGACGTTCAAAAGTGGATTTTATGTGCCTAATTGAAATAAATTATTTGACTTTCACTTTTATCCCCTTTGGGGGTGAAAAGGGGGATACAGTTTATATGAAATTTTTTATTACTTTGGTCTAAAAACTTGATACTTGGCTTTTTTTTATTAAACTAAATCCTCAAAAAGGGTTTAGAGGGAGGTCACCGTTAGTATGGATTTTTTTTAACAAGCTGTCGAATTAACTTGGAATTCGTTACTAATACTTAAAACAAAAAATAGAGAATTATGAGTTTCAGGGTTTTTAAAAAATCAACTTCCTGGCCCCAGTTTAAGGGACGGATTTTACTTCAAAAATGGGTATAAACAATGTTTAAGTTAAATAATTAAAAATAAAATAAAAAATATTTTATTGACATATAAAAAGACGTTACATTAATTTGAAGCCCTGACTCCTGAGCTAGGTGTTACCTGTGTTACAGGAATCAGTGTCTTCACCCGTTTTTTGAGTATAAACATTCTATGCTATAAAATTAAAAATAAAATAATTTAAAATGCTCTTGAGTGGTTTGTGTGCGTGTGTTTGTTGTGTTTTTGTGTATGTGTGAGCGAGTGAGTGTAAGTGATTGTGCTTGGTGGATTGGACTTTGGGTGTATGTGAGGATTTGTGTGCCTAATTTGTTATTTAATGATCACGAGTATTGTTCTTTAAGTATGTTTTCTGTCTGTAGGTAATCCAGTGTTTGAAGCCATGTGTTTAGTTTTATCTTAGTTTTATTTTTTGTTAGTGGGTTGATGTGGAGAATTTTGTTTACTTTATTATAAATATAAGTAGCTAGGTATAGGCGTTGCCGTCGAGCGGCTGCGGTCCTACACTTGACTGCGCGGCATACATTAGTCATAGTTCTCTTATGTTTTGTTGTGAGATTTACCGGTGTGATTTCATGCTGTTTTATTATAAGATTGAGAAGGTATAATTGTCTCACTGTAAGTACTTGACAACTCTCATACAGGGTTTTTGTAGGGAACCGCCACGGTTTGAAGGTCATGACTTTTAGCAGAGATCTTTGAGCTCTCTCGAGGTTTATCATGTAGGTTTTACAAGCACCTCCCCATGCCGTGACACAGTAACCTGTGATTGATTGTGCTAGTGCTAAGTACACCGCACGGAGAAGTTTAAAGTCGGCCACTTGCCGCAGTCTCTTGAAAGCCCATATAAGTTTCCTAACACGGGAGGCAATCTGTTCAATGTGGGGACGCCAGGTAAGTCCCTCATCCAGAATCACACCTAGGTATTTCATTGTCTTTTGTTGTGTGATTGGAAGACATGAACATGGAGGACTGTTATTGGGGTCATCACAAGAGTGTGCTTTAAGGCTTATTACTGTAGGTTTAGTTTTTGCGAAAGTAAATTGCAGAAATGAGGTTTTCGAGATATTAAGGGTTAGTAAGTTAACTTCCAGCCAGTGGATTATTTTGCGTAACCCTGCCTCTGCAAATTGCCGTGCCGCTTCCCAGCTCTCTCCATGAAATATAAGTACGGTGTCGTCTGCATAACTAAATATTTTACCGTTAGTAAGAGACTGCTGACAAAGATCATTCACATAGAGCAGGAAAAGACTCGGGGATAGGCAGCTACCCTGCGGCACACCATAATGAACTCTGTCTTCATTGCTAATGACCTCACCAATCTTCACTTTTTGTGTCCGGTCATTGAGAAAGTCTGTAAATATGCTTAGAGCCCTTCCCCGGATTCCATAATTGAAACGTACCAAACGATATTTTCATAAAAACAAGCCCAATCGAAGTGAAAAGACTTAATCCTTTGATTTATAAACTTGAAAATCTTAAATTTTCAAAAACTTCCTTTTAAAGGAAGTGGCGGGGTTTTTTAATAAAAAAAATATAGGAAGGAAAGTACGAAAACTATGCGGACGAAGTCGCGGGCGTAGTGCTTTGAGTAATAATATTCAGTCGCGTGCGCGCAGCCGTACGCGTCGCTTGCTTTTTGCTACGATCGGTTTTTACGTCAAAATAAAAAAAAAATCAAAATATTTTATTTCACATAAACCTACATGGGCACTTATGAAACGTCAGAAGCTAGGTGCACGTTTCCAATTGGTCGCTTCCTATGGAAATGAGCCGTCGAGCGAAATGTCCGCCACAGTAAAGTGTCCTCAGTGTAATATTGTTATTGACGAACTGCTATGTTACGTGCAAAATAAGCTGTCGACGAGTGATGACGATACGTTAATTCGCATATGTTCTTCGGCCTTTGGTAACGATGAAATTAAAAATTCAAAGGCGTTGCTTTTTGAGTCTGTTCCGACAAACAAAAGGAATATCAAACGGAAGCAAAAGGGAAAAGAACACCGTGACTTAGCCGATATAATTGGCCTGTTCAAGTCTACTGACCCTGACGTGATCCCGATTTTCGTTGTGGGGCACCTTGATAATCTACCCCCAATCACATTTTGATCACTTGGATGTGACAAGTGTGACGGTAGATCAATTGGAGAAACTCAAGATGGATCTTCAGTATAACTTCAAGTTTGGATCGTTGATCGAGCATGCACAGAGCAAGCAGTGTGTGAATTTGAAACGAGGGGGCGGCAACGGAGACATCTCTCTTGGTAACTCACTATACAGAAGTCTGAAGGATCCCAAAAATGCAATGCAAAGTCCAAGACATCAAGAAAGTGTCGCAAAACTCTCGGTTCATATTGCCGATAAACAAAGTCCACTTGGTCAAAGCGGTGAATATGTTGCGAAGGAGTGGCCGTTATCAGTGTCGAGAACCGGTTCTATGACGCGGGCTCGCTCGCGGTCACCCGTGCAAACAGCTGTGGGTGTTACGTCACAGTCGAAGCGAATGAACTCAAGTAGTAAACAAATGCCATATTGCGGTGATGTTTTGCCTAGAAAGGAAAATGATGGATGGATCGTTGCAACGCATCGTAAAGCGAAGCAAAAGTATCGTTACGCCGGGAAAACGGGGTTTGCTAAAGACACAATAGGGTGCTTTAAAGCCGCAGAAAAGTATGTACCGATGTTTATCACGAATGTGCACAAAGATTCACATACAGCTGATATCATAAAGCACGTTGAATTAAAAATCCGCGAAGTAGTTCAATTGGAAAAACTGTCTTTACGAAAAAAGGTTGACTATGATGCGTACACGTTTTTTATACCAGAATCCAAAGTACCTGCATTTGGGTGAGAACATCACACACATCACATCACAACAACATCACATCACAACACACATCACAAACAACATCCAACAACCAACCATCCAACATCTGGCCGCAGAATGTAATATTCAGACGTTTTGTGCAAAGACGTAATGACGATTACTCTGTAAACAACAACAATGACTAATAATAGTGTGTTTCGATTTGCCAGCTTTAATTGTAGAAGTGTTAAGCGTTCTATTGAGGGCGTTCGTGAACTTTGCGCAACATGCCACATAATAGCGCTTCACGAGTGCTGGCTGCTACCCAGCACCATCCATAGTGACTTCAGCTGCATGGGGACATCGGCCGTGGACACGTCTGCTAGCATGCTGCGTGGGCGACCCTATGGGGGGGTGGCTCTGCTGTGCAGAAAAAGTGCGTTCAGTGATGTGTCGGTCGTTCCGAGTGATAAGTCGAGAATGTGTGCGATACGTATTGATACGAGTGACAGACCTTTCATTGTGATGAGTGTGTACATGCCCACGGATGCAGTGAGTAACCTGCCGGAATTCTCACATTGTTTAGGACTGGAAATTGTTATTGTGGACAGTAGTGATGTGGAGGCGGTTTATTGTCTTGGTGACTTTAACGCACATCCGCATGGACTATTTTTTATGGACTTGTTGAACTACTGTAGTGATAATTACTTTTCATGCGTTGATGTAGATAGGCTGGGATTGACGTCGAACACGTACACGTATGTCAGTGACTGTAACGGGGCTAGGCGATGGCTTGATCATTGTCTCTGTACAGAAACGTCTCTTAAAACTGTTCGTAATGTTAGCGTTAAGTTTGATGTTATGTGCTCGGATCACTAACCATTGTTGATCGAATGCGATCTCAATATAATTGACCCGAAAGTGAAGCAGAGTATGTCCTACGACAACTTAGTTGTGTGGGGTGAAAAAAGCTCAGATGCTATCTACATCTATAGGCAAGAATGTTATCGGCGATTGCGAAGTATTGACTTCCCTCGCGTATTATCCAATTGTTGTGATCGCGTGTGTGGTGATTCAGACCACAATCTAAAAATTGATTGCCTGTATCGGGATGTGGTATCCGCTCTAGGGGAGGCTGCCATTGTTAGCAGGGAGGCACGAGTCGTTGGTAGGAGGCCGAAGCGCGTGGTGAGTTGGAATAAGCACGTCAGCGAGGCTCACTCGTACGCTAGGCTTAATTTAGTAAGTGGCTTGATTGCGGCAAACCAACGTTTGGCGTGATTTATGAGGAAATGTGTGACACTCGTAAGATTTTAAATCTAAATTAAGGTGGTGCCAGAATCACCAAGACCAAATACAGATGGACACCCTAGCCGAGTTGCATACAAAAAAAGACTTTCGGGGCTTCTGGAAGTCTACAAAAAAGCACAACCTTAGGACTGGTTTGCCGGTGAGCGTCGATGGCGTGTCTGCTGAAAGGGATATTGCCAATGTTCTTAAATCCCAATTTTGTGTCAAGCCAAGCAGTATTCCACCATCTGAGGTGGTCGATGCTGAGTCACAGTGTACTGTCCTGGAACCAAGAGTTAAGTTCTCAGCTGCGGACATAGCTAAAACCATAGGGTGTATGAGCAGAGATAAGTCTCCAGGACATGACGGACTCAGCATCGAACACCTTCAGCATGCAGGTCCCCACCTGCTACGTGTTTTGGCCATGCTGTTCACGTTCTGCCTTCGCCATTCGTACTTGCCGGACGAACTGATGAGGACGGTCGTAGTACCAATTGTTAAAAATAAAACAGGTAATATTTCAGACAAAAACATTTACAAGCCGATCTCATTAGCGACAGTCATCGCGAAGGTATTTAACAGCTTGCTTAAGGCATGTTGTCAGATATTACACGGATCGGAGCACACCTGTTTACGCCTGCTTCCTCGATCTGTCCAGAGCGTTTGATCTGGTTTCGTACAAAGTGTTGTGGAAAAAGTTGCTTGATAGGCAAGTTGCGCCAGAAGTTGTTAACATCTTTCAGCACTGGTACGGGAACCAGGTCAATAATGTTAAATGGTCGGGAGCTCTGTCGGACTCATACAGGTTGGAGTGCGGGGTGAGGCAGGGAGGATTGAGCTCACCAACTCTCTTCAATCTGTATATTGATGGACTTGTTGCCGAACTCAGCAGCCGCCATATTGGATGCCATGTTGATGATGTTTGCTTTAACAACATCAACAACATGATATGGTACTGCTGAGCGCGTCAATAGGGGGACTCAGAGAGCTAATAAGCATTTGCGAAACGTACTGTTATACCCTAACTCTGTAGGGGCTGACGCTGAGTCAGCGCCTACTCGGCGCAGCCAGCTTATCATCCATATGTCAGTTTCATACGTCATGGTAGTGGTAGCCAGTTCTCGTTCAACCTTCCTGGCAGACGGTCCTGCTCATGGGTCTCTCGCGTATAATCACTATTATCATCAATTTATAATATCCATGTTAAATCTCAATATAATCATCTTCGAGTAAATAATTCTTTTTTTTAAAAACCCTAACGCGGAGGACCTTATAACAATTGGTGGCAGCGGTGGGATACGAAAATCCCCAGTGTCCTTAAAACATCGCCAGTGTACCAACCAGTGTATCGCCAGTGTGTGTATTCAGTGTGGTTGAAATATTCTGCAAAACCAAGTGTGTAGTGAACTATATCCTGATGTGCCCTGAAAATAATAAATAAGTGAATATCCACCGTCAACTATCCTGAGCAACGCGTAGCGCGTAGCGCTGCTACTCCTGCAAGTTCAATCCTGCATCCGAAGCTGAGGTCAATACCAATTAATTGACCATATTATTCAAGATCCTAGCGACTCAGATTCCAGCCACGGAGACGCGGCTTATCACAACGGAATGTTCCTGTTCGCCATAACATCCGTCGCCCACGCACTGCTAGTACTGTGAGTCTTTGGTCATTGTCTAGTCTAAAGCTGAGATATTATTTAATACTCTATACAAGGTTATTTACTTGCGACTTATTAACTGGATTCATTTACTGTAATTACCATTGTAAGACCTTATACTACCTGTGACCCGTTTTCTTCATTTATGGTTAAACAACTTAATTATGCCAACAGTTCCTAAAACAGAGGAAAGTAAATTAAAACTTGATATCCCAACTTCAGAACAGTCTCGAAGTGATACAGAAAAATCACCTGTTAGATCTCCTAGTCCCAGGGTCA
Source organism: Agrochola lychnidis (assembly GCA_963680765.1). Classification (NCBI taxonomy): domain Eukaryota; kingdom Metazoa; phylum Arthropoda; class Insecta; order Lepidoptera; family Noctuidae; genus Agrochola; species Agrochola lychnidis. The sequence goes on along the minus strand of OY796850.1, from coordinate 339,911 downwards.
CAAGGGCTACTACTGCACGTAGCGCAATGGCCGAACTAGACTTAAATACTTTGTTTAAATTCGTCAAATCATTTGACGGCAACCGGGAAACAGTCAATTCATTTATTATAAATTGTAACAACGCGTATGATCTTGCATCAGAACCACAAAGACCAATCCTTTTTAAATATATTCTCAGCCAGTTGGGTGGTAAAGCGGAAATTGCCTGCTCCATAAAAGAATTCACATCATGGGAACAACTTAGAGAATTCTTAAAAGCACAATTTAGTGAGCGGAAACATTATGCTCACCTTCTCACCGATCTTCAAGAGAGCAGGCAGAGCCCGCAAGATAATGTTAGCCAATTTTCGCTTCGTGTGGAGACCTGCCTCTCACAACTGTTAACCGAAATATCCTTATCTAATACTAAGGCAAAGGAATTGCCCGGTCGTACCGCAGCTATGGAGGACTTAGCTCTCCATCACTTTCTTATGGGGTTACATCCCCGTTTATCAAACATTGTGAGGTGTAGATCTCCCAAGACATTAAATGAAGCCATTAATTTAGCGATTTCGGAAGAACGCATTCAACAAAGCCTGTATAAGCGTCCACAGGTCGAACAAAAGTTCGTCAATAATAAACCAAAACCAGGGCCTTCAAAACCAAACCCCTACACACAATCCACTACGTCAAATCCAAATAAAACCGATGCGCTGTTTTGCCGGTATTGTAAAACTGCTGGTCATGAAATAAAAGATTGTAAAAAACGTGAATTCTATAATAACAAATTCCAATTCAAACCGAATAATAATATTCGAAATAATAACAATAATAAAATCAGCCATATCCGCGAAACATCTGATGACGAACCCACGGATGATTTCTTTTTGCCCTATGTCCATGACTCCAACAATTTAAACGAAATGGAGTCTCGCGAGGGTGCCGCACGGGACGAAGCATAAGTATCGGCACCCAACAACAAAAACCAACTCATAGGACCAACCAACAGGGTAACCAGCCCCAAACCGACAGTCCTAACCCTTATCCTCATCCAAGGAAGGTCAATCGACAGGGTAACCAGCCCCGAACTGACGACCTTAATCTAGATTCATCACGGATTAATCGACAGGGTAACCAGCCCCAAACTGACAATCCTAATCCTTACCCTTATCTAGGGAAGGTCAACCGACAGGGTAACCAGCCCCGAACTGACGACCTTAACCTAGATAAATTACGGGCCAACCAACAGGGTAACCAGCCCCAAACTGACGACCCTACCATTAACATATCCCAGGTCAAACGACAGGGTAATCAGCCCCAAATCGATAGTCACAGAAATAAAAATCTAGCAGTCTCACTAGTATCCAATGAAACCAGTACTAAGATATACGAAGTAAACCTAGATACATCCAAGAGGTTTCTACCATACGTATTTTTAAACTCACAAGTTTCAGATACCCCTTTATCCTTATTAGTCGATTCAGGCTCTGTCATATGTCTATTAAAACTATCCAGTATCCAAGAAAATCCACGACTAGTGAAAGAACCAATCAAACTTAAGGGTATTGACCCCGGTGACGAGCCGACCCAAACCGAAGGCCATTTCCAATTAAAATTAAAATTAAATGACAATAAAGTCACACCATTCCGATTTCATGTCATTAAGGACATAAGTTTACCCTATGATGGTATTATAGGATCAGATTTCTTGACCTTTTTCGGCTGTAAAATCGATTATACAACCGATACCCTCAGAATGGGAGAATCCGAAGTTAAACTAAACTTCTTTGACCCATTCTATATTATCCCGCCACGTACTGAAACTGTTATTGAGTGTTCAATACAGGATACTGATCTAAAAGAAGGTATTATTATGGATCAACATTTATCAAAATATGTCCTAATTTCTAATTGCATCGTAAAGGTCAAAGATAACCTTCGTGTTAATCTAACGATAGCTAATACCTCATTATCGTTCATAAAAATTAATCCCAATCTAAAACTTACAATCAAACCCTTACATGCTGCCCTTCAAGTTAGCATGAATAATCAAGAAATATCCAACCGAACTTCGCAAGTCTTAAATTCACTACGAACCGATCATCTAAATCAAGAAGAATCTGAAGCCCTCACAGAACTTTGTTCTCAATATTCCGATATTTTTCATCTACCAGATGATCAGTTAACTCACACTACAGCCCTCAATCATCAAATCAAAACAAGTAGCGATATTCCTATTCATACAAAATCGTATCGATTTCCGGAATGTCATAAGAAGGAAGTCGAAACTCAAGTCAGTAAAATGCTGAGTCAAAATATTATAGAACCGTCATCTTCACCCTGGAGCTCGCCAATTTGGATAGTTCCCAAAAAGGCAGACTCTCAAGGACAACGTAAATGGAGAATAGTAATCGATTATAGGAAATTGAACGACATCACTATCGGTGAAACATATCCTATACCACAAATATCCGAGATCCTTGATCAATTAGGAAGTAGTAAATACTTCACGACTTTGGACCTCACATCCGGTTTCCATCAGATTTTAATCTCTCCTGATGATGCACCCAAAACTGCGTTTTCCGTACCTCAAGGTCACTTCCAATTTACGCGAATGCCATTTGGGTTAAAAAATGCGCCTTCCACTTTCCAAAGACTAATGAATAATTGCCTTACGGGTCTACAAGGTACAAAGTGCTTTGTCTACTTGGATGACATTGTAATCTACTCATACGACCTAAATTCACACGTAGATAACCTGACAGCCGTATTCGACAAACTTCGTAAATTTAACTTAAAATTACAACCAGAAAAGTGCGAATTTCTTCGCAAAGAAGTAGCTTATTTAGGACACATCATCAACGAAGATGGTGTCAAACCAAATCCTGATAAAATTCGTGCAGTAACAGAGTATCCAGTCCCTCGATCTCCGAAAGACATAAAGTCCTTCCTAGGTTTGGTATCGTACTATAGAAGGTTTATACCCGACTTTGCCATGTTAGCTAAACCTTTAACCTCCTTGTTAAAAAAGGACGTCACCTTCGAGTGGCAGAATGAGCAACAACTCGCTTTTGAATCCTTAAAATCCAAGCTCATTTCCGCTCCAGTCCTTGCATATCCAGACTTTACGCAACCTTTCCTTCTAACCTGTGACGCCTCAAATTACGCGATATCCGCAATCCTATCCCAGGGCCTAGTAGGACAAGACCGCCCTATTGCATATGCATCCCGCACGCTTAACAAAGCAGAGTGCAATTATAGCGTCACGGAGAAGGAATGCCTCGCCATTATCTTTGGCACCAAAACATTCAGACCGTATCTCTATGGTCATCGGTTTAAAATCCTTACAGACCATAGACCATTACAATGGCTATTTAACTGTAAAGACCCTGGATCTAGACTTGTTCGCTGGCGTTTAAAATTAGAAGAATTTGAATATGATATCCAGTATAAAAAGGGAAAAGTTAACGTTAACGCCGACGCCCTATCTCGTTTTCCGGTAAATCCTGTTCAACAAACTGATCCTGTAACTTCTAACCCTCTTGGTGAAGAAGAATCCACCCAAGAACTAGATAGAGACCTAATGGATCTACTAATAGACCCACCATCGTTCAATCCCGATATAGATATCGAACCTTCTCCTGATCTTCTCGATCCAATCGAAGATCTCTTACCATTACCCGATATAAACTTACCTTCTAACGTCCCAGACACCATCAGAGAAGAAATCGAGAATGAAACAATTACATTACCTAATCCTGTACTGGACGAACTAACAACTTCCAATCCCCAACTTGGTCATAGTCCCAAACCGTCTACAAGTGCTAGCCCAAATGCCCCTGTCGACGATTATCCCATGTTCCTGAAATCTATGGCTAATAAAGATAAATCTTTTAATACTGAAATTGTAGAACACAATGAAAGCCTTTTAAAATGTCCTGCAAAAGTAATTCTAGTTCCCACGTCTATTGATCTAGACGAATCTAATTCATATATCCAAGATATATTGATCGACCCTGAAACTAGCACTAGAATACACAATTCCGAGAAAGAACTTTTCTCGTCCTTGAAAATAGAAATTAATAATAAAATATATTACCTGTTGTTTACGAAAGTCCACTATTTTGACGAAGCCTCCTATCCGGAAATTTTCGAAACCCTGAAAAGAATAAGAAATGAATTAATAATATTTGGAAGCGTTAATGAAATCGGCATATCCGATTTTAAAAATCCATTTGAAAAACATTCATTTGTTAAAGTTTATAATATCCTTACTTACCTTTTCCACGATACGCAAATCAAGGTCAATATATTTCATAACAATATTATATATCCTGTTCCAACTGAAATTAAAAAGATCCTGCACGATAACCATGATATCCCCATAGCAGGTCATCTAGGTTCATCACGAATGTATAACAGGATAAAACAAATGTATTATTGGAAAGGCATGCGTAGCGATATAGAAACATACGTAAAACAATGTAAGTCGTGCCAAGAAAATAAAGCACTCAGAAAAATCAATCGTGCTCCTATGCAAATTACCAGCACTTCGACTGAACCGTGTCAACGAATTGCACTGGACGTTGTAGGTCCGCTCCCTGAAGCAGGTCCTGCAAAATTAAAATTTATATTAACAATTCAAGATGACCTTACCAAATTCTCCTCCGCATATCCTATTCGGAGTACTACAGCAGAAGAAACAAGCGAGTGTCTGCTCCACTATATATCCATATTTGGCATCCCCAAAATGATTCTCACCGACCAGGGTACCAACTTCACATCAGATCTCTTTAAAAAAACATGTGAATTCCTAAAAATAAAAAATCTATGGTCTTCACCCTACCATCCACAAACCCAAGGCGCCCTGGAACGAAGCCACTCAACCCTTAAAGAATACCTCAAGTCCTATACTAACGAAGGACAGTCAAATTGGCCTCGTTACGTATACACAGCCATGCTCGCTTACAACACTGCCGTTCATTCTACAACTCACTTCACACCTTACGAACTAATGTTCGGTAGTAAACCATTCATCCCTAATTCTATTTATGATGAATCTCCAGGAGCTACCTATCCAGAATATGTCCGTATGCTACAGAACCGACTAAAACATTCACGAGAAAAAGCATTAGATTTCATGAGGAAATCCAAGGTATCCTCAAAGTCTTATTATGATAATCATACTCGCTCTGTTAGTTATAAAGTCGGTGAATTCGTGTATCTCAAAAATCATTTGAGACTACGTAAGGCTCTCTCCCCTCTCTGGAAAGGTCCTTATAAAATAGTAAAGGTTAATAGTAATAATACACTTACCTTGCTTATTAATCGGCGTCATGTCACCCATCATTTCGATGAGGTGAAGCCAGCCGATGTCAGAAGTAGCTCGTAGTATCTTAAATAGCTGTAGGTCTAAACTTAAATATTAATACATACATAGTTAAGTAAGTTACTTTATAAGTACACATATTATATTCATTTAACGTAGCTATTAATTTACAGAACTCCGAGTCAGGCTCGAAGCCAACAGGACTACTATGTTCAGCAGATAAAATCAAGTCCTGGCCTCTATTTTGATTACCTCGGCACATTGAAAATTAGCAGTGGACTGCTGAACGTCGTGATGCCCTTAGACATTTCGCACATAGGCCCGCATATTGAAAACATAAATTCCGCTCTTAATACTACTAAATATTTATGTAAAAGAATTGGTCTGATAGAAAATAGTTGTAATAACATAATAGAACCCTTAAATGCCCGCTATAGCGACATGTACAAAGAATTTTCGTCTATCTCACATTTGTTAGAAAAACGGTCAAAACGCGCTTGGGTAGGAGGACTAGGTACTCTGATTAAACAAATATTTGGTAATTTGGATGAAAACGATGGTCTCAGGTTTAATGACGCTATAAATGTACTGCAAAATAATGAGAAGAAGTTGATTTCATTAATGAAGGATAATATTTTACTATCCACATCGACAATTTCATCATTTAATAACTCCATTAACAAAATTAAAATTAATGAAGTCAACCTAAAAGAAGCTATCGACAAATTTTCGATCAATTTAATGAACGTAACTAATGAAACAAATGAATTGTTGCTACGATTGGAAATTCTTCACATACTTAATAATTTAGAAGTATCAATCTTAACTATGTCATTCCAACTCGAAGACATAACAAACGCAGTCCTGTTTAGTAATCAAAATATTTTACACCCATCAATGATTACGTCACAACAATTGTTCCGGGAACTTGCCGATAACTACCAACATTTACCCAATGATTTGAAGCTACCTGTTAATTTAGATTTAAGCTCTATTCATTTAATCTTGAATGTATCTAGTGTAGTTACTTATTATACTAGTAATAAGATATTTTTCGTGTTACAAGTACCTTTAGTGTCCATCAAAGAATACGTATTATTTCATAACATTGCTCTGCCTACTCCTCACAGTATAAGTAAGCCTAATACTTTTAGTTTAATTTTACCCAGTTCTAAATACATTGCAATGACCAAAGACAAAACTCAATACAGCACATTAAACGATTTGGAAAATTGCAAAATCATCACTGCGGGAAAATATGTGTGCGACATCACAACAGTGTATGCGTCAGACATCAGACCAATTTGTGAAAGTGAATATATGTCAAAAGTGATCAGTGAAACCCCAAAATATTGTGAAACTAAATTTATTTATGGTAGCTTAGATATGTGGAAACCCATAGAAAATAATAAATGGATTTACATACAGTCAGTGTCAAATAGAGTTTCAATAGACTGCCGAAACTCAAAATTATTAGAAATTAATGTCTTAGGCACCGGAATACTTACAATCCCTAAAAACTGCATAGGTTACTGTAAGGGAACCACCTTAATCCCAAAATATACCGCATTAAACATATCTACACCCATTACTTTTCCTGACTTTAACTTATTAAATGACACTTGCTGTAATGTAATGAAATTAAACCAATCAATCAGCAATGTATCCCCTATAAAACTATTAAACACTGATCTAGACGATCTGAAGTTTAATAAACATATCTTCTTAAAACAATTAAGTAATATAGACAACGTCCTTGACAGTAAACCACACATCTTAAAATATGGGATGCATTACTCCATTATCACTGTATTAATTACTATTCTTATATTATCATTTGTTTGTTTTAAAGCTTATAAATGTATACGACCCGGCAGCAGAACCCCAGTTAAAGTATCTTTTTCATCAAAACCAGAACAAATTTGTAAGATTAATACAGAAAACAGTAGTTCCGACATTGAGGAAATCTCCCTTCCAACTATTAGGACTAGAGTTTAAAATACTTGATTGCTTTGATCTTACATATAAATAATTACATAACTTCGTAGCAACCCCGAAGTTATTTCTTAAAGGGGGAGGTGTTATACCCTAACTCTGTAGGGGCTGACGCTGAGTCAGCGCCTACTCGGCGCAGCCAGCTTATCATCCATATGTCAGTTTCATACGTCATGGTAGTGGTAGCCAGTTCTCGTTCAACCTTCCTGGCAGACGGTCCTGCTCATGGGTCTCTCGCGTATAATCACTATTATCATCAATTTATAATATCCATGTTAAATCTCAATATAATCATCTTCGAGTAAATAATTCTTTTTTTTAAAAACCCTAACGCGGAGGACCTTATAACAGTACGCTCATACACATGGCCTAAAACATAACGTTAAAAAGAGCGAGTTTATGGTTTTCAATGCGGGTTCTAAGTGTCCGGCGGAGGTTCCACCAGTAAGGCTATGTGGGGTGCCCTTGGAGCGGGTACATACTTTTAAGTATCTGGGCCATATTGTGACTATTTGTGACGTCCGACCTGAAGGACAACGCTGATATTGAGCGAGAAAGGAGGGCGCTGTCGGTGAGGGCGAATATGATTGCTCGCAGGTTTGCACATAGCTCCAAGGATGTGAAGATCACCTTGTTTCGAGCCTACTGCACATCTTTTTATACGAGTAGTCTGTGGGTGTCATATTTGCAGAAATCCTACAACGCTCTCTGCGTTCAATACAATAACGCGCTGAGGGCGCTGCTGCGGTTGCCTCGCTTCTGCAACGCATCGGGAATGTTCGCGAGCGTCCGCATTGACTGTTTTTATGCCAGCATGCGCAAGAGGGCGACCTCGATAGCGAGTAGAGTGCGGGGCAACAGTAACAGTCTTCTTACCGTTGTTGCCAACAGGTTGGACGCGCCTTTCATGCAGCACTGGCAGGCCTTACATGTACCCGTATATCGGGCTTGGGGGAGGGTAAAATTGCAAAATATGATTTCTCATAATTTTTATTTTTAGTTTTACAAGTATTCTGACATTTTTATAAAATTTTACTCTTTGACAATTTTATATTTGACATTTTATTTTATCATTTTGACATTTTTATCATTTTTTTTTTGACAATTTTATTTAAGTTATTTTGGTTTTCAATGAATATTTAAAGGTTATTGTATTTTGGGTTTTTATCGGTGAGATTATAATTTAATTGAAAATGTGATAGATATGGACTAGTGTACGGGCAGTTTGTCCGTACACTGAGATGTTGTATGTAGCTTGTTGATGGGTACGAATCACACGGGATGTTACAGGAAATAAAATCACTGTTTTGTGTCCGTTATTGATTGACCGATTTATTAGCAAAAACATTAAAATATATACACGTAAAGTAGGTGAGTTGTGGTGGGCGCGATAGCTTATTCAGCGAATGTAGACATGTAATCGGCGAATAAGCAAATGCTTATTGCGGTAAAAACTAAAACAATACATTTCCTATGGCGATGCTCGTTCAACTAGAATTTTGTCTGAAATAAATAAAAAATAAAAAAAATCCTTATTTACATACCTGTAATTATTTAAATAACTATAGAGGCCATTGTATTTACTGGCTGTGCTCGAGGTGAATCAGTGTATATGTCGCGGCCAGCTATCTTATTGCGTAACACATTCTCGTAAATGATTAAGACTAATCTGTTTCATTTTGACAGTTCAACATCATTCATTGTGTTATTTACGTTGTTAGGCAGATTTTTTTTTCAAACTTATGAAGCAATGGATTAGCAATCTCTTTCAAAATGATTCAGATTGTGATTGATCGTGTATTACGCAACTTAAAATTTACCCTTTCATGAAATGGCCAGCTACAATTGATCATAACGTTTAAACGTCAACGTTTAATGATATGTCAGTCGACGTTTGGTCATTCATTAATGTAGGGTATCTATGGTTTAATGTGAAAGTAAAAATAGCCAAGTGACTGCGACCAACTTGGAAGTAACGCTCGCCAGGCACTACCGCGGCACCGCTCGCTTCGCTAGCTCGGCTCGCGTGCGGTTGGTCACAGTACTAAAACCCACTTGGTCGGGGTGCCACAATGTTGCGTTTCACGCCGTAGCAGCAGCCAGCAAGCGCTACTTCTAAGTTGATCGCTTTCCATAATAACTAACATATATTTAGAAACGAAATAGAAAAAAGTCCTTCGACTCATTTTAAGTGGTCACCCTACTTTGTTTGATTTGTTGACTGCCGCCGCCGCCGCCATGATGCACAACAAAATCAAAGCGATATCAACGCCTCTACCGGTGGATAATTAATCTATTTTACGATATGATCGGCCACATCATGAAGTAGTCATGCGTTGAACTGGTCATATCGTCAAACGTAGATCTGGCCATGCCACATCATGATGTGTGCGGTCGATGTTCATTTCATGAAATGATCAATTCTAAGATCTGGCCACGACTTAAATACCGTGGATACCACCAATACCGTTGGATTACCCATTCGAGTTTAAGGTATGTTTCGCAATGACGATTAATAAGTATCAAGGGCCAGTCACTGAAAACAGCGGGCATTGATCTTACAGGGGACTGCTTCTCGCACGGCCAGTTTTACGTGGCCTGCTCTGAGTGCGCTCATCTAGCAGCCTGGTTGTGTTAGAAGTTGAGGGCGGAACCTCTAATCTGTATAAATAAAAGGAGAAACTGACAGACTGACTGCCATATCAACGCTGAGTCGAAACTACTGGGACTAGGAGAATGATTTTGCACACAGCTTCCTTTTATAATGCAGGGAGCACTAAGAAGGGGTTTTTGAAAATTACACCTTTAAGGTGGCGAAAAGAGGAGATTTCGTTTGTATGAAAAATCTTATCTTCTATAAACTTGAAACTTGACACAAAAAGTACTAGGCTTATATAGATAGATATATATGGATATATATGGATAGTATTTAAATCATTAGACGTTGCGCACAATTTCTGAGCAGTAACCTAACAATAAGTAATAAATAGGCTTGCATAAATTCACGCTAGTATTCAATTATTGTTTTGCTACTAACAGGATTGAGATGAGGCAGACACAGATAGTTTATAACCTGGATTAACACATAGGAGACTTTTTATCCCGGTACACAGAGGCGAAATATTACAAAAAGTTGGCAAAAATCCAAATTGCAGTTTTTTGGACGAGTTTTACAAAATTATTAATGAACGTTATTGATACATTAAAAAAATGCTTCTATCATGGTTATTAACTAAACAGGATTGTAAATGAAATGTAAAAAAAACATTTCTTAATTTAATTATCATGGATTAAACATATTGCTTCGTAATTTGGATATAAATTACAATTCACTTCCATTGCACTTTTTGTTGTTGTTATATTGGTGCTCCGTAAGCTGCCCTTCAATAACAGTAGATAAGGCTTTATCAGGACAAATCAATCAATCAATACGTTTATTTGTGAAACATAGGTGTTTACATAGGTGTTTACATAAATAGGGGTGCGCTATGTTTTGTCATATTTAAGACATACAAATTTATAAGTGACCCGTTAGGTGTCATTAGATTATGTCATTAGAAAAAAAAAAAATTAAAATTAATTGAATACATGAAAAGAAACATCAAATACAATAAAATCAATAAATAGTCATAGTAGGTACTTATTATCACAAGGTAAAAAAATATAAAAATGCATCATTATAATAATTGGTCGTTCAAAAATTCGTCTACAGTATAATAACATTTGTCAATTAATAATTTAATAAGAGCTTTTTTAAACTTATATAATGTCATGTTTTTTATGTCATCAGGAATTTTATTAAACACTTTAGGTGCCATTCCAAAAAAACTTTTTCGCATCAATGCGGTCTTACATTTTAGATGACATAGTTTATTTACATATTGGGCACGCAGTGGAGTTTTTTTAGTGGAAGATATTTTTTCAAATAATTGTGTGTTTCTTTTCACAAATAACGCAGTTTCCAAGATGTATAATGCTGGAAGGGTCAGTATTTTTAAAGACTTAAAATAGGGTCTACAGCTATCCGTTGTTTTTATATTACACATTGCTCTGACACATCTTTTTTGCATCCTAAATATAAGCTCACGGTCAGTCGACTGCCCCCAAAAAAAAAAAAAGAGAGGCATGGTTTTTATCCATTCTTGGAACAACGTCTTGAGAAACATCTTTTATTCTTTTATTAATTTAGATTTTTCTGTCTCTCCACACTCTCTATATTTCATTTGCGTGGCATACGCGTTTAATAAAAAAAACTTTTTTACAAAAAACACAACCGACTTCCAAACTACAAAGTGAAAAATAACTTTAATTTCGGAAGTCGGTGTCTTTGGATCAGATCGGTATTTTAGTTTTTTGACACCGACTTCCAAACTACAAAGTGAAAAATAACTTTAATTTCGGAAGTCGGTGTCTTTGGATCAGATCGGTATTTTAGTTTTTTGACACCGACTTCCGAAATTAGTAAGGGAAAATCCACATCTCTTTAATAAAATAACTAATAGACATAATTTTAATACTAGAAATAAAGATAAACTAGGTCAACCATTTTTCAGATTACCTAAAGTACATACATCTTTTATGGGGTACTGTGTTAAATGTTACAACAAAATACCTTGTGACATATTGCAATTAAATGAAAGAAAATTTAAAACTCATATAAAAAGTACACTTTGTAAACAAGCATATTACAAATTAGAGGATTATATCCAAGATAAGAGTGCTTGGAAACATGCTGGTCCTGCTCCATATGACAATTTAGAATCAAGACAAAATCAAACTGGTTGCTAATTTAATTGTAAAATTTATTATTTTGTGTTTTATGACATTGATTTTACATTCTGTGATTACTTCCTCACATACTGACTTAATAATTACAAAATTTTAGGAAAATCGACTACTTTTACAATATTTGTAAATATGTGAGCACCATGTACGAGTATCTATCACATTTTAAATTATCTGTCGTTGCTTCATTTTTAATTCTTTTTAGCTATTGTGGTATAGTAATTTTATTCTAGGTGTATCGTCTTCACATATAATAATTATTTGACTAATGTACAGTACCGACCAAAAGTCCATAGGCAATCTCACAAAGCAATAGACTGACGCTTCGGTTTGACTTACGACCTTCTTCTATAAGTTGTTACAATACTGTAGGCACGCACATTACACACACACACTCACTTTGTCTGCAACCAATGACTAGTTCGATAACCATTCGCTTTTTGGCCGCATTCCGTGTTACGTTAAAAGTCATAATATCGCGAACCCGACCAAAGTCCAAAGTAACAATTATTACTCAATAACCCTTATATTTTGTGACTATTAAATTTAGTCGGATACGCGATATAATCACTTTTAACGTAACTCGGAATGCGGCCTCTGTTTCATTCGTCTTATTCACATAAATATTAATATCTATCAGATAGGAACAACTACAGGCCTATCTCTCTTGCCACAGTGGTATCGAAGGTATTTGACAGCATGTTGAACTCACAGCTGACCAAACACATTGTACTTCATGACAATCAGTTCGGCTTCCGGGGCGGACTATCCACTGACAGTGCAGTTTTATGTGTTAAGCATGTTGTCAAATACTACACAAGACGTCAAACATCAGTTCACGCATGCTTTCTTGATCTTTCGAAAGCCTTTGACCTGGTTTCCTATGATATTCTATGGAAAAAGTTAGAAAACACTAATCTACCAATAGAACTCATCAACATCTGCAAGTACTGGTACGGAAACCAGGTCAATGGCGTGCGTTGGTCGGGAACCATGTCGCAGTCGTACAGGTTGGAGTGCGGGGTGAGGCAGGGGGGATTATCCTCGCCAACCCTATTTAACCTGTATATGAACGATCTGATTGTGGCACTCAGTAGCACTCGGGTAGGTTGTCACATAGACGGAATTAATGTAAACAACATAAGCTATGCTGATGACATGGTGCTACTGAGTGCATCAGTATGTGGCATTAAGAAACTGCTTGCTGTATGTGAAGCATATGCCAGGCAACACGGATTAAAATATAATCCACACAAAAGTGAAGTCATGGTCTTTGAGGCCAGAGGAAGCAGTACAGGTAACGTGTTTCCCAGCATTACACTTAATGGTACAGCTTTGCGTAGGGTATCCAAATTTAAGGACTTAGGACATATGCTGACCTCTGACCTTAGGGACAATGATGACATCGAGAGGGAACGGAGGGCGCTGGCAGTGCGGGCGAACATGATAGCTCGCAGGTTTGCACGTTGTTCGACAGAAGTCAAAATTACACTTTTTAGGTCTTATTGTACATCATTCTACACGTGCAGCCTGTGGGCCGACTATACTCAAAAGTCTTACAGTGCCCTCCGAGTCCAGTTTAATAATGCGTTCAGGGTGCTGATGGGGCTGCGGCGATTCTGTAGTGCATCAGGGATGTTTGCTGAACGTCGCGTAGACTGCTTTTACGCTACGATGCGTAAAAGGTGTGCATCCCTGGTGCGTAGAGTACGTGGCAGCTCCAACAGCATCCTTAGCATGATCGCTAGTCGGCTGGACTGTGGTTACATCAATCATTGCTGCGCCATTTGTCATGGAGTGGCGCAGTAGTGATTGAGTTAACTATCTTTTTAAATGTTAACTATCTTTTTAAATGTTTTGCTGTCGGTAGTTTTAAGTATTACTAACACTAGTCCGTAAGAACATTGTTACTAACAAAATGGACACATGGTCTGAAATAAACTCTTTAATTAAAATTAAAATTTAGCAGGTAGATCACAGAAAATTAACTAAATTATTTCGATTTCTGTGGGGTAGACAGATGCAGTTCGTTACGAGTATTCACATAATAGATCTTTGTTGGTTCATAGAAAATGTTGGTGACGAGTATTTAGCGCAGTGTTGTGGTTATTATTTTTAAAAAGCAAATATTGAAGGGATATCAATAGCGCTGCGTAAAAGTGCGTTCTAATGAAACCGGACTAAGTGTGAGTGTTATCATTTAAATATTTCATATTTTACTAAACATAAATCTTAATCAAGGGTATTGTTGATAGAACAGAGGAATTGTTGAGACAGAAGATGCCTTTAAAGTTTTAAATTCATTATGAGTTTTAATTCGATTAGTGAATAATAAATAATTAGGTATTATGTGTAATAAATACAATGTTATTCTTTGTTCTAGAGAAATACTGTGAGGGTTAAGAGATATGAGGAAGGGGCTTATTATCGAGTAGCAGTGACGTCAAATGGTGAATGAATATGAAACCAATGGTTTCATACCAACGAGATATTTTGCTAAATTATTAAACACGTCATTATTAAAGGATCTACTCTTTATCTCTCAAATTAAACGATGATTATTTTGATATAAACTGATTTATTTTCATCTGAGTGTTTTGTTCAGTGTCGAACAGCCGAATGAATCCATTTCACTTCGCTGTCAAACGTCAAAAATGTCATACAAAGTGTTGCTATAATTATCTCTGATTCGATACATTTAAATAGTCGATTTATATTTAACTATAATAATAACTATTAGAATAATCTACTATTTACTAAATTTGATAGTAATATAATTGTATGTATGGTTGCATACTAGACATGATTTTATAAATAAGAAAACCTACATCTTGGCTAATTAACCTTATATTATGAACCGTTTGCCGTGCACTCTAAAGGCTTGCATCACTGAAGATCAGCTAGAAAACTGTTTTTGACTTTAAAATATTGATCATACCAACTTAATAAACAACAGATTCGTTATTGCATGAATTTATGGTAACGAATTTTTAAGCACGTTTCAATATGGTGTTTTTCGTATTTCTTGCAGATAGAACGAAAAACTTTAAGACTATTTTATTTTAAGCTTTATATTTATGGTGAAAAAAATCCATTTAAAATTGAAAACATTTCAAAATTTAAATCTATGTCAAAACAATACCAATTGCTTCTAAGTTTCTAGACATCTATTTCACATCTTATTCTGCTGAAGTAATGATAAATAACAGTTTGTTAATTATATAAGTAAAATAAATGTAACGAATAAATATTTTTTATTTTTTTATCACATATGATGCATTTTTATTCTAAACCCTTTATTGTAATAACAACATTAATAAAAAGACAGCAATATTTAAAAAATATTATAATTACAAACAAAAATAACAATTTTTGCAAAAACAGCATTGTGATTTACGAGATTCGAACCTTAGCCATCTTGAACACAAGACCAACGCTTAACGCATTCTGCTATCTACACATTTAACTTTCGTTCGAATTTTAGCAATGCCATTAAACTGGCCAAGGTCACGCGCATAATGCGTGTGTATCTAATAAAAGTAACAGAAATATATTTTTGTTTCGTTTGCGGCGCGAACCGTGACGATACGACAGTGTGTAAGTGCAAAACTGCGTTCTCTGTGGTGTGTGTACCGTGTTGCTACACATACATGACGGACTACACCGCGTGTTCACCTTCACAGCAATAAGACTCTTAGCGGGTCTATCCACTGTTGACGCTTACTGTACATACATATACAAACAATTGTAAAACATTTTAAACGAGTTACGGTGGAGTTTCTTGCCCATTCTTCATACGAAAACTACCTTTTGGAAAGGGCGACTAGAATCAATTTTATTATTTTGTAATTTTTGACGTTAAAAAGTGCCTTACATGGGCCTATTTGAAATAAATGATTTGACTTTGCCAGTTCTGCGTGTGTCACTTGCTGTCGTAAATTTTCAGTTCTGTGCCGTTTAGCTCGTTCACTTAATTCTTCAAAATCCGTAGAGGGTCGACCAACCGATATTTTTCTTTTCTGAGATTGCGAGACCTTTAAAGAAACATATTGGTCAAACCAATATTTATGCGCATAAAGACATCTTTCAAAATGTCTTTGATATTTCTCAAGTTTTGATTTATTGATGTATTAGTTTTCGCAACAAACTTTTAGCATCACTTGAAATTTGAGTCTGTTTTAGAGTATTTTCCACTTTTTTTTATAAAGTTAATGCATTTTTTCAGATTCCTTTCTTGAAGTAAACTCTCTATAGGTAATACTCAATAAAAATACAACTACTAAGATAAATCTCTTCAGAGTTTGATCCTGATAAAATAGAAAATAGATGTTTAATTATTAAAATTCTACCTTAGCACTAAAATTTATAAAGTTTGTTCAAGGTGCGCAAAAACGAGCATCTCATTATAAGTGTTTATAAAAGAAGAATGCAAAATGCTTATTTTAAAGCACATTTGAAGGCTTGACTCCATTGGATATGGTACTTTTATTTTAAGAGAAGTTTGATCACACTTAAAATTGCGACCTCTTTTACAAAAAATACGAAATTCCATAGAAATACAACTAAAATACAATTTTTTAATAGATATAATAATAGTTCCTTACCTCCAGGAATAGAATCCATTATTAAAATACTTAAATTCACCGAACAACTTAATAAAATTTACCGTTGAATTTTAAGAATAAATGAAACAAAACACATCCGCTGCTTAACAAGTTAAACTTTGGACTGAGATACCCGGGATCAAGGGAGCGCAGGGCGCTTACGCAGGCTAACCCGTTTTACTGAGAATGTTGTTTAAACAATAAAAACCAGTTAGCGTGCTCTTTGTAAATTTTAGTTTTTGCCAACTTTTAGTGATATTTCGCCTGTGTGCGGTAGTACGTCTCCATGGGATAATTTCCGACATTCACGCGAGCTAAGCCGCGGGAAAAAGCTAGTGTAGTATATAAATAAACCGGCTAAGTGCGTGTCGGACCACGCACAATGAAGGGTTCCATAGTTGGGATGAATTTATCCCAAAAACGAGCTTAACTTTGTAGTTGAAAAACATGTTCTCCCATATGGAATGTAAGGGAAAACATGTTTTTGCAACTGCAAATATAAGTCGGTCGATTATTACTCGTTAACTTGTAGAGCCTACTTAGCTGTGATAGTTTTGCTTTTAATTTTGTTAAATAAACTACTGCTGTGATTTTTTTCACACATCCAAAACCAACCATTTAGCTGGCAGGGGACGACGACACTTGACTCTAACAAAAATTAGCGCTTTAAAGCTTAATATGACGACGTGAATAACTCTATTCTTCAGGTCCAAGATTGGTTTACGGTAAATAATTTGGTACTAAATGAGAAAAAAACCAAATGCATTAGATTTAAATTACCGAATGTTAGAAGTAGCGAATGTGACATCATATTGAATGGAGAAAAACTGGAATTTATTAATCAAACAGTTTTCCTAGGAATCACGCTAGACGAGAAATTACAATGGGGACCTCATATAACATCTCTTGCGGGGCGGCTAAGCTCGGCCGCTTATGCTGTTAGAAAGATAAGACAGTTAACAAATATAGAAACCGCGCGTTTGGTATATTTTAGCTACTTTCACAGCATTATGTCATATGGCATTTTACTGTGGGGTCGGGCTGCTGACATTGAATCCATCTTTATTTTACAAAAGAGGGCTGTCAGAGCCATTTATAATCTATGTCGTCGCGAATCTCTCAGGGAACTATTTAAAAAGATTAATATTATGACGGCACCTTGCCAATTCATCTATGAAAATATTATGTATGTAAAGAAAAATCTGCATCTTTTTAAGAAAATAAGTGAAAGACATAATTTTAATACGAAAAATAAAGATAAAATAGATCAACCATTTTTCAGATTATCCAAGGTACAAACATCTTTTATGGGGTTACTGTGTTAAATGTTACAACAAAATACCTTGTGATATATTACAGTTAACTGAAAGAAAATTTAAAACTCACATTAAAAGTACTCTTTGTAAACAAGCATATTACAAATTAGAGGATTATATTCTAGATAAGAATGCTTGGAAGCATGCTGGTCTAGCTCCATAGGACAATTTAGACACATAACATAACATAACATCACGCCTTGTTTCCCCGAAGGGTTGGGCAGAGGTGTGCCTGTAGCAGGCACACCCACATTTCGCCAGTTATGTTTAAGTCCCATGTAATAGGGGGCGAGCCTATTGCCATCAACCGGGCACAAATCCAGACTCCGAGCTGCTATTGAGAAATTTTAGATAGAAAAACCCAATAACATTTTGCCCGACCCGGGAATCGAACCCAGGACCTCATGCTCAGACAATTTAGAGTCTAGACAAAATCAAACTGGTTGCTAATTTAATTGTGTAATTAAATATTATAACATTATTATTATTATTTTTTTACATTCTGTGATTACTCACACACTGACTAATTAGTATCACTTGTAATTTTTTTAGGAATATCGTATAGGTACCTACTTTTACAATGCTTGTAAATATGTGAACACCATGTATCCATTACATAATTATTATTTTTTCTGTCATTGCTTCATTTTTAATTATTTTTACCTATTGTGGTATAGTAATATTATTCCAGGTGCATCGTCTTCACATATAATTATATAATCAATGTATACAAAATATTGTAAAACATTTTAAAAGAGTAACGGTGGAGTTTCTTGCCCATTCTTCTCCATACGAAAACTACCTTTTGGAAGGGGCGACTAGAATCAATTCAATTTTTTGTTTTTGACGTTCAAAAGTGCCTTTTTGTGCCTAATTGAAATAAATTATTTGACTTTGACTTTGACTTTATTTGTCAAACGAATCCCTGAATCCAAAAATGGTTTTAACATACTCGCAATATTTTTGAAGGACCCTTCCAAGGATACCCCAAACCATGGGATAGAAAAAAAAAATATCACCACTTTACGTACTACCGTAAAAATGTTTTTTTTTTTTCATATTTTTATTTAACCACTTTGTTGGCGTAATTAATAAAGGATGAAATTGAAAATATGCGATTAATTGAAATGGGAGATTTAGTAACTGTTACCTAATCATTATAAATTGTTATTTCCGAAATATAAATTGTGAAAAAAAAATCGTGTAATTGTCGTATTAGATAGTGCAAACTAAATTATTGTCTTCATGTAGACACGATTTTATGGCGTTCCAGTAAAATTAAATAAATTTAAAACATACAAAAAAATTCAAGTATCAATTTAGGCGCGTCAGAAATGCAATCCATTCATCGCAGAGTTCATAACCTCGTGAAGTATGGCAACGCTTTGCGCTTGCGGTCAAATTACCTAATTTTGGCAATCTCCACGAAGTAGGCGTGCGACGTTGCCAAGCAGCTAGCGCATGTATTTTGCATCCCTTCCCTGTTCTCGGCCACCCCCCGCTGTCCGCCCGCCCGCACTGCTCCCGCTCCGCGCCCGCCGAATCGTTCAGTCTCCCGAAAACATCTCTAGGAGAGGTCACGCTCGCGCACTTAATTTGCAAAATTGCGATTATTCGATGGTGTACCGTGTAATTGTTACCCCATGTACAGTACCGACCAAAAGTCCATAGGCAATCTCACAAAGCAATAGACTGACGCTTCGGTTTGACTTACGACCTTCTTCTATAAGTTCTATAGACACGCACAGTACACACACACACTCACTTTGTCTGCAACCAATGACTATATAGTTCGATAATCATTCGTTTTTTGTTTCATTTGTCTTGTTCACATAAATATTAAAGTTTAGCAGGTAGACCACAGAAAACGAATTAATTATTTCGATTTCTGTGGGGTTCGTTACGAGTATTCACTTAATAGACCTTTGTTGGTTCGTGATTATTGTCGGTGACGATTATTTAGCTATTAGCGGTGTTGTGGTTATTATTTTCAAAATGCAAAATGAAATATAAATATAAGATCACATATTATGGCGCTGCGTAAAAGTGAAATCGGACTAAGTGTGAGTGTTATCATTTAAATATTTCATATTTTACTAAACATAAATCTTAATTAAGGGTATTGTTGATAGAACAGAGGAATTGTTGAGACAGAAGATGCCTTTTAAGTTTTAAATTCATTATGACGTTTAATTCGATTAGTGAATGGTAAATAATTAGGTATTATGTGTAATAAATACAATGTTATTCTTTGTTCTAGAGAAATACTGTAAGGGTTAAGAGATATGAGGAAGAGGCTTATTATCGAGGTGCAGTGACGTCAAATGGTGAATGATTATGAAACAAATGGTTTCATACCAGCGAGATATTTTGCTGAATTATTAAACACGTCATTATGAACCGTTCGCCGTGCACTCTGAAGGCTTGCATCACTGAAAATCAGCTAGAAAAGTGTTTTTGACTTTAAAATATTGATCATACCAACTTAATAAACAACAGATTCGTTATTGCATGAATTTATGGTAATGAAGTTTTTAAGCACATTTCAATATGGTGTTTGTCGTATTTCTTGCAGATAGACCGAAAAAGTTTAATACTATTTTAGTAATATTATTATTTTAGGATTGAAATTTGAGGTTTAGTTTCAATCTTCTTTTCGTAAAGAAAATGAATACTTAAGCAATAACCTCAATACCATCCAATATAATAAAACCAAATGAAATGTAAAATAATGACTTAAGTAATGTAAACTGCCTATACTTAACCTTAAAATCCCCTATTTTGTCAGTAGTTTTTTTTTTACATTTTGAGTAGTCTAATATTCTTATTTATTGCTTAATTATTTCGACCATGATCAAAGCTTTATATTTATGGTGAAAAAAATCCATTTAAAATTGAAAACATTTCAAAATTTAAATATGTCAAAATAATACAAATTGCTTCTAAGTTCCTAGACATCTATTTAACATCTTATTCAGCAGAACTAATGATAAATAATTGTAACATTTTGTTAACTATATAAGTAAAATAAATATAACGAATAAATATTTTTTATTTTTTTTATCACATATCATGCATTTTTATTCCAAACCGTTTATTGTAATAACAACATTAAATAAAAAGGCAGCAATTCAAATTCAAAATTCAAATTCAAAAGTCATTTATTCAAACTAGGCTGAGAATCAGCACTTTTCGAACGTCAAAATTACATAAGACAGTCCCCCAAAAAAACCCACCCTTCACCACTTTCTAGTGCCTTTAGCTGGGAAGAAGTGGCGCAACAAACTCCCCAGCAGCACAGCTGTCTGTTCAAGTTAGAAAAATGATTCTATACAATAGTAGGTATGCAAAATAACTTACATTATGCAACACAAAACATAATTCAAATGATAAATTATAGGCCATATGCCAGCTAGCACACGCTAATATACCAACCAAAAACATCGAGAACTATACTAAAGCAATATTAAAAAAAAAAAAACTAAACGTAAAAAGAACTAAATATCTAAATAAAAGCCTCCAGACATAAAGGGCGTGCCCGCTTACATAAAGCTGTAATTGGCAGTTATAAATGATAAACTAGGACCATCGGGGTAAAATAAATGAACAGTTAATTACTAGTAACAATAACAAAACCATGATCAGCAAGACGACCAGTCACCACAAGCAGCACCCGTTCACGAGCATAACTCAAAGATCAGCCATTACCCCCCTCGCCACATTTGAGGGAAGGAGGCAACCCGACCCCCGACGCTACCGCAAGCAGTGACATCTAAGGGAGCATGACGAACTTGCTGCTGGTTGCTCAGGCAAAAAATAATATGATCAATTGTCGAGGTCGCTAGCTAACCACAAATTGCAATACAACTCATAACAAAAACATTGTAATGAGTAGATTATGTCAAGAATAAAATAAAATTAAAAATAAATTGACTCGTAACAAGTAAAAAAAAAAAATTACTTATAAATTCAAATAAAATAAACAGTTCTATAAACTCATATAAACTGTCAGTAGGTAAGCTAATTCTGGAGAAAGAACATAAACATTGTCTTGAGTTAATCACAGCGACCAACTATTCTTATCATTTAAGTAATCGTTGATACAATAGTATGCCTTTGAACAAAGGTTGGATTTTACTTTAGTTTTAAATGCATTAAAAGGCAAATCTAGCAAAGAAGAGGGTAGCTTGTTATAAAAGGTTATACCAAGCCCAACAAATGAGTTATGAACCTTATGAAGCCGGTGAAAGGGAGCTCGTAGTTTGTCCTTATTTCTAGTGTTAACATTGTGAATATCACTGTTTTTAGTGTATAAGTGTATATTTTGCCTAATTTATATGATGTTGGCGAAAATGAATTGTGATGCCACCGTGAGAATACCAATATTTTTAAACAAATCTCTTAGAGAAACTCTGGCACCTAACTGGTAAATTGCTCGTTTTTGAAGAACAAATATATTTTGAATGTCAGCGGCTTTGCCCCACAGCAGAATACCATAGGACATAACGCTATGAAAATAACTAAAATAGACTACCCGAGTTGTATCAACGTCAGTGTATTGTCTTACTTTCCTGACAGCGTAGGCGGCCGAACTTAGCCTTCCCGCTAGGCTTGATATATGTGGGCCCCACTGAAGTTTGGTGTCTACTGTTATGCCCAGAAAAACTGCCGAGTTCACAATTTGAAGCACCTCTTTATCTAAGACGATGTTGGGTCCTAGATTTCTAACATTTGGTAGAGCGAATTTTATACATTTCGTTTTCTTGGCATTGAGAACTAGGTTATTTGTCGTAAACCACTCCGTAACCATTGAGAGTGCACTGTTTACGTCTTCAAAATCTTGTCTATTCCTGTCTACTTTAAAAATAAGAGAGGTATCATCTGCAAACAGTACAACGTTACAGATATCCTTTAAATAAAAAGGCAAGTCATTAATATATACTTAGAATAAGAATGGACCCAGTATTGAGCCTTGAGGTACACCTAACTGAACTGGTAGCCCGGAAGATTTCACACCATTAACATCTACACATTGGAACCTATTATGTAAATAAGAATTTATTACTTTAAGAGCTTCGTTTTGGACACCGTAATGACGTAGTTTACGCAAAAGTGTGTCATGTTGCACGCAATCAAAGGCTTTGGAGAGATCACAGAAAACTCCAATAGCATTTTGCGAGTCCTTCCATGCGTTAAATATGTGTTTCAGCAGAGCAACACCCGCATCTGTGGTCGAACGACCTTTTGTAAAACCATATTGTTCATCATGAAGAAGTCTGTTTAAGTTAAAATGTCTTAGCAACTGCTTGAGTATTAACTTTTCAAATATTTTACTGAATGCAGGTAAGATAGAGATAGGCCTGAAATTGCCAAAGTCATTTTTGTTACCCGATTTAAATAATGGTATGACTTTACTACTCTTCATGAGGTCAGGAAAAGTTCCTAAATCAACACATTTACTAAAAGTTACAGCTAAATATGGAGCTACTATGTCTATTCATCATCATCATCATCAGCCTATAGCAGTCCACTGCTGGACATAGGCCTCTCCAATTGCACGCCATTCAGCTCGATTCTCGGCAGCTCTCATCCAGCTGCTACCAGCCACCCTTCGAAGATCGTCACTCCACCTAGCCTGAGGGCGTCCTACCTTACGTTTGCCAATTCTACACTATGTCTATATATTCTATACTATGTCTATTATTATTACTTAATAGTTTGATGGAGATACCCCAGTAATCACCAGTGTTTTTAGACTTAAGTGTGTTAAAAACATTAACTACATCACGAGGTGTTACATGCTCGAAGCTAAATAAGCTACTACATTTAGGCACACTGCTATGCAAAACTTTTTCAGCTTTAGACGGGGACGAATTTAAGGAGCGAGTCATAGTTATGTTGGCAAAAAAATCATTAAATGCCTCAGCTACGTCGGCTGCTATATTAACTAATTTATTGTTGACCATAATCTCGAGTTGTTTTCTTGTTTAACCGACTTACCCTTTTCATTGCTAATAATTTTCCAAGTGGTTTTTACTTTATTATTTGAATTTTTAATTGTATCGCCTAAAAATTTTGATTTTGCAAAAACACAAATATTTTTAAATAATTTTGAATAATTTTTGACATACTCTAAGAAAGGAGTATCAAACCTATATTTTTTCAAACCATATAACTCGTATATTGTCGCTCTACTTTTATAAATACCTGGAGTAGCCCATTGGTTAAAGCCAACAGAGGTGCTATTAATGTTAATAGTTTTGGTCTTGAAAGTAGATTGGTACTCTTTTTGCACAACATCAAAAAGGGCTCCATGGATTTCATTAGGATTTTCGTGTTCTACTATAGATGTTGTAATTCTATGAGCTATATTATTTTTAAACTTGTTGCAACGACTAGCTGTATAAGGCCTGCATTCTATTTTATGTGGTTTTTTTTGTAATGGCATAGGGAAGCTAGCTAGTAAACCACAGTGGTCAGATGTTAAGTCACTTAAAACTAATTTATTTTTGGCACCACAATCACTAAATGTATTATCGAGACAAGTCGACGAAGATGCCGTGATTCTAGTAGCTTCAAAAAACAAGTTAACTAAATTATAAGATTTGAACAAATTGAGAAGTCTAATACTTAATGGAGTATCATCTAAAATATTAATATTGAAATCTCCACATAAAATTATACTTTTATTACTAGATTTTAACCTATTGAGTGAATCCTCCATTACTGATTCGAAACGAATAAAATCCCCAAAAGGGGGTCGATAAACGCAAATTATAATATTTAAAAAATATTATAATTGCAAACAAAAATAACAATATGTTGTCGCTTCGAAGACAGACATACATATTTAAATTAAAAGAAGTTATTTTGATTTATGATTTAATTATTAGTTGATTTATTTGTTAAAAACATATTTAATTAATAACATTTTAAGGCTATTCAAAATTAAATACGTTTACCTTTTAACAAAATTAAAGTTATGATCTGTTTAATAGTTAGGTTGGCAGCACTGGTGTCGCGCCATTATTGTTCCGTTGCGAGCTTCCGGAGCAATGGTGGGGCGACACTTATAAAACGAATGTCGGAAGGAGTGATCGGTAGTTGGTTGTTTGATACAGTACGAGTAACATCTCCAGAATTGTTATAAAATACGTGTGATTATAGTGTGGTTATATTTGAGACTAGAAAATAAATATTTAATTACTGTTTACGTGTGTAGTTTGATTAAAGTCTATTACAAATATTTGCAAAAACAGCGCTGTGATTTACGAGATTAGAACCTTAGCCATCTTGAACATAAGACCAACGCTTAACGCCTTCTGCTATCTACACATTTAACTTTCGCTCGAATTTTAGCAATGCCATTAAACTGGCTAAGGTCACGCGCATAATGCGTGTGTATCTAACAAAAGTGACGGAAATATATTATTGTTTCGTATGCGGCGCGAGCGCGAAACGTAACGATACGACAGTGTGTAAGTGCAAAACTGCGTTCTCTGTGGTGTGTGTACCGTGTTGCTTACACATACATGTACGGACTATACCGCGTGTTCACAGCAATACGACTCTTAGCGTGTCTATCCACTGTTGAACACTTACTGTACATGAGTTATCCTGTTTTAGTGTTATTGTACCGGATTGTAACGTAATTACGTAAGATTTGTAGGATGAGAGGAAATAGTCGTGTGCCACTAACCAACGACCAGTTACTAAACATGTGGTTGTATGGTATAATACGACAATAAACTTACCTGAAAGGCAGCAAAGCTTTCAACTTAGGTATTCTAACAGCATTCCACTTTTAGTGATTTTAATTAAAGACATTGTAAATAAAGTGATTCCAACTTTTAAAATACGCCTAAAATACAATAAGTACCTAAGTGGTTTTGCTTTATTGTTACAAAAATAATCTCGTTAATTTTTTTAAAGAGTATCTTAGGTATTGTATTTTTGATCGTCCTAAGCCGATAAAAGTATGAAGAGATAGTTGGTTTTACAATGTTTTTATGCGCACGCGGGGTCGCGGTAAACAAAAGCGAGGCAACGCGGGTGCGCGGGGGCGCGCGGGAGCGCGGAGCGGTTGATTCATAGGTACTTTGTTACTACTACACGAAATTTACGATATCGGTAATACGAGGAATTATTTAGTTGATCCTTTTATTATTTTCATGCTTTTTGCATTTCAAAAAAATAAATAATTCCTTAATGGCATGCTTTATATTTTCTTTGTAGCACGTTGAATTATATATTTAAATGTTTCGCGTCTATTCAATTTCATCCTGTATATATTATGTTACGGGCAACGTGATTAACTGGGCATTATTGATAAGGACCGGCCATTATTAATAATGCCCGACAGCCCGTGGTCCATGTAATTAGTCAGTGTTTGAGATAGCTTGAATTTATCACTTGGACCGGGCAGTATGAATAATTCCCTACTTGTAGCCGGGCAATGAGATAAATTGGGCCGCGGCCGTGCCTTGCAACATGCGAGGGGTGCGTACGTGCGGAGGGAGGGCCGTGCGCGCACGCAGCGACGTATTAGTTCGCAGTAATACTTCGGAACGAGAACACGTGAGTGCATGAGTACGTTTATCTCGCAAAATGGCGGCATTCATGGATATGATGGATATGAAAAGAAGTTTTAACGAAGAAATGATTAAAATTAACTCTTCCGTCCCAAGCCCGCGTTTCTGAACGCGGCCTTATTTGTCAGTTGAAGTCTGTGGACAGCAGCTGTCACTTTTGATTTTGACATTGATTAGATGAGTTGATTAATTGTCTCCGGCTTCGTTTTTGTGCGTAAAATACGTAATGGACTATTTATTGTTTGGAGTTAATCTAGTGCAATCCTTGTTTTGTGAACATAATTTTGAGTTATCCAATCCTAACTTTTGTCGAAGCCCCAATTGAGTTTTGATTCACGGGCTATTTGTCGATTGTAGTGAAAACGTGTTTGAGGTTACCTTGTTTTTCACCACGCGATGTATATTGTAAAAGGTCGTTTTGATGGCGTTTTGTGACGGCTTAATCAAAGCCTTGCCGTGACCTTGAGTGGATAATTGCTGAGGGATGTGATCAAAGTGCCACGTGCTGGGTGTTGTTGCCGCGTCTTGGAGGCTCGTTTGCCCGTTGTACACATTCACACGCATAACACGGTACACTATACTCGCATTGATACATACACGAATTGGCTGATAAGAGCACTCGCCGGTGGAAGATGGTAAGTGATATCACTATTGTTCTTATTCTGCCTGTATGAACTATTGATTTAAATTTGTCTCCGCGCACCTCGGACCTGTCGATCTCGGTCAAATTGAACCTATGGATTGGGGTAGTATACATTAACGAAGGGGAAAAACACTCAGTTATTTTCTCGCGATGAGTATTATTCATTTTTAACCAAATTGCAAGTGACAAAAGACAAGATCGCAAGCAAAACTCCAGAGGAATATCAGCGATTGTCGAAGTATGAGTATGACATAGTGAAGATCGGAACATTTCAAAAATTAATCGTACCAGTGAAAAATGACAGAGAACCAATTCAATATTACTATTATTTGGAAGAAACATTTGATATTATTCACGAAACTCACATTTCTATCGGGCATATAGGTAGAAATAGGATGATGAAAAGGTCAAACCGAAGTACAAAAATATTACTAAAGAGTTTGTGACGTTGTATTTGGCTTTGTGAGAACCATGTCAAAAAAAATTAAGTGTTCTAAAAAAAGGGCTAGTAGTTAAGCCTATAAAAAATAGTGAATTTAACTCACGATGCCAAGTCGACTTAATCGACATGCAATCACAAGCAGACAACGATTTTAAGTTCATCATGGTATATCAAGACTACCTCACCAAGTTTGTGATTCTCAGACCATTAAAAACAAAACTCACATATCATTTGCTGGATATCTTCACAATATTTGGAGTTCCATGCATTTTGCACAGTGATAATGGCAGGGAATTCGTAAATAAAGTTATTGTCGAACTATGCCAAATGTGGGAAGAACCCAAAATTGTATACGGTAAACCCCGTCATAGCCAATCTCAAGGTTCAGTAGAAAGAGCAAATCAGGATATAGAAAAGATGGTATTTACATGGTTGGAGACAAATGAAACCAAAAAATGGTCGGAACGGTTAAGATTCGTACAGTTCATGAAAAATAGAGCTTACCACTCTGGCATCGATCGCAGTCCTTACGAAGCTATGTTTGGCTGCAAACCCAAAGTAAGTTTAAAATCAGTCTTGCCATCATTTGACGGGTTAACGGAGATAGTAAGTGAAGATGACCTTGAGGCAATGTTAAAAGATGGCGATTTCGGTGAAGGTCAAAACGTAATTGTGGACAAAGCGGATGATGCAGTAAATAAAGACAGCGATAACGCTGATGAAAACTCAACCGTTGTTACTGGTTCTATTTCTGTTACGACTGCGGACATAATAAATGGAATGGAATGGATCAATGAAGAGGAAAATTCTGATGATATAAACGCTGCATCTTTAATAAATGAAGTATCGAGCAAAATTTAGGAGGCTCGTCCCGAACTGGAACAGCATTCTGCCGATAGTCTACCAGAAAATCAGCAACCCACTGTTAGTGTGGACATAATAAATGAAAACCCTCGAGCAGCCGATCAACAGCCTTCTGCCGATATGAGCAATGAAAAGGAAAATTCTGATAATAAAAAGGCTGTATCTTTACTCAGCGCAAAATCAAACGAAATTCGGAAAGCTCGTAACACAGCTAAAGTATCACTAGATAAGCAAGCCGAAAAAATGTTGGCGCGTTCAAATGCAAAATTTCCTATTGCAGAAATAGGCCAAAGCATTCGAGTAAGGATACCAGATGTAGATCGAGCCAAGACGGATAGTCGTAATATAATTGCTATTATTATATCTGTCGAAAAAGAAAATCTTTACAAACTAGGAAATAAACACGGTATTTTAAACCAACTGTACCCTAGAAATGAGTGTGTAAAGAAAAGTTCATTTCGATCGAAGATGTTCCAAAAGTTGATATTACTCTTCGAGAATGTGCTCGAAGAGACTCATTTTGATGGACAAGGCAAGTCAAAACGTTGTAAATGCCAGAAATCAAACATTCTTTGCAATTCAAAATGTCACGAAAGCTCATCTTGCAAGAATAAATAATTCTAAACGTAATAACTTTCTTGCACAGTCCTTAATTATTAGATATTTCAGTTGATTTTTCTCAGTTTACTAATTTTTAAACAATTGTTCTTAAGTAATATTTTTATCAAAATAAAAGTAGTGATGCAGGTGTTGGGAAGGAGGTTGATTTTAACTATTATGTTCAATAGTTTATTTTTTGTTAACTTTTTATGAAAATTATGTAAGTTTTCATTTAATAAACAAAAACACTACAGTTCACCCTATTTTATTACTTTACCCAAGATAGGGTGGACATTTTTCATAATGGCCGGGAAAAGTAATTAATCATGCTTTTTTAATCACATTGCCCAATTGAGTCGGGCATTATGAATACAGACCGGCCATTATTAAAGTGCCCGGACTAATCAAATTGCCCGTAACATATATCATCATCATCATCATCATCAGCCTATAAACGTTCCCACTGCTGAGACACAGGCTTCCTCTTTGTAAGAGGGAGTGGGTCGTAATCCACCACGCGGGCCCAGTGCGGGTTGGTAGATGTCACATGTCTTCGAATTTTCGGTTCTAGGACATGCCGGTTTCCTCACGATGTTTTCCTTCACCGTTTTGAGAGCAGTGGTGATGAAATAATTTACACAAAGTAAAGCGCCTGTCTGGGTTCGAACCTACGACCTACAACTCGTAAGTCGCGGCCGTTACCACTGGGCCACCATGGCTCTGTAACATATATATCCATGCCTAATTACAGCTTTCTAGTACTAAGAGTCTCGGAGCTAGGCCACGGACAGACGGACATAAGAGTTCCTTGTTTACTACGGAACCCTAAAAATTACTTCATCTAAAAAAAGAAAAAATTAAATTAAATAATAAAATTAACAAACATTGACACCAACTCCATCATGTCTGTCTCTCAAAATAGATGTAGGAACGGGTCCCGCGGTACTAAGGAGCTACTTCTCATCGGTATGGCCACTAGCCGCACACTGCTGACCGCAAATTGGATACATCACCCACGTTCATTGGTGATGAGACTGTATATCCCGTAGAAGTGCAGAGGTCGAGACTGCTTAAATGCTAAGACGTTGCACAACAGTGAGGTATGCAATCTCAGGGAATAAATACTTCCTAGAAGCCGACGTGGGCATGCACCGAGGTGTGGTCTCAGTGGACAAGGCCCTCACCCCGCTATCCTTGGCTAACGAGAACTGGCGCAAACCTGTATATAGTATTAGATACTAATGATCGCAGGGAGGTATGGCAGAGCAAAGAGCTTCATGGGCGCTTTTACCGGGCCTTACATGGGCCCGATGTAGATCTGTTAGCATCCGTATCCGGGTTATGATTCGGTGACCTCTTTGGGGAAACCGAAAGTTTTGTCTTTGCGATTATGGACGAAGTTATGATGACGAACAACTACCGGAAATATATTGTGAAGGATGGCATGGTTGATATCTATCGGGTATGCCACCGTCCAGGGAATCAATCCGACACATTATTTCTGGCTGTTCTCGTCTGGATAACGGAGACTACTTGCATAGGCACAACCTTGTAGCCAGGATTATCCACCAGCAACTTGCCCTGAAATACAGTCTTGTGGAATCGAAAGTACCGTACTATAGATATGTGCCCGATCAAGTCCTTGAAAATGGCAATATCACGTTCTATTGGGATCGATCTATCACTAAATGGATTATTGTTGCCAATAAGCCAGACATAGTGGTGATAGATCGATTAGAGCACCGCACAATTATTATTGATATAGCGGTCCCCCATGACGAGAACCTCGTGAAAGCTGAAAAAGATAAATTGATTAAGTATCTTGACCTGGCTCGCGAGGTTGTCGACATGTGGGATGTGGATACAGCAATCATTGTGCCGATAGTCGTGATAGCCAATGGCATAATAGCCAAGAGCCTCTACCAACACCTGAGGAGGCTCTCGTTAGGCAGCTGGATACGGGGCCTGAACCAGAAAGCGGTTCTCCTGGACACGGCGCGTATTGTTAAGAGGATCCTGTCTCAGGAGCCCTGACCACCGGTAGCTTGGACCCTGTTCCCGATACCGGTGGGCTACTATTTTTATATATTTACATGTTTTTTTTTGTTTTTATATAAGTATTTAAAAATGTAAATAATATGTTTAGAAACGAAATAAAGGAAATAATGTTTAAAAAATAACAATAATTCTTGTCTTTATCTACAAAATAAATAGACTAAACCCCCTGTGAATCACAATGTAAGTAATTTTACCCTCAGTTACCGGGTTTTACAATAGGTGGTGTGCGAGTAATTTCATAAAGAGTGAAAATGTAAACGAACCTGGATTATCACATCGGGTACTTTTAATTCCGGTAATACGTTTCCGTGAGATATTTTCCGACATCCACGCGGACGAAGCCGCGGGCAATAGGTAGTTTATTATACTTAGAGAAAACTATGGAAATACAACATTAACATCAATTCGAAAATAAAATGGTAACGGTATTCAGACTTGAATTCGCGATGACTTTACTAGCAAATGGATGACGAGACAGGGTTACCTTCGCAGTTATAGGTAATATTAATATGGAGGAAGGATATGGATTATATTCCATTTGAACAGTGTTTATTATGTGAGCATGCATGTTAGAGCAAGTATGCCGCGCCACCTGTGTCAGGTATCGGATCATCAATCTTCAATATGTCCCAGATTAAATGTCGTCGGGAGATAAATCGCGTAATGTCTGCCCTTCGGCACCAGCGCCGGGCGCGTCATGACCCTATTGTTTACTTACCTCTCGGCGCACGTTACCTGCTGCCTCTACATATACATATTTGTTTCTACTCCCTACCTAGTACCTAGGCCACCTACACAATTATCATTGATGTGCGGCATATGGAGGTCTTTTCATTTTATGAAACCAAAAGTAAACCTTACTTCTTTTTATGAAATAACAACTCTCAATTCTGAGTTTCAAACATTACCTTATTACAAAGATGAGAAAAATCTTACCCGCGCACAAGCCGCTTGTGAAATACCTACAATTAATCATCAATTTATACACCAATGCAACTAATATGCTTATTGTTCCCGCAACATGAAGATGAAAGTGTAAACAAACTCTGTCACCCAATTATTTTTATTTTATACCCAAGTCTTGCCAATAGAATACCTACTCTTTTTATTATTTATGAATCACAGATATTGTCATGTCAGCAGAACTGACGGGGTCCGATAGGGCCGATGCCTGCCTGGGATTTGGTTTTGTCCGAAAGGGTTACCGTGGCCCCTGGCAATACAGGCAACTGAAGGAACACGGGTGGGTTTTAGTCAGTAAGAGCCTGACACGCCCTTCCGCTCTACCTAGAGCGGGAGAAATTATTCTAATAGTTTTTTTTTTTTTTAAAGATAATTTTTGGCACCTTAAATCCGCCACGTTGATTTTATTTTAAAGTTATGTGGCGTCCCTTTACATTTATTCTACTCACTATAATATTATATATAAATATATATATCTATTTCAAACACATTACACTAATTCATCATTTACACTAATTCATCATTTCGTACACAACAGTACGTCTAATGGAAACGCGCCGCGTCTACGTCACGCGGTGACGTAGTCGAGGCGCGGGAGTGGGGTCGCGCTACTCAGCGCGCGTTCGATCACCTTACCTGACCTTCAGTCCGATCTCGCTGTCGCGACGCGAAGCCTACGCAACTTGTGCCCTTCCGATCAATTTGATGTACCATAGATTCAGTGTGTAGACTATCTCCTTGTGTGTCGAACTCTAGTGCCTGTTCCTGTGTATGTTCTGTGTTTTGTGTACCTATTCAACAATACAACTGTGAGTAGTAACCTATATCTTTTATTGACTGCTCACCCGCAAACACAATAATTAGTGCCATAACTAGACACTAAATTTATGTAGTCAGCGTCTTTCACGCCATTCAGTTTATACAAATCTAAGAGCACCCCATTTGTGAAAATCGGTTATTGTTTATCTACGAGGGATCATAGAGACATATAAGTACCTACATACTATTAAAATAATAATAAGTCCCTTACTGTTCTTGTATTGCTTGACTTTAGTAGCGCCTTCAACTCGGTGGATTTCGAAATTTTATTAGGTATCCTCAAATCTGTCAATTTCATTTCTTCCGCTTTAGCTTCGTTCAGTTCTTATCTTCGGGAAAGCTCTCAGTGTATTCGCCTGGAGGAGTCCTTCGCCGATTGGTGTAGCCTCACTGAGGGTATTCCTCAGGGTAGCGTTCTCTCTCCTCTTCTAAAATTTTGATTAACTTTGTTACCAGAGTAATCTCTAGTTTTCATCTCTACGCAGATGACTTGCATCTCTACCGACATTTTACTGTAGCTGACGCGGTTTTTGCAATTGCTCCTATGAATCATGACCTGGGTTGCATCAGCCTTTGGGCTAAGTCATTTGGTCTGCAAATTAATCCAACTAAATCTCAGGCCATGATCATAGGCACCAGACTCGTTCGCAATGCGGCTGATGTTGCATCTCTGATGCCTTTTATATCTCGATGGTGTACGCATTGACTATACCGAAACCTCCAAGGATCTGGGTGTAATTATTGACTCCAATCTTTCATGGCGTGTTCAGGTCAATGAGGTCAGTCGAAAGGTACATTTCTCTTTTCAATAAACAGACAGTTCTGAACAGACCAGGAGATTTAATTAGCTTCTGAAGGGAGGTGGGCTAGTTGGAATAACCACCAAACGGCCGCCATGGCCCACGCACAATGGTCCACCTTACGGACTAAGTGCGGAAACCAAACCCTATAACATAGAACTCTAAATTTTACTGTGTGTACATAAATAATAAAATAAATAAAAACAACACTTACGTTTCTTTTGGACTCCGCCGCAGTCGAGTAAAAATGCTGATTATGGACCACTACAGTAAACTTTATCATGAAATAACTTTTATGAAGGTATATGAAGCTTATTTACGAGTTGACATATTATTTTGACGACTTACGAAACGCGAAACTAACATTTTACGAGGTCGCTAAGCGGGCGACAAGCTCTGTCTGATACGGCACATCGCCGCCGGACAGGACCGCACCCGGCGACCGATGGCGGCGCCCGGCGTCCGGCCTTCGGTGCCGTCCGCGTGCTTCCGACCGCCGGATACCGAACACGTTGTTGGCACTAAGTCCGGACCGTTGTATTTTTTGCGCTTAAGTTTGGAAGCGCCTCGTAGTGCTGAGCAACATATACTCGGTGTCGAGTAGTGCTGGTTAATAAAACGTATAGCGCCAAAACATAACACGATATGTGTACAAAGCATCTAGCGTTTGCTAGATCGACTATGACTTCGCGCTAGAAATATATTACTTCAACAAACTAAACGTCTAAAAGTCTAAACGTGCACAGCGGAGTCAGAACGGGATAACAATAAAGTTTTATAGTCTGGCACAGCGCGTCGGATGAACTCGGGTGGCAGTCGGCCCGCGTCGTCTGTTATTCTGCAAAGTAAATTCTCTAAATTTAAAAACAGTTTTGATACAAGTAAATCGAATTTGACAATCGCGACTACACGTGATACCTAACCACGTGAATCTTTTTAGAGCCGGAAGCGTGCAGGGAGGGCGGCCTCGACGTGTTTTATATGGAATTTTTCACTTTTTGTATGGAAAATAAGAAAAAATACTACCTACATATAGAGTGTAAGGAGTTTAAGGATTTTGTAAAGGGAGTCGAAACTTTCATTATTTTTGCAATTGGACACACCGTTTTCGAGATATAAGCAAAAAAAAAAAGAAACAGTACTGTTTTTGCACCTGAAGTCCGAGGTGTTGGTGTGAATTTAAAGTTCATGACAACCAATTTTATTCTACACTTTTTTTTTTAAATCGTGATTAGAAATAGTCAGATTTAGTTAGATAATCAAAATTTTTACACTTTTCAATGTTCATTGATTTCTAACGCTTCATGAGAAAAATATTATATTCTTTCGTGTGTAGCGTGTTGCAAGATAAAATTCGCCGTGTAACATTAAGTCCATCTAGCGTGTTGGCAAATAAAATGATAACGTCTCTGCATTGAGACTGCGGACGAGTTTTGTAACAACGTGTTATAATGATAGCGTATAAAATAACGCGCTAGAAAAATATATTTCATAGTCTATAACACGTCTACAGTTTCTAGCGGATTTTAACACTAGTGTCGAGTCGAATAAGACGGCCACACGGCCACATCGCCATTGAACACGTTTTAATTGTTCGGCCGGGCGCACATACTTACTGTGTTGTGATCGTATTACTCTTGTTCAGTAAAACTCCTGAGATCAGTATCTTCTCGGGACTGTATTACTGTAGCCGTTGTGTTTGTAATTGAATAAAGCACTGACCGCAGCTGTGACTAATGAACCGTCGACTACCTACTTATCTGAACGAGTGGGTGACGGGCCTGTGGAAATCCCGCTCCCATAATAAACCAGTGGAACTATGAGTACAGTCAATCACACATCAGTGGTTACACTTACATTATATTTCATGGGTAGTAAAAAGGCCCCGAAAAAAAATAATTGTGCATACTCAAAATATGCAATTTACTGCTATAAATACTATTTTTCCGACAACTTATATGCGAATACAAATAAAGAAACGACCGAATAAAATACTGAAAATTCCGAAAAATCAATACAAAATTTGCTGACGTAATATTTTCCAAACATGCAAACAAGCATACACCATGCATGCAGCATGCAAGCGAGCATGCAATATACAGCAGGTATGGTTTCTGTCACGGTTTCGGCGCTGCGAGGTTCCGGCGGTCCCACGCGAGCTTATCGTCGCAAATGGTTTTAACGCTCACCACCTGCTCCTCAGCTTGCGGGCCGCGTCGCCCCTACACGCCTACGCGGGTTTAAATTACACTCTAGGTGTAGGGCAGACAAGACTACGTGGAGTCGGTTTTGCAGCGATTCGTTTCCGTCACTAACTTTTGTAGCACAACATATTGACTTTTCGGAAACTTAGTATTTTTTTTCGGAAGTTTAGCATTTTTTTTTTTGGAAATTTAGTATTACAGTCAACCACAGATTTTCGGAAGCTTTGTCCATATTTTATTAGGGACTAGTTTCTACCCGCGACTTCGGCCGCGTGAAACTATGGCCCCCGACCTACCGCATCGTATCCCATCGTCCGCCTGCGCTATAACGGCCTGGTCACGACTTCGGTCTTAGCGGGGCGCGGTGCGGCGAGCGGGGCGGCGTCGGTAAGCGGTGCGTTTTGCACGCCACGTACCCTCAGTAGCGGTTAGTTGCAGCGGCCGCGGTGGACGTATTTAGGTAGTCAAAACGTGTATCAAAATTATCCCTTCTCTGTTTAGAAAGCAGTACATTTTTAAAACAAGATATTCTTAATATGAGAGAAGGAGTGCACGAACTTAAAGGTTTTTGTGTTATCAATTTAAATTAAACTGACCATCATATTCCGGAAACATTGCTTAATTTCTTCCCATATCCTTTTTATAATATTTTTATATTTATGTTGGGATTTGGGTTGGATGTTTTGACATTCATATAGGCGGTCGATTTAAAGTTTCGGTGATAAATGCCTGGGTATCCATTACCGCCACAAAATCGTCAAAACTTTTTGTTTTTAGCTACGCCGCTGAGAACGTCACTTCCACACCGCTGTCCGCGCCGCTCTGTTTCGTGGCGCGTCGCAGGTCGCACTCATTCACTTGTACTTTTGTTCCTGCCGCTCCCCGCGCCGCGCGCCGCTGTAGCGATTCGCTCGGATACAACCGCGCGTGTTTTCGCTATGAGTGGCGTGTCGTGGCGTGCTTCAAACATTTTTATACTTTTGATCTTACCGCTCGCCGCCCCGTGCTTAGGTGCCGCTCACAGCGGCAAGGTCGGGAACGCTTAGCATTCTTTCAGCTTTTTTCTTTTTGCTCGGCCCCTAAGAGTCGTAGCGTGAAAATACATAGCCTTTTTCAAAAATTGGGCTATGCAATGCAAAAATAATTTTCCAAATCCGACTGGTAGTTCCGAATATGACCCCCTACATACAAACTTACAAACAAACAAATTTTACCTCTATAAAATAATATAATATTTATATACTAGCTTTTGCCCGCGGCTTCGCCCGCGTGGATGTCGGAAAATATCCCACGGGAACGTACTACCATAGTATAAAGAGAGGTGGTAGTAGGCTATCTTCATAGAAACGCACTGCGCGCGGCTTGTATGTGTGCGCGGCTTGAATCTATGCATCGCCACACGCACACTTAACAAAATCTCGGCTGTTTTGGAGTGCGCCAGTCGCGGCTGACGCCGCACAAGGTTTGCGCGTCGCGGTTTTTCGGCACTGCTAAATGTATGAAAAATGAGTGATAATCGCAGGAGAAATTATTGCTGTGCGTTTGGGTGTCTAAATAATTAATCGATTCCAGAGTTGTCTCTGTTCAGATTATATTATCTACTGAACAGAAAAGGTAACCAAGTCACTTATTCTAGCATATAATTTTTACTTGATGATGAGATACCTACTTATTTTTTGTTGTATTAGTTATCTGTCAGACAGGCGAAGTAGGCAGGCCTACTTTCCCACTAAAATGTATTAGGTACCTACTTTTGATCTGTCAATTGATATGCCGCTAATGCTTTGTTTACGTTTAGTCATGCCGATTTCTCTGTATTGTAGGTATAGTAAAGTAACTAAGTACTTACAGTTATAAAAACGTAATTTCAAATATTTGACGAATTGTGAATCAGAACAAGTAAGAGAGTAAAAAATCTAATCAAAATATATGCTGTAGATGTCAAAAAACACTTTCAACTAGAATTGGTTTGAAGGAGATAAAGTTAGCAGTTTTTGAGATATAGCACTTTTTCAAAAACCGCAAATATAATTTTGTCATTCATACAAACACTATGAACATCATCGTTTAGGTAAAACCGACCTCACAAACCCTGAACCCAGACAACACATAAGTAAAAAATAGAACTTCCCGGCAATTGCCAATTTCTAGGCACTGAATTAAAATTTAGCTTAAAGTGACAACCCTGAGACAGGCAAGTATGGTAGGCAATTATATCGCGGATTGGGCAGGAGATAGCCTACTAGAACTCTTTATACTATGGTACTACCGGCACAGTGTTTATAGACTGTGCTACCGGGCAGTACCGGGATTACATACCTAATAGTCCAGGAAAAGGTTATTGACTCCTACCGCTGCGCTCCAACCATAATAATTATTTTGTTACGCGTAATTTTGAATCTGTGATATCTTTTAAACCATTCATTTAAATGATATGATGTCAAGGCATATTTTAATCCATTGCCTAATTAAAATAACATATATCATTGGAAAAGGATTACATCAAATTGATTGTTCAAATTCATTGTTGTAATTGATGATTACAATCACAATTAGGTACAACAAAGGAATTTTCATCAAATTCTGAAGGATAATAATATGGTTACTGTGGGACATCCTTAGATTATTGCGGACTTTTTACCCGATTACAGCAAAGCCAAAAGAGGTTATGATTTTAGTCTATGTATGTATGTTTGCTTTTACGTGTATTCCACCATAGCGGATAAACTACTGAACCAATTTTGATGAATGAGGTATCAATAGATTTATATTATTAGTACGGGTGCATAGGCTATATAAATTTCCCCTAAATTTAATATGGTGGACTTTACACGTGTTGATTGAATGAAAGGTGGGAGGAGGCCCAAGATGCCATAGGAATCTTTTGTGACCTCTCCAAGGCATTTGACTGCGTGAGTCATGAAACCTTGCTCTTGAAACTTGAGCGTTACGGACTAGGTAAACTTGCGCTCAGTTTGGTAAAATCTTATTTAAATGATAGACAGCAGCAGGTTCAAGTAAATGGTTGTCCATTCAATCGGTTTAAAAGTAAAAATGGGCGTTCCACAAGGCTCGAAATTTTTGTCCTTTCCTCTTTTTAGTATATATTAATGATCTACCCCAAAAAACCAACAAAAACCACAAATGGTGTTATTTGCTGACGACACTACCTTAATTTTTAAGATAAATAGACGTGCATCAAATCTTGACGACGACGTAAATAACGCCCTACTGCAGGTCCAAAATTGGTTCACTGCTAATAATTTAGTATTAAATGGGAAAAAAACTAAATGCATAAGATTTGCTTTACCAAATGTTAAAAGTAGTGATTGTGACATAGTACTGAATAAGGAGAAACTAGAATTTGTCGATAAAACTGTTTTCTTGGGGATCACGCTCGATTCAAGGCTGCCATGGGGTCCTCATTTAACATCTCTTGCAGGGCGGCTAAGTTCAGCAGCATATGCTGTGAGAAAAATCCGTCAATTTACTGATGTAGATACCGCGAGGCTAGTCTATTTCAGTTACTTTCATAGTATCATGTCTTACGGTATTTTACTATGGGGATGGGCTGCAGATATCGGGTCTATTTTTATTCTGCAGAAGAGAGCCATCAGAGCAATATATCTTCTCCGCAGACGCGATTCTCTAAGGAAACTGTTTAAAGATATTAACATCATGACGGTACCTTGTCAATATATCTATGAAAACATCATGTACGTTAGGAAAAATCTAAGTCCTTTCAGTAAAAGAGGTGATAGACACAATTATAGGACTAGAAATAGGGACCAGTTAGTTCAACCGGGTTTCAGACTGGTTAAAGTACACTCATCCTTCATAGGATGCTGTTTAAAATGTTATAATAAAATACCTTCCCACATACTCCAACTGAACGAAACGAAATTTAAATCATGTATAAAACGCACACTATGCTGCCAAGCATATTATAAGTTGGGGGATTACATCGCTGATAAAAATGCTTGGCTCAGCGCTGGTCCAAATCCACAAGGGCGCATAAACTAATTGATTAGCATTCGAAAGTATTGTTGCAGCTGCTGAAGATTGTAAAACTATCTTTCCTTTGTATAAATTCAATCTCTTTATATTTTATAATTGCATATCACATGTGTGAGCACTGTGACCGTGTTATACATTCCATAAAGCTGCCATTTACTGGGTAAGTCTTTCATTGATTTGAATGTGCCCTGGTGGCTGAGAGTATGTCATGCTCACTCAAATGTCTCTCTGATTGTGGCGTGCGTGTTGGATCATTAAGTTCCCTTCAAAATGTTGAGCTAAATGGTGCTGATCCATGCGTCATGTTCGTGAACGGGCGCCGTAAATTTTTGAATTGTTATTACTTTTTTATTACGGACGCTTTTAACGTGCATGTCTTTCTACATTGTTCTCACATGTACAAGTTCCTCCACCACCACTACAACAAGCTAATACTAGCGCTCAGCAGCAGCAATTTAACAACAAAGAGAAGGCAACCACTAAAAAAATTCTAGCACCACCTCCAATCGTAGTGGACGGTGTTAAGAATTATCAAACATTCTACGATTTTTTGACGAAATCCCAGTCAGTAGAAACATTTACCGCCAAAATGTTAAGCGGTAATAGTGTCAAAATAAATGCTAAAACTGAAGAGTCTTACAGAGACATTGCTCGACGCTTAACAGAAAATAACTGTTTATGGCACTCTTACGAGGATAAGCAGACCAGGCCAATAAGAGTAGTGGCGAAAAAATTACATTCCTCCTGCCTACCGGATTGGATTAAAGATGATCTAACGTCGCAAGGATTCCAGATAGAAAATGTAAGTAATAAGTTAAGCTGGAGAACAAAAAAACCGCTGAACATGTTTATTCTATCGTTCAAAAATAGCGAAGATGTAATAGTAATAGTAATAGTAGTAATAGTAAATTTTATTCACAAACTTTTTTACAAATTTCCTATGAAAACCCTGACTTCTGAGCTAGGTACAAACCTGTATTACAGAAGTCAGTGCCCTCTCCCACTTTCTACTTGGTACAAATTGCGAATAAAAATTTAAAAATATAAAAAGAAAAAACAAGATGAAATAAATCAAATAAGTAATGGGTTAGGTTTACTCATGTTGTGTTTATGCATGTAGATAACGTGTTTGTGTGTACGTGTGTGTGCGAGTGTGTGAGGGTGTGCGTGTGTGATGGATGTTAGGTGTAGGTGAGGTATGTGGTAGTATAGAATATTAATCTGTGAGCAATAACATTTCTGTTTGGTCGTAGTTTAATTGAAGTAGCCAGTTCCTAATTTTCATTTTTATTTCTCGAACAGTAAGTGGATGAATGTTTATTATTTTATTTATTTTATTGTATAAGTAGGATGACCTATAAGATTGCTGTCGTCTAGCCGTAGCTGTCCGACATCTGACAGGTAAGCATACGCTAGCAATAACCCGTTTTCTCTTATATACATTTACATCACAGGGGGTTTGCTTGTGTTTTTTTAATATAATTTGGGATATATATAATTGTCTAACTGTTAACAATTCGCAATTTTCGTATAATTGTTTAGTCGGATATCTGAAGGGCTTAAAAGTCATTACTTTCAATAATGACCTTTGAGCCCTTTCTAATTGCATCATATGGGTTTTACAGGCACCACCCCAAACCCCTACACAATAGCCAAGTATGGATAGAGCTAAAGCATAATATATATCACGTAGAAGAGGAAATTCCGCGGCGTGCCTAAGCTTTTTGAAAACCCAGATTAGCTTCCTAGTGCGACCCGTAACAAGACTTATATGGGGTT
This sequence comes from Agrochola lychnidis, assembly GCA_963680765.1. Taxonomy (NCBI): domain Eukaryota; kingdom Metazoa; phylum Arthropoda; class Insecta; order Lepidoptera; family Noctuidae; genus Agrochola; species Agrochola lychnidis. Next base: position 298,123 of record OY796850.1, on the reverse strand, counting down.
CCCAACTAATCCGACAAGGACCAAGCCCGGGTCGACGGCGCGTTGTGTTCCACGCGCGCCTCAAAGAGATGTCAGCAGAATTGAAGGGGTCCACTAGGGCCAATGCCTGCCGGGGGTTCGAAGAAAACCGATCGGGAAATCGTGGCCCCCGGCAACAGGGCAACCGAAGGAACACGGGTGGGTTTTAGTCAGTAAGAGTCTGACACGCCCTCCCGCTCCGCCCAGAGCGGGAGAAGTTATTTGATAATTTCCCACCCAAAAAAAAAAAAAAAAAAAAAAAAAAAAAAGCCTCTCATCCAAAATAACACCTAAGTATTTGACCTGTGTAGCTTTATTAATAGAAAGACAAGAACAGCTATTACTATTAGGATAATTACAGGAATGAACTTTAATATTTACGTTTTTGAGGTTAGTTTTGGAAAATGAAAATTGCATAAATGAAGTTTTAGATATATTGAGAGTAAGGAGATTGGCTCCGAGCCATTGGCCAAGTCGATGGAGACCGTTCTCAGCAATGCGACGTACCTCATCCCAAGTCTCTCCATGGAATATTACGGCAGTATCGTCAGCATACGTAAATATTTTACCGTTGCAGAGTGGTTGAAGACATAGGTCATTGATGTACACCAGGAAGAGACTTAAGATGTCAGTAAAATACGCTGAGTATGAGGTCCTGGGTTCGATTCCCGGGTCGGGCAAAGTGTTATTGGGTTTTTCTATCTGGAATTTCTCAGTAGCAGCTCGGAGTCTGGATTTGTGCCCGGTTGATGGCAATAGGCTCGCCCCCTATTACATGGGACTTAAACATAACTGGCGAAATGTGGGTGTACCTGTTACAAGGACACCTCTGCCCAACCCTTCGGGGAAACAAGGCGTGATGTTATGTTATGTTATGTAAAATATACGGCATTAAACATATCTTAGGGTGTAAAGTTGAAATAAACCCGCTTAAAACATCAAAAATAATACCGCAGTGTAAGAGATGCCAGGCTTATGGTCATACTCAAAAGTATTGCTCAAAAGAGCCTAGGTGTGTTAAATGTACAGGTAAACACCTCACAGTTGATTGCAACAAACCTGCACAAGAAAAACCTAAGTGTGTCCACTGTGGCTTACCTCACCCAGCAAACTACAGAGGGTGTTTAGTTGCCAAGGAGATGCAAATGATTAAGAACAAAAACTCGAAAAATAATCCACCTGCCGCTAAGAAAATTGTTGGAAACACCGACAAACAGTCAACAAAACAAAGTGCACAGTCTGCACAGACAGCCGCGATAACTGCACATGCATCTAAAAATGTCTCATACGCAAAAGCGGTAAAACCAAGCACACAACCATCAAGTCTTGAGGACAAGCTCAACCAGATCTTGAAGTGCATATGCTCATTTGACAAGAGACTAGAGAAGTTAGAATCAAGCACTCTACAAATCAATCATGAATAACACACTAAAAATAATGGCGTGGAATTCCAATGGACTGCTGCAACACCAACATGAGTTACAAGTAGTCCTAGATACAGAAAATATTGATGTGTGTTTGATCTCTGAAACGCACTTCACTAAACAGTCTTTTGTAAAGTTCAGAGGCTATAAGGTTTATCACTCACTGCACCCTAACAACGCGGCCCGAGGTGGTAGCGCGGTTATTATTAAAGAAAATATCTGTCATTACGAACAGTGTACATACGAAGAGCCAGACACGCAAGCAGTAGCGATATCAGTCAAAACAAATAAATTTAACGTGACAGTAGCGGCCGTATACTGTCCCCCAAGACACACCATAAGCAAAGAACAATATGTACAATTCTTCAGACTCCTCGGACAGAGATTTATATTAGGCGGTGACTTTAACGCTAAGAACATTCATTGGGGATCGAGATTGACTTCAACCAAGGGAAGACAGCTTCTAAGTGCAGTAAAAGACATGCGCTGTGACGTCATAAGTACTGGAAAACCTACATACTGGCCTACTGACCTCCAGAAACTACCAGACCTTATTGACTTTTTCATAATCAAAAATATATCAACCAATTATCTGAGTGTAGAAGAGGGGTACCACATGATGTCCGTGAACTTGGCAGATCATTTCTCAGCAGAGCATGAAAAAATGTGAGTTCTATTGGCATGCGGATGAGTTCTAGAGTTCCTTATACTTAAAAAAAATAGTTCTGGCTTTTTTGCCTGAAAAAAGTCGAATGAAAATATGCTCTGCTAACTTCCGTTAGCAGATCATTTTTTCCAAAATTAAAATTTTAAAACTGATTTAGGTGCACAGTGGTGAGCTCTATAGTTCCTAATACTTTTCCGGAAGAGTTCTGCTGACATAAATTTAAAAAATAAAAAAATAAAAAATTGCCCTTTTACGAAAAAAAGACAATCATTTTGATAAAATAGCCGTGAATGACGTAATTTGTGGATTTTCATAGATGTTTTGGGCTAAAATTAATAACTAAGATTCTAGTAACAAAAAAATAACTAAATGAAAGCAGAAGATCAGCAGAAGTATCAGAAGAGCCTTGTGATAAAGATAGGTTGGGAGAAATCGAGGTTTCATTAAGTGTTTAAGTTAGTAGGATCAAAAAAGAATTTGAATACGAATAAGGAGCAGGAATGCCTCGTTTTCTGATGCATCTATGATAGAACTATCCGACAACATGAAACAATAACCCAGAACTGTAACTCAGGTGTCAGCAGAGGATGGTTTAAAAGTCAGATTAATAAAAATCGAGGTTCAATTAAGTAGTCTTTATCGTAAAATCATTATAAAAAACCGGAACACCTGAGGAGCTGGAACTTCTCGTTTCCTGATGCAAATATAACAGAACTATCCGACAACATGCAAAACAAATCCAGAACTTTGACTCAGGTGTCAGCAGAGCATGGGTAAACATTTTAATAGTTGAAATTGACATTTAATTCAGTGTGTTAGTAAAAAATATACTAAAAAAATTGAGTAGCTCTTAGGTGCAGGAACTCTTCGATTTCTGATGCATGTGTAACAAAGCTATCCGATGCCATGCAATACAAACTCAGAACTTTGACTCAGGTGTCAGCAGAGCATGGTTGAAAAGTTAGATTAGTAAAAATCGAGATTTAATTTAGTGTCTTTATCGTAAAATCATTATAAAAAACCACAACACCTGAGGAGCTGGAACTTCTCGTTTCCTGATGTATGTATAACAGAACTATCTGACAACATGCAACACAAACCCGGAACTTTGACTCAGGTGTCAGCAGAGCATGGGTAAAGATTTTAATACGTTGAAATTGACATTTAATTCAGTGTGTCAGTAAAAAATATACTAAAAAAATTGAGTAGCTCTTAGGTGCGGGAACTCCTCGATTCCTGATGCACGTGTAACAGAGCTATCCGATAACATGCAATACAAACCCAGAACTATGACTCAGGTGTCAGCAGAGCATGGGTAAACATTTTAATACGTTGAAATTGATATTTAATTCAGTGTTTCAGTAAAAAACTTACTTAAAAATTTTAGAAGCTCCAAGGCGTAGGAACTCTTCGATTCCTGATGCATGTGTAACAAAGCTATCCGATGCCATGCAATACAAACCCAGAACTTTGACTCAGGTGTCAGCAGAGTATGGTTGAAAAGTTAGATTAGTAAAAATCGAGATTTAATTTAGTGTCTTTATCGTAAAATCATTATAAAAACCACAAGGAGCTGAAACTCCTCGTTTCCTGATCTATGCATAACAGAACTATCTGACAACATGCAACACAAACCCGGAACTTTGACACAGGTGTCAGCAGAGCATGGGTAAAGATTTTAATACGTTGAAATTGATATTTAATTCAGTGTGGCAGTAAAAAATAGACTAAAAAAATTGAGTAGCTCTTAGGTGCAGGAACTCTTCGATTTCTGATGCATGTGTAACAAAGCTATCCGATGCCATGCAATACAAACCCAGAACTTTGACTCAGGTGTCAGCAGAGCATGGTTGAAAAGTTAGATTAGTAAAAATCGAGATTTAATTTAGTGTCTTTATCGTAAAATCATTATAAAAAACCACAACACCTGAGGAGCTGGAACTCCTCGTTTCCTGATGTATGTATAACAGAACTATCTGACAACATGCAACACAAACCCGGAACTTTGACTCAGGTGTCAGCAGAGCATGGGTAAAGATTTTTATAAGTTGAAATTGACATTTAATTCAGTGTGTCAGTAAAAAATATACTACAAAAATTGAGTAGCTTTTAGGTGCGGGAACTCCTCGATTCCTGATGCACGTGTAACAGAGCTATCCGATAACATGCAATACAAACCCAGAACTATGACTCAGGTGTCAGCAGAGCATGGGTAAACATTTTAATACGTTGAAATTGATATTTAATTCAGTGTTTCAGTAAAAAACTTACAAAAAAATTTTAGAAGCTCCAAGGCGTAGGAACTCTTCGATTCCTGATGCATGTGTAACAAAGCTATCCGATGCCACGCAATACAAACCCAGAACTTTGACTCAGGTGTCAGCAGAGTATGGTTGAAAAGTTAGATTAGTAAAAATCGAGATTTAATTTAGTGTCTTTATCGTAAAATCATTATAAAAAACCACAACACCTGAGGAGCTGGAACTCCTCGTTTCCTGATGTATGTATAACAGAACTATCTGACGACATGCAACACAAACCCGGAACTTTGACTCAGGTGTCAGCAGAGCATGGGTAAAGATTTTTATAAGTTGAAATTGACATTTAATTCAGTGTGTCAGTAAAAAATATACTAAAAAAATTGAGTAGCTCTTAGATGCGGGAACTCCTCGATTCCTGATGCACGTGTAACAGAGCTATCCGATAACATGCAACACAAACCCAGAACTATGACTCAGGTGTCAGCAGAGCATGGGTAAACATTTTAATACGTTGAAATTGACATTTAATTCAGTGTGTCAGTAAAAAATATACAAAAAAAATTTAGTAGCTCTTAGGTGCGGGAACTCCTCGATTCCTGATGCATGTGTAATAAAGCTATCCGATAACATGCAATACAAACCCAGAACTTTGACTCAGGTGTCAGCAGAGCATGGTTGAAAAGTTAGATTAGTAAAAATCGAGGTTTAATTTAGTGCCTTTATCATAAAATCATTATAAAAAACTGCAACACCTGAGGAGCTGGAACTCCTCGTTTCCTGATGTACGTATAACAAAACTATCCGACAACATGCAACACAAATCCGGAACTTTGACTCAGGTGTCAGCAGAGCATGAGTAAAAATTTTAATACGTTGAAATTGATATTTAATTCAGTGTGTCAGTAAAAAATATACAAAAAAATTGAGTAGCTCTTAGGTGCAGGAACTCTTCGATTTCTGATGCATGTGTAACAAAGCTATCCGATGCCATGCAATACAAACCCAGAACTTTGACTCAGGTGTCAGCAGAGCATGGTTGAAAAGTTAGATTAGTAAAAATCGAGGTTTAATTTAGTGCCTTTATCATAAAATCATTATAAAAAACTGCAACACCTGAGGAGCTGGAACTCCTCGTTTACTGATGTACGTATAACAAAACTATCCGACAACATGCAACACAAACCCGGAACTTTGACTCAGGTGTCAGCAGAGCATGGGTAAGCATTTCAGTATCGCAGTGTTGCGAGTACCGCAGAGGGCGATGACCGTCAGAGTCATCAAAGGATATCGCACAATCTCCTACGAGGTGGCCTGCGCACTGGCTGGATCCCTACCGTGGGACAAGGAAGCCAGACCTCTCGTGTAGTTGCATCGGCGGGGGCGGCAAACCCAGCTCCCACACAGTTAAAACCACTGTAGTTTCGCAGACATTACTTCTCCCTTTACACACATCAAAGTGAATCAAAATCTGTCCCGGGGTTATTTTATTCCGACATTGTTAAGTTAGGTTAGGTTAGATGAAATATACCCAGCTCCGCCACTATACCCAGCTCCGCCACTATACCCAGATCTCCCACAGTTAAAACAACTTTAGTTTTGAAGACATTACTTCTCCCCTTACTTACGCCAAAGCGCATCAAAATCTGTCCCGGGGTTATTTAGTTCCGACATTGTTAGGTTAGATAAAATATACCCAGCTCCGCCACTATACCCAGCTCCCCCACAGTTAAAACTACTGTAGTTTTGAAGACATTACTTCTCCCTTTACACACGCCAAAGCGCAACAAAATCTGTCACGGGGTTATTCAGTTCCTACATTGTTAAGTTAGGTTAGGTTAGATGAAATATACCCAGCTCTGCCACTATACCCAGCTCCCCCACAGTTAAAACTACTATAGTTTTGAAGACATTACTTCTCCCTTTACACACACCAAAGCGCATCAAAATCTGTCCCGGGGTTATTCTGTTCCGACATTGTTAAGTTAGGTTAGGTTAGATGAAATATACCCAGCTCCGCCACTATACCCAGCTCCCCCACTATACCCAGATCTCCCACAGTTAAAACAACTTTAGTTTTGAAGACATTACTTCTCCCCTTACTTACGCCAAAGCGCATCAAAATCTGTCCCGGGGTTATTCAGTTCCAACATTGTTAAGTTAGGTTAGGTTAGATAAAATATACCCAGCTCCGCCACTATACCCAGCTCCCCCACAGTTAAAACTACTGTAGTTTTGAAGACATTACTTTTCCCCTTACTTACCCTAAAGCGCATCAAAATCTGTCCCGGGGTTATTCAGTTCCGACATTGTTAAGTTAGGTTAGGTTAGATAAAATATACCCAGCTCCGCCACTATACCCAGCTCTCCCATAATTAAAACTACTGTAGTCTTGAAGACATTACTTCTGCCCTTACTTACGCCAACTGCGAGAACTTGTGCGCCTTCCACGATCCCCGACTGGTGCCGCTTTTGCGGGCCACTTCATGCCCTGGCCGTCAGGTCAGAAGTCCACACCAGGGTCCCATAAAGGGTCATGGCCAGGTCAAAACTACAGTGGTATTAACCGTGGGGGAGCTGGGTGTAGTGGTGGAGCTGGGTATTTTTATCTAACCTAACCTAACTTAACAATGTCGGAACTCAATAACCCCGGGACAGATTTTGATGCACTTTGGCGTGAGTAAAGGGAGAAGTAATGTCTTCAAAATTACAGTAGTTTGAACTGTGGGGGAGCTGGGTGTATTTTGCCCACACTCCTTTAATATTTCGATGTGTTTTCCATCAACTGCTCTAATTACATTAGGACAATAACTCGTCAAATGTGCGCATCGAAATTCTAAAAAAACGTGTGGCACTCCGGGACTGCCGCGGTAAAGCTATTGCATAGCATTTGTAACCTCCATACTTCCTATTTGTCAACGCTACACTTGGGATGATGACGTGAGGACATAAAACAAAAATTACGTTCCCATGACAACATCACGTTGTCATGGTTGGGAACCGTCATTACATGGTAGGCGGAGTGCCCTGGTGTTAGGTTTTATTTTCGTTACGGTTTTATTTTCGTTACGTTACGGAATTTCTTGATTCGGTCGCCGCGCTCAAAGCCCGCGATAAAAGCTATGCAATAGCTTAAAAAAATCAGGATATTGTCTTAATCTTCATAAAGCGTCACAAATTGACTTTTTAAATATCGATCATTGTTCAAGGGATACACCCAAAATAATTTTTGCTTTTTTGTCGTCTCCTACCACACAAATAGGTACCGCTAATCATTTTACGGAGTCCATGGTACGTCCGCATTGCACGAAGAGTCAGTTCCAAGTGATTTTTTAACGCTCGTTTGAACACTGTTGACGGCGGGAAAAAATCGCGCTAAAGGATTTTATTCCGCCGCGATATTGTTACGTCCGTGCGAACCTGGGCTAACCTGGCAAATAAACAACAAAAGATTATGTTGTTATTGCAATTGGTACTATGTAAATTGTTTCCGGCGTATTAAAAAAATTGGAATCATTCACTCCTTGCACTTAGTGTGATCGCGAACAACCTTCGATAACCGATAGCGCGTGCGCACTTTCACTTCCAGGGTTCGGCCGCAACTCACCTGAGAGCTGAGACACTGCGAGTGTGACCTTCACCTACTTTTTAAATGAAAGGGGCGGGGCTTGGCACGCGCCGCACTACTCAAAGGATAGCGTTAGAGCATCTCATTGGATGAAATTCCACGTGGACTAGCTATGCTAGAATGAATGGCTTACGATATTCTGTTTTATAGAAAAAAAACAATCGACTTCCAAAAAAACACTACAAAGTGAAAAATAACTTTAATTTCGGAAGTCGGTGTCTTTGGTTTTGAATTTTCGTTTTTTGCCACCGACTTCCGAAATTAAAGTTATTTTTCACTTTGTAGTGTTTTTTTTGGAAGTCGGTTGTTTTTTTTTGTAAAAAGTTTTTATTTTTCACTTTTTAGTTGTGGTATTTACCCCACACAAATTCGCATACCACTACCTGCTATGTAAATAACAGTAAGAGGAACCTAACATATCATCCACATACTAAGTGGGAAAAAATTCGTATTATTGAAGCTAACTCAATAACTACCCAAGCAAAGTTAATAAAATTTATATGGGACCACACGGGAAGCACAAGATTTCAAATAAAAAAAAAAAAACATCAAAATCGGTTCACCCAGTAGAAAGTTCTGAGGTAACAAACATAAAAAAAATACAGTCGAATTGAGAACCTCCTCCTTTTTTTCAAGTCGGTTAAAAATGGAGATGGATCTACTCGACTCTTGCGCTGGGTTGGTGTGTTGACCGTTTGATACGTAAACATTATTAACAGGATGTTTCATAATTCTAATGCATTACCAATTTTTCTTTGTACCAATTTTCTTAATTAATTGTTAGGTTTTAATTTATGAATACGTAATTGTTGGATATTGTACTGGCAACACCCAAAGATTCGATGTGTCAATTGAGTAGCGCGGGAACCTTTCTTCAGCAGGCCTAACATGACACACGCGACATATATCCACTCTCGCGCGACAAATTTTTGTCTATTTCTGTAGTTTTATCGTTATCTGACAGCTACGCCATACAAAATACTCGACTCGTTCTGTCAAACTTGATATTTTGTCGACAAACCCTAACATGACACGTTATTTATCTCGGTTTTTGACAGTTCAACACGATATAATCAGTCATTTTGTCGTATTTAGTCGTCGTCGATTTTGACGACGATAAAGAGTAGACAAAAAGACAAAATTATGATACATAAAAAAAATCGAAAAAAAAGGTGGCAGATTCATAGTCGTACTTATTGTAGACATTTTTTTTTACTCTGTAGTGTTGTTTTTACTTTTTACTGTAGTGGAGGGAAGCACTATCAACTAGATGACTATTACTTTCAATAATAACCAGTCGCTTTGCCAATTATAGTGATTAGATAAATAAATTAACGAAATCTCTGTTACAATAATAAACTTCGATTTGAATTGCGATCGTCGGCCCATTTGTCATTTGTGGTGATTATCTAATGAGTATAGATGCCACTAATTTTAATTTCTGTCATTTTGTATTTTAATTTCAGCATGCCAAAGAAATCATTTAATTTTTATCAAAAAGTCGGTTAAATAAAAAACTAATCATAAATAATTAAATAAATAAATAATAATAATTAAGAGAGAGAGACGTTTATTCAATAAAGTACAGAATTTCATGCATAAAATTGAATGAATGAAACAGAACTTCAAGCCGATGTTGCTATCATAAAAATAATTTGTTTTTAATAATTTGCAACATGGGTTTATCGTCGCGCGATAAAGGAATGTCAATGTGCCTTTTTCTAGTTTACTCGTCGTTTGCGGTCATGTTAGGGATTAGAATGACGTCAGAATCGTAGACAAATTACGATAAAACGAGAAAAAGAGCGTTCTCGCGCTTGTCATGTTAGCCCTGCTGGGTTGGGCGCTCGTGACGGTAAGATGTGCTTGTTGGCTATATCGGTAAAAAGATAGATTGGCATGGTATTGGTTGGAAATCTACTGTAAATTAAGTAACCTATTAGTTTCATGGTGAATATTAGAATACGGATTGAATTGTGATATTATGTGGGGAATAGGAGATGTGATGGTATGGTGTAGAATATTGAATTTGATGTTGGCAAATAAATATAAATGACTGACAAAATATCTTGGTGTTGCATTTTATTTTCCTTATCCCTGAAATATTGTGAATATGTAGTTTTATTAAACAGTTTTAGATTATGATATTGGGGTAGCGAATTTAAGATTAATTCGGCGATTAGTATCTATTTTGAGGTTAAATAATTATATTCGGAATTAAGTTAGTTATTTTAGAGCAGGATGGTTCTTATTTCATAATGGTAACAATTTTTCAATCGCTCCTAAAGGTATTTTATGTCGGGTACATTGAGTGGACCCCTCTGTAAGACGACTAAAATGTCACAGTGTATAGATTACATTGATATATAAAAACCCAAGATGCACACTCAACGTCTAAAAAACGTCCGCAAAAAATGAGCGCAACATTCTAAATTGTGCGCTCATTTCAAATAGTCTCGCGTCGCTCGCGTCTGGAAGCAGTCGTTAAAAATGCTGAAGTGTTCTGTGAGAAATTGTAAAAATATTACGTCAAGAAGGTTAAAAACCGGCCAAGTGCGAGTCGTACTCGCCCATGAAGGGTTCCGTAGCAGCAAGTAACATTGAATGAAAGGTAAATTGCGGTTTACGATTTATGACGTATTAAAAAAAACTACTTGCTAGATCTCGTTCAAACTAATTTTCGGTGGAAGTTTACATGGTAATGTACATCATATATTTTTTTTAGTTTTATCATTCTCTTATTTTAGAAGTTACAGGGGGGGGGGACACACATTTTACCACTTTGGAAGTGTCTCTCGCGCAAACTATTCAGTTTAGAAAAAAATGATATTAGAAATCTCAATATCATTTTTGAAGACCTATCCATAGATACCCCACACGTATGGGATTGATGAAAAAAAAAAATTGAGTTTCAGTTCTAAGTATGGGGAACTCCAAAATTATTTGTTTTTTTTCTATTTTTGTGTGAAAATCTTAATGCGGTTCACAGAATACATTTACTTACCAAGTTTCAACAGCATAGCTCTTATAGTTTCGGAAAAAAGTGGCTGTGATATACGGACGGACAGACAGACAGACAGACAGACAGACAGACAGACATGACGAATCTATAAGGGTTCCGTTTTTTGCCATTTGGCAACGGAACCCTAAAAAGGATGGGATATCGTATTTTCGGTAAGTAAAAAACTTATTGACTAGTTTTTGTTGTTTTTATGACTGATTATAACAAGCAATGTGTGATTTTGATTTATTTTTTCTAAAAACTTCAACGCTCAAGGTAGGTACAATACGGCTAACTTCTATGGCTGCTTGTTCAGTGTTACAACAACGCATTTCAGTCTCCTTTTTATTTTAGTCGCATTATAAAAATGAATGACCCTGTTCTAAAAGTGGAGTCGATTTTTTATTTGTGTTTTTTTTATTTTTTATTAATAAATTTATGTACTTTTGAACTTTTTTGTATGTAGTTTTTGACAAATATAAATATTTACGTTAAATAACGTATAGGTCAAGAGGTAGCCAATTTAACATTTTTTTAATGTTCTTAAATATTATGATGTATAATGATTAATTTATGGGCCAACTTATGAATTCGCGACATGCGGCATGCTAAGGATAGACTGAAGTGTCGCGTAGTCTGTAAGTTATAACTTTTATTAACTTTATGGAAACTTCTAATTTTATATTTTAGTTTTCCTCGTGACCCAATACAATGTGGAGAATGGACATCAATCGTCAGCCAACAAAGGTTTTTGAACCATATATTTGAATAAACAATTTTAACAGTTATTATTTGTTTTTTTGATATAACCCATAGGCTACCCAATAACATATTTATGCACAAATAAAAGTATATTTATGTGTTTAAAACACAATTTAACAAACTCTTAAAATACTAACTAATAATGTATGATGAAAAAAAAAGTCATGTTCGACTCCACTCAATACCTTGTCCTACCAACCACGGTCGGTCGTAAAATTTTATTGCTCTAAGTACCTGCATTGTAATAACAACTTTAAACAATTGGCGTAAGGTTGAACTTGCAATAATATATGCTTGTAGCTTATAGATAGAGACAGAAATACAGTTTCGGGACACTTTCGAGCGTTAGTTTTATTCGAGACTGCATTTGGGTTTTTATATATCAATGATAGATTATATAGATATGTATAGATAAATAGACGTCTTATATCTAACTATTTGAAGGTTGTATGGATTATAACTTTGAGATGTATGCGCTCACAATCATACAAACTACTGCGGCGTGATGGTGACTGATGGTGACTGATGGTGATATAAGAAGTTCATGCGAGGGCTAAGATTACACAGTACAGATACTTAGATTGCAGTAGCTTCAAAACAACTGTTTTTTGACGTAACAACGTCTTATAATTCGATGGAGCCGGCTGCACGCACGAAAAAACATGACTCATGCGGCGTTACCTCGCTCTGAGGCGTTCCATTTAAGGCTTGAAGTGCAAGCGAGAGCACGGAACGAGTGACAAAGAGGCACAATCGGCCTCCGCGTTCGGCAGCGTTCGACATCTGTCTCTCTCCTACTTGAGTGAGCGATGCGTCCGCGTGGACAGCTGCTATACAATAATACATTTACATGTTTTCGTCAAGTATGAAGTGCAGTGAAAAGTGAATGTGGTGTCAATTGTTTATAGCAACGATAATTGCGGCGATAAAGGTTCTTTAATTCTTTCGATATTAAATATATGTTCAGTGATATATTGTCGAATATTCGTGCATAGCGTATAAATGTTTTCATGTAAAACGCTTTCCCAAAATCTCACACTGTGCAAACGCTTAGTTTTTGAGAAAAAAAATCTTAAAGTTCCAAAAAATTAACTAATTTACGAAATATAATTGACATTTTACCATAGACAATATATGAGTTTCACTCCTAGGTTGTTCCATTTTACGTGCAGACACAGTGATAGCGGATTTTTATCGATTTTTATATAAATAATGTAAGTTTTTAACTTTCACTCATTTTTAAATAGCTCCTACAGCAATGAACTCAATTATGACGTAAATAATGTAGTTATTGAAATTAAAAAAATAAGTTTTATTTATTCTCCATAAAGATTCTGTGTAACGAAACGTAATCGAATGTAAAAAAATACTGTTTCCGAAAAGTCAATATGTTGTACCTACTACAAAAGTTAGTGACAGAAACGAATCGCTGTAAAACCGACTCCGCGTAGTCTTTTCTGCCCTACTCCTAGAGTGTTTTTTTAATTTATGCCTACAAATAAATGTAACTTGATCAATTCAATTGTGATTTCCATTTACTTCCTTCTTTATATCCATACAAAATATATATCAAACAAATAAAATTAAAATTTTCTTTTGAAAAATGCAACCATTCCATCAGTATTTTCTTATGACGTTGTCACGTTCAACTATCGTCAGTAAACCGACTTCACAGAGAACTGTTTTTTTTTTACTAGCTTTTGCCCGCGACTTCGCTTGCGTGGATGTCGGATAATATCCCACGGGAACGTATTACCGGGATTTCATACCTAATAGCAGAGGAAAAGGTCATTGACTCCTACCGCTGCGCCCGCGTTGCCGTCAACCAAAATTACTTTGTTACGCGTAATTTTGAATCTGTGTTATCTTTTAAATTATTCATTTAAATGATAAGGTGTGAAGAATTAACTTAATCTAAATTAAATGACCAATTTAAGTAATATATTTTATTGCATAAAGATTGATATAATACTGGTCAAAATAGCTTCGGAAATAACAATGAATTTTTATGAAATCCTGAAAGATAAAAAGGGGTCATCCTTAAAAGATAGACATATGCTATCGCTGACTTTTTTGTTGAACTTTTTAAGATCTTCAATCCTGTAGAACATAAATTTGATGTATCTCTTACGGCTTACGCGGCGCACGCCAGTAAAGATCCCAGTCGGAATGATTTTTTCTGACATCTTCGTCAATAATCGTCATATTTCATCCAATTTACACAAAATTTTAATGAATTACTAGCGGACCCGACAGACGTTGTCCTGTCAAAACATTGTCCAGCGGACAAAATTGTGAATCTAAACCATTCCCAGATCCCCTTGAACACACACAAAAAATTTCATCAAAATCGGTCCAGTCGTTTGAGAGAAGTTCAGTGACATACACACCCACAGAAGAATTATATATGTAAAGATACACCACAAAACCTTTCGCATGAATCACTCCATTCATTGGTGAAAACTGTTTGTAAATCCGTTCGGTAGTTTTTGAGTTTATCGTGTTCAGATAGACAAACGCGGTGGGGGACTTTGTTTTATAATATGTAAGGATTAATGTCCAAATCCAGAACATTCAACTGTCCAAATATGAATATAATTATTGATTTATTTATTGCACCATTTATGTACACAATATACACAGACAAGAGAAAAGGAACAGAAAAATACGTACAAAAGTGATACTTATTTCTAAAGAAATATCTTCCAGCATACCTGCGATAGAACAGAGGATAAAAAGAGATGTAGACACCGTGTATAAGAGTAGAGAGAAAGTAAAATACATAAAATCAAAACAATTCACTTAATAAAATAAAACAAATAATATGAGAATATACATACTTATATACATTCATCCAAACATACATACTTCTAAAATAAAAAATACTAAGATATTATTAATTATAATGTAATAAAAATATATATACTTTTTTTAATAGAAAGTAAATACCTACGCAACTATGACGAAGTGGTAAGATAGTGTTGTTTCCCTCCTTCTTTTTAACCAACTTCCAAATGTTTACAAAAAATATGTTCGTCGCGTATGTTTTTTTTTTAATGTATGTCCACCGATTTCTTCGTCATTCGTGGACCGATTTTGAAAATTCTTTTTTTGTTTGAAAGGGTATGCTCTCAAATTGGTTTCATATAAATTTTATTAACTTTGCTTGGGTAGTTTTTGAGTAAGCTACAATATTGCAACAGTTTGGCAGTCCCTAAATGCCACAACCGCACCGCGTGCACAGTGAAGGAGTAGGAGTAGAAGTCAGTGGAGTGGGGAGGGGACTTAAGGAGGTTTCTGAGATGCGACCTGCAAGGCACATCAGAAGGACGGGCGTAGGAAAAGCGCTCCCGCAGATAGGATGGAGTTTTAGGATTAAGAAGGAAGTTAAAAGCAGACACAATATCCGAGAGTTCCTGCGAAGTCGAATAGGGAGCCACTTGAGTATCTTGCGAAACTTAGAAACATGATCACACATTTCAAGGTTAAAAACAAAACGAATACAGATATTTTGCAAAAGCTCAAGTTTATTTAAAAGCTCCTCGGTGGGATCCCAATAACAGGCATCGGCGTAATCTATGATGGGCTGAATGAGAGTTTGAGCAAGGAAGATTTTGGTGTTCAAGGGCAAGAAGCTCTGGAGGCATTTCAACGAATGGAACGTGAAATGCACTTTGCAACTGACTTGAGCAACATGGGTAGTCTACGATAAGTAAGAGTCCATGGTCACCCAGAGGTTTTTAACCGTGTTTGCGTATACAATCTGAACTCCATTCAGACAGAATGGAGACAGCGACGCAACATCGAGCCTATTCTGCATATTCCCTGCGCCGATAATCATAGCTTGGGATTTCCTAGGGTTGATTTGCAGGCCAAAGGAACGCGACCAATCGCCAATCAAATCCATGTCGCTATTCATGGCAGACACGGCGGTTTCCGCATCTTCCCTAACGAAATGATTGTAAAGCTGCAGATCGTCGGCATAGAGATGGAAGTGAGAAGATATGACTCTGGTGACAGAGTTAATGAAAATAGAAAAGAGAAGAAAGTCAAAGTCAAATCATTTATTTCAAATAGGCCCATGTATGGCACATTTGAACGTCAAAAATGACAAAATAATAAAATTGATTCTAGTCACCCCTTCCAAAAGGTAGTTTTCGTATGGAGAAGAATGGGCAAGAAACTCCACCGTTACTCTTTTAAAATGTTTTACAATATATGTACAGTGTAGGTCAAAAGTGCATAGGATGGCTAAGAGTCGTATTGCTGTGAACACGCGCTGTAGTCCGTACATGTGTATGTGTAAACAGTCAGACGTCTGTGGTGGGTGTGCCGTACACACACCACAGAGAACGCACACTATCGTATCGTCACGGTTCGCCGGCGCCTTTTGTTAGACACGCATCTTACGCGTGACCTTGGCCAGTGTATGGCATTGCTAAAATTCGAAAGTAAATTATATGTGCAGATAGCAGAAGGCGTTAAGCGTTGGGCTTAGATTCAAGATGGCTAAAGTTCTAATCTCGTGAATCACAGCACTGTTTTTGCAAATATGTATTATTATTTTTGTTAGCAATACTAATATTTTTAAATATTGCTGCCTTTTTATTAATGTTGTTATTGCAATAAAGGGCTTAGAATAAAAAATGCGTGATATGTAATAATAAAATTAAAAAATATTTATTCGTTATATTTATTTTACATAACCTCTCAGGCCTTTTTTGATAGATGAGTAGTATAATTAAAATTATTTATTTATTTATTTATTCAGTAGTATACTTACATCTTTATACATAATAAGTTGGTGCAAACATAAACTCATTAGAGTTTTACCGTGCACCAAAATCATCGACCGCATGATTTATACAATTAAAACAAACTTAAGTTCTTAATTATAAAAGGAAACAATAACAAAAACACAATGAGGGTAATAAGCGAAATATTCATCTATTACTAACGAGCGAACATCGGTGACCAATCTACTGACCGTCCTTAAAACAAAAAGTAGTGGAGGAATGTGATTTAGATTAATACAGGTTGTTCCTAAAAGCATGTTATTGTATTAGTAATATATATCTAATTTACCATTACTTCACTTTTAATCATTACTTCAGCTGAATAAGATGTGAAATAGATGTCTAGAAACTTAGGCCGCATTCCGAGTTACGCTAAGTGATAATATCCCGAATCCGACCAAATTTAATAGTCACAATTATTACTCAATAGCCCTTATATTTTGTGACTTTTAAATTTGGTCGGATTCGCGATATTATCACTTTTATCGTAACTCGGAATGCAGCCTTTTTTTTTTTTGGGTGGGAAATTATCAAATAACTTATCCCACTCTGGGCGGAGCGGGAGGGCGTGTCAGACTCTTACTGACTAAAACCCACCCGTGTTCCTTCGGTTGCCCTGTTGCCGGGGGCCACGATTTCCCGATCGGTTTTCTTCGAACCCCCGGCAGGCATTGGCCCTAGCGGACCCCGTCAATTCTGCTGACATCTCTTTGAGGCGCGCGTGGAACACAACGCGCCGTCGACCCGGGCTTGGTCCTTATCGGACGGCGAGCTACCCATTGCTCACCGTCCGCAAGCCCGCGCCTACGGTGGCCGGAAATCGGCTCGCGATTCCCGCCCCGTGCGTCTCCTCCTGCGGCGGTTAGGGGCGTGAGGGCGCGAAATTTGCCTCTCCCTCACGCGTTCCGCCTCCTCCTTCGCGAGCATTACCGCTTCGCAGAAGGAGGTGACGGCCTGCCATTTCCTCTCGCTTCGTACCATGGCCTGAACCAGGGCCGGACGCGAGAGATCACCGCCGCCGATCGCCTCTACGAGAACACGGCGTTGCTCCGCCCAAGCCGGGCAGACCTCCACCGTATGCTCCACCGTGTCCTCAGGCCGATCCACACAATGGTGACATCTGGGTGTTTCCTCCCGCCTTATCCTGAACAGGAACCTCCCGAAGCAGCCGTGTCCGGTGAGGACCTGCGTCAGGCGGAAGGTGAGAACGCCGTGGCGTCTCTCCAGCCACTCCTCAAAGACGGGTCTTATCGCCGCGATTGTGGCGTGCCCAAACTCGGAATGCAGCCTTAGAAGCAATTTGTATTCAAAGTCAAAGTCAAATCATTTATTTCAAATAGGCCAAAGTGCCATACATGGGTATGGCACTTTTGAACGTCAAAAATTACAAAATAATAAAATTGATTCTAGTCGCCCCTTCCAAAAGGTAGTTTTCGTATGGAAAAGAATGGGCAAGAAACTCCACCGTTACTCTTTTAAAATGTTTTACAATATTTTGTACACATTAATTATATTAATTATATGTGAAGACGATGCACCTGGAATAAGATTACTATACCACAATAGGTAAAAATAATTAAAAATGAAGCAATGACAGAAAAAATAATTATGTAATGGATACATGGTGTTCACATATTTACAAGCATTGTAAAAGTAGGTACGATATTCCTAAAAAAATTACAGGTGACACTAATTAGTCAGTGTGTGAGTAATCACAGAATGCAAAAAAAAAAATATGTTATAATATTTAATTATACAATTGAATTAGCAACCAGTTTGATTTTGTCTATACTGTAAATTGTCCTATGGAGCTAGACCAGCATGTTTCCAAGCATTCTTATCTAGAATATAATCCTCTAATTTGTAATATGCTTGTTTACAAAGAGTACTTTTAATATGAGTTTTAAATTTTCTTTCAGTTAACTGTAATATATCACAAGGTATTTTGTTGTAACATTTAACACAGTATCCCATAAAAGATGTTTGTACTTTGGATAATCTGAAAAATGGTTGATCTATTTTATCTTTATTT
Organism: Agrochola lychnidis; assembly: GCA_963680765.1. Lineage (NCBI taxonomy): Eukaryota > Metazoa > Arthropoda > Insecta > Lepidoptera > Noctuidae > Agrochola > Agrochola lychnidis. The sequence goes on along the minus strand of OY796850.1, from coordinate 279,537 downwards.
CTAGTATTAAAATTATGTCTATCACTTATTTTCTTAAAAAGATGCAGATTTTTCCTTACATACATAATATTTTCATAGATGAATTGGCAAGGTACCGTCATAATATTAATCTTTTTAAATAGTTCCCTGAGAGATTCGCGACGACATAGGTTATAAATGGCTCTGACAGCCCTCTTTTGTAAAATAAAGACGGATTCAATGTCAGCAGCCCGACCCCACAGTAAAATGCCATATGACATAATGCTGTGAAAGTAGCTAAAATATACCAAACGCGCGGTTTCTACATCTGTTAACTGTCTTATCTTTCTAACAGCATAAGCGGCCGAGCTTAGCCGCCCCGCAAGAGATGTTATATGAGGTCCCTATTGTAATTTCTCGTCTAGCGTGATTCCTAGGAAAACTGTTTGATTAATAAATTCCAGTTTTTCTCCATTCAATATGATGTCACATTCGCTACTTTTAACATTCGGTAATTTAAATCTAATGCACTTGGTTTTTTTCTCATTTAGTACCAAATTATTTACCGTAAACCAATCTTGGACCTGAAGAATAGAGTTATTCACGTCGTCAAGATTTTGTGACCGTCGATCTATTTTAAAGATCAATGATGTGTCATCTACAAATAACACCATCTTCGGTTGATTTTGAAGTAATTGGGGTAAATCGTTAATGTAAACTAAAAAGAGGAATGGACCCAATATCGAACCTTGAGGAACACCCATTGCCATTTCAGACCCCAACGAGTTTACACCGTTCACTTGAACTTTAATCTTTCTATCTTTCAGGTATGATCTTAGTAAATCAAGAGCTGTATTCCTAATCCCATAGTGTTCTAGTTTCAGCAGAAGTGTTTCATGGTTTACGCAATCGAACGCCTTCGAGAGGTCACAAAAGATTCCAATGGCATCATGTGCTTCTTCCCAGGCATTAAAAATGTTCTTTATTAGGGTGACACCGGCGTCAGTAGTACAACGCCCTTTGGTGAAACCGTACTGTTGTTCATGAAAGATGGAATTTTTATTAAAGTGACGTAACATTTGATTAAGCATCAACTTTTCAAACACTTTACTGAGAACTAGCAGAATTGACACGGGCCTATAATTGTTGGGTTCCTTACTATCACCGGACTTGAACAAAGGAACTACTTTACTGAGTTTCATGAGATCCGGAAAGACTCCTTGGTTTACACTGGTGTTAAATATGAAAGCTAAATAGGGCGCAATGGTTTCGATGATAGATTTACAGACTTTTACAGACATTCCCCATAGATCTTCTGTTGATTTTATTTTAAGATCTTTAAAAGCTTTTATAACAGCCTGGGGGTTTGTATGCTGAAACCTAAACTCTAAAGGGCATGCTTTTACATTATTTCTAAGTAAGGCGGCAGAAAGCGCGGGTGATGAATTTAAATTTTCGGTAGTTTTAAGGGGAACATTAGCAAAAAAGTTTTCAAATTCCTGAGCTATTTCTACATCTGAGTTGATGGGGCCATGTGCAGTCTCTAAATTTAATTCAGTATTACGCTTTTTTTTCCTACCTGTTTCAGTATTTATTATTTGCCAGGTAGTTTTTATTTTATCATCAGCTGATTTTATTTTATTGCTAATGTAAAGAGCTTTAGCTATTTTGCACACACTTTTAATAGTTTTTGAATATTTTGTGACATACTGATGAAACCTTGTATTATTCGTATGTTGCTTTAGGCCATAAAGTTCAAAAAGTTTTTCCCTGCTTTTACGAATACCTGGAGTGGCCCAGTCACTAAATAAGAACTTCGTATAAATAGTTTTAGTCTTAAGTGGAAAAGTGTCAATAAATTGTTTGTTTAATAGTGAAAAGAACTCGGCGTAAAACTCATTAGGGTCAAAAATATTATTAAAACTCTGAACACATAATTTACTTGCCAAAGAATTATTTAATTTCTCTAAATTTTTACATGTAATTGACCTAAACCTTATTTGAATTTTTTGTAAAGGCATGTAGGTGCAAAATGTTATTGTTTGTCCACTGTGATCAGATGGCAACTTATTTACAATTTGTTTATGTAAGTAATCACAATTACAAAATATATTATCTATACAAGTGGCAGAAGAAGCTGTCACTCGGGTTGGTTCAATAAAAACATTTGACAAATCAAATGACCTAAAAAGACTTAATAATCTGATAGTGTTCGAGTTATTTTCTAATAAATTAATATTAAAATCACCACATATGATTATTGACTTACTACTAGCACTAAGTTTCTTTAGTACATCTTCCATTACAGAATCAAATATAGGTAGATTCTGGTAACTTGGAGGTCTGTATACGCATACTATAACATGCTTATCAAGCTCAACACAGGGCAATTCAATGTTGTGTTCAACAGACAGTCCTATGATGTCTTTTCGTTCTTTCGATTGAATCGAATTTTTTACTAATATTAATGACCCGCCATGTATCATACGTTTTCGGCTAAAATGGCTAACTACACAATAATTTTCATAGTGAAATTGACATTACTTGATGATCTTTTAACCAATGTTCTGTTAAACAAATGACATCAAACTTGGTATTTTCTAAAAACACAAACTATTATTTTAACATATTAAAATTTTGAAATGTTTTAATTTTGAAATGAATTTTTTTCACCATAAATATAAAGCTTTGATCATGGTCGAAGTAATTAAGCAATAAATAAGAATATTAGACTACTTAAAATGTAAAAAAAAAACTACTGACAAAATAGTTGATTTTAAGGCTAAAGGCAGTTATTATTTTAGATTTTATTTTAAATACATACATACATACATAAACTCACGCCTTCTTCCCATGGGGGTAGGCAGAAACTACAGAACGCCACCTGCTACGATCCTTATATAGTCCTTTTGCCTCGTTTACGTTCATACATCTGGTCATACACGCACGCCGGTTGCGAGTACTACGCACCTGGCCTTTCTGAAGAACATCACCAATAAGGTCAGTATATGTCCTCCTAGGGCGTCCCGCCCGGCCTTTCCCTTTACATCAGCCTTGTAAATACATTTTGTTAGTCGCCTTTCATTCATTCTCTCAACATGCCCAAACCATCTCAGCATACCCTTTTCAATTTTTGTCACTACATCTTCTTTTAAATCACACCGCTGTCTTATCACATAATTCCTCAGCCTATCATTCATAGTCAGGCCACACATGCTTCGCAAGGAATAATAGGAATATTGGTTGGTATTGAGGTTATAGCTTAAGTATTAATTTTCTTTACGAAAAGAAGATTGAAAATAAACCTCTTTTAATCCTAAAATAATAATAATATCTTGGTCTAATAAAGCAAACCAAAATCAACATTTACAAATCACTCAAAACAAAATAATTAAATTACTCTTTCATCTTAACTACTTAACGCCAACCGAAATTGTTTTTCATAAAACCAAATTAATGACACTTGCACAAATATATAAATTCCATACTTGCATGCTTATACGGAAGATACTGACAAAAGATATACATTCTCAAATAATTTTTACAAAAAAAAGGGCAAATTCAGACTCGGTTACTGAGAAATGCTAACGATATTTGCCTATATAGTAGACCACGAACCAACTACGGTACAGACGCCAGCACATCAAGCTACTACAATCTGTCAAATTTATTTAATAGGTTTTCAACTTTATCGCTGAAGTCTAAGGTTCAAAGTTGATTAGGAAAATTTGACAGTTTCGGGTAGCTTGATGTGCTGGCGTCTGTACTGGAAATATTAAGTATGAGGGTGCCAAAATGTATAAGTAACGAATTGCCGAAACATATTAAGGAAATACAATCTTTTCCCCTATTTAAAAAGAAATTAAAATTCCACATAATGAAAAGTTTTCAATTATTTTAAGTATATTTCATAATAACTCGCAATATTTACATAAACTATATTATCAATAATAAAAACTATTATATAGTTTTTATTAACAACAAATACAAGAAAATGTAAACTAAATGCAAAATTTAACCTAATGTAATAAAACTGCTTCACTTCAGTATAAGTATTTATTATTTTGTTACTACAAATATAACAACTCTAAAAACTTATTATATTAATCCAGATGGAGACCACAATGTAAAATATCAATTATGCGTCCGACCTCGATGCGATCACCGAACCAACTGCCTTTCGAAAAGGTCGCCCGCCATTTCTTTCCCACTGACAGCTCTTTCAAAGACAATCACATCCGGTGTTGCCAGCACAATTAGTTGATTACAAATTAATAATCGAATACAAAATAAATTACATTAATTCTTGATCACAATAAATTACGTCAAATAGTCCAATTATAAATCAAGACCTAACACTCGTCCATCCTGACAACATGTATGTCCTCATACAAGGTATCAAGTAAAGACTAAAACCTAACACTCGTTTCAGTACATATGGCTATGAATACATAATCAAAAAGGCAAGATGCTAATTACACAAGGTTAAAAAAAAAAATCCCAACTTTGCAGTTTCTCAAAACCTCCTACTTTTGGAGTTTCCTCTTACGTCTCCAACTTTTGGAGTTCCCTAAACTTCTCCAACTTTTGGAGTTCCCTAAACTTCCACAACTTTTGGAGTTTCCCATTCGTCTCCAACTTATGGAGTTCCCTAAGCTTCTCCAACTTTTGGAGCTTCTCCGACGTCTCCAACTTTTGGAGTTCTCCAACTTTTGGAGTTCCCTAAGCTTCTCCAACTTTTGGAGTTCCCCATACGTCTCCAACTTTTGGAGTTCTCCAACTTTTGGAGTTTCCTAAGCTTCTCCAACTTTTGGAGCTCCCCATACGTCTCCAACTTTTGGAGTTCTCCAACTTTTGGAGTTCCCTAAGCTTCTCCAACTTTTGGAGTTCCCCATACGTCTCCAACTTTTGGAGTTCTCCAACTTTTGGAGTTCCCTAAGCTTCTCCAACTTTTGGAGTTCCCCATACGTCTCCAACTTTTGGAGTTCTCCAACTTTTGGAGTTCCCTAAGCTTCTCCAACTTTTGGAGTTCCCCATACGTCTCCAACTTTTGGAGTTCTCCAACTTTTGGAGTTCCCCAATCTCAATCAGTACAATACACAACAAAATAATAAGTAAGTAAACAGTTATCACTCTCTTCTTAATTTTTAAAACAATCTCCTAAATCACACATTAAACATCATAAAATAAATAATTCATATAACTAAAATGACACTTTTTTTTATATCTCTTAAACAACTCATAGATCATGTCAAATAACTTGCAACATCATCTTATCAAAATCACATAAATTTATAAAGTATTTTCCATTTTTATTTTTACATTATACTATGTAGCTTATTAATTTTCTTTACAATTATCAATTTCATCATCATCAGAACAATCAGTACTACTTTCATTAAGCTCTAAAGCAGCTACATGAACCCATGGCAACATTCTTTTAGCAGCTACTACCGTCTTGCGTTTGTTTTTTGTGGTACTTAATCCAGGAATCGCGGCTAACTCATATCGATCATTTCCGAGTGAAGCAATTACGCGATATGGACCTACGTAAGCCGGAAGAAGCTTTTTACTTTTACCGTCATTACTAAATGAAGTTTTCGTAATCTTTACTAAATCTCCTATTGCGTACGTACGAGCTGGTCGTCTATCCCTATCATAGCGATGTTTCTGCTTAGTCTGTTCTTCGTCAATCTTATCTTTTACCTGTTCGCGGATAGTTACAAGATCAGTTGTGTCTCTAGTCGCTTGACGTATTTCATTTAGACGTGGATCTATTTCACTACTCATATGAGTACCGAATAATACTTCTACTGGGGTTCTCCCCGTTGTCTTCTGTACGGTATTATTTAAACCCCACTGAATTTTGCCAACCTTGGTATCCCAAACCCTTTCGTCGTCCCCAAGATTCTGCGCCGTTAAGGAATTCAGAATAGTACGGTTATACCGTTCTACTTGCCCATTTGATTGTGGGCTAGCGACTGCATTCAACACATGCTTGATACCCTTTTCGGAGCAAAATCTCTTGAACGCATGAGAGGTAAAACACGTACCACGGTCACTAATTATGCGATCGGGTGTTCTAAAATCGACAAAAATGTCTAACAATACATTCATGGCTGTTAAAGTTTTCGTATTTTTCACCGGTTTTACGAAAACAAATTTAGTGAAAGCATCGACTAGTACTAACAAATAAGAATTACCTTTCTTAGACTTAACGAAAGGACCAAGGTGGTCGATGTGAAGCGTGTGGAACGGGATCTCTATTTTGGGTATAGGATGTAATAGGCCCTCGGACCTGTTTGACCCTCTTTTCGAATATGCGCATTCAAGACACGAGTTAACGTATTTTTTTACGAACTTTGTCATACGAGAAAACCAATAAGCCCCTTTAATACGCTCCAAAGTTTTTTCAACTCCAAGATGACCTATGTCATCGTGATTAAGACGACATAACTGCCACCTAGCTCCCTTTGGAACAACCCAACGAAGTTTAGTTGGGTCGCCATCGACACTCTTATAAAGCCCATTATCTTTAATAACGTAATTATCCTTAATATATTTTAACCCTTCCGTGTCCAATTTCGTATGCAAAATATCGCGAATCCTATTTAACTCGGAATCACCCAGCTGAAGAGTAAGCAACCAATCATCACTGTTTAACATCATGACCATAGGATACGTATCAACTTCACTGGACAGATTCTCAGTTTGGGGATTCCTAGACAGAGCGTCAACATGCGACATTTTGACACCAGGACGATACTCAATCACGCATTCAAACTCCTGCATCATGAGCCACCACCTTGCGATTCGAGGAATTAAATCGCGCTTGGTAAAAGTAGTTCGTAGTGCCCCGCAGTCTGACACGATTTTAAATTTTTGCCCTAATAAATATACCCTAAATTTCTTTAGGGAACAGATGACCGCCAGAGTTTCTAACTCATATGAGTGGAAGTTTTTCTCTTCTGGAGAAGTTTGGCGGCTGTAAAAAGCCACGGGATTAAAAGATTTAGAACCAGATGGACGCTGCAAAAGTATACCACCGATTCCAACTCGGCTGGCGTCGGTATGTAGCTCAGTTTCGGCAGACGGATCATAGATCGCCAGCACTGGTCTTGCAACTAGTTTATCTTTGAGAGTACTGAACGCTTGCTCTTGTTCGAATGACCACACCCAGGAAACGTCCTTTTTTAACAATTTGCTGAGAGGGTGTGCAATCCGAGCAAAATCCTGAATAAATTTGCGAAAGTAGCTCGCTAGCCCCAAAAACTGGCGCACACCATGCTGATTTGAAGGGCGAGGAAAATCTGTTACCGACTGTATCTTCCTAATACCAGGTCTTACGCCCGCGGAACTAACTTCGTAGCCTAGATAATCTAACTTATCTTTCAGAAATTCGCACTTGGTCAAGTTAAGCGTTAAGTTAGCCTTTTCAAGCAACTTCAATATGTGCTCTAACTTAACCAAACAGTTGTCTACGCTCGTTCCATAAATAAGCAGATCATCCAGGTAAGCTGTAGCTTCATTGAACCGCGCAGAACCCAAAACTTTGTTCATCATGCGCTGAAAGACTGCTGGCGCATTCGCTAAACCGAACGGCATACGGTTAAATTCGTACTGACCGTCCGGCGTCACGAAAGAAGTTAGTGGTTTTGACTTCTCGGAGATAGGTACCTGGTAATAACCGGATGCCAAATCCAGGGAGATAAAGCAAGCTTGTCCGGACAGCCTAGCAATTTCATCATCTATTATTGGCATGGGATAACGTTCTTTCACCGTTATAGAATTGAGCATCCTATAATCGATGCATAACCGGAGCTTACCATCCTTTTTGCGAATCAATACGATAGGACTTGCATACTCGGACGCAGACTCTCTAATGATACCAGCGCCGAGCATGTCATCCACCATTTCGCGAACCTTTTGACGCTCATTGTGGGATAATCGATATGGACGGTACACTACCGGTGTTTTGCTGTTCAACTCAATGCTCATCTCAACAATATCGGTGCAACCTAGTTCCTCAAACGAGGAAGCAAAGCAATGCCTGAATTTTTGCAATAGATCGAATAGCTTAGACTTATCCGAATCATTTACCGACTCTCCGACACGGATCTGGCTAATGTCAAGGCCATTAGAGAGGCTCGAGGAAACTGAGTCGTCTGGTGCAAGGACTCGATTTACAACTTGGACGAGTACTGCCCGACCTAGGTTTGACCCTAAGGGTAACGAGAATTGTGAACTAAAGGGCGTTAAATCGACAAATGTCCTACCATGTTTGACTAAATATAATCCACCCGATACAACACATTGCTGACGCGGCTTTCCGAACAACTTTCCATCGAACATAATGTATCCCTCACAGCGAGGTTCTACTGAAACTCTTACTGAGGCTTTTCCATATATCATCACGCTGCTGGGCACACTAACTTTAACTACATTATCACTATCTGTATGCATTTGTGAAAATGGCATTTCGTTATCAATGTTCATAAATTGCAAATCTGTGGCAGTTTTATATACGATAACGTGTGGCTGTTCTGTAAAAGTTTGACCAATTAAAACTGGCACATCTAAGTATTTATCGCTGACCACGCGGCAAATAATCTTAGCGGGTACATTATCTACAGAAAGTTCAACGTTAACTTTTCCTACCGATTGTACTAATCCGTTACCAAAACCCTTCAAAATTGTTTGTACTCCGTCATGTTGAAGTCCAAGTTCCACTACTAGAGACTCAGTAATTAGCGAGACCTCGCTGCCAAAATCAATGAAGGACTTTACATGCCGACCATTTATTTTGATTGTTTTAGTAAATTTAGAATTTGGTTTAGAGGCCGAAATAAGCATAGTTTTGGTCGGATCTTTAGTATTGTTCTTTTCAGAATTTGAATAACATTTTTCGGCAGTATGACCAACTTTATTACACTTGGTACACGTTATAAGGGGCTTTGGGCATCTAGAGAAAATATGTCCCTTTGCCTTGCAATTGAAACAATGGAAACTTGAGGAACCATTGGTTTTGGTTGTTGACTTATAATTTGCTACGTCTGAATCGTTCCCAGATTTAAACCGAGAATTAGCTACGCGTTCGCCTACATTAGTACTCTCCTTACTGCTCATTAGATACTGCAGTAACTGATCAGGATGACTGCACCTTAGTGCCAACGCCGCGGATTTCACAGACTTATCACTAATTCCGTAAATAATGCAGTCAACCGCGTGTTTATCATAAATATCACACTGATTTAAAAGAGCTAGTTTACTATAAAAATAGTTTTCAATGGGTTCATTGTATCTACTTTTTCGCTTTAACATCTCCTCCAGGGTTTGTTCATAATTTTGTTCGAATGGAAATGCATTCAGTAACTTTTCTTGCCACTCAGGCCACGAAAACAAAATAGAATTTAAACTTTCGTACCAGGTTTTTGCCAACCCCTGGAGTTTTTGCATCGCGTGATGAATAGTTGTTCTTTCGTCCCATCCATAAACAGAAGCACACTCGTTAACCTTTTTTATCCATACGTCAATGCGTTGATTTTTCAACGAAGGGTTAAACTCTGCCAAAATGTTATTAGAATCATTACTTCGGTTCATTGGTGCAGTTGTTGATGGCTGGGACGCAAGTTGTTTAATAGAACTTAACAATTGAGCTATATCTTTAGTACTAAAGGAAACGTCACTTGGTCTTTCAGGTTGTTCTGCCTTATTAGAAACATTATCATAACTGTTATTGTCACGACTATGCGTACGACGACGACTTGGCTTCACATAATTTTCACGATGCACGGAAGATTCACGAGAACGCGGACTATGCCGGCGTTTTGACGATAAACGACTACGTGCTCTGCTCACCTCGTTTTCCATAGCTTTGAGACGCTCTCGCTCTCGTTCCAGCTCCTTCTCCTTCTCGCGTAGAGTTGAAGAAGTAGGGGTCCGGCGAAGACTGCGACTACGACTTCGATGACGCCTCGCACTACCGCCGCTATGTGCTCTTGATCCGGCCCCAGGTGTGTGGCGACTTAGACTCCGAAGGCGCGATCTGGTTTCACTTATGTGGCTCAATTGATCCCTCATTGGCGTTGATAGGCGCCGCGAGCTAGTGCCTTGATCGCGTGGCATGGTTCGAATCCCACTTCTGAATTGTAATAAAACTGCTTCACTTCAGTATAAGTATTTATTATTTTGTTACTACAAATATAACAACTCTAAAAACTTATTTTAATCCAGATGGAGACCACAATGTAAAATATCAATTATGCGTCCGACCTCGATGCGATCACCGAACCAACTGCCTTTCGAAAAGGTCGCCCGCCATTTCTTTCCCACTGACAGCTCTTTCAAAGACAATCACATCCGGTGTTGCCAGCACAATTAGTTGATTACAAATTAATAATCGAATACAAAATAAATTACATTAATTCTTGATCACAATAAATTACGTCAAATAGTCCAATTATAAATCAAGACCTAACACTAAGTTTAAATAAAAAATAAACATTAAAAGTGATTACACTTTGAATAGCAACTATGATAGAAACTGTGTTTCGATACGTAATATGGACTCATAGCTTCAATATTTTTTGCAGATTACCTACACCAACCAAAATATTTTTTTTTTTAAATAAATAAAATACCTTCTAAACTCGATCTTTTTTAGCATAGTTTATTTTACTAACATAATGATAAGTTAGCGACTAACAATATTATACCTACTTCTAATTATTCAGAGTGCACGGCGAACGGTTCATAATGACGTGTTTTTAATAATTCAACAAAATATCTCGTTGGTATGAAACCATTTGTTTCATATTCATTCACTATTTGACGTCGCTGCTACTCGATAATAAGCCCCTTCCTCATATCTCTTAACCCTCACAGTATTTCTGTAGAACAAAGAATAACAGTATTTATTACACATAATACCTAATTATTTATTATTCACTAATTGAGGTAAACCTCATAATGAATTTAAAACTTTAAAGGCATCTTCTGTCTCAACAATACCTCTGTTCTATCAACAATACCCTTGATTAAGATTTATGTTTAGTAAAATATGAAATATTTAAATGATAACACTCACATTTAGTCCGGTTTCATTCACATTCACTTTTACATTTTTTACATGCACTCTGAAAGTGCACGGCGAACGGTTCATAATGACGTGTTTTTAATAATTCACCAAAATATCTCGTTGGTATGAAACCATTTGTTTCATATTCATTCACTATTTGACGTTGCTGCTACTCGATAATAAGCCCCTTCCTCATATCTCTTAACCCTCACAGTATTTCTCTAGAACAAAGAATAACATTGTATTTATTAACATAATACCAAGGGCGGACCCACGGGGGGGGTCATGGGGGTCATGACCCCCCCCCCTGGGCTGTGTCTAGGTCAACCACTGATATTTTTTCTAATCTCATTGATAAATTTAATCAAATAAATACTTTGTATGATGTTGCCACGTATTGTGTTTACCACACATGCGCGAACGATACGCATCATAAGACCACAAGATTATGTCAATCTGCCTGGCCTTTTCCCAACTATATGGGGTCGGCTTCCAGTCTAACCGGATGCAGCTGAATACCAGTACTTTACATGGAGCGACTGCCTATCTGACCTCCACAACCCGGTAACTGGGTAATACGATACCCCTTGGTAAGACTGGTTGTCAGACTTTCGGGCTTCTGACGACCCCTAACCACTGTCAAAGATCCACGAATGACAGCCGGGACCAACGGCTTAACGTGCTTTCCGAGGCACGGAGGAGTCTCGGTATGTAGAAATGGTCACCCATCCACGGACCAACCCCGGCAAGCGTAGCTTAACCTGACAGATTGACCCGAGCGGCTGTTAGTACTTAGCCACGAGCTCCTCCCACACCACAAGACCTATGTGCTGTTATTATAATAATATGATGATGGACCATGGTGTTTTCCGCCAGCTATTATATATAACTGGAACCATGCTCCTAACTTCTGACGTTTCATAAGTGCCCATGGCCCATGTAGCTTTATCTGAAGCTAGCTACTCCAGAATAGTGTTAAGATAAGGCGTCCCGGGCCCCCGGGTCCCCCCCGGTCCTGGCGGCCCCCCAAATCTTAAGAAGTGTTTTTTAATGATATCCCAAACACGGTCAAAATATATTCAGTAAGAAGCAGTTTAGAGTTTGAGGCTGAGAATGAAGATTTTCGAGCTCGCTTCGCTCGCTACATTCTCAAACTTTCTGCTTAAGTCAACAAAGGCACTCCTATTTATTACGTCTCAAAAAAAAAACTTACCTACACAAGGAGGTATGCAAAAATTTTCGTCATCAATTCTATATTCTTCTAACTCCCTAAATTTTCTGCATAAATCGACAATGCAACTCCTATTTCCGTAAGGATGTTCAATAGTAACCCAACCGGGAAATCCAAAACGAGGTGCAAACAATTTCGAGCACACCTTGCTCGTTCCCCTACAGTCTTGCTTTTCGTAAATAACGTATTCAGGAGATGAAAATGGACCTCCCTGAAAAAAAAGACCTGCCGGTTGCAAGGTCCATGGTGTAGGTAGATTACTCGTATAATTTCGCGCACATTAAAACTTTTTTTTTAGGTTATTATTATATTTTTGCAAAATATTACTAGAAATTCCTACATAAACTGAGAAGACCCCCGGGGGCTTCATTTTGTTTTGCCGCTCCGGGCCCCCGACAAGCTTAGTCAGCCACTGATTGGAGCCTTTCCTGACTGGACCCTGACTATGTGACCCCCCCTGACTCGAAGGCTGGATCCGCCCTTGCATAATACCTAATTATTTATTATTCACTAATCGAATTAAACCTCATAATGAATTTAAAACTTTAAAGGCATCTTCTGTCTCAACAATACCTCTGTTCTATCAACAATACCCTTGATTAAGATTTATGTTTAGTAAAATATGAAATATTTAAATGATAACACTAACACTTAGTCCGGTTTTACTGCATTCACTTTTTAACTGACTGAATTTTGAAAATAATAACCACAACACCGCTAATAGCTAAATACTCGGCACCGACAATAATCACGAACCAACAAAGTTCTATTAAGTGAATACTCGTAACGAATTGCATCTGTCTACCTCACAGAAATCGAAATAATTTAGTTAATTTTCTGTGGTCTACCTGCTAAACTTTAATATTTATGTGAACTAGACGAATGAAACAAAAAACGAATGATTATCGAACTAGTCATTGGTTGAAGACAAAGTGAGTGTGTGTGTGTAATGTGCGTGCCTACAGTACTGTAACAACTTATAGAAGAAGGTCATAAGTCAAACCGAAGCGTTAGTCTATTGCTTTGTGAGATTGCCTATGGACTTTTGGTCGGTACTGTACGTACATGAGTTAAATAATTATTATATTTGAAGACGATACACCTAGAATAAAATTACTATACCACAATAGGTAAAAAGAAGAGCACCAATCAGAAGAAAACTCGTCGAGACGAACCCGCTGCCTGCGGCCTTTAAGATAGGAGTTGAACCAAGAAATAGTGGAAGATATAGTGGTAGTTGTCTTGATTCTAAATTGTCCTATGGAGCAGGACTAGCATGTTTCCAAGTATGGATATAATCCTCTAATTTGTAATATGCTTGTTTACAAAGTGTACTTTTAATATGAGTTTTAAATTTTCTTTCATTTAATTGCAATATGTCACAAAGTATTTTGTTGTACTTAACATTTAACACAGTTCCCCATAAAAGATGCATACTTTAGATAATCTGAAAAATGGTTGATCTAGTTTATCTTTATTTCTAGTATTAAAATGATGTCTATCACTTATTTTATTAAATAGATGTGGATTTTTCCTTATATACATAATATTTTCATAAATTAATTGGCAAGGTACCGTCATGCTCATAATATTAATCCTTTTAAATAGTTCCCTGAGAGATTCGCGGCGACATAGATTATAAATGGCTCTGACAGCTCTCTTTTGCAAAACAAAGATGGATTCAATGTCAGCAGCCCGACCCCACAGTAAAATGCCATATGACATAATGCTGTGGAAGTAGCTAAAATAGACGAAACGCGCGGTTTCTACATCTGTTAACTGTCTTATCTTTCTAACAGCATAAGCTGCTGAGCTTAACCGCCCCGCAAGAGATGTTATATGAGGTCCCCATTGTAATTTCTCGTCTAGCGCGATTCCTAGGAAAACCATTTGATTAATGAATTCCAGTTTTTAACCGACTTCCAAAAGGAGGAGGTTCTCAATTCAACTGTATGTTTTATTTTTATTTTTATATGTTTGTTACGCGAGAACTCGGCCAATTATGAATTGATTTTAATGATTCTATTTTTGTTTGGTAGGTAATACTTCAGAGGTGGTCCCATATAAATTTTAATAACTTTGTTTGGGTAGTTTTTGAGTTAGCTTCAAAAATACGGATATTTTCCCACTTATTATGTGGATGATATGTTAAGTTCCCCTCACTGTTATTTACATAACAAGTAGTGGTATTAGAATTTGTGTGGGGTAAATATCACAACTAAAAAGCGAAAAATAAAAACAACCAACTCCCAAAAAAAACACTACAAAGTGAAAAATAACTTTAATTTCGGAAGTCGGTGGCAAAAAACGAAAATTCAAAACCAAAGACACCGACTTCCGAAATTAAAGTTATTTTTCACTTTGTAGTGTTTTTTTTGGGAGTCGGTTGTTTTTTTCTCCATTCAATATGATGTCACATTCGCTAGTTGTGACATTTAACATTGTGGGATTGTGTGGTGAAATCAAATGCTTGTTAGGTCGAAAACCTCTTTATTTTTGAATAAATTAAAATAAAACTGAAAAAAACAAAATAACACGTCGTGCCTCGTTCCTGCAGTCGTCCATCTTCTTATTTTGTCTCTCTCCCTTTCACTCCTACACGCCTTTCACTCGCACCTCTGCAAACGTTTCCTTTTACTCAAACTTTATTCCACACTCGGCCATCCTACACAATGTCTGCCCTCAGACACAATGTTTCAAACACTTTATATTAAGTCTTAAACGATATTTACTGAACTTCTATTATTTAACAACATAATCAGTAAACTTCTTACCATTTCTTTTCTCGGAAAAAGAGATACAAAACATCACGACAAATCAATATATCTAACCGTTCTAATTAAAATGTAAAGTTTACCCTTAACAACTCTGTTTAGTTTACATAAACCTTACATACTTTGTAAACCTCACATATTTCATAAACCTCACATACTTACTTCGTGTTACTCCTTGTCACCCGGCCATTTTTTCATAATAATATGATCTGCAGACTTTGTGGTTTTGACTGGACCTTCTACCATCATATCAATTTTCCTCACGTTGTATCTGTCATGTCGTTTGGTTTTTGTGACTTGATAAGGTTCCAAATATTTAGGTTTCAGTTCAAACCCTGGGCCAAACTGGGTTCACTTTATAGCAACTAACTCCCCCTCTTGATATTTCCTACTATCCTTTCTATATTTATCGTAATTCTTCCTATTCTCCTCTTGTACTTCCAGTATTTGCAGTTTTACACTCTTCCTTAAATCTTCTCTATTTTCTATGTAATTGTCCCGTTCTTTTTGTTGTAGTAGTTCACATATTTCTATATCTTCTTGTCTCTTCATTTTCTTTCCTATTACCATTTCAAATGGAGTGGTGTTCACACTTTTCCGGTAAGTACTGTTTAACGCCATCTGCACTCTTCCTACATAGCGATACCATAGTCCTGGTTTCTCAATACATAGCTTGATAAGTATTTAGTGGCAGGAGGTAAACTCTAACTGCGCGATGCAGGATTTGTGTGACGTTATGTCTTTGATGCGTAGTTCGTATGTGGCGGTGTAATTGCTACATCACTTTCCTCCGGAGACCGGAGGTCGATAGTGGGCTGAATCTTGCGATGCTTCACACAGTGCCAGCTGTGGTTCCAGTGAGTCGGAACCGGGTGCCACATAGTTCGCGGTGAGTCGGAACTGTCTGTGGTGATTCCCCACTGAGTCGGGGTGATTGAGGCTGACAGCGTTGATTCCCCAGTGAGTCGGGGTGATGAAGCTGACAGCATTGATTCCCTAGTGAGTCGGGGTGATGAGGCTGACAGCGTTGATTCCCCGGTGAGTCGGGGTGATGAGACTGAGGCTGATGACCAGGAATGTGCGTTCGCTGCATGCTGGTGGTCAGGATACCCGTTGAAGCCGTGGATGCTGGCCAGCTGTGTGAGTCGCCTCACGAAAGCTTGCGGGAGTGATGATGATGATGACGTTACGCCGAAGTATTTGCACGAAGGCTGCGTTGACGTTCATACTCGGGGTCACCAATTTAGGGGTATGAGTAACAGGGTGTAAAGTACACTCATCCACCATAGAAAAGGGAGGATCCTCCGACCAGACTGGTGTTGTGTTTAGCGGGCAACTGCTCTTCGGTATGAAGTTGAAATCTTGTATCTATGTCGATCGCTCGGTAAACTCTAACTGCGCGATGCAGGATTTGTGTGACGTCATGTCTTTGATGCGTAGTTCGTATGTGGCGGTGTAACCGCTACAAGTACTGGTATAATAGTTCTGTGAACCCTGTCCATCTGACCTAATGGTCCTAATCCTCTAGGTACTCCTGTAGTAATATGACATAATTCTATTCCCTCCTTCATGAAATACTGTTGAAATTCGTTGCTAATAAAAGCAGTACCTCTATCTGTGATGAATTTTTCTGGTTTTCCAAAAGTTTGCTGTAGTACCTCCAATTTATTCAACATTTCCCTCGTTGTGGTACTTTTACACGGGAACAATCATATAAACTTCGTAAAAGCATCATAACGGTAAGTATATGATTATACTGCTGATGCGTCTCTGTCAGGGGTCCAACATGATCCAAATGCAGCGTATGCAGCGGAGTGTCCCCTTTCTCAATTGGATTAAAGTAACCTTCTTGGTTTCCTTGTTTTCTATTTGTTAATAGACATGGTATACACGATGCTATATAATCTTCAACTTTCCTTCCTATTTTTTCAATGTAGTAATCCTTACTAATTAGATCTAAGGTTTTCTTCTTAGCGAAATGACCGTTACTGTGTCACACACTTTTAACATTAAGTAATTTAAATCTAATGCATTTGGTTGATCGGTTTTATCTGATTGTTAAGTCTATGACATGTATTTTAATTTATCTGACAATTTTTATGTTTATTTTTAAACCTTTGTTGTGTGTAGTATTCTTTTTTTTTTTTTGTAATTATTTTGTAATGTTATTTTAATAATTATTTTTTTAGATTATTAATAATGTAAATATTTGTACACCATAATACCCAACTAGCACAAACTGTTGCTTAAGAGCTTTGGAGCTAATCCGATTATTCCCAAAGGTGCCAAGCTCAAGCGCCAGAGCGTGACTGCAGACCTTATGCATCCACTTTGCAGCCAAAAGGGCACAACTTTTTGCAATCTACAGTTCCATTAGAACTTCATAATAGTGGCATAAAAGTGCTACAGGAGCTGCAACTAATAATTAACACCACACTAAAGCTCTTGTGGCGCTTATTAAATGAATGACAGGTTTAACTAAACGAATAAAGGATCACTGATCATTCACATTGTCTCTCATTTATTAAATACATGATCTGTTGTACCTAAGTCAGACATTACTGAATACAAATAAATAATAAGTGAAGTGAAGGTCAGCATGTTTTTGAGCAATATTTTGTATTATATGCAAGTGGCTAAACACGCAGATCGGTTTATCGTGCATATAGTTGATATTATTGGAGTATTTTTAACGCGCCTCAATAATTACCTCAGAATATCGTAAGATATGTAAAATATTATTATATAAATAATATTATATCACATACCTACACGATATTGAAATTACATACTTAACTACATTTGTATTTAGTAAGTTGCTGGTTCTATATTTAGTTATATTTTACAACAAATTTTGATAAAAACCTATAAATTTCTCAAGTAATGATAAATAATTGTCTTGTAAACATGGCGTCTATGAGAAGCAGCTTTAACTTGCAACTTCAACCTTAATACTTCCTCTCTGCGCGTCAAAGCGTTAAGTTTCACTCTTCTGAAGGTCCAAGTAATACCTGTACCACTAATGCAGTTCAAGTCTTTACAATCACTTTTATTTCGTACTTACTGCAGATATCAAACCATACTAATGGTTATTTGTTTAGAGATCCATAGAACTCGTTGAAAACCCTAAAATACAATGATCGTTTGTAGCTGCTTCTATATTTTTCGCTTTTTCAATTGTTTAACACTTACTATGTCTTACCATGGTTTCAAAATGCTTTTCAAAATAATTCAAACTTATAATGAACAACAAAATAAACAAGAACTTTGCATCTGTCCATCTAAGTGGGAAAACATGGAGTGTTACACTGGCCGAACAAAAAAAGTAAAAAATTATGTATAAAATAGAAGATTCAACTTCACAACCAAACTGGACTAAAATAAACTGCATTGTTAAAAGGGACAATATTATGTCGTACGAAATTGCTGACAAACAGTTGACAAAAATGCTAGATTTTAATTACGCTCCTGCTTCTATTGTGAAGCCTTAATGTCGCTATTAGTAAAACAGTCGATCAAATTCCTACTTAAGTCTGCGCAAAAGTACAAATTACTTCTGCAATGAAACTTTCAGTGGCAGAACAGAAATTATTATTATTTTAAAATGTCTTTGACATATCTCGGGACCCTGGGGTCCCGGACCTTTGGAAGGCATACGAGGGGCCGAAGCCAACTCGCAGAGGCCCCTTAGACATTTTTGAGTATTGAGGCACCAACCGACGATTATCCCTGTTCGCACTATGCAAGGGCACCCAAGGACAACCCCCGGTTGGTGTGGGACTATTGCAGAATATGGAAACAAAGATATTGGACTATGGCTTTGGGTGGCTTAAGTGGACTGGTTACCTGGAGCTATGGAAAGACTATGGCCCCTGCCTGATCAATGTTTAAATGTACACGGATAAAATGGCAGGGGGTGACTTGCACGCTCAATAATGGGCCCCCGAAAATGGTCGCTAGCACATAGTGTCGTAGCGACAAGGGGGCAACACGTCCTGAGGTGCTTATGAGGAGTGGAGAGGTATTCCACGGCTATCAGGACAATTATTATTATTATTTTTAAATGTCTGTGACATATCTCGGGACCCTGGGGTCCCGGACCTTTGGAAGGCGTACGAGGGGCCAAAGCCAACTCGCAGAGGCCCCTTAGACATTTTTAAGTTTTGAGGCATCAACCGACGATTATCCCTGTTCGCACTATGCAAGGGTACCCAAGGACAACCCCCGGTTGGTGTAGGACTATTGCAGAATATGGAAACAAAGATATTGGACTATCGGTTTGGGTGGCTTAAGTGGACTGGTTACCTGGAGCTATGGAAGGACTATGGCCCCTGCCTGATCAATGTTTAAATGTACACGGATAAAATGGCAGGGGGTGACTTGCACGCTCAATAATGGGCTCCCGAAAACGGTCGCTAGCACATAGTGTCGTAGCGACAAGGGGGCAACACGTCCTGAGGTGCTTATGAGGAGTGGAGAGGTATTCCACGGCTATCAGGACAATCCCGGAAGTACGGTCAAGATCCCTACCAACATCTTACTGGAATACTTCCTTCCTCCAAGCACGTTTGCTCTTGCGAATCTCCACTCAAGCCGGCCAATTAAGGCAAGAATGAGGCGGGATCTCTGTTCCTCATCAGTGTTCACTCCAGCCGGTCAATAAAGGCAAGCCAGAGGTGAGGAACAAGACTTCTCCCGTGAGATAGGGTCCGTGGGGTCGCTACTGCCCAACAGCTCGCCACATGCTGCCCTGCGGGTTTTTGTATCTCTCTTGGTCTGGCTCCTAATCCCAGACCTGTTCCGGCAAAGTAAACTCTACTGGCACAGGCCTAGAGTTCGGAGCGCGTAAGCCCCACCACGACGTCAACGTGGAGATACGACGGTGGGGTATTATTATTATTATTTATTTATCTTAAATAAATAAATAATAATTAATTATTAATAATTATTATTAATTTTTCTTAAATAAATATATCTTTTATACAGTTCCGTTAAAAGTCTGCAATTAAAGTTTTTATGCAGATCTGAAGCGTACAGCAGCGATAACACAAGCTTTTTAGCAGCTTTAAGCTTTAACATACATGTTTTAACTCTCTTTTAAAGTTATAGACGGCAAATGGGTTGTAAAATGAACTCTTATAAAGCCTAGAGTGGCATTTGGTTCAGTTTCTGCTACTCCTAGTGATATATACAGCTATGAGCAGTTGCAAAAGCAATAGTAGAACTTAAAACCACTTTATGAACCCCTAAAGCGCTACTGTACAGCTAAAAGTTGCAAAATAGGCTGCTATTTCCACTAGTGTGCTAGTTGGGTAGGTAACGATACAGAGTACTTTATTTGATTTGATTCGAATTGTAAAGTGTACTGACGTTACCCAAATGTATTACAAAATGGTCAATCTGAAACATCTAAATCAGCACAAACTCAGCGAAGAGCCTTCCTCACAACCTTTTTTTTTGGAGTTGCGGTTTCAGATGATATAGATGCCATAGCTGATGAGGTGGAAGCTGCAGGCACGGGGTCACTGGGTGCCGCAGCACTGGCCGGAGCAGAGAATAACGCGATGTCACCCGGTCAACTGGAGACCAAATCTCTTTCGTCAAAAAACCCGGCCTAAAGTAAATTTATAGGGTATATGACATTAGGGAAAGCATCAATTAAACGAATACCTCTTTACACATTACAAGGTTTATTGTAATAAAACAAAATAATTAATAAGTAGACTAACACAAAACGTGGCAAGCCACTAAACTTATATATAAACTTATTGATCTTTCCCAAAGATTCCAACTACTGGTTATCCTCTAACATACCCCGTCTCGGGAACAAGGTATGTTAGGGTAAACTCAAGTATGAGACTGAATACATCAGGCTCAGAGTCGCTTGTGAGGGTACGTGAGATGAACGCTTAATAATTTCTAGCTCTATCGAATTTCCACGTGACCTATTATGGTTGTGCTCATAAAAGGAATCTAACATTTGGGCAAAGCATCCAGAGACACAACCTAACATACTTATTCCATAACAACTGGTCTTATTACCTAGTTCTAAATGTTTAGTTAAACTATGGTCATATGTGGTATCACTCTCTCATCGATTATACTTAACTACTTAATCTCTCAGATGGTCTCAGAGGATCTATATCTCTCTCAGCTGGCGGAATCAAGTCCCCTAGCATGGCACACCAGGTAAAACCCTGGGTTTCCACGAACAAACGCGACCTACGGGAGCAGCTCGTCGAGCATACGATGACGCTATGTTACCTGGAGCGGCGACACTTCCTCGCACGAGATTTCGGATAGGTAAGGCCTTCCAATCCAATGGGATGGCCACAAATCCTGCACTCGTCGGGTCAAACCTCTTAGGCCCGAAACAAACAACGCATTGCCCGCACGTTTGTTGGACCTAACCTCCAATCTCCCAGAACTCGGGACTCGCTTCTATTTCGCCAGACCACGGGACAACACCAGGGCGTCACGTCTTTACTTGATCGTACTAGTTCGGGCCAGTAAACAGCCAGATAGGGTCCTTCCTGCTATTAAAATTCCATCAGCGCGTCAGGATATCACCGGAATCGAGAAGAATCACACGCTGAACTAAAAAGCTTGAACCTCTAATCGACCTTCAAGAAAAATCCTACCACAGACTAAACAGAATTCCCAAATGAGTCCACTTCCGGAATTCTACGATAGATAATATTATATTTTAATTTCTTAATCAATTATCTAACTAATAATGTGGAATTTTAATCTGTCTGTTAATTAATTTTGAATATATATATTTATACTAATATATAAAGCTGAAGAGTTTGTTTGTTTGCTTGAACGTGCTAATCTCAGGAGCAGCTGATCCGATTTGAAAAATTCTTTCACAGTTAAATATCACATTTATCGAGGAAGGATCATTACGCTAAAGCCAATAGAAGCGGAGCACCAATGAAGAATATTTCAAAATCGGGTTTTTTTTTTTTTCCTTTTGCGAGCTTCCTCTGCATGCGCTGCGTAAACGGTTAAAGTTTCGCAAAAATCATGTATAACAAAATTGTTCTTCTTCAAAAGGTCAAAAAAAAAAATCCGCGACAGCATATGTCTATCTTTTAAGGTTGGATCACTATAACCTTTTTTATGCTAACCAAATTTGTTCTAAAATAATCCATTATTTGTGAAGGCGTTTTTATAAACATGATATTAATCCTTATCCAAATAAATACATTATTCATCACAAGTATTTAATTTAAAACAAAATTGCCCTTTACATCATTCGATTTCAATGAATATCTTAGGAGATATCGCAGTTTTAAAATAACATCGTAGCAAAATAACGATCAAGTACTACGCGCGCATTTATTATGTGCAAGGCAGTCATGTGGGGGAAGGGCGTGAATCGTGATAAATAATACCCAGTACTTTTACTTAACGTTTTAAAGTTCCACTCTTACTGATAAAAGCAAGATTTAGGTACCTAAAATGGCTCCTTAATGTACACACCTCCTAACGTTAACGTTGGCTTGGCGCCAGCACATCAAGCTACCCGAAACTGTCAAATTTTCCCAATCAACTTTGAACCTTATACTTCAGCGATAAAGTTGAAAATCTATTAAATAAATTTGAGAGATTGTAGTAGCTTAAGTGCTGGCGTATGTAAATTTTATTTAAAAAAAAAATCGCCTTCTACGTAAACGAAGTCGCGGGTTAAAGTTAGCGTTAGCCCAAAGTAACTATACCACGCGGACGAATTCGCGGGCAGAAGCTAATAAATAATAATGTAAACCGAATTTGGGACAGCGCCATCTATACAACTATTTTGTAACTCTTGAGATGTCGCTTATTGTTGTGATTTTTGCAACGTCACAGCGATTAAAGTATCAAGCTCACCCATGGACGCTATCTTTCGATGAGCCTTGTCAGGCGTCAAGACAACCCAACTAGCACACAAGCTGCTTAAATCACTTCTTTACCACCTGAATGTGCTATACTAGCTGTTCAAGGGGTTTACTATAATACTTAGGTGGTTCAGTAGCATATTTAATCGTTCTTTAACAGGCATGTGGTACAGTAGCCGTACAACAGTAAATATAATCCCAATGGAGATACATTCATTGCAAATAAATGATTAAAAAAAAAAAGGCGTGTTATAGAATTACTGTACGAGTATTTGATATAGAGATATAAATACCTTTTAAAACACCGCTAAGTCTTAATATTAATTAATATTAATATTTATTTTTATTTCGGAACAGAGTCCATAGTGTGTTAGTAACATAATATAAAAATAACTTACTATCTAGTGTTAGTACCAATCACCCTCTGCACAAACTGTTTTACAATTGGAGAGCTAAAGCTCTCCGCTACAGTTCTCAGGATGCTGTTGTGACTGTCTCTCACTCTTCTCAGTAGTGAAGCAGTTTTTTTGCGAACAATCGCATGGAAACCGTCAGTACGGGCTTGCGCAAACATATCCGAAGCGCTGCAGTAGCGAGGAAGTCCCAACAACATCCTGAAACCATTGTTGTACTGGACGCGCAGGACATCCAGCGACCTTTTGGTGTAATTGACCCATAGATTGCTCGTGTACAGACTCTGGCAATAAGCCTTGAAAATAGTGATTTTTACTAGGTCCGTACATCGAGCAAATCTACGGGTCAACATGTTGCACCGGACGGCGAGTGCCCTGCGCTCCCTCTCTATATCGACATGGTCCTTCAGATCAGCGGAAAGAAAGTGACCTAAGTATTTAAAAGAGCACACCCTTTTAATTACTGACCCGTTTATTAGTGGCTCGGGTCCCACTTCACGGCGTTTGCCGCCAACCTCAAAGACCATGTACTCACACTTTTTGACATTATAAGTTAATCCATGTGCGGCAGCGTAGGCTTCACAAGTCTTAAGCAACTCTCCGATTGCCCCCGCAGACGGACCCAGCAGCACCATGTCATCAGCATAGCTGATGTTGTTAATGCTAACTCCATCAACACTGCATCCGACACGCATGTTGCTGAGTCCCTCTATGAGGTCATCCACGTAGAGGTTGAAGAGCCTGGGAGACGTTAGACCTCCTTGTCTCACCCCACAGTCCAACGTATACGGTTCGGAGAGCGAACCGTCCCACTTCACATGATTGGTCTGATTACCATACCAATGCTGCAATAGTCCACATATTTCCGCGGGTATACCCCTGCTTACCATCTTTTCCCAGAGCACATCATACGAGACAAGATCGAAGGCCCTGGAAAGATCAAGGAAACAGGCGTACACCGGCGTCTTTCGATCTATATAGTATTGAACTGTATGCTTGACACTCAAAATAGCGCTTTCAGTTGAAAGTCCGGGACGAAACCCGAACTGCGCATCATGAAGATGTATGTAATCATTTAAACAAGTGTCAAGCATACCGTCCAAAACTTTTGCTATTATGGTTGCAAGTGAAATGGGACGGTAGTTACTCTTGTCAGAGATATCACCCGTCTTGTTCTTCACAATAGGAGTCACGATGGTCTTCATCAGATTAGCAGGCAAATACGCGTGGCTAATACACATTGTGAAAAACATAGACAGAACTCGCGGCAAATGCGTACCTGCGTGCTTCAAGTGCTCAATACTGAGCCCATCATGTCCTGGAGATTTGCCTCGGCTCATACCGTTTATAATTGCACTTACCTGCTTAACTGAGAAACGCATGAGAGGTTTCACTCCATGACTGCTGGGCTCAGAATGGCCTTCCTTCACGGTTGAGGGACCGAGAGGGGACTGAACTTGAAAATGATCTTTAAACATATTTGCAATTCCCCGGGGATCACTTATCCCTCCCACACTCGCAGAAAGACCGGGCTTCCCATCCAACTTACCAGTGGATTTCCAGAATTCACCGAATTTTTTAGCAGTTCGTTGTTCGGCTAACCTATCCATAATAATTTGCTCAGCATTGTTTTGGCAGAATTTAAGCCGGCTTTTAAAAACGTTTCGCTTATCACGCATTGTATCATAGACAGGACCCGAAGAGGGACGTTTGTTAAGTATCCAGTTCTGAAAACTACATCTGGCCTCGAGATGAGCGTCCCTTACATGTTCATTCCACCCACACACGCGCCTACCCCGTCTCGGTCCCCCCTCGCGTGTCACTTTAGACTGCCTGGCTGCCGCACACAGTATTTCTACAATTTGTTTGTACAAATTGTCCAGAACAACTTTATGTTCAGCCAAACTGCAAGATCCACCACCGCAACTCTCAAACTCATGAGGAAAATCAACGTCGCGCAACTTACTGTTACAGATATTTTGGTAATTGAGCGTTTCTGTCTTAGTTCTTTCTCCCCATACAACAGAATTACGGCAGGCGCTCCGAGTCAACAGTTTAGACCGCACCACTTCTAAATTACACTCTACAAACAAAGGAAGATGATCCGACACGTAAATATCCTCGGATACATGAACATCTACAATTGTATGCCAAGCTGCTACCGACACCAAGCAGTGATCCAACCACCTCCTACTCCCGTAAACATCACTTATAAAAGTGTATGTATCACTATCAACCCCCCGTTTTTCTATATCAGCACAAATCCAGGATTGGTCAGTACAAAAGTTAATTAATTCTTTATAAAACAATTCATGAGGGTGAGCATTGAAATCACCTAGCATAAAAACATTTTCTATATCACAGCTTGCTATGGTAGCACTTATCTCACTTAACACATCTGTAAAAATAGGTAAGTTATCTGGACAATTTGTAGGCATGTACACAGAAAAAATAAGAATAGTACGACCATTAGACGAGGCTGTGATGGCCACTAAGCGAGGACTACTACAGTCAACAACAGATACCGACTCAAATATGCCCTTCCTCCAGAGAATGGCTACCCCACCATGAGGTCTTCCTCTTAATAAGCCTTCAGAGGAGTCTACAGCCGACTTACCGGTATATTCGAAGTCAGGGCTTATTGTTCCTAACATTGGAATATCATGGGAAAGTAGCCAGGTCTCTTGTAGGGCCACCACATCAGACCGCTCACATAAATCCCTAATATTATCTACGGATCGTTTAGACGACTTACAATTAAAACTAATAAATTTAAAACAACGGTTAATAATTTTCGTATCCATGAATAATAACATTACTAATTTACTTTAACTTTAGGGTCCTGGGGTTTCGTTCGGTACATAAAGTGCACAAAACGTCTAAAAACAATGCCACTTGGCCATAATTCGTCATTTAGGAACAAGTCAACTTTGTGCTTGGAAACATACAGTTTAAACGCATTGTACTTCCTAGATGACTTCATATTTATCTGTTTTAGCGATACGATTTCACTAGTTTTGTCTTTTATATAGCTAGTAATGTCATTTTCACTAGCTTCCATACTGACATTGGAAATTAGCAACGGCATTTTAATATCCGCGGCCCGAAATTTACTCTCTGGCACAGTCAAAGCCGTTCCCTTTTCGGCTAGTTATTCGGTTTTGTTTATAACGTTTATTCTGCACAACCTTCCATTCCGAGTTCACAGTGTTCACACGACCTACCACTTGATCACTACTCACTTGTTCATCACGCAAACTCGCACACTGTACCGCCATCGCCTCAGGTGCGAGCAAAGCCTTTACCTCACTCGATACCGACGCATGTGAAGCCGCCGTGAGAACATTCACTCGCTGACCATTCGTAGGGGACATCTTCGCACAGGTAGCCGGCAAAACCGATTCTTTATCGCGCATCGACGTGATTTTGCCAGTCATACACTCAGTCTCACTCGCACTCTCCGCAGTTGCGATCCCGTCTCGCTCACCCACGTGCCTACTATTCTCTGTCGCACCATGTTGTTCTTGTAAAACAGAGATGCAGCTATAATCGCACTGATCAGATGTTGTTGATATGTTTTTTGCAGCACGACCGTTTAATTTTGAATCAGCTGTTACTTGCGAATATTTTATGGGCACATATTGTAAACCAATAGGGCCACTATCAAGATTAATGCTGTTTTGCAGACATGCTCCTCTCCTTTTGTTTACATTTCTTTCTATCGTATAAGTGTCAGTTAACGATGCGTGCTTCATATTTTCTACTTCTAACTTAAAGAGATCAAATTGTTCCGTTGTAACAACTTTTTCTTCTAAAACACTAACCTTGTTTTGCAGTTTCACTAAGTCCTTTAGTAATCGGGTGACATCCACATGATCGAAGGACACAGGAGGGAGCTTATGCAGATCCTTCGCCACAAAAATCGGAAAAAGATCGGGATTTGATCCTTTTAACAAACAAATCATGTCATCTAGGTCCCGTGACATTTTCTTTTTGCCATCCTTTCTCCGAACAGGTTTCTTCTTCCCGCTAGGTATCGACTCAAACAACAGAGTCTTGGCTTTCACTATCTCTTCCGCCGTGAAAGAAGAAGTACACAACTGATGCACACTGTCTTCATCCATAACGTCCAAAACATGTCGTAGGAACGCCAATACCTCGTTAATAACAACATTACAACTATTACACTTCACAGTACTGAGCGACATAGTTCACAACGTTGATAAAATTCAATGTAAAGTTGCAGGTGCTAATTATTGCACTTTAACATTTTAGAGGTCATTTTCGAAACAGGTCAATGCACTCCGCGCACACGTATACAAACAACCGAACGCGGTCGCGATCAGCTGATCACATTAAAGAGGGCTTTAATAGTTAAAAGTGTTTAAATGGAGTTATAAGCTTCCTTTAAAGCGCTTTAGGTTGTATATTGCATTACTGCTTTTGAAACTCTGTATCTACAGTAGAGAATTATAATTCTATAGTAGCACGTAGGTTGTTATAGTTGTGAATTTTACAGCAACTGTATCGTAAATAGCTGAATAAGGCAAGAAAACTACGCCTTATAATGCTAAAAGCTCAAAAATTTCGTTTTTAGCGTCAATATAGCGGCTAAAGTAACACCCTCTGCATCCACTCCGATAACAACAAGCAAAATAATGAAGGATAATACTCTGCTCACAAACTCGTATTTAGGTGCAATATTTTTTTCATATTTAAAGGTTCAAATAATTAGACTAGATGTTATTTATAAATATTGAATTGATTTTATACATATAGTGTGATTCTTTATAATGTGCATATATCGAAATGAAGGAATCTATGCTTAATTTTAACGAAAATAAAATATTTGAAAAAATAAATTTAAAAAATGTACTTTTTGTGGAAAAAAAATTGGAACAAGAAGGTTTAACTTTTCAACTAAATCATCTATTGCGATGAAACAAACTACATAATGATTGGAAGTAATTAGGTGTCCTCATAAAATGAAAATTTTGTAAAAAAAAACTACTCTCGATTGAAAATAAACATGTTTGATTAGCAAAAAACTGTATGTTTTTCATCCGATTTTACAATAATTGTAAAATTTATTAGTAAGATGCCAAAGAGTTTAAATAAAAAACGGCGATAAAATTAAGCATAGATTCCCTCATTTCGATATGTGCACATTATAAAGAATCACACTGTATATAAAGTTTTTGTAATTGGATCTAGTTGTCTGTAAAATAAATGAATAATAATAATAAACAAGAAATATTGCAGTAAGTCTTATTTAATTAGTAGAGTATAAATAAAAACACAAACGAATACTGAAAAAGTGTAAGAAGGATTCACAGGGGTTTTAAGATTCAGACAATGGACCCCTAAATAAATAATATAATAGAATATCATAGCCCGTTGTACAACCTTAGACTCTTAAAAGAATATATTAATTACCGTTGTATACCTAAAAGAGTACAATAGCGCGTCAATACACAATCATAGAACCGAAAGGTCTACAATGGTGGATACTGATGGTTTAAAAGCGGTAGAATGGTTCTAGTAAACTCTGAAGGCGGTTGTAACCGAGACGCCATTATAGTTTTTAATACAAGCAATTCTCATGATTTTTTATAATTTATTTATATCATAAATATGTATAAAAACCGACTAAACGTCATTCTTTCTCACCCAGGATTCTAAAGAAACTACCTAAAAAGCTAAACAATTTTATATAAACTAAATTCAAAATTCACACCCTCTAATCAAATATACTTTTTATCCAAAAAATATGCACAAAACTGCATAAACGGCTGGCGCGTGAAAATTTTTACTAAAATATATGTGTATATTTACAATACACTGATACTCGCACTGGTACTTTGCATGCATAAAAGGAAAAATCAACACTTACTCACCTGTTGTTTATTTTTTAATTATTTCCAGTTGTTCCATCAATCACTTTCTTAGTTAATTTTAACAATGACGTATTGTTAAAATTTCAATATGTTTTGTTCATTTCCTCAAAATATCGCTACTGTAGAAATAGCAATAGAAATATCGTTTATTTGCTTAAAACATGGTATAAAAGATGGTAATGTTAATAATGTGGACAGACATGTTTTGCTTAATAGATGTAAGCGTGCAAATCATCAAATACAGATCTGTAAACTCTAATTCAAAGATACAGACGTGTCTAAATAAGATGTGAGCGCTACAGTCGCGCTACAAGAGCTTATTTTAGATAATGAGGCGTACACTACCGCTCGCATAGCACCTTTGTATCTCCGTACTAACACATATTGTATCGACATTGTAGAACCGTGGGCCGGATAAACCGGTGCCTCTTTTGGGGGTACAGCGGCGCTATAGCGGCTTGTACATCTACTGTAGAGCTTACTTATGGAGGCTATGCCGTTATTAAGAACCTCTAACCGGCCGGTGTACGGCTTGTTATAGAGCTTGTGTGCTACTTGGGAATAACCCTGCCCTCTGCAGACCAGCAGCTATTGATGCCAAAGTGTCCGTCGCCGTGCAAAGTGCCGTGTCTTAGTCAGAAACTCAGGAATGGTGATACCGCTGCCCTTGAGTGTCCCAAACTAACCGACGATGCTCCATATCATTGAATCGTACCAGCACAGGTCTTGTTTTACCCTGGGGAGCTCCTAGTCTATTGCATACGTCTAAATGCTCCAATTTAATGTCATCTAACATTAGTTGCTTTGACATAATAAAGAGAATCGAGTCACACAGTTTTTCATTCGGTTTCTCAGGAATACCGTGTACAGCAAGATCTTTCTTCGCATTGCTGTCTCATGTCTGTCCAGACTCAAAGACAGGAGCTCTATCTGAGTTTTTAAGTGTGAGAAAGTATTGCAGACAAAGGATTTAAACTGTGAGAAGTCATGGGAAAGAGCAGCAAGATCCAAGTGTGCAGGTTCAGTTGCAGCTGTAGCTCTCTGCAGCTTATATTCGTACTCACACATGCGGGAGCTAAAAAGCTTTTCCAGTTCAGCCATACTGTGCACAAGCTTGCTGTCCATGGACAGTGGATATTTAGAAGTGTTTTTTACCGTGATTCATAGGATTTGAGATTTTTACAGTGGTTTTAACATAGGATTTATTCTACAGTTGTATGCACCAGCTGTCTGCTGCTAAGACCCGCGGTTACTGTAACAACATGCCGTAGGGTGTGGCCGTACAGTATGGCCGCAGAGGGTGTCCGCAGCGTATGACCGTATGTGGGACCGCTAATCACTTCATTACGCACACTAATTGAATCGCGACCGCCGCCGCCGTCACGCGCCGCGACGCGGTACCACCTCGACTTCAAAAGATAGAACATACCTAGCTGTAAATGAAGCTATAGTGTATTGCATATACGGGCTATTCTCAAAATGTGAACCGAAATTAAAAAAAAAAAAGTTTTTTTTATATGATCCAAAGTGGTCTCAAATGAAAGATTACCATATCCTACAATGTGTATCAATCACGATCTAAGCTATTTTCGCGAAAAAAAGGAAAAAAGAAAACTCACCTCCACGGAAGTGATATTAATCCATGGCAGTGACATAATTTTATAATTTTAATGAAGTAATGTTGAATGAAACACATTTTTATCGATGATATTTTTTTTATGTAATCATTTAGTTATTTAATAGACCTTTGCTTTTCTATAGGTGGTATAACTTATCACCTACCTATGTATAATTAATTTTTTAAAGGAATATAAATCATCTCTCTAATCAGGTCTTAACATAGACTTCACATATTTTGAAAATAATAATCAGTCTTAATCCACATTATTTACTTAATTCTTAATTAGTATCAATCACTACTATGAAAAACTCTTTAAAAAACCGGCCAAGTGCGTGTTGGACCACGCACAATGAAGGGTTCCGTAGTTGGGATGAATTAATCCCAAAAACAAACTTAACTTTGTAGTTGAAAAATATGTTCTCCCATACGAAATGTATGGGAAAACATGTTTTTGCAACTGCAAAGTTAAGTTGGTCAATTATTACTCGTTAACCTGTAGAGCCTACTTAGCTGTGATAGTTTTCCTTTTAATTTCGTTATATAAACTACTGTTGTGATTTTTTTCACACACCCAAAACCAACCATTTAGCCGGCAGGGGGGGGGACACTTGACTCTAACAAAAATTAGCACTTTAAAGCTTAATATTTCGCAAACAAATCCCTGAATCCAAAAATGGTTTTCACAAACTCACAATATTTTTGAAGGACCTTTCCAATGATACCCCTCACCATGGGGTAAAAAAATAAACATCACCACTTTACGTGTATGAGAGGTACCCTAAAAAAAATGTTTTTCATAATTTTGTTTTACCACTTTGTTGGCGTAATTAATATGTATACCTATGCCAAATTACAGCTTTCTAGTACTAAGGGTCTCGGAGCTAGACCGCGGACAGACAGACAGACAGACAGACGGACATGACGAAACTATAAGGGTTCCTTGTTTACTACGGAACCCTAAAAAACTTGAAGATTAGAGAATGAACTTAACCAAATATTTATGAAATTAAAAATATTTCTTCAACCACATTGTGGCTGTGGTAAAATAACGTTAATGTCTTCATCATTCACTTCTGACACTTCATCATCACGCTTTTTCTTTCTCAAAAACGTGAGTAAATATTTAAAACGAACTTTCTTTTCTTCTTTTTGCTTCTTGTAACGTTCTCTTTCTTTAGATTTAGCCTGCTCGTACAGTTGTGGTTCTGACTTTACTTTTTCTCGACGTCGCTTTTCGCATTCTCTTTTCTTACGTCTTATCTCTTCCTGGCTTTTTTGTGTTTGCCATAATCCCAACCTACGTCAAAAACATTTAAGTACATCAAATTCATTGAAAACCAAATATAAATAACACTAGTACAAAACAAAAGTTCATAGTATTGTCACTTCCATGGACAATATGTCAACTCCATGGATCCATGGAATCCACTTGGGTGACATCCATGTAAGTGACATTTTAAACGTAAATGCAGTGTTTTCATAACCTCAATTTCTGATTATAAAGTACGATGATATTCTTAGATAACGGTTACATTATTTTATAATATCTGACAGACATTATTTAAATAAATACTTTCTCATATGTGATCCACAAAAGTGACCAAAATAGCATGCCAATTTTAAAAAAACCTTACCTTAGACGTCCGTACTTCAAAACTATTATCCAGGGAATGTCAAACTGTCAAAAACTTTCAAGTTGGCGTTGTGTTGGTTGTCTGTATTCGTTCAGATATTGTGTTCACTGATTTAATGACTTATGGCTGCGTTCAATAAGTTTATCAAACAGAGGTGACTAAACATCCTTGCACAAATGGTTTCAAATATTTTTTTTTAATATTTTTAAATTGTATTTTTTTTTTGCGTCGTTTAGGAACCTTTATTTTATGTGTAATCGTGAAATAATATCAATTAGTTTATTTATTTGAGAAAATGTATTTAATTTTTGGTCTGTATCATCCTAAATCGTCTTTGCACACGACATGGAGGTGACGTTTTTGTCTTTTTTTGATGATGATTTAAAATATAAATTATTGTTTTGTAGTTTTTTATAAAAATCCTATCAATATTCATAATTTTGATGGATTATGCAATAGTAAATTTAAAATTAATTCAATATTTCGTTTTTTAACCTCAATGCACATTTTATTTTTGCTGAAATGAGAATGGTCCATACATTGAGAGAATTTTATTAGAAAAGTACATTAAGAATGTACATACAATAACAAAAAACCGGCCAAGTGCGTGTCGGACCACGCACAATGAAGGGTTCCGTAGTTGGGATGAATTTATCCCAAAAACAAACTTAACTTTGTAGTTGATAAACATGTTCTCCCATACAGAATGTATGGGAAAACACTCGCGCTCACACTTTCTACTCGCGCATTAAACAAAGTTATAGAGCTATGAGTGACGTAGACCTCGTAGATGTGATATGACGCTACGTTGCTACGGTGCTACGGAGCTACGGTGCTACGGCGCTACGGTGCTACGGCGCTACGGCGCTACGGCGCTACGGCGCTACGGCACACTGGCGCTCTGTGACGAGGTCAATAGAAAGAGGTAGGCTTGGTAACAGAAGAGACGGGATGGGCCGCGTCCTAACTAACACAATCGTCGCGCGAATATTGTGAACGTCGTATTCATTTTGTTCTGTGAACCCGAACGCGTGGTAGCGTCGATAGAGCGCGCCTTCAACCACTGCTGAGCAGTGGTGGCCCTGTGGTAACGGCCGCGATTTACGAGTTGTAGGTTCGGTTCGGTTTAGGTAGTTGTAGGGTTCGAACCCAGGCAGGCGCTTTACTTGCAAATTATTTCACCATCACTATTCTCAAAGCGGTGAAGAAAAACTCGTGAGGAAACCAACATGTCCTTCAACCAAAAATATGAAGATATTGTGACATAATCTACCAACCCGCACTGGGCCCGCGTGGTGAGTTACGACTCACTCCCTCTCAGAGAGGAGGCCTGTGTTCCAGCATGGGAACATTATACAGGCTGATTATGATTGTCCATTCATGTGTAATTATTGGTACTCCCTGTCTTCTCCTAAAATTGTTTGTCCGAATATCACTCACTATCCATAACACGTTTGCTATATGCAATCAATTTTAAAAGAAAATAAAAATTACAGATTTATTCTTGCTGTTATTGATACATTTTCGAAATATGCTTGGGCCTTTCCTCTGAAAAGTAAAACCAAAGATGATGTATGTAACCGTTTCAAAAACTTAGCTAAAGGACGTGTTCCTAAAAATCTGCAAACGGATAGTGGAACAGAATTTTATAATAATAAATTACAAAAGCTTATGAAATCTAATCAAATTAACTCTTCAACTTTCTCAACAAAAAAGGCTTCGATAGTTGAACGATTTATCAGAACATTGAAATCTAAAGGAGATCACTCATTTAGTAGGGCGACTCGGGCTAAAAAAAAAAAGTTGGCGGCCAGGAATGAAATACATTTTATTTGAAAGGTTACAGGAGTAGAAAGAAAATTGTATGGTGACAACGTTATAATTAATTTAGGGACAAAGATATAGAACGGTCTTTAAAAAATAAAATCGGGTTTGTTCGAACACTTTAACTCGAGAACGGCTGGACCGATTTTCATGGTTTTTGGTATTCATAAAATAACAAAATGGAAAGAACATAATGCAACGGGCGGCCTTATTGCTTGGCAGTAATTTCTACCAGGCAACTTTTGGGTTAGGAAAAACAGCTAAAAAAATATACATTTTGAATTCGATCCCTATTTTTTATATTTTATGATTACAACACTGCTATCTACTAACCAACTAGATATATATAATAGGCGTTGTACGGATTATAATAAAACAAAGAAAAGGGTACAAAAGTATCAATTTATTGTTTTTTTTATACAGTGATCTTACATATTATGCTCATTATCTTGAACGATAACATAATCTAAAAAACCTGCCGGTGTTTGTAAGGGCTCATCTAGATGTCTAGCCAAGCCGAGAAACCAAATAATTGACATGGTATGAGCACAGCAGCCTAGAGTTTTTTTGCCAGTAAGACACGTACAATAATATTTTTTAATTGCATTTCTGCCATTTTCCGTATAATCTGCCATAATATAAACATAGTACGTCCTGGCCCTCGAATGTCGCGATTGAATACGACCTCTTAGAAGTCTCGTTGTATTATTAACATTAGGCAAGTTGATAATATTAGGATCATTATACAGTTCAATCGTGTAAACCCCGTCTCTGATGTGCTCGCCACAGTATGATCGGGCTAATTTGAGCTGATAAGTGCCCAAAGCAAAAAGAATACAATCTTCTTCATTCAGACGAGGAAAATCTATTAGTTCTGGGTCATCAGCCGTCATTCGTCGGAATACAACTCTTTGCCTGTTCATATTATTTTCTATGACATAATCGGCAAGATCGTTCTCTATATTTCGCCTGTGTTGTATGATTTCCAAAAAGTCTTCTGCGTGTATGCTATCTATTATTGGTTGATGGAATGCATTGACGAGACTGGCTGCTACTCTAAAATCATCCATCATATGAGGCATAGCTCTATTGAAAAAATCTTGACGGAACAATTTATAATCGCGCTTAAATCTTCCATTCACCACTTCGATTACCCAACGACACATAGTAACAAGTCTTGATTCGTTGGCTTGAGCTGTGGATAATTGTAGTGCACCGACTTCTTTAGAGTGTGGTAAATAGCACGAATAGCCACATTCTTCTAAGGATGCAACTGAGTCTCGAAAGCCCCTGTCAAGGATGAAGACATCTTCATTTTGAAAGTACCAATTGAACACATAACCACTCTCGTCTCTTGCCATATTCATCATGATACGACCATCAGATGATGTAGCAGAATATGGGCCAGTCACATCAATTATATATCCATCGCAAGTTACAAATAGAAATGGCTTCAGTAAATTGGTATATTTGTGTAAGCTATAGCTTTCCCGCTGAAAAAAGAAATTGGAGCTTTTCTGACAATAAACGTATGTTGCGTCGCATATTACGATTGCCTTTCTCTCTTCCGGCGGCGACCCAGGATTACCGAAAATCGTTTCTGGTACTAATAAGTTCCGGGATA
Source organism: Agrochola lychnidis (assembly GCA_963680765.1). Lineage (NCBI taxonomy): Eukaryota > Metazoa > Arthropoda > Insecta > Lepidoptera > Noctuidae > Agrochola > Agrochola lychnidis. The sequence goes on along the minus strand of OY796850.1, from coordinate 243,601 downwards.
CTACTTCCTGTCGACTAATGTGATCGAATCCTAAATGACGAGGAACAAAATCTCGAAGCAAGCATTTTCTAGCAATTCCAAGTTTTCGTTGTAGAGTAGACTCTGGCATTCTGAACATGTTACTTAGACGTAGGTTCGAATCACCAGTTCTGTATTTTGCTAGTAAAATGCCTAGGCAGGCTTCAGGACGTTTTTGGTTTCTCAGACTAGGTGTTTCAGACAATATAAGTTGAAACTGATCATGACTAAGACCTGTCCAGTAAAATAATTCTGTTTGGCTCATTTGCCTATAATTGACAAAGTCTAGAAAGGAACTCCTTTCTTCTTTTAACACATCTATTATATCATCTAAGTAAGCCCCACTAAAATCGGTACATAGATTTGGTGCCTCCTGTAATTGTTCCCAATCAAAACTGATCAAATGTTCTTGACAAACACGACTATCTTTAGGTATGTATATGTTATACTTGCATAAAACATTCGCCCGTAAAGAACTCGGCAAGCGACGCCGGGTGGTATTTTGACAACCAAATATTAAGCAGCGCGAACTTGTGCAAGGAACACGTCGATATCTGCTACTTTGGACAGAAGAGTCTCTGGCCGATGGCTCAGCGACTTCCACAGGCACAGCAGCATCAACAGGCGCAATGTCATCTGCTGGCGGAACGTTATCTGCTGGCGGAACGTCAGCTGCTGGCGGAACGTCAGCTGCTGGCGGAACGTCAGCTGCTGGCGGAACGTCAGCTCTTCTTCTCCTGTCTGCTCGTTGTACACAAGGACGGCAGATAAATTCTTCATGATTCAGAAGAATCTGAAAAGAAACAACAAAATGAATTCGAATCTATTTTTTGGCATTGATTTACTCAAAGCGGTTACTGATTCACTTTAAAAATCGTAACTAAAAGCCTGACCACGAGGACGCCTTGTAGGGGCGAGATCGTAAGGCAGCGGGCAAATAAACACGTGCCCTTATCTTTTTCACGCCTTATCAGAATACAAAAGTGACGTCATCGACGCCAGGTGCAGAGATATTTTAACCGGGTTGTACACAGGTAATTCTTAGATACCTACATACATACATACATTAATTATTAAGTACAAACATTTTTAACATTTGACCAAAAAATATGTACTTATATACTTACTTGTCGAGGGTGTATAACTTCTGTTATATACAATCGTAAGTGCGGCCTATTTTGAAACAACTCAGACGTCAATAAAGATCGTCTTCTATTAACAACTGAACGATTACAACACACACACGTTCCCATGATAACATCAAGTCCGTTATTTGCGCAATGGTCACAGATTATAAAAAAAAACAGTCCTTATAACACACGCCGAGAAATAAGCTGATTCGCAAAAACAGTGAGTAGTGAACAAGGCAACAGATGATGCGTCACTGAACGGACTGAGACGACAAGTTACGACAAGTTAAGTGTTACAAGTAAACGGCACAGAGCACGGGGGAAGTGAGGGACGCGCGGAGCGTGCAAGATTAGAACAGGTTTTTACCTGAACGCGCAAAACGTATTACTTGTACCAAATATAATTCCTAATAATTATTAATCCTATTAATCTTCGAACCCAAATTGTTCTCGTCTTTGGTGCCATAGTAAAACATAATGTATTCTATACATATTTTTAAAATATGTAAGAATTATCGAGGGCCACCCAAAAAAAAAAAATTTGCCCAGAATGGGTGATCTCCTTTATAAGGAATTTAGTTTAAAAGGCAAGTATAATTGGATGGATAATACCCTTAATGACGTTGTTTATAAATACAATCACACTTACCATCGAACAATTGATGAAATCCCTACTAACGTGGATAATATTAATAAAAACGAATATTAGAAAGATACTTAAGGCTGGTAAAAAATGATAATACAAGAAGCAAGTTTAAAGTAAGTGATTAATATCAGTAAGTCCAAAGGAACATTTGAAAAAGGATACACCCCCATCTGGTCATCGGAAATATTTAAAATTCGAAAAATACAAAATACAACTCCTATCACCTACTTAATTGAAGATACAATCAAAGGTCAGCCTATTTTAGGAGCATTTTATGTGCAAGAGCTTCAAAAGATAAAACATTACAATGTATATCTAGTCGAGAAAGTTCTTAGAAGAAAAGGAAAAAAGGTTTTAGTAAAATGGTTAGGTTTGAATTCTGCTACAAACAGTTGGATTGATCAATTCGCCGCCCCCGCAGAATAAACGCGTACTATTGCGCGTTGCTATTGAGGCGGTTTTGATGTTAATCCATATTCGTTATGTATAGGTCAAAATACATCACCTCAATTTTTTCCAGATTTTTACATCAATTATTTACGAAGTTACATACACACGATATACCGTAACATAATGTTATAATTCCGACCTTGATGATATAAAAACTTAATTACCTATTACATTATCAGAATTTTTTCGACTCCACCAGAATAAACGCGTAATAGCCCATTAACGGTATTACTGTACTGCGAAAAACGCAAGTAATATTACATTGCAAAACAAAAAAAAAATAGTTGATAAGAATAAATAACTCAAAGTAACACTAACGTTAAAAAAAACTAAAACATTTCTGTAAAATGTTTTTTTATCAATGACTCAAAAACAGTACCTGTTTAACACTTAACATTAATTAGATTATCTACAACAAAAAATCTTTTAAACGACGTAAAAACCAAACTTCTATTCGGTGTAGTCATAAAGTTATGGATCAATTTAGGTTTTTTATTTTTCCTGTAAAATTGACTTTTTACACTTGCGCGTTTATTCTGCGGGGGCGGCGTATTGAATATATATTATAAATAAAAATAACATTAACTCAACAACAAAGCCATTGATGAAGCGTGTAAGTATTTATTATAGCGCTCGATTCAGATTCATTAGTCTTATGATGTGTATTGGAGAGAGTAGTATTCTCAATTGGCTTATAAACAATTTACCATTTGAATTACACAAGGAGATAAAGGTATTAATAAATTAGACGAATATTGCAAAGAACACGATATTGCCTATCACAAATCATCAAACTTAAAGGATCGTCACAAAGCTGATTTAACTTTGTTAAAAATGGCAAAAGAGTGAGCAGTTGCCTCAGATGCGAGTGTATGCGAAAAAATCATGACACGCTTAGTAAGCAAGACAATGTCTACAAAAATTAAAACTGGCTCCGGCCTAAAAAAAAGCAGCAAAAAGCCTTCTCGGAAAGTTACATCGGGAAAAGGGTAAAAAATAAATTTAAAAATGTTATTAGTAAAACGAAAAGACATATGAAAAAATTAAAACGAAAATGCAAAAAAGTGGCAATAGAATTAGCTATGGCCAGAGAATTAGCTGTTGATTCATCCATTAAACTTCCTCGGGTTATTCCTATACCAAAAACTGGTGGCGTACTACCTTTGATTCCTATTTTTGCTGGATTATCAGCGGCAGTAGCGTTAGCAGGCAGTGCAGCTGGTATTGCCAAAACCATAAATGAATTCAAGATAGCTAAAAATGTGTTGGCTGAATCAAAGAGACACAATGAAAAAATGGAAGCTCTGCATTGCAAAAGGCTTACACCTTAAACCGCATAAAGATGGGCTTGGAATTTTTGTATCGAATAAAAAAACTAAGATATCGGCTACCCAAACGAGCCTTAACTAACTTTGACATTTTGAAGTATGGAAATAATATTCCTTATTTTCGAGGTGTATTTATGAGAGATGAGCTCCCTAAAAAACCTTTTAAAAAAGAATGTGGAGTTGTTCATTTAGATAGTTCTGATAATCCAGGTTCTCATTGGGTAGCCTATGCAAAATACAATGATTATGTTGAATATTTTGATAGTTATGGAAATCTTAAACCGCCAAAGGAATTTATAAAATACTTAGGTGCTAAAGTACACTATAATTATGATAATATACAACGCGATCACCCTTACAATTGTAGTCACCTATGTTTAAATTTTTTAAATAATTTTTGGTGTAGTCAAGGAACAAAATAAACAGGATCTTCTAAAAGTATTCAGTCTGCAAGCATGTCTATAGCGGTAACCATCTGGAAATAAATCAGAATTGGATACATTCTTTCAACCACCTCTGTATTTATCTGGTCAATACGAGTGCGGTTTGTGAAATATATGAGTAAAACAATATTGTTCTGCTTGTAATCCGGTTTATTTCGAACGGCCATGACAGACCATTCAAGGCAGATCATAGACTATAAGAAGGGTACCATACATAACACCTTCACCCTTAATCTACAAACCACACACTCAATCCATATTTCATAAAAGGCTTTCAGACTTTTAAAACTATATAACTCAAAACAAAACAAACTTAATATCCTTCACTATAAATTATACCTAACTGGCTTATTAATTCGACATTGACGAACGGGACGAGACTGGGGCGGCTCAGGAGAAGGCAAAGAAGGCTGTGATGTGCTCTGAACCGGCTGTTCTACGCAGTCTTCAAAAGGCTCTCCTTCATCATCATCTTGATGTGCGGTCGCTGCGGCCGAGCCTTCGCTCAGCGACCGCCCAGACTAAGTGCTCCCTGTTCCTGAAATGAAATGAAATGAAATGAAATTGTTTATTCTGTAAATAGGATATCGGAATCACTTTTACACGTCATATAAAAAAATATTAAAAATAAGCTAGATGAGTTCGGCTTTTCCTATCTGACTACTCTGAGAAGAAAGGCCGAAAGAAACTCAGAGGTCGCAGTCTCTTTTAAAGTCCAGACATAATCTTGGTCAGGCCATATGAGGACCATGTAGATTAGTGTCTGAAAAGGTCTTTTGAGGAAAGAACCACACAGATTTGAGTGGACCTGTCCAGTCAGTGCAAGCATTTGTCAGTAATCGTGGAGCTCAACTTAGAACTTAAGGAGCTCAACTCGACGAGCAATACCAAAGAAAGGACATTTGGGTAGGCCGCAAAAACTACTCAAACTGCCAGACCATCACTAAAACTAGAAGAGAAATAATAATATCCACATAGTCCTCACATTCACAATAGTTAAAATAATATAATACTTTACAAAGTAATCATGTCATTTTGATTATATTTTCCAACAATGTCAACGTTTTATAAAACTGGTATATGTTGATTTTACATAATAATTAAAATGTCTAGTTCTATGGTTTTATCACAAGGCTTAGCAGAGCGAGCAGTTCAATCCCAAGCTTTTTTATCTTCTAAATAATCTGAAATTGTATAGTACCCTTTTCTACAAAGTTTGGTTTTAATACAGATTTTAAATCGTTTAATGGGTAAGTTTCGAATTTCAATGGGGAGTTTGTTGTAAAAGCGTATACATTGACCCATGAATGAGTTGCCTACTTTGTGGAGACGTGTGCGATGTACAGCAAGGTTGTGTTTATTCCTGGTATTTAAACTATGAATATCGGACATTTTCTTAAAATTTGATATATTTTTGTGTACATACAATAGGTTTTCAAAAATATATTGTGAGGCTACAGTCAGAATATTTATTTCTTTGAATTTTTCTCTAAGGGAATCTCTTGGACCTAGGTTGTAAATGGCTCGAACAGCCCTTTTCTGTAGAACAAAGATAGTATTAATGTCCGCACAGGTTCCCCAGAGAATAATCCCATATGACATAAGACTATGAAAATAACTAAAATAAACAATTCTGGCTGTATCCACGTCAGTTATCTGTCTAATTTTTTTAACAGCATAGGCGGCCGAACTTAGCCTTCCTGACAATTTTTCTATGTGTGGGCCCCATTGTAATTTACCATCAATAGTAATTCCAAGAAAAACTGTCGACTCAACAGGGTCCAATTCTGTTCCATTAACCTGAACATTGGTAGATAGCTGCCTGACATTTGGCATTGAAAATTTAATGAGTTTAGTTTTTTTTTCGTTCAAGAGAAGATTATTTACATTAAACCAATGCACAACTTTAGAGAGTGCATCATTAACTTGTTCAAAGTTGACTAACTGACGTTTGATTTTAAAAATGAGGGAAGTATCATCTGCGAATAATACGATCTTGTGATTATCCCTTATGTGATAGGGCAAGTCATTTATATAAATTAGAAATAAAAAAGGACCAAGAATTGAACCCTGCGGAACGCCCATGGTGACCGCAGATCCTGCAGATCTCTTGCCATTAACATCGACCCTCTGAATTCTGTTGTTCAGATAAGAAGTCAGAAGGTCAAGAGCCTTGTTCCTCATACCATAGTGGTACAGTTTCCTGATGAGTGTATCATGATGTACGCAATCGAAGGCCTTAGACAAGTCGCAGAAAATGCCAAGAGCATCTTGCGACTCCTCCCAGGCCTCGAATATGTTCTTTAGTAATTCCACGCCCGCATCTGTAGTTGAACGACCCTTTGTAAAACCAAACTGTTTCAGATGAAGTAAATTATGTGCATTGAAATGTCCCAACATTTGTTTTAAAATTAATTTTTCAAAGATTTTGCTCAATGTGGGTAATATCGAAATAGGCCGAAAATTTGTAGGATCAGTTGTGCTGCCAGATTTGAACAGTGGAATCACTTTGCTAAGTTTCATCAGATCAGGAAATACACCAGATGCAATACAAGAGTTAAAAACGATTGCTAAGAAGGGTGAAATAACATCAATTATTGAGGACACGGTATGTACTGATAATCCCCAAAGGTCAGCAGTTTTTTTTACATCAAGATTTTTAAAAGATTCTATAATGTCTTTAGCAGTAATAATTGTGAATTCAAAAAGTTTGTCACATTCTGGTACACATTCTTTAAGTATTGAGTAAGCAGAAGTGGAGGACGACGATGACAGAGTTTTGGTTGTTAGAATGGGAATATTAGTAAAGAAATTTTCAAACTCAGTTGCCACCTCCACGTCTGCCTTAATATCTACATCATTGATTTTTAGATGGAAGTCACGATTCCGTACTGTCGTTCTTCCCGTTTCTGAATTAATAATATTCCAAGTTGTTTTAATTTTATTTCCAGAAGATTTTATTTTATTTTTAATGTTTATGGCTTTTGCTGAGGAACAGGCTCTTTTAAAAGTTTTAGAATATTTCCTAACAAATTCTTTAAAAGTTTCATCATTGTTACATGTTTTTTCATGATACAATTCAAATAACCTCTGCCTACTTTTGTAAATACCTGGTGTTGCCCAATCACTAAATAGAACGCGGTCACAAACAGGCAATGTTTTTGAGGTGAAAATCTTATTAAACTCACAATTGATGAGGTTAAATAGTAAAGTGTAAGCTTGATCCGGGTCACCATGATAAGGCAAACCCGGTAGTTTTTCCATTAAATTATTTTTAAATTGTCCTAAGCGACTTTTATTTACAGGAACAAACCTTACAAGTTTTCTTTGAGCTCTGACTGTTTTCAGAGGGAAAGTGACTAACTGGCCACAGTGATCAGAGTCCAACTCATTTATAATTAAATGGCTGGAAGGTCTTAAGTTTGTAAAAATGTTGTCAATACAGGTAGCACTAGTGGCAGTTATTCTAGTCGGCTCAAAGAATGTATTGTACAAATTATATGACTTTAATAAAGTTATAAATTTATTTACTACAGCAGATTTTTCCAGTATATTAATGTTGAAATCTCCACAGACTAAAACTGTTTTATTACTGTTACAAGTTTTTAATAATACTTCTTCCATACATTTCTCAAAAATATCATATGAAGCACATGGGGGCCTGTACACGCTCATTACAATGAACCGCTCAAGCTCAATGCAAGCTATTTCAATAACTCGCTCAACAGAGAGGCTCACAATATCCTTACGTTCTTTAAATTTCATATTGTTACGAACAATTATTAGAGAGCCACCACGTATCATATTAACTCTGCTGAATGAGCTGGCAACCTGGTGGTTGTTAAAGCTGAACATGAACTGGTGGACTTTCAACCAATGTTCAGTTACACATAGGATATCAATATTACTACAGTTCATGAACAACTCCAATTCTAATTCCTTACCTATCACACCCTGTATATTTTGATGAACAATTTTTAGAGTATTATTATTACATTTATTTAGATTACTACAATTTGATGGGTGAGATATCAAAGAAGAACTTTTTTTAACATTTTGATGATTTAAACCAGTATTTAAATTTTCTTTATTTACTAAGCAAGAGGTTTCCTCTATTGTCCTAATTTCTAATTTAAATGATAATTAATGTCATTAGTTGTTGCCAAAATATTGGCAGAACTATTTAAAATGTTGTTGCATTGCTCAAAAGAAGCAAGTTGTTTAGCCAAATTTTTGGCTGAAATAGAAAAAAAATATGATAGCGACACAGCTATCTGTCCTTTGCAATAGTTAGAAAGATAGTACATAACAATATTATATCTATCTCTTGTCAAATACAAATTATTACCAACATAATTGTTGGTGTCAACTAGATGGAACAGATTATTATTGAATGTCCAATTATACAATGTCATATTTAATTTAAATCTTAAGTTATTTTCTTCCTGTGGCAAACTGTTACTATATGGAAATGTAAACAACACAATTTTTTTTAAACTTAGATTACACAATGTTTTATAATATTGGAGCAATTCTCCTTTGTTCACATTTCCCCTATTACCCATAAAAATTAATAATGTAGTGCCCTGGTTAAAGTTACATTTATTAATTTTTTTCATAATATCAAATAAAGAACAACCAGGCATACAGTAATTTATTATGGAGTGTCCTGGATATTCATCTGTCAACAAGTGGCCTAAGTCCTTTCCAATCTCATCACAAAATAATACTACATCATTTTTTACAATTTGTTTAGATGGTTTATTTGAACTATTGATAGCAGGAAATGTCAAATCAACACAGGGCTGCGGTAAGGTGGTATTGCATGTTGTCAATGAATGGTCCGGTGTAAGTACTTTGGACGGTGTTTGACACTGCTCACAGTTGTTTGTTTGTGAGTTTACCAGCTCATTCATTGCCAGCACATATTCCCTCATTAGATGTTCAGAGGTATTATATCTGTTAGTCATTGAACTAAGTTTCTGCTGTAAATGGTGAAGTTCAGATTGCAAGCGCTCTGTGTCAATGTTGTATTTCCTAGTACTTTGTTCCAAATTAAAAGAATACATATCTAATTGTTTTAGTAAATTTAACCTTTCTCTATTAAGTTTAACATTTTTAATAAAGAACTTTTGTCTTTTAACCATTTTTTGTGTTTTAACAATGTATTTATTAATTTTAATGTATTTTTTAAGTTTGTTTTTACTGGTGACTACCCTCACTGAATGACATGACTTTGAATCCTCATCACCTGTTAAATCTATAGTGTAAGAGGGGTTTATGGCAGAAACCATTGACGGGGCAACAGGCATCAACTCATTGAACAGACTTTGGTTCAGCGAGGCGGTGATGTTATGATTTGTGGTCTGAAGTTCTGTTATTTGACTTTGAGCCTCATGTAGCTGTTGTTGTAATAAATGTTTGTGACTAAGAGCTTGTTCATACTCTATGCTACACTGGCTGAACCCGTCCACAACAAGCTGAAGTCTGTCCCGTTCCTCTATGGCATCAGTGTATTGAGTATATATCTGAGCCATTTCAATTTTCAACTTCCTATTCTTTTCATGGGCACCAAAGAGCACCCTTTCATTGTCATCTATTTCCTTATTTAGTTGGTCACAGGACTCCTTTGAAGCCTTTAATTCGCTCAAAGCCTGATTGAGTTTAGACTCTTCGAGGCGAGCACGGGCGCTGCGAGTCATAATCATGATTATAACTTTAAGGAAGTGACAAGAAAATTGCAAAAGAGAAGATAGTTGTGGCAGTAGGTAGTTTAAGAGATGGCTAGTTTATAAGGAAAAATGAAATTTAGATATAAAAAAAAGAAGTTCTGTCACCAAACCAAACTAAGGTTATGTTTACGTTTAAAGGTCATTGGCATCAATAAGCAGCCTAACTAAAAGTGAACTATGTAACTGCTGGTGAAATTATAGTACGTAAACAAACGAATAGCAAGTAAAATTTAAAGAATTGTACCTGATATCAAGATGACAATGCAAAAATCACTTGTGCCGGTAACTGTCACCTATTCAGATTGAAATAATTACACTTATTTTGCACTTGTTAAGTGAATCTAATACACAATACACACTATTAACCTATTTACTTAATGAGTAATTGGAAATAGGCCTTAAAAACAAAGTAATTTAATAATTAAGATTAAAATTACACGAGCAAATTCAAATCAGCTGTTAGCTGTAGTGTTGCCACAGGAAAAAAAAAGTTATCTCAACCGTCTCGGAACTCTCACTGATCGGTCTAGAGGGAGAAGGACAGATTAGTGAACTCCATATCCGTTGTTTCAGCTGATCTACATGTTTGTGGGATTCTCTACCTAAAGCATCTACTATCTTATAATCAGTGGTCCCCATATTTTCTGTAACCTTTCCAGATACCCATTTATTCTGTCTGTGGTATTGACGCAGCCAGACCTCATCCCCCGGGCGCAGTTGACGCGATCCACTTGCGCTGTATTTTTGTTGACGCTCCTGAGCATCCCTAACTTTACTGTTACTTGGTCTTAGGGCGTCGAATTTTGTACGCAACCTGCGGCCAAACATGAGCGACGCCGGTGTTTCACCAGTAGTACAGTGTTCTGTGTTCCTATAATATAGAAGGATATTATTTAAAAATAAATTTATATTTAATTTCTCTCTAATTGCCTTTTTAACAGCTCTTTTAACTGTAAGTGCTGCGTTCTCAGCTGCCCCGTTTAAGACGGGGTGATATGGCGCTGAATATATATCGACACCGGAAATTTCAATTGTGGTAAAGGACAGGGAATACAATGTCCTTTATGACAATTGAAATTTTCGGTATCGATATGTTCGATCCCGTTTGTACTGAGAAATTGTGTGAACCCAAAACGTGCAAACACGTCAATTAAAACGCTGATCGTGTGATTAGCCGCTGTACTAGGTACTTGACTAACTTCTAGCCATTTGGTCCTGGCATCAACTATTCCTAAAAATATCCGCCCCGTGATAGGGCCTAAGAAATCAACATGTACACGGGCCCATGGTCTATCTGGCCAAGCCCAAGGGCAGGGCGTATGTCAAGGCAGTGTCTCACTTTCTGCAGCACAGACACTGCAACCACGGCACGTTTTTTCAATTTCTTCGTCCATACCCGACCACCAAACATAACTCCTAGCAAAAGATTTAGTTTTAACTATACCCATATGAGCCTCATGTTAATCCGTTAAAACCTCATTCCTACACTCACCCAGTATGACCACCCTATGGCCTCACATCACACAACCTAACTCCTCGTATAGTTTATTTTACGATTAAATTAAGGTTGGAGCGATTTAATTTCGTTATCAGACGGCCATTCAAACAACAACACTACAATTATCAGACGTTTATTTTCTCTACACAAGTTATGTACTAAATGCTAGTGTTTGACAATAGTGCACGAACAAGGATTCGTCGCGAAGATATATTAAAACTCGGCCTAGCAACTGGTCTCGGCTCGTCTGTCTTTTAATCTCATTATAATTCAATAACATGTCATTTTGGGCGAAATGTAAATAAGTTTGTTCCGGAATTTTAATAGGTTGTTTAATAGCAGAAACAGCTGGCAACCGCGACAACCCATCTGCCCCATTCTGTACCACATGTATAGGCTGACAACTTAATAGCCCACCTTTGTAATCGGGTCGCAGCCATTGATGGTATAGCCTGTTTAGGCCCAAAATTAGTGACCAATGGCTTGTGGTCTGTGCGTAGTGTAAAACGTCGCCCATATAAATACTGGTGCAATTTTTCAAAGCTGAAAACAATAGCCAAAGCTTCACGCTCGATTTGTGAATAATGCTTCTCAGCAGCGTTAAGCGCGCGCGACACGTACACGACAGGTCGCTCCTGCTGTCCGTCTGCACCACTATCATTGTACTCACACATTTGACTTAATACTCCTCCTATTCCTCTCGCACTCGCATCACAAGTTAAAAACAAGGGTTTGTTTGGTTCGTAGTGAACAAGGACGTCAGCACTAATCAAAATGTTTTTGATTCTTTTATAAGATGACTCACACTCATTGTCCTACGTCCAAGTAACTCCCTTCTTTAGTAACCTGTACAAAGGTGCCAATATATTGCTCAAGTTTTTAACAAATTTTGCATAGTACATGATTGTTCCTAAAAAGGCCCTCAAGTCGGTAATATTGTCTAGGCGGGGTATGTTTAATATACTTTCCACCTTTTCAGGGTCCACCTTAATTCCCTCGGCAGAAATAATAAAACCTAAATACTTAACCTCATTAGTCAAGAACAAACACTTCTTTTGATTAGGTTTCATTCCGTTATGATGTAACCGCTCTAAAACTCTCTCTAAAATAAATAAATGCTCCCTAATGTTGGGTGATTCTATAATAATATCGTCGAGAAATACTTCTACGTTTGGAATATCGTTCAGAAGATTCGCCATAATTCGTTGGAATATACCAGGGCTTGACGATAAACCGAAAACTGATCTTTTATACTTAAAAAGGCCCTTATGAGTATTAATAACCGTACAATTATCAGGGTCATCCAATTCAATCTGATTATACGAGTATGCTTGCGTTAAATCTATTTTTGTAAATATCTTAGAACCATTTAATTTAACCAGCAAGTCGTTTATACGTGGTAAGGGATATTTGTCCACCAATAGTACTGGATTTAACGTTATTTTGTAATCAGCACAGATACGGAGTCCACCATCAGCCTTACGAACCGGTACAAGTGGAGTAGCCCAATCCGCGCACTTCACTGACTCGATGACACCGGCGCGGAGCATGCCTTCTAGCTCAGCCTCGACGCGCTCGCGCAGTTCGTATGGCACAGGCCGTGCGCGGCAGAACACCGGCGTTGCTCCCTCACGTAGTCGTAACCGAGCCTTGCCTCCCGTGAACCGGCCCAGTCCCTCCGAAAACAAATCCTTATATCTGTGAAGTAATCATGTTAATTGATCATTAAATGAATCGTTGCTATTTATTTTATCTGTGCTCAGTGTGATCATATTTTGGTACAAAGGTATTTTAATGCCTAGTTCTGTAAGCCATTGTCGACCTAATAACGAGGTGGTGCCACCCTCTATTACAAACAATTCCATTTGTTTGGACTTATTTCCATATTTAACTATTGGCCTAATCACCCCTATAGGTTTCGTAATAGTACTGTAGCGGTTACACCGCCACATACGAACTACGCATCATAGACATGACGTCACACAAATCCTGCATCGCGCAAACTCAAACTCAAATCATTTATTTCAATTAAACCATTTAAAGGCACTTTTGAATTGTCAAGGAATCGGTCAGTCAGAAATAGGTATGAAGTTAGTTGCCCATTCCAAAGCATAGTAGGTACCTATGGAGAAGAACGGGCAAAAAACTCCACGGACACTCTTTTAAATAAAAAATTGTTACAAAATATTGGTTACATCATTCATGTTGAAATTATACATGTGAGAACAATGTAGATAGACGTACACATGAGAAGCATCCGTAATCCTTAATATTATAAATGCGAAAGTAAGTTTGTTTGTTACGCCTTCACGCTAAAACGGCTGAACGGATTTGGATGAAATTTGGCACATATATAGATGATGCCCTGGAAAAGAACATAGGATACTTTTTTTTTCCCACGGGATCGAGACTTATGCGGGTGAAACCGCGGGGCGCAGCTAGTAAAAAGATAAAAAATAACAATTCAAAAAATTAAAAATAAACCCTGGTAGCTAAGAGATGACCAGTCTCAATTGACGGCGCCCGTTCACGAACATGACGCATGGATTAGCACCATTCAGCTCAACCATTTTGAAGGGAGCTAAATGATCCAACACACGCTCCACCATCAGCGAAACATTTGAGTGAGCATGACATACTCACAGCCGCCAGGGCACATTCAAGTCAATGCAAGACATATTACCCGGTAAATGGTAACTCTTTAGTACATAGTGCTCACATAGTGTGCTTTGCAATTATATAATACAAAAGAGATTGAGTTCATACAATGCAAAGATGGTCTTACAATCTTCAGCAGCTTCAACAGTATTTGCAAATGTTAATCAATTAATTGTGGTTGTGGAGCAGGACCAGCATTGAGCCAAGCATTTTTATCAGTGATGTAATCCCCCAACGTATAATATACCTGCCTGCATAGTGTGCGTTTTATACAAGATTTGAATTTCGTCTCATTCAGTTGAAGTATGTGGGGAGGAATTTTATTGTATCATTTTAAACAGTATCCCATGAAAGATGAATCTACTTTAGCCAGTCTGAAACCTGGTTGAACTAATAGGTCCCAATTTCTAGTACTATAATTATGTCTATCACCTCTTTTGCTAAAAAGATGCAAATTCTTTCTTACGTACGTAATGTTTTCATAGATATATTGACAAGGTACCGTCGTAATGTTAATATCCTTAAACGTAAAGTTTCCTTAGAGAATCGCGCCTGCGGAGACAATATATGGCTCTGATCGCTCTTTTCTGGAGAATAAAAATAGACTCGATGTCTGCAGCCCGTCCCCACAGTAAAATACTGTAGGACATGATACTATGAAAGTAGCTGAAATAGACTAGCCTCGCGGTATCTACATCAGTAAACTGACGGATTGTTCTGACAGCATATGCTGCTGAATTTAGCCGTCCTGCAAGAGATGTTAAATAAGGACCCCATTGCAGCCTTGAGTCGAGCGTGATCACTAGGAAAATAGTTTTATCAACGAATTCTAGTTTTTCTTGATTCAATACTATCTCACAATCACTACTTTTGACATTTGGTAAAGAAAATTTTATGCACTTAGTTTTTTTTCCATTTAATACTAAATTATTAGCAGTGAACCAATTTTAGACCTGCAGTAGGGCGTTATTTACATCGTTAAAAGTCCAGTTAGAGTTTACCGAGCGATCGACATAGATATAAGATTTCAACTTCAAACCGATGGGCAGTTGCCCGCCAGACACAACACCCGTCTGGTAGGAGGATCCTGCCTTTTCTATGGTGGATGAGTGAACTTTACACCCTGTTCCTCATACCCCTAAATTGGTGACACCGAGTATGAACGTCAGCGCAGCCTTCGTGCAACTACTTCAGCCAAACATCATCATCATCACTCCCGCAAGCTTTCGTGAGGCGAGTCACACAGCCAGCACCCACGGCTTCAACGGGTATCCTGATCACCAGCATGCAGCGAACGCGCATTCCTGGTCATCACCCTCAGCCTCATCACCCCGACTCACTGGGGAATCACCACAGACAGTTCCGACTCACCGCGAACTATGTGGCACCCGGTTCCGACTCACTGGAACCACAGCTGGCACTGTGAAGCATCGCAAGATTCAACCCACTCTCGACCTCCGGTCTCCGGAGGGGAGTGATGTAGCGGTTACACCGCCACATACGAACTACGCATCATAGACATGACGTCACACAAATCCTGCATCGCGCAGTTAGAGTTTACCGAGCGATCGACATAGATACAAGATTTCAACTTCAAACCGATGGGCAGTTGCCCGCCAGACACAACACCCGTCTGATCGGAGGATCCTCCCTTTTCTATGGTGGATGAGTGAACTTTTCACCTGTTCCTCATACCCCTAAAGTACTATCATAGAATCTAAACACTAAATTAGAATTATCTAAAGATCTATGACTAAACAGTTAATCATACTTTTTCCTACTAATACATTATACTAAAGACCCCGTATCAATCTCCATAGATAATTGAGTTTGATCCACATAAATAGTTAAGCTCACCGGTTTGTAGCTATTCAAACTAAGTTGATGCAAATCTTCTACTTCCCAGTTCTCCTCATCGGACAAAGGAGGCTCATCCTCCCCTGACTGGTCCCAGAGGTTTCACTGATTGGCTGCCCCGCCTGCTGCTTGCACATGCACCACCATGTTGTTGGTGTCACATCGGTCCTGCGGCTGTCTTCCACCAGAATGCACCGGACAAACCCGACGTAGATGTCCTTTCTGTCTACACCTACCACAGATAAACCGACTGTATCTACATCGTTCCCTCTGGTGATCCGAAGCCCCGCAAGCAGAACAATTGCTTTTTGAATCTTCGGCGGTGTCCTTCCGTGCCGCCGGTAGCCCGCGTGGTCCACCACGCCCCCGGCGGGCCCCGCTGCCTGACGTCGCCACCGCATACAACGCTCCAGCCGCGTTATCACCGCTAGCGCTTGAGTCGCCATTATCCCCGACCGTTTGTTCCACTGCCGCTGCATCCCTCTCCGCCACTTCCACAGCGCATGAAATTTTTACGACGTTTGCATATTGCAGATTTTCTTCAGTAAACAATCGTTGCCTAATCGACTCGCTTCGCAACCCGCATACTAACCGATCACGTAAATTCTCTTCCAATACGAACGTAAATTCGCAAAATTTGGATTTTTTCTTTAGTTCTGAAATATATTGTAAAATCGATTCACCCGCATTTTGTCTTCTTTGTCGGAAACGGTATCTCTCTGCCATGAACGACGGCTTTGGTTGCAAGTGATCCCTCATGACCTTCACCACCTCCTCATAAGTTTCTGCGCTCGGTTTGCCTGGACTTGTTAAGTTGCTTTTCAGTTCATAAGCTTCATCACCTATCGCCGCAATCAATGTGGCTAACCAAAATTCCTCCTTAATACTGTTGACCTTGAAGAACATTTCCATGCGTTTCACATACATTGTCCAATTTCCCGATCTTACATTAAACTCGGTTAGTTTTCTGATTGACATTTTGGAAATAATTTTTATTTAGCACGCTTCTAATTTTTATCCTCGTCGCCACTGAAATATATGAATAAAACAATATTGTTCTGCTTGTAATCCGGTTTTATTTCGAACGGCCATGACAGACCATTCAAGACAGATCTCTAGACTATAAGAAGGGTACCAAACATTACAGTTTGTTATACTTTTCAGTATTAAATTCAATACCAAATGTGTGTATTAACAAAGACATTCTTCCTGTGATCAGAATCGAATGTGATCTTGTACATGGTTCATACTCTAATGGGTTACCAACTCATATTATTCATGAATTTGTATCTAATACTGCTTCAGGTCACCGAATCATAGAAATACCCCAAAACGTTATTTACTTTCCAGTGAATAAAAATACTATAAAATACATCGATATGTATTAAGATAGTTGATCAATTTGGTTTCTGTATTAACTTTAGAGAAGAACATAAAAATATTGAACTACGCCTTCTTTTCAGAAAAACGAAATGATGATTATATTATAAAAACCCTGCAGTTAACAAAAAGCGTTCTATTTCTGGTACAACCTCTAAGGTGCAAAGACGTGAGAAAAAAGTTACAAAATTAACTAAAGCAAATAAAGATTTTCTTAAAGCCCTAGGTTTTAAAGTATGAATATACTACAGATTACTGAATTGCCGCACTTCGATACTCCGATTGAAAGTTATGAATTCCATTCGTACAATCCCTACAACAACAGCTTTAGGGAAAACGATGAAATCAGAATTCCCATACACCAGCAAGACATATATATGTTACCGTCAGCCAGCTCAATTTAGGTTGGAGGACAAGTAAAGTTCTTCGGTAAAGATGGGAATCCTATTAAGAAAACTACTACATTCAGTAACAACCCTGTTATGTTTTTGTTTCAAGATATCGGATACGAAATAAATGGTATAGAAATAGATCGCATTAAAAATTCTGAAATAACGTCAACAATAAAGTCATACATTTCAATGAATGATGGAGAAAATAAAGTTGCTGCCTTATGGGGTTGGAACATGGATGGATTTAAAAGCGATGGTCATTTTAGTGCTATTGTACCTCTTAATAAGATTTTAGGATTTGCAGAGGATTACAATAAAATTGTGATAAATTGTTAACATGAACTTATTCTGAATAGAAGTAACTCTAACCTAAACAGTTTTATAGTAACTGACGATGTTGCACATCTTCAAATAGATATACAAAAAGTGCAATGGCGGGTGCCGCATATAAAAGTATCAGATCGCGAACGACTGACACTTCTTAAACATTTAGAAAGAGATAAACCTATTCAGATAGCCTTTAGAAATTGGGATTTATACGAGTATCCTTTGCTCCCTAAAACAACAAAACATTGTTGGTCTGTTAAGACCGCCTCGCAATTAGAGAAACCTCGATATGTAATTTTTTGCTTGCAAACCAATAGAAAAAATAGTAAAACCAAAAACAGTTCTCTGTTCGATCACTGTGTGGGGTTACCAACGTAACTTTGGTTTTGAATTCACAATATTATCCTTACTAAACTTTAAGCTTAATTTTTTCCGAGAACAAATACAATATATTGTATGAAATGTATGTGAAATTTTGTCAGTCGTATTACAACTGTCCTGCAGATCCCTTGCTTGACTTAATCGGTTTCAAGGAGAAGGCTCCTCTCTTTATCATAGACTGTTCAAGGCAAAGCGATAGTTTGAAAACAGGTTCCGTAGATGTGCGGTTGGAGATTGAATGTTCATCACCAATACCAGATAACACAGCGGAATATTGTTTAATTATTAACGATCGACTTGTGGAATATAAACCTTTGAGTAACATAGTGCGCAGGTTATCATGACTGCCATTGTAGATGTTCAAGGTTTCAAAACTGAAGCAAATGAATTCATAGTAAAAGAAATTGCAATATTGTGTGATAATAAAATACAAGTGCTTTTGATTAAACCACCTTTTCCATATCACGAATTGACAAAACAAGAAAGGAGGCAAGTAAATTGGATAACGTAATAGAAATATATATTGGAGCGAAGAATTTGTGTCTTACTTAAATCATCAGAATTTGATTGCAGATATTTTAAGAGATAAAAGTGTTTACACCAAAGGTTTAGAAAAAGTATTGTGGTTAAAAAATATTTCCAATAATAATAATACAAATAATTTAGAAGACAATGGTTGTCCTAGTTTTTTATGTCTTTATGATCAAAATTTATATGCTCAAGATTTGTATAGTTGTATTTATCACTAGTAGTTCTGCGAACAGTAGACCTCGCGAGCACAAACTTTTTTGCAACGATTAAACTTTAGCTAGTCGCGCCAAAATAATCACACTGTTAGTCGCGTGCGGATCCTAGAGTTTTTGAAATATTTGTGAAATTTGAAAGGGAAATGCCCATTTGATAAGGAGGTTTTGGCCAAGTGACACCCATGAAAGAAACAAGTTATAGGCATTAGGGTTAACATTATAGATAAAGAAACAACCACTATTTTTCACATAGAACTCGGTGGGTCTTTTATAAATTAAAGGTTAGTAAAAAACATATTTATAGTTTTGGTATAATCCATTCTGCAATTATAGTTCTTATTTGTATCTCTCTTGTGCCTGTTTTGCGTTGGTATAGATGATGAAAGTGCTTTCTTAATACAGATTGACCACAGTTTACACAATCATATTTGTCGATGCCCAACATTTCGTTCTTGTAGTGCAGAAGGCTGTTGTGCATTCCTTGCCAACATCCAACATTGGTCACACATCAGACTATTATCTGAAACATAATTGCTTACTGTCATAAAAATCATTTGTACCTGTTATCATGCTGTGCTACAGCCTGCAGTCAAAAGGTCTTTTTGTATAAATACATTGAATGACATCGGTCTTTGATACCATTTTTGATGATCATACAATTCATTATTTATGTCACGTAAAATATGTGGCAATGGTTTGAGACAAAACAAACTTCAAATATTTATTCCTATAGTTTTCGTAACACTAACCAACCGAATTATTCAATTCAAACCTAACGTAAAGTAGCTATGCATTAAAAGTTGCTGAGCATATACCTTGTATGTTCATAAAGTAACTTACTTGTTGTGGAGCAATGCATTGATGAAATATAAACCGAACTTCCACATTGCTTAAGGTAAATCTCTTAAGTCTTCGTGTATCCACGCCACAGTTGACACAGAGATAGCTCCGTGGTAAGCTGGTAAGTTCGTGTAATTCAGGTTCCTTCCATATTCGTGTCAGGTCCTTGGCGAGAAACAGGTTCGGTATCCATTGGCAAGTTAGTGTCGTCGTGGGAGGCGGGTACAGAATCCAATGTAAAGCCAAGGTCGTCATCGGGAGCGGTTACAGGGTCCATAATCGTAATCAAAGTCGTCGGAAAATTAAATAGAAATACGTAGTCGAAAAAATACAGCACCAAACAAAATGTGAAATATTAATGTCAATCAGTTGTCAATTACGATTATTATCGACGTAGGGATGCGATACGATATCGATTTTCCGAAAAATCTATATTAAAAAACAATCTGGAAATACGAAATCGGTTCAATGGATCGTATTTAAAATGAAAAATCATTTTTTTGTCTCTAAAGAAAGTAACAAAAGAGGTTACAACTGACGCTGACGAGACGCTGGGACAGTTACATAAACCAGATGCTGCACAGCCTAAATGGAGCTTCTCGGCTGGTTGGCCTCGGCATGAATTTGAACAAGACGAAAGTCATATATGTACAATTTGCATGTCTTGCCAAATGTAATCCACGTCAAAGGGTCGCTTCTCGAAGTTGTGAAGGAGTACGTCTACTTAGGGTAACTCATCCAGCTCGGTAGGCACAACTTTGAAAAAGAAGCCGGCAGAAAAGATCCAGCTAGTTTGGGCAGCATTTGGAAAACTTCGTCAAGTCTTCTCGTCGCCAATCGCGCAGTGTTTGAAGACTAGGGTCTTCAGCTAGTGCGTCCTGCCCGTTATGACATACGGTACCGAAACGTGGACACTGACAGTCGGACTAGTTTACAAATTCAAGGTTGCTCAGCGCGCTATGGAGCGGGCTATGCTCGAAGTTTTTTTGAAAGATAAGATCAGAAATGAAGTTATCCGGAAAATAACCGGAGTTACCAACATAGCCTGCAGAGTAAGCAAGCTGAAGTTACAGTGGGCTGGTCATATTCGTCGAAAGACTGATGGCTGGTGGAGCAGACGGGTCCTAGAGTGGAGACTGCATGTCGGTAAGCATAGTGTGGGACGTCCCTCAGCTAGATGGACCAACGGCCCTTAAAAAGTTGTCTGGGACAGACTGGATGCGGAAGGCGGAGAATAAGGTGTTGTGGCGCAGCCTGAGAGAGGCCTATGTCTAGCAGTGGACTGCGGTAGGCTGAGTTGATTGTAATAGCTATAATTGTAATGACCGGTTACCAATAACCGGTTTTGAGTGTATCGATTTTTTTCAGTAAAAGTTGCCATCTCTACTTTGACAGGATTGACCAACAATCGGAAGTGTTAGATAAGGAAATAAACGATTGAGTGTCTTGATTTAATCGGCTTTTAACTCCGGAGGTTTCGTTACAAATAAGTAATAGCAATATTTTAGTTACTAAATGGGTATTTTTTTTGTATTTACCACATTGCTGGGGAAACCATGGCCAAGAATGGGCGTGTCCCTTTGAAATTTCTTTTTCACAAATTTGTGAAAAAGAAACATAAAATAAGTGAAAAAAAATATTTTATAAAGGAACTTTTAAGTAAAATAACTTAACTTAAAATATAAGGCTTCTAGAAACCAATATAAATTACAATCAATCAAAAAATTAAAAATAAATCTATCTATAAAAATAATATCAAATAGCCGCGTATGTATAACATTAGCTAAAATATGGACCCCACGAGACTTTTTTTTTGTACGTAAACATAGAACTTTATTTTCTTAAAAGCTAGATAGAGGCTTATCTTTAAGTGAAATAACGACGTTCACGCCTCAAGCTTCTAAGAAAATATTAAAGTTCTATGTTTACGTAAGTTTTATTTAGTACTTTTTAGTTCATAATAGGCTTTTTTTTAATATTTTACATTTTATTCTACTCGTAGCATTAGAATTTGTTAAAACATTTGTTCTATCACCTTCACTTGTATAGTTCTTACTTGTCAAGACAAATCCAACGAGTCCAACACAGCAGGGCTACCGTGTAAAGTTGAGGTGTTCCTGTGGCCACCTTCCGGCACTATCAGCAGACCTTAGACTACACCTTTTACTAACTTACCTACTTGTCAAAACACATCGAAATGATCTAAACGTCTATCTTGTCTAGTTAAAGAGTTCCTATAGTGACCTTCCAAATCCATCATGAGGCACTGGACTACACCTTGGGTTACAGTACTTGGCAAGACAAAACCAACGACCGCAAACACAATAGGGCTATCTTGATTAGTTGAGGAGTTCATATCCAATGGGCCTGTAGTGCTATTCTGTAACCATCTCACCGTGTATCTTAAGGTGAAGTGAGCGTGGAGTGAGCTGTCAGTTGCTAAGGATTGACACTATTGGCAGCTCACTTCACCTAAGTTATCACGGTGAGATTTTTACAGAATAGCACTACCGGACAGCACCTAGTCTAAAAGCACTTGTTAATACAAAGTGCAGGGAGTCTAAAAACGATGGTTCTAACTTGTTGGGTTGAGGAGTTCCTATGGCCACATTCCGGCTCCATCATCAGACCCTGAACACCACCTAGTATAAAAGCACTTATCAATACATATCCAATGAGTCTCTTACACAATGATACTTCCATGTGTCTTTGGCCGAATCTTCGGGTTTCGTGGTTAGGGAGTAGACCAGCAGAAAGAAACCATGAACAACGATAGCCTGTAGTTTTCGAAAATATTTATATTTGACGGCGATGACTTTTTTCCTAACAAAAAACATGACATCCACATGTCTTCATTCAATACGTCAACTTCAAATATAAAAACCAGCCAAGTGCGTGACCACGCACAATGAAGAGTTGCGTAGTTGAGATCAATTTATCCCAAGAACAAACTATAATATTGTATGTAGTTGAAAACCATGTTCTCCCATACATTCCTACTGAAAATGTAAGTTGGTCGATTATTACTCGTTAACTTGTAAAGCATACTTAGCTGTGATAATTTCCTACATGTTGTATATATAATTATCACTTGCTTCATAAATGGTGAAGGAGAAATATCGTGAGGAAACGAATGCCTGAAGATGTTTCTCGACGGCATGTGAAGCCAAGTCAGAGGTCCATGTACGGCTTTAAAACTCTGACACCAGCAGGCCTAACATGACACACGCGACATATATCCACTCTCGCACGACAAAGTTTTGTCTATTTCTGTAGTTTTATCGTTTTCTGACAGCTATGCCATACAAAATACTCGACTCGTTCTGTCAAACTTCATGTTTTGTCGACAAACCTTAACATGACACGTTATTTATCTCGATTTTTGATAGTTCATCATCATCATCATCATCATCAGCCTATAAATGTTCCCACTGCTGGGACACAGGCCTCCTCTCTGTGAGAGGGAGTGGGCCGTAATCCACCACGCGGGCCCAGTGCGGGTTGGTAGATGTCACATGTCTTCGAATTTTCGGTTCCAGGACATGCCGGTTTCCTCACGATGTTTTCCTTCACCGTTTTGAGAGCAGTGGTGATGAAATAATTTACACAAAGGAAAGCGCCTGCCTGGGTTCGAACCAACGACCTACAACTCGTAAGTCGCGGCCGTTACCACTGGGCCACCACTGCTCTCAACAGTGCTTGATAGTTCAACACGATATAATCAGTCATTTTGTCGTATTTTAGTCGTCGTCGATTCTGACGACGATAGAGAGTAGACAAAAAGACAAAATTATGATACATAAAAAAACTCGAAAAAAAGGTGGCAGATTCATAGTCGTAGTGATTGTAGACAATTTTTTTTTTTAAAATAAATTATCGAAATCTCTGTTACAATAATAAACTTCATTTGTCAAATTGCGATCGTCGGCCCATTTGTCATTTGTGGTGATTATCTAATGAGTATAGGTACCACTAATTTTAATTTCTGTCATTTTGTATTTTAATTTCAGCATGCCAAAGAAATCATTTAATTTTTATCAAAAAGTCGGTTAAATAGAAAACTAATCATAAATAAATAAATAATAAAAACTAATCATAAATAATTAAATAAATAAATAATAAAAAACTAATCAAAAATAATTAAATAAATAATAATCATAAATAATTAAATAAATAAATAATAATAATTAAGAGAATAATTAAGAGAGAGAGACGTTTATTCAATAAAGTACATAATTCCATGCATAAAATTTAATGAATGAAACAGAACTTCAAACCGATGTTGCTATCATAAAAATAATTTGTTTTTAATAATTTGCAACATCGGTTTATCGTCGCGCGATAAAAGAATGTCAAAGTGCCTTTTTCTAGTTTACTCGTCGTTTGCGGTCATGTTAGGGATTAGAATGACGTCAGAATCGTAGACAAATTACGATAAAACGAGAAAAAGAGTGTTCTCGCGCTTGTCATGTTAGCCCTGCTGGTTAGTCACTAACCACACGAAAAGAAGAAGTACCTAATGCCCCTTTCGGATCGGACAGGGTTTTTTTATATATACTAATACCGTGATTTTTTCACATAAAAAAAACCATTTAGTTTGGCGGGGGGGACACATTAACACTTTAAAGCTTAATATTTCGTGAACGGATCCCTGAATAAAAAAATAGTTTTCACACACTCACACGATTAAAAAGGGACAGAAGAAAAAAAAATATATCATGATTTTATTTTACCACTTTGTCGGCGTGTTTAATGTATGCCAAATTACAGCTTTCTAGTACAAAGATTCTCTGAGCTAAGCCACGGATAGACAGACAGACATCATTGACTATAGAACCCTAAAAACCAGAAACAATATGAGTAAAAATTTGTAGGCCCGTTAAAAAAATTTACTAAGGTTTTATTTAATAAATAGTGAGAAAGGGAAACGCCCATTCTTGGCCATGGTTTGCCCAGCAATGTGGGAAATACATAAAAAATACCCATTTAGTAACTAAAATATTGCTATTACTTATTTGTAACAAAACCTCCGGAATTAAAAGTCGATTTAATCACGACACTCAATCGTTTATTTCCTTATCTAACACTTCCGATTGTTGGTCAATCCTGTCAAAGTAGGGATGGCAACTTTTACTGAAAAAAATCGAAACACTCAAAACCGGTTACCAAAAATAGATTTTTTGAAAATCGATTTTTTATTATGTACCTGTTACAATCAACTTGGCCTATCGGTGTCCACTTCTGGACATAGGCCTCTCCCAGGCTGCGCCACAACACCCTTTCTCCGCCTTCCGCATCCAGTTTGTCCCAGTCAATTTTTAAGGCCGTTGGTCCATCTAGCTGAGGGGCGTCCCACACTATGCTTACCGATACGCAGTCTCCACTCTAGGACTCGTCTGCTCCACTGGCCATCAGTCCTTCGACAAATATGACCAGCCCCACTGTCACTTCAGCTTGCTTACTCTGCAGGCTATGTCGGTAACTCCGGTTAACTTCATTTCTGATCTTAACCTTCAAAGAAACCTCGAGCATAGCCCGCTCCATAGCGTACTGAGCAACCTTGAATTTATGGACTAGCCCGACTGTCAGTGTCCACGTTTCGGCACCGTATGTCATAACGGGCAGGACGCACTGGTTGAAGACCCTAGTCTTCAAACACTGCGCGATTGGCAACGACAAGACTTGACGAAGTTTTCCAAACGCTGCCCAAACTAGCTGGATCTTTTCTGTCGGCTTCTTTCTCAAAGTTGTGCCTACCGAGCAGGATGAGTTGCCCTAAGTAGACGTACTCCTTCACAACTTCGAGAAGCGATCCTTTGATGTGGACTGCATTTGGCAAGACATGCGAATTGTACATACATGACTTTTGTCTTGTCCAAATTCATGCCGAGGCCAACTAGCCAAGAAGCTCCATTTAGGCTGTGCAGCCTCTGGACTATGTAACTGTCCTAGCGTCTCGTCAGCGTCAGTTGTAACCTCTTTTGTTATTTTCTTTAGAGACAAAAAAAATGTTATTTCATTTTAAATACGATCCATTGAACCGATTCCGTATTTCCAGTTAGTTTTTTAATATAGATTTTTCGAAAAATCGATGTCATATCGCATCCCTACGTCAATAATAATCGTAATTGGCAACTGATTGACATTAGTATTTGACATTTTGTTTGGTGCTGTATTTTTTCGACTACGTATTTCTATTTTATTTTCCGACTACTTTGATTACGATTATGGACCCTGTAACCGCTCCCGATGACGACCTTGGCTTTACATTGGATTCTGTACCCGCCTCCCATGACGACACCAGCTTACCAATGGATACCGTACCTGTTTCTTGCCAAGGACCTGACACGAATATGGAACCTGAATTACACGAACTTACCAGCTTACCACGGAGCCATCTCTGTGTCAACTGTGGCGTGGATACACGAAGACTTAAGAGATTTACCTTAAGCAATGTGGAAGTTCGGTTTATATTTCAACAATGGATTGCTCTACAACAAGTAAGTTACTTTATGAACATACAAGTTACATACTCAGCAACTTTTAATGCATAGCTACTTTACGTTAGATTTGAATTGAATAATTCGGTTGGTTAGTGTCACGGAAACCATAGGAATAAATATTTGAAGTTTATTTTGTCTCAAACCATGCCACATATTTTATGTGACATAAGTAATGAATTGTATGATCATCAAAAATAGTATCAAAAACCGATGTCATTCAATGTACATAAAGAACTTTTGATGCTACAGCATGCAGGTATAAATTATTTTTATGACAGTATGCAATTATGTTTCAGATAATAATCTGATGTGTGACCAATGTTGGATGTTGGCAAGGAATGCACAACAGCCTTCTGCACCACAAGAACGAAATGTTGGGCATCGACAAATATGATTGTGTAAACTGTGGTCAATCTGTATTAAGAAAGCACTTTCATCATCTATATCAACGCAAAACAGGCACAAGAGACATACAAATAAGAACTATAATTGCAGAATGGATCATACCAAAACTATTAATATGTTTTTTATTAACCTTTAATTTATAAAAGACCCACCGAGTTCTATGTAAAAAATAGTGTTTGTTTCTTTATCTATAATGTTAACCCTAATGCCTATAACTTGTTTCTTTCACGGGCGTCACTTGGCCAAAACCTCCTTATCAAATGGGCATTTCCCTTTACTGCATTTTGAGAAGCTGATCTGCTCATCATGCTGAAGATCCTCATCAGATCTTCACCAATTTTTTTTGTGACCATCATTGAGTTACTACCTTTCAAATAAAAAAGAAACATCGAAATCGGATCTCATAAGGCGGACTTATCCAGTAGCCCCCTTTTTGCCCCATTTTGGAGGAAGTAGCCCTCTAATTAAAAATATCCGACGATTAAAAATTACAAAAAATTTGTTAAACCTGTACACCAAATTTCGTCCAGATCGTTTTTAAAATACGACCTGTAGAGGAGTACGTACAAACTGACACACGAAAGCCAATTTTGCCAGACTTGATCCATAGACGCTTCGCTCGCTACGCTCGCTCGGTTAATGAAAAAGTACGTGCTTTAAGAAATGTCCTGTGTTTAAAAAATGGTGTTTTGAGAATAAATGTTTTTAAATAAAATGTTCTATTTTTTTATTTCAAACTAATACGTCACTATAGTTTACCATACTAACCCCCCCCCCCCCCCCTCCTAGAACATGTAATGAATGTCTATATAAATTGTTAGCAACAGTATGCGACTTCATTGTATTTTCATTAATATTTGTTTGAAGTACTTATTGCATGACGAAAATGTTAAAAGAAAAACTTTTTACAAAAAAAAAAAACAACCGACCTCCAAAAAAAAAACACTACAAAGTGAAAAATGACTTTAATTTCGGAAGTCGGTGGCAAAAAACGAAAATACAAAACCCAAGACACCGAAACCCAAGTTTTTATTTTTCACTTTTTAGTTGTGGTACCTACCCCACACACATTCGAATACCACTACCTGCTACCAGTAACAGGAACTTATCGTATCATCTACATACTAAGTAAGAGAAAAATACGTAATTTGTAGCTAACTCAAAAACTACCCAAGCAAAATTAATAAAATTTATATGGGACCAATTTGAGAGCATACCCTTTCAAACAAATAAGAATTTTCAAAATCGGTCCACAATTGACGGAGAAATCGGTGGACATACATAAAAAAAAACAAACATAACCTCCTCCTTTTTGGAAGTCGGTTAAAAACTACAATCCTCGATATGACATATCACATGCATAAAATGCGTTTACATTCATTTAATTATTATTGGGTAACAACTGACTCTCGAAAAAAAGCGGCCAAGTGCGAGTCCGACTCGCCCATGAAGGGTTCCGTAGCAGCAAGTAACATTGAATGAAAGGTAAATTGCGGTTTACGATTTATGACGTATAACATTAAATACATTTTACAAAAAAAAAAAACAAACGACCTCCAAAAAAAAACACTCATCATCATCTGCCTAACCTTTTCCCAACTATGTTGGGGTCGGCTTCCAGTCTAACCGGATGCAGCTGAATACCAGTATTTTACATGGAGCGACTGCCTATCTGACCTCCACAACCCAGTTAAGTACTGGGTAACACGATACCCCTTGGTAAGACTGGTTGTCAGACTTTCGGGCTTCTGACGACCAGTAACAACAGTCAAAGATCTACAAATGACAGCCGGGACCAACGGCTTAACGTGCTTTCCGAGGCACGGAGGAGTCTCGGTATGTAAAGATGGTCACCCATCCACGGATCAACTCCAGCAAGCGTAGCTTAACCTGTTGGATCGACCCGTGCGGCTATTATTACTTAGCCACGAGCTAAAAAACACTACAAAGTGAAAAATAACTTTAATTTCGGAAGTCGGTGTCTTGGGTTTTGTATTTTCGTTTTTTGCCACCGACTTCCGAAATTAAAGTTATTTTTCACTTTGTAGTGTTTTTTTTTTGGAGGTCAGTTGTTTTTTTTTTGTAAAAAGTTTTTTATTTTTCACTTTTTAGTTGTGGTACCTACACCACACATATTCGAATACCACTACCTGCTACCAGTGACAGAAACTTATCATATCATCTACATACTAAGTGGGAAAAAAATACGTATTTTGTAGCTAACTCAAAAACTATCGAAGCAAAGTTAATAAAATTTATATGGGACCAATTCGAGAGCACACCCTTTCAAACAAAAAACTAATTTTCAAAATCGGTCCACAATTGACGGAGAAATCGGTGGACATACATAAAAAAAAAAAACAAACATACGCGACGAACATATAACCTCCTCCTTTTTGGAAGTCGGTTAAAAAAAACTACTTGCTAGATCTCGTTCAAATCAATTTTCGGTGAAAGTTTACATGGTAATGTACATCATATATTTTTTTTTAGTTTTATTATTCTCTTATTTTAGAAGTTACAGGGGGGGGGGACACATTTTACCACTTTGGATGTGTCTCTCGCGCAAACTATTCAGTTTAGAAAAAAATGAAATTGGAAACCTCAGTATCATTTTTAAAGACCTATTCATAGATACCCCACACGTATGGGTTTGATGAAAAAAAAGTTTTTGGGTTTCAGTTCCAAGTATGGGGACCCCCAAATATTTTTGTTTTTTTTTCTATTTTTGTGTGAAAATCGTAATGCGGTTCACAGAATACATCTACTTACCAAGTTTCAACAGCATAGCTCTTATAGGTTCTGAAAAAAGTGGCTGTGACATACGGACGGACAGACAGACAGACAGACATGACGAATACATAAGGGTTCCGTTTTTTGCCATTTGACAACGGAACCCTAAAAAGCTGGTGATAGAAATGGCTGACGCGGGATTATTTTATTGCGGCGATGGAATTAATGATAGAACTGTATGTTTCTCATCATCATCATCTGCCTAGCCTTTTCCCAACTATGTTGGGGTCGGCTTTCAGTCTAACCGGATGCAGCTGAATACCAGTATTTTACATGGAGCGACTGCCTATCTGACCTCCACAACCTAGTGACTAGATAACACGATACCCCTTGGTAAGACTGGTTGTTAGACTTTTGGGCTTCTAACTACCCGTAACGACTGTCAAAGATCTACAAATGACAGCCGGGACCAACGGCTTAACGTGCTTTCCGAGGCACGGAGGGGACTTGGTATGTAAAGATGGTCACCCATCCGCGGACCAACCGCGGCAAGCGTAGCTTGACCTGATCGATCGACCCGTGCAGCTGTTATTACTTAACTGTATGTTTCTCATGTGGAGGTGTTATTGACGATTGGGAGATTTACAACGATCCTTGGATGCAACATGCTATAAACTTTCCTTATTGTGTTTATTTGAATGCTGTGAAAGGAAGAGATTATATCAATAAGTATCGAGCGATGGTTATACGTCTTTGTGATTGAATAAGATATGCAAGTGATGACCTACACTAGTAGGGTATAATTGGGGGCTTCTGCATCGCGTAGCTCGAGCTCATGCGAGAGCAAGTGACGCAGAACCCCCAATTATACCCTACTCATAAATTCGCAGTACTACTTGGTATACTCACTAGTGTGTATTTTCATTATTACAGATCATACTAATGAGGCTCCACCGCCGGCTCGATACATTAGTAAGTAACCAGATCAAACATTACCCCGACTTAGTAGAGAGCGGCCGCGAACCAACGAGGTGCCCGCGCGCGATCCACCGGCAACCAGCGACTCTGATCTGGGGGCATGGTAGTGCCCCCACCAAGACGAGACAGAAATAAAAAGCACTACCTACCTTTTCTCGAAGCGTTTAGTCATATTTTCAAACCCTCATAGTTTCAAATTCTCAGGATAAGATGTAGTTCGCAGACTTATAAAATATTTCTAAGTTTTATTTGTCCAGTTTTATACTTTGGTTTTTATTTATACTTAAAATTCGTCACTGTTTGACTGACTCACTCACTCATCAAAACTTCCCGAAGAAAAAAAAACATGAATCTGTAACTTTCTCCCACCACCCCAATAATGGGGGTGCAGGTCTGTATATAAAATAGGTCCTCTAGGGTACTTGCCGAAGTGCTAGAGGTAGTAGCCGGTGCGCGCATTGGCTAACATCGCTTTTGTTCGCTCTGTTTTTAAATTCGATAAACTCTGGAAAATACCAAAAGTTGGTCATTAAAGTTATACCAGAAGAAAGAAGATTTGTGAGGTTTCGAACTACATAAATAAAAACTGAATTTGCCGAATAAATGAATAAATCAATCAAGTACAGAAAAAAAACCGGTGAATATTTCAAAAACACTGCTAACACACCGAGTTGCTTGAATCATCATTGATGGCAGTCATTGAGCCCGCCTCTACGTCTTCGGCACACACGATCACCGCAGCTCATTGGTTGCAACATTCATTCTATATCGCTTACTAGCAGGTTTAAAAAAACAACTGTAAATAATAATGAATTGCCCAGCATGCTGTCAACAAATACGATACGTTGGAGCGACTCTGAAATGCACTGGATGCTGAGCTTAATAACATTATGCATGCCTTAACATGACATAGTAGCAGTAGTAGTGGCAGTAGTATGTTATGTGTATTTATTTTTGTTTATATTTATATATAATTGGAAATATATATATTTATCTACATCTTTATATTTAAATAAATATTTATTCCTCAATTCTCGCTATTGCCCCTACCACTGTTTGTCTCTGCATCACTCAAAGGTTGACTGGTAGAAAATGCCTTTGGCATTAAGTCCGCCTCTGTACATTTGTGTGCTTGAAGTATTAAATAAATAATAAATAAATCAGTCTGCTTATTATATATTTAGATAATAAGCATGAACTTACAAAATGTTCTTGCTGCCCAGACTGTGCTAAAATTACTCGTCGCTTTAGGAATGATAATACTGTCCAAAAACTAAACTTATCACAACTAAACGACACGACACTGTCAGTTGACGTTGCTCAAGATGATGACCCTAACACAAATATTACGACATAGTCGAGAGTAAAACCCCAACCAAAATAACCAAACCACCACCAAAACACAGGAAATTGCAACAGAAAGCCTTTCGATTACTTTAGACAGTCTCAGTAAATTTCTAGATTCTAAACTAGAAAATTCAGTCAAATTTATTTCAATTAGGTACAAAAAGGCACTTTTGAACGTCTAAATTTATAAAAAATATAATTAATTCTAGTCGCCCCTTCCAAAAGGTAGTTTTCGTATGGAGAAGAATGGGCAAGAAACTCCACCGTTACTCTTTTAAAATGTTTTACAATATTTTGTATACATTAATTATATAATTATATGTGAAGGCGATGCACCTGGAATCAGATTACTATATTTTTTTTTTTTTAAACTAGTTAGTAAGACAACAGAAGTTACCCCTTCAAATAACCAATTATTATTAGAGAATAATAAAAAGGTATCTTCTGGCAATATTTTACATAATAATAATAATAAAAAACCAAAGGGGGGGCAACATACTTTAAAATTATTCAATCAAAATATCCAAGGTTGCTCTTCCAAATTACTGGAAATAGAATTGTTTTTAGAAAATACCAAGTTTGATGTCATTTGTTTAACAGAACATTGGTTAAAAGATCATCAAGTAATGTCAATTCACTATGAAAATTATTGTGTAGTTAGCCATTTCAGCCGAAAACGTATGATACATGGCGGGTCATTAATATTAGTAAAAAATTCTATTCAATCGAAAGAACGAAAAGACATCATAGGACTGTCTGTTGAACACACCATTGAATTGTCCTGTGTTGAGCTTGATAAGCCTGTTATAGTCTGCGTATACAGACCTCCAAGTTACCACAATCTACCTATATTTGATTCTGTAATGGAAGATGTACTAAAGAAACTTAGTGCTAGTAGTAAGTCAATAATCATATGTGGTGATTTTAATATTAATTTATTAGAAAATAACTCGAACACTATCAGATTATTAAGTCTTTTTAGGTCATTTGATTTGTCAAATGTTTTTATTGAACCAACCCGAGTGACAGCTTCTTCTGCCACTTGTATAGATAATATATTTTGTAATTGTGATTACTTACATAAACAAATTGTAAATAAGTTGCTATCTGATCACAGTGGACAAACAATAACATTTTGCACCTACATACCTTTACAAAAAATTCAAATAAGGTTTAGGTCAATTACATATAAAAATTTAGAGAAATTAGATAATTCTTTGGCAAGTAAATTATGTGTTCAGAGTTTTAATAATATTTTTGACCCTAATGAGTTTTACGCCGAGTTCTTTTCACTATTAAACAAGCAATTTATTGACACTTTTCCACTAAAGACTAAAACTATTTACACAAAGTTCTTATTTAGTGACTGGGCCACTCCAGGTATTCGTAAAAGCAGGGAAAACCTTTTTGAACTTTATGGCCTAAAGCAACATATTAATAATACAAGCTTTCATCAGTATATCGCAAAATATTCTAAAACTTTTAAAAGTGTGTGTAAAATAGCTAAAGCTCTTTACATTAGCAATAAAATAAAATCAGCTGATGATAAAATAAAAACTACCTGGCAAATAATAAATAATGAAACAGGTAGGAAAAAACAGCGTAATACTGAATTAAATTTAGAGACTGCACATGGCCCCATCAACTCAGATGTAGAAATAGCTCAGGAATTTGAAAACTTTTTTGCTAATGTTCCTCTTAAAACTACCGAAAATTTAAATTCATCACCCGCGCTTTCTGCCGCCTTACTTATAAATAATGTAAACGCATGCCCTTTCGAGTTTAGGTTTCAGCATACAAACCCCCAGGCTGTTTTAAAATCTTTTAAAGATCTTAAAATTAAATCAACAGAAGATCTATGGGGAATGTCTGTAAAAGTCTGTAAATCTATCATCGAAACCATTGCGCCCTATTTAGCTTTCATATTTAACACCAGTGTAGACCAAGGAGTCTTTCCGGATCTCATGAAACTCAGTAAAGTAGTTCCTTTGTTCAAGTCCGGTGATAGTAAGGAACCCAACAATTATAGGCCCGTGTCAATTCTGCCAGTTCTCAGTAAAGTGTTTGAAACGTTGATGCTTAATCAAATGTTACGTCACTTTAATAAAATTCCATCTTTCATGAACAACAGTACGGTTTCACCAAAGAGCGTTGTACCACTGACGCCGGTGTCACCCTAATAAAGAACAATTTTAATGCCTGGGAAGAAGCACAAGATGCCATTGGAATCTTTTGCGACCTCTCGAAGGCGTTCGATTGCGTAAACCATGAAACACTTTTGCTGAAACTAGAACACTATGGGATTAGGAATACAGCTCTTGATTTACTAAGATCATACCTAAAAGATAGAAAGATTAAAGTTCAAGTGAACGGCGTAAACTCGTTGGGGTCTGAAATGGCAACGGGTGTTCCTCAAGGTTCGATATTGGGTCCATTCCTCTTTTTAGTTTACATTAACGATTTACCCCAATTACTTCAAAATCAACCGAAGATGGTGTTATTTGCTGATGACACATCATTGATCTTTAAAATAGATCGACGGTCACAAAATCTTGACAGCGTGAATAACTCTATTCTTCAGGTCCAAGATTGGTTTACGGTAAATAATTTGGTACTAAATGAGAAAAAAACCAAATGCATTAGATTTAAATTACCGAATGTTAGAAGTAGCGAATGTGACATCATATCGAATGGAGAAAAACTGGAATTTATTAATCAAACAGTTTTCCTAGGAATCACGCTAGACGAAAAATTACAATGGGGACCTCATATAACATCTCTTGCGGGGCGGCTAAGCTCGGCCGCTTATGCTGTTAGAAAGGTAAAACAGTTAACAGATATAGAAACCGCGCGTTTGGTATATTTTAGCTACTTTCACAGCATTATGTCATATGGCATTTTACTGTGGGGTCGGGCTGCTAACATTGAATCCATCTTTATTTTACAAAAGAGGGCTCTCAGAGCCATTTATAACCTATGTCGTCGCAAATCTCTCAGGGAACTATTTAAAAAGATTAATATTATGAAAATATTATGTATGTAAGGAAAAATCTGCATCTTTTTAAGAAAATAAGTGAAAGACATAATTTTAATACTAGAAATAAAGATAAAATAGATCAACCATTTTTCAGATTTTCCAAAGTACAAACATCTTTTATGGGGTACTGTGTTAAATGTTACAATAAAATACCTTGTGATATATTACAGTTAACTGAAAGAAAATTTAAAACTCACATTAAAAGTACTCTTTGTAAACAAGCATATTACAAATTAGAGGATTATATTCTAGATAAGAAAGCTTGGAAGCATGCTGGTCTAGCTCCATAGGACAATTTAGAGTCTAGACAAAATCAAACTGGTTGCTAATTTAATTGTGTAATTAAATATTATTACATTATTATTATTTTTTTTACATTCTGTGATTACTCACACACTAACTAATTAGTATCACTTGTAATTTTTTTAGGAATATCGTATAGGTACCTACTTTTACAATGCTTGTAAATATGTGAACACCATGTATCCATTACATAATTATTATTTTTTCTGTCATTGCTTAATTTTTTAATTATTTTTACCTATTGTGGTATAGTAATATTATTCCAGGTGCATCGTCTTCACATATAATTATATAGTCAATGTACATACAAAATATTGTAAAACATTTTAAAAGAGTAACGGTGGAGTTTCTTGCCCATTCTTCTCCATACGAAAACTACCTTTTGGAAGGGGCGACTATAATCAATTCTATTTTTTGTTTTTGACGTTCAAAAGTGCCTTTTTGTGCCTAATTGAAATAAATTATTTGACTTTGACTTTATACCATAATAGGTAAAAATAATTAAAAATATAATAGTTAAAAATAATTAAAACCTATACGATATTCCTAAAAAAATTACAAATAATACTAATAAGTCAGTGTGTGAGTTCAAGTAATCACAGAATGTAAAATAAATATTATAATAATTAATTACACAATTAAATTAGCAACTCAAATTTATTATTTTACAGTTTTTGACACAGCTAACTATTTACATTAGGTACTAAATTAAAAGACTAACCAACTATCTGTATAAATAAAAATAATAAAGACAAAACAACACTTAGGCGTCGAAGTATTCGTCCGCATCGCTGTCATCCGGAAATGTGCCCAGAAGACTGGCATCATTGCCACGTTGAATGGAAATGATAATTCTTTGGCCAAAGAACGAGCCAGCCCTCTCGACCAATCAACGAGAAATTTCCTTAAAAAGGAGACGAGTGTCAGGCGATCATCATCGGAAGTTCCCGGAGTATGAGTAAGGTGGATGGTACAACCTTGCCACCAGTTCTCTTCAATGGTACGGTCGTCTCATTTAGTACTGATGTGAAGGACGTAGGCTTGCACATTGATAGTACTCTGAACTGGCGTAAATAAGTCGCAAGGGTCAGCCAGAATAGCTCGCCGTCCGATAAGGACCAAGCCCGGGTCGACGGCGCGTTGTGTTCCACGCGCGCCTCAAAGAGATGTCAACAGAATTGACGGGGTCCGCTAGGGCCAGTGCCTGCCGGGGGTTCGAAGAAAACCGATAGGGAAATCGTGGCCCCCGGCAACAGGGCAACCGAAGGAACACGGGTGGGTTTTAGTCAGTAAGAGTCTGACACGCTCTCCCGCTCCACCCAGAACGGGAGAAGTTATTTGATAATTTCCCACCCAAAAAAAAAAAACCGGCCAAGCGCGAGTCGTACTCGCCCATGAAGGGTTCCGTAGCAGCAAGTAACATTGAATGAAAGGTAAATTGCGGTTTACGATTTATGACGTATTAAAAAAAAACTACTTGTTAGATCTCGTTCAAACCAATTTTCGGTGGAAGTTTACATGGTAATGTACATCATATATTTTTTTTAGTTTTATCATTCTCTTATTTTAGAAGTTACAGGGGGGGGGACACACATTTTACCACTTTGGAAGTGTCTCTCGCGCAAACTATTCAGTTTAGAAAAAAAATGATATTAGAAACCTCAATGTCATTTTTGAAGACCTATCCATAGATACCCCACACGTATGGGATTGATGAAAAATTTTTTTTTGAGTTTCAGTTCTAAGTATGGGGAACTCCAAAATGATTTGTTTTTTTTCTATTTTTATGTGAAAATCTTAATGCGGTTCACAGAATACATCTACTTACCAAGTTTCAACAGCGTAGCTCTTATAGTTTCGGAAAAAAGTGGCTGTGACATACGGACGGACAGACAGACAGACAGACAGACAGACAGACAGACAGACAGACAGACAGACAGACAGACAGACAGACAGACATGACGAATCTATAAGGGTTCCGTTTTTTGCCATTTGGCAACGGAACCCTAAAAAGGGTAAGCCAGAAGGTTACTGGAACGCTACGGGCCTTGTACCGACTGAAAAAGTAAAACCTACTACCGACAAGTGCGAAGTCAAAGTCAAAGTCAAATAATTTATTTCAATTAGGCACAAAAAGGCACTTTTGAACGTCAAAAACAAAAAATAGAATTGATTCTAGTCGCCCCTTCCAAAAGATAGTTTTCGTATGGAGAAGAATGGGCAAGAAACTCCACCGTTACTCTTTTAAAATGTTTTACAATATTTTGTATACATTGATTATATAATTATATGTGAAGACGATGCACCTGGAATAATATTACTATACCACAATAGGTAAAAATAATTAAAAATGAAGCAATGACAGAAAAAATAATAATTATGTAAGGGATACATGGTGTTCACATATTTACAAGCATTGTAAAAGTAGGTACCTATACGATATTCCTAAAAAAATTACAAGTGATACTAATTAGTCAGTGTGTGAGTAATCACAGAATGTAAAAAAAATAATAATAATGTAATAATATTTAATTACACAATTAAATTAGCAACCAGTTTGATTTTGTCTAGACTCTAAATTGTCCTATGGAGCTAGACCAGCATGCTTCCAAGCATTCTTATCTAGAATATAATCCTCTAATTTGTAATATGCTTGTTTACAAAGAGTACTTTTAATGTGAGTTTTAAATTTTCTTTCAGTTATCTGTAATATATCACAAGGTATTTTGTTGTAACAAACAATTACGTATTTGTTGTAAGACAATGCTTGTGCGTGTATTTT
This sequence comes from Agrochola lychnidis, assembly GCA_963680765.1. NCBI lineage: Eukaryota > Metazoa > Arthropoda > Insecta > Lepidoptera > Noctuidae > Agrochola > Agrochola lychnidis. The sequence goes on along the minus strand of OY796850.1, from coordinate 205,687 downwards.
GTTGTAAGACAATGCTTGTGCAGTTCTTAATTTTCCCTATTATCGATTATGGTGATGTGTGCTACTATGACCTGAACGCAGATCTCCTCGACAAACTTGACCGTCTTCTCGATAACTGCATTTGTGAGAATGTGGATGAAAACTACAATTATAGGCATCGATTTCCAATTAATTATCGAGTTTTGAGTGTCAGAATGGTTACTAGTTAATTATTATGTATGTAGGTGTCTTTGAATATTGTGTGTAGGAAAAGGATTTTATGAAGAAAGCACATAAAGACAAGACAAGGCATTTATTTCAATTAGGCTTGTCAATAAATAGGTAGGTATCGTTAATGAGAAAGCTGGTTACCCGTTCCAAATCTAGGTCTTCACGGATAAGAAGGGCAAGAAACTCCGTGGTAGCTTATTTTAAAGTATTTTATCAAGACATTTTACATTAGCATATATTATTGCTATCACATTAATCTCTTGGGCATTTGAGAATAGGTTTCTCAAAGATATAGAAAAAAAAAACACTACAAAGTGAAAAATAACTTTAATTTCGGAAGTCGGTGTCTTGTGTTTTGTATTTTCGTTTTTTGCCACCGACTTCCGAAACTAAAGTTATTTTTCACTTTGTAGTGTTTTTTTTGGAGGTCGGTTGTTTTTTTTATAAAAAGTTTTTATTTTTCACTTTTTAGTTGTGGTACTACCCCACACACATTCGAATACCACTACCTGCTACCAGTGACAGAAACTTATCATATCATCTACATACTAAGTGGGAAAAAAATACGTATTTTGTAGCTAACTCAAAAACTATCGAAGCAAAGTTAATAAAATTTATATGGGACCAATTCGAAAGCACACCCTTTCAAACAAAAAACTAATTTTCAAAATCGGTCCACAATTGACGGAGAAATCGGTGGACATACATAAAAAAAAAAAAAAACAAACATACGCGACGAACATATAACCTCCTCCTTTTTGGAAGTCGGTTAATTAATATTCCCTGATTCGATTTACACATAAGACATAATACATATTATAACACATACAGAAAAACAGTTATTAGCAATACTAAAGCTATGTGATCAATTAACTTACGTGAACCTTACAGGTAGTCCATCTTTCACCACAGTTAAATCAAAGAGTCCCAGAATTGGCGAGTAAAACCGTTTTTATAGTCTCCCAATCTTACTCAAATCATATCATTCCCACCATTTTAGGCCGCGTGTCCACGGCAAGAAATTTGTCGTTTCGGCTACAGACAAGATGAAAATATTCATGTACATGAGAAGAATTTTGTCAGGTCTGTGCACGAAAGAATGTCGTGTCTGATGCAGACAAGAAAAAATCTAATATGTACACGGTACGAATTGTTTCGTTCAGTCATGGTTGAGACATTGTAGGGTGTACATCGTGTCGTGTAATTGTGGAAAATAATGTTGACTACCAAGCAAAAAAAAATGGTGATTGCCTATTATATTTACCTATAGAAAAATTAAAAAGAAAACTAACCCCAAGAACTCCAAGAGAAAATACTGGGTGCATGCAATGTCAAAAACATGAGTTTGTTAACTTCTACTTTGAACTGCGACAGTATGAGGAAAAGTTCATCCTTTTATTTTCGTATGAAAATCACTTCGTTTGATAAATTACTGGCTGCTATAAAAAACAAAATAAAACATGAGAGTAATAAAATGCGTAAAAGTATTCCCCTGATAGATTGGCTGTTACTTTGAGGTAAGCAAATAAAATATTATTTTAATATTTTTAAAGTAGTTTTATTATTATTAAATCGTTACAGATGGATTAGTGTTTCATATTCATTTTGTGGAGATTCCCTTGAAAAATCAAAATCAAATTCTTCAGTATATGTTCGATATCATGTGCACTGTACACACCACCCCCCAACCCCTACAGGTCGCGTCGTGTCTGGCGCTGACAAGATTTTTGTCTTATGCAGCGCCGACGCAGTGTATTAGTATACACTGCGTCGTGTGTAGAAACGACACGAATTCTTGCATAGACCCGGCGATTTTTCTTGCCGTGGACACGCGGCCTTAGACCAACCATATAAGTCAAAGTCAAATAATTAATTTCAATTAGGCACAAAAAGGCACATTTGAACGTGAAAATTTACAAAAAATAGAATTGATTCTAGTCTATGTATTCTAGTAGGTATGTACATGCTAAATAACTTCTCAACTAAGTAGTAATTAACAAATCTTATGTAGTGGAACTATCTTAAAACTTAATAAGATTATATGGCAATTTAGTTTGTATTTATTTATAATCTCTGATGACATACGGTTAGGCATGGAAGGAGGAAATCTGACGGTTCTTTGCTTACTGGATTTCAGTAACGCATTTAATACTGTCGATTTCGATATCCTGCTTAGCATACTTCGCTCGCTTAACATATCTCCAACGGCGATTGACTGGTTTCGTAGTTACCTGTATGGCCGCCGGCAACGTATATGCATAGAGGAGTCTTGTTCTTCTTGGTGTTATACTTTTGCCGGTGTACCTCAGGGTGGCGTTTTATCTCCTTTACTTTTCGCAATTTTTATAAACTCTATTTCCAAAAAACTTCTTTCTTCCTACCACCTTTATGCAGATGATTTGCAAATATATAAACATGCTGCCCTTACGGATTTGGCTGATGCAATTAATATCATAAACAAAGATTTGGCTTCAATTTGCGAGTGGAGTGAGGCACATGGGTTGCATGTTAATCCTTCGAAGACTCAGGTCATTGTTATTGGCAGCTCAAGGATGACCCCCAAGATAACCTGGTCACAGCTTCCCCAAGTTCAATTTAACGGAACTGCTATTCCAGTAAGCGAAAAGGTTAAGAACCTTGGGGTTTGGATTGACAAACATCTTTCTTGGGGTCCCCAGCTACAGGACGTAAGTCGCAAAATTTTTGCATCTGGTAAGTCCTTGAGACGACTGCGGAACTTTCTTCCGACTGCCACTAAAACTGCGCTTGCACAATCCCTTTTACTTCCCATCCTTGACTACGCTGATATCAGTTATCTTGATCTCACTGAGGCACAACTAGATAAGCTTGAGCGACTTCAAAACTTTTGCATAAGATTTATATTTGGCCTGCGCAAATATGATCACATTTTTGAATTTCGTACAAAGCTCAAGTGGCTTCCCATACGTCTTCGCCGGAATTCTCATATCTTATTTCAGCTCTACAGTATTCTGTTCAATCCTTCAACCCCCTCTTATCTTAAAGAACGTTTCAAGTTCCTTCATGACACACATAATAGATATCTGAGGTCATCGGAAAATTTGAGACTAGAGATGCCGATGCATTCCACCGGCTTTTATGACAAATCTTTTAAGGTTCAAGCAGTATGGTTATGGAATGCCTTGCCCGTGTCGATAAGGCGTGTTCAATCTTTGTCCACTTTTAAAATTCTGGTAAAAAAAACACTTCCTCTCTCCTTAAACATCATCATTACATATAGTTCCTTGCTCTTGTTTCATGTTTATAATTTTATGTATATCTGTTATTTATCTAATATATATATAAATATTTATATAGGTAATTATATGCTTTATGTATCTGTGTATCTGTTGTATATGTAAATGGTACACCACTGACTACCTGCAGTATTGTCTCTCCTTTTCCATTTAAATCCATCCAAAGGTTGTCTGTAAAAGATCGCTTTTAGCGATAAGACCGCCCATTGTGTCACCCAATGTAAAATTTCTAAATTAATGTCTGTAATTTTTATGGTGTACATAATAAAGAATATTCTATCTATCTATCTATCTAATCTCTAAGTCAAAATATCAAAATATAATAACATCTACTGGATGTTTCGAAAATAGTTTGAAACACCAATTTAACACCATGTTACTTTAAATTGCAATAAAAAATCGTGATAAATATTATTAGTACCTTATTACGTGTACCTATAAAAACAATTGTAAAACATTTTAAAAGAGTAACGGTGGAGTTTCTTGCCCATTCTTCTCCATACGAAAACTATCTTTTGGAAGGGACGACTAGAATCAATTTTATTATTTTGTAAATTTTGACGTTCAAATGTGCCATACATGGGCCTATTTGAAATAAATGATTTGACTTTGATTAATTATTTCATAATCATTTATTGTACTGCTAATATATAAACATTTGTTTTGATCTATAGGTATCAAAAATCATGACTTGTTCGAAAACTCAAGAATCGTTGTTTGTAAAACAGCCTTTTAAGTCATAATATTAACTATTTATATAAAATACATCTATCTATGAAATATCAATTAAAGAAATGCAAATCAAATAACACAACCTTTTCTATTCACAAAACATTAATTTACGTTTATTAAAATATTGTTGAAATGGAACGTTTCCATACGTCAATGTCATCTATCATTCTGAAAGCTGACGTTCATACTGTGATAAATTCTTGTAAACAATCAAAGTGATCAATACAATTAGATATTCTCCTAATATCTCCGATAAATAATGAGTAATCTCACACATTCGACTCGTTTTCAATCTGCGTAAATATGATCATATCTCTGCGCATCGGTCGCGTCTAAAGTGGTTGCCTATACGCCAGCGCAGAGAGCAAAGGGCGCTAATCATCTTGTTTTCATTTCTTGACACTCCCACTTCCACTAGTTATCTAGCGTCCTACTTTCAGTAGGTACATTTGTAACAACCACAGTAAGAATCTACGGTCATCAAATAATCGCGTTCTTCAATGTCCCACTCACCGCACAGACTTCATTTACTCTTCCTTCTTCATTCAGTTTATTTATCTGTGGAATGCGCTCCCCCTAGAAATCAAGATGGCAACCAACCGATTATCCTATAAAGTTAAAGTTCATGAGCACATTCGTAAGAAGCTGGCAGTATCATCACAACGTTAATGTTTTCCCAGTGTTTTTCTTATTTATTTAGTATATTCATGTATTTATGTATATTTATTTATGCTTATTTTTTATATATAATTAGGTCTACACATTACATTTATGGTTTGTAATAAGTATATGTGTATCTTCATATTTGTATTTTTTTTATTCCTCAATTTTTTTTGTAATTACCACTGTTTTTTCACCTACCACTGTTTGTCTCTGCATCACCCAAAGATTGACTGGTAGAAACTGCCTATGGCATTAAGTCCACCTCTGTACATTTCTGTGCTTGAAGTATTAAATAAATAAATATTATTTTACTTCACGGCGATCTGAAATATAATAAGTTAACAGTGTAGTAATTCTTATACACGGCGAGAAACATCGCGTTCGTTTAAATATAAAATATTGTAAATACATTTTTTTTACATTATTTATTTATTTAACATAAAACGGCCAAGGCCAATTACATTAGTTAAAGACTAAAGATTATTAAGATACAGTAAACAAAAGAGAAAGAGACATACACAGAGTTATCTTCATCTTTGGCAACACAGAAATGTCACTTTTCTTTTCGCGCGTTCTGAGGTTCGAACATTGCGGAAAAAAATTATTTCGTCAAATTATTAATTTAAAATAATTTTACGGTACCTTTTACTAAAATAACAATGCTAAGTATGTTAAGTGATAGAAAGTGTATTAAGTGCATCGTTAGTGGAAACCTGAGACGGCTACGGCGTCCGGCTAATGACACCAACAGAAAGCTGATAAACATCAGAACTAATCAGAAGCACCCTTAGTCCTGAGTTCCTGACCCACATTAGATGTACTCAGATTTTGAGGCCTCCCACGACCTTAATGTGCGAGAATGCCTGGCTTCCACTGACCACCTTGTACGTGATACTGACAGTGTATTTACAAGCACTATGGTGGACATCAACACAACTTGTTAAAGCATAATCTCTCCAGTCGACACGAGATGTCATTAGTAACGTTACCTCCACGTTGCTAGCTGGATAAGAAGCTGCCAGAGAAGCACGTGATGCCCTTAGCAATGTTACTGTACATAGCTAGCTGGTTTGCCCTTGTCAGCGTTCCAGTCAGTACGAGATGCTCTCAATGACGTTATTTCCACGTTACTAGTTGGATGAGAAACTACCAATGTGGCACGTGATGCACTTAGCGATGTTATCATACATAGCTGACGCTGGTATGTACAGTAAGCGTCAACAGTGGATAGACACGCTAAGAGTCGTATTGCTGTGAACACGCGGTGTAGTCCGTACATGTATGTGTAAGCAACATGGTACACACTACATATACACACTGTCGTATCGTCACGGTTCGCGCTCGCGCCGCATACGAAACAAAAATATATTTCTGTCACTTTTATTAGATACACACGCATTATGCGCGTGACCTTGGCTAGTTTAATGGCATTGCTAAAATTCGAACGAAAGTTAAATGTGTAGATAGCAGAAGGCGTTAAGTGTTAGTCTTGTGTTCAAGATGGCTAAGGTTCGGATCTCATAAAACACAACGCTGTTTTTGCAAAAATTGTTATTTTTGTTTGTAATTATAATATTTTTTAAATATTGCTGCCTTTTTATTAATCTTGTTATTACAATAAAGGGTTTAGAATAAAAATGCATGATATGTGATAAAAAAATTAAATAATATTTATTCGTTATATTTATTTTACTTATAGTATAGTTAACAAAATGTTACAATTATTTATCATTACTTCAGCTGAATAAGATGTGAAATAGATGTCTAGAAACTTGGAAGTTATTATTTTAGATTTTATTTTAAATATTGGTTGGTATTGAGGTTATAGCTTAAGTATTCATTTTCTTTACGAAAAGAAGATTGAAACTAAACCTCAAATTTTAATCCTAAAATAATAATAATATCTTGGTCCAAAATCAACATTTACAAATCACTTGGTATTCTCACGGTGGCATCACAATTCATTTTCGCCAACATCTTATATATTAGGCAAAATATACACTTATACACTAAAAACAGGGATATTCCCAATGTTAACACTAGAAATAAGGACAAACTACGAGCTCCTTTCACCGGCTTCATAAGGTTCATAACTCATTTGTTGGGCTTGGTATAACCTTTTATAACAAGCTACCCTCTTCTTTGCTAGATTTGCCTTTTAATGCATTTAAAACTAAAGTAAAATCCAATCTTTGTTCAAAGGCATACTATTGTATCAACGATTACTTAAATGATAAGAATAGTTGGTCGCTGTGATTAACTCAAGACAATGTTTATGTTCTTTCTCCAGAATTAGCTTACCTACTGACAGTTTATATAATGAGTTTATATAATTGTTTATTTTATTTGAATTTATAAGTTTTTTTTTTTTTTTTACTTATTTGTTACGAGTCAATTTATTTTTAATTTTATTTTATTGTTGACATAATCTACTCATTATAATGTTTTTGTTATGAGTTGTATTGCAATTTGTGGTTAGCTAGCGACCTCGACAATTGATCATATTATTTTTTGCCTGAGCAACCAGCAGCAAGTTCGTCATGCTCCCTTAGATGTCACTGCTTGCGGTAGTGTCGGGGGTCGGGTTGCCTCCTTCCCTCAAATATGGCGAGGGGGGTAATGGCTTGATCTTTGAGTTATGTTCGTGAACGGGTGCTGCTTGTGGTGACTGGTCGTCTTGCTGATCATGGTTTTGTAATTGTTACTAGTAATTAACTGTTCATTTATTTTACCCCGATGGTCCTTGTTTATCATTTATAACTGCCAATTACAGCTTTATGTAAGCGGGCACGCCCTTTATGTCTGGAGGCTTTTATATAGATATTTAGTTCTTTTTACGTTTAGTTTTTATTTTTTTTAAATATTGCTTGTTTTGGTTGGTATATTGGCGTGTGCTAGCTGGCATATGGCCTATAATTTATCATTTGAATTATGTTTTGTGTTGCATAATGTAAGTTATTTTGCATACTATTGTATAAAATTATTTTTCTAACTTGAACAGACAGCTGTGCTGCTAGGGAGTTTGTTGCGCCACTTCTTCTTCCCAGCTAAAGGCACTAGGAAGTGGTGAAGGGTGGGCGTTTTTGGGGGACTGTCTTATGTAATTTTGACGTTCGAAAAGTGCTGATTCTCAGCCTAGTTTGAATAAATGACTTTTGAATTTTGAATTTTTTGACTCAAAACAAAATAATTAAATTACTCTTTCATCATAATGACTTAACGCCAACCGAAACTGTTTTTCATAAAACCAAATTAATGACACTTGCACAAATAGGTATATAAATTCCATACTTGCATCCTTATACGGAAGATACTGACAAAAGATACACATTCTCAAATAATTTTTACAAAAAAAAAGGGCAAATTCAGACTCGGTTACTGAGAAATGCTAACGATATTTGCCTATATAGTACAGTTGCCTAGATACTGCCAAATTCTTACCCAAAAATTTATGACAACTACATAAATGAAATTGAAAATAAAATTAAATATCACCCTAAAATATTCTGGTCACATATTAAAAACCTCCGAAAAAGCAATTCTTCTTACCCTCCAGAAATGACTCTCGGCAATGTCAAAGCCTACGGTAGTAAAGCCGTTTCAAATTTATTTGCAGAACAGTTCTCCTCCGTATATGATCCACCTTGCGATAATCGCAATAATTTCCTTAATAACTTACCTTCTGTCTCGGTTCCGGTTTTACCCATCGACGACCTTTCAATCCTTCCTGAAGCTGTATTTAATAAACTCTCTGGACTCGACATATCTAAAGGTGCTGGACCTGACAATGTGCCCCCAATATTCTGGTTAGAATGTGCAGAGTATTTGTCTTCTCCAATGGCAAATATTTATAATACCTCACTAAAAACTGGGGTTTTTCCAAATAAATGGAAAAAAGCTAGAATAGTACCTATTCACAAAAATGGGAAACGGGAGGTGATATCTAATTATCGACCCATCTCCATTCTATGTACTTTGTCTAAGGTCTTTGAATCACTGGTGTACCCAGTATTGCACGACCACGTTAAACAATTAATATCCACTAATCAGCATGGTTTCATGGTTAAAAAATCTACAAACACAAATCTTGTTAATTATGTCACTGAACTAACATCCGCAGTAGATAAAGGTCTTCAAATTGATGCAGTGTACACAGACTTTTCGAAGGCCTTCGACAAGGTAAATCATGAATTGCTGCTAAATAAGCTCCAGTCGTTGGGTATAACCGGTATCACACTGAGCTGGTGTAGAACTTACCTCGAAAATAGGACTTCTTCAGTGGTTGTAGATTGTAATGAGTCAGATCCCTACATTGCAACATCCGGTGTACCCCAGGGGTCCAATCTAGGGCCGTTGTTTTTCAATGTGTTTATTAACGACATATCAGACATATTTAAATACTCCACACCATACCTTTTTGCTGATGACTTAAAACTGACCCGTGTAATTTTGAATAATGTCGATACACAGCTATTACAAATTGATTTGGATAGTCTGAGTCAATGGTGTACCAACAATAAAATGTACTTGAATTGTACTAAATACAATAAAGTCGAATCTGTTTACAATATTCAGGGAAACACACTAACAGAAGTAACAGTTATTCGTGACTTAGGAGTATACTTGGATAGTAAACTTGATTTTATAAATCATATAGACCAAATGCTTAATTCAGCTTACCGAGCTCTTGGCTTTATTTTGAGATCTTCAAAAGAATTTAAAAAACCATCCACTACATTACTTTTATTCAACAGTTACGTACGAAGCCAACTTGAATATTGCAGCACGGTGTGGAATCCTTCGTACCAAGTCCACATAAGTCGCATTGAAAGGGTTCAAAAGAGACTTGTCCGTCATCTAGCGTTTAGGTTTAAAGTAGGAAATTGTAGATCTTACAAACATAGACTAAATCACTTCAAACTCAAAGATTTAAAATCTCGCCGCACTATCTCCGACATGTTGTTCCTGTATAAATTGTTCAATAATGGCATTGACTGTCCAGATCTTCTTAGCAAATTACGCATTAACGTCCCTTCCCGTATTCCTCGCTATCCCGGCCCTTTACTGAAAGCCCCTCAACACAGAACAAATCTAGGTAAACACTCGCCGATTGTTAGGATGACCAATCAATACAACTCACTGTCATGTTCTTCCGACGATATAGACATTTTCTCCAACAGCCTAAGTAAATTTAAGTTGCTGTTACACGCAAAACTTAATATCGAGTAAGTGTTGACCTTCCTCCCTACTGTTCAACTCTCTACTGTTCAACTCAATATAAATATTTTTTTTTTTTTTTTCATTTTAGTTCTTGTTGTTTTTACTTTAAATTGTATACTTTATTTCCATATTAATAATTGATTGTTTGATATCTTAATGCAAGCTGTGGTCTCCTATAATTGAAGATGCACAAGGATTTGTATCTTTTTATGTTTTATTTTTAGCATGTAAGGTGTAATCTTTGTTGGAGATCCAAATAAATAAATAAATAAATAAATAAATAGTAGACCACAAACCAACTACGGTACAGACGCCAGCACATCAAGCTACTACAATCTGTCAAATTTATTTAATAGATTTTCAACTTTATCGCTGAAGTCTAAGGTTCAAAGTTGATTGGGAAAATTTGACAGATTCCTACCTAGACAAAAGAAGTTCTCTTGTTACCTACCATTCACAAGATTTTTTTTTATTTACTAAGTGGGTACCCACTTACCTAGTCAATTCATAATAACATAACCAGTACCCTAATTGCGTAATACAACACAATCTGTTTCGATTTTTTATGTAACGTCACAATTAATGTAATATTGAGGTAATAGCTTAAGTGTTCATTTTCTTGACGAAAAGAAGATTGAAACTAAACCTCAATTTAAGATCATTAAATAATTACAGATATGTTAATACTACTAAATATTTAGTTACACCGTCTAATTATTATTAAAACCAAAACATCTAGGTATTAATATTTTGTATTACCCCCATTATTTTCAATGCAGTCAAGTAGACGTTTGCGCATGGACCCTACAATATTACCACATATTTCGGTTCCTCTTAAATTTTCCCACACCTCCATGCAATGGGTTTTTAATTGTTGTATACACCTCTCATCCCGTGACTCCCACCTTTGCACCATCAAACCCCATAGATTTTCTATGGGGTTGAGGTCGGGTGATCGCGCTGGCCATGGAACAACAAATATCTCCGGGTGATTCTGGAACCACTCACGCACAATGCTCGCCCGATGAATAGGACAATCGTCCTGGACAAATGTAAATTGTGTCAACTCATCAGCTGGGTGAATGATGCGCACAGTAGGTAGCATGACATCGTCTAATACTTCTACATAAGTAGAACTGTTTAATCCAGAAAATTACAGTATTCCTCTAAAACAAAAAGAAAAGTGATATTAAGCAGTTATAACAACATACTAAAGTGACGTCATTTTATAATTTTTATAATAACACTAGCTTCTGCCCGCGACTTCGTCCGCGTGGAATAGTTACTTTGGGCTAACGCTAACTTTAACCCGCGACTTCGTTTACGTAGAAGACGAAATTTAAAAAAAAAAACCTACCGACGCCAGCACTTCAAGCTACTACAATCTGTCAAATTTATTTAATAGATTTTCAACTTTATCTCTGAAGTATAAGGTTCAAAGTTAATTGAGAAAATTTGAAAGTTTCGGGTAGCTTGATGTGCTGGCGTCTGTACGTTAAAGAGCTATTTGAGGTACCTACATCTTGCTTTTATCAGTAAGAGTTGAACTTTAAAACGTTAGGTAAAAATACTGGGTCTTATAATCTTATATCACGATTCACGCCCTTCCCCCACATGACTGCCTTGCACATCATAAATGCGAGCGCAGTACTTGTTCATTATTTTGCTGCGATGTTATTTTAAAACTGCGATATCTCCTAAGATATTCATTGAAATCGAATGATGTAAAGGGCAATTTTGTTTTAAATTAAATACTTGTGATGAATAACGTATTTATTTGGATAAGGATTAATATCATGTTTATAAAAACACCTTCGCAAATAATGCATTATTTTAGAACAAATTTGGTTAGCATAATAAAGGTTATAGAGAGCCAACCTTAAAAGATAAACATATGCTGTCGCGGACTTTTTTTTAGAACTTTTAAAGGGGAACAATTCTGTCATACATGATTTTTGCGAAACTTTAACCGTTTACGCAGCGCACGCAGAGGAAGCTCTCAAAAGGAAAAAAAAAAACCCCGATTTTGAAACATTCTTCATTGGTGCTCCGCTCCTATTGGTTTTAGCGTGATACTATATAGCCTATAGCCTTCCTCGATAAATGGGCCATCTAACCGTGAAAGAATTTTTCAAATCGGATCAGTAGTTCCTGAGATTAGCGCGTTCAAGCAAACAAACAAACAAACTCTTCAGCTTTATATATTAGTTAATATTATATATTATATTATATTAGTATAGATAAAATAATATTTATTTAAAATAACAGTATAAGTAATATTAAAACTCTGCATTTACAAATGCAATAATAAACACTAATTATTTATCTTTTAGACCTCATGATGGATTTAAAAAATAACAATAAAAAGAACTAATCCATGTCACCAAATAGTCTAGGTAAATTTCAAATAAAAGTTTTTTTTTTTTTGTCCCCGTTTTCTTACAATCTGTCACTATAGACATTCAGTAATTTTTATGATGAGCTATTATTGTCTTTCATGGTATGCGTCCTATGACGCATCCTAGTATTCATGAAGCAACAGCTAATTTTATCCGATTAAATCCTGTGGAATTTTGTGTTTTAGCCTGCGTATTCCTTTTTTATCCATTAGGTGGTTTGCCAGGACATTTGGGTGGCGAGTTATTCTTTTTTTATATGACTTTATATAGCTTTTTATTTCCTCTTGGACTGTCGGTATTTTCAGATCATGGTGTAGAGCTTCATTTGGTACAAACCATGGGGCGTTTGTGATTGTTCTTAGAAGCTTGTTCTGAAATCGCTGGATGATCTCTATGTTAGAGTGTGATGCTGTTCCCCATAGCTGAATGCCATAGGTCCATATAGGCTTGATTATAGCTTTGTACAAGAATGTTTTATTTTCCAGGTGTAATTGTGACTTTCGACCAATCATCCAGTAGAACTTTCTTAGTGCCAGTCCAAGTTGCTTCCGTTTTGTGAAAATGTGTTTTTTCCAAGTAAGACGTCTGTCGAGGTATAAACAAAGGTATTTGACATGTTCAGTTTGTGGCACTTGTATTCCATTTAAGTGTACTGATGGACAGGTTTCCTTCCTCCTAGTGAATGTGACATTTACCGATTTGGTCTCGTTGGCTTTTGTCCTCCACTTTTTGAGCCAGAGGGCTATGTCATCCAAACAAGTCTGCAGCATAGCTGATGCTACTTTATGATCAGTATGGGATACCAGAATAGCTGTGTCATCCGCAAAGGTTCCTGTAATTTGATATTGGGAGGTCAGCAGTATGAATAAAATATAAAATCGGTCCAAGCACACTGCCCTGAGGAACTCCAGCAGTAATAGGGCATAGTTTTGATAAAGCTTCGCCGCTCTGCACAAAGAAATACCTATCTTTCAAGTACGACGTCAAGATTAGGAAGATGTTGTTTGGGAAGCTGTTGTTTGGGAAGCTGTTTTTTATTTTATAGAGGAGACCTTCATGCCAAACTCTATCAAACGCTTGAGAGATGTCAAGGAATGCAGCAGCACAATATTTCTTATCCTCAAATGTGTTGTGAATTTTACTAATAAGCCGGTGGACTTGATCTATTGTGCCATGTCTCTGTCGGAACCCAAATTGATGGTCGGGTATTAAACGTTTTCCTTTAATTATAGGCAGTAAACGTAATAGCAGAAGCGATTCAAAAAGTTTTGAAGCTATTGGAAGTAGACTTATAGGCCGGTATGACTTCGGGTCATCAAGAAGTTTTCCTGGTTTAGGAACCATTAGGATTTTAGCTGTTTTCCATTGGGGAGGAAAAAAGCAAAGTCTTGACATGGCATTGTAAATAGACAATAGGAAGTTTAAGCCAGAATCTGGAAGTTGTTGCAGAATCATGCCAGTTATCAAATCATAGCCAGGGGCTTTTTTAGGTTTTAAGTTATTTATAGCTCTTTTTAGTTCTTGCTTCGTAAACGTTATGACGGGGCTTGTAGATGAATCACAATCTAGCAGAACTTCTTCTTTGTGCTCTGCGGGCCCCTCGTAGGAGTGAGGCTGGAATACGCCTTTTAAGTGTTCTGCGAATGTTGTACATTTTTCTTCGTCACTTCGAGCCCAGCACCCGTTGGCTTGCCGAAGTGGAGGAGACACCGTTTTAGGCCGCTTTAGTTTTTTGGTAGCTTTCCACAGTGAGTAGTCGGTAGCAGCTGTAGCATCAAGGTCACTCAGGGACGCCTGGTCACTATTATTTCTGTCATTGTCTAGAAGCTTTTTGAGTTTCCTAACAGCGTGGTTTAATTTACTTTTGTCATCAGGGCATCTGAATTGTTGCCATTGTTTTCTAAGTCTTCGTTTTTCAGATATTTTATCCAGTATAATATGGGATGTAGATTTCTTGTTCTTATTGAATTTGTTGGTAGGAGTAGATTGCCAGGCAGCTGTTTGGACCGAATTATTCAAAAATTCTATTGCTGTTACTATATCATCTTCTGTTCTTAAATTGACTGTAGGCGTCAAAGCCTGATCAACCATTGATCGGAATACTTCCCAATCAGTCTTTTTGGTGTGAAGGACGCAAGTTTCTGGAGTTTCTTTGAAACGCCTTAATAAGGTAACTAAGACTGGTGAATGGTCCGAGGATAGTTCATAGCTGCTCTGGCACTCAAAGTAATTTTTCGAGATACCTTTAACAGCGCAGAATTCTATTAGGTCAGGTACTTTTTTCCTGTCAGTGGGCCAGTATGTGGGCTCTCCTGTTGATATGATTTCCATATTTAGTTTTTCAACAGTCTTAAGTAGCTCTCGGCCCCTGGGGAGGGTCAATCTTGAGCCCCAATAACTATGCTTCGCATTGAAGTCCCCGCCAGCTATGAACCGATCGCCGAGAGAATTGAAGAACTCGCTAAACTCTTCCTGTTTGATAATGTGTTTCGGTGGACAGTAGAGAGCTGACACAGTAACGGGGCTTACCCAATCTTCAACTATGACAGTTGTAGCTTGAATTGGTGCTTTGCAGTACGATACTGACTCGTAATGTTTTAATTTGCTTCTGATGATTATAGCTGATCCACCATGTGCTTTCCCATCAGGGTATGTGGTATGATAAAGCTTATATCCAGGGAATTCCATATGGCTTTTTGAAGTGAAATGTGTTTCAGATATTAACATTATGTCAATATTGTGTTGGTATAAAAAAAGTTTTAACTCCTCTGAGTGGTGTGACAGGCCATTTGCATTCCAGATGCATAATGTTAATGCATTAAATTTGGAAGCATGGACATGAGATCTCCCAGCATCTTAGTCATTAACATCATCTGGTTCATGAGTGACTGCATAAATTCCTTAATGTCATGTTACGGGTTTTGTTTTGGTTGAGGCAGGTGTGTTGTTGGTTGAGTTTCTCCATTTGGTATACCAGCTGTTACCTCTGCGAATGATTTATTGCCAGCACTTTCATATCGGCTATATTTGACTGTACCGCTATTTTTTTCTTGTGTTTCTTTGCTGTGTTGGGTTTTTGGTCTCAGAGGCGGATACTTAACTTTTTGCAATTCCTTATATAGGGAAAATCCCTTGTAATTTGCGGGGTGGTTTCCTTCACAAAGAATGCACCGCACATTATCTGATCGATCTTTTCTCGCGCAGTCAATCGTAGCGTGTGCTCCAGCGCACTTAACGCATCTGGGCTGACGGTGACAGAACCTACGCGTGTGTCCATATCTCTGGCAGTTGGAACACTGCGGGATCTCTCTTTTTGGTCTTGGTGGTTCAAATACAACGCAGCAATGGAGAAGGCGCTTAACGTTATAAATGTTTTTGTTATTTTGGTTTGGCTTGAGATCTATATAGTGCAGTGGAAGAGGTGTTTTGGTTTTTCTATCCTTTATATTCCAGATATTTCAATCAATCAATCATTTATTTTGTTAAACATAGGTATGGTTACAGATAGTATAGTCTAAAATATGCGCACTATGTTTTGCCAATATTTATGGCGTACAAAATTAACACAAATAAGTAATTACAATTAAGGTGGCATGTCAATAGATTACATTAAAAGAAATAATAATATCAATTTAAAACAATATGTCAGTTATGTAAACAGGTCATACAATTTTAGACAAATAAACACATTCATACTTAGTCAATAAATAAAATCATAAGTGTCTAATTAGCAAGTCGGAATCTTCATACCTCTGTTTATCAGTAGTAAACTCAGTGATGGAGTAGTAACATCTATCTAAAAGGAATTTAAACAAATATTTCTTAAAGGATCCCAGACACTCTGCTTTTCTAATAGCTTCTGGTATACTATTATATATTTTTGGGGCCATACCTAACACACTTTTGCCGAAAAATGCGGTTTTATGAGAGGTAACATGAATGGTATTCTGATAACGGCGAGAGCGCAGCTTTTCAAATAAATGCAGGTTACAACGAACAAACACTCCCATTTCATAAATGTACGTAGATGGTAAAGTGAGCAAACTAAGTTCCTTAAACAATGGCTTACAACTATCAATCGATTGTAATTTCGTAAACGATCGCAAGCATTTCTTCTGAGCTTTAAAAGCAATATCTCTGTCAGTGGAGTTACCCCAGAAAATGATTCCGTACCTAATGCCAGAAGCTACATAAGCATTATAAGCTATTCGTACTGTCAAAAATCAAAATAAAAAAAAAATAAAAAAAATATTTTGTTTCACATAAACCTACATGGGCACTTATGAAACGTCAGAAGCTAGGTGCACGGTTCCAATTGGTCGTTTCCTATGGAGAAGAGCCAGTAATGCGGTTAACCGTTTTTGATAGTTTGTACAGAGTATACGCAAATTGACTAAGCTTCTTTGACAAAGCGTCGATATGATGCTTCCAAGTCAGATGACTATCCATGTAAAGGCCCAGAAATTTTGTGATGTCACTTTCAGAGATTATTACGTTACCATATTTTATATTTAGTTTCGGTTTATTTGTTCTTTGATAAAATGTCATTATTTTAGTCTTGTTAAGATTTATTTTTAAATTATTATTAACTAACCAATTTATTATATTTTTAAGATCGTCATTTATGTCATTTTCAAGTATATTAATGTCATTATTAGAGAATAAAATAGTGCTGTCATCAGCAAATAAGACCATCTGGTGCTTACTGACCTTGGGCATATCATTTATATAAATGTTAAATAATGGAGGGCCAAGAATGCTACCTTGGGGAACACCATAAGTAGTTTTCCTAGGACGTGACATGTATGTTCTTTCAACTTTCGAGCTCGCACATAGCCTATCAAGCGCTGTAATTTGAGTGCGATTAGAGAGATAAGATTGTAATAGGTTTAATGCAGTTCCTCTAATCCCGTAGCGCTCTAATTTGTTTAGCAGTATGCCATGATCTACATGGTCAAATGCTTGAGACATATCCATAAACAAAGCCGCCACTGGAATTCTAGCATCAACATTAGAAACAATTTCCTTGATCACGTTATAAATCGCCATATTAATGGATTTTCCTTTCCTGAATCCAAACTGTTCTCTGACTATGACATCATGCTTTTCGAAAAACGATGAAAGGCTATTGTATATCACCTTTTCTATAATTTTTGAAAAAATGGGAATAAGTGCTATCGGTCTATAATTACCCATGACTTTTATCATCTTTTTTATGAATAGGTTTAATAACAGTAATTTTTAATTTGTCCGGGAAATGACCATGTTCAATGCACAGATTGATAATGTAACTCATAGCAGGTCCTATTAATGGCGCTACATATTTGACCACTTTTGTAATGATGCCATCATATCCATGGCTATTGGTATTATTTAAAGAGCAAATTATAGCCACTATGTCTGCTGGTACTGTAGGAGGAATAAATATGGAGTTACAATTTGTCTCAATGTTTGTATAGGAAGGAGTAGAATTGTTCGGTTGAATTTCGTCTATAAAATAGTCATTAAAATTTGAAACCCTGTGGTCTAGTTCTTCAATAGCCACTTTTATATCGTTGGTGTCAGTAGACGGATGGATATTTTTAAGGACTACTCGAAAGCTCCTTTCTTCTTTGGGTTTGTAAGTATAGAATTCAGTTTCTCGTTTTTGAAGTTCCTTGTGAATTTTAGTATATGCTTCTGTTGTTTTTGGCTGGATTTTCACTTGTTCCCCACGAAGGATCTTGATTTCGTACTGATCGGCGGCTGAGTCATTCAGCATATCATAGAGTGGCTGAATGTTGCTTACTTTGTCTATAAACAATGGAGGTGGTTTGATGGGCTTTTGAGCCATTTCAGGAGGATCATTTGTGACTTCAAGTCTAGAGAATCGGTTGGAAGTAGTTACGGGAGCACTCAGCCAGTAGCTATTTAGTTTGGTTTGTTTTTGGCTAGTTGGTGGTTCATCTGGGCTGCGAGGTCTTTTGCGTCCGGGTATTTCCACCCAGTTTTCTTCAGGAGCATTGTCGGAGTCTACTAGATCTATTGTCGCACTGACGTTACTAGTAGGTATCGTACCACTACAAGAGTTTGATCTAGTTCGACTAATAAATAGGCTTTTGTGGAATATTTGCTGACTTAGTATTTTAGTCGCATTTGCATTATTCTTTTTAGTATTTTCTATTTGGCAATCCATGGATTCTGGGGTAATTTAACTTTTTATGTGGTAACACTGCTTTGAAGTTGACATTGACACTTTGACAGTGACATTTCAAAAGAGACAGGAAAAGTTTTAATAATGAGATTTTATGTGGGTAGATGTTTTTCACTAGGAGAAACTTGAAACTTTCGATTTAGTTTTATGTGGTTTTTAGTTGTTAATAACACTAGATACCATTAACACGGAATCCGAAACACTTTGGCTACACTTTTATAATGTTTTGAGGCACAACTTCACAGCGTTATAAGAAATCGCGAAAATAATTGAGGAGCGTATGCGCTTCTGACAGCAGAAATAAAAGTTTAAGTTACAATTCGTAAATAGAATACTCACATTCAGTCCGGTTTCATCAGATAGTTGTGTTCTATTAAGACCACTTTTATGCAGCGCAATAATAGTCGCCCTCGCCTCAATATTAGATAATATTTGCCTGCATTTTGAGATCACACCAACAGTTACAACAAATCGACAACGTTCATTCCGATCAAGTCAAATATTCATTAAACTCATGTTCTACCTCACAAGTCTTAACTTATTTAGTTTTTTTTATGATCTACCTTTCTAACTTTACGAAATGTGTGAACAAAGCGAACATAAAGAATATTATATTTCTGTCCCATTACTTCCAATTGAGTAAAAACTTACAAAAAACCTTAAACACACCCTTAAACCTTTCCAATAGTACTGCATGAGATTTGAACTCATGGCTTACCGATTCACGCATCTATTTGAACGCGTTAACCACTAGGTCATCTTGACTTGTATTTTAATGTTGAAATTATGAACTATAATCACTTGTTGACGACAATGATGCATGTGTCTCTTGAAAATAAAAGGTCGTAAGTAAAACTAAACGTCAAGCTATTGCTTTGTGAGATTGCCTATGGACTTTTGGTCGGTACTGTACGTGTATATACTATATGCACTCGCAGTGTACAGACGTGATCGTTAGCAATATTTAATAATTACCTACTTTAATAATAGTGACCTCCTTTAGTGCATTACTAACGTAATGCAACTGTAATTTTGCTTAGTGTGTAGTTTCAGTGAATAATGGACACGAAATAGAAAACTCGTATAATTACTAAATGGATAACAGCCCCTTCAATCCAAGGGGGCTAGTGCAGCCCTCCGCCTCGCCGTCGAAGACGACGACGCATAACCCAGCCCTTGAGTCGGTCACGGTTGATGTTGTTTCAACGCCCGAGATCCAAAAATGCATGTCAGCCATCGAACAGCAATTAAATGAAGTTTGCTCTATTGCCGCGGATGGCAAACTCAACTCTGAGCAGAAAATGAAAATATCTACCCTATGCCGTAGAATAGGATCTGGAACCTCACAAATGGCAGTCCTATATCAGTCGCTCAAGCAGAAAGCCATTCACGCGTATAAAGCGGTTGATGCCCTTCAAGAAAAGCGAGACCTGTCGGAACATATTTCGGAGCTCAAACAGACGATTAAGGACTCTGGTTCGGGAAATGTTTCGTTTGCCGATATGGTGAAGAAGGGGGTAAATGATTTCATTCGACCGAACAATTTAAGCTCTGTAGCTATTTATCCCAACGATAAATTAAAGTCTAGTGACGAAACAAAAGACCTCGTACAAAAAATTATTCGCCCTGATCAAATGAAGCTTCATGTGCGTGGTGTCCGCAAGACCAAAAATGGAGGCGTTATTATTAGTACAGAGACGAAGCACGACGCTGATATACTCAAGCACGCAGTCCAGCTCTCTACATCCGGACTTACCGCCGACGAACCCAACAAGCGCAAACCTAGGATCGTGGTTGTAGGTGTGCCGACTACTTTGGCTGAAACTGAAGTCTTCAAGTGCATTTACGAACAGAACGTAGCCGACAAGTTTCCAGCGATGACTATGGAGTCCTTTTTGAGCATGGTTAAATTAAGCCACAAATCTGGGAAGAAAGATGTGTTGACCTGTAACTACGTCATTGAAGTAACATCGCCAGGACGGTGTTGGGGCTGTCCTGCACTCTGCGCACCAGAGACGCGCACCGCTTGCGCATCGTCGCGTGAAAGCAGTCGGTGCGCGCCTCCGCGAACATGCCCGAGGCGCTGCAGTGTCGGGGCAGCCCCACCACCGCCCTGAACGCGTTATTGAACTGGACGCGGAACGCGCTGTATGCCGCACGAGTATACTTTGCCCACAGGCTGCACGTGTAGAGGGATGTACAATAAGCTCTTAAGAGCGTTATTTTTACCTCCCTCGAATAACGCACAAACCTACGCGCTATCATATTACCTCTCTATGTCGGGATATCTAAATGTCTTGTGTCCAAAAATATTTAATTCACAAATATTCTCACTACTAAGGATTAAATTACGACCAAATTAAACTTCTGTTGGGGTTATAATAGTCTGATTACAAACTAAAATAATTCAATTCCTTGACTGTATAAGCTCTAACCAGTAGCTTCTTACTAACCTTATGGTTATACAGAAGTTTTGTGAACCTTCCTTCTCAAATTAAATACATTTATATAATCACTAGCTTTTGCCCGCGGCTTCGCCCGCGTGGATGTCGAAAAATATCCGACGTGAACGTACTACCGGGATTAAAAAATAACCTATATGTTAATCCGGGTTATAAACTATCTGTGTGCCAAATATTATCCAAATACGTTCATCCGTTTTTATGCAAACCGGAACATACATACAAACAGACCAAAATTCTAAAAACTATATTTTCGGCATCAGACTCGAATATTCAATGTAAGGTTTGACTTCGTTACTATTTTATTTTACTTCGTCTGCGTAGAATATGAATTCTTTATAATTATGAATTATTATAACAATAACAATAGAGCTTTGTTCATAGCTAATTGTCCTCCATTACGTGTGATATAAAGAATACTGTACAGAAATAACAACTGTAACATTGTATATAGAGAAATACTGTGAAGGATTTAGATTCTTCACAGTATTTCTCTATATACAATGTTTTTCACTAATTCGGAAGCGGGCACTAAAACAACCAGGCTAGTTGGAGAGCTAACACGTGAGCAAGCCACATAAAATTGGCCGTGGGAGAAACAGTCTTGCCGCAAATCAACTCCAGCAAATTTCAGAGTTTGTCCCTGTGACTTTTTAATAGTCATCGCGAAACAAATCTTGATTGGGAACTGCAATCTTTTAAATTCAAACGGAAGGTCATTTGGTATCAATGGTATACGCGGCACGAAGACTGTTTCTCCTCTGGCAGATCCAGTAAGTATTTTGGCCTCAATAACATTGCAGCGGAGAGCTGTTACTTGGAGTCTAGTTCCATTGCACAATTTTGGAGGCCGTATATTTCGAAGCAACATGACAGAAGCACCTACACGCAACTTAAGTCTGTGACACGGAAGACCCGGCGGATTAAGAGAGTTTAAAAATTCTACAGGATAATTAACCGACTCGTCCATATCGACCATGGTGTCAACAGAGTTGTAAATAATTTCTTCACCTTCGAATGTATTTATCAACATTTCGTTTATCGCAGCGGCTTGGTCGTTTTTAGGAGTCAAAATGGCTCTTTCGCATAACCACTCCATCGGTTTGTCTTTAATATTTTTAACATCAGGATAAATTTTATCTATAAGTCCCTTAACTGTTGATACCACAGTACATAGTTCATTTGGTATTTGTATCAACCCATCTATTTGTGGAAAGTTTCCGTTTCCGATTTGAAGAAGAAGATCAGCAAATCTGCCGGCAGAAACTTCACCTCTGAGATGTACTCTCATGTTGCGAGTAAGTTTCAGCACTGTCTGTTGTTCTGAAAGTATGACGCAAAAACTACCGGATAGATTTTGTTCAAATTTTGCATAGATGTTCCCTATATGTGTGGTCAGTCTGTACGGTACAAATTATCACGCTATTTGCTACAAGAGATGAGCAGTATAGCATTCTGTTCCTATCCTAACTATTCTAATCTAGATCTATATCGATTCTCCCGGAGAAGGGGATGGGGTGGGTAAATAATAACAGCCGCATAGGTCGATCGATCAGGTTAAGCTACACTTTCCGCGGTTGGTCTGTGGATGGGTGACCATCTTTACATGCAGAGACCCGTCTGTGCCTCGGAAAGCACGCTAAGCCGTTGGTCCCGGCTGTCATTCGTGGATCATTGACAGTCGTTACGGGAAGTCAGAAGCCCGAAAGTCTAACAACTATTCTTACAAAGGGGTATCGTATTACCGAGTAACTGCATTGTGGAGGTCAGATAGGCAGTCGCTCCATGTAGAATACTGTAAAGTTAGAAATAGCGAATGAACAACTTCAATAAATAAAAAATAAACAACGATTTACGTTGTGAGTAGTTGTTAATTGGGGTTTCTAGATCAGATCTTTGCGATCTGATCTAGAAGCCCCCAATTAACACTGTTCATCTATTCAAACAATATATTTTTAATTTGTAACATCTATTTAAATACAAACAAAGGTACAAATGTGTTGTACGATGCTGAATGTGAATTGAATGAATGAATCATGCATGCAGTGATCAGTGTTTGTTTTATACTATAGACTGGACACTAGTAAGTGTGTGTGTGTGTGTCGCTTGGCTTTGTGCTATACGTGAAACTGTGAACATGATCTGGAAGATGGCTGCATTCTTTCGTTACCAACAGAATATGTATGCATGCATTTAACTTTGTAATTAAATCATGTTCTATTACATCACACCTACTGATTAGTGTTAGTATTAAACAATTTTTTTCTTCAATATCTATTTATGATAGTACAAGTTTAGATAGGTTTGTCCTGAGTGGGAATCGAACCCGCTATATCCCAACGCAGTAATAGGTATATCACTACATAGTATAAAACAAAGTCGCTTTCTCTGTCCCTATATCCCTATGTATGCTTAAATCTTTAAAACTACGCAACGGATTTTGATGCGGTTTTTTTTAATAGATAGAGTGATTGAACAGGAAAGTTTATATGTATAATAACCCGGTTTATACCCGTGCGAAGCCGGGGCGGGTCGCTAGTTATATAATAAGAATCAATAGCTAGTATCCACTAAATAAATAAAAATGCATTTTTTTAAATTAGCGTTTATTGTAATGTATTGTTAGACAAATTAGTATAAGTAGTAAATACTTTATCTATGAGTATGAAGTAACTACATACTATTTACACGTACTTACTAAGGCGTCTTTTATAATTATATAGTACCTATATGTATTAGGTAAGTAAATATTTACGACCTATCTATTCATTAAAAAACACTTTCCAAATTTTCCTGGATCCTAGCTATGAGGTCCTTGGTTGATTGGTATATACCGTCCATCATGGTATGTTTAACAACATGTTGCACGCACAAATCGGCTTTGCATTTGCATGAACTTTCTTCGCGATCGACAAAATCTTTTGCATCGTAAATTTCGATGCGGATTATCTTTGATCCTTTTAAAGGCCGCTTCACAAAACTGTAATGCGTTCCATCATTGGACCTTCTCTTCAGATTCAAACGCCTCGACGATTCTTCGCCAACCTCGTTTTGCACTAGCCGAGGTTCCATTGGGGGGAAAATGAATAGATCTTGAGAATCCTGGAAAAAAAAGAATATTAATTACAAACTCTAATAATTATAGCATGATGCATTGATTTTCTAGTATGCAGTCCTCCATAATGTCATTCACGTCTTTACTATTTAATGTCACAAAAGGTATAAAATAATATTAAGCATTACCTATAAGATATACAAAAGTAACATCTAATAAATCATATCTGAACAATAATAAAAATATTTTCTTACCGACATAACAGTTCCTTATATCCACCCTGCTAACCTGACTGATAATTCGATTTGATTTGATTTTTTTTCTTTATTTTAACAACTTATATATATTTTTAAGCATGTTTTTAAGGTTGAAAATCAAATATTTTTTTGTGGCATTCCCGAACTTCACAGAAATGGTTTGATGTAACAAGACTCTCCCGACGGATCGGCGCCGCCGCTGCTTTGTTTACAATAATTCAATACTAATAACAGAGATCCAAATGTATGTTTGTTCGTTGACAATGTTCTCATACATTTATCATGATATTAATGCAAAAGTAAAGTCAGGGTATAAGACTAGTATGTGTGTTTTCTTACAGCGGCAAATCTTTATTGCGTATGTTTAAGGTTGAGAATTGAACTACTTAATTATGTTAGCGCTAGTTAAGCATTTTCCAAATAACGACAAATCTGACTCAGGATTTTCAGTAAGTCTTACTTTCCTTTTATGGATTAAAAATGACGTAGATTCGTTGGTATTT
The DNA here is from genome assembly GCA_963680765.1 of Agrochola lychnidis. NCBI lineage: Eukaryota > Metazoa > Arthropoda > Insecta > Lepidoptera > Noctuidae > Agrochola > Agrochola lychnidis. The sequence continues at coordinate 180,718 of OY796850.1, read as the reverse complement.
AAATCGGGACGTGGACACCTGGAGCATCATTACATATCTCTGCCGGCCAATATCAACATCGAGGACTACATCGTTAAAAAAATGTAAGTTATAATTATTAATACATTATTTTTTCTTTACTATAATGTAGTGTATTGATAAGATAATCTTCTATTCATTCGGATGTGAATCTCAGTGACGTTGTATCGGAGTGGTTTATGTCAAGCTGATTAGTTATTATTATAATTATAAATTCAGTGAAAACGAAACGGTTAAATATTCTATCTATTAACTCTAATTTAAACATGTGGCTCATTATAATAAGACTGTTTGTTTTTTCGTCACATTATGCTCCACTACCTAATATAATTTAGTTTTCTTGTTTTCCATTGTTGTTAGTTTTCACATTGAAGTTCTTTCATGAAATTATGTTACAGAACAGAATAAGTAAACATAATGATTGCAAAATGCAAGTCTCCCGTTATTGATTGAAATTTTAATCATATCTATTTTATTTTTCAGGTCCCATCAACTAAATGCTGAAGCGTTGTTCCCATCCGACGAAGAAGTTCAGCTGCGTGAACCTGAGAAGAGATCAAAAAAAAGGAAGCTAGCGGCCTCCCCGTCGTGCTCACCATCGGCACCGAGTACATCACGAGCGAGCCCTGCCCCTATGTGTACGCAGTCATCATCATGGGGTAAGAAGAAACCAGTTATCAAGCCAATCGCTCCGAAGAAGGCAACGGCTCATGATATCTTCGGGAGCGACAGTGAAGACGACGCTGTGGAACAGTCTTCAGCCCCCGGTAAACCTATTCCGCAGCTACTATCCTCCATTAGTAGAAGACTCGCCAATGGACATTCGCGTCAAACATCCGATTATAAACAGGGGACACACTATGTAGAGTTGAAAGTTTATAGTTGTGACGAAATAAATAAGGTGCAACCCATAAATAGATGGCGCCATGCAATTGTCTGCGTGAAAAATCGTACCGATGAAAACACAGACGCGTGGCAGCACCTAACTAACTTCATTACTGCCACCCGGAAAGAGTTTCGCAATTGCCCTCCTACCTTTATCAGTAATTATTACTGACTATTTAGACGTAGGTAATTACTGGTAAAAATGTACCTTTTTAATTATTATTATCTTACTTATGATGCCGCTATTACATTATCTTGAATTAAGGCTTCCGTTAATCAGTACTGGTTAACTCTCTGAATTGTGAGAAATTTTATGGCATTTAACAAGTTATGATTTTTACTGCCCGCATCGAGAAAGGTTTGGTTACCGATGACGTTCTGGAGGCCTACCACCAGCTCTAAAGCAGTATTATTTTAATATTACTTCAGTGGGAAAAAGAGATAGAGCTATACGTCCTGTAGAGCTTCATCTCTTTCCCACACTGAAGTAATATTAAAATAATACTGCTTTATGAGTTGGTGGTAGGCCCCAGATCATTCAAAATGCTTGAAAAGATTAACCTTCTTAACCAGGAAGGACGCCTGCATTCAGGATAGTGCATTAACGATATTCCTTTATTTTGTGTATCTTACTTACGAATTACATATAGTACTTTTAGTTACCTAGGTATTGATTTAATGTTAACTCATTCATTATCTAGATCATTTATTGACTTGCATATTTACTCACATGATTATAATTTTGTATTGTGAAATATAAGTTTTATTTACAATAAATACATATAATTAATGTTTATGTTGTATCTTTGTTTACAGTTACACGCCCTTCCATTGCAAGATCTAATAATTTATTGAATTGTATGTACTGTCAAATTGAAATACCTAAAAACGAATTTCAATATCACTTGAGAACGAATTTTCATAAATCGAATTGCCTGTTAAAATCTGAATTTGAGAATGTTGATATAATTGCCACGGCGTTTAAAAAAAGAATAATTACATACCGACTTAATCCATCAGAAGAGTACCTCACACCAGAGGCATTCCTAATGGATAATCAAGAACATGTCATGAAATTAATTAGTGTTTGTATTGTAAAACATATTTGTATTAAAGTGAACTTCGAACTTTTTGCTTACTTTGTTCTACCAAAGTCAGGAGAGCAAGAGCTAAAATCATTTAATACAAAGTATGTATCAATACATCACAGTACCGATATTAATGAATTATATTTAAATGTGATACATACATTTCAAAGAAAATTATCTGAATTTAAACACTGTGAATCTGGTTGGACTTGTCTATTCATGAGTCATCTAGAGATTAATATTAACAAATACAATCCTTTGAGAGGTGGCTCGTATATAGAGTTACCGAGTGAAGTGAAACATTCAAAAAGTTGTATTAATATACAGAACAACGATGATCACTGTTTCCTGTGGAGTATTGTGGCAGCATTATTTCCACAAAAGAGTAATATTTGCAGAACGAATTCATATCCGCATTACTCCACAGTACTGAATATAGATAATATGACGTTTCCACCATCACACACTGATATTAGACATTTTGAAAAGAAAAATTCTGACTTAAGTGTTAATATTTATGGATTAGACAAAAACATTGTAACTGGTCCTTTATATGTGACTAATTCCAGAAAGCGCAATCATGTGAACTTGTTGTATTTTGAGAAAAATGGTAAAGGTCACTACTGCTTAATCAAAAGTCTTTTACGACTGGTTAAACGTCAAATCACTCGTCATACAGGTAAAATGTATTTATGTGATTTATGTTTGCAATGTTTCACAAGTGAAGTAAAGTACAACTCACACATGTGTAACAAAATATTAACTACACTACCAGAGAAAAATACTATTCTAAAATTCAAAAATTATGAAAGGCAGCAAAAAATTAACTTCGTTATATATGCAGACTTTGAAAGTATTCTATTAAACCATAACGAATTTATAACACAGAGTACTCGTATGTACAAAGTTCACGAACCTTCTAGTTTTGGTTATTATATTTGTTGCTCACATGATCGTCATTTAAATAAATATGTTACATATAGAGGACTAGATTGTGTTGAAATATTTGTTCGAAATTTGCTAAGGGATGTAGAAGAAATTTGTCATATATTATCAAATAAACAACCAATGTTGCCCTTAACGATGGATCAAGAAAATAACTTTAATAATGCCACTTTATGTCATATATGTAAACAGTTATTATTCGATGACAAGGTGAGAGATCATGATCATGTAACATCACAATACCGAGGTGCTGCACACTCCCATTGCAATTTAATGTACCGGGTGTGCCCATTCGTACCGGTATTTTTCCATAACTTGGCAGGTTATGATTGTCATCTATTTATTAAAGAGTTAGCAAAATATGAAGGTGATTTTAAAATAATACCGAAAACTAAAGAAAAGTACATGTCTGTTACGAAAATTATTAAAAACAGTAATATTTCACACCCAGTTCAAATAAAATTTATTGATTCTTTCCAATTCCTTAATACTAGTTTGGATGTCTTATCTAAAAATTTAAGTGATAATGACTTTATTAATTTATCAAATGAATTCCATGAAACAAACTTGGAGAAATTATTGCATCAAAAAGGCATTTATCCTTATGATTATATGGATTCTTTTTCGAAATACGATCAAAAACATCTTCCTCCCAAAGAATGTTTTTACAATAGTTTAAAATGTGAACATATAACCGATGATGAATATAGACATGCACAAAAAATATGGCAAAGTTTTAGAATTAAATCTCTTGGTGAATATACAGATTTGTATTTAAAAACAGATGTGTTGTTACTTTGTGATATATTTGAAAAATTTAGGGATACTTGTTTACGGCATTATAACCTTGATCCAGCTTATTATATCTCCGCACCCAGCTTGAGCTGGGACGCGATGTTGTTGTTTACAAAGGTTCAGCTAGAATTAATTAATGATATAGAGATTTATGAGCTTGTAGAAAAAGGTATACGAGGAGGCTTAGCACAGTGTTCTCTTCGTAATGCAAAAGCCAATAATAAATATTTACCTAATTTTGATGTCTCTGAAGCATCGACTTATTTGATATATCTTGACTGCAATAATCTGTACGGTTACGCAATGACAAAAAAATTACCAATATCTGGTTTCCGATTTTTGTCACCTGAAGAAATATGTACAATTAATATAACTAGTATACCAGATGATTCAGATTATGGGTACATCTTAGAAGTTGATTTGATTTATCCAGACTACTTACATAAGGCTCATCGTGATTTACCTTTTGCAGCAGAAAAATTTACTCCTCCTGGGAGCAAAAACCCAAAATTGATTGCAAACTTATATGATAAATGTAAATATGTCATACATTACGTTCATTTAAAAGCATGTATAAAAAACGGGCTTGTTCTAAAAAAGATTCACCGTATACTAACATTTAGGCAAGAAAAGTTTTTACAGAAATATATTGACTTAAATACTCAATTACGTCAAGCTTCATCTTCGCCTTTTGAAAAAAACTTATTTAAACTACTGAACAATGCTGTATTTGGAAAAACTATTGAAAATAGACGAAAACAAGTTAACATTAAATTAGTGATGACATGGAATGATACAGACAACAAAACAAACAAAAGCCTCGGTGCCGCGAAATTAATTGCGAAACCTAACTTAAAAAATATTACCATTTTTTCAGAAAGCTTTGTTGCTGTTCATTTAAGTCCAGATAAAATATTTCTTGACAGGCCGATATATATTGGCTTTACGGTTTTGGAATATGCAAAACAGCATTTGTACAAATTTCACTATGACTATATCAAAAATAAATATAAAAATAAAGCAAGGCTTTGTTATACAGATACAGACAGTTTGCTTTATTTTATTAAGACTCCAGATATATATCAAGATATGAAAGAAGAAATACTGAAATTTGATACTAGTAATTTTGATGTTAACAATAGCTATCATATGCCTAGAGTCAACGCACAAATACCAGGCCTATTTAAGGATGAGCTTGGGGGTGATATTATTACTGAATTCACTGGGCTTAGAGCTAAGCTTTACTGCATAAACAGTTTAAACGGAGAAATTAAGAAAGCTAAGGGTGTAACCAAGTATGTAACAAAGCGATTACGCTTATGTAATTATAATAAAGCATTAATGAGTAACAAAAAATTTAAATGCAAAATGAATACTATTAAATCAATAAAACACGTATTGTTTTCCCAAGAGGTAGATAAAGTAGTTATTAATAAAAGTGACGACAAGAGACAGATACTACCAAATCAAGTAGATACATTACCATGGGGGCATTGTGACACAATATTTTGAATAAATACAATATTATAAAATGAGTATTACTTATTTGTAAGTGCATTATAATCCACTTTTCAATTTAAAATTACTTTATTTAGTTAATTACATTGAATAATTAATGGAATCATGATTACTAAGCGTTTCTGATAAGCATTATAAATACTAGAACATATTATTTTTCTGATAGATACAAACATGAAGTGGGTCAAGCAACCCGTTTCGTTAGAAGTTAAAAATATTGAGGTGAAGGAAAATAAGCTACACGCAAAGCATAGTGTTCTTCTGCCGAATAATATAAGATGTATAATATGTGGTCCTTCGAATTGCGGAAAAACTAACGTCATGATTAGTTTGTTAGTTCACAAAAACGGTTTAAAGTTTAAAAATGTTTACTTGTATTCCAAAACTAGCTTTCAACCAAAATATAGTTTTCTAAAACAGATCTTAGAAAGAGTGCCCGATGTAAAACTTTTTATATTTAACTTTTATGACGAAGTTATTCATCCTAATGATGCATTACCAAATTCTATTATCATTTTTGATGATGTGGTCTGTGAAAAGCAAATTAACATACGAAATTATTTCACGATGGGCAGACATAGAAGTATAGATTGTTTTTATTTATCTCAAACGTATTCAAAAATACCAAAGCAGTTATTACGTGACAATGTTAACTTTTTGATAATTTTCAAGCAAGATGAAATTAACATGAAACATATATATGATGAACATGTTAGTTCTGATATGGAGTGGTCTAAGTTCAGAGATATGTGTTCTAAAATCTGGATCCATCCTTATGATTTTTTAACAATTAATAAGGATTGTGAATTAAATAAAGGCAGATATAGACAGTCATTTGACAACTTTATTTATTTTGATTAATAGTTATATAAAACATGAATGAAAACAAAAAATAATCATTTGAGCATAAATACTTCTGCATACAAGTCGCATAATGGACCATAACATAACAAATCAATTAATAAACTCTGCGGACGCTATAAGGAAAAAGGTGAAACAAATGAAAGATTATGAATTTAGTACTGACACTCATCTGAAATATTTTTTTAAACCCCTTGCTGACCCTCTTAATGCTATAGCAGGTAACAAGCAAATTTCTATAATAAAAAATGAAGATACTTATGACGACCAACCTAAAAACACTAGTATCTTAGGTTCAAAAATGTTTTTGCGTGAAAAATCACATGATATGTACAAAAATGAATCACCAGAATCAGAAAAGTTTTATTCAGAAGACGAAGAAGGTAACACATTTGAATCAGAAAAAGTTAATAATGTGTCGCTGGAAAAAGAAGATATCTTTGAAATATACGATGATATGAATATACCATTTGGCATACGTAGTGAGAACGATAAGCATATGATTGGAAATACAATAGTACATTTTTCTACCACTCGCGAGAACTCTGATAAAGTGTATTTTATGCGCGTAGCTAATAAACAGTATAAATTAACACCTGGTCTAAAAGAATTATTGCTTCGCAAGAAGCCTGATTTAAGTTTGGTTGATTTAAAAGATAAATTAGTTTATAAAGAAATACTCATCACGACTAATGCTCATAAAAGAGACTTTGACCCTGCAGGTCAAGTTAAAGGTGATAAGGGTCTAAAATATTCTCAAGTGATCAAACCTTTATTTCCCGAGTCTAGTAAACGCTTACAAGAACCTACAGAAGTTAAATCTAAACAAAAACGAGGTGCTGGTCTGCCGTATCTAAAAAAATATAAAAAAAATACCGAGCTTGTTTATTGGGATGATCCTAATGAATTAGTGGACAGGCTTAAACTTTTGATCGCATCTAAAACTGCAGGTAATACTAATCTCGACAACGAAATCTTATCAATTATTGAAGAGTTAAAAGAAGCGGGTGTTATAAAATAATAAAAAGACACATCATACAAACTTAATATCAGTATAATTTTGTAATTCAGAAGTGACAGTTAAGAGAATGAGCAAAGTGAAAAGAGACATTATAAACGAAATCCATAGAAGTGCAAGAAAAAATTTTCCTCGAAGGCATGTAATATTAAAAGATATAGATGATCTCTGGCAAGCTGATTTAATGGATATGCAAAGTTTCTCAAAATTCAACAACAACAAAAAAATTATTTTGGTTATCATTGATGGATTCTCTAAATACGCTTGGGCTATTCCACTTAAACAAAAAAACAAAGAAGCTGTATCTGAAGCTTTTATTACATTATTGAGTCAAGAAAAACGCATACCTAGAAACTTGCAAACAGATCTTGGAACAGAGTTTTACAATAAAAGTTTTAAAAAAATATTAATAAACAATTCTATCAATCACTACTGTACTTATTCGACTAAAAAGGCCTCAATTGTAGAACGATTAATAAGGACGATAAAGAGTAAGCTTTTCAAGGAATTTAGTTTCAAGGGGAATTATAAATGGACTGACGGGACACTTGCAAAAACCATTACTAGATATAATAATACAATACATAGAACAATTGGTTTACCACCTGCTCAAGTAAATCATAGCAATAAAATTAAAGTACTACAGAGATATTTCAATCAAAATCGAACGAAAACAAAATATCCTAAGTTTAAAACAGGCGATTTTGTTCGAATTAGTAAACATAAAGGTTGTTTTGAAAAAGGTTACACTCCTAATTGGTCAACAGAGATATTCAAGATCAGTAAAGTTCAAAACACAAATCCTGTTACATATTTATTACAAGATGTTAAACAACAACCTATTTTAGGAGCCTTTTACGATCAAGAATTACAAAAAACCAAACATCCTGATATTTACCTTGTTGAAAAAGTTTTAAAACGAAAAGGTAGAAAAGTTTTCGTGAAATGGTTGGGGTTATCATCATGCGAAAATAGTTGGATTGACGATAGCAATGTTTCGTGAGTAGTTTATCAATATAACATCACGGTCTATGATAGTGATCTCATTCTGTTTGTATACATGAAAGGAGAAGGACTTATAAATAATTTAATTAATAATTTACCATTTGAGCTCCATTTGCCAGGATATAATTATTGTGGTCCAGGAACTAAATTACGTGAAAGATTAGCTCGAGGTGATAAAGGTGTAAACAAGTTAGACGAATATTGTAAACATCACGATATTGCATACAACAGTTCGAAAAGTTTGAAAGATCGGCACAAAGCAGATAAAATTTTATTAAAAATGGCAAAAAAACGTGCTTTGTCTTCCGATGCAAGCACCGGAGAAAAAATTGCTGCCAATTTAGTTAATAATATCATGTTAACAAAAGTAAGTTCTGGAGCTGGGCTCAAAAAAACCTTTAAAAATTTAGTAACCAATACTAAAAAATACATTAAAAAAGTAAAACCGAAGTGTAGGAAAAAACTAATAGAATTGGCCTACGCTGCTGCTAGAGAATTGAATCATGATTCATCTGCCAGGATTCCACGTATAATACCAATTCCTAAATCTGGAGGAGTTCTACCTTTAATACCAATATTCGCTGGTTTGTCCGCTGCTGGCAGTATTGCAAGCGGAATTGCTGGAATCGTCAAAACCATAAATGAATATAGAGTTGCAAAAAAGCGGTTAGAAGAAATGAAAAGACATAGTAATAATGTGGAAGGTGTATGTATTGGAAACGGACTGCGGCTAAACCGTTACAAGAATGGACTTGGAATATATACAAACTTAAAGGGAAAAAACTAAATCATAGGCTACCTAATCGTGCTCTTACTAATATAGACATCATGCGTTTTACCAAAAACGTTCCATATTTTCGCGGAGTGTTTATGAGAGATACCTTACCGAAGTCTCCGTTTTTAAAAGAGTGCGGAATCATAAATTTAGATAATTCTAAAAATTCTGGTACACATTGGGTAGCCTATGTAATTTTAAATGAATATGTTGAGTACTTTGACAGTTACGGCAACTTGAAACCTCCAATAGAATTTGTTTGCTATGTAGGTTCTAACAATATTAATTATAATTACAATAATTTGCAAAATAATAACTTATTCAATTGCGGACATTTATGCATTAAATTTCTTAAAGAGTTTTGGAAAAAGCAAAGTTTTAACAAATCATCACTTAAAAGGTTTAAATGATACGTGTCGTCTACATAAGACAACACTTTGACTTTATCTGTCACAAGAGATGAATGTCAATTAAATTGAGAAATTTTATTAAAAAAAAATGATAGTTTATAATATAAAATCAACTGCCAAGCTTAATGGTTTTACTCGTTCTCGTATCTTCAAAAGACGAAGACATATTATACGAACTATAAAAAAAATTACTAAAGAAAATAAAGTGTTTCTTCGAGCTTTAGGATTTAAATTATGAGTATTCTTCAAGTGAATGATTTACCACAATTCGACAACTCTGTAGTGAGTTATGAAATTCATACATATAATCCATATAGCAACAGTTTTAATGAAAATGATGAAATACGTATACCCATAAATCAACAAGATTTGTACGTATTACCTTCAGCTAGCTACATTTACATTGAAGGTCGAGCCACTACGGTTTCGAAAGATGGAGCAGGAAAACTAACACGAAAGGTTGTTAATTTTACCAACAATCATATATCATTTCTATTTCAAGACATTCGATATGAAATTAACGGTGTAGAGATGGACCGAATAAAAAATGCAGGTATTTCTACAACTCTAAAATCTTATGTGTCAATGAACCAGGGGGAAAGTAAAGCTGCTGCTATTTGGGGTTGGAATTTGAGCGGAATGAAAGATAATGATGGTATTTTTAGTGCCCTTATACCTTTAAATAAAGTTTTAGGATTTGCGGAAGATTATAATAAAATTATCATTAACTGTAAACATGAACTTATACTTAAAAGAAGCAGTTCAAATCTTAATAGTGTTATACTTGATAATAATGACTTCATTGAAGTAAGTATAGAGAGACTGCAATGGCGTATGCCTCATATAAAAGTTTCAGATCGGGAAAGATTAACTTTACTTAAACATTTAGAAAAGGATCGTCCTATTCAAATAGCTTTCAGAAATTGGGACTTGTACGAATACCCTTTATTACCTAGAACTACAAAGCATTCCTGGGTTGTTAAAACTGCTTCACAACTCGAAAAACCAAGGTATGTGATCTTTGGTTTGCAGACAAATAGAAAAAATATGAAAAGTAAAGACTGCTCAATATTTGACCACTGTAAATTAACTAACGTTACTCTTTTTTTAAATTCTCAATATTATCCATACGAATCGGTGAATGCGAAATTTTCTGAAGATAAGTATTATATATTATATGAAATGTTCACCAAATTTCGTCAGTCTTATTATAACACCCGGTCTGAACCATTGCTTGGTTTGGACGAATTTAAAGAAAAGGCTCCTTTATTTGTAATTGATTGCTCAAGACAGAACGAAGCCTTGAAAACTGGGGCTGTAGATGTGAGACTAGAAATAGAAAGTTCTGAAGATATACCAGAAAATACATCTGCCTATTGTCTAATTATCAACGATCGTCTATTCGAATATAAACCCTTAAGTGGTATTGTAAAGAAATTATTATGAACGCTATAGTCGATGTGCAAGGGTTTAAGACGGAAAGTAACGAGTTCATCGTGAAAGAAATAGCAGTAGCATGCGGAAATCAAATTATGGTATTATTAATCAAACCACCATACCCATTTTACAAGCTCACAAAAAAAGAAAGATTGCAAGTATATTGGATACAAAGAAACAGAAAAATTTTCTGGAGAGAGGGTTTTATACCATACTTAAACTTAGAGCAATATATTGTACCTTATCTGAAAGATAAAATCATTTATGTTAAAGGATGTGAAAAAGTGTCGTGGCTAAGAAACATTGTAAAACATGATAAAATATATAATTTAGAAGATAAGAACTGTCCTAGTTTAGAGAAATTGTTTGATGATTATAGAATGTCTAGTAATATATTTAGCTGTGTGTATCATTCGAATGTATGTGCTTTAAAAAATGTTACTTGTTTAAAAAGGTGGACTGATAATAAAAGTATTTTTAACAGTAATTTAGAAGACAAGGGCTGCCTTGAAAAAATATAAGTTAGAAAGTAATTTGTATAGCTATTTATATCATAACGATATAATCAGAATAAAGGTTTTTGAGTAAAAGGTTTCTTGTTTTATTTCATAACAAATACATTAGAAACAGAATACCACAGCGAACTGTGCTGTAATATTCTAAAGATACCAAAAAAAAGGTCAATAGGTAAGTTCTGCCCCCATAGGTATGACTCGCAGCATATCTTGATAAATTGACAACACCAGATACAAGACTTCATTCTGCTTTCATACATACCCGTATAAAGACTCATAAAATGATTCAAAATTATTCCACCCCACGTTATGAATTATATAATGAATATAAAATTCGATTATGTTCATTCAGACATTATTGGGCTACAGTAGATTCAAAACGAAGATTGGTGATGGAAATGGCCGATGCAGGTTTTTTTTACTGTGGAAGTGGTTTAAACGATAAAGTTATGTGTTTTTCGTGTGGGGGTGGTATCAAAGATTGGGAGTATTACGATGAACCTTGGATGCAACATGCTACATTTTTTCCTGATTGCTTTTATTTAAATGCTGTAAAAGGAACAGATTATGTTGACAAATCAAAACGTCTATTTCATAAACTAACAAAAGTGAAGGAGGATATATTGATTGTCTGCTGAATAAGCTACTCAATGCTATTAGCAATGGAGCAACAAGTAACTATAAATTACTTACAGTCATTTTATGAGATACGATTCCTAGAATTGTAGTTAAAAGGTTGAATCATAAACTGAATTTAACAATTTAAAATAAATTAAATACATTATATTGACTACAATGCAAGATTCAGTGAAGTATACTTCTGAAGGTATTTGTAAAATAATTATTCAGAATACAAAATATTGTTTGAATAGATGAACATTGTTAATTGGGGGCTTCTAGATCAGATCGCAAAGATCTGATCTAGAAACCCCAATTAACAACTACTGTTGTGTTAGTTTCCAACCATAAGCCGAAATATTAGTAATTTTAACTTAAAAAAAATAAGGAACTTTAATTAAAAACAAAATTTTATCCCCCTTTTGAATTGAAATTCTAACAACACCGTTGCGATAGCTTCTAACAATAAGCGTAGATAGCAAATTTAGTGATTTAAATTCGAAAATTAAGGACTTTTCAACTTCATCCCCTTTTTTAACCCTTCGGGGCTAGAATTATCAAAAATGCTGAGATACCTATAAATTAATTTTCAATTGTCAGCCTAAACGCAAAATTTTAAGATCCTAACTTCAAAACTGACGGATTTTCATATAAACTTCCATCCCCTATTTTACCCCTTTAGGGGTGGAATTCCCAAAAATCCTTTCTTAGTGGATACTTACTTATCACAAAGAACACACCCTCCAAGTTTCATGTCTCTAGGACCAGTGGTTTGGGCTGTGTGTTGATATATCACCCAGTCAGTCAGTCAGTCAGTCAGTCAGTTTACCATTTTATATATACAACAGATAAAGTCACGGTGGTAGCGAACGCTCTCGCCAACCAAGGTGACATAACTTGTGACCGCTCTCACAAGCATAAATATATAAGTATAACGATAAAGTCATGGTGGTAGTGAACGCTCTCACCAACCATGGTGACATAACTTGTGACCGCTCTCACAAGCATAAATACATAAATATAATCATAAAGTCACGGTGGTAGCGAACGCTCTTGCCAATCATGCTCATAACTTGTAAACGCTCTCACAAGCATAAATACATTGATTGTTCAAAATTATAATTGTGATATTCACAGAAGTTTCACAAAATAATATCATAGTGTCATATTCACATACACATCCTCATCCTTATCTTTCCAATTATTATCAATCAAATCTCAAACCAGTCAATCTACACATTATTATTAAGCAGAAATAATTTTAGACACAATACAATTATTCTAGAACTTATCCGGATTGACTTCTCATATTTATCCTCATTAACACTTAATTAGTTTACCTTAAGACATCTGGGAAGTACTATAAGTCAAATTTAAGAAATTAACAAAAAGAGCACTATTGCATTTAGTGACAAGTACAACTTCACAATCATAACTAGCACATTAGCAACAAGAGTCTTTCAGCAGGCAACAAGCTACGCCCCTTAATCTCATAATATTAACTAGTCATATCAACCCAAGACGAATTTCACACTCACATACAATAACAGCTATATCATGTACATCAAATTGTATAACTGAATTCCAAATACAGTAAGTTATAAGTTGTAAAGGAGAATGGTAAAAAAAAACCCAGAGCGAACAGACACAGGATGTAGCTCAGAATTTTAGTAATATTTAGTGATATCATTCTGTAAATATCTCACTGTTAGATTCGATGGCTAAATGTGTGATATTGTGCTATTTGTTTTTCGTCAGGGGTGTTTTTTTTTTCTTTAAGATTTCTTAGTTTTGGGTATTTCCGACAACATACATACTCACACCGCGCTCATAATCCCAAAGGAGTAGGCAGAGACTACAGATTGTCAAAATCAACTTTCCACAGCCCATTTTTCCCCATTTTTTGCGAGACTCAGCGTGATGAGTGGCGAACTCTGTCGCCGCCGTTTGAATGTTAAGTCTCATATTAGTCTCTTAGTTGACTTTTACGACACGCCGAGAAAAAAGTGTTGCTCGTAACCGAAACGACACGGTTTAAATAAATAAATACATATATAAGTTGACTGGTAATTAGTGACCGATATTTAAACACATGATTGTACTCATCATGACAAACAACTTTCCCAAAGAAACGATTTTGTTTTTATTTGGTTGGTTTAATAGGTTGCATAATCAAAAGACCATTTTAAATAACAGAAAAATGTATTTATAAAAGTTTACATATCATCTAGATCTGACATTATTTAAAAACAGAGCAGGGTGTAAAAATGTGGGTTCGTGTCTGGCTCATCCCAAATAATATATAACGCTTATTACATGGGAGCAACTTCCCAGAGTCCTCTTTCCATAGATGCAGGAGCAGTAATATTCTAGTATAGCTTGTCTGCCGTCTTCTCTTTTATATAAAATATACGTGTAGTACCTACGTGTATATGTATTTATTTATTTAAGCCGTGTGTTTTCGGTTACGAATAGCACCGACGCCTTCTTGGCGTGTCGAAAAAGTCAACTAAGAGACTTATATGTTGAAACGGCGGCGACAGAGTTTGCCACTCATCACGCTGAATCTCGCAAAAAAAGCAGCGAAAAGTGGACTTTAGATAGTTGATTGACAATCTGCAGTCTCTGCTTACTCCTATAGGATTATGGGCATGAGTATATGTATGTATATCGTCGGATATACCCACAGTGAAGAAATCTTAAAGAAAAAAAAAACATCCTTTATGAAAAACAAATAGCACAATATCACACATTTTGCCATCGAATCTAAAAGTGAAATATTTACAGAATTATATCACTAAAATTCTGAGCTACATTCTGTATCTGTTCGCTCTGGGTTTTTTTTCCATACTTGATGACCATTCTCCTTTAGTATTTTATGCCATTTATGAATTAGGATTTAATTTGATATTATTTACTAATCGCATCCATTATATACATTAATTAATTAATTGCTTAAAATAATAATTCAGTATATGCACTCCATAAAAAGCATAATATAAGTAGTTATAGAAGTAATTATCTTAAGAACTTTCTGTACCTCATTTCCAAATAAATGATTTTGATTTTAAATAAAAACCTAACTGAAATGATATAATGAAAAGATATTGAAGCAACAGCACCGATTACCATCACCAGGTGCACTGTACTAGCGACCAGCTATACAGACGTCCAGCTGCACTGGCGTCCAGTTGCACTGGCGTCCAGCTGCACCGGGGTCCAGCTGCACCAGCGTAACTGCTTCGCGCCGGCTCTCGCTCGCGCATCCCGCGATCCGCTTACGACGGGTGCTGCGCATGAGACTCCGACCACGGTGGCTGCGACCTTCATGGCGTCAGCTATGACTGCGACCAGTTCCCGGTTCTACCCCTGAATGGATACTATCTCGGGCCGGGTTCGTCAGTCGGTGCCCCGTGAGGACGCTTCACTGTCGCGAAACATTATCTGAAACTCATAACAACGGGTTGGACTCATTTTCGAACGAGCCGTGAAAAAGTTAAAATATCGAATATCTTCTAAACGGTAGGTCGTAGCTCAAAGATAATAAGATTTTACTTCCCCTTGCACCGAGTGAACTTATCCAGGAGATCAATTTAGAGAAAGAAAAATGTGACCTTCACATGACCTCAACTTCATCAATTGGTACTATACGGATCATAATCTATTTAATGTTTATAATCGATGATTCGAATACACCAAAAGAACACAAGATGTGATATAGATACCTAGGTTAGGCATGTCCATAATTCAATTTTTACCGTTAATAATACTTTAAATATACGGATCACAATCTATTTAATGTTTGTAACCGATGATGATTCGAATACCCCAAAAAAACACGAGATGTGATGTAGGTAGGTTAGATATGTCCACAATTCAATTTTAACCGTTAATAATACTTTAAAATGATTTCTATTATAATGCAAAAGAAATAAGCGGGCCACATACCACTTCTGATATGAAATAAGAACCATCCTTACTCTAAAATAAGTAATTTAATTCCTAATATAATTATTTAACCTCAAAATAGATACTAATCCCCGAATGAATCTTAAAGTCGTTACCCCAATATCATAATCTAAAACTGTTTAATAAAACTACATATTTACAATATTTCAGGGATTAGGAAATAATATGAAACACCAAGATATTTTGTCAGTCATTTATCTTTCTTTGCCAACATCAAATTCAATATTCTACACCATACCATCACATCTCCTATTCCCCACATAATATTACAATTCAATCAGTATTCTAATATTTACCATAAAACTAACAGGTTACCTCAATTTACAGTAGATCTCCAACCAATCCTATGCCAATCTATCTTTTTACCGACACAGCCACTAAGCACGTTTTACCGTCACGAGCGCCTGACCCAGAAGGCCCGTTATTCCGCTATTCTGACATATCGAATCTTTGGGTGTTGCCAGTACAATATCCAACAATTACGTATTAATAAATTGAAACCTAACACACTCATACATTCAAATACTAGTTTAAGATACTCTGTTATCATGATTCTGTGATACAATGGCTGATGAAAATTGTCTCAGATACCTATGGAACTTCTTGATTTTAAATATAACTGAAATGGACCAAACCCATACAAAGTATTGTTCCACGCTCCCCTATTTATCCATAAAGCATATGCCTTACTCCCAGATTCCCCTGGGGGAACAAGGGAATGAGATATTCCAGAAACAAATTGCACTGGTTACCCCTATCATAGGGAAAGCAATAACTGATCCTATGCTTATGAAAAATATAAGGCAAACAAAAATGGTTGACTGACTTAGCTGATGTTACGAAATACCAGACATTGGTGCCGATTCTCTTGTCACAAATGCCTCTAAACTAGACTAAAAATTTCCAAAATTAAGTTTATTCCTGACAAACGACGATTCCCATTCTGAAATAAACTAAAGTGACACAAATATTTTAGTTTGATAGCACTAAGATGGTACTGAGATATTCATTTAGTGAAAATGGCAATTTTGCTATTCTGAATTTGACATTTTTCACCTAAATTTTTTTTTTTAAATAATAACAATTCTTTATTGCACTTGTTGGTTAATAAGCAGCTACTAACTTAACTAGAACTATTTACAAACTAAAATATAGCGTCGAAAAATTCATCCGCATCGCTGTCGACTGGTAATGTACCCAAGAGACTGGCCGCATTGCCACATTGTATGGCAATGCTTAAGAACTATACTTTCGAGCCGTTTGGGGTTGAAACCCTCGGGCCGTGGGGTCCGAGTGCCCATGGCCTCTTCCGTGACATCTCAAAACGGCTATTTGACACTTCCCGTGACCCAAGGGCTGGTTTTTACCTTGGCCAAAGGCAAAGCATTGCCATACAACCTAAAATTTAGATTTTCTATCTAAATCTGACTATTTTTAATTGCGACTAAAAATGTGTGGAATAAAATTGGTTGTCATGAACTTTAAATTTACACCAACACCTCGATGTCAGATGCAAAAACAGTACTGAATTTTTTTTTTTTTCTTTTGCTTATATCTCTCAAACGGTGTGTTCAATCGCAAAAATAATTAAAATTTCGACCCTCTTCATAAAACCCTTAAACCCCTAACACTCTACATGTAGATAATAATTTTTCTTATTTTCCATACAAAAAGTGAAATATTCTATATAAAACACGTCGAGACTACCTCCCATGCGCGCCTCCAGCTCTAAAAGATTCACGTGGTTAGGTATCAAGTGTGGAGTCGCGATTGTCACATTCGATTTAGATGTGTCAAAATTATTTTTAAAAGATAATTTATTTTGCAGAATAGCTTTTAGATTCTCATAGTCAAAATTAAGGAATTGTAATGATAGTTTAGTTAATTTAGTTCGGTGTACAAGAGAATCGGCACCAATGTTTTCTTCCACCAAATTAAAACAAGAATAAAAGTAATATCATCTTTAATTGACATTAATTTTTAATTTATTCCATTTATAAAGAAAACACTATTTTCTTGCTAATACTTTTAATCCACACTACTGTACTATTTCACAATCAAACGACGACTGACTATAAATTACATTTTACCATTTAAAACGACTATTGCGCCCACCCAAAAATAACGATAATATCATAACCGTCATTTCTAAGTGATGCCAAAGTAAAACAATACTTTCAGTTGCCATAATGAAATTACATTTAGAAGTTTCTGATAATATTAAAATTTGTATTTTGACAGTGTTGCCACAATGGATATTATAAATCGATATAAAAATAATATTTTTTTTAAATTAAATCAAAGAAATCACGACACTCGGCCATCCGACGGCGTGCTAACTCTGAAGCACGCAATAATCACGCACACTGAGGCAATACATCAAATAACAAAAAAAAGTAAGTAAACAAACAAAATACATAATCAAGATTCTGTATCATTATGATAAACATTATACATTTGTGGCAGGCAATGCATACCTAGCACCTAATTAAAAGAGAAACGCACTTCACTTCACTAGTATGAATCCTCTTGACCGAATCCCGGCCACGGGGCGGCCAATCTCAGTGGAGACCAGCCAAGCACGCAGTAGGCACACTGCACAAAAGCACAACTGTGTGCGCAAACAGATGCACTCTTTGCTCTCCTGCTCTCCTACATTCCGACGGGACAGCAACCCGACACGACCGGATAGAGATCAGGTGCAGGGCGCAACGGCTTCGGTGCAGGAGGCACGGGGTGTCACGCCTCCCACTTCCAATCTCCAAGCTGCTACTGAGTAATTCCTAGTGGAAAAATCAAACAACACCCTGCCCGAACCGGGAATCGAACCCAGGACCCCACGCTCAGCAGCCGCGCTCGCGAACACGAAACTAACGGGGTTGAATCTAATGTTAACAACTATTTTATAAACACATGAATAGCAATTCGTGTTAAGGCGACGATAACCGACTTTTAATGATTCTATACTGAAGATCACGTCTAAACGAGTAGCGTTAATGATTTGGAAAGAATATATGTTAAATTAAAACATTTTCTTAATAACTTGATATGCTTATTTGTGTTTATTTTACATGGTGAAATTAATTTATAAAATTACTAGTGGACCCGACAGACGTTGTCCTGTCAAAACATTGTCCAGCGGACAAAATTGTGAATCTAAACCATTCCCAGATCCCCTTGAACACACACAAAAAATTTCATCAAAATCGGTCCAGTCGTTTGAGAGAAGTTCAGTGACATACACACTCACAGAAGAATTATATATATAATGTCTAACGCGGATAAAAAACTAAGAATCACGCAAAATCTATCAAACGTATTTTTCTGAAACCTTCACTATTTTAAAGATAAATGCAAACTTTAAAGGCAGTGGTGGCCCAGTGGTAACGGCCGCGACTTACGAGTTGTAGGTCGTAGGTTTGAACCCAGATAGGCGCTTTACTTTGTGTAAATTATTTCATCACCACTGCTCACAAAACGGTGAAGGAAAACATCGTGAGGAAATCGGCATGTCCTAGAACCGAAAATTCGAAGACATGTGACATCTACCAACCCGCACTGGGCCCGCGTGGTGGGTTACGGCCCACTCCCTCTCACAGAGAGAAGGCCTGTGTCCCAGCAGTGGGTACATTATAGGCTGATGATGATTAAAATACTTTTTGTTTTATGTAAAATAAATTAATAATGAGTCTTTGAGACAGCGCTCCTTGATGGGTGAGTTATATTGCGGGCTGGACGCTACGACGCGTTGCGTGAGTTCAGTACAGATTACGCAAGCTAACCATTCAAGGTCACTGGCATATCAAATGTCCTATGCTGTATATTTTTATTTTTTATTTTTATATTTTTTTTCGTTTTATTGTTAATTAACTAAATCTAATTTAATTTAACTTAACTACCTTTTTGCATGGAACATCATTCCATTCTGTAGCTGGAGAAGGGCGTTGTTAGCTGCGCTACAGTTTATACTTTTGCAGCTATCATCGTTTTTACTTGTAATTAGTCTTGTGTTTTTGTTCCAAAATAAACTTTTTATTATTATTATTATTTTATTATATCTGCGTCTTAACAGGTATTTGTCCAAATCAAATTCCAACCTAGAGGATTTTTCAATTCCTAACGATTGTGTGTAACTGATGATGACATGGTGACATGACATCCATGGTGACACCAATTTAAAAAAAATTCAAAACAAAAATTCAAAATTCAAATATTTTATTTGTAGAACATAGGTAAACAAAAAAAAAGTACAGATGTTAATAATAATAAAAATGAACGCTATGTCTTGCCGTCAACGGCGCACAAATATTTTTATTTTTTTTATTTATACATATACAATATATATTTTATTTAACTCTAGCACGTTCGACAATTTCGTGAGAGAGGGGCTTGTGGCTAAGTAATAACAGCTGCACGGGCCGATCGATCAGGTTAAGCTACGCTTGCCGCGGTTGGTCCGTGGATGGGTGACCATCTTTACATACCAAGTCCCCTCCGTGCCTCGGAAAGCACGTTAAGCCGTTAGTCCCGGCTGTCATTTGTAGATCTTTGACAGTCGTTACGGGTAGTTAGAAGCCCAAAAAGTCTGACAACCAGTCTTACCAAGGGGTATCGTGTTACCTAGTCACTAGGTTGTGGAGGTCAGATAGGCAGTCGCTCCATGTAAAATACTGGTATTCAGCTGCATCCGGTTAGACTGGAAGCCGACCCCAACATAGTTGGGAAAAGGCTAGGCAGATGATGACGTTCGACAATTTCGTATCTATGATTACCTTGAACATTTTGCTACTTTATACGAACCGATAAAAGGAAATAATTTCTTACTTTTGCCATCACTGTTGAAATTAGTTTGTTATTTTTTTTTACTAAACATACTCATCTTTTATAGGTATTCGTCTTTTATACGTCTTTAACTTTTGTATATCTTTACATATTATAAAACAAAGTTCCCCGCCGCGTCTGTCTGAACGCGATAAACTCAAGAACTGCCGAACGGATCTTCAAACAGTTTTCACCAATGGACGGACTGATTCTTGCGAAAGATTTAAGTGTATAATTCATTAAAGGTTTTGTGTAAATTGGCTGAAATATGACGATTATTGTTGAAGATGTCGGAAAAAAATCATGCCGACCGGGAGCCCCACTGGCGTGCGCCGCGTAAACCGTTACAGACACATTAAAGATCCTAAAAAGTTCAACAAAAAGTCCGCGATGGCATATGTCTTTCTTCTAAGGATGACCCACAATAAACACTTTAATCTTTCAGAATTTGATAAAAATTCCATTGTTATTTCCGAAGTTATTTTGACCGGTATCATATTAATTCTCATCCAATAAACTATGTTATTTAAATTGGGCATTTAATTGACATTAAAATATGCCTTGACATCATATAATTTCAACGAATGGTTTAAAATATATCACAGATTCAAAATTACGCGTAACAAAATAATTATGGTTGGAGAGCAGCTGCAGTAGGAGTCAATAACCTTTTCCTGGACTATTAGGTATGTAATCCCGGTACTGCCCGGTAGTACGTTCCCGTGGGATATTTTCCGACATCCACGCGGGCGAAGCCGCGGGCAAAAGCTAGTTTATTATAATTGTTAAATGATTTAAATATAATTTTCAATGAGCAATATTATAGAGACTTTAATTCTTACACAGGGTGGGGATAAATCTCCTACCTACTGATTAGGCTCATTATTCTCGAAGATGTTTTCAGTCGCCCCTTTAAAATAAATGTCGAAAAATAATTCTAATGGACTTTATTACTATTATTGTCGCGAAAATGACATTGCTGATAACCCATCGTACTTAAACCAGTTGCTGGTCCAAGATGTGTTTGTTTTTGCCAAACTTTTGAGTAGACAAGGCCGTAAGAATTGTCAGGTTAAACCTTTGTTCTCGGCAATTTATTTGCTTGAGAACAAGCAACTGCGTTTAGTACTTGTTTAATTTCCCTAGTACAAAATCTTTAAACTGTTTCGAGGTGAAAGCTTTTCCATGATCTGATATTATTCTAGTCGGTAATCGAAAATCACTTAGTAAATTTTTCGATAATTTTGAATTGGTCTAGCAATGAGATATTTTGTAACGTATCAATGACTTTTTGTAATTATTACTTAAAATCAATTCGAAAATATTGGTGACAAGCTAGCCGGATATGCCATAAAACAGACTACGGTTGCCACCAATAAAATTAAAATTATTTAGGAGAAATGTCTACTAAATGTATAATGCAATATTGCATTACATTGTTTAAAAATCTGTTTAAACTTTTACTGTTTAAAAATATTACTGACACTTTTGGCACATCAGGTCGATTCGATTAACGTATTGACAATGTTTGATAGATGGTGTGGCACAACTTCGATAGATGGCGCTATTTTCAATCAACCTGCAATGATTATGCAAATTTTGAATATTTATTTCGTGATATATTTATTTCCACTGTTGCAATTTTAACTGTCTGTTTTTATTTCCTTTCAAATTCTTCTCACAGTACACTTTAATTTACATTTAGTTCCGTTCAATCAATAACGAAGTTACACAGTTTTTGTTTTAACCAGTTTCAACTGTTAGTTTTGCACGTATCTGAGTTCCACTTTTCACTTATTGCACTTATTCATTAGTACCAACTATTTTATAAACACTTTTCCTTGATTGTATCTTCACTTTAGTAGTAATTTAGTGCGAAATAATTAACTTTAAACATTTTTAAACAATTAAGAAACACGGAGCCGATGTAAACACAGTCACCGTAGCGCCCTCTCGCGTAGGATTGTTATACGCCCCCCAAAAAAATAAAAAAATGTTGTTTACAACCCAAAATTTTACATTGTCTGTAGAATGCTTAGGGTGTATAGGTCACTTAAAGCGTCCTTTCTTGCTGAAAAGGGGTGTATTGACAGTCAACGGAGAAGTATGTACTTAATATTCATACCATTATGATAAACGGTTAGGGTTTAAACGTCACTACAAGCATCTATTGTTGTAAAGAAGGGGTATATAACACGGTCACCGGAGAAGTATTTAGCTAATAATTACACAATTATGCTTATGGTAAAAGACTAGAAGCTCCATCTAAGACAAAATGCTTTTAACTAACAATAAAATTACTTTAAAAAAGAAGAAAATAAGTAGGTTATTAAATGACCGCACAAAAAAACAAGGAAATATTAATTTTTATGGAAATCAATTGAAAATGTTGGAGCTCTAATCTACATCAATTTCTTGGTTTTCTTTGTAATCACTATGAGGAAAAAAGTCACAAACGGTTTCTTCACAAGGAAGTCGACGATACTCATCGTGATAAGTCTTTGGAATGGTTCCATTATCACAAAGTCTCATCAAATCTTTATATTTGGCCTTGGATATAGGCAATCTGGCATTGTAGGTAGGCTTTATTGTAGGTCCTGGAATGTCTTGTCTGGAGTCATCAACCACTGCAACAGTATCTTTTGTGTTGTCTGTGCTTGCCTTTGACTTCCCCTTACCCTTACCCTTCAAGTTACTCTTGGCTTTGGTGTTCCTTCCCCTTATATGCATGTATGCACCTTATTTGGCTTAAGAGCGATGATATGACCAACATTTTGCGGCGTCAACGTTAAGTCGTATGAGTCAACTTTATTTTTAGAATAATAATATAAGAAGGGCGTATGCTCAAGTTTTGGTTAGCGACTTTATTATACGAACTTTAAGTTTTTTAATAATTGTGCATGTTACTTAAATAACCAATAAAATAAAAATTTATATCAAATACGCATCGTGTCTTTAAAAAATCTCCAAAAATCACGTGGGCCGTATTAGCCTTAATTTTGCGAATTTCGCAGTTTTAACTACACAGATTGATAGAGAAAAAAAAACTGAACATAAGTGCATCAAAAAGTCATTTTGGCCAAAGTGGCGTTTACGCCTTTTGAGTCTAAAGGTATCGATATGTCGATCCGCCGCTATGCCCCGAGACCAATCGGTTTCTTGCAAACCGTGGCGAATATGTCGTTCTTATTCCGCAACAAATCACAATGCTACCTTATAAGTTGAAGTTCGATTGCACATAAGGATATACAATATGCCTGGACGATAAGGGCGTTTCCGCAAGCTGAGGACAAATTGAGAACAGTCAGCCTTGCAAAACATCTCCAATTGTCCAACCTACGCTTCGTTAAATAGACGCAAACACTTACCCCGTTACTTCCACTACTCGTACACAAATTCACAATACTGCACCAACGACAATATGTATGTATGCTCTGCAGTAATTTCCAAGCAATGATGGCTTTAATTTCCAGAAATAAAACAGTTAATCACGGAGCAGCCGTTCGTTTTTTTCGTCTTTCACCAATTGACATCTCTCAGAAATTATTTATTTTACTGCCACCGTCATTTGTCAATAGTCTAAAATAATTATGTTATTACAACTACTGTGGCGAGCCTAGTAACGCCATCTAGCATTATACTTGATTACTAAATCGATATCGATCATTACAATGGCATTTTTGAACTAAAAAGATTAATACTCAAAGTCTTTAAATAAATATAGATTAATACTCAAAGGCTTTAAAAAAATATAGATTGGTTATTACATAGACAACCGTTGACCGTTTACAACTCTTGACCAGATGCTTGCGTTCTGTCATGTGTGGTTTAAAAGTTCAACACTGAATTAATCTTGTTTTCTTTAACAAAAATATTGCACAAACTAGTTCAGAAAATGAAGCAGAGCTAAATGAGATATTTTTCATTTTAAGCCGCAGTTATCTAATTTCAAATAAAACAATGTATGGGAAGCCATTGTACTTTCTTCAAGAAAGTTCTTTTGCTTTCGAGCATTCCATAAGATATACAATCTACTGCTAAGCTCACCTACGTGACTGAACAAGAGAGTGAGCTATGTAGAACTATAAACTATACTCCTACATTTTATTTATTATTTATTTAAACTTTTCACACACAAAAAGGTACAAAGGCGGACTTAATGCCTTATCTTTATCCTTATTTTGAAACACTGAACTACAGCTCGCCTACGTGGCTGCTATATACTATACGCATACATCTCCATAAAGCTCACCTACGTGGTTGAACTAGAGTGTAAGCCGCATGAAACTCAATATTTTTCTGGTTCATCTTTATATTTAAATTCAGAACTATAATCCGCCTACATGGCTGCTATAAACTATACGCATACATCTCCATAAAGCTCACTTATATGGCTGAACTAGAGTGTAAGCCGCATGGAACTCTGATCTATACTCGTTCATTTTATTTTAAATTCTGAACTATAATCAAAAAATTCAAAACACAACACAGACAATACTTTAATTTTTACTAAAATTATTAGTAAAAAAGATGAATGAACTTCGAAACTTGCATATTTACAAGCAACTGCTAAAAATATACACCTAAAATAAAAATACATAGTTAAGTTACATAATGTTATATATAATAAATCATTTGCATGAAAATCTAAAATAAATACGTAAAAACAACTCAAATTTGTTTCCGTTATTTCTAATAATTGTATGCCTAAATATTATTATGCTAATAGTCATTAGGCCTATTAACGTTATGCGAATTAAAGGAGATGTTTCATTTTCGGCCATAAAGTGTACGTTAATGAAAAAAAAGGAAAGAATTCCACGAATTGAGGAAAAATATTCTTTCCTGTTTATTCCTCTTATTACTTCGGCACAAAAAATAATAGTTTAACAAATTATTGCCATATTTTATTCATCATGGCGTCGTTTTACTTGCATACTGCTTTCGTCCAGAAATCATGTTACATTTTAACAAAATAATATCATGTAGACGTTATTCAAATAAATATGAAAGGCGTGTATTTCTGTACTACAATAAGATACAATAAGTAGCTATCTTATACAACTTTTTTGATTAATTAGAAAGTATGATTCATCATAAAAATAAAAAACTGCTTTTGTGGATTGTCGATTTGTAGGTACTTCTGGACGAAAATGGCTAGCTGTCGATAATCGTATTTCTCCTGACAAACGTCAAACATTTTCGGTTTTTATTTTGTGCCCAAAAAGTATTAGATATTATGGAAAAAAACAGTCTTCATTGTATTTAGGAGTTCGTTTCCCAGGTTTTCTGAAGTGTACATGTTATGGCCGGAGTCCCATACAAAAATGAAACGTCTCCTTTATGCCAAAACAAATTAGCCTTCAAGATAATTATGCCAACATAAACTGTATGCCAAAAAAAATATGGCAAAGTATTATTATGGCAATAATAATACTTTGCCAAAATCGTTATGCCAAATTATATTAGGAAAAAGAATATTATACGAAAAGAAGGGATCCCTATTTAGGCGTAAACAATTATTTGTTGGTACTACAACATTATTTTTTTACTTTTATTTAATAGTTGTTTTTATTAAAATTTTACTTTCCTATGCATCAGCTGTTTTATTTCTGGGTTCAAGCAAAATTACGAATGATTATAGATATCGATAAAAAAAATGGATGGTACGGACTTCTCTTTCCGGGATCGAAAACAACAATAGCTATTGTTCTTTTTCGTAGAAGCAACCGCGCGTCCCCGCCAAAAGTGACAAGAATTTTTGTTCAGAATATTGCGCTTATGGCTTCTCCAGTAATATAAACTCTAAGTTTTGAAGTGAAAACTTCTTTAGCATCGTTGTGATTTGAAAGTCAATGAAACGAAAAAGCGACAGTAAAAAGAGACGGACACAAATTCATATGATTTAACGTGGGAGAAAATGAGATAGGAAGCATTATAGTGTTTCTTATGTTCGTGGTTCTCTGAAGCTATAGAATTTGTTTGTTTGCTGGAACGCGCAAATCTCAGGAACTACTGGTCCGATTAAAAAAAATATTTCATTGTTTGATAGCCCATTTATTGAGGAAGGCTATAGGCGATTTTATTTTTCCTTTTGAGAGCTTACGCTGCGTGCGCTGCGTAAACGGTTAAAGTTTCGCAAAAATCATGTATGACAGAATTGTTCCCCTTTAAAAGTTCTAAAAAAAGTCTGCGATAGCATATGTCTATCTTTTAAGGTTGGCTCACTATAACCTTTTTTATGCTAACCAAATTTGTTCAAAAATAATGCATTATTTGCGAAGGTGTTTTTATAAACATGATATTAATCCTTATCCTAATAAATACATTATTCATCACAAGTATTTAATTAAAAACAAAATTGCCCTTGACATCATTCGATTTCAATGAATATCTTAGGAGATATCGCAGTTTTAAAATAACACCGCAGCAAAATAATGATCAAGTACTGCGCGCGCATTTATGATGTGCAAGGCTAGGCAAGTTATGAGGGGGAATAAGATTATAAGGCCCAGTACTTTTACCTAACGTTTTAAAGTTCCACTTTTACTGATAAAAGCGTGATGTATGCTGTTGCGGACTTTTTTTTTGAACTTTTCAAGAGAAACAGTTCTGTCATCTCATACATGTTTTTTTTTTAATTTTCTTGAAGTCAAAATTTTTGAAAGTTTTATTTCTACCACGTGTGAATTGCACACGTTTTTTTTTTCTCTGTTGGATTTTTGTATGTTTTATCCAAACAACGTCTGTCGGTTTTACCTAATTAGCAATAAAGATGACATTTATTATACGTATATCTTATGTAGGTATTTAATGTGGAAAGAACTTTAACGTAACCCCATGTGAAAAGTAAGCCAGTCAAAATTATAATTCAAGTTCTATTATTATTTACAATTCGAAAGTCATACCTAACAAAATACACGTATAGCGCGCGTGGTTGGCAAGCTTCACCTGGCGGGGCGCGTCAGCAGCGCGGCGCCAGCGCTGGCCGCCAGTGCGAGAGGCGCACCGCGGGGCCGTGGCGAGCCCGTGTTCAAACGGCCCATGCGCAGCGACGCGTCCGCGTCGTATATGGTGGCGTTCACCAGGTCCGCGTACTGGTACAGCGACGTGAACACACTGGTGGCGCCCTCCGCCAGATTCCCGTCCCTCACGGCGCACTCCAGTGGGCCCATGGAGGTGACGCCCACCTGCGTGCCACGGTACAGCACGGGCCCACCCGAATCGCCCGAGCACACGCCCCGCGTGCTACCCGCGCTCTCCGTGCTCTCGCCGCACACGCAGTGCTCCCACGAGCTGCGCTCGCAGTACACCAGCCGCAGCCGCACCTCGAACAGTTCCTCGCCCAGCGACGACGTGTCCGTGCTCCCGAACCCCAGCACCTGCCGACACAACACGCACAGTTCTACAAATACGAGACTCCCTGCTCTCATTACAAGCTCACAACAGCCTTGGATTGGCGGCCGAAGTGTATAAAGCCGAGAGCGAGACAGCTTCTAGAAATTCTGATGAAATTTAACTGATCACACGCCAGTTTCCTACAGTATCTGATTTTAACCGTGTGAATAGCGCGAATTTGTCGTGTGTTCCCAACATTAAACTGTAAAATATTATCGTATAGTTCAGCGCCGTTTGAGTGCTTACATCTAAGATAAGATATATTTATTTTGCTCAAACATGTGTACACATACAGAAATAAAAATGTGTATGCAGGATAATATTAAAAAAGTACAGGTTTAGACATGTTTGCCACATATTATGGCGTGCAAATATTAATAATTATGATTGTTAATAATTTAGGTAATCAAGTCAATATCATTATTGTACAGTAAGCGTTCAAAAGTGGATAGGCACGTTAAGAGTCGTATTCCTGTGAACACGCGGTATAGTCTGTACATCTGTATGTGTAAACAATATGGTACACACACCACAGAGAACGCAGTTTTTCGCTTGACTCACTGTCGTATCATCACGTACTCGCGCCGCACTATACAAAACAAAAATATATTTCCATCGCTTTTGTCAAACACAGTAAAACACACGCATCATGTGCGTGACCTTGGCCAGTTTATGGCATTGCTAAAATTCGAGTCATACTTAAATGAGCTGATAGAAGGACCCGTAAGGCATTGGACTGATAAACATTAGTCTTAGGTTCTGATTTCGTATAGCGCAGGGCGACTTTTTGCAAATATTTATATTATTTTATATTTATTTTTGCAAAAACGGAACCCTTATAGATTCGTCATGTCTGTCTGTCTGTCTGTCTGTCTGTACGTCCGTATGTCACAGCCACTTTTTTCCGAAACTATAAGGGCTATGCTGTTGAAACTTGGTAAGTAGATGTATTCTGTGAACCGCATTAAGATTTTTACATAAAAATAGAAAAAAAACAAATAATTTTGGAGTTCCCCATACTTAGAACTGAAACTCAAAATTTTTTTTTTCATCAATCCCATACGTGTGGGGTATTTATGGATAGGTCTTCAAAAATGATATTGAGGTTTCTAATATCATTTTTTTCTAAACTGAATAGTTTGCGCGAGAGACACTTCCAAAGTGGTAAAATGTGTGTCCCCCCCCCTGTAACTTCTAAAATAAGAGAATGATAAAACTAAAAAAAAAATATGATGTACATTACCATGTAAACTTCCACCGAAAATTGGTTTGAACGAGATCTAACAAGTAGTTTTTTTTTTAATACGTCATAAATCGTAAACCGAAATTTACCTTTCATTCAATGTTACTTGCTGCTACGGAACCCTTCATGGGCGAGTACGACTCGCACTTGGCCGGTTTTTTATTTATTAATGTTGTTATTGCAATAGAGGGTTTATAATAAAAATGCGTGATATAACAAAATAAAAAATATATTTATTCGTTACATTGCTGTTCAGTGTTCACCATCTGACTAATTTTATAAGCACAAACCTGGATAACGGCATGCACACCATAGGGATATTCTTAGACCTTGCCAAGGCTTTTCACATAATTTCTTGTACTTTGCTTTTGTACAAGCTGGAAATGCTGGGAATACGGGGAGTACAATTGCAACTGTACGAGCTACGCTGTACATTGACCTTTGTGGTAGTTTGTACGTCATACACAATAATGCACATCCATATTGTTTAGCTGTGCATTTCATTAACATAGCATTTAAGTGGAACAAATGTCTAATAATTTTTAGTAGCAATAAATCCATCAAGGGAATCATTCGTCTATTCATTTACATAACATTTTCACTGTTGGGCATTACAACCCCAACATTTGGTCCTTCGAGCAATTTAGTGTTGTGTGATTTATATATTTTACGGTCGCGAATCGGTTGGACTGGTCTCTCACAAGCGAGTCGCCCCAGTAACCAATTGAGAAGGCGCATATCGTAGAAGAGAAAGGTTGCACAATACCAAGAACCAGAAGTGTGGAGCAACAGCCTACTTCTCAAAACAAAGTTCATCAATTCGTCGAAAAATTTGGCAACATGACGTCATCAGCAAACACTTACGAGAATCAGTGCGAACTTTACGAAAATATCAAGAAAGTCGGCATCAACATCAAGAAGGATGGCTGGGACAGGAAGAACTTGGACTACTTCAAACGGCGTATGCAAATGCTGGAAAACCTATGGAGTGAATTCCAGTTCAACCATGATCGTCTGTCTACAGAAGTAAGTGCGGGCCATCCTTACTTTACAAGTGATTTATATAACACAGCATTGAAGTGTTATAAAGAAGTCAAGGAGTTAATTCTCCAACAAAATCAGGAACTGTCGACGCACAAACGGTCCACAGGGGGACCGGCGGTGCAATCAACACTGTTCGAAAGTACCTCTGAACAAGGTCAAGCAAGTACATCGAGCAAGCAATTACAAGAAAAACAAGACTGCGAGGAGGAAGAAGAAATCAGTAACACAACTGAGAGCAACAACAGGGAGCAATCGCCTCCTCGACACGGGGTCCAACAGTAAACTGGACGACCTCTTACGCAAACAATCGGCGAACTTCAAGGCTTTCATGCGAGCTGTCGCCAACATTCAAGTGGAATTTATAACAGAAAAATGGGAATTCCAGGATGCGTTGCAAGCATTACAAACGCGTTGGTCTGCTATTGACAGTCTCCATTGGGAAATCGAGTGCGAACTCAACGGGGACAAGAACGCAGTGTATGAAAAGCGCTATACAAGATTCGAAAACCAATATATCGATCTGAAGAAGGCATTAAACACCAAGATGTGGTCCGGAGCTTATCGAGAAAAAACAACACCAAAGTTGGAGATACCAGTATTACACGGAAAATTTTATCAGTGGATACCATTCAAAGACCTTTTCACGGAAGCCATCCACAACAATACATCCTTGTCAAGTGCGCAGAAGATGCAATTTTTGAAAAGCAAGGTTCAAGGAGAAGCTGAAAGGTTGATACAACACTTACAAATAAGCTCGGACAACTATCTAGTGTGTTGGGAAATTCTCAACAATCGCTACAACAACAAAAAACTTATATTCACATCGCATATCAACATGCTCTTCAATCTGCCTACCATGCAACAACAGTCATTAGCACCAATCAAAAAAATACATGACGTCACGATAGAATGTTTGCACGCTATCAAGAATTTAGAAGTGGATGTCAGAACTTGGGATCCGCTACTAGTGCACATTTTGGCACAAAAACTAGACGCTGAGACATACTCGGATTACATTGAATCACTGAAGAACTCGCGAGAATTACCTGCATTAAAGGATTTCTTAGACTACCTAGAGGCGAAGTTTACTTCAATGGAATCGTCGCAGCGTAAACAAGACAACTATCAGAAGACAAGTCCTGCAACAAACCAGAATCAAGAATCATCCCATAACAAGAAACACAGCTATCATAACAACAAGAATCAAGCGGCTAGTAACAACAAGATTACGAATTCGTACCATGCGTCAACGTTTATTTGTCCATTCTGCAACGACGAGCATGGCCTCTACTTTTGTGCAAAGTTTCTAGAAATGTCGAACGACGAAAAACTTAACACAATTAACAAATTGCAAGTCTGCATTAATTGCCTGTACAGTCATAAGGGCAAAAAATGTACGTCAAACAACCGATGTCGCAAGTGCAAAGCTAAGCACAATACGTTAATGCACGAAGCAGCATCAAAAAACAATGAACAAAACGAAACAAATTCATCATCGCATGTCTCACAGAATGATGAAGAAGCTTCGGAGATTCTATTAGCGACCGCCATAGTAAAGATAGAGGGAGCTGATGGAACTCAGTACAACATGCGAGCTCTTGTCGATCAAGGGTCTCAGATATCACTGATAACAGAACGAGCAGCTCAACTTCTTGGGATCAAACGCCAGAAATGTAAAGGCGTTATCTTTGGAGTTGGAGAAAAGGAGAGCAATTGCAAGGGCATGA
Organism: Agrochola lychnidis; assembly: GCA_963680765.1. Lineage (NCBI taxonomy): Eukaryota > Metazoa > Arthropoda > Insecta > Lepidoptera > Noctuidae > Agrochola > Agrochola lychnidis. The sequence goes on along the minus strand of OY796850.1, from coordinate 148,628 downwards.
TAACAATTTCATGCAGCTCTGTCTTCAGCGATTTTACGTTCAGAAAATCAGTATACATAATGAAAAACTTAATCAAGAATCTACCGAACAAAACTTTTAAAAATCCATCAAGGGAATCATTCGTCTACTCATTTACATAACATTTTCACTGTTGGGCATTACAACCCCAACATTTGGTCCTTCGAGCTGGTTTTAAAAAACCATCATGGCCTCAAATACAAAATATCAACTTGGCGGATCCGGAATTCAACAGCAGCCGGCCAGTAGATCTGCTATTTGGAGCAGACATTTACTCACAGATCATGCTAGGAGGAATAATCAAAGGGGATGACGTCACACGGCCCATCGCACAACAAACATACTTAGGCTGGCTACTATGCGGACACGTCAAAACTACAAAATTACAATGCAACGTGGTATTGAATAATCTAGAGGATATGATACAGTTTTGGGATTCCGAAGACATCAAAGACCGAGCCGATTTCTCAGTGGAAGATCAGAAATGCGTTGAGTACTACACGAAAACCACACAACATTTAGAAAATGGAACATACGAAGTGAGACTTCCAATGATAAACGACTGGGAATGCAAGCTGGGCTCTTCCAAACAGACGGCCATTGCCCAATTCAAAACGTTAGAACGAAGATTAGGAAAACAACAACACTTAGCAAAAGCCTATAAAGAATTTATAGCAGAGTACATTGACTTAGGTCACATGCAACAATCAACATGTAACAAGACACTCAACTGCTACTTGCCGCACCACGGCGTCGAACGCGCTGAGTCAACAACAACCAAGTACAGGGTTGTGTTTAATGCATCCGCAAAAACAACTACCGGTTGGAGCTTCAACGATCTCATGTACAAGGGCCCAAACCTACAAAAAGATTTACAAACTACATTAATACAGTGGAGGCAATACAAATATGCTTACACAGCTGATATTGAAAAGATGTACAGGCAAATTTTAGTGACCCACTGTGACCAAAGCCTACAACAGATTGTCTGGCGAGAATCACCGGAACAACCCCTACTTTCATATCAGCTCGCTACGGTAACGTATGGGACCAAAGCAGCGCCGTTCCTGGCCATAATGACACTACGAAGACTGGCGGAGGACGAGCGTCAAAATTTTCTGGAAGCTTCAAAGGTAGTGGAGGAGTCATTTTACGTCGATGATCTCGTTCACGGATCGCATACCATTGAACAAGGACAGAAGCTAATTTCGGACCTAAGACAATTACTCAAGAGTGGAGGATTCAACCTTAGAAAATGGTCATCAAACGAACCGGCACTCTTGGAAAATGCAACAACACAACATAACAATGAAAACACTGTCTTCAACTTCAAAACAGATCAAACATCAAAAACATTGAGCCTATGCTGGAATTCAATAGAGGACAAATTTACATTCCAATGTTCGATTTCAAGCGTCAACAAAAAACATACAAAACGCAACTTATTAGCTGAAATATCAAAATTGTTTGACCCACTTGGCTGGCTAGCCCCCTTATCAACAAAATTAAAATTATTATTCCAAAAAGTGTGGGAGGTCAAATTACAATGGAACGACGAAGTTCCCGGCAACATACACAAAGAATGGTGCAAAATTCAAGCGGACATAACGACGATAAACTTGTGTGAAATACCAAGATGGCTCAGATGTGACGGAAAACAAGCTATTGAACTACATGGCTTCAGTGACGCCTCCCTGGATGCCTATGCGTGTGTTATTTACGCACGAGTTCACCCATCAATAGACGTTATACTTGTCGCTGCAAAATCTAAAATTGTACCACACAGAAAAGTAACAACATTGCCTAAACTGGAATTAAATGGAGCGCACCTACTATGCAAATTAATGCAAAAGGTTAAAGAATCCTTACATCAACATGATATTCGAGTCTATGGCTGGACTGACTCTATGGTGGTCCTGGGTTGGATACAAGATGACCCATCACGATGGAAAACATATGTAGAGAATCGAGTCCAAAAAATCAACACAGTAATACCGCGTTCGTGTTGGGATTACGTCAAGTCAAGTGAAAATCCCGCTGACGCCGCAAGCAGAGGCTAGTACGCCAGTCAATTGAAGCAAAACAAACTGTGGTGGCAAGGTCCTATTTGGCTATCATCTTTTGAAATGAGGACCTTAGTCAAACAGGTCTACACATCAGACCAAGAGGTGAAAACAACGGCAATGAAACAAGTCAATGCTGTTCAAACCAACACAGAAACCATCAACATTATCGAACAATTATTGCAAAAACATAGCTCTATTAATCATGTCATACGAATAGTCGCATGGATACACAAAGCATTGAACTTAACAGTTCGAACATTGGACTCGAAAAATCGCCAATTACCAAGTTACCTTACATTGCAAGAATTGAACAGTGCAACTAAGGCAATCGTGAAACAAATGCAACAAAAAGTATTTGAAACGGATATGAGTCATTTACATAAACACGGCAGAGTGATATTAAATAGCAAGTTACTGCCTCTTAAGCCTTACATTGATCAAGAAGGCTTGCTAAGAGTCGGGGGAAGATTGAACAACGCCATGTTAACTGAAGAGATGAAGTATCCGATGATCATCCCTCACCACAGCCACCTAACGCATTTGCTCATCGATCAAGCTCACCAAATGACGTATCATGGTGGACCGCGACTCACCCTGTCGCATCTTCGCCAAAAATACTGGATCATCGGTGGCGTGCGGGTCACAAAAATGCAAGTTACAAACGAGACCACAACAAAACGTCAGCAAAATGCCAAGACAGGCAAAATCAACTTGATCGGATTAGTAATAATCCTGCTATATCTACTGATTCCAGCAAGCGCGACAACAAACACAACAAACTTTATCGAATTGCAACAAGGCCTATATTTTGATAAACCACCAACATGAAATTGATTCGCGACGAGTGGAAGATAGTTGTCTACTACGACGTCAAACCTTATTGGCATGGTACAGCAGTGTTCACCAAATTCAACGATCATCTTGAAAACATATGTTCAAAACTAAAACAGAAAACTCAATGTGACGTTATTTCTTTACAATTACATCACGCGTTCGCTGAACTCGAACACTACAACCGTATGTTGCTGAATCCGCAAGGTCGAGTGAATATGAGAAGCAAACGCGGCCTTATCATCGGTGTCGGGTCAATCGCACGTTCCCTGTTCGGAGTATTGGATGACCAATTCGCCGAACAATATCAACGGGACATAGAACTCATCAAAGAAAATGAGAAACATCTGGCCCTTTTGTCTAAAAATCAGACAACTATAATAGAAGCCGAATACAACGTACTGAGAAGATCGGAAGAAACAATCGCAAAACAACACAAATTATTTAATCAACATCTGCTCAGCCTAGACAAGCTAACGAGCAACATTCAGCAAGAAATTGAGTCTCAAGAACTATCAATTGAGTTTGTTATGTCTGCTATTTCTGCAAACAGCTTTATAGAACACCTAAGAAACGTTCAAGAGATTCTGTTGGATACTGTAACCAACATTTACAACGGCAAGATGAACTTACACCTCATCGCGCCAGAACAACTACGGGACGAATTGAACGTCATATCCGGTCAGCTCTCAAAGGATGTGGCACTTCCCATCACCAACATACAAGATGATTTCTTTCGCCTATATCACCTTCTACAAGTGAAGGCAAAAATGACAGAGAGATATCTAATCATTGAGATACGGGTGCCGTTAATCAGTAGAGAAAACTACGAAATTTATCACGTGATTCCTGTCCCAAAAAAGAATGGGTTCGATATGGTCACCCTACTGCCTATAGCGGAACTATTAGCTATAAACATACAGAAGGATTCATACCTACCAATGACTGGAACCGACCTATATCAATGCATGCACTACGATAGTACGACTCTGCTGTGCCCCATCAGGTCACCAATATACTACATGCAGTCTGACGAGAGCCTCTGCAAGAAGAGACAAGACTCATCTGACTGCAAAACAAAACATGAGAGCTGTCAAAACACGTGGTTGAAACTCAGCAACATAAACAGCTATCTATACTTTTGCTGTGACGCTTGCAAAATACGCGTCATATGCGGGAATCAAGTTTCAACTGCACTACTTAAAAACGCAGGGGTAATGACACTCGGTAGCGACTGCACTATCAATAGTGAGACGTTCACTGTACATTCCCAAAGGCAACTGACGGACATAATGCATGCCCAGGTTGAAGAACTCGACCTGGAAATCCCTCCAATTAATCGGATTTTCAACCTATCGGTACCGGTTTTGAAATATGAACCCGAGAATGAGACGGCAATGGAACAAAACTCATTACTGCTAAATCTGGCAAAACAGATAGAACAGTTGAAAGCTGCGGCGGCAGAAGACATCATATCTGATCGGGCAACATACCACGATGTCCACCAATATGTTGTCATATACGTATTGGCCACAGTAGCAGCGGCAGCAAGCGCAATATATGGCTACCACCGACTTCGCAAACATTGCACGAGTCACGAGAAACCTGAGGCACCACCTGTTCCTAATCCAGCGCCCCGAAGGAGGTCGACTGCGAGCATCGTGGACAACGCAGCTGTATTAGACGTCACAGACGACAGCAGCGCAGTGCACTTATCGAGTGCACGTACACTCAACAAAGCAACATCGCCTATTGCGCGTTGTGATTTAATTGTTTAAGGCTCGGAATAGATTATTTTAGTTTACATTTTATGTCATTTTGTAACATTTTATTTAACATAACACTTTCATTTTATTGTTCACAGTTACCTTTTGTGAGTGGGCAATATGTACGAGCTACGCTGTACATTGACCTTTGTAGTAGTTTGTACGTCATACACAATAATGCACATCCATATTGTTTAGCTGTGCATTTCACTAACATAGCATTTAAGTGGAACAAATGTCTAATAATTTTTAGTAGCAATAAATCCATCAAGGGAATCATTCGTCTACTCATTTACATAACATTTTCACTGTTGGGCATTACAACCCCAACAGCAACTGTTATCTGATTACCTTAGCAATCACCATCAGTGTGTAAAAATAGGTCAGTACATGAGTTTTGAACTTGAGAGTAGCTGTTATGGAATCCCACAAGGCAGTATTTTGGGTCCTACTTTGTTTTTAATTTATATAAGTAACCTGTGCAATATGACACTTCAAAAGGGTGTAATTATGTCATAATGTGGATGACACAGCTCTACTGTTCGCAGCTAAATTAAAGGAGGTCTATGAAGTAGCACAGAATGGGTTTAATACTGTGTCTAATTGGCTTCATAAAAATCTCTTAACATTAAATACAGATAAAACCAAGTACCTGTTATTTACAATGAGAAAACTAATCCAAAGCTTACTAATCTAAACATTCAAGCGCATAACAATTGTAATTTACTTTATGCTGACATTACATGAACTTGTCCCACTTTAGCAAAAACCGACCATATCAAATATTTAGGCACAATTGACAGAAACCTGAATTTCCGCAAACACATCGATTTATTATGCACCAAAGTGCGTAAACTAATATACATTTAAAAAAATTACGCAGCATTGCTGACTTTAAATTAATTAGACAGGTTTATTTGGTTGTATGTCAATCTATTATTACCTACTGCATAACATCCTGGGGTGGAGCCGCTAAATCAATTTTACTGCACCTATAACGCGCCCAAAGAGCAGTTTTAAACGTTGCTACTTTTCGTCCATTTAGATTTCCTTCACACCAGCTTTATATGGCAAGTAAAGTGCTAACAGTATGTCAATTTTTTGTTTTGAATGTAGTTTTATTACAACACACTGAACTTTATTTTAACCCAGTACCTTCAGATAGGAGAAGAAAAGATTTGGTTTGTGCTAACTCTCAGACTAAACATGCTTTTACTATTAGATTTTATTTATTTTTAGGACCCTACTTGTATAACCAGTTTAACAGAGTGCTAAAGATTTATAGTTTAAGTTATAATAGGTGTAACTTACTTGTACAAGAATATTTGGCAAAGCTCAGTAAATTCAGACACGGAAAAACTACTAGAAATTTTAAAATAAAATTTAAATCTACCCACTCTATCTTAATCAAAAAAAAAATGGCGAGCTCAAAAATCGTGAAGTGTAAAACGTGTAATATTGTGATTAACGAGGTGTTGGCTTTTGTGCAAAATAAGTTGGATGTTATGGACAATGAGAGCCCCATTAATATTTGTGCAACGGGTTTCTCCGGTGAAGATATCGACCAAGCAAAGTCATTATTATTTAAATCTTTGTCGGCGGGTGAGCGTAAAATATCCAGACGTAAAGACAAGAGACATAAGGACCTGGAAGACATTATAACTCTGTTTAAGAATACAGACCCCGAGCTAATTCCTATATTTGTGGCCAAAGAACTGAGCAAACTGTCTCCCGTAACCTTTGACCACATTGACGTTACGGGGCTGCTTAAGGATTTAGTGCTAATTAAAAACGAGTTAAAGCTTGTAAAAAGTAATTACGCAACGGTTGAGCAGCTACAGGAAATAAAAAGTGAACTGCATAATTGCAGATATGGATCAATTGTGGGAATAGATGACTACAACGTAAACACATGTAGGAGAGGCGCATTTTGTATGGATAACTCAGTGAGCGAGACCGATGTAACCGAGCGGGACACAAACACGCACAGTGTCGCGCTAGGTGGAAATCAACGTGTGTCGATGGCGGGTAAATTGTTATCGCAATCAGCTGAGAAGGTACGTGCAACTGTACCGGTTTGTACCATGACTACGCCTATTGAAGTGTCTGAAAATACATTAACTATGGCAGAAATCGTAAAAAAAGATGGTGATTTCAAGACAAATAAACCCTAACCTGGTCGGACTGTCGTTCAAAGAAATCGTTTACGAAATCGCTTTGTGAGTCAGTTAGGGAAGGCAACTACAGAACCTCTGAGTAATTTTAAGGCGGCTGACATTAAAGTGCCCCTGTTTGTCTCCAATGTACATAAAGGACACGGGGGAAGATGACATAACGCAATATATTTATAATAAAACGCAGGAAAGATTGACCCTTACTAGAATTAAAATGAAATACGACAAAGGATACAATGCATTTAAATTGTATGTATCAAAATGTAGAATGCATTTGTATCTTGATGACAATCTATGGCCGGACGGAATAAAGTTCCGCCGTTTTGTGAGTATGAGAAAGGGACTAGATGAGCAAAATTTTAATGGAACACAATCAAAACAGCATGCTGGTTAGTTTTAATTGCAAAAATGTGAAAAGGAGTGTAGAATGTGTGCGATCACTGTGCAAGCGCGCGGACTTGATAGCACTTCAGGAGACGTGGCTGGTGCCACAGGATCTGCCTTTCCTCGGCAGCATCGACGACAACTTTAGTTATACCGGAAAATCGGCGATTGACTTATCGTCCGGAGTGAGACGAGGGAGACCATTCGGTGGGGTCGCGATTCTGTGGTGTAAAAGTTTACGAAAGTGACAGTTCTGAATTGTGATAATGATCGTATTACGGCAATTAGAGCGAATACAGGTAACAATCGTGAAGTTGTAATTATATGTGTGTACATGCCTACCGACCAGTCCGACAACCTACTAATGTTTACGAATTGTCTAGGGGAGATAAGCGCTATTGTACAACAAAATAATGTGGAATCTTTTTGTGACGAGTTATTTGATTTTTGTGACGATAATAAATGGATTTGTGCTGACATAGCTAAACTTGGTAGATCGTCGGACACACATATATTCTATAGTGAGACACACCAATCTATAGTGTAAGCGCTGGTTGGATCACTGTTTAGTCACGGAATCAGGCTGGCAAACAATAACTAGCAGTAGTGTCGACGATGGAGTGTATATTGGTCGGATCACTTACCTTTAATTGTTAAATGTAATCTTGACATGACTAAAACTAAATGTATTTCTGACGACTGGATTTCTAATGACGTTTTGTGGGGTGATAGGGAAAGTGACGAAATAGTAAGTTATTGTGACATTTGTAATAATAAACTTAAAGACCTTCACTTCCCCAATGAATTTTGTGTTTGTGCAGACAGTATGTGTAGTAATTTTGAACATATATCTATTATTGACAAATTATACAATGACATTGCTAACATTTTATGTGAGTCATCTATGCAAAGTAAGAAGGTGAGAAAGTTAAAAAAGGGTAAAACGGTAGTGGGGTGGAAGAAACACGTGAGAGAAGCTCATAATCTGGCTAGGCAGGCATACTAACAGTATGTGGGATATGGTAAACCTGAAAGTGGGCCGGTTCATGACAACATGTATCTTACACGGAAAACATTTAAATCCAGACTGTAGTTCTGTCAAAACCATCAAGACCAACTTAAAATGGATTTATTAGCCTCACACGTTACGGTTAAAAACTTTCGAGCTTTCTGGAAGGGTACTAAGAGGATGAACGGTAGGGTTAGTTTGCCAGTGACTGTAGGCGGGTGTATCAGGCGTAAGTGATGTAGTATAGTTTGGATCCAGGACGCGCTCGTCCACGTTACAAACTATACACCAGCAATACGCAAAATTTGTGTATACATTGTAATCACAGATTTAAACATTTAAAAATTACAATGTATACGCGAGCAGTTTCCTATGGCTGCGTTCTGGCCTTGTATAGATTGGAAATATGCACCGGCGGCGGCCAACGAAATGAGGGTCACTGAGCCGCTCAAGTCCTCCACTCAATCATCCCTGGGCGGGACAAAGTACAGCTCAGCGACCACGGCGATGTTAATCGACCACTGCGCCATGCTCTGAAGCAACATATCCTGAGCGGCGGCGCAGTGGTTGATGTTCGCCTGGAGGAGGCGTAATGGGGCCGTTATTGGCATTCCATGTCTACCCCCTCCTCTCTCGAGTCCACTGTGAGGGCCGTGCCGCGGCGGCAACGGCGGCGGCGACAGCGACGGTGGACGCGGCAGTGGCCACGGTGGAAGTGGCGGCGGCTGCGGCGGTGACGGCGGTGGTGGCGGAGCGCTTGCCCCTGCCTCTGGCCTCGGCAGGTGGAGCGCAGGCCCTGCTCCCAGCCCGGTGATCGGCCGGCTTGCCAGCCGCCGCACATACGACACAGTGCGGCGTGGCTTTACACGAGCCAGCCTTGTGACCGAGCTGACCACAGCGGAAGCAGAGGTCGCTGCGGTCCACCTCCGAGGTGCATTTGACCCCCACATGGTGGCCCACCTGGCAACGGAAGCACCTCAGAGGGCTCCAGCAGTTTGACCTGCGCCGAAACCCAGCCCACCTACCCACCAGCCACCTTTGGCCCTCCTCGGCTATCTTTTTGGCCGCCGTCACGGGGCAGCTCACCCTAATGGCTTGCATCCCCGTGTGATCAGGATGGATGGTGCCTGCCTTAATCTGCTCGAAAGAGCACCCTCCAGCCTTAACGACGACGGCCACCACCTTTTCCTCCGTCACGGAGTCGTCCAGGCCCTGAATGCGCAAGTCAGCGCATTTGGTGGGCCTAGAGACTCGGGCTTCGTCCGCATTTAGGGACGGCCCTAAGCTTTTCGGCCAGAGCGTTAGCGGCCGGGCCACTGGCCGCACCAGGGACCTCCAGCATCCGGGCCCCAGTTCTGTGGTCTACCTAATAGACTAATATAAATAAATGAGATAGACTGGAAACTCAACGTCTGACAGAATAGGAATACGATCAGTGCCATTTCAAGCCTTGGAACTAAAATATCTAAAGATATACGTAGGTATAGATGTACCTATCTATATTGATACTAGCTGACCCTGCAAACGTTGTTTTGCCGTATAAATGTTTGGGGTGGACCATCTTTATCAATTATACTGCCTACCCTGCCTACCCTGCCTACCCTGCCTACCCTGCTTACCCTACCTACCGAGATTATCATCAAAAATCATGCAGGCCTAGTACTTTTTGTTAAGAATTATGGCATAATACCGGGATATCATAAATGCATAATTTATAAAAACATAATTTTTCTTCATATCTTTTTTTTTCCTAAATTAAGATGTGAGCTATCCTATCTTTCAAGTTGGATCAAACTGCACACGGTGTGCAAATTTGATTAAAATCGGTCAAGTAGTTTAGGAGTCCATCGCGGACAAATAACGTGACACGTAATTTATATATGTTAAGATGTAGATGTATAAAAAAATAAAAATAAAAATCATTTAATTCAGATTCGATACTCCATATTTGTTAGTACAATTACGAGCTTACAAACTAGTGTTAGTAATAATTAATAATAATTGACATAATAATAATAATAATTTGCTGACTTGATAGGCTGCGCTCAGAGGTACTAAGCAACCATATCGTCTCAACTCGGACACAAACCGCGGCAGAAGCGTCAAATATTGATGCAATCCTGCCGCGGTTCAATCATGGTTTTGAAGAGGAGGATGATAGGGTTGCCACAGTAAGTAGCCAGTGTAACGACCGATTGAGGAGCGCACTGGAGGATGCGTTTCGCGAGTATAGGTACACTCCGACCGAACTTAGGCCCCGATTACCACGCCTACCCATGCACAAAAAAAAATAGGGCGCTGGTGTGTGCCCTGGACTCGCAGCTTACGAATTTTTTCGAGAGCAGCGAGGATCTCATTGATACACACTCGATCCTGTATTGCGCGGCTGTTGCGGCATGTCGTTTAGCTAACGTCAAGTTTCCAAACTGCGACGGAGCTACTCGACCCAAACCAGCCGTACCAGCCTGGCAGTGCAGAATCGAGCGACGTATCGATGGGGCCAGGGCACTCATCGGCAAACTATACTGCTTCAGGGAGGGAAATACACGACCACGAGTGATGCGCTTTGTAAGGCAGGCATTCTCGGGGACTGGAATCAGTCCTCAAGAATACATGTCCCGTGTCACAGAGCGCATCGACTTCCTGAAGCAGAAAGTTTGTGCATGGGCGAGCCGTATTCGGCGGTATAAGCGGCGGGTTGACCGATACACGCAGAATCGCATGTTCCAGAGCGATGAGAGGTGGGTATATAGAGCTTGGGAGCGACCTGAACAAAATGTGACAGATGTGTGCCGCCCGGATGATGCTGCCACGAGTGCATTCTGGCGCAGCATCTGGTCGGTGCCCGTCTGTCACATTGAGGCTGGCTGGATGCAGGATGTCGAGCGAGTGTGTGAAACCATACCAGAAATGGAAGCTGTACTAATCACGCCATTAGACGTAGCCAGAGCAGTCCGTCCGTTACCGAATTGGAAATCACCGGGACCGGACGGGCTGCACAACTTTTGGTTAAAATGGCTGAGTAGTTCGCACACTCGCCTAGCATCTCAATTTCAGTCATCCCTAGAGACTGGGTCGCTACCGCAGTTTCTAACAACAGGCGTTAATCACCTGCTCTATAAGTCAGGTAGTCCCGCGGAACCCAAGAATTATAGACCGATCACATGTTTATCGACAGTCTATAAACTTCTTACATCCATTTTGAGAACGAAAATTAACACACACATTGACAGTAATTCAATCATGTCAGCCTCTCAAAATGGATGTAGGAACGGGTCCCGCGGTACTAAGGAGCTTCTCCTCATAGACATGGCCATAAGCCAACAGGTTCGTCGATCTCGCAAGGACCTGTCGACATGCTGGATAGACTATAAGAAGGCCTACGACTCGGTGCCACATACATGGCTCATGAGGGTGCTGGAGCTGTACAAGATAGATGCAACTCTGCGCACCTTCCTGATGTCGTGTATGGGGCAATGGAGGACGGTCCTTCGCTACCCAGGATGTCGACAGATCCAGAAGAATGACGAGCCTGTATGGATTAAACGGGAAATATTTCAGGGCGACAGTTTAAGTCCACTTTGGTTTTGCTTAGCCCTGAACCCTCTAAGCACACTGCTGGAGGATTCAGGTCTAGGCTATAGGTTGAGGAGAGGAGGTCAGGTCATATCTCACCTCCTATACATGGATGACTTGAAACTCTTTGCCCCCAACAAATTGCGACTGATGGAGCTACTGAAGGTAACTGAAACATTCAGTGGCGCCATCAGTATGGAATTTGGTGTGGACAAATGTGCAGTCATGCATGTAAAGCGAGGGGAGATTATAGAATCCGAGGGGACCCAACTCTCGGACTCCATACACCTTAGATCCCTCTCCTCAACCGAAAGCTATATGTATTTGGGTATGTCGGAAGCGTTAGGCATCAACGTTGCTGACATGAAGCAATCGTTGAAGGAGCGCTTCTTTGGTCGCCTGAAAAAGGTATTAAATAGTCTTCTTTCAGGCGGAAACAAGGTGCGCGCCTTCAACGGTTGGGTCATGCCGGTTTTGATGTACTCTTTCGGCATACTCAAATGGACTCAGACCGAACTCGACGCCCTGGACAGGAGGGTCCGTACACTCCTGACCGCAAACCGGATGCATCACCCACGTTCATCGGTGATGAGACTGTACATCCTGCGGAAGTGCGGGGGTCGAGGCTTTTTAAATGTGAAGACCCTCCACAACCGCGAGGTGTGTAGCCTCAGGGAATACTTTCTTAAAGCCGATGTGGGCATGCACCGTGATGTGGTCGCAGTGGACAACGGGCTCACCCCGCTCTCCATGGCTAAAGAGAACTGGCACAAACCTGTAGTACTTACTACAGATGATCGCAAGGAGGTATGGCAAAGCAAGGCGCTTCACGGGCGCTTCTATCGGGCTCTTCATGAGCCCGGTGTAGATTTCTTAGCGTCCGTATCCTGGCTACGTTTCGGTGACCTTTTCGGGGAAACCGAAGGTTTCGTCTGTGCAATTATGGACGAAGTTATCTTGACGAATAACTACCGGAGACATATTATGAAGGACGGTACGGTTGACGTGTGTCGGGCATGCAATCGTCCGGGTGAGTCCATCAGACATATTATCTCTGGTTGCTCGCGTCTAGCTAACGGCGAGTACTTGCACAGACATAACCAAGTGGCTAGGATTATTCACCAGCAACTTGCTTTGAAATATAAACTTGTGGACTCTGAGGTACCGTATTACAAGTATGTGCCCGACCCAGTTCTCGAAAATGACCATGTCACGTTGTACTGGGATCGGTCTATCATTACTGACAGGACTATTGTAGCAAATAAGCCTGATATAGTAGTGATAGATCGATTAGCGCGCCGCGCAATGATAATCGATGTTACCATTCCACATGACGAGAACCTCGTGAAAGCTGAGAAAGAGAAACAAATAAAATACCTCGACTTAGCACACGAGGTTGTTGACATGTGGAATGTGAGCTCGGCTATCATTGTGCCGATTGTCGTTACGGCTAATGGCCTGATGGCCGAAAGCCTCGACCAACATCTCTCGAGGCTTTCGTTAGGCGGTTGGATCAAGCGCCTGATTCAGAAGGCAGTACTCCTCGATACGGCTCGCATTGTGAGGAGGTTCCTGTCTCTGCAGCCCTAACCACCGGTAGCTTGGACCCTGCTCCCGACACCGGCGGACATCTATTTTTTTATATTTTTAAATGCTTTTTTTAATTCTTTTATTTTAAGAAATATTTAAAAATGTAGATTAATAAGAACCAAAATGAATAAACGATAAAAAATAATAATTTAATTAAATAACATACAATAACAATTGCATTTTTATTGTATGTCATTCAATCAAATTAAACAGTAAGCGGCGGGTCCGGGTGGACTCCCCGATGGCGGTGCCAAATCACTATATGACTGCGTGCAGCCGTATCCAGCGAGCCAGCATCGGAGAGTCCCACCGGTCCACCAGCGCGCGCAGGATGGTGTTGGGACTGTCGCGCGTGCGGCGCATGATAGAAGCGCACCGTTTGCGCATGATGGCCGCAAAGCCGTCCGTGTCAGCCGCCGCGAACATCGCGGAGGCGCTGCAGTAGCGCGGCAGCCCCATCAGCACCCGGAACGTGTTATTGTATTGGACGCGCAGATCGCTGTATGTCCGCTGTGTATAGTTAACCCACAGGCTGCAGGTGTAAAAGGACTGACAGTACGCTTTAAAAAGCGCAACTTTGACAGTCCCCGTGCACCGCGAAAACCTGCGGGCCAACATGTTGCAGCGGACAGACAGCGCTCTGCGCTCCCTCTCAATATCCACCCCGTCCTTAAGGTCCGCCGTGACCCAGTGGCCCAAATATTTAAATTGCTCAACTTTGTTTAGAGCTGTACCACATAAAGTGAAATTCGGAACGAATGTGTAACGCTTGTTGTCCGGCCTGAAAATCATTATTTCGCTCTTTTTCGTGTTGTATTTGAGCCCATGAGTCACCGCGTAGGACTCACAAATTTTCAGGAGCCTTCATAAGGCACCAATCGATGGGCTCAGCAGCACCATATCGTCTGCGTAACTGATGTTATTCACACACACTCCATCTATATGACACCCGATGCCGGTGCTGCTGAGTTCACCGATCAGTCGGTCGACGTACAGGTTGAAGAGCGTGGGAGAGGTCAGCCCCCCCTGCTTCACCCCGCACTCCAGCCCGTACTCCTCCGAGAGAGCGCCCGTCCATCTTACAAAATTCCTTTGATTTCTATACCAATGCATAAATAATAGCACTATTTCCCTAGGTAGACAAGTTTCATCCCTTAATTTATCCCATAGAATATCATACGATACAAGATCGAACGCTTTTGATAAATCAAGGTAGCATGCATACACTGGGGTCTTTCTACTGGTGTAATACTGTACTGTCTGCTTGAGGCACAGGATAGCACCCTCGGTTGAAAGCCCAGGCCTGAAGCTTAACTGCGCGTCGTTAACCGAGACGTGTTTATCCAGGTGCTGACCAAGCAGACTGTCCAGCACTTTGGCGACCACTGTGGCTAGAGAGATCGGTCTATAGTTGTTTACATCTGATGTATCACCAGTTTTATTTTTGATGATTGGTACAACTATAGTACGCATTAGATTATCGGGCAGATGGGAGTGGCCTAAACACAGGGTAAAAAACATAGAAAGCACTCTGGGTAGGTGTACACCTGCGTGCTGCAGGTGCTCGATGCTAAGGCTGTCGTGACCCGGGGATTTACCCCTCACCATGCCTTTGATCACCGCACGCACTTCATTTGTAGTAAAATGAACAGTACGCTCACTACCTTCCTCAGCATCGGGCTCCTGCCGCGCTCGCCCCAGAGGAGAGTCCACCCTGAAATGGTGGGAGAACATAGTGGCGATCTCGCTAGGCTCGTGCACTCCCGCCACGCTGACGGGGAGGCCCGGCTTATGATTCAATTTATTGGTGTTTTTCCAGAACTGACCGAATTTCTTGTTTGAGTGAAGTTCAGCTATAATATCCATTTTTATCTGTTGTTGATTGTTCTGACACCACTTTAATTTTGATTTAAAAGCGCGCCTGGTTTCACACATATCATTATAAAGACGGGCGAAGCCCCGGGCTTACCCCCGTATAACCACGCCTGAAAACATAGCCGAGCCCTCCCATGAGCGCCACGGACGTGCCTATTCCACCCGGTAATGTATTTACCTCCACGCTTTTCGGTAACAATATAACTACATATAGCGGCCTCCGACAGTATACAAATAACCTCGTCATACATGTTATCTAACAGGATTTTATGACTTTTGTTACTACACATATTATCTGAGCAATTTCTTAGTTCTGAAGGAAAATCAATTTCACGAAGTCCAGAGTTACACACATTTTTAAATTTCGCTATCTGAGTCGAGTCACGTTCACCCCAGACTATTCTATTTATACAAACAGTAGGTATACAAATCTTAGGCTTAACTAAATTAAAATTACATAATATAGATACAGGGCAATGATCAGACCAGTAGGTATTATATAACACAGAGGACGCGGACACAGAGTGCCGCGCGGCCCCAGTCACAAGACAATGGTCCAACCAACGCCGACAGCCGTGAGCATCACTGACAAACGTATGACTATCCGGCGGCATCAGTTCTAAGTCTACACAGGACCATGATTGTTCCGCACAAAAAGTTAATAGTTCAGTAGCAAATGACTCACCGGGGTGCGCATTGTAGTCCCCTAACATAAACACGGACTCCACATTGAGACTGTCAATTATGGCTGTCATTTCACTGAGACACTCTGTGAATTCCACTAAGTTTTCATTGGACTCGGTTGGCATATACACAGAAAATATCAAAATGGAACGGTCACTGAGCTCGATTTTTATCGCGGCGAGACGCACACTATTGCACTTCACTACGGTTACCGTCGGAAACGCAACCTTTCTCCACAGTAGGGCAACTCCACCGTAGGGCCTACCGCGTAAGACCCCACCCGCGATATCCACTGCAGAGGTACCCGTGCAGGCAAAGTCATCATCTATCGCGGCCAGGTATCCAAGGTCGTGCGGCAGTAGCCACGTCTCCTGCAGCGCCACAACATCAGCCGAGCGACAAAGCTTCCGCACACATTCCACTGATCTGATCACGTTTTTGCAGTTGAAACTTATTAAATTGATGTTATTCATAAATTAGAACTGCCAGTATTCTCGCCAGTCACACGGACATTTTCCTTATCACGTCTAATGATGTTTATAAATCGACGGTAGGCCACCCCCTTTGGCCAGAAGTTATCACTCAGGAAAATTGCTAACGAACGTTTAGGTACGAATATTTTATATGATTCGTAATCCTTCGCTAACTTCATGTCCATTTTTTCAATTTTAACATCAATGTTAATCTTCTTCATAATGTAGGTACGGATGTCACACACGGACACACCCTTCGCCACATTATAAATGTACATGGGAACCTTAGTTTCCGCTGCCATAAAATTACTTCCAGGCTCAGGAATTGCTGTTCCTCGCTTCCCAATGAAACGATTTCGTGATCTTTTGTATTGGACACGAACCCACTGGTCACTCGGGGCCTGTGTCTTCCATTTCCCTTCTCGAACAATCTCCGCCAACGATTTCTGCTTAGGTGCGATAGGGCCGGATCCATTTTTGTCGACAGTGTGTCCCACGGCCGAGTCGAGTGGTGGTGGTATGGGTGCAGTACAGGCGGCCGGACTAACTGGCAACGGGGCGGGGGACGGCGGCGGCGGCGAGGGGAGCGGCGGCAAAGCCCCGTCGGCTGCACCATGCACCGGCGGGGAATCGGCCGCAGGCTGCGCGGGTGGAGACGCAAGCGACTCGATCAGCTGGCCCGTGACTGTGACGTGCGTCATCGTAGGCGCGTTTCGTAGTTCGACGGTAGGATAGTATTGCTTATTTTGCGGCGCTGCTTCACTACTACCCTCCGATATCTGATGCTCAAAAATATTGTGAATACTGGATTTTCGTGTAGATTCCACCGTAGTTTCTTGTTGATAGCATTCACTAATGCTTTTATTGCACTCTAGCGGCAATCCCATGGGACCACTATCACACTCAAAGCTTGCGAGTCTTGCGACATATGCACCTCTTCTGCGGTTTACATTGCACCATCCTGATGAAAGATGCTGCACCTCACTTCTCAACTTGTCCAACTGCTTAACTGTAGCATAATCCTCTTTCATCATGTCGAGATCTTGCCGTAGCTTAACAATGTCCTTCAAAAGCCTCGTCACATCGACATGGTCGAACAGTACCGGGGGTAACTTCTCAAGGTCGCGGGCCACGAACACTGGGATATCCTCGGAGTCCGTATCGCGGATCAGACAGATGATGTCGTCTATGTCTCGAACATTTTTCCCCGCCCTCCTCCGCGTTTTCTTACGTTTTGCTGTCGGCAAGGATTCGAACAACAACTCCTTCGCCGTTACAATATCACTTTCGGAGAAAGCACTTGCACAGATTCTGCTTATACTTTCATCGTCCATCACAGATATTTTATTATGGACGAAGGCCAAAACTTCGTTAATCACTACATTGCAATTTGCACATTTAACCACAGAGGACATTTTTAATTCCCCGATACACACCGTTACGCACAATATCCAACCGTTCGCAAGCGCGCGCGCTGCGGACTGCGATAGATGTGTATAGATAAGCATATCTACGTATGATATACTTTCAAATATGTTTTTGAAAGTATAGCTTATCTAAATCTGGAAATAAAATAAATAAAACACGAAATATAATAAGGACGTAATAACAAATTTATTCAAATTAATTCTACACCAGTTTGCCTCGTTCGTTTCTTGCATTTCGTTTTAATATAATGTATCGAGTCTGTACGAAGATGCGATCAGTTTCATCAGTTAAGCGCCCAGGAGCACCGCAAACGTATCTCGGCGTTGTTTAGAATGTAAAACAACACTACATTACAATATAATATTAATACCTATAGTCCAAACTCCTTACAAAGGGCATAAGTAACTACATGTGTAGGTCACAAACACTTTCACAAAACCACAGTCAATGCTGGAATTTTGGTGTTTCTTTCAGCTCAAATCGACGTAAATAACACAAAACACTGAAACACAGGCATGTACCCGCACCGGCAAAAAACTCTTGTGAGTTTTATATACAGGTTACAGAGTTGCTAGCATTTGGTGTCAACTGTAAACCAAACCAACATTACATATTTTAGTGTGTTAATAGTTTTAGTTAAGTTAGAATATTATATTGTTATTTAGGTTATGTACAGTACCGACCAAAAGTCCATAGGCAATCTCACAAAGCAATAGCTTGACGTTTAGTTTTACTTACGACCTTTTATTTTCAAGATACACATGCATCATTGTCGTCAACAAGTGATTCTAGTTCATAATTTCAACATTAAAATACAAGTCAAGATGACCTAGCGGTTAACGCGTTCAGATAGATGCGTGAATCGGTGAGCCATGAGTTCAAATCTCATGCAGTACTGTTGAAGGTTTTTTGTAAGTTTTTACTCAATTGGAAGTGATGGGACAGAAATATAATATTCTTTATGTTCGCTTTATTCACACATTTCGTAAAGTTAGAAGGGTAGATCATAAAAAAAAACTAAATAAGTTTAGACTTGTGAGGTAGAATATGAGTTTAATGAATATTTGACTTGATCGGAATGAACGTTGTCGATTTGTTGTAACTGTTGGTTAGTAACGTGTGATCTCAAATGCAGGCAAATATTATCTAATATTGAGGCGAGGGCGACTATTATTGCGCTGCATAAAAGTGGTCTTAATTGAACACAAATATCTGATGAAACCGGTTTGAATGTGAGTATTATATTTACGAATTGTAACTTAAACTTTTATTTGAAATTTACCTAGACTATTTGGTTACATATGGATTAGTTCTTTTTATTGTTATTTTTTAAATCCATCATGAGGTCTAAAAGACAAATAATTAGTGTTTATTATTGCATTTGTAAATGCAGAGTTTTAATATTACTTATACTGTTATTTTAAATAAATATTATTTTATGTTATTATAAAAATTATAAAATGACGTCACTTTAGTATGTTGTTATAACTGCTTAATATCACTTTTTTTATTTTAGAAGAATACTGTAATTCTTTGGATTAAACAGTTCTACTTATGTAAAAGTATTAGACGATGTCATGCTACCTACTGTGCGCATCATTTACCCAGCTGATGAGTTGATACAATTGACATTTGTCCAGGACGATTGTCCTATTCATCGGGCGAGCATTGTGCGTGAGTGGTTCCAGAATCACCCGGAGATAATTGTTGTTCCATGGCCAGCGCGATCACCCGACCTCAACCCCATAGAAAATCTATGGGGTTTGATGGTGCAAAGGTGGGAGTCACGGGATGAGAGGTGTATACAACAATTAAAAACCCATTGCATGGAGGTGTGGGAAAATTTAAGAGGAACCGAAATATGTGGTAATATTGTAGGGTCCATGCGCAAACGTCTACTTGACTGCATTGAAAATAATGAGGGTAATACAATACCTAGATGTTTTGGTTATAATAATTAGACGGTGTAACTAAATATTTAGTAGTATTAACATATTTGTAATTATTTAATGATCTTAAATTGAGGTTTAGTTTCAATCTTCTTTTCGTCAAGAAAATGAACACTTAAGCTACTATTACCTCAATATTACATTAATTGTGACGTTACATAAAAAATCGAAACAGATTGTGGTTGTGTTGTATTACGCAATTAGGGTACTGGTTATGTTATTATGAATTGACTAGGTAAGTTGGTACCCACTTAGTAAATTAAAAAAAAATCTTGTGAATGGAACTACAAGAGAACTTCTTTTGTCTAGGTAGGAATGTGACATCACAATTCTCATTAAAGTTTGTTAATTTTATAAATCAATAAAACGAATAAACATTTTTGTTATCATTCAACACGACTTTTTATTTCCAGATTCTAACACCAAAAAGATAAATTAAAAATCACATAAATAGTTAAACAATAATATTATTGTTTAACTACAATAACTAATATTTAACTTCTTATTAAAAAAAAAAACAAATAATAAGAAAAAAACAAATAAAAATATAATTTTTCTATGAAACTAGTAAACCAGCCTCACGCTGTAATTACTTAGATTTGAACTCAGACCTCACTGATTATGAATCCATTGCTTAGCCCAAACAGCTACCAGCACATGATATTTTTATGCGAATTTTAGCATCAGGTCGCTACTATGACGTATATTCTAAATGCAACAGAAATATAATGTTATTTCACGTTGTGCGACGACAATTCATTAGATTCAGATTCAGATTCATTTTGCCAACAATGTAGGTACAGGTATAAGATGGTACATCACTAAGTTTTTCCGCTACATTCTACCTTACGGCATGCAAAGTCGTAAAAACTAAAAAAATACAGTTTTCAAATAAATCATGCAGTCGTAAAAACTAACAATACAATTTTTATCTAAATTAACAATATTAATAATTAAGTCATTCTGATATAATATAAATTCTCGTATATGTCATTTATATTTTTATAGTTATATATTTTTATCGTTTTAGTGTGTGTTATCTGTGGAATGTTGAGACATCACTCATATACGCACATGCACACGCACTGACTGTATCGTGCTCGAGTTCATAGCAATATAATCCTTTGCATGCTTGAGAAGTTTTGAAGTGTACTGTACATAAAATTTTATGTACAGTACGTATATAAAATTTTACGTCACACTAAATCACGTAAAAAAATGGCAACATCAACCAAAGTTTCTGTAGTTTAGAGAAAGTAAGTGTGTGTATGTCTATAGTTTTGTAACAACTTATAGAAGAAAAGCGTCAGTCTATTGCTTTGTGAGATTGCCTATGGACTTTTGGTCGCTACTGTACCTATATTGAATTTAGCAAACATAATAAATTAGGAATGTCAATCCAAAAAACCTATGTCAAAATAAATGGTTCTGTCAGAAATTCCTTAATAATATAATATGCTTTGGCGGTTAGAAATGACTTAAGTTGTTTCTAATATTAAGCTCCTCTATCAGAGGGGACCTTTTACGGTGGTTTTTATCTTACATAACTAACAGAACACAAAAGGTGGTTGTTAATGGCTTTGAATCTGGCTCTTTTCGGGTCCAGGTTCCATTTTAAACCCTTTATTATTTATTTTATACATTAATGACACAAATGAATGTTTTCAAAATTCAAAATTTCTTCTCTACGCGGACGATTTAAAGGTCTATAAAATTATTTCTGATAAAGACGATTGTTTAAACTTCCAGCAGGATTTAGACCGTTTCTCTAGCTACTCATCATCTTCTTGCCCTTGTCCCATGTTACTTGGGGTCGGCGCAACACGTTTTCTTTTTCCACTCTCCCCTGTCAACCGTCACGCTATCATTCACTCCCTTCTCTTTCATATCATTCCTCACACAATTCATCCATCTTTTCTTTGGTCTTCCTCTCCCGCTCCATCCATCAACATTTATATTCATTACTCTTTTAATCACATGCGTTTCTTCTCTCCTCATCACATGCCCATACCAGGCCAAACGATTTCCTTTCAACTTTTCTGTCACTGGCGCCCCTTTTAAACTTCCTCTTATATACTCATTTCTTACTTTATCCATTTTTGTCACTCCACACATCCATCTCAACATTCTCATCTCCGCTACATGCAATCTTTTTTCATCCGTCTTTTTCACGGCCCAGCATTCCGATCGATACAATACGACAGGCCTTATCACGGACTTGTAGATTTTGCCCTTTAACTTGAGGGGCATCCGTGGGTCGCAAGTTGTTCCAGTGACCTGTCGCCATTTCATCCATCCTGAGTTGATCCGGCCCGTTACCTCTCGGTATACTCCGCCATCCCCCTGGTCAAGCGACCCGAGGTACTGAAAATCGGAGCAGATTGGTAAGGGCGTTCCGGCGAGAGATATGGGCACAGGACTGGAAGGACCACCAAAATCACAAAACAAGTGCTCTGTTTTGGTCCGACTTAATCTCAGGCCGACGGTCTCCAGTCTTTCCCACCACACCTCCAATCTACTCTGAACCTCTAAGCCGCTCTCGGCAACCAGCACAATGTCATCGGCAAACAGCATACACCAGGGAGCCTCTTCCTGGATATCCGACGTAAGAGCGTCCATTATCACCAGGAAGAGGTAAGGGCTGAGTGCCGACCCTTGGTGCAAGCCGACAGTCACATTGAAGCTGCCAGTAGTGCCCATTGTAGACCGGACTTGGGTACTGCATCGACTGTACATCGCTCGGATCAACTGCACGTACTTCCCTGGCACACATTTCTCCTTAAGGGCCCACCACAAAACTTCGCGAGGCACTCGGTCGTATGCCTTTTCGAGGTCAACGAATACCATGTGCAAGTTTTTATGCGCACCTCTGTATTTTTCACACAGCTGGCGGATAGCGAAGATGGCATCCGCTGTTCCCCGACCAAGCATAAAACCGAATTGGTTTTGTGAAATTTCACTCTCTTCTCTCAGCCACCTTTCAATAACTTTCTCCCACACATTCATACTATGTGACATTAGCTTTATTCCTCTATAGTTGTTGCACTCCAGAACATCACCTTTGTTTTTAAAAATAGGCACCAGTAAACTGTTACACCATTCGTCAAGTATGGCTTCTTCTAACAACAACTTATTGAAGAATAAAGCTAACCACGTTCTCCACGTTTCTCTAGCTACTGCTCTTCCAATAAGCTTCATCTCAGTCTTCCAAAATGTCACGTTAAAACATTTACCAAAAAGAAAAATATTACAGAGTTCGACTATCGTCTAGTTAGCCAATACGCCAATTCGTAAAGTAGGTTTTCTCCACAATCTTGGTGTTCTGCTAGATTCGAAGCTCCATCTGGATGCTCATATAGAAAAAATTGTTAACAAGGCCTACCAAATGTTTGGCTTTGTCATGAAATCTTCCAGGGATTTTCGTCGACCTTCCACATTCTTGCACTTATATAAATCAATAATTAGGCCACAGTTAGAGTTTGCAGTACCTTTTTACGTAAAATATAGTGAACAATTAGAACTAGTACAACGTAAATACCTTCGTGCAATGAATTTTAGATGTTATCGGAATAAAATGTCATATCACTTGCTTTTTAAAAAGTATGATCTTCTGACCTTAAAATCAAGACGGAAACTTTTGGAAGTTTTGACTCTGTTCAATGTTTGCCGCAATCATTTTGACTGTCCGGACTTGGTTAGGAGTCTGTGTTACCTGGTTCCTCGAACAGTTCATGTGCGAGAGGTACGCTCTTGACGTCTATTTGCTACTCGCCTTTGTAAAACCAACGCTGGCTCGCGTTCACCACTTCATCGTTTAGTTGAGATATACAGGGTTTCAGGGACGTCGACGCCAAAACTGAAACCAAGGATTCAGTACATGATTCTGAAACCCCTTGCGTTGAAATTTTTCGTCGGTTATTAAAAAAAATCAGCTGTTTCATAGAAAAGTGCAATACCTACGCGGTCAAAATGTATGGAACAGCAGATTTCTTTTTTTTAAAACCGACGAAAAATTTTAACGTAGGTGGGTTCAGAATCATGTACTGAATCCATGGTTTCAGTTTTCGTGTAGATGTCCCTGCCACCCCGTATAACAATGAGTTTAATTCAATCGACATTCTTTTTCTTTGTAAAAATGCATTTAGGAAACAAATCCAAGCAACCCTAAAGGATCAGCAAAGTATTTGTATAATGACGTAATGTTTGATATTAGTACGCACCCATACTTACTTTTTAAGTTATTTTTTGTTTCTTTTATAAATTAACAGATATTTTATGAATTCCAGGATAATAAAATAAAATAAAATAAAATCATTTTATTTCAGATAACTAAAAAGATCCATAAATTGTATAATGCCGGTAGTATAGGTATTGTATCTATGTTACTAGCTAGTTTTTAAATACTTCATATTGTAATCTGTGGAAAACGTAGTGGGTAGCATAATTGTTTAAAATGTTATATTTATGATAGTGAGACTGTTTCTTATTGTGCTACTGTTTGTTTTTCCTTAAATAAATAAAATAAAATAAAGCTCCTTCCAACTATTCGGTAACTTATTTTAAATGATGGGGGCCAAGCAAAAAATACTCTTGCGCATAAGTGCCGTCCTACTACTATGCAGACAGAGCTGACTTTGATCACGCCTGTTTCTGGGATATTTATCTGCCATACGCGAAAATAAATTACTATTATTACAAACATTACTGATTCCAGAATATAAAGAGATGCCAATGTCAATATTTTATAGCGTATGAAATAGGGCTTACAATTATCAGTAGTTTTTAACTTAAACATGGTTCTGAGGCATCTCTTTTGTGCTTTAAACGCAACTTCTTTGTTAGTTGAGTTACCCCAAAAGATAACACCGTATCTGAGAACAGATTCAGTTAGCAGTTAGTAACGCATCTATGTTAACAGTGCGCGACAGAATGTATAAGGCGTATGCACTACTGCTTATTCTTTTAGTCAGGGTCTCTACATGGGCCTTCCAATTAAAATCATAATCCTGATCAAGGACATAAATATTGTATAATTATTCCAGTGACATTGAATCTGATCTATTTCATTTTGTATTGTATTGTAAAATGACTTTGTATTTGGCCTATTCCTTATTATTATTTTATTCGTGTGTTATTGTGTTTGACTTTATGTTGTTTATTGCTTTTGATATTGATTGAAATCATGTCGACGCCTTGACATGTGTTTTTATTTTACTTTTATTTCAGAGTTGATTGTATTTTTATAAGTTTTGACTAAGATTGAGACAGTTGTTTTACAAACTCAACAGAAAACCATCATTGTTCTTTGCGGTGCCCTGACAGGGTTCATGTACAGAGACCGACAGTGGATATTGGAAATATGTTATGTGCATGAGAGCAAATAAATAAATAAATAAATAAATAATATACCATCGGTATACAAACTAAGGCTGCAGTAACGGGAGTAGGTATTACTGTCACCTGCACTTCGTGGTCTCTGAGGTTCTCGAGATTATACAGGCGCAAGGAGTCCACGGGGTTCGCCACGGGGGGGGTGTTGAGCACCATGGCCTTGCTTGTGCGCAGCAGCCCCACGTCGTGGTGCAGCTGAGTCACGTCCATGCCACGGCCCTCGTCCTCTTGTATGACCTCGAAGCTGAATACACAAGCACGAGTGAGAGGCGCGACCACGCACCTCGCGGCCTTGCGAGCACTATAGTTGGCACCTACCCGGGGTGGCGGTACACGTAGTTGACGGGAGACACGTCGCCGCCGGACGAGGTGGGGCGATGCGAGTTGTACTTGACGTAGGCTATCTCCGTTGATACGCAGTGTGCAGCCGTGACCACCCAGTAAGGTGCCACCACGGTGGCCGAGCAGCGCGTCGTCCAATAGCGGTCTAACAGGGCGCACGCCGCTGGGAACGTGCTCAGCGGCGTGGCTAAGCCACCGAACATACGCCGCGACTCGCCTGCGCGCCGCCCCCCCATCTGCCCCGTCATGTTGCGGTAGAACCCGTACCGGCTACCGCCCGCCGAGTACGCGTTCACCACGCACGCGAGCACCAGCCCCGCCCGCAACATTGCGGTTAACATTTCGAGCTCGACTCACGACGGCTTTGTCAGTACCTGACATATTATTATTCTGTCACCCCTTCATGTCTATGACTTGTGGCAGCAGCCCAGCAACCTCATAGCAACGAGATTATGAGCATTGAGGTAAAATAACTGTGAAAGGACTGTATCGCCTACGATGGAATTAGCAAGTACTATTTATTTATTTAGGCAAACCAACTCACCACCACCACCACCACCATCAGCCTATAATGTTCCCACTGCTGGGACACAGGCCTCCTCTCTGTGAGAGGGAGTGGGCCGTAATCCACCACGCGGGCCCAGTGCGGGTTGGTAGATGTCACATGTCTTCGAATTTTCGGTTCTAGGACATGCCGGTTTCCTCACGATGTTTTCCTTCACCGTTTTGAGAGCAGTGGTGATGAAATAATTTACACAAAGTAAAGAGCCTGTCTGGGTACGAACCTACGACGTACAACTCGTAAGTCGCGGCCGTTACCACTGGGCCACCACTGCTCTCAAACCAACTAAATACACATAAAGACATTCAAAGTATAAATCATTTACAAATACAATAGCATTATGTGCATCTAAATTAAAGGTAAGCACAGCATTTTATTTAGAAATTCAAATTCAAAATATTTTATTTCACATAAACCTACAAGGGTACTTATGAAACGTCAGAAGCTAGGGTGCACCAATGACATATAAATATGATTTAAGCAAAAAAAAGCTAAGTAGTAAATTTCGTATCGTCGACTTTATTTAATTATAGAGGGCTTCAATGTCAATATCAGCCTGTACCCGTTGACTAAAATGCATTATCGTCGTCTTATCTAAATTAATTTTAAGATTATTCCTATATAACCAGGATATTATTGACGTCAAAGTTTCATTAATGTCATATTCATAAACATCCTTATTATTACATGTGACAGTCACTGTGCTGTCAACTGCAAATAGGGTCATGGGGTAGTTAATAGCATCAGGCAGGTCATTGATATATAGGATAAATAATAGTGATCCAAGCACGTTCCCTTGTGGGACACCATAAATAGGCGTTCGTTCGCCAGATATGTAAAATTCCTCTCTTTTTGTTTTAATATTTATTTTTATTATTTCTGTGTACTGTTTTCTGTTAATAAGGTAAGACTCTATAAGGTTGCGTATGTTTCCTCTTATGTCATATGCCTCTAGTTTCTGCAGTAGAACGTTATGGTTTACATAGTCAAAAGCTTGCATCATATCTCACTCCACGCCACTCCCATTTGCCCGATAATCGAATGCGTACTATAGTTGTACCAATCATCAAAAATAAAACTGGTGATACATCAGATGTAAACAACTATAGACCAATCTCTCTAGCCACAGTGGTCGCCAAAGTGCTGGACAGTCTGCTTGGTCAGCACCTGGATAAACACGTCTCGGTAAACGACACGCAGTTCGGCTTCAGGCCCGGGCTTTTAACCGAGGGTGCTATCCCGTGCCTCAAGCAGACTGTTCAGTATTACACGAGTAGGAAGACCCCAGTATATGTATGCTAACATGATCTATCGAAAGCGTTCGATCTTGTATCGTACGATATTCTATGGGGTAAATTAAGGGATGAAACTTGTCTACTTAAGGAAATTGTCCTGTTATTTATGCATTGGTATTAAAATCAAAAGAATTTTGTAAGATGGACAGGCGCTCTCTTGGAGGAGTACGGGCTGGAGTGCGGAGTGAGGCAGGGGGGACTGACCTCTCCCATGCTCTTCAACCTGTACGTCAACCGACTGATCGGTAAGCTCAGCAGCACCAGCATCGGGTGTCATATAGATGGAGTGTGTGTGAATAACATCAGTTATGCAGCCGATATGGTGCTGCTGAGCCCATCGATTGGTGCCTTATGAAGGCTCCTGAAAATTTGTGAGTCCTACGCGGTGACTCATGGGCTCAAATACAACACGAAAAAGAGTGAAATAATGATTTTCAGGCCGGACAACAAGCGTTACACATTCGTTCCGAACTTCACTTTATGTGGTACAGCTCTAAACAAAGTTGAGCAATTTAAATATTTGGGCCACTAGGTCACTGAGGACCTTAAAGACGGTGTGGATATTGAGAGGGAGCGCAGAGTGCTGTCTGTCCGCTGCAACATGTTGATCCGCAGGTTTTCGCGGTGCATGGACTGTCAAAGTTGCGCTTTTTAGAGCATACTGTCAGTCCTCTTATACCTGCAGCCTGTGGGTTAACTATACACAGCGGACATACAGCAATCTGCGCGTTCAATACAATAACGCGTTCCGAGTGCTAATGGGGCTGCCGCGCCACTGCAGCGCCTCCGCGATATTCACGGCGGCTAACACAGACGGCTTTGCGGCCATCATGCACAAACGGTGAGCTTCTATCATGCGCCGCACGCGCGACAGTCTCAACATCATCTTGCCCGCGCTGGTGGACCGGTGGGACTCTCCGATGCTGACTCGCTGGATACGGCTGCACGCGGTCGTATAGTGATTTATCACGACCATCGGGAAGTCCACCCGGAGTAATTAAATAAGATACATTAAAAATTGCAATTATTATTATATATGTTTAAATGTGGTGAATCCACGTCCGACTCGCCTGACTATGGCGACAGCATTCACGGCAATCTATCGCAATTATGGCTTCCTTTACTAAGGAAAGGAATGTCTAGAGAAAATAAAAACTTTTTACAAAAAAAAACAACCAACCTCCAAAAAAAACACTACAAAGTGAAAAATAATTTTAATTTCGGAAGTTGATTTCTTGGGTTTTGTATTTTCGTTTTTTGCCACCGACTTCCGAAATTAAAATTATTTTTCACTTTGTAGTGTTTTTTTTGGAGGTCGGTTGTTTTTTTTTGTAAAAAGTTTTTATTTTAAAACTTTTTACAAAAAAAAAACAACCGACCACTATAACCGATCACTTTTTAGTTGTGGTACCTACCCTACACACATTCGAATACCACTACCTGCTACCAATGACAGAAACTTAAGAATGCGGCGACGTATGAATTATCCATACAAACGTAGTACATCAATCATTTGCAATTTGAGCATATTTCCACCATATTATGTTGATATTCGGATTGAGATAGTATTTGTCTAGGCTCCTACGTCATCGATCACTAATAAGTTCTTTATTAGTGATCGATGTCCTACGTCTTTTGATTTTCAGAAACTTACCTTTAAATGAAATGTAAGCGAATTGCATTTCGTACATTTTTACAGCGTAAATGACATGTTTTCATATGGTTTTTTTCTGTATTATAAACAACAATATTTGTAATATTGTTTCCGTAGAAGCATAGTTTATGTTATCAAGTTACAAATTATCGAAATAAAAATGGAAATACATTAAGTTTTCATTCATCATTTTTTGTATTACGGAACACATCCAAATTTATCATAATTTTTCGATGCTAGTATTGCCATCGCGTCAAGGAATAATTTGTCAATGTGTGCGTGGTCGTACTGCTCACTGTAGTTGTATATCGCTCCGACAGGCACTCACAGTAGCGCAACGTGCTTGGTTGGAATTCGTTCGGGGTATTTTTTGTCAGTATTATAAGATTAGGTATATTATATAGGTACTTTACTGTGCTTATTTGTTTACTAAATTAAAGCAGCTGCCGACTACTTCTGTTTTGTGCTCGTGATTATATTTAAATCTATTGTTTGATTGTTTTACTCGAGTTAATTATCTTTTTGTATATACGTGTTTCTGAAAAAAAAAAAATATTTTTCCTTCTATCTTTTCTTTCTTTCTATCTTTAGATAACATAATTGTGTTTACAAACATCCGTATCTGGACAAACGAGTACTTATGTTTCATCAGTAATATTAATCGGTAGGTACCTATTTATGCGTCTAAAGACCCTCAGCGAGTCGTAGAAACATCTAAATTATACACACGGCCGAAACGCGGCAGTCCAGGTATAGGTGGCTTGCTGAGAATCCAACGTGCTGGGACGTACTCTCGTCCCAGCGCGTTGAAGAAACACTGTTGGATTTTCAACTCTCGGCGCTAAGCAGAGCGTTGAAAATCAAGTGCACGAAAAATTTCGCCGCGATTTTATTACGTCCGTGCGAACGAGGGCTATATTATAGGACCAGGTGCCCTATTGTATTGCAGGCTATACTAGGTATTTACTTGCAAGTGCCGATCCGAAATACTCGCAAGACTATTTTATTTCTTATTTATATTTAGTTACGGATCAATGTTCTATGTAGGGCTTTCAATACCGGGATCCCGGTCATTATTTGTCATTTTTCAATACCGGTATTGAAATGTCCACTACCGGGATACCGGTATTGGTGATTTTATTTTATCAGTAGACACTACAGTGAAACAATTTCTTTTTATTACCTACACATTATATTTCCAACCAATTTTATAATTATCTGGGTAAGTTTTAAAAACTGCGTATTTTAATTCGACAGTTAGTTACATTTCATTACTACTTGTGCTACTAACTGGAGGCAGAAATAGAAGCTAAAACTCAAAGGGAAGTTAGGACCCATGCTTCTTCCAGCAGGCCTAACATGACACACGCGATAATTATCCACCCTCGCGCGACTAATTGTTGTTTATTTCTGTAGTGTTATCGTTTTCTGATAGCTACGCTATACAAAATACTGGACTCGTTCTGTCAAACTTGATGTTTTGTCAACAAACCCTAACATGACACGTTATTTATCTCGATTTTTGACAGTTCAACACGAGATAATCAGTTATTTTGTCGTATTTAGTCGTCCTCGATTTTGATGACGAGAAGAGTAGACAAAAAGACAAAATGATATTTTTTTTTAATTGTGGGTGTACACCGGTGTACTGTAGTAGAGGGGTGCACTACCACGTAGATGACTATTACTTTCCAGTCACTTTGCCAATTATGGTGATTAAATAAATAAATTAACGAAATCTAGGGAATATAGCTGTATGGTAATATCTAATATTCGCAACATAATTACTAAAATCACCAGTTTATTTCCTAAGGGTGGTGATTAACAATTTTTATGGTTATAATAGCGGAATCAACTCCACCTGCCAATTTATTTGAACGTCAGTCTTTTTGGTGACTGGTGATTAACAAAATTTGCAACGTTATAGACTTTATGGTGACTGTTACAATATTCAACTTCGATTTGTCAAATTGCGATCGTCGACCCATTTGTCATTTGTGGTGATTATCTAATGAGTATAGGTACCACTAATTTTAATTTCCGTCAATTTGTATTTTAATTTCAGCATGCCAAAGAAATAATTTAATTTTAATCAAGTTACACAAAAAACTAATCATAAATAATTAAAAGAGAGAATAATTAAGAGAGACGTTTATTCAATAAAGTACATAATTCAATGCATACATTGAATGAATGAAACAGAACTTCAAGCCGATGTTGCTATCATAAAAATAATTTGTTTTTAATCACTTGCAACATCGGTATCTCGTCGCGCGATAAAGTAGTGTCAAAGTGCCTTTTTCGAGTTTACTCGCCGTTTGCGGTCATGTAAGGGATTAGAATGACGTCAGAATCGTAGACAAATTCCGATAAAACGAGAAAAAGAGCGTTCTCGCGTTTGTCATGTTAACCCTGCAGCACTGATATAGAGTCTATTGTAAGAGTTGAATTGGGCATTTATGATAGTTCTGAAGGCGGCCGAGAGATGTATATTGACATGGCGTATAATTATTTACTGAGCATTCTACCTACGAGCGTAGAGGTAGAGAGAACGTTTTCCTCGGTTACATATTTGTGCAACCGTTTAAGGGGACGATAACCGACTTTTAATGATTTTATACTGAAGATGACGTCTAAACGAGTAGTGTTAGTAATTTGAAAAAAAAATATGCTAAATAAAAGCATTTTTCAAATATTTTAATATAGGCATATTTTTGATTATGTTTATATTAAATAGTGAAATTAATTTGTAAAGTTATGTCTAACGCGGATAAAAAACTGAGAATGACGCAAAATCTATCAAGCGTTTTTTTCTGAAAACTTCACCATTTTAAAAACAATTAAATTATTGATCTTTTAGTATACGTGTTTTATTAAAATACCTTTTGTTTTACGTGTAATAAATTAATAATGCGTCTAATTTGGGACAGCACTGCTTGATGGACGAGTCCTATTACTGGCTGGACGTATGACGCGTTGCATGAGCTCAGTACAAAACACGCAAGCTAACCATTCAAGGTCACTGTCATATATCTGCGTCTTAAGAAGCTCACTCTCAGATAAAACTTTAGATGCTCTTTCCTTCCTACGAACTCATTTTCAGGAAGAAAGAGCCGAAACAATGTTGATTTTATAGAGATTATATGCAGATATTACTTTATAGCAAAAGATGCATGTTCCACTCAGTAGTAACTGTAATAAGTCATGAAGAAAAATCCATAACGGGGAAGCATCAGGGTAACCCGCGAAATTCAAATTTTCTTACGTATTTTGCATTTTGCAGGTCAGTGACAGGTTTTATGTTGATTAAAATATGATTCGCGGTCATAACGAATATGACTTTACTCAGTTATAATCATTACAATCAGCAATACAACTCCATAAGTTAGCAAAGGTGTCAAATGTCATGATTTCATGAAATCATGACATTTGACACCTTTATCTTCTTCTTAATCACTATTGCTGATTGTGATGATTATAATTGAGTAAAGCCATATTTGTTACGACCGCGAATCATATTTTAATCTACATAAAACCTGACACTGACCTGTAAAATGCAAAAAACGTAAGAAAATTTGAATTTTGCGAGCTACCCTGGCGCTTCCCCCTTAAAAGCACGATGAACAATTTTGACTGATTTTTATGTGATTTTATTAAAACATATTGTATGTTGATTTTAAAGAGATTTATTTTATAAAAACATAAAGATAAATAGATCGCTAAATTGTAATTACTTAGATACTGATTATTCAAATTTAAATGTTTTATTTTATCTAGGTACTTTTCTCATACTATATATCAGATTATTTTGTTATTTTTGTTAGGAGATTCCGTTTGCAATTTAAAGTTGTATAAAAAAGTGACTTTATATTTAACTAGCTGACCCGTGCCCACTTCGTTGGGCGGTAAACATTTTAACTTGTGATGAAATTATGAGTGTGGTTCGGTTAGTACTGAGTGCTATGATTTATTTCCTGACTGCCAAAAGGAGGGTTTTGTTTTTATTGCATATTCCCGAGCACGGGCCTGCGATGTTCTAGCGCTTTGGCTAGCGAGCCTCTGCGAGCGCTCAGCGCTAGACTCCCATCCCTTGTTGCAGAGACATGCTGCCTTGAATCACTGAGACGCTGCGCACGTTCAGCGCTAGATTCCCGAGCACGGACCTGCGATGTTCTCCAGCTTTGGTTAGCAAGCCGCTGTGAACGCTCGGAGCTAGATTCCCCAGCGCGTGCTTGCGAAATATTTTCTCTATTCCTCGAGAGGCGCTGATGATTTTCAAGAGCACTCTTCTGTACGGCGTACTCGAGCTGCTCTTGTCTGGGATGTCTGAAGGGAAAGTTGTGATTTCCTTTTAGGCATGATAAACAATCGTTGAAACTGTCCGATATCCCAAAAACAGAAATAGCTTCGAACTTGAAGAATGAGAACGAAGTAGTATTTGTGTTTTAAGAAACCGAGCAACCAAAACAATTTTAAAGACCAACAACATCCCAACTAGCAAAAAGTGGTTTTTAAACTGTCCTAGAACCATCATTTATCGAGGACTATATGAGACTTATATCCGCATATAAACCTCGAAAAGGGCCCACTTTATAAGTCTACTTTTACTCATAACGTATTTATATTAGACCGCTGAAATGCCATATACGCCTATATTGCTCCTGTAATTGAGTTACGTCAATGCAATTACTCCTGTAAATCTCAATATAAGTAAGTTATAGTCAAAAATGAGATTAATACGCACCTAAAAATGCTTCTATAATATATTGTGAACTGTCAAAGTGTCGCTGTTGTGCTCTGTAAAAAAATATTTTAATATCTTGAGGATAAGTATTTCTAACAATCAGAATTTATTAATGTCAACCTTAGTAGAAAAACAAAATCTTATTGTTGTTAAATTGTTAGTTTTATAGCTTATTCGTAGGGGAATGTGAATTTTCAGTGAAATCTATCATGGTTTTGATCAAAATTTTAAAGCGCCTCTTTAAATTTGCTTATTTACATTTTAGTATTAATTAATATTAAATAAATATTATGAAGGCAGCTGCCATTTTCTTAGTGAGCATTTCCAAGTATGACATAGTGCTAAAATAAGTATTTTTAGCATTTCCAAGTGTGATATAGTACCAATATAAGTATATTGGGTTATCTCAAAAACGAAAAAGATTCGCCATTATTACCGATTAGAGTTCCGCAATGCCCAGATGAAAATCGATTGATATTTATAGATAAGTAAGTTAAAGGAATATTTTAAGGGTTTGTTCTACGTGCTAGGTTAAACATCAGTTTAAACATTGTTTTTATTTGACTTAATTATATAACAAGTTGCCGACGATTTAAACAAGACCATGCCGATGTTCCTGGATATCGATCGATTTTTAACTAAAAAAAAAAAGACGCATCTAAAAAAAATTCCAGATTTGAGTTATATACATTGCTGGAATCAGAAAAAAGGTGCATCTGCCTGATATATAATTCAAATCTGGGAAAAAATGTAAGATGCGTCTTTTTTCTATCGGGGGCAGTATACCAAGATTGATTTTGGTGTGAGAATTGTTCTACTTACACAATTTATGATCACTTCCCAAGAGACGAATGCGAAATTTGTAACTAGTACCTAACTGTATATGTACTACGTAACACAATATTTATTATTACCTACTTCTATGTGAGTAAAAGTGAAAATCCCTATACTTACCTATATTTAAATTAACTTACAAAGATATCAGTTGAAAAGATTTAAGTATCTGATGTCTGGGCAATATTACACAAATGTTTATGGATCTCCTACAATAACACAATAGGTACGGACACAGTCTTCTCTATTTTCTTACAAGCCATGCTGTTAAATCTGGCAACGTCGTCAGTGAACCGATCGGGCAAACCTGCGAGTATTATGCTGTCGATTTGAGATGGTCAAAAAAGTACCATGAACTCCTAGTAAACGGCTTCTTTTTAATTTGTGGTAGTTGCTACCATAGACGTATAGCAACTACGAAAAATGCAAATTGAATTTAAAAAGAAGCCGTTGAAAACTGGTAATCTATCAACATTTATGTTTAGAGAAATCTCATCTGGTAAACAAGAAACATTGTTATAATTTTTTTCAAACATTTGATCAAACCGTTGTGCCTATAGTGTCCTGGGGCTGAAATACTGATGTATAGGTTTTCCCTATTGGTATCTAGTAATGTTTTTAGGCAAAACATTGATTATTATCTTATTTAAAATTTCAAGTAAGAGTTTAATGCAGCATGTGAAATATTGAAGTCCAGTTTTTAATAGAATAAAGCAGTTCTACATTTTTGTTATAATCCGAAAGTTCTTCCTGATTATCACTTTCAATATCGCTCAAAGATTTGGTACTTTCATAGCCCGAACCTCTTCCATATAAAGTAGTACTACAATTATCTTGTCCGGAACCCTCACTAGAATTCGCGATGCGGTCTTCACCAGTTAAATTTAAAAAATCGTTGCTCACTGCGGTTAACATTTCTTTGAATAATAATAATAAATTTTTATTTCAAAAAGTAGTTTGTACATGAATGTTTTTTTAACTTTTCTTTTATAAAATCCACTTTTTTAAACTGCTTCCAGTTATTTAAATCCATTTTCAATATTTGTAGACAAAAACAGTTGTAATCAAAATGGCTGATGTTAAATCCTATAATAGAATTTGCAAAACTATATGAAGCGTGTTTTCGCCTGTACTGGTCGTTACAAGCAAAAGTGGCTTTTTAATAGTTTTAACTAGGATTGTTTGAGATTACTTAGCCAATAACACTACTGTGGAATGCCTATATAAATATGTCTAGGTTTAAAACGGCATACGACAAATCGATATAGAAAACATTTATCCTACCGAGTGCTGTTATAATCTTGGTGATTAATTATTTTTAAAACGTGGATATGAAATTCATTTAACACTTACTTAGTTTATGTAAAACCAAAGCAGATACATAAATGATTTACAGTAATTTAACTTTAATTTACTTAAATTGGTCATAAAATATTAGCTTAAATGAAGTTATAAGTAAAAATAACAAGAGTAATTGCTCCTCAGTGCATATCTTCCTGGTACATGCTTATACAGGAGTATTAAGATTTAAATGGTCCGCAGATGTTATCTTATAGGCGCATATAAGTCTTGAGTTACCGGAGTAATTACTCCTGAGTGCAATTACTCTTGTTTCATGCATTTATAGGAGTCTTGATCCTATATTTGTCAGGAAATATGATCCTATATACTGATATAAGTACAAATTATGGTATTAAACGTACTTGAGTAAAAACAGCATGTATTTATGCTGTTAAAAGCGCAGTAGCAGCCACCAAAACTATCATCGGAGTTTTATAAGTCCATGTAGAATTACAAAATCGCACTCCAGGATTATTTTGCTTGTTGGGATATCATCCAACCAACTGCGTACAACTCTCCTACCTAACGACGACAGTTTTAAACAATAATTGGAGAGGGTCATTAATCCGCGGAAAACCTTAACACCGCGATTCAAAAAATGACGTAATTGCACAACGCTATCTTTGGGTAAATGGATAAAACGTCCGTACAAAGCATGTTCTAATGCGGTTCGTGAATGGACGGCGGCATTTTGCGATTTAGTAATTTTATATTATCTTCGAAACTATTTAACCAATTGACATACTGTTTTGGGCAAATCGTATCTCCTATGATGTTCTTGTGATCATAATAATATTTTTTTCGATAAAGTTTAATATTTTGTTGATTAAAAAATCGTCCAAAGGTAAGTACGTCCAAAAATACTTTTTTTAACACATAAAAGCTACTATATCTGCTAAAATATAAAAGATAGAAATATGGTGTCGCGGACTTTTTTGTAGAACTATTCAAAGCGGACCAGGTTGCCATACATTGTTTTCAATTATATACAACTGTTAAGGCAGCGCATGCAAATAACTCTGTTGTAAGAGCAATTTTTTTCCGCCTGGCTAGACAAAAATTGAGATAGTTCGGCTAATATGCATGATATCTTTATAATTTATAGCCTATAGCACTCACGAATAATGTAGCTTTCTACCATTGAAACAATTTTTAAAATTGGTTCATTACTTCCGGAGATTACCCCCTACATACAAACTTACAAACTTACAAACATACAAACTTACAAACAAATGTTACCTCTTTATAATATTAGTATAGAAGAAAAGCAGTTTTTTATTATTTTGTAGTGAAACTTATTAGTTGTTGAATAAAAAACGATATTAAGTAAAAAATAGTCTCATATCGGGATCCCGGTGTTAGACCTTTTCTATACGGTATTAATACCGGTACTGCAAAAATCCGGTATTCGAAACCCCTAGTAGTTCTATGCAAGCGTTTTTACTTTAAAGGATTTGGAAGTATTTTTTTTTTTGTAAACGCGATTGTGCTCTTTATTTATACTACATTACGGATTAAAGGTTTTGGAAGTTTTTTTTTTTTAATGCGATTGTGCTCTTTATTTAGATAAGGTCCGTACCAATGTTCTATACAAGTATTTTTCTTCAAAGTATTTTTTTCGGCTACTCGCTCCTTCGACGCTCGATGCAATTCTGCTCCTTATTTATATTTAGTTATGGATCAAAGTTCTATGCAAGTATTTTTACTTTAAAGGTTTTGGAAGTTTTCTTGAAGTGAATACTTCTTTAGGCGCGTTGAGCATTTTTGAGATGGGACTAAACCTTTGATTTCGCGACACTGTAACGCAATTTACTGAAACCGTGGAGTAAAAGGCATCAATGCGTTGATTACCGCGGTACCGATTTTTTTATTCTGACGTGTAACAGTGATTCCGATACTTATCCTATTTACAGAATAAACAATTTCATTTCATATCTACTAGATTTTCTCTACAAGGCCTAGATCCAGAGATATTCTAAAACATTGAGATATTGGCATTGTAAAGAAATTTCCAAAAAACGCATTACTAGTCTGTACATATACTAACGATTGCCGCGGTTGGTCCGTGGATGGGTGACCATCTTTACATACCAAGTCCCCTCCGTGCCTCGGAAAGCACGTTAAGCCGTTGGTCCCGGCTGTCATTTGTAGATCTTTGACAGTCGTTACGGGTAGTTAGAAGCCCAAAAAGTCTGACAACCAGTCTTACCAAGGGGTATCGTGTTACCTAGTCACTAGGTTGTGGAGGTCAGATAGGCAGTCGCTCCATGTAAAATACTGGTATTCAGCTGCATCCGGTTAGACTGGAAGCCGACCCCAACATAGTTGGGAAAAGGCTAGGCAGATGATGACATATACTAACGATTCCCCAAAGTATTCAACAGAAATAAAGCAAGTAATGAACATAGCTAATTACTAATAATAAAATATAAATGCCGTCGACTCATGAATGAATGGTAAGTAGCTATCTATCCAGTCACACACACACACGGATGCGCACCGCGTCCGCCGCCCGCCTGCTCTGCCCTCGTAATAGCAAATGCAGTACTTGCAAAATGGCGGTTTCGAGAAAAACGCGGTTAAGTGTTTTTTTTTAATCTCTACTTTAACTGATGTAAAACTCATATGTTTTGTTACGAAATGGGCACATAAAAATACAAAGTATCGTTAGTTTAGTTTTGAAGTTATTTTTTCTTATGGTAGGTCTTTAGAAACTTGAATACTGCACTTAAAACTTGTGTCTCTATTTGTGATACATCAAAGTAGTGAAGTGAAATGCAGTACTCGTGTTTGTTACTGCATTTGTGTCTAGGAAATACATTAAGCACTAGCAGAGTTGATTTCTTCTTTTTATAAACAAATTACAGTTCATAAGAACATTTTCTCAAGGTAATTTTCAAATTATTCTAGAATTACATGTATTTGAGATCTTCAAAGAAGTAATCAATACACACTTGTGACGTCTTAAAATAATAAGTTAAAATCAATTTAATAAATTAATGTAACTTACCAATTAGCTCACGGCTCATAAACAACAATACACGAGCCGAATGCCGCGGGTGGTCAGAAGTCGGAACACGTCACACCACCCGCGAGTGACAATCACAGACTTAGGCACTAATGTAAAACGCAGTATGCGCTATAACGACACATCACATTTTACAAATTTTATTTTATGATCCAATGGGTCGATCGCAGTATAAACCATTACTGCATTTCACCTTAGACAACAAATAATAAACAAATATACGAATGTACAAAATTAAAAAGCAGCCAAAATGTGAGTACTGCGTTTCTTACTAGTATGTAGAGGAATACTGCATTCTAACTTGGTACTAAATACGTGATTACTGCATTTTAATCTGGTGTATGCTCATTGCTGCATTCATACTAACAATATCAGATACTTTCACTTGAAATGCTGCATTTTTACTTATTATTTCACGATGTTCCAACCACTAAAAAAAAATAAAAAAAATTCTACGTGTAGCTTAAGGTGATATATTGAAAAAAATGGGCTTTTTCTTTATCGTGTAACTTTCAAAGTATTTGGAATAGGGATTTCAAATTTTGGTGTATGATTTTTGACTATATGATCTAGTATCCGGAAAAAGGAATACACGATACAATGAAATTTTCTCGATACAAAAAATTTGCAAAGGTCTATCTATTTTTATCTTTTTTTGAGTATCATGGCGCAACGCTTATGAGTTATTCAATGGAATTTACTTTAAAACATAGAGAGTAAGCTTTTCGAGTTTTAAGAAAAGCAGTTTTTTTTTAAATAATACTTTTCATTTACAAAAGACGGTATTTCGTTTTGGCACATACGTTGTTTTATTCCGAGCGGACACACATTATCGTCATCTCTTCTTTCGCCTATCAAAAGTATTGTCATCACTCTCGTTCATTCATAGATCAGTCGCCCGATGGGGCTCATCGACGAAGAATCTATGTCACTTTTTTGCAAATCGGTGCGATCAAATATACGTGATTTAAATAATTTTGTTTACAGAAAAAGTTAGTATTTCAGCAAGTTAAAGTAATTATTGAATGCAATTAGTGTTGAATAGGTATTCAGACTGTGTGTGTGTATTCTTGTGAGTCCTGCGAACAATATAACATTATTTTTCTATTATGATTTCGTGGTGACATTTAAATTATTTATAAATATAGAAAGAAATATAAAATCAAAACTGAACAGTACCTGCAACGTTTGGAGTGCACAGGGCTATCAATGAACTCATTTTACAGGAATTCAATAGCAATAAGATGATGATAATAGTGAGTCGAATTCTCCACCTTCACTAAAGCACAACCAACATA
The DNA here is from genome assembly GCA_963680765.1 of Agrochola lychnidis. Classification (NCBI taxonomy): domain Eukaryota; kingdom Metazoa; phylum Arthropoda; class Insecta; order Lepidoptera; family Noctuidae; genus Agrochola; species Agrochola lychnidis. The sequence goes on along the minus strand of OY796850.1, from coordinate 108,316 downwards.
ATCTATTCCCGCTTTTTAATGTATTATTGTGTAAGCATTTTATTTTCTAAGAACATCTATTTTTATACCTACAACTTTTAATAATCTTTTATCTAAAGAAATAGGCTAAATAAAATTCGTTTTTAGGTTTTGAAATATGTCAACAGTACATCAATATGTCAAGTACTGTCACTACGAATCATAGATCACAAAAAAGAAATGGAGTCGCATTTGAATTGTAAAAAAGGAGAGTTTTTACCCGACTACGGCAAAATCAAAGGAGGGTTATGATTTTAACATGTATGTATGTATGTATGTAACAGGCTATCAAATGCAAAATAAAATTCAAGTCAGACTAGTAGTTCCAGAGATTAACGCGTTCAAACAAACAAGAAAACAAACTCTTCAGGTTTATTATTAGGACTAGCTGCACTCCACGATTTCACCCGCATAAGTCCCAATCCCGTGGAATATCGGGATAAAAAGTATCTTATGTCCTAAAGTCTAAACCAATTTATCATCACTGTAATATTTTCAACACAATGTATTTTGTTATGAAATAAATTACTTATGGGAAAGGAAAAAGTCCGAACATTGATAATAATTTGTAGATTTATCACATACAATTTTTTTTTTTGCGATTACATACTTGCATTTGAAATTGGAGAATTGACCGTGACGTACCTATCAATGTATGGGAGAACATATTTCTCAACTACTAAGTTAAGTTTTTTTTGGGATAAATTCATCCCAACTACGGAATCCTTCATTGTGCGTGGTCTGACACGCACGTGGCCAGTTTTTTTGCATGTTTGTTTGTTACGCTTTCATGCAAAAACGGCTGAGCGGATTTGGATAAAATTTCGCACATGAGTAGACCATGACCTGGGTATGTCCTACATAAGATACTTTTTATCCCGATATTCCCAATGGATCGAGACTTACGCGGGTGAAATCGCGGCATACAGCAAGTATTATACAGAATGTCTCAAACGTAGTGGTCCAAAGGCAAATGGGGTAAAGTAGAGGTGGCCACCCATCATTTAAAAAAATTAAAGTTTCGATATTCTCAATAGTTCAGAAGATTTCACTAATTTAACCATTTTCAAGAAACTTTACATTTTCATTTGGATTTTTCGGCCCTGTGGACAACATTTTCGACGTAGCGAGTTTAAATCGTAAGTACGAAAACATAATGGGAAAATTGTTTAAAATGTTATATTTAAGATATTGTGACTATTTTTTATTGTGCTACTGTTTGTTTTTCCTTAAATAAATAAATAAATCTGGCTTAAAGATGCCTTGATAGTGTAGGCTGGAAGATTACGTTCCTATTTACGTTTAGTGTGGCTCTGCAGCGCTTCAGATTTTATTTTTACTTATCTTTTCTAATTTTTCATTAAACTTTATCGAAACTTTCTAAGCCCAGGTTTAAAAAAGTGCACATAGCACATAGCTTTAAAAGTACCTTAATTATTAATAGTTAGACTGGGAAAATTTTACAAAGATAGCTTAAACCTTTAAAAAAAATGGGTTTCATAACATGGTCGAACTACCCGCAAAACTTTATGCTCTAATTTTACCGAAACATCTCAGAAAAGCGTTTAGTATTAAAATTTTACATATTTAAACGTGTTCGTGTTCCTTCGGTACATGTGTTTAATTTTTAATTCTTTTTTTTGTACTTTCGCTGTTGACCTTCGTAAGCCTTCACAACTTGTGTTGTCATTATCAAAAGCCATCATAGCCTATAATCTGCCTATAGGCATTGGGCATGGGCTTGTATCTACACTATCAAGACATCTTCCAGCCATTGAACTCGCTACGTCAAAAATTTTGTTCACAAGGTCGAAAAATCCAAATGAAAGTAAAAAGTTTCTTGAAAATGGTTAATTTTCTAAACTGTTGAGAATATCCTAACTTTTAAATTTTTAAACAATAGGTGGCCACCTCCACTTTACCACATTTGCCTTTGGATCATTACGTTTGAGACAACCTGTATACAGGTTGGATTTTTGAGATGGGGCAATAAGGGCAACTACCATAACCGTTGTTGCTACAGGAAAACGGTCTTAAAAGACTGTCCTTAACTTTTTAAGACATTTTGATCTGCATTCACAGATTTCGAAAAAAATATTAGTCAGCAAGAAAATGGGCAGTTTTCACAAAAACTTTTTTTGATACCAATCGAACCTGTTTCTTTTATGGAACAAAAAACTTAAGTGGCCAACTCAGAACCAAGTCAGAAATCGCAAAAAACTTTTCCCATACGTTTTGTGTGTGGGAATGTCACTCTGTAAACAATAAATATTTTTGCTGATAATTAAATATTTTGTTTTATTTGTCTACTCCATAGTTCGCAAAATTTCATAGACCGAGATAAATTATTGTTACTAAGCACGCGCTTTTTTCTTAGATATGTTTCTGTCTTTATCATGCACTTTTAGTATGACAGTTGTGTGACAGTGACAAGAGTAATGCTTAGCCAAAGCCCATGCTAAGTAACTATCGTTTTCAAATTCCGGTCAGTTATTTCGTTAGTTCCACTTTTTGCTACTGGTTCAGATAAGTTTGTGGCAGCGCGACGATGTGGCGGCCAACCATCGAATATAGAACCGCCACTCCCCGCGTGCGGGGGCAATAAGCCACGCCCACCAAACTACTATTTATTTTCAATATAGGCCCTTAAAGTCTCCATGTCATTTTTGACAAAAACGGAAAATCGTAAAAATGTCGATTACTGCATTTGCTATTAGGAGGGCAGTGCTGTTGTCAAACAGAGATAGCAATATTCCGAACGAATTTTGCAAACGTCTCGATTTGTAGTTGCGAGCCGCGGTCGCAGCGCTCTTAACATATCATCTACATACTAAGTGGGAAATAAATACGTATTTTGTAGCTAACTCAAAAACTATCCAAGCAAAGTTAATAAAATTTATATGAGACCAATTCGAGAGCACACCCTTTCAAACAAAAAAGAATTTTCAAAATCGGTCCACAATTGACGGAGAAATCGGTGGACATACATAAAAAAAAAAACATACGCGACGAACATATAACCTCCTCCTTTTTGGAAGTCGGTTAATAAAGACAATCTACTGAAAGAGTACCTTGTACCAGACAATTGTAAGCTCCTGCAAGCGCCCAAATTAAATGCAGAAATCTCGGCGGCGGTACCGGACATGGTTCGTAATCGCGACAGGACACTTCCAGCGTCTCAACAACAGTTAGGCACGGGTATCACCGCCATCAACAGAGGTATGGATCTGCTTCTAAAGAGCGATAATAAGGTTAAAACTATGAAACATTTGAGCAATGGTTGCCGCTTACTGTGTGATTCGCACCACATGGCAACGCAGGCTCGAGTGAAATTAATCACTCCTAGTTTAGACAAGGCCTTCTTAAATATCATTAACGAGTCCGAACGAGACGAGTCACTGTTTGGCTCGTCCCTATCAGAAAAAATTAAAGCCGCCAAGGCCATTGAAAAACAAGGCCTTTCTATAAAAAAGACTGCGAAGGTTTCGAAACCGCCTCAACAGCCTAGTACTCGTCAGTCCTACCAGGGAAACTGGAACCCGCCTCCTCGATACCCGGCGAACAGGGGGGGGGCGGGGTGCATACAGAAGGCCGACGACGGCAGGGAATCGCCGTCCGTACACGTCGTCGCCAGCGCAGCGGTCACAACGCCCTACGGCGCAGGACAAACCTCGGGCTCCTCTTTGTTAATACAGGTACATGCGGGTAGGCTTACCCACTTTTATGACCGATGGTTAAAAATAACCAACAACAATGTTCTTCTTGATTGGTTAAAAAATGGTTATCCTATACCTTTTCATATGCCTGTAAGTCAATCCGTAATACCTAAAAATAACCTTTCAAATACTGAGAAATCGGATACGCTGGAAGCCATTAACAAAATTAAAATCATTAGGGGCTATCTCAGAGTGCAAAGTGACCACAGATCAATTTATATCTAAAATATTTCTCACTTTGAAGCCTAACGGCGATAAACGCTTTATATTAAATTTAAAACCCTTAAACAAAATGATCAAGAATGAACATTTTAAAATGGAGGATTACCGAACAGCATGCAAATTGATACCACGTGATGGATATCTGGCCACCATCGATTTGAAAGATGCGTATTTCCTTTTAGCCATTAGGCCTTCTGACCGTAAATATTTGAAATTTCAATTTCAGCCTAATAATTCGCTAAAAACATATTGTTTTAATTGCATGCCGTTTGGTTTATCCGTAGCCCCACGAGTATTCACTAAGCTTATGAAGGAAGTCATGACTTACCTCAGACACCGTGGTTTTCAGTCAGTATGTTATTTAGACGATATTTTATGTATTGGAAATACTTATAAGAAGTGTCTTAATAACGTAAACCAAACATTGAAACTACTCGAGTTTCTAGGATTTGTTGTCAATTACGATAAAAGTATGTTAAAACCACGACAATCCTGCAAGTATTTAGGATTTTGTTATGATACAAGAACAATTAACATAGAATTACCAGTTGATAAGCGACGAAACATTGCAGAGTTGGTTACCAAGTTTACAAGATTACAGCCATGTTCCATCCGCGAATTAGCTCGTCTAATCGGTATACTAGTTGCCGCTTGCCCAGCCGTTGAATACGCCTGAATTTACACTAAAATCTTAGAGCGACATAAGTTTCTAGCGTTACTTAAGCATAATAATGATTATGAAGTCAAAATTAAGCTTCCTAGTATTATACTAGAAGATGTGTACTGGTGGTTATCAAATATTGATACAACATGCAATTTTATGCGGCAGCCAATCTTTGACATCGAAATCTATACCGATGCGTCGAGGTCAGGTTGGGGTTCTGTCTGTAAGAACGCTCAAGTATATGGTAAATGGAAGACATCAGAAAAAGCATGTCATATTAACTACCTAGAGCTGCTGGCAGCCTTTTTGGGTCTGAAGTCATTCGCTAGCGATGTAACCAACTGTGCAATATTACTTCGCATGGACAACACTACTGCGATCAGTTATGTGAATCGAATGGGGGGTATTCAATACCCCCACTTAAATGACTTGACTAGGTCTTTTTGGAAATGGTGTGAGCAGCGTAACCTTTGGGTATATGCATCATACGTGAATACCAAAGAAAACCAGGCAGACGCTGCGTCAAGAATTGTTAATCCGGATACTGAATGGTCACTTTCCAATGAAGCATTCCAAGAAATTGTAAAAAAATTTGGCCACCCTGAAATAGACTTATTTGCGTCTCGTGATAATGCGAAGTGTACCAGATTCATTTCATGGAAACAAGATCCTGACGCAGTGTCCGTAGATGCATTCACGGCAGACTGGCATACCGATTACTTCTACGCTTTTCCACCATTTTCCCTAATATTAAAATGTCTTAGAAAAATTATCGACGACAATGCATACGGCATATTAATATATCCCAACTGGCCATCACAACCAAGGTACCCACTATTGCAAAACCTTATAGTCTCCGACATTATTTATTTAAACCCCAATAAAAACCTCTTGCAATCTCATTTCAGGGAGTGCCACCCCTTGCACAAGAACCTTACCCTGGGTGTCGCGAGGCTCTCCGGCAGACTTTCAGCCGACGGGGTGCCTGTGCAGACTCTGCTACACTGATGCTATCATCCTTTTCTAACAGCACAATTCAGCAATACAATACTTCACTTAAGCTTTGGTGGCAATATTGTATCGCTAACCAGATTAATGTATTTGACTCTTCAAAATCGTCCTTACTCTCATTCTTAGCGTCACAATTTAATAGCGGTTGTGCATATGGCAGTTTAAATTCCCATCGTTCTGCTTTGTCAGCCTTTATAGGTAACTAGATTCTGCCCGCGACTTCGTTCACGTGGAAGTCGTAAAACATCACAATATACTACAATAATAGCCACATCTTATAAAACTTCCCTGTATACTACGTTTGTAGTTTTATTCTCAGCAGCCAAATTATACAGTCAGGAATGGTGACTCGGGAGCAAGCGACGTAACAGTTGTCCGTATGAGAAGCAGCTTGTCCTGAGGTTGACACCCGCAGCCTTCAGCCTTCGATGTCGGCCCCTGTGACTTGTTGATCGCAAAGCATACGCTCACAGGGAACTGCACGCGCTTAAACTGGTAATGGTGGGGAATTAGTGGTATACGTGCTATAAACACTGTCTCGCTATCGCCACAACCTGTTAGAATTTCCGTCTCGATGACGTTTCTCTGTAAAGACATGACTTTGAGCCGGTTTCCGTTACACAGATATACAACCGGAAAAGATACTTGCCATTTGCGAATTGAGAAATTCTACGGGGTAATATGTGGCATTAATGGAGGTGTATATCACTTCACTCCCTTCAATTTGTGAGAGAATACTGTGGTTGATCGCTGCAGCTTGATCATTTTCGGAGTTAAGGCGCAGATATACGACTTCTAATGATTTTAAATTGGACACCACATCTAAACGACTAGTCTTACTTCTTTGAAAAAAAAATATGTTGTACTAGACAGTTTTCTTCGTAATTTGATATACGAATAATTCAAATTATATTTTTATAACATAGTGTAATTAATTTGTGAAGTAATGTCTAACGCGGACAAAAAAACGATAATAACGCAAAAGCTATCAGGTGTATTTTCATGAAACTTTCACCATCTAAATGGCAATTTAATTACACAAATTTTAGTATACAGCTTTTATTTGATAAATCAGTGTGGGTTGTTTTTCGAATAAACTTGGTGCGCGTTAAAACCAGGGCTCTTGCGGGCGACGGGCGGCAGTGCATCGCTGAACACTGTCACGGGTAGACGCTAACGCTCGGAGCAATTTTATTCGCTTTTAAATTTCATGCTATAAATGTCTGGTAAATCCAAATTATTGAAAAAGAAATGCCTTACACTGGCAAAAAATAGATTACTGAAGTAAGTAACGTACCTATTTTAATCGAAATAAAATTATCATTAATCTCTATCGAAAGTTTGAATTATTTTGAATTGTAGTAACCACACTTTTATTTAATTTAAATAATTGTGTTATTTTTGTTTTAGGACAACTCCAAATAAAAATTCTCTAGTCGTAAATTCAGAGACGAGGTTTTTTTGTAATTTTTTTGTAACCATACTACATCGTTGTAGGGACAGTCCGGATTAGAGTTTCATAAAATATTTTAATGCAAGCAATTATTGACATACAAGTTGTGGGGGTGTTCTTGGTTCGTAAGTAGTATGACCTTGACTGCGGAGATGTAATTACTAGAATGTCCCAGAAGGAGGGTAATGTTTTTCGAGAGTATGTATGTATGTATGTATGTTTGTATGTATGTACTTATGTCTATTTCTTTGGCACGCTCTGTAGCCTAAACGGCTTGATGGATTTTAACATATGAGGTGTCGTTAGGTTCGTCTTAATAGTGGAAGTGACATAGGCTATTTAATATTTATATATTGCATCTGCAAATACAAAACAAAAAAAAAGAGGGGTAGGTTTAAAAAAATAACAAAAAACTTTTTACAAAAAAAACAACCGACTTCAAAAAAAACACTACAAAGTGAAAAATAACTTTAATTTCGGAAGTCGGTGTCTTTGGTTTTGAATTTTCGTTCTTTGTCACCGACTTCCGAAATTAAAGTTATTTTTCACTTTGTAGTGTTTTTTTTGAAGTCGGTTGTTTTTTTTTTGTAAAAAGTTTTTATTTTTGTACTTTTTAGTTGTGATACCTATCCCACACAAATTCGAATACCACTACCTGCTATGTAAATAACAGTGACAGGAAGTTATCATAATATCATCCACATACTAAGCGAGGTAAAAATACGTATTATTGAAGCTAACTCAAAAACTACCTAAGTAAAGTTAATAAAATTTATATGGGACTACCTCTGAAGTATGATCTACCAAACAAAAAAAGAATCATCAAAATCAATTCATAATTGACGGAGTAATCGCGTAACAAACATACAAAAAAAAAAAAACAACATACACTCGAATTGAGAACCTCCTCCTTTTGGAAGTCGGTTAAAAATAAAAGTCAGTAATGAGTCAATTCCAAATATACATATATCCATATTAATAAAACTAACACATAACATAAAACATAACATCACGCCTGTAATCCCCGAAGGGTTAGGCAGAGGTGTACCTATAGGACACCCACATTTCGCCAGTAAAATAAAACTAAAAAGTTTGAAATAAAACAAATTATTTAAAAAAAAACCGACTGCAAAAACTCTAACTGAAAAGAGAAAAACAAGCATTATAATCTATAGGATTTTGGTATCGCAGGCATTTGGACAAACAAAAGTTTCACAAAAATTTCAGGTTGGTTTTTGGTTTGTGCCTGCAATACCAAAATCCTATAGATTATAATATTTATAATGCTTATTTTTCTCTTTTCAGTTATGAGTTTTTGCAGTCGGGATTTTTGTTTTTTTTTTTGTGTCCGTTTTGCGAACTTAGCCGACGTTCACACGGACGTAATAAAATCACGGCGAGATTTTATCGCGCACTAGATTTTCAACTCTCGGTGTTAAGCCGAGCGTTGACAATCCAACGCGCTGGGACGTACTCTCGTGTGGGCACGTACACGAAAAAAAAAGCGCCGCGATTTTATTACGTCCGTGCGAACGTCGGCTTAAGTACATTGTGCACAACTATTTTCCTACTTTCGCCTATGCCTTTACTTTCATGCCGGTACCTATATTTAGATACATGTCGCAGAGTGATACCACCTAGTTTGGAAGAAAAAAGTTTGATAGTTCCATAATTTACAACAAAAGGATTCCTCTTCAGTAAATGTTGTTTCAATCACTTCAGAAATGAAAAATAATTGAAATTTGTGAATTGTTTTTTTTTTCTTCTTTGATTTTTTTTTGTTCTCTCTTCTATGGTTACACAGGTTGTCTACATCTCTTTTTATATACTTTCCTGTCGCAGGTATGCTGGAAGAGATTTCTTTAGAAAAAGCCACTGCTTTTTAAAGGAAAAGAAAAAATACGTACAAAGGCACTCCTTTGTACGTATTTTTTCTTTTCCTCTCTTCTTGTCTGTTTATATGTGTGTGCATAAATTTGGAAATATAAAAAAAAAAATTACACTGATAAATAAAACGTAACAACCTAGGAGTGAATTTTTACCTACATTATCTGTTGTAATACAACACAACAACAACAACAAATGATTAACGTATTATTATTACGTTAATATATTGTAAATTATGAAACCATTAAACTTTTTTGACCAATATTATATTAATCCATACCTAATAAAACATGTTATTTAAATTGGGCATTTAATTTAGATTAAAATACGCCTGACATCATATCATTTAAATGAATGGTTTAAAAGATATCACAGATTCAAAATTACGCGTTACTACATAAATAAGGTTGACGGCAACAAGGGCGCAGCGGTATTAGTTAATGACCTTTTCTCGGCTATTAGGTATGTAATCTCAGTAGTACGATCCCGTGGGATATTTTTCGACATCCACGCGGGCGAAGCCGCGGGCTAAAGCTAGTAAGGCTATAATTTATATATATATATCACGCGGGCGAAGCCGCTGGCGGAAGCTAGTAAAAAACAATTTAAGTAACCTTTCGATGGATATTGGTGCCGATTCTCTTGTCACAAATGCCTCTAAACTGGATTAAAAATCACCAAAATTTAGTTTATTCCTGTCAAACGACGATTTCCCATTCTGAAATAGACTAAAGTGACGAAAGTGAGTTTTAGTTTGACAGCACTAAAATGGTATTGAGATATTAATTTAGTGAAAATGGCAATTTTGCTATTCTGGATTTGACGTTATTCATCTAAAATTTAGATTTTCTAACTAAATCTGACTATTTTTAATCGCGACTAAAAACGTGGGGAATAAAATTGGTAGTCATGAACTTTAAATTAACACCAACACCTCGACTTCAGATGCAAAAACAGTACTGTAACAAACATATAGCGCCATCTAGTGTAATTTATCCAAAGCACTACGATGAGCGGTTTCATAAACTAGAAGACAGCAACTACAAACGATTACTGTGGACAAGTGATGCCATCTACAATCTTCGTGTGCAAGCTTCGTGATAATCTGCGCCAGCGCCACCCCGAGAGTTATCTGCACCACAACTACAGACGACTACGTGTAGATATTATGCACACATGTCAACAATCGGCCTTTATAAGCAGAGCTGTCTTCGAACAAATCGTCATTCACTAGCTAGAGGTTCTGAGCCCGGTAGCCACGCAGCCAGCTCTGATCCTTAGTACGACTAGTTCCTGCTTCGATAGCCTAGCAGTCTTCAGGAAACTAGTCAGCTAGGGGAGGTCTGAAGGGCGATTGCCACGTAGTCCCTTTCATCCCTCCACTTAGGGTTGCCACATGATATAATAATATTGTAACGTGTAACAAAGTTTAAGTTAAGTTGCCAATAAATTATCATAAAGTTCAATGGGGCTTTAATTTCACAACCAGCAACCCTACATTCGCGCCCAACGTAAATAATCTACGGATACCCACATATTTGGACGGCCTACCCTCAAATTTTGTACGGTCTACCTTCAAATTGCATGTAGTCCACCCACATATTTGGACGGCCTACCCACAAATTTTGCACGGCCTACCTTAAAATTGTATGGAGTACCCACATACTTACTAAAGTTACCCACATAATTTTGGAAAATGTCAATCACTATGACGCAAGAACAGTTCATTGCGTAAATGAACAACAAGAGGTGTTTGAAAAACTAAAATAGCGTTAACTATAGCCCCAGTACTAAAACAAGCAGAATGTGATATTCGTTTTACAATCCAAACACATGCAAGTCAATATGCAATTGGACCAGCTTTAGTACAGGGGGAGGGCGAAATAGAACACCCAGGAGACTTAGTATTGGTTGAGACACATCCAATAAGCAGTAATGAAAAACAGTTCACAGCAAAATTTGCTCCACGCAGAGATGGTCCTTATGTTGTCATAAAGAAACATGGAGCATCCACATATGAGATAGCAAACCCAAAGTCACCAGAACAATCCATGGGAAAATATCACACTTCAGCAATATGTAAATTTGAACAAAGAGATGACAATGTGCCCAAACCATTAAATCCCATAAGAAAAAGAGGGAGACCAAGGAAGACGGCTGTTGATCCTGGTACTCTGTCGGGACGACTATAGAGTACCAGAGGGGGAGAATGTAACAAACATATAGCGCCATCTAGTGTAATTTATCCGAAGCACTACGATGAGCGGTTTCATAAACTAGAAGACAGCAACTACAAACGATTACTGTGGACAAGTGATGCCATCTACAATCTTCGTGTGCAAGCTTCGTGATAATCTGCGCCAGCGCCACCCCGAGAGTTAACTGCACCACAACTACAGACGACTACGTGTAGATATTATGCACACATGTCAACAATCGGCCTTTATAAGCAGAGCTGTCTTCGAACAAATCGTCATTCACTAGCTAGAGGTTCTGAGCCCGGTAGCCACGCAGCCAGCTCTGATCCTTAGTACGACTAGTTCCTGCTTCGATAGCCTAGCAGTCTTCAGGAAACTAGTCAGCTAGGGGAGGTCTGAAGGGCGATTGCCACGTAGTCCCTTTCATCCCTCCACTTAGGGTTGCCACATGATATAATAATATTGTAACGTGTAACAAAGTTTAAGTTAAGTTGCCAATAAATTATCATAAAGTTCAATGGGGCTTTAATTTCACAACCAGCAACCCTACAGTACTGATTTTATATTTCTTTTGCTTGTATCTCGAAAACGTTGTGTCCAATCGCAAAAATAATAAAAATTTCGACCCCCTTTATAAAACTCTTAAACCCATAACACTACATGTAGGTATTTTTTTTTTTTTCCATACAAAAAGTGAAAAATTCCATATAAAACACGTCGAGGCTGCCCCCCCTGCGTGCCTCCGGCTCTAAAAAGATTCACATGGTTAGGTATCACGTGTGGAATCGCGATTGTCAAATTCGATTTAGATGTGTCAAAGTTATTTTTTAATTTAGAGAATTTATTTTGCAGAATAGCTTTGAGATTCTCATAGTCAAAAGTAAGGAATTTTAGTGATAGTTTAGTTCGGTGTACAAGAGAATCGGCACCACTATTGATAATATTAGTTCGATTAAAATAGGTACGTTACTTACTCTGTAATCTATTTTTTGCTAGGCGTTTCTTTTTCAATGATTTCGATTTACCACCAATTTTTAGCACAAAACTTAAAAGCGAATAAAATTGCTCCGAGTATTAGCGATGCACTGCCGCTCGTGCCCACAAGAGGCCCGGCTTCAACGCGCACCAAGTTTATTCGAAAAACAACCCACCTTGATTTATCAAACACAATACAAATAAAAGCCGTTTAATAAAATTTGTATAGTTAAATTGTCTTCTAGATGGTGAAAGTTTCATGAAAATAATAATTTCGAGAAATTTTCAACTGTCTACCTATTACAGTTCATGAGATTTAGCTCGCTGACAGACAGACGGACATTGGAGGCTTAGTAATAGGGTTCCGTTTGGCACTCTTCCGGTACGGAACCCTAAAAATTTACTTTACAAACTTGGAAGAGGTGCTTTAGACCATTGAACTGAATAACTTGCTATAGCAGCAACTTTGAAATCGTATTAAAAAAACAGCTGTCCCATACAGTTTAGAACACCTTATCTTTATATATATAATTCTTCTGTGAGTGTGTATGTCACTGAACTTCTCTCAAACGACTGGACCGATTTTGATGAAATTTTTTGTGTGTGTTCAAGGGGATCTGGGAATGGTTTAGATTCACAATTTTGTCCGCTGGACAATGTTTTGACAGGACAACGTCTGTCGGGTCCGCTAGTAAATATATATATATAATTCACATGTTTTATTTGATCATGTTAAATCTTTGTAGATAAACAAATCCATTCTCCATTCCATGCTCCATTCGTTTCCCATGGACGCCAACTGCTTCGATCTTAATATAGTTACCTATTCTATTTACTTCGTTTACGTTCATATTATCTGCTATCTAATTGCGTAACACCTTTTCGTAAATGATTAAGACTATTCTGTCTCATTTTGCAGTTCAACAACATTAATTGCGTTATTTACGTTGTTGACCAGGTTTTTTTTCGAACTTATGAAGCAATGGATTGGCAATCTGTTTAAATGATTCAGATTGTGATTGATCGTTTATTATGCAATTAGGGTGCTGGTCATACACGCAGACAAACCTCACATCTTTGTTTTATATTTTTTGTCATCTTCTGTTATTATTTTAAGTAGGTATGTCCTATTCATGTATGGACACATTTATTATTTACGTAAATATAATAAATCAACTTATTCAATGCAAACTATTAAAATAATATATGATAACAATCTTAAATTATTATCAGAATATTAGCTTACTTATTAACAATATATTGAAAAAAAAAATTGGTTGGTGATCTAAAATCAGACAGGATAGTCCTCACTATCTGAAACGTATGGTTACCCTACGAAATTACGTGCGTGCAGTTGCGGGGTCGCGGGGAGGTGACTCGTGGCTCCGCCCACTCGCTCGAGGTCGCTGTCACTTATTGTCGTCATGGAAACACACCCAAGAATTCCCTTGGTACGGTATTTGACTGATGTCCTCGTATATCAGAACGAATAAGATCTTCTAAAGTTGGATCTACTCTACCAAGAGTCTCTGGTAGAGTGCCTTCACCAACTTTTAGAAAAACATCGGAGAATTCTTGAGCATTTGAATTCACGCCAAACCGAGCTCGTATGATGATGGTCAAGCGCAATTTATGAACTCTCGACCATAGAGTCGACCTTTTCAACGAAGTATTCACTTTGTTTGTCAGAACAGTGACACCACCCATCATATCTTGGTTCCTGCGGATGTCCTCCAAGGTTCTGTTTACAGCTTCCACTGCTTTTCTATTTGCCATAATGCATTTATACTATACGATGAAGCGCAATCCCTATGCACACATCTCTTGTTCTCTTGCGTGACACCCCACAAACAGGCGTTTCGTTGCTCTTTAAATCGATGGGAATTTTAAACATGGCGTGCGCTGTTTTGTCACCAGGAAGCAGTGTGGCAGCGATTCCAGAAGATCCACACACATACATATTTTAAAATCGCTGGGACAAATCTGCTGTCAAAATCTGTAAAAATAATTTTATTCCTACAGTCTTTAGCTCTAAAATGATCAGAATACAACCTTTAATGTTTTGTGACTGTAAAGTACTTGTGACGTAGTAGGTTCCCATAGCTTACGAAGTTTTCCTTTTTTTGTGAATTAATACATTAATAAAAAGAAAACGTTTTACAAAATGTAAAAAAATAGTTTAAAAAAGCGGCCAAGTGCGAGTCATACTCGCCCATGAAGGGTTCCGTAGCAGCAAGTAACATTGAATGAAAGGTAAATTGCGGTTTACGATTTATGACGTATTAAAAAAAAACTACTTGCTAGATCTCATTCAAACCAATTTTCGGTGGAAGTTTACATGGTAATGTACATCATATATTTGTTTTAGTTTTATCATTCTCTTATTTTAGAAGTTACAGGGGGGGGACACACATTTTACCACTTTGGAAGTGTCTCTCGCGCAAACTGTTCAGTTTAGAAAAAAATGATAGTAGAAACCTCAATATCATTTTTAAAGACCTATCCATAGATACCCCACACGTATGGGATTGTTGAAAAATTTTTTTTTGAGTTTCAGTTCTAAGTATGGGGAACTCCAAAATTATTTGTTTTTTTTCTATTTTTATGTAAAAATCTTAATGCGGTTCACAGAATACATCTACTTACCAAGTTTCAATAGCGTAGCTCTTATAGTTTCGGAAAAAAGTGGCTGTGACATACGGACGGACAGACAGACAGACAGACAGACATGACGAATCTATAAGGGTTTCGTTTTTTGCCATTTGGCAACGGAACCCTAAAAACAGATGGAAATCGATCTTATTACCCCAGGACTTCAAATCATTCGTCCAACCGCTTACTTATTCACTTTGTTGAAAGTTAACTAAAATAGCCGTTCCTATATAATCTGTTTTTTATATTTCTATGTATATAATTATGTCATGATTGACTGCATAGTCCCATAAATATATAGCTTGATAATAATCATTTAAAAAGTTAAATCGGTATTTATCTACAATATCCCAACCTTTTGGCGCGTCCTTTTACAATTTGCAGAGAAAAATAAGAAAATAATGTAATATTGCTCATCCCCCATAGCAAATAGCGTGATAGTCTATACCCTACAATTGGAACAGACAAACATTCTAAAAACTATATTTTCCGCATAAGAATCGATCCCAGACCTCGTAGCAATAACTTTCTTTCAAAAAATTTAACTTCGCTACGATTTTATTATAATATTTTATAGGAAAATAATCAAAAAAAAAAAAAAATCGTGTAACAAAATGTGAAAAAAAAAGAAAAACAAAAACCGTAGTTGGGATTCGAACTTACAACCCCATGTTTGCAAAGCAATCGTCCAACCGCTGAGTTAATTGCTTCGTTGGAGTTTATCTTAAATAGCCGTTCCTATACATTTCATGATTGACTGCTCAGTTCCATAAAGGTATAGCGTAATGATAATCATTCTAAAAGTTAAATCGATAACCATCACAATATCCTAAAATTTTGGCGCGTTTTTTTCCAAAAAATACGAACATAATATAATATTGCTCGTATAAAACCCATAGTAAATAGCGTGATAGTTTATACCCAACAGTTTGACCAGACTTATAGGGAACACCTATGCAAAATTTGAACAGAATCTATCCGGTAGAATTTGCATCATGCTAGAATATAAAAATACGACATAATGTAATATTGCTCATCCCCCATAGCAAATAGCGTGATAATTTATACCCTATAACTTGACCAGATACACAGGGAATATTTGTGCAAAATTTTAACTGAATCTGTCCTATAGAATTTGCGCCATGCTGGAACATACATACAGACAAACAGACAAAAATTCTAAAAAAAATATTTTTGGCATTAGAATCGATCCCAGACCTCATAGCAATTACTTTTTTTCAAAAATATTCAATGTACAGTTTTGACATCGCTACGATTTTATTATATGTATATAGATAATATTGGTTCAGACGAATCTATAAAGCACCTCCTTAAAGGTGCGTATAAATTAAGACCCATAAGACCCAAGTACTCCACCACCTGGAATCCCCAATTAGTGTTAAACTTTATTTCAATATGGTTCCCTAATAGTAAGCTATCATTCGAAAGAATCACTAAAAAACTTGATTCTATTAGCAATTTGTACAGCTCATAGGGTACAGACCTTGATCAAACTCGAAAACACATTTTTCGGATAGCGGCATAAAAATAGTTATAACTGACATCATAAAAACATCCGCACCTGGTAGAGACCAGCCGGTCCTGTTCCTGCCATATTTCAGGGGAAATACGTGTATTTGTCCAGCTACAGTTCTCTCAGATTATATTGCTATTACTAAAAACATAAGACCTGAGAGTGCAAACAATCTGTTGTTAACGTACAAACGGCCACACAAACGTGCTACCACACAAAGTATCAGCAGATGGATAATACTCAACTCAAAATTGATGGATATCAGCGTATTCGGCGCGCACAGCACACGGCACGCGTCCACTTCGGCCGCGAGCTTGGCTGGGGTTAATATAGAAACCATTCGCAAAACCGCAGGGTGGACTAGTTCATCCAACTCATTTGCTCGTTTTTAAATAGGTGCATTATAAACGAAAGTGAATTTGCTAGATCCGTTTGCTTATCGTAAGAAGTTCAATGTGACTATTATTTAAATGATTGTATTTACAATATAACACTTTAGAGAATTGTTTCTTTATGTTAAGTTTTTTTTTTTAATTTATAGTTATTTAATTTTTATTGTTTACTATGTTAACATATAATATACACAAACATATTTACAACTAACTACTATATATATTATGTACAAGTATGTAAAGGAAAAAGTTAAAAATAAAGACAAGAACTCATTGGGCGTCAAAAAATTCGTCCGCATCGCTGTCAGCGGGAAAAGTGCTCAAAAGGCTGGCAGCATTGCCACGTTGGATAGCGATGCTGATTCTTTGGCTTAAGAATTGGCCAGCCCTCTGGTCACGTAAAGAGTCGACCAACCGCTTGGCGATGTCCCGGATTATGATTAATTCGAAATAGGTAATACCATTACGGAAATATAATCATTAATTACTGTAAGGCTGATTGGTTGATAAATAAAACTATAATGTTAACAACATTATTGTTTATTATTTCATTCCAAAACTTTTTAACTTTTAACATCTACATTGTTATTATCATATCTGAAAAATGAAGCAACGAATTATAATATATGATCAAACGAACTTCCAAGTGAAGTTTGATCATTATTATGATGAGTTGCTTCATTTGAAGATATGATCACCCACCCCCCCCTGACGTTTGACGATCCCCTAATACAAATAAAGTTTTGTATCATCTATCATTACTGGACTCTAAAAAAATGAGCCAACGTCAGAGTGTGACACGGAGGCGGTCAGACCGGAAATAAATCAATTAATAGTTTTAAAAATCTTTAAAATATGTGCGAGGTTACCAAGCAAGTAGGGAAACTACATTGTTATTATCATATCGTCAAATGAAGCAACTCATCATAATAATGATCGAACTTCACTTGGAAGTTCGTTTAATCATATATTGGTCTATAGTTACCCATGTCTTCATTATTGTTTTTTTTTTTAAATAACGGCTTTACAATAAACACTTTTAACAGATACACAGATTTATGAGATAGCTCAAGTGTTTACAAATAAAGTCAGATACATACATGATTAGGTACCTTCGTAGAAATTCCGTCATATCCTGTACTATTTGTGAATTTGAATGATTTTATAATGTTTTTAATGTCTATAGGTATACTGGGGGCAACAAAAATTGAATCTTGACGTTTTGTAATATTGACTGAATTATTTCCTGAACATGGAATGGGTTGAATTTTGTCTACGAAAAAGTTGTTAAATGCGTTTGCTATTTCCTGAGGGTCATTTAATACTTTATTATCTAAATTGATCTGTATAATGGACTCCTTAGGGAAACACGGTTTTGATTTGTTTATGATATTCCAGGTAGTTTTTGACTTATTTTTTATAGAATAGTTGTTTTGGGCACGTCTCGTAAGTTTCATAATTTTACAAAACTTTTTTTGTAGTTTAAGAAACTTGCCTTATTTGTTATATTCGTTAGTAGATTCTAACCAATAAACCATCTAATCTGTAAACATACTTATTTTTTTTTTTTTGACATCAATCAAAGTAGGTATGAAATTATATGAAATTGTTTATTCTGTAAATAGGATATCGGAATCACTTTTACACGAAATATATTTTTTTTTATTAAAAATAAGCTAGATGAGTTCGGTGTTTCCTATCTATTATGTTCAATAAAACACGAATTAGGTAATTCTCTGTTTTATTTCGTGGATAGCATAAGCACTAGGTAGCCTTACACTAATGTGATATTATTCAACATGTGGGGTACTTGTACAAATCTTATTAGTCAAGAAGATTTCCAAGTACCTACATTAAAGATACACAACATACCTTTCCCCCAAGTATGCATAAACAACGTAAAAACATAATTGAAATATAAACAAAACATAAACATAAAGCATCATAAACTTCTCAATTCAACTAATATAACAATTAAGTAAACAGGAACAAAACTAATCTAAAACACATAACATTACACCAAATAGTTACTGTGGCTAGGCCTGGCATATGGTGACTTTGCATAAGAAGAAACTTTGTTCTTCAGTTTTCCACCTGGATAAGTGGTCTCTGCCCCACTAGGTATCCCAAGCATCTCGGCCCATTCCTCCGAGCTAGGAATTTGGATTATTTGTTCATCAACTTGACTCTTCCACCTGCTCCTGTATACTTTCTTCCTTTTCCGGTTCCATATCCTTCTTCTCCTCCTCTCCTGTTGTTAAGCTTGATGGCTTCTTCTGAATCAGTTGGTCAATATGTCTGCTTACAACATTTCCATTGTCTGGTGTCACCTGATAGCTAGACGGGCCATCCTTACTTGTTATATATAGTGCCTGGTAACCAACGTGGCCCTCTTCCATAATTTCTATACATCACGCATTGACCAATGTCCGTTTCTCTGTGTTTTCTATGTGCATTTTTGGTAATTTGTTGCTCGACTCTCAAGTGCTGTTTATTGACTGGATGAATACTGTCCAATAAAGTCCTTAACCGTCTGTTCATTAACAGTTCTGAAGGGCTTTTACCTGTTCCTAAACATGGCGTTACCCGCAGTCCCAGTAGCATGTTAGGTACCTTCACGTCCCAGTAGCATGTTAGGTACCTTCACGTCCCATGACACATCATCCATTTTGCGTAACTTGTTTTTAACCGTCTGCACTATTCGTTTAGCCAATCCATTTGTAGCAGGATGGTATGGTGCTGTTGTGATATGCTTAATTTTATTAGACTCCAGAAATTGTTTCATTTCAGCTGAAACAAATGCTGTTCCATTATCTGAAACCAATGTCTCACATAATCCGTGTGTAGCAAATAGCATTCTTAGATGCCGAACCACAGTTTCTGTAGTCATGCTACTTATTATAAATACTTCAGGCCATCGTGAATATGAGTCCACAATTATCAAAAAGACTTTATTTTGGTATGGACCAGCAAAATCAATATTTATGCGAGACCAAGGTCTTGTAGGTACTACCCACTCGCAACTTGTCTTAAGAGGCATGTGCCTATTTTCGAGACACTTGGTGCAATTGTTCACAAATGACTCAATGTCGTTATTTAATTCCGGCCACCACATATAGCTTCTGGCCAAAGCTTTTGTTTGAAGTATACCACTGTGTGCCCTATGTAAAGCACGTAAAATATCCTTCCGTAGCGGTAGTGGTACCACCACGCGACAACCCAGCAAGATACAACCATCATGTAAGGAAAGTGCAGTACGATGTAACCAATAACTGTGCAAAGCTTCCTCTGTGACTTTAGCTGGCCAACCAGATAACACGTAATGCATGACTCGTGATAAAGTCTTATCTGTTTTTGTAAGCAGCTCGATCTGATTAACATCAACTGGAAAGTCTTCGGGAGACTCGGCCATCAATAAAATATCACAAAGCTGCTGTTCAGGTTCCTCTGGCACCGGTTGTGGCCAGCGACTGAGACCATCTGCATTTCCTATTTGTTTACCAGGCTTATACGTTATATCATATCTGTGTGAAGTCAAAACAATTGCGATTCTAGTTAATCGGGGCGATATAATATTGGGTATTGGTTTCTTAGGATCAAAAATACTGACCAGTGGCTTGTGATCCGTTGCTATTGTAAAAGTTTTTCCCATAAGATAGTTATGAAATTTTTGAATTCTGAACATGATTGCTGTAGCTTCTTTATCAAGCTGAGAGTATTTACGCTCGTGTGAATGTAATGTCCTAGAACTCATAGCGATCGGTCGTTCTTGCCCATCCTGCATCACATGTGACAATACTGCGCCTACACCATACTCAGAGCTATCGCATGTGAGTACTAAGGGTTTATTTAAATCATAATGGACTAAAGTAATGTCTGACGATAGTAACCGTTTCGCTGCGTCGAAACTTTCTCGTTCACGTTCTATCCACTGCCACTTGCGAGACTTATCAAGCAACCTATGGAGCGGTTCGAGGACAGTAACTGTAGCTTTATGAGGTACGAACCTCTCATCAAAATTGTATAACCCTAAAAAAGCCTGTAACTGCTGAACACTCTGTAGTTCTGGAGTTTTGACAATCGATTCCACTTTGCTAGGAGCCGGATGAATCCCGTCGGCGTCAATAACAAACCCCAGAAATTCTACACATTCTTTAGTAACCTTGCACTTACCTGCATTCAGTCGCAGGCCCGCTTTTTGTATGCGTTCTAGTACAGCATCCAGTCGTTGAGTCATATCTGTCAAGGTATGCCCACTTATAATAATGTCATCAATTAGTACTGCGACGCCTGAAATACCTGCCAGTAATGATGTCATCAACCTTTGAAAAATGCCTGGACATGCCTTTACTCCAAACGCCAGCCATAACATAACATGTATTTAATGTTAGCAGTTTAGCCGTGTCTTCATCCACAACGACTTGTGTACATGCACGCTCTAAATCTAAAGTAGTGAAATACCTTCCTCCAGCAATTGTAGCAAATAGGGTAAGTATCTGACTCGGTAGCCTGATTCACCGTGCTACGATAGTCTCCACACAGGCGAATCTCGCCTGTTTTCTTAACAATGGGTACCACTGGTGTTGCCTACTGTGAGTAAGAAACAGGGCGTAGTACCCCCTCAGTCATCAATCGATCTATTTCCTTTTCGACTCTGTGCTTAATTGCAAAAGGAACTGGGCGAGCTTTAAGAAACCAAGGAGTAGCGTCCGGTTTTAAATGTATGGTCACCGGTTCGCCTCGGTAAGTACCAAGACCTTCTTTGAAAACTTCAGAGTGTTTTTGTAACATTTCATTAGTCATTGATATGCCAGTACTAGACACAGAATGAATACAAACTTTTATATTAAGAGCTGAAAACCAATCACGACCAATTAAATTGGGGCCTGAGCCTCTAGCTACAATAACCGGTAAAACACACTTAATGTCTCTAAAGTTTACGTGCATTACTGTCTGACCAAGCACATTAACCGGAGTCGCCGTCCAGGTACGTAGATTGTTGTGTACGGCCCGCAGTTCGGGGCGCGTCTTTGCGTTGCGCAGACCTCTCCACGTGCGCTCGTTTACGAGCGAGAAACCAGCACCGGAGTCCACCTGCATAGTCACTGACATCCCATTCGGATGAACCTTAACATCATACGCTGGCACCCGCAATTGACTACTATCAAAGTTGTATATACCATTCAACTGAACGTGTGACTCATCCTCTTCTGTGAAATTGACTTTACTGTTCGAGGCTTTCTTCTTTGCAATGCAAACCTTTTCTATATGTCCTACCTTCTTGCAGTATCGACAAGTAACCTTAGCAAAACGACATTCTCCAGCATGGTGATCACCACAGCGGTAGCAATGTTTCATGTTTGTTTGCACTGCATTAATGTCCATGGGCTCAGGAGCTGCCGGTATGGTCGTCGATGTACTCGCCGTCGAATCGAATCCGCTTGCAACATTGCTGGTGCTCCTATTTACATTTTGTATCATGCGAACATCTCTTACCGCGCTTTCGGAAGACAACATAGCCTCAACCACATTGTCATAACTAAGTTTATCTCTTTTCAATAAATCATATTGCAGTCTGTGATCTTTCATTCCACACACGAGTCTGTCACGTAACATACGCTCTAAATCCGAAAAATTACAATCCGAACTAATCTTCCTCAGCTGAGCGATACATTCCGATGCTGATTCGCTTTGTTGTTGGTCACGTTTATAGAACTTATATGACACTGATATTTCGTTAGGTTTAGGGCTATAATGTTTCGTTAAAACGTTCACGATTTCCGTAAATGAGATATCACTAGCTTTTTTAGGTGTAATTAAAGCAAGAAGCGTATCAAACACTTTCGATCCACATACTGTGTAAAAGTTTGCTCTTTTACTTATGTCCAACACAACACCATTTGCTTCAAAGCAAAACGTTAGCCTGTCTATGTAATTGTTCCAATTGTCTGTTTGAGAATCAAATTCCGAAAACTTCACTGCCCTACACTCCATTCTTAAAAGTTTATTCCTCGTCGCCACTATTATGTTCAATAAAACACGAATTAAGTAATTCCCTGTTTTATTTCGTGGATAGCATAAGCACTAGGTAGCCTTACACTAATGTGATATTATTCAACATGTGGGGTACTTGTACAAATCTTATTAGTCAAGAAGATTTCCAAGTACCTACATTAAAGATAAACAACACTATCTGACTACTCTGAGAAGAAAGGCCGAAACAAACTCAGAGGTCACAGTCTCTTTTAAAGTCCAGACATAATCTTGGTCAGGCCATATGAAGACCATGTATATAAGTGTCTGAAAAGGTCTTTTGTGGAAAGAACCACACAGATTTGAGTGGACCTGTCCAGTCAGTGCAAGCATTTGTCAGTAATCGTGGACCTCAACTCAGAACATAAGGAGCTCAACTCGACGAACAATACCAAAGAAAGGACATTTGGGTAGGCCGCATAAACTACTCAAACTGCCAGACCATCACTAAAACTAGCACAGAAATAAAAAGAAGAAATAAGAAGAAGAAGAATATCCACATAGTCCTCACATTCACAATAATTAAAATAAAATAATAATACTTTACATGGATGACTTGAAACTCTTTGCCCCCAACAATTTGCGACTGATGGAGCTACTGAAGGTAACCCAAACGTTCAGTAGCGCCATCAGGATGGAATTTGGTGTGGAAAAATGTGCAGTCATGCATGTAAAGCGAGGGAGGATTATGGAATCCGTGGGAACCCAACTCTCGGATTCCATACACCTTAGATCACTCTCCTCAACCGAAACCTACAAGTACTTGGGTATGTCGGAAGCATTAGGCATCAATGTTGCCGACATGAAACAATCGTTGAGGGAACGCTTCTTTGGCCGCCTGAATAAAGTGTTAAATAGTCTTTTATCAGGCGGAAACGCGTGCCATCAACGGTTGGGTCATGTCGGTGTTGATGTATTCTTTCAGCATACTCAAATGGACTCAGACGGAACTCGACGCTCTAGATAGGAAGGTCCGTACATTGCTGATGGCAAATCGGATACATCACCCACGATCATCAGTGATGAGACTGTACATCCCGCGGAAGTGTGGGGGTTGAGGTTTCCTAAATGCTAAAACCCTCCACAACCGCGAGATTTACAGTCTCAGGGAATATTTCCTTCAAACTGACGTGGGTATGCACCGAGATGTGGTCGCAGTGGACACGGGCCTCACCCCGCTCTCCTTAGCAAAAGAGAACTGGCGCAAACCTGCAGTACTTGATACTAACGATCGTAAGGAAGTATGGCAGGACAAAGAGCTACACGGACACTTTTTCCGGGCCCTCCACGGGCCTGATGTAGAATTTTTGGCGTCTGTATCTTGGCTACGCTTCGGTGACCTCTTCGGGGAAACCAAAGGTTTTGTCTGTGCGATTATGGATGAAGTTATCCTGACGAATAATTATCGGAAATACATTGTCAAGGACGGTACGGTTGACATCTGTCGGGCATGCCACCGCCCCGGTGAATCAATCCGACATATTATTTCCGGTTGTTTTCGTCTAGCTAACGGCGAGTAAGTACTGACGTACGGCGCGTACGGGTTGTGTCTGTGCAAGTGCAGACACAATCTAGTGGCTAGGATTATCCACCAGCAACTTGCCTTGCAGTACAACCTTGTGGAATCTGAAGTACCATACTACAGGTATGTGCCCGACCCAGTTCTCGAGAATGGTCACGCCACATTGTACTGGGATCGATCTATCATCACTGACAGGACTATTGTAGCTAATAAGCCTGATATTGTGGTGATAGATCGACGAGAGCGCCGTGCAATGATTGTTGATATCGCTGTCCCTCATGACGAAAATCTCGTAAAAGCTGAGAAAGATAAAAAAATCAAGTATCTTGACTTAGCACACGAGGTTGTCGACATGTGGGATGTAGACTCTGCAATAATTGTACCGATAATCGTTACGGTTAATGGCCTAATAGCGAAGAGCCTCGACCAACACCTCAGGAGGCTCATTGCGCGGCTGGGTCAAGGGCTTGATTCAGAAAGCAGTACTCCTAGACACGGCACGCATAGTGAGGAGGTTCCTCTCCCTAAAGCCCTGACCACTGGCAGCTTGCACCCTGTTCCTGATGCCAATGGGCCACTGCTTTTTTATATTTTTAAATGATTTTTTAATGATTTTTATAAAAATATTTAAAAATGTATTTAATATGTAAAAAAAATGAATAAATGATAATGTTACTAAAATAATATTAAACATTTTCGGTCTATCTGCAAGAAATACGACAAACATTATATTGAAACGTGCTTAAAAAATTCGTTACCATAAATTCATGCAATAACGAATCTAGAACTTCTCTAGAACAAAGAATAACATGTCTGTCTCAACAATACCTTTGTTCTATCAACAATTAATAAATATATATAATAAAGTAATTGCCTTGTCCTGAAAATCGGCACCGAAACTGCAATAGTTGCAATTTATAGATCTCCCTCAAGTCGAAACACTGATAACTTTCTTTTATGTCTCAATAACATCTTAACTAGTCTCAGTACCTTTAGAAATATCTCTGTTATTGGAGACATTAACATAGACATCTGTCCGGAAGGCCAAGGCCCTAAATCCTTAGAGTACTTAAATCTATGTGCATACCACGGTATCTTACCTGCCCACACCCTGCCCACGAGAAGTGGCAAAACGTGCCTTGATCACGTGATGCTTAAAACGCAATCTCCGGCACTCACTGCTGTATTGCAATCAACAATCACTGATCATCAGGCTGTTTTGCTATGTCTTCACCGTAGGCAGGCAAGAACATTTGCCCACGTCTCCGTCAGCAAAATAAATGTTGAAAAATTAAACTCCAAATTATCCCAAATTGATTGGCAACCGGTCTACTCCACATCTGACGCAAATATTGCCATGGAATTTTTCATAACAACTATTCAGAATGAAATTGCAGCAAACATTACCGTACTAAAATTATCGAAACGTAATAAAATTATTAAACCATGGATAACCCCAGGGCTGATCCGTTGCATGAGACACAGGGATAGATTACATACAAAGTTAAAAAAGTCACCTGAGAACAACACTCTTAAAGTTAGCTACACAAGGTACCGAAACTTCTGCAACCGTCTACTAAAGAAAGTTAAAACATCATACGAAAAGAACCTATTGAAAACTGCGGGCGCTAATAACAAAAAAATATGGGATGCAATAAAAACTATAACGAACACTAAAAAAACTAAAAACTTCGCGACAGAATTAATTAATAAATCTAACGCAAAGCAATCGGTGGGAAAACTGAATGATTTCTTTGTCAGTGTAGGTAAAGACTTGGCTGATAGTACTACAAACTGTGCAAATCCGGAGCACCTTCATTTCGCAACTGAAAACCCAAAGCACTGTCTGAAATCTCTGGCATTATTAGACACGGATGAGGCGAAAGTAGAGAATTTGATCATGGGTCTGAAAAATGTCTGTTCCGTTGGTTGGGACTCTATACCAAATAGCCTTCTTAAGGACAATAAACACATATGTGTGCCCCTTTTGACACATATTTTCAATACTTGTTTGTCACAAGGTGTTTTTTCTACAGTCCTAAAGAAATCAGTGGTGCATCCGATACATAAATCCGGAGATAAGGACCACGTCACTAACTATAGGCCCATTTCTATTTTGCCCTCTATCTCCAAGCCTCTTGAACGCATCCTCAATAAAAGAATCATAAACTACTTAGAAACAAGTAACCATCTTTCTAACAACCAATTTGATTTCCGAGCTGGCAGGTCGACAAGTGATGCAGCTCGTTGATTACGTAGTAGGAAATTTGGATGCGGGCAAAAAGACCATGGGCATATTCTTGGATTTGGCCAAAGCCTTTGACACGGTCTCTGTGCCATTGCTTTTACAAAAATTAGAACGAATAGGCGTTAGAGGAGACCCACTCAAAATTTTTAAAGACTATCTTTCTAATCGGACTCAATGTGTGAAAATAGGTGATAACACAAGCAGTGACTTACCTGTCTCCTTCGGTGTCCCTCAGGGTAGTATTTTGGGCCCAAGTCTATTTCTCATCTATTTAAATGACCTTTTTGAGCTGCATCTTGATGGAGGTAAAATAATATCGTACGCAGACGATACGGTGCTTCTGTTTTCGGCTGATACTTGGGAAAATGTGTATAAGAATGCGCAGCATGGATTTAATATAGTAAGCCACTGGCTGCAAAAAAATTTGCTTAGTCTTAATGCAGGTAAAACGCAGTATCTCACCTTTTCTATGCGTAATTATAATCCCCCACCCTCAACTCTCTCCATAATAGCACACAATTGCTGTAATGATGTAAGCTGTTCTTGCCCTGCTCTAATTAAAGCGAACAAACTAAAATATTTAGGAATAATTATTGATCATAATCTATCTTTTCGACTTCATATAGACATGGTTACTTCTAGGATAAGAAAACTAATATTCGTTTTCAAAAATTTAAGACATGCAGCTGAGCCTAAATTGATTAAGCAAGTGTACCTCGCTCTTGGTCAATCAGTGTTGCAGTACTGTATTTCTGTATGGGGTGGTACGTCTCTCTGTACGTCAAAAACTATACTCAAACCTTTAGAAGTTGCACAAAGAGCAGTACTCATAGTCAGCACTTTCCGCCCCTACCTATTCCCAATATACCTTACGCTCGCAAGTACTATTGTTACCTGGGCTCTTTTCTGTACGAAAAAATTAATAAGCTTGTAGATATATACCCCTTAAATAGGAACAACTGTAAATCTACGGTAGTAGATTACATTTGCAAGTTAAACTACAATGAGACCGAAAACCTGTTGTCTACAGTAAAGTAGCTTTTAATAATACTCACCCTCCTACACACACACATCCACTCATTTACACTCTACTCACCAGAGGCCATCACTACATAAATTATTATTTTAAGATTATTCCCCTTCTTTTTGTTGCTTTCTTTTTATTATTGTCTTACTTTTTAATCAGAAATTATGTGTTTTATAAGATGTGTATAGAGGTCAAACATAGTTATTTGCTAAGTGTCGCCTACAACAGGGGAGAGCGCTGATGTCTGAAATACAGATATTATATATCTAGTTCAGACACAGATATTCAAAATCTGTTCATCGAAACAAGTGTCATAGAGTGTATTCACCATAATAATTAAACTCATGTATATTTTTGAAAAATAAATTATACTTATTATCATTGTTACGTCTTTGACATTTCTCGGGACCCTAGGGTCCCGGACCTTTGGAAGGCTTACGAGGGGCCGAAGCCAACTCGCAGAGGCCCCTTAGATGTTTTTAATGAAATGAGGTAGCAACCGACGATTATCCCTGTTCGTACTATGCAAGTGCAGCCAAGGACAACCCCCGGTTGGTGTAGGACTATTGTAATTAAGGAAACGAAGATATTGGACTATGGGTTTGGGTGGCTAAAGTGGACTGGTCACCCGAAACTATGGAAAGACTATGGCCCCTGCCTGATCAATGTTTTATATACACACGGATAAAATGGCAGGGGGTGACTTGCACACTCATGAATGGGCCCCCGATTATTATTATTATATGTATAGATATTTTAACAAATCTAGGGACCATGGATCCCGGTCCTTTGGAAGGCGTACGAGGGGCCGAAGCCAACTCGCAGGGGCCCCTTAGACATTAATAAGTGTTGAGGCACCAACCGACGATTGTCCCTGTATGCACCATACAAGTGCACCCAAGGACAACCCCCGGTTGGTGTAGGACTATTGCAGAACATGGAAACAAAACATATTGGGCTATGGATTTGGGTGGCTATAATGGATTGGTTAACTGGAACTATGGAAAGACTATGGCCCCTGCCTGATCAATGTTTTAAATGCACACGGATAAAATGGTAGGGGGTGACTTGCACACTCAATAATGGGCCCCTGAAAACGGTCGCTAGCACAAAGTGTCGTAGCGGCAAGGGGGCAACATGTCCTGAGGTGCTTGAGGAGTGGAGAGGTATTCCACGGCTTTCAGAACAATCCCAGAGCCCGGAAGATGGTCAAGATCCTTACGAGCACTTACTGGAATACTTCCTTCCTCCAAGCACGTTTGCTCTTGCGAATCTCCACTCAAGCCGGCCAATTAAGGCAAGAATAAGATGGGAGCTCTGTTCCTAGTCAGTGTTCACTCCGGCCGGCCAATGAAGGCATGCCAGAGGTGAGGAACAAGACTTCTCTCGGGAGATAGGGTCCGTGGGGTCGCTACTGCCCATCAGCTCGCCACATGCTGCCCTGCGGGTTTTTGTATCTCTCTTGGTCTGGCTCGTCATCCTAGACCTGTTCCGGCAAAGTAAACTCTACCGGCACAGGCCTAGAGTTCGGAGCGCGCAAGCCCCACCACGACGTCAACGTAGAGATGCCCTTGATTAAGATTTATGTTCGATCCTTATTGTCGAATTGAGGGTAGTTGGTAAATCATCACCGAACCTACTCACGACCTACGTCGCGGCCGTATGCATCCGTGACGTGCAGTACGATTTTACGCCTTGAGCTGAATGAACGTTTCTTCCTCTCTTGTTGTGATCGTGTTCCAAGCTAAACGTTTTAGCATCTGTTGTGTTTGTGGACTCACTACCGTGTGGTGTGCGATCTTCAAGACCTTTGAACCCAGAGTACATTTAAACTGCCTATCTGTGAAGTGCCGTGCACGCTGAAGCTCTCCTGCTGACCCGAGAGTTGAGACAAGGTAGGTGATGTTCAATTGCCTTCTTGGAGATAGTAGGAACGAACGATTTCCACTCACAAATACTCTACTTTCAACATTCTAAGGTTCATAAGCCGCCAGCAATATATTAAAATATTTTCTTAAAAAAGGTTGGTCAAAAACCGAACAACCAAAGTGGTCCTTCGAGCCGGATGGTTTATGAACCCTCGAACTCGTAGTTCGATTCTAGCCGTGCTAGATAATTTAGTAACTCGTAGTTAGTGTGATTACAGACGTTCTGTCCATTTGTCCCTTCTGATTCTTACCGTGTCAGTCTCATATTCTATTACCTATAGTTTCATCTTTACACATTATACACATATATATTTATAAATCGTATATAATATTTGGTGTGTTGGTAATAAATTTGCAAAAACATTCGTATAATTATTCCGTATTCGTTCATTTTGCTTTGACCACGCTATCTGCGTCGTAGATAAAACAAAATGGCGCCACCGATCATCAAAAGTAAAGAAATTAAAGAAGTGGCTGAAGCGTGCCAAAGTATTGAATTAACAGTGTTAATTAATAAAAAACAACGAATGTTTGAGCGAATGCAAAATGCCTATGATCTGTCATTAGATATTTCAGATCCCGCATCGAAAGAATTATTTTTGATGCACGTGGCTGATATTGATAATTTACGTACATCTTTTGAAAGTCTAATAATTGAAATCCTTGAAAAGGAACTTGAATATGACCCTAAGTCATCCCTTCGTAATCATGAATTGAAAAGTTTTGATGATTTGTATTTCCGAGTTAAGTTATGTGCATCGAAATGTGAACCTAATATCAATAATAATAAGGTTGAAAATACTTCGTGCTCTGTGGAGTCTAGACCAAGACTTCCTAAGTTAGAACTTTTCACATTCGATGGGAACATTGAAAATTTTAATACATTTTTCGAGACATTCTGTTCTTTGGTTCATAATCAGTTAGGTATTCCAAAAATAGATAAATTTCACTATTTATTGTCATGCACAAAAGATTCTGCATTAAATATTGTAAAGAGTGTGCCTATTTCTGCGAATAACTACGAACTCGTTTGGCAAAGTCTTCTTGATAAATATCAAGATAACAGAATGTTAGCTGGGAAGTACTTGGATAAAATGTTAACCTTTTCGCCGCTGCAAAAAGAATCAGCTGATCATTTGAACTCATTTATAGAAACGTTTGACCATTCATACAAAGCTATAGAAGCATTGAACATTGAGAATTTGAATAGTTATATATTAAGTCATATTGCTTTGAGGGCTTTAGATCCCCATACACGTAAAATCTTTGAACAAAATATAAATCAAAAAACTATTCCGAATTTTTCAGATGTACGAGTAATTAGTTTTGTCCAAAATCATATAAAAGTTTTAAGTCATTCTGCATCTTATTCATCGAGTTCAAGTGCACAGCAAACGAATCAGCGTAAACAATTACCGCCTAGTAGGCAGAATAAGAATAATTATTCGCATGTAACTTCAAGCTCAAAATTGTCATGTTTACATTGTGGAGAAAATCACATGATTTTTAGGTGTTATAAGTTTCGTGATCTGACTAATACACAACGCATTAGCCGTGCTAATGAATTAAAGTTATGCCATAATTGCTTAAAACCGAATCATACGATGAAGACTGCAAAAGTGAATTTAAATGTTATGTTTGTAAGGAGCCGAATCATGTTTTATTGCATCGGGAAGCGAGCGATAGTGGACCTAAACCAGTTTGTTATTCTGTTCCCACCGCAATCGAACATGCGCTCGCGCCGGTGTCGTCGTGTGAAATGCAAGCGTCCGCTGTTATCAATAATACTAATAATCATTTAGCATCCACACTTAACTATGCAGTCATATTGGGAACAGCTATTGTACATGTGTTGGATTCATTTAACAACTACCAAACTGTTCGTGTTTTAATAGATTCAGGTGCACAGTCGAACTTTATTACACAAAATTGTTTTCAACGTTTAGGCTTGTCTGCTAAAAAGTGTCCTTATAATATTTTAGGCCTCGGTGGCGAACTAGTCAAGAATAATGGCATGGTATCGTTAACTTTAAAGCCACGTTGTGCGACTTCTAGTTTTAATTTAAATGCAGTAATTTTACCTCACCTGACTTCGGATATGCCTACCGTTAAAATACCTCAAAAGGTTGTTGATGATTTTAAAGATTTAGATTTAGCCGATCCGTGGTTTTATAGAAAGTCGCCAATTGATATTATTATGGCCGGTGACATTTTCCCGTACATTTACGACGGAAAAAGGATGATAATAAACCCCGATGTACCAGTCGCGTTAAGCAGCGTATTTGGTTATGTCGTAATGGGAAGACTAGAGATGCAATCCTCTAGCAATTTTAATGTTGTAGCGTCTACAACATAGTATCGTATACTATCGAAGAAAATAATTTAAATGAAACTCTCAAACGTTTTTGGGAAGTGGAATCTTTACCGTGTGAAGTTCCTATTGATCCGTTAGAGGAATTAGCGGAAAAAATATACATGGAAAAACATTATCGTGATGAAATCGGTAGATATTTTTCCCCAATTTTATTGAACCCTGAGCATGAGGCGCTCGGTGTTTCATACAATACTGCTCTCAAACGACTTGTTCAGGTTGAACGTCGTCTGGCTCGGTCTCCAGACCTTCGTAAGGCCTACGTCGACTTTATGAAAGATTACGAGTTGCTTGGACACATGGTACCATACACTGGTACTGAACCTTCGGATTATTTTATCCCACACCATTGTGTGTTGCGTCCGTCTAGTACAACGACGCCCTTGCGTGTAGTTTTTGATGGATCCGCCAAAACAAGCTCTGGTATTTCACTAAATGATACACTTTTAACCGGTAGAAAGCTACATCAAGATATATTAAACATAATATTCAATTTTAGACTATACGATGTCTGTTTCACTGCTGACGTG
The DNA here is from genome assembly GCA_963680765.1 of Agrochola lychnidis. Lineage (NCBI taxonomy): Eukaryota > Metazoa > Arthropoda > Insecta > Lepidoptera > Noctuidae > Agrochola > Agrochola lychnidis. The sequence continues at coordinate 75,935 of OY796850.1, read as the reverse complement.
TCTAAAATGTACCGAGCTGTCCTAATAGATCCTGCTGACAGGAAGTACCAGCATATACTCTGGCGTGATAATCCTATGGGCCCGGTCTGTATTTTTGAGTTAACTCGAAATACTTACGGTCTTCGTAGTGCACCTTTTGTTGCTGTACGTACTTTGCACCAGTTAGCCTCGGACGAGCTAGCTCAAAGCATGCCGCATGGTAATGCGAAGCCAAGATCCAAGGCGGCATACGTACTGACAAAAGGCTTTTACGTTGATGATGTCCTGTGGTCTTGCCAGACCCTGGAAGAAGCTTGCACGTTGCAAGACGATTTAATTTCCTTACTTAAAAGTGGTGGATTTGATTTAAGAAAGTGGGCTAGTAACTGTCCTGAGTTGCTAACAAGAATGCAATCAGACCAGGTTTCTACCATCAACTTTCAGGACGATACGTTATCGTCATCTCTCAAGGTTTTGGGATTGACATGGTTACCCTCGTGTGACTCATTCTCTTTTAATTATAATTTAAAACTACTCGCGAGCATCTTTAACCCAGTAGGTTTTATCTCGCCATGTACTTTTGTCGCAAAGTGCATAATGCAAGATCTCTGGAAACTCGGCCTTGGCTGGGATGATCAGTTGCCAACTGAGCTGACCTCCCAGTGGAATAAGTTTATTTCCGAACTGCCAGTTCTAAGCAAATTGCGTATTGAGCGTCATGTTTTAATATCTCACTTCAATCAAGTGCAGCTAATAGGATTCTGCGATGCGTCATCGCGTGGCTATGCAGCTTGCATCTACTTACGTAGTGAAGACAATGATGGTCACGTGAAAGTTAGGTTACTAATGAGTAAATCTAAGGTCGCACCTCTAAATCCAATTATGTCAATACCTAGGCTTGAGCTCGAAGCTGCGGTTCTATTATCAAAGCTAATTAGTTTTGTCGTACAAAACTTAAAGGATTTTAAGGTTTCTATTATTGCGTTAGGTGATTCAAACAACGTTTTAGCATGGCTGCAAACGCCACCTTATAAATTAAAAACGTTTGTGGCTAACCGTGTTAGTCAAGTGATCGCCGTGGTGCCACCAAATTGTTGGTTTCACGTGAACAGCGAAAATAACGCTGCCGATGTTTGCTCGCGCGGAGCAATGCCAGCTTGATTCGTAAAAGATGCTACGGATTGGGTTCACGGTCTAACATGGCTTTATGAAAACCAACAACAATGGCCAATGAAACCATTTTATGTAAAGGAAGGTTTCACCATTATTGAGAGTAAAACTAATTGTGATACGTTTGTTTTAACTACGTGTGACGATCAAAATATATCATTTAAAAATAATTTAGAAGAAACATTTAATAAATTTTCATCTTTTAATAAATTGCAACGTCTTATGGCCTGGTGGCAGAGGTATATGAATAATCTCAAGTCTGAGGCACCTGCAAGGGCCTATGGGCCTCTCAGTGCTTCAGAGCTAAAGAAAGCTCGTGATACCATAATTCGAGTGATACAATTAAATCATTTTCATAATGAAATCGAATCGTTGCTAAAAAATAAAAATAAAAACATTGCTTATCTTCGTAAACTTTCACCCTTTGTAGATTCTCACAATTTCCTCAAGGTGGGGGGTAGACTCGTGCATTCCGATCTACCTTATAACGCTAAGCACCCTGTGCTCTTACCTAAATGTCACACGACTAATTTAATTATTGAATATTACCACAAATTATATTTGCATGTTGGGCCTCGTACCTTACAAGGCATACTATGTAAAAATTATTGGATGATTAGTGCACGTAGAATGATTAGATCCATTCTATCAAAATGCAAGAATTGTTTTCGATGCCGACCTAGTTCAATTCAGCCTGCAATGGGTCCGTTACCCGCACCCAGACTAAAGCCTGGTAAAGTCTTCGACCACGTTGGTTGTGACTTGGGTGGCCCTTTCTTTGTGAAAGAGAGTTTGAGACGTAATGCAAAGGTCCATAAGTCATATTTATGCTTGTTCGTGTGCTTTTCAACTAAGGCTGTACACTTAGAAATTCTTACAGATTTAAGCTGTGATTGTTTTTTGGCGGCATTCGACCGCTTTGTAGGTCGCCGCGGACTTTGCAGTTGTTTATATTCTGACTGTGGCACCAATTTTATTGCAGCAGCTAAACATTTAAAAGAAGTTTCTTCTGGAATAGTAAAACTAATGCTGATAAAATTTCTAACGGATTGACGTCACGTCATATAGAATGGCGTAACAACTCTCCTAACGCTGCGAGCATGGGTGGACTCTGGGAAGCAGGAATAAAATCTGCTAAACATCACCTCTATCGTGCAGTGGGTGACAGATCACTCACTTTTGAAGAATTAAGCACAATTTTCTGTAAGATTGAAGCCGTTTTAAATTCACGGCCGTTGTGTTCTTTATCGGACAACCCAAACGAGTTCGAAGTATTGACCGCAGGTCATTTTCTCATAGGTCAGAGTTTATTAGCTGTACCGGAATATAACTTTGAGGACGTTCCTCAAAATAGATTGTCACGTTGGCAAGTTGTTCAGAAGGCTTCACAGTCATTTTAGAGGCGTTGGTCAAATGACTACCTTCACACTCTTCAGCAGAGAGCGAAGTGGTTTTCAACTCCACCTAATAAAGTTTGTCCATTACCCTATGCAAATTAATTACCTTCACAATTATAATATTATAAATAGTTTATTTAAGTTTTCTTTATTGTTTTTCTGTACAGTATACACTTTACATTTAGAACACTCTCTACATGTAAAATTATAAGTTTATTTATGTTTAAGTAACTTTTATTTGTGTAACATATTCCACACTTATCATTCATTTAAGGAAATCTATCATATTGATTTCGGTGGGGGGTATGTTCGATCCTTATTGTCGAATTGAGGGTAGTTGGTAAATCATCACCGAACCTACTCACGACCTACGTCGCGGCCGTATGCATCCGTGACGTGCAGTACGATTTTACGCCTTGAGCTGAATGAACGTTTCTTCCTCTCTTGTTGTGATCGTGTTCCAAGCTAAACGTTTTAGCATCTGTTGTGTTTGTGGACTCACTACCGTGTGGTGTGCGATCTTCAAGACCTTTGAACCCAGAGTACATTTAAACTGCCTATCTGTGAAGTGCCGTGCACGCTGAAGCTCTCCTGCTGACCCGGGAGTTGAGACAAGGTAGGTGGTGTTCAATTGCCTTCTTGGAGATAGTAGGAACGAACGATTTCCACTCACAAATACTTTACTTTCAACATTCTAAGGTTCATAAGCCGCCAGCAATATATTAAAATATTTTCTTAAAAAAGGTTGGTCAAAAACCGAACAATTTATGTTTAGTAAAATATGAAATATTTAAATGATAACACTCACACTTAGTCCGGTTTCATTCGATATTTGTGTAAATAACATTCACTTTTACGCAGTGCAATTGATATCCCTTCAATATTTGCTTTTTGAAAATAACAACCACAAAACTGCGCTAAATACTCGTCACAAACATTATCTACGAACCAACAAAGTTCTATTAAGTGAATACTCGTAACGAATTGCATCTGTCTACCCCACAGAAATCGAAATAATTTAGTTAGTTTTCTGTGGTCTACCTGCTAAACTTTAATATTTATATGAATAAGACGAATGAAACAAAAAACGAATGATTATCGAACTAGTCATTGATTGCAGACAAAGTGTGTGTGTAATGTGCGTGCCTACAGTATTGTAACTAGGGCTTTCAATACCGGATCTTTTCAATACCGGTATCAATACCGGTATTGGAAAAGTCAATACCGTGATCCCGGTATCAATACCGGTAATCCGGTATTGAACGCAAGTTCAATAAAATATGGGGTTTTTTTATTTTCAAATCAGTCTTTGTTGTTCTTATTTATTGAAAAAAAAAAAAAAAAAACGTTTTGTACATAGGTCTCTTATGTAACAATTTGGTATTGGTTGATTATTTAGGTAGGACTAGGAATTAGGAACGTAAAGAAAACTTAAACTTAATCTAGTCTTTTTGCACGAAGACATTTCACATTGACTTTGTAAGAGGACGAAAACAAAAAAAAAAAATCTTATTATTATCTAAAAATGTCTCATGTAAAAATCAACATAGGTATCGTTATTTGTAGAAATTTAAGTAAGTAAAGTATAGCTTAACTAGCTAGCAACCATTTGTAATCATTTTAGTAACATTATTAATAATTATGTAATAAAAAACAATTTCTAAAAAAAATAGTAAAAAAATGTAAATGTATATGAATAACATAATAATAAAGAAAAATAAAATAAAAATAAAAATATTTTATTCACAGACAACGAAGGCCCATAGTGTTAGTTACAAAAGCTTAAAAAGTATGTTAGTAGTTACAAAAGTTAACGTGTAAATATAATTTCGATTCATCAACCCGCACCTCTCACATGCAGATTGATGAATCGTTTGAACACAGCCGCGTCCAACCTATCTGCTATCATTTTTAGGATACTGTTGCTACTCCCCCGCACATTTTTCCAAACTGACGCGCTTTTCTTTCGCATAATTGCAGAGAAATCATCTATATGCGCGTCAGCAAACATGCCTGAATACAAAAAGTTTTGATACAAATTTTCGAATTAAACTTTTTTTTTTAATTTTATTCTGAAAGTGAGGTCGCAAAAAGGAAAGCGCATGTTGAATCAGACAGCGAACTTCTCAGCTTGTTACTTATATAGCCTACTGAAGAAAAAGCACGCTCTGCTTCAACACTGGTAGGTACCACAGACAATAAATATCTGTAAGCTGCCGATAGAAATATCTCCCGACCACCACCAGCAGTTTCGAAGACACACATCTCTACTGTTATTGTAGATTTAAAATCGGTGCTCGTAGCTGAGGTAGCACTCTTGGTTTTATGCAATTTGGATATCTTTCTCTAGTTGTTTCGCTATGGACGTGTCTTCATTTTCACTGCTCGTATTCAATGAAGCAGAAGGTTCTTCTATCGTCATATCATGTTCATAATCAGTCATTGTCTCACTATCTCTTTGAGCGTTTCGTGTATCATTATTATATTTTAAACGTGCAAGTAAATTTACGACAGTATGACTACATACTGTCGTAAATTTACTTGCACGATTGACAATAACAAAAACGACATAAGTACAGCTCAATTTCGGGCTTTGTCTCAGGCGGGGCGCGGGAGGGTGAGCTTAAGATAACAGAGGGACGCTTGCGCTGGTGAAAACAAGTGTGAGAACAAGATCACATAATTTTCAGATCTAATGTTTGTAACACCGTAATCACGGTATTGGGGCGTCAATACCGGTATTGTAAAAGGCCAAAATAAAATCCGTGATCACAGTATTACGGGATCTCGGAATACCGGTATTAAAAGCCCTAATTGTAACAACTTATAGAAGAAGGTCAAGTCAAACCGAAGCGTCAGTCTATTGCTCTGTGAGATTGCCTATGGACTTTTGGTCGGTACTGTACCTATATTACCTAAAAGTATATTAAATATGGGGAAATCCCTAAAATTATTGCGGGGAATTACCTCTTTCCGACAAAAGACGAAGTATAGATATACAGTAGGATGGACTATATTCAGATAAGGGGAATCCCCAAAATAGTTGCGGGGTAATACTTCATTTCAACCGGCGACGAAGCGTACAAAACTATCTAACCTTTTTAATTTCTTTTCGAGCTATTTCAAATCCTAATAATTTATAACATTTCGTTTCTTTTCTTTTTTACCGACTTCAAAAAAAGGAAGGTTATCAATTCGATACGTATGTATGTAATATTATTGGAACTGCAATATATTCACATATGATAATCTATTGGGGCTTCCAAACAAATATACAAATTTTTATAGGTGTATGTATGTATGTATGTATGTTAATATGTATGTTTGTCCACGCATTTCTCCAAAACTATTTATTGAATTGTGACCATTTCTTTTTTGTTAGCTTACATTTACTTCAACTTAGGGAACAGTGCAAATTTCATCAAAATCGGTTCAGTAGTTTTCAAGATATGGACGTGGACGTGTAAGTGAGACGGCCTTTTTTTTTGGGTGGGAAATTATCAAATAACTTCTCCCGCTCTGGGTGGAGCAGGAAGGCGTGTCAGACTCTTACTGACTAAAACCCACCCGTGTTCCTTCGGTTGCCCTGTTGCCGGGGGCCACGATTCGTGGCCCTAGCGGACCCTGTCAATTCTGCTGACATCTCTTTGAGGCGCGCGTGGAACACAACGCGCCGTCGACCCTGGCTTGGTCCTTATCGGACGGCGAGCTACCCATTGCTCACCGTCCGCAAGCCCGCGCCTACGGTGGCCGGAAATCGGCTCGCAATTTACACCCCGGGCATCTCCTTGAGCGGCGGTTAGGGGCGTGAATGCGCGAAATCTACCTCTCCCTTACGCGTTCCACCTCCTCCTTTGCGAGTATTACTGCTTCACAGAAGGAGGTGACGGCCTGTCATTTCCTCTCGCTCCGTATCATGGCCTGAACCAGGGCCGGACGCGAGAGATCACCGCCGCCGATCGCCTCCACGAGGACACGGCGATGCTCCGCCCAAGCCAGGCAGACCTCCACCGTATGCTTCACCGTGTCCTCCGGGCGATCCACACAATGGTGACATCCGGGCGTTTCCTCCCGCCTTATCCTGAACAGGAACCTCCCGAAGCAGCCGTGTCCGGTGAGGACCTACGTCAGGCGGAAGGTGAGGGCGCCGTGGCGCCACTCAAGCCACTCCTCAAAGAGGGGTCTTATTTATTTATTTATTTAATACTTCAAGCACACAAATGTACAGAGGCGGACTTAATGCCAAAGGCATTTTCTACCAGTCAACCTTTGGGTGATGCAGAGACAAACAGTGGTAGGTGCAATAGCGAGAATTGAGGAATAAGTAAACAAATAAACACAAAGTAAACATATATTTCCAATTATATATAAATATAAACAAAATTAAATATATATAAAAATACTACTAAAGCAAATAAGACAAACAATGGGAAATTATTACCGTTGTGATGATACTGCCAGCTTCCTGCGAATGTGCTCGCGAACTTTAACTTTAAAAGATAATCGGTTGGTCGCCATCCTGATTTCCTGGGGGAGCGCATTCCACAGAGAGATAGACTGAATGAAAAAGGAAGAGTGAATGAAGTCTGTGCGGTGGGTGGGACATTGAAGAAGACGATTGTGAGATGAACGTAGATTTCTATTGTGGTTGTCGCAAATGTACTGAAAGTGCGGGACTAGATAACTCGGGGAAGACGGAGAGTTAAGAAATGAAAACAAGGTGGTCAGCGCCCTTTGCTCTCTACGCTGGCGTATGGGCAACCAGTTTAGAAGCGAACGATGCGCAGAGACATGATCATATTTACGCAGATTGAAAACGAATCGAATACAGTTATTGAGAAGACGGTCAAGTTTGTTGAGGAGATCTGCATTCAGGTCATAGTAGCACACATCACCATAATCGATGATAGGGAAAATTAAGGTCTGCACAAGCATTGTCTTCGTAGTCGACGGTAATAAATTTTTCAAACGGTACAGAGCCCGCAGCATTCCAGTAACCTTCTGGCTTACCTTAGCGACTTGAGTACGCCAGTTCAGGGTGCTATCAATGTGCAAGCCTAAGTCCTTCACGTCAGTGCTAAAAGGAACTATCGAACCATTGAAGAGAACTGGTGGCAAGGTTGTACCATCCAACTTGCTAACTTGCTTGCGAGGACTACCAATGATGATCGCCTGACACTTCATAGGGTTTACGGCTACACCAAATTTATCAGCCCAGGTTTTTATGGCTATCAAGTCCCTATTTAATTTGCCGATAGCGTCAGGTAATTCATCGACCCTTCCCTGACAGTACAACTGCAAGTCATCCGCATACAGATGATACGCACACTGAAGTTCAGAAGTTATTAGATTAATAAAAATAGAAAACAAAAGAGGAGAAAGTATACCGCCTTGAGGAACGCCTGTTTCCAAATCACACCAGCATGAAGAAGAATCCCCAACATGAATAGACTGCTGACGTTCCTGAAGGTAAGAGGAGAACCATTCCAGTGCTTCGGGAGAGACCATAAGATATGAGAGAATGGCTAACAGGATGTCGTGACTGACGGTATTAAAGGCATTCGAGAAATCAACCAACACTAGAACAGTAACTTTGGTGTCTTCCAGTCCTGCCCTTATATCGCCAGTCACTTTAAGGAGTGCGGAAGTAGTGCTGTGCCTAGGCCTGAACCCAGATTGAAGAGGGCTAATGAGTGAGTTGCGATGAACAAAGTTGGAGAATTGTTTGTGGACACAGGCCTCAAGCACTTTGGATAGGAAGGGAAGGATAGAAATTGGACGGAAATCGGTAGGAAGAGAGGGATTGGCAACCTTAGGTAGTGGACGAACATAGGCTTTGCGCCACAGGAAAGGGAATACTCCGGTGTACAGGGAAAAATTTATAATATGGGTAATCGCAGGTAGGAGATGATCCAGAATAGTAACGATCATACCACGGGTGATATTGTCACATCCCACCGCTTTAGATTTGATGGAAAGAATTATTTTTTTGATCTCTCCCGGTTCAACTGGAATGAAACTGAAAGGATTAATATGAGGACGCGTTAGACCAGAAATTAGAGACAGAGTTTGTTGCTTGGTTAGACGATCCATGGTAGAAATAGTGGAGAAATGCCGGTTGAGATCGTCTAAGTCAATTGTATTAGGAAGGTCTAAATGTCGCGATTTGCCGATACCAAGAGTTCCAAGAAATTTCCAAATATCGGCAGAAGAAGAAGAACTAATAGTATCGAGAATGTGGCGGCGTTTAGCATTACGTATCATCTGATTGCATCTATTCCTTGCAGCCTTGAATAATGTCCAGTTCTCATCAATACGATCCCTTTTAAATTTACGGAACGCACGGTCCCTACGTCGCATAGCCATCTGTATGCCTCTTGTCATCCATGGTGCAGGTGGGCGTTTTAACTTTATTTTTTTGACAAGAGCATAGATGTTATACAGATTAATAACAACATCATTGAAGATGGCAACCTTGTCGTCAACCGAAGTGGCTTCCGTCATAGGCTCCCAATTGACCAAAGATGCATCGTCCTTGAGCTTATCGACATTCATCCGAGCAAAACAGCGCCTGTACAGAACCTTAGGTTTTGGTTTGGGAGGTTTCAGGATATAAGAAAGGAAAATCATGTCGTGATGAGAAAAGCCAGGAGCGTCATGTTGACCATGGGAAGAAACGAGGGAAGGATTCGAGGTGAGGATCAAGTCGAGCCAGGTGTTATCTTCGACAGTGTTATGATGAGTAGGTTTGAGCGGCAACACGTGCAGACTAGCTGACTCGATAAAATGGAGGAGCTTAAGGGATCGAGGAGAGTTGTGGGCAAGGAGATTTGTATTGAAATCACCCATAATGATGTGGTGTGCATACTCTGAACCCAAAGATTCAAGTACTGATTCGAATTCAGTGAAGTAATCAACAGAAGGAGGGCAATAGACAACACCAATAATGGTTTTAGCTCCTTTGACACACACTTCAAGAAAAATAAACTCGGCAGAAGCAGAATAATGCGAGGAGGAAGTAGCAAGCATTTTGTAAGGAAAGTCACTGCGAAGGTATATGGCTACACCACCCCCTCCTTTACCAATCCGATCATTCCGTATAAGAACGAAACCAGTAAGAGGGTAAGTGGTGGACAAAAGATGCGGTTTGAGCCAAGTTTCAGAGGTCAGGATGGCGTGAACGTTGCTGTTATTAAACGCGTCGTACAGCTCACTGTAGTGGCTTGGAACACTTTGAGCGTTAATGTGACACACATTCACCAACCGACTAGACTTATCATTGAAATTTTGTTGCACAAAGTCACCAAGGGTAGAGTCGAAAGAACAAAAGCTTACATTACTTGAAGTGGCAGTAGATTCGATGGCAGAAAAATAAGACTCATTATCTGACATAAATTGTAGTTTTCAAGTTGATATAAATATATAATATATATAATAAATTATGCTAATACAAAAAACAGCAACAAACGGGTGCAAAACACTGCACCACCCGCCAGCTAACAATAAGCTAAAACAAAACAAAGCATTCAACAATCATACACAAAAACAAAACCTGAGTTCACACTTTTTTTGTTTACTCTACTGGAAATAAAGCGAAAAACCGTAGTTCCCAAAAAATATAAAAGACAAATACACAAAACTATGAAATAAAAGTACAGGAAAAAGAAAAAAAAAAATTGAACACCCAACACAATAAATGAGTTGCAAACGTTAGCAAATATTATCTGTGAACGCACGAAAATAAACTACGCAAAATTTGAGAACGTACACTTTAAACGTCAACGTCAAATAATATTATCAACGTCAATTTGACAATCTGGTCAGTCATTCACTAAAAACAACAAGTTAAAAAATATACACTGTCGAGGGTATTTAGCTGTGGAGGGTATTAAAAAACCAATACGCCCCTCAATTTAACAATTTAAAAACAGAGATTACAGAGAAAACAATTGTTGCACGAAACAAAAGCAAGATAATTTTGGGACGGGACAAGTACACTACGGTAAGTAAAGATTACGAATGTTAAGAAACAAATACAACTTACAAACAACAACAAGACATCAAAGTAAACATTCATTTAGATACCTAATTACAAATTGTGTTTTTCAGGCTCCCGGCAGCATCGACACTTCTTCATCTCGCTGATGGAGTCGCGCCCGGCGTCTTCGGGTACTTGGTTGTCAAGGGCTTCAGCTCGTCCATGGACGTAACTTTGTGCCGACTTCCATCATGGGCCTTAATGAATATGTCACCGTCTTGAGTCCAACACGAACGCATACTGAAATGCTCACGCGCCTTTCCGAAGACAGCTTGTCTGGCCCTAGTCAAGAACTCCTTCACTGATATTTTGGTGTCTTTCAAACCTGTCTTTGCCTTCCAGACTGAGGCCTTGATGTCCACGCTAGCGAACCTAACTAGGATAGGCCTGTGATGCTCCTTGCTGGGGGCTCCAATCCTGTGACAGGCTTTAATTGAGGACGCTGACAGATTCTTGAGGGCAAGCTTAGTACTGAGAACATCCAATACTATCGCTGTACTGTCTTCATTATTCACTTCAGCAAGGCCTTGGAAAATTAATGCTTTCCGCCGATGCCTGGTCTCCAAGCCATCAATTTGCTTGGCACACTCACTGATCTGGCTTCGGAGCAGACCAAGCGTGGAAAAAATGAGTTCACGGAAGCTGCGAAACTCTTCAGCTATCTTAGCAACCGTGTCCTTGGCAGGACCAGCGCACTGGATTTGTGCTTCCAGCTCACCCATCTTCCTTAAAAAGTTATCCTCAAGGATCTTCTGTGCACTTCGGCAAATTGCGACATTTCGTGTAGTGAAGTGCTGAGAAATGTGTGTGATAGTGCAGTTGATCAGCTGGCAGGTGGTATTTATAATGTATGTGTATGTCACATAAATGTGCCACAAACGTAAGTACTTGCTAAATGACTATTGTAGACTAAGTACTGATGTAACTTAATCAGTATTTACAATTAATTATATTTTAAATAAAATTCTAAATTTATAAAACGTCTATACTTTTTTAACACCTACCCGCGACTCCCTTATCGCCGCAATTGTGGCGTGCCCAGCGCTGGGTTGCGACAATCGCACTCTCCATGACACCATGAGATCCCGCCGGAGCTCTGTCCGCTGTGCCGCAATTTCTTGCGGCATCGGAGTTAAGCCCCGGCATTTCGCCTCCCCGCGCGACTCCCAGATGTGCGCGAGGGCCTTTGCCTCCAGACCCCATGGCGGTAATCCGGCAAGGAGGCTGGCCGCCTCGCAGGAGACCGTGCGGTATCCTCGGGCTAGCCGAATGGCCATGACCCTCTGGGACGCGTTCAACTGGAGTGCTGGCCGCAGCCTCAATGAACGCACGCAAGTGAGATGGCCTGGCTTATTGATTCGAGCTACGGGTATGGTGTCAAAGGAAAACATCTCAAATCCTTGGTCAACTTCTAGTGAACGTAAAAAAAACAACAAAAAAAAAAGAATGGCCGAAACCAAACTGGCCTCACGGTACAAATCCGCGGCGAGAACTAAAAATTAATAGTAAGATTGTTACACAATGGCAAACTAGATGGGAGTTGAGACTAAATTGCTACGTAAACGCATCATTTTTATGTATGCTCGTATATCGTGAGGTTGTTTCAAAAGTTTGTTGGGATCTAACTCATCTATAGCAAGGCCATCAAGCTTTTTAACCCTACCCAAAGCAACATAAGCTTGATTGACCCTTTGCAAATAACCTTTTGCTTAAATTTACGACTGCAGTTTCGAGTATTGTATCCTGTAACTTATGTACAGTTACAGCCAAGCTAAGTATGAGCGGTAACATGCGTCGTTCCACGTCACCGTCACTATGTTTAGCTTGAAACGTACTTACTAGAAACAAAAATTCCAGTTCAGACTTAAAACTAAAAATTACGAAATAAAAAGTAATTTAAAAAATTAAATCAACATCAAAATTAAATTAACTCAAAATTGTGAAATAATATTTTTATATAATACACGAAATTAACCAACAAAACCAAATCAAAAGTAGGTACGAAACAAATTAGGGGCCTACAATTTTTTTTGAGGTCGGTGCCAGCACTTAAGAATGCGGCGACGTATGAATTGTCCATACAAACGTAGTACATCAATCATTTGCAATTTAAGCATATTTCCACCATATTATGTTGATATTCGGATTGAGACAGTATTTATCTAGGCTCCTACGTCTTTTGATTTTCAAAAACTTACCTTTAAATGAAATGTAAGCGAATTGCATTTCGTACATTTTTACAGCGTAAATGACATGTTTTCATATGGTTTTTTCTGTATTATAAACAACAATATTTGTAATATTGTTTCCGTAGAAGCATAGTTTATGTTATCAAGTTACAAATTATCGAAAAAAAAAATGGAAATACATTAAGTTTTCATTCATCATTTTTTGTATTACGGAACACATCCAAATTTATCATAATTTTTCGATGCTAGTATTGCCATCGCGTCAAGGAATAATTTGTCAATGTGTGCGTGGTCGTACTGCTCACTGTAGTTGTATATCGCTCCGACAGGCACTCACAGTAGCGCAACGTGCTTGGTTGGAATTCGTTCGGGGTATTTTTTGTCAGTATTATAAGATTAGGTATATTATATAGGTACTTTACTGTGCTTATTTGTTTACTAAATTAAAGCAGCTGCCGACTACTTCTGTTTTGTGCTCGTGATTATATTTAAATCTATTGTTTGATTGTTTTACTCGAGTTAATTATCTTTTTGTATACACGTGTTTCTGAAAAAAAAAATATTTTTCCTTCTATCATTTCTTTCTTTCTATCTTTAGATAACATAAATGTGTTTACAAACATCCGTATCTGGACAAACGAGTACTTATGTTTCATTAGTAATATTAATCGGTAGGTACATATTTATGCGTCTAAAGACCCTCAGCGAGTCGTAGAAACATCTAAATTATACACACGGCCGAAACGCGGTAGTCCAGGTATAGGTGGCTTGTTGAGAATCCAACGTGCTGGGACGTACTCTCGTCCCAGCGCGTTGAAGAAACACTGTTGGATTTTCAACTCTCGGCGCTAAGCAGAGCGTTGAAAATCAAGTGCACGAAAAATTCCGCCGCGATTTTATTACGTCCGTGCGAACGAGGGCTATATTATAGAACCAGGTTATTAAACTAGGTATTTACTTGCAAGTACGCCGACCAAGTGCCGATCCGAAATACTCACAAGACTTTTTTATTTCTTATTTATATTTAGTTACGGATCAATGTTCTATGTAGGGCTTTCAATACTGGGATCCCGGATATTATTTGACATTTTTCAATACCGGTATTGAAATGTCCACTACCGGGATACCGGTATTGGTGATTTTATTTTATCAGTAGACACTACAGTAAAACAATTTCTTTTTATTACCTACACATTATATTTCCAACCAATTTTATAATTATCTGGGTAAGTTTTAAAAACTGCGTATTTTAATTCGACAGTTAGTTACATTTCATTACTACTTGTGCTACTAACTGGAGGCAGAACTAGAAGCTAAAACTCAAAGGGAAGTTAAGACCCCTGCTTCTTCCAGCAGGCCTAACATGACACACGCGATAATTATCCACCCTCGCGCGACAAATTTTTGTCTATTTCTGTAGTGTTATCGTTTTCTGATAGCTACGCCATACAAAATACTGGACTCGTTCTGTCAAACTTGATGTTTTGTCAACAAACCCTAACATGACACGTTATTTATCTCGATTTTTGACAGTTCAACACGAGATAATCAGTTATTTTGTCGTATTTAATCGTCCTCGATTTTGACGACGAGAAGAGTAGACAAAGAGACAAAATGATATTTTTTTTTAAATTGTGGGTGTACACCGGTGTACTGTAGTAGAGGGGTGCACTACCACGTAGATGACTATTACTTTCCAGTCACTTTGCTAATTATGGTGATTAAATAAATAAATTAACGAAATCTAGGGATTATAGCTGTATGGTAATATCAAATATTCGCAACATAATTACTAAAATCATCAGTTTATTTCCTAAGGGTGGTGATTAACAATTTTTATGGTTATAATAGCGGAATCAACTCCACCTGCCAATTTATTTGAACGTCAGTCTTTTTGGTGACTGGTGATTAACACAATTTGCAACGTCATGGACTTTATGGTGACTGTTTCAATAATAAACTTCGATTTGTCAAATTGCGATCGTCGGCCCATTTGTCATTTGTGGTGATTATCTAATGAGTATAGGTGCCACTAATTTTAATTTCCGTCAATTTGTATTTAAATTTCAGCATGCCAAAGAAATAATTTAATTTTAATCAAAAAGTCGGTTACACAAAAAACTAATCATAAATAATTAAAAGAGAGAATAATTAAGAGAGACGTTTATTCAATAAAGTACATAATTCCATGCATAAATTGAATGAATGAAACAGAACTTCAAGCCGATGTTGCTATCATAAAAATAATTTGTTTTTAATCACTTGCAACATCGGTATCTCGTCGCGCGATAAAGTAGTGTCAAAGTGCCTTTTTCGAGTTTACTCGCCGTTTGCGGTCATGTAAGGGATTAGAATGACGTCAGAATCGTAGACAAATTCCGATAAGACGAGAAAAAGAGCGTTCTCGCGTTTGTCATGTTAACCCTGCAGCACTGATATAGAGTCTATTGTAAGAGTTGAATTGGGCATTTATGATAGTTCTGAAGGCGGCCGAGAGATGTATATTGACATGGCGTATAATTATTTACTGAGCATTCTACCTACGAGCGTAGAAGTAGAGAGAACGTTTTCCTCGGTTACATATTTGTGCAACCGTTTAAGAGGACGATAGTTTTAATGATTTTATACTGAAGATGACGTCTAAACGAGTAGTGTTAGTAATTTGAAAAAAAAATATGCTAAATAAGAGCATTTTTCAAATATTTTAATATAGGCATATTTTTGATTATGTTTATATTAAATAGTGAAATTAATTTGTAAAATTATGTCTAATGCGGATAAAAAACTGAGAATGACGCAAAATCTATCAATCGTTTTTTTCTGAAAACTTCACCATTTTGAAAACAATTAAATTATTGATCTTTTAGTATACGTGTTTTATTAAAATACCTTTTGTTTTACGTGTAATGAATTAATAATGCGTCTAATTTGGGACAGCGCTCCTTGATGGACGAGTCCTATTACTGGCTGGACGTATGATGCGTTGCATGAGCTCAGTACAAAACACGCAAGCTAACCATTCAAGGTCACTGTCATATATCTGCGTCTTAAGAAGCTCGCTCTCAGATAAAACTTTAGATGCTCTTTCCTTCCTACGAACTCATTTTCAGGAAGAAAGAGCCGAAACAATGTTGATTTTATAGAGATTATATGCAGATATTACTTTATAGCAAAAGATGCATGTTCCACTCAGTAGTAACTGTAATAAGTCATGAAGAAAAACCCATAACGGGGAAGCATCAGGGTAACCCGCGAAATTCAAATTTTCTTACGTATTTTGCATTTTGCAGGTCAGTGACAGGTTTTATGTTGATTAAAATATGATTCGCGGTCATAACGAATATGGCTTTACTCAATTATAATCATAACAATCAGCAATACAACTCCATAAGTTAGCAAAGGTGTCAAATGTCATGATTTCATGAAATCATGACATTTGACACCTTTATCTTCTTCTTAATCACTATTGCTGATTGTTATGATTATAATTGAGTAAAGCCATATTTGTTACGACCGCAAATCATATTTTAATCTACATAAAACCTGACACTGACCTGCAAAATGCAAAAAACGTAAGAAAATTTGAATTTTGCGAGCTACCCTGGCGGTTCCCCCTTAAAATCACAATGAACAATTTTGACTGATTTTTATGTGATTTTATTAAAACATATTGTATGTTGATTTTAAAGAGATTTATTTTATAAAAACACTAGCGACCCGCCCCGGCTTCGCACGGGTATAAACCGGGTTATTATTCATATTAACCTTCCTCTTCAATCACTCTATCTATTAAAAAAAACCGCATCAAAATCCGTTGCGTAGTTTTAAAGATTTAAGCATACATAGGGATATAGGGACAGAGAAAGCGACTTTGTTTTATACTATGTAGTGATAAAGATAAATATATCGCTAAATTGTAATTACTTAGATACTGATTATTCAAATTTAAATGTTTTATTTTATCTAGGTACTTTTCTCATACTATGTATCAGATTATTTTGTTATTTTTGTTAGGAGATTCTGTTTGCAATTTAAAGTTGTATAAAAAAGTGACTTTATTTTTAAAAAGCAGTTTTTTATTATTTTGTAGTGAAACTTATTAGTTGTTGAATAAAAAAACGATATTAAGTAAAAAAATAGTCTCATACCGGGATCCCGGTGTTGGACATTTTCTAAACGGTATTAATACCGGTACTGCAAAAATCCGGTATTCGAAACCCCTTTTTTTTTTTTTTGGGTGGGAAATTATCAAATAACTTCTCCCGCTCTGGGCGGAGCGGGAGGGCGTGTCAGACTCTTACTGACTAAAACCCACCCGTGTTCCTTCGGTTGCCCTGTTGCCGGGGGCCACGATTTCCCGATCGGTTTTCTTCGAACCCCCGGCAGGCATTGGCCCTAGTGGACCCCGTCAATTCTGCTGACATCTCTTTGAGGCGCGCGTGGAACACAACGCGCCGTCGACCCGGGCTTGGTCCTTATCGGACGGCGAGCTACCCATTGCTCACCGTCCGCAAGCCCGCGCCTACGGTGGCCGGAAATCGGCTCGCGATTCCCGCCCCGGGCGTCTCCTCCTGCGGCGGTTAGGGGCGTGAGGGCGCGAAATTTGCCTCTCCCTCACGCGTTCCGCCTCCTCCTTCGCGAGCATTACCGCTTCGCAGAAGGAGGTGACGGCCTGCCATTTCCTCTCGCTCCGTACCATGGCCTGAACCAGGGCCGGACGCGAGAGATCACCGCCGCCGATCGCCTCTACGAGAACACGGCGTTGCTCCGCCCAAGCCGGGCAGACCTCCACCGTATGTTCCACCGTGTCCTCAGGCCGATCCACACAATGGTGACACCCGGGCGTTTCCTCCCGCCTTATCCTGAACAGGAACCTCCCGAAGCAGCCGTGTCCGGTGAGGACCTGCGTCAGGCGGAAGGTGAGAACGCCGTGGCGTCTCTCCAGCCACTCCTCAAAGACGGGTCTTATCGCCGCGATTGTGGCGTGCCCAGCGCGGGGTTGCGACAATCGCACCTTCCATGACGCCATGAGATCCCGCCGGAGCTCTGTCCGCTGTGCCGCAATTTCTTGCGGCATCGGGGTTAAGCCCCGGCGTTTCGCCTCCTCGCGCCACTCCCAAACGTGCGCGAGGACCTTTGCCTCCAGATCCCATGGCAGTAATCCGGCAAGGAGGCTCGCCGCCTCGCAGGAGACCGTGCGGTATCCTCGGGCCAGCCGGATGGCCATGACCCTCTGGGACGCGTTCAACCGGCGGGCTGGCCGCAGCCTCAATGAACGCGCCCACACCGGTGCCCCGTAAAGGGCCATGGACCGCACGATCCCCGCATAGAGCCTCCGGCAGGAGGCGTTTGGATCCCCTAGATTGGGCAGGAGCCGCTTCAATGCAGCCCCGGCCCGCTCGAGTCTGGGAGCCAAACGTCGGAAATGTTCTACGAAGTTCCACCGGCTGTCGAGGACGAGTCCCAGATACTTCATCGTCGACTCGACACCGATGTGAACCCCTCCCGCCATTACCTGGGAACCCGACGGTGGCGCATTCCGAGGACCATGAAAACCCATGGCCTCAGACTTGTGCAGGGCCACCTCGAGTCCCAGCTGCCGGATCCTATCGACGATTGTCGCAACCCCGCGTGTCGCTAAATCGGCCGCCGCCTGGTACGACCCCCCCTGCGCCAGGACAAGCGTGTCGTCAGCGTAACAAACGACGCTGACGCCGCTAGGGAGGTCGGCGCGCAGCACCCAGTCGTATCCGATGTCCCACAGATGCGGCCCCAGGACCGAACCCTGTGGGACACCGCACGACATCTCTTGCCGGTTCCACTCTCCTTGGTGACCGGGGTAGATGACGGCCCTGTCCGTCAGATAGGCCTCGACCACACGACAGAGGTAGGTCGGCATCCGGTGATACCGGAGTGCCTCCCTGATGCAACTCCAGGGCAGGGTGTTGAAGGCATTGGCGATGTCTAGAGACACCGCCAAGACGACCCCACCCCGGGCCACAGCATCCCCCGTCGTGAGGGCCCGCACGCGCATGATGGCGTCCACCGTAGAGCGCCCCCTGCGGAAACTGAACTGGCTCTCCGCCAGATCTGGCCCCACTCGCACCAGCTGCCCGACGAGGCGGTCTGCAATGACTCTTTCAAAGAGCTTGCCCACCTCGTCGAGCAGCACAATGGGCCGATAAGCGGACGGAGAGTCCGCTGGGCGCCCCGGCTTCTTGATGAGGACCAGTTTCCCCGTCTTCCAGCGAAGTGGGAACTGGCCCCTCTCCATGCATGCGCTTAGGAGCCCCCTCAGTCGAGGCCCGAGAGCCCCCATGGCCAGGACCCAGGCTTTTCCGGGTATGCCGTCGGGTCCTGGGGCGGTATTCTTCGCACTCATCTTGCGTACCGCCACTCTCATTTCTACCTCAGTCACCTCAGGAGAATCGTCGTCGTCGGTGTGGTCCGCATCGGGCATCGCAGTAGGCGGAACCATGGGCGGAGCAGTATGATCCCCTCTAGAGGGGAACAGAGCGCTCACCACGTCCCCCACAAGCTGGGGCCGGAGACTCTGCGTCAGCGGGGTAGCCCATGGGCGGAGTTTCTCCCGCACCATCTTGTATGGGCGCCCCCACGGGTCCCTGTTGAGAGTCTCCAGCATCTCCTCGCGGGCCAGCGCCCTGGCCCGCAGGATCTCCGCTTGGAGGGCGGTCTTCGCCGCTCTGTACCCCTCGTACAGCTCCGCCTCAATGGCTTGCGTATCCGGAGGGCGGATACGGAGCCTACGATGCCTGGCGTACCGGCGTCGCGCAGCAACACACGCCTTGCGCAGAGCCTCCAGCTCTTGCGACCACCAGTACAGCCGGCGCGAAGCATGTCTAGGATGGACCCGGGGCATTGCCATGTCACACACATTGGACATGGCCTCCCGGAACCACTCCGCCTCGTCGTTGATGTCGGCAGGCCTGTCCGGTGATGACACCCAGGCCTGCACGATCGAGGCTTCCAGGAGAAGCTCCCGGTCCAGCTGCTTCAGCGCCCACCGCGGACCACTCGGGGCCTGTCGG
Source organism: Agrochola lychnidis (assembly GCA_963680765.1). NCBI lineage: Eukaryota > Metazoa > Arthropoda > Insecta > Lepidoptera > Noctuidae > Agrochola > Agrochola lychnidis. Next base: position 56,113 of record OY796850.1, on the reverse strand, counting down.
ACCGGCGCACTCGAGGTCTGGGTGGAGACGTCAAACCGGATGTACCGGTGATCGGAGTAGGTCTCCACCCCCTCCATGACGCGCCAGTCAATGACACGCGGCGACAGAGCGGGGCTGGCGAACGAAATGTCCACCACCGATTCGCCCCGCATCCGCACACACGTGGGGACAGAACCCCGGTTTAGGACGACCAGGCCTGTCTCCAGAGCCCAGTCCTCCACCATCCTGCCCCGTGTGTCCGTATACCGGGAACCCCAAGCCAGATTCTTGGCATTGAAGTCCCCGAGTACGAGCACGGGGAGGGAACCAAACCCGACGACGATGACTCTTAACTCCGCAAGGGAGTTGTGGTACTCGGCAAGAGTTCGGTTCGGGGAGAAGTAAACACCTACCACGACAATCTCCCCGAACCGTGCTGCAACGCAACCCCGTCCTCTCTTGACCGACTCGAGGGACGGAGTACCGGCGGCGGCCGATAAAATGAGGGTCACTGAGCCGCTCAGGTCCTCCACCCAGTCATCCCTGGGCGGGACAAAGTACGGCTCAGCGACCACGGCGATGTTGATCGACCACTGCGCCATGCTCTGGAGCAACAGATCCTGAGCGGCGGCGCAGTGGTTGATGTTCGCCTGGAGGAGGCGTAATGGGGCCGTTATTGGCATTCCATGTCTACCCCCTCCTCTCTCCGAGCCCCCTGTGAGGGCCCTGCTGCGGCGGCAGAGGCGGCGGCGACAGCGACGGTGGACGCGGCAGTGGCCACGGTGGAAGTGGCGGCGGCTGCGGCGGTGACGGCGGTGGTGGCGGAGCGCTTGCCCCTGCCTCTGGCCTCGGCGGGTGGAGCGCAGGCCCTGCTCCCAGCCCGGTGATCGGCCGGCTTGCCAGCCGCCGCACATACGACACAGTGCGGCGTGGCGTTGCACGAGCCGGCCTTGTGACCGGGCTGACCACAGCGGAAGCAGAGGTTGCTGCGGTCCACCTCCGAGGTGCACTTGGCCCCCACGTGGTGGCCCACCTGGCACCGGAAGCACCTCAGAGTTCTGGGCTCCAGCAGTTTGACCTGCGCCGAAACCCAGCCCACCAAAAGCCTTTGGCCCTCCCCGGCTCTCTTTTTGGCCGCCGTCACGGGGCAGCTCACCCTGATGGCTTGCATCCCCGTGTGGTCAGGATGGAAGGTGCCTGCCTTGACCTGCTCGACAGAGCACCCTCCAGCCTTAGCGACGGCGGCCACCACCTTTGCCTCCGTCACGGAGTCGTCCAGGCCCTGGATGCGCAATTCAGCGCACTTGGTGGGCCTGGAGACTCGGGCCTCGTCCGCATTTAGGGCCGCCCTGAGCTTTTCAGCCAGAGCGTCAGCGGCTGGGCCACTGGCCGCACCAGGGACCTCCAGCATCCGGGCCTCGGTTGCCGTGATTTTGACCTTTATGCCCTTTTTGGCCCCAATCTCCTCTAGGTCCATCACCCGCTCCACCATCGCGAACACCTGCTGGTAGGACACGCCCCTTTTCTCCGCTACCGGCTGCAGTGTGACCACTACAGCTGCGGACTTCGGGGCGCGGAGCCTAGCCGCGGCACTTCGCTCCTTGCGCCGCTGCCGCCTCGCCTTCTTTTTGGCCGCCCTTGCCTCCTTACTGGCCTTCTTCTTCTCCCCGGCTACTTGCCATCCGGCGTCGGCCGGAGGAGAAGACTTAGGAGGCGGAGGTGGCCGTTTCGCCGCCGCCTGGGCCGGAGCCCTCGCCGTCAGGGCCGGGGCCTTCGCCGCCTGCGCAGCCGCTCCACCCTTGGCCTGTCCCTGCCTGCCTTGGCCTGGCTTGGCCGCGGCAGATGCGGCGGCGGCATACGACGCCGCCTTCCGCTGGTCTATGGCCGGCTGACTCGCCGCTAGCGGGGGGCGCAGGACTATAGCCTCTAGGGCGGAGAACCTGCTCCGCAGGGCAGCCATCTCCTGCCGCACCAGGGCCAGAACTCGGTCCTCTGCAGGCACGGGCACGAGCACTTGCCCATGCCGCTCCCCTCCCTGCGGCGCCTCCCGGGGGCCGGCTGCTCGCAGCCCAGCCAGGTCCGCTCGGAGCTTCTCGTTCTCCTTTCGGAGAAGCTCCATGGCGGCAGTCAACTTTGCAACCTCCGCCCGCATCTCGGACATACCGTCCGACGGAGGCCCAAAGTGCAGCTCCTTCGCTGCCGCCAAAATAGAGGCCGCGGCCGCGGGTATGGCCTTGTCCTTGGAGGATTGAATCCTCTTCAAGGCCACTGCCCTGATCGCGGCCTCCACGACCTCCGCGAACCTGACTTCTTGCTGTGGCTTGTCCCCGCCGACAGCGACGTCCGGCTCACCACCAGAGGCCTCTGAGAGGACCGGCCCGCTACTGGTCTCTCCCGGGTGGTGCTCCTCCGTGGCGAGACTCTCAGTTCGCCGGGCCTGTTCGACTGGGCCGGCCTGGCTTGACTCACCAGCCTTCTTGGTGGTGAGCCCTCTACCCACACCTTTCCCCTTTTCTTGGGCCTTACCCCGCCGGCTGGTGTGCATTTTCCGCCTGCTGTCGGCGGAGGACCACTCACCATCGTCCGATTTGGGGCGCTTCCGGAATAATTTGCGGATTATTCCGTCAGCACCCACGACTTCGCGCCCCGAGCTAGAGCCCTCTGCGCCCGATGCAGCGTCGGACTCCGACCCCGCATCGCTCCCCTCCTTTTGTGTTGTTTTGTTTTTGTATTTTTTAACCATATTGTTCCCACGAGTATTAAACTTTGTATTTCCCAAAAATGTGTGGTTCGCACTAGTGACTAATTAAGCTACCCATTAGTCAAGCTAACAACCTCCCTCACGGTGCGCCGCCGCTTGGAGGTTTGGGGTGATTTTTTATAGAGGTTTTCTACCTCGCGGTCCGGGCGGTTAAGCCAAGACCCTCGACCCCCGTCAAATGCCAGAGACATGACCTTGACACTCTTCGGGGCTACGAGACCAGCGGTGACAGGAGAAAAGACTTCCTCCTGCCCGCCCGACGGCAGGGTTAGTGCACGCCGAGCCCGCTCCCACTCTAACGCTGCTCAACGGGTGCTCCCTAGTGAGTACCCGTTAGAGCGTTATCCTCCGACAGGATATTGGCATACGGACAACGAGACCCCTAGCTGGGGAGTCATTGCCCGTACCCCAGGGTGCACCGTCCCGGAGACTGGCCTTCCCCCCGGACGCATCCATAAGGGAACTCCAGCCCCCAGGCACGCGGGGAGGTTTCCTGTCCAAGCACCCCATTCGAAACCCCTAGTAATTCTATGCAAGCGTTTTTATTTTAAAGGATTTGGAATTTTTTTTTTTTTTGTAAACGCGTTTGTGCTTTTTATTTATACTACATTACGGATTAAAGGTTTTGGAAGTTTTTTTTTTTTTAATGCGATTGTGCTCTTTATTTAGATAAGGTCCGTACCAATGTTCTATACAAGTATTTTTCTTCAAAGTATTTTTTTCGGCTACTCGCTCCTTCGATGCTCGATGCAATTCTGCTCCTTATTTATATTTAGTTATGGATCAAAGTTCTATGCAAGTATTTTTACTTTAAAGGTTTTGGAAGTTTTCTTGAAGTGAATACTTCTTTAGGCGCGTTGAGCATTTTTGAGATGGGACTAAACCTTTGATTTCGCGACACTGTAACGCAATTTACCGAAACCGTGGAGTAAAAGGCATCAATGCGTTGATTACCGCGGTACCGATTTTTTTAATCTGACGTGTAAAAGTGATTCCGATACTTATCCTATTATCCTATCCTATTATCGGCCTTCATAACTAACTATACTTATTCGCTAAATAGACTTATTTTATCATGCATTTGGTACCAAATGGAAAAATAATATTTTAAGTAATTGATTCATAAGAAAACATATTTTTATAATTTGGTTTGTGGTTCTGTTATTAAATTCTCACTTAATTACACTTGCACCACCAGCATTGAAGGAACTACGGTGGCCTCTACATATCCACAGCAGCTCAAGTATGCTGTGGCCCCTTCATGTCCACAACACACCAGCGACAATACTTTAGTTACAAGCATAATTTACCTACTGACTTAATTACATTTGCACCACCAGCATTGAAGGAATTACGGTGGCCTCTACATATCCACCGCAACTCAAGCATGCTGTGGCCCCTTCATGTCCACAACACGCCAGCGACAATACTTTAGTTACAAGCATAATTTACCTACTAACTTAATTACACTTGCACCACCAGCATTGAAGGAATTACGGTGGCCTCTACATATCCACCGCAACTCAAGCATGCTGTGGCCCCTTCATGTCCACAACACGCCAGCGACAATACTTTAGTTACAAGCATAATTTACCTACTGACTTCATTACACTTGCACCACCAGCATTGAAGGAATTACGGTGGCCTCTACATATCCACCGCAACTCAAGCATGCTATGGCCCCTTCATGTCCACAACACGCCAGCGACAATACTTTAGTTACAAGCATAATTTACCTACTCACTTAATTACACTTGCACCACCAGCATTGAAGGAATTACGGAGGCCTCTACATATCCACCGCAACTCAAGCATGCTGTGGCCCCTTCATGTCCACAACACACCAGCGACAAAACTATGGTTGCAAGTATAATTTACATATGTACGATAAGTCTGGCATACAGTGACCCCTTCATGTCCACTACACACCAACTAAATAAATTTATAAGTTAAGGTAGGTAGGTAAGCTATTATGGCCTCTTCATATCCATAACAACAACTAAATGCCTTTCTGTGTGGACCCTGCATGTTACAGGTTAAATTATTATTATTATTATGTATTCTTCCATGAAATTCATATTTATTTAACGTTATTTAATTCATAGTAATTTAATTTTTAATTAACTTTTAATTTATTATTTAATGTAAACCTAATATTTAATCATAGTTTATTTTTATTTATTTATCTCCACTCTGTTACCAATCTATAATATTTTTTTATTTTAATTTAATTATAATTTAATTCGATTCTTTACTTGTGTGTATTGCTAGAAGTATGCTTTGTTTTTACATTATTTTAAATCAGCCAATATTATCAATTAATTGCAGTAATATAAATGTAAAAATATGATGTCCAAATATATAGTGCATGTGGTGTTAGCCTTTAATTAATTGTTGCACTAATAAATGTATATTGTGTACTTTTAATAGACATGAAATGTGTAAACAATTGTTGGTTAACCTATTAATATATAAATATTCTCTACTCAAGTAATCTGAAATTCTAATTAATGTACATACTTTAATTTTATTTGAATAAAATACTCTTTTTTTACGCTTATTGTATAATAATAATCAGTTTTAAATTATCTTCTAACGTAATTCGTTTTTCTATTATCACCCAATTGAAAGAGTAATTCACTATCATCATTTTCCGAGACTGAATCACTATCCCTGTCATTGTTTATATTAAAGGCACTAATCAATTTTATAAACAGAAAACACACCAGTAACTTTCTATTACCCTCACGGTGTATCCTGTATTTTATATCTGTCGTTATCAAAAACCTGTACAATGCTTTATGGACCACGAAGCTCAGAAAAAGTATGGACTAACTCCCTACTTTCTCCTGTCGATTAGACTTCTTTTCTACTTGAACGAAATACAAAATACAAGGCATAATATCGAACGGGCAGAGAATGTAGTCTAGGTTTGAACAAAAGTTCGCCGTTATAAATGATGACTCTGAGTACACAGCCACATCACTAGCCTGCTATGGTGACCGTCTCACTAGCAAAGTTCTACGTATATAGGCTTATTCAATGTTTTGCCTTTAATAATTCATTCATTTTTCATTTAAACCACCGCAAAATAATTAAATAATGTAACTCTAAATAATATAATGTATTCCTCCCTTCAATAATCGACATATGTGGAATAATAATAATTATTATTTAGAGTTAACAATGTGATATGAATATGATATTTAAAGTGCTCAGTCTACTTTTTTTTTTTAAATCTTTCCCTTATTTTCTCTATTTTAATATATATCCTGTTTACACCTAGTTGAGGGCCATTCAATTTGAGAATTTAGAGAAAAGTGGTATTTAGTAACGAATTCTGGGCAATTTTCTAAAAACTTAAAATTTGGTTATTCTCGAATCAGATAAATTGTCTAGACTTTATAGAGTGCTTAATTGTTGCAAATGGGTGAAACTATCACGTTCTAGAAGGAATACGTCAAATTACAAGTCACCCCGTATGTACATGGTTTTGTTCTATAAGTAAAAGTTTGACCTCTCAGCAATAATACTTTAAAGAAAATGATCAGGGACTATCCATACATCTAAATCGAATATTCCTATATCTACAATAAACGATAAAATCAAAGAATTTTCGAATCCTATCAAAAATGGTAAATCACTGTAAGACAACAGTTATATTTAAAATTTTCGCATCTGATTCTCTAAGCATTGTAATTTGACTGCCAAAATCAACAAAAACTTCGAAGTCTGTCCATTAACTTTTGCAAGATTAACTTGTTTCTTTCAAATATTTAAGACAGTCTTATTATTTTCGGACTCACGTTTAGTGGAACAGCCGGATATCAAGTGTCCTACTTTATGACAGTGTTCCCATCTTTTAATTGGGTGTTTGCATTTATAGTAGGAGTGACCTTCTACTCCACAATTATAACATTTTGCTACTTTATCCGTATTGTCTCCATCCGTATTATCTATAAATAGTTTAAATCGTTTGCTGTCAGAAGGGCCCGGCTGCGAAGTCACATAAGACTTACCATTACTTTTAGTGGTTCTAACATTACGAAGATAAACTAATAATTTATCCGGTTCATTAAACTGAACTGCTTCTGCACTAGTTCTAACCGATCTGTCATCAATACCGAATAATAAACAATCAATGGCATTTTTACCAGAAATATTACATCTATTTATTAGAACCATCTTTTCGTAGTAATACTCTTCTAAATTATCCCCAAAACGTGCTTTACAGGCGAGCATCTCTGTCAGCAATCGACCATAGTTGTCATCACAAGGGAATGCTAAACGCAATTTTTGTTGCCACTCTGTCCATGTAAATAACAAACTAGGTAAGCCTTGATACCACTTTTGAGCTAGCCCAACTAATTTCGGTAGCGCGTAATGAATTATTTGTCGTGCTGACCAATTATAAATATTCGCACATTCGTTCACTTTAGTAATCCAAACATCAATACTCTGATTTCGCTTAGTTGGGTCGAATTCAGGTACAACGTTCATATTCGGATAACGTTCTGAACTGCTGTCCGTGCGAATTGATTTAACTAGCTCTCTAAATACATCTGCGAAACTAGAGTCTAAAACAGTACATTGGTTACTTGCTAATGGTGATGTAGTATGATCAGGAGCAGCTGGTGCGCTTGGTTGACTATTGCTATGCTGACTGCTGGTCCCAGCACGCAGTTGTTCTGCTGAGTCCTCGACTAATTCAGGTGTTCGAGAACGGCGCCTTATACTCTTTTCTTGCCTAGAGCGCTTGCGCCGTGATCTGCGACGACGGCGACTCTCTGGGGATGGCTCCGGCTCACTGCTGGAGGCGTTAGACTTAAGAGTCTCTTACGCGTTTTCGCGATCGACGACTCGGCATGTTTCTTACGTAGCTGAAACCAAATATAAACACAAAAAACAAGTAAACGTTCAACAACTTACAAAAGTAAAAACAAGTAAACGTTATTCCATGAAAAAACATCTAATGTTTGATTAATAACCAGGATTAATATTATTGTAAAAATATAGAATTACAAAAAAAACCACAAACGTGGAAGTAATAATATGAATGTACAAAAAAAATACAAAAAGGAAAACTGAATGTAAGTTGATTGAAAAAAAATGTTTTACTAGAATAAATAAAAGGGTCGAAATGAATTGAAATGTAATAGTTCAAAATAAAATATCATCATGCACATTCTAATTCTTTCAAACAAATTCAATTTTAACGAAAAACACCGTTTATGAACTGCTTTAATATTTAAATTCTATTAGAAGATTATATATTTTCTAAAAACCGTATTTTATCCCATATTATCCTTTTTTTTTAAATGCTCAGAAAAGACACAACGCTTAAATTTGCTTATTAAATGGCATTTTAGTATTACAATTCTACCTCATTACAATAAAAATGAATTTCGCTTATTAGCAGTTACAGTTTAAAACGAATAACAAAAGATTACCTTTTTAAGTGGGCGTTAAGTTATCACCAAAACTGTTACGCGTTCTGGTGTTATCCCACTTCTGACCTTTTAAAAGGTCAGAAAATGAGAATACAGTTCTTCAGGATAAACACTTTTATTCACACACACTTCAAATCTCAATCCTTCCTCAAAAAAACTAGAATGCCCGTGTTCGCGTGTGCAACTCTTTTAGCGCCCGAGTGAATGAACGAATGAACGTTAGAGTGAAGTGTTGGCGAAAGATAGGTTAGTCAATACACTGTCTAAATCACGCGAACACGCACATTGAAATGTAAAATATGTATAAAATAAAGGATGATAAATATTACTACAAAAGTACAAGTAGTCCTTAATTATATCAAAAATGCTAACAAGTGTACTGGACGGAGATAGCAGGCAGCGGTGGAAAAGTGACGTTATAGAGGGCGCCACTTTCATTCGGTTCAAACGTGAGGTGACTGTGTACGTCACCCTCGTAGTTCAACGTGTCGTCTTAAGAAGGACGTCACACCCAGTTCAACGTGACATCAGAAGACTGACGTCACATCAATAGTTCAACGTGTCGCCACCAGGGTGCGCCACAAATCATCGTGTTGTGTGAGTGAAGTGAAAATTGTGAGTACATTTTACTATTTGAACAAAGGAAGTTAGTGACAAGCAATTTTAGACTCTATTTATTCAGAGATTTTAACTTATAAGTTTTGAGAAGAATTTTGGACTTGTAGAATTATTTTATGTAGATTTTTAGACTTAGAAAATTTTACGTGTAGATATTAGAGACATATTTGTGCATGTTAGTTTAGAACTTAGAATAGTTTCTTAAAAAACGACGGAACGGGGAACCCATGCCCGATTTCCGCCAGATTATAAGTTGTTTAAACACTTGTAAAATTTTGAGAAACTGATTGGGACTTAGAATATTTTAGTCATATTGGACTTGTATTTTATTTCGAATTAGTTAGTTTTATTTTAGAACAAACATTGTTTTTATACACTTGTTGGGTTGTTTACGTTAGTTTTGTTTATGAACTTTTAGTTTAATTATTATACATATTTACATCAAGTGTCACAAATATTAGAAATTATATTAGACATTTTTAACGTAGTTTTAATTAAATTGTTTCAAACATGGAAGGATTAACCAACGTATTACGGGGCTTTCAAAGTGTAATTATCAAAGGATTAGCAAATTTTAAAAAGAGCCCTAAAGAAAGATTAACTGTCGAATATTTAGAAACTAGACAAGAATTATTAGAAAAGGATTGGGAATCGTTTAAAAATAATAATACTAAACTTTATCAGAACTTTAAATTAGATGATATTGATCAAAAGGTTGTTGATATTTATGATACAACCGAGGACACTTACATAACTTATAAAAGTTTAATTAAGACAACGCTCATTAAAATTAGAGTTGTAAGTGAACCACTACAACATGGGGATGATTCTTCTGGTAGTGCCTTTAAGTCTGCCCATTCACTGGTCAAATTGCCGAAAATTGCTATTCCAATGTTTTCTGGCAAATACGAGGAATGGACGACATTTCATGATCTGTTTGTATCATTAGTTCATAAAAATAAATCGTTAGATAATGTGCAAAAGTTGCATTACTTAAAAAGTCATTTAACTGGTGAAGCTGAGCAATTGATTCGAAATACTCCAATAGCTGATGCCAATTACAGTCAGTGCTGGGATCTGTTAGACAAGAGGTACAGTAATAAAAGATATCTCGCCAACTGTATTTTGAAACGGTTATTTGGTATTAAACGTATGCAGGTTGAATCAGCGACATCATTAAAGGAGCTTTCAGACACCACCAGTGACTGTTTAAATGCACTAACAAACTTAGGCATAAATGTGAGTACATGGGATGTTATTATCATACATATAGTGACATTTAAATTAGATCCTGAAACGCGTAAGCAATGGGAATTAAGCGTCAGTAGTAGCGATTCCAACAATGATTTTCCTACCTTTAATAAATTTAAAGTATTTTTAGAGCAACGTTTCCGCGCGTTTGAGTGCATAGAACCAAAAAGGGGTTCAGGTCACCAGGTCAGTAACAATCATACGCCTAAAACATTGTTAGCCACAGACTCGTCATCGCCAATGAAATGCGAATTCTGTTCAGAGGGTCATAAACTCTGTTTCTGCAAAGGGTTTGCCAAACAATCTCTCGAAGCTAGACGGGATTTCGTTCGTAAGAACAAAATTTGCTTCAACTGTTTAGGTAGTAACCATACTGTTTACAACTGCAAGAAAAATACTAGTTGCAGAGTTTGCCAAAGGCGCCACCATTCCTTGCTTCATTTGGACAATAAAGGCCAAGACCCTGAAGCAAAACCTACTACTGATAGTGCTAGTCCATCAACTAGTGCTACTCAGATAGTCTCTTGTTTGTCTACAGGGAGGATAGCAAAGCCCAGACAGGTTTTATTAGCCACTGCGCTAATAAAGGCCTCGTCAAAGACGGGTAAATATCAGACGGTCCGAGCCTTGCTCGATCAAGGTTCGCAGGCTTGTTTTATAACAGAGGCCACAGTGCAGTATCTTTGCCTGAAAAAGATCCCAATTCAAGGGTTTGTGTCAGGTTTAGGAGATAATAGGTCAACCATGACAAAATACATGGTAAAATTAACGATTAGATCTCGTGTCGATCCTAGCTTTAAGTTTCCATTAAGTGCTTATGTTTTAAATAAGATTACCTCTTACTTACCTGAGCGAAGTCTTAACTCAGACACTTTCGACTGGTTAGGTATCAATAACCTATGTTTAGCAGATCCGGAGTTCAACACACCCAACAAAATTGATATTCTGTTGGGTGCTGATGTTTATAGCTGCATCATTAGGGAAGGTTTAGTGAAGAGTCCTTCCGGTACACTGATCGCACAGAGCACTACATTAGGGTGGGTGCTGTCGGGTGCTGTTGTTCCGGAAGGCACTAGTGCAAATAATAAAATAAATGTAATGCATTGCAAGGTAGACGATATTTTAAGGAAATTCTGGGAAATTGAAGAAATGAGCACTAACAAAAAGATATTTACACCAGAGGAGAAGAAATGCGAAGAATTTTATAGTGAAACCACTAGGAGAGATAGCAATGGCAGATACATAGTTAGGTTACCTTTCCGAGACGAAGATCCTCCTTGCAAGTCGGGAAATTCACGTGGTATAGCTAAATTAAAGTTTAAAGCATTAGAAAGAAGGTTAGTAAAAAACAAAGATTTAAAGGAAAAGTACACAGAAGTTTTAATGAATATTTACAGTTAGGACATATGAGGCACGTGAAAGAAGATGATAGTAAAAGGGACGAAGCAGTGTATTTGCCACACCACGCTGTCATTAGGAACGACAAAACTACAACTAAAGTTCGTGTTGTTTTCAATGCATCTGAAAAGAACAGCAAAGGAGTGTCGCTTAATGATACGCTCATGGTTGGTCCGACACTGCAGGCTGATTTACGTCACACGGTTTTAAGATGGAGGATTCATCCGATAGGACTCGTAGCAGATATTATTAAAATGTACCGCCAAGTTAGAGTAGCAGAAGAAGATGTCATGTTCCAAAGGATACTCTGGCGTGACAATCCAGACAAAGAGATTCAAGATTACGAACTTGTGACCGTGACCTTTGGAACCGCTTCTGCGCCGTATCAAGCAGTCAAAACTTTGAGTCAGATCGCAGTTGATGAAGGCAAAAATTATCCACTTGCTGCAGAGAAAGTTTTAAATAGCTTCTACATGGATGATCTTATGACAGGATGCAATAGTGTAGAAGAAGGCATAGAAATATATAATCAAATGGTAATATTATTAGGAAAGGGTGGATTTATATTACAAAAGTGGAACAGCAACAGTCAGGAAATACTCAAGAGAATAGATAAAATTGAAAGAGATAAAGTTAAAGAACAAACAGATCAAACTAGAACAAATGAAAATAAGGACAAAACATTAGAAAAAAGGGATATTATACAAAATAATGTATTAGAGAAAAAAGAGAACAAAGATGAGAAAGGGTTAGAAATCAAATTAGATAGCACAATAAAAATTTTGGGACTTACCTGGAACCGCAACGAAGATACCTTCCAATACTCGGTGAATCTCCCTCCGCTGACGACGGCACCTGTAACTAAAAGATCGATTATTTCGGACATAGCTCGATTGTTTGACCCACTAGGCTGGTTAGCTCCTAGTGTGGTTTTAGCAAAAACATTCATCTAAAAATTATGGCTTGCAGGTGTTAGTTGGGATGAAGAACTAAGCACTCAATTAGTGAAAGAATGGGATACTTACCGTGAAGAGTTGTCACAACTTAGTAAAGTACGGATTCCTCGTTGGCTTGACACTAAGTCAAACGATGATGTTGAGCTGCATGGCTTCAGTGACGCCTCCAAAACAGCATACTCAACCGTTATTTACTTGTGGATAGTGGATGTTGTCGGCAAAGTCAATATTTCGTTGTTGGTTGCAAAAACCAGAGTAGCTCTCGTCAAACAAATTAGCATTCCTCGTTTAGAGCTGTGTGGAGCAGTTTTGCTGTCAAATCTCCTGACCGAAACAGCAGATGTCTTAAATATTTCGAGGGACAGAATCAAGGCTTGGTCAGATTCAACCGTGGTGTTGGCTTGGCTCAACAGTCATCCAAGCAGATGGAAGACGTTTGTAGCCAATCGTACCTCTGAAATATTGACCAACATGAAGGCATCTCAATGGTTTCATGTAAGGACACAGGACAATCCAGCTGACTGCGCCTCTAGAGGCATATTACCAACGGCACTCCTAAACAATAGTTTATGGTTTTCCGGTCCACCGTTTCTTACCGAAAAATCCATAGTATACAAAAGGCCAAATGAGTTGAATACTGACTTGGAAGAATCAACAAAAGCTCACATTGCGATAGTGCCAGAGTGTTCCATGTTCGAACGTTATTCCTCATTACAAAAATTAGTTAGAATTATTGCTTATTGCAGACGATTTTTAAGAAATAACACATTTAAACAACAATATTTACAGAAATTTGAACTAGAAGAAGCTTTAGAATGTTGTATAAGACAAACACAAAGAGAAATATTTACAACAGAATATTTACAGTTACAGGACAAAGGTTATTTACAATTAAAATCCAGTAAGTTAAACTCACTCTGTCCATATTTCGATGACAAGGGCATAATCAGAGTTCGAGGTAGACTTGAGAAAGCTCCATTAAGTGAACAAATGAAGCACCCAATAGTACTGCCAAACTCTTGTCATCTGACAAACCTTATAGTGGCAGATGCTCACTTAAAAACACTGCACGGTGGTCCTCAGCTGATGGCAAATTATTTGAGGACAGTCTACTGGGTCATAGGAGTCAGGAATTTAGTCAAACATCATGTGCGCAAATGTGTAACATGCGCTAAACATCGCGCTAGCATCAAGAACCAGATGATGGGTACTCTTCCTTCTGTAAGGTGTTCGCCAGCACGACCGTTTTTGCATAGCGGTGTTGACTATGCTGGCCCTATCAATATTAGGACAACGAAGGGTCGGGGACACCGTTCGTACAAGGGCTACATATGTTTGTTTGTGTGTATGTCCACCCGTGCTCTTCATTTAGAAGTCGTCAGTGACATGAGCACACAAGCTTTTTTAGCTGCCTTCAGACGTTTCGTGTCTAGGCGAGGTCATTGTGCCAAGATTTGGAGTGACAACGGTACAACGTTTGTAGGTGCCTCCAGAGAATTGCAACAGTTGGCATCTATTCAGGCATCAATAGCAGAACAAGTCGAGGCCAACGGTACTGAGTGGCACTTCATTCCCCCACATAGTCCTAATTTTGGTGGACTTTGGGAAGCAGGGGTGAAGTCTACAAAGTTTCACCTTAAACGGGTCATTGGTGATGCTACCTTGACGTACGAGGAAATGAGCACACTCCTCAATCAAGTGGAAGCTTGTTTGAACTCGCGTCCAATGAGTGTCATTAACGTTACTGATCCTGGTGAACTGATACCTTTAACTCCTGGACATTTCCTAATCGGAGAGCCGATAGTAAATGTACCAGATTCTAATTACGAGAGCACAAATGTCAGTTATTTGTCGCGGTGGCATTATATTCAAAGGATGCTACAGTCATTTTGGAAGCGCTGGTCCCAAGAATATTTGTCCAACCTTATGAACCGGTACAAATGGTCTTCAAAGGTCCCTGAGCCAAAAATTGGAGACATTGTTTTAATTAAAGAAGACGATTTGCCGCCAAGTCGTTGGTTGCTAGGTCGCGTAATAGAGAAGCATCCTGGTGATGATAATATCACCCGTGTAGTCACATTGCGCACTAAGACCTCTACATTTAAGAGGCCAACATCCAAACTTTGTATTTTACCGGTTACAGATCAATGAATTTATTATTTTATGTTATTTTAGATCAACTTTTACAAACTTTTTATTTATACAAAGATGTTTTACACGTGTTAAGCTATATTTTACATGTTTACGTTTTACATAATTATACCATGTTATTGTTAAGATATTTTTAGATGCTTTACCCAATGAAATTGTATATTTTCCCCAATAGGGTTTTTTAACTTTCTTTTTATTATTGTTGAACTTTGTCATTTATTTTTCGACAAATTTAACTTAATGTTAGTAGTTTTAAGTTTACCATATTATGTAAGTTTTTATCTTGTTAAAGATTGTAGATTTAAGTTATAAGATCAATTTTTGTTTGCGACAAAGTGTAGTTCGAAAAGGGCATTCCGTCAGTAATGTCCTTGGTGGGCGGTATGTTAATGATCATGCATGATCAAGCCGCTCATCAGGTCAACATAATAAATTGTATTTTTTGTCTAAAGTTGTAAACGACGTAACTAGATGGCGTTGGCGTCAAATAAGAAGTCGCTATGGTTTCGTTACCACGATTTGGCTAGGGTCTTGCAAATTTTAATAAACATGAGAACCATCTTAGATCAGTATAGTTTGGTTGTTTCATTTTATCCTCAACCCTACTCGTATACACATAAGATCAAAAATATAAGTACTGATTACCATTCCCGGTTTTTGGTATTTAACAGATGCGTTGTGTTAAAATTGCTTCTTAATAATCATTGTGGTGATGGTAAATTATACATTTACAGTGAGTACCATATAAAACGAAGCCAAGAAGAGATTTTTCTAAACGAATAACAAAAACGTATGTGCCTACGTCTACCTACATAAAAAATTTGGTTGATATGTAAAATATCTTTTAGCTCCGTTTTATAACGGAAATATCGTTTCTATTTTAATTAAGTTTTATTTTAAATGGATTTGCTGGCACCGACCTCAAAAAAAATTGTAGGCCCCTAATTTGTTTCGTACCTACTTTTGATTTGGTTTTGTTGGTTAATTTCGTGTATTATATAAAAATATTATTTCACAATTTTGAGTTAATTTAATTTTGAAGTCGATTTAATTTTTTAAATTACTTTTTATTTTCCTGTTGTATCACCGTAAATCGCATTAATAAAAACTTTGAACTTCATTTCTATTCATACTCGATTTAAAACCATGTATTTTTGTCGTAATGTTTAAAACATTATTTTAAACTTGTTTTATAAGTACTGTGATTTTAAACACTTAATTAAAAACATTGTTTTATTTCAAACTGTTTTAAAACTGTTTAAAATTCGTGGTTTAAAACATTTTGTCTGTTTTATGCCAACTCTGTGTACACACATATTTATATAAACAGACAAGACAAAAAGAACAGAAAAATACGTTATACGTATTTTTCTGTTCTTTTTACCCGACTACGGCAAAGCCAAAAGGAAGGGTTGTATGTATGTATGTTTGTATGTATGTATGTATGTTTGTTTTTACGTGTGTTCCACCGTAGCGCCTAAACTACTAAACCGATTTTGATGAATGAGGTATTAATAGATTCGTAATAATGGTCCGGGTAACATAGGCTATATAATTTTTCCCTAAATTTAATTTGGTGGACTTTACACGTAAATTTCTAACCTCGAAAAAAATTAAAATGGAATGATCATGACATGTTTGGTATCAAAAGAAAGGTCTTGACGAGCACATTACAAATATATATATAATATTATATTTTCAAAGTAAACAAATATGTTTAAATCGTTAAAAACAAGCAAAAGTGAGACTGCGCTACGTAGTATCGCAAGATGTTACCAACGTGCAGTTAATCAAATCTTAATAAGTAGTACCGATTTGTAATTCCACTCTTATGAAGAAAAACAAGTACAACAAAATATTTATATTTTGGATTTCTTCGAAGCTCGATATCGATATATGGTGTTGGCGTCGAAATAAATCACTCTATGGTTTCGTCCAAAGCACTATGCACTGCTATTGGAATTTAAAATAGGTTAATTACTCTACTCTTATTTACGTTTATCAAGTGTAAAAACGGAAAAGTATAAAATAAAAAAATAAAATTTAAAAAACTGTAACCCGACTACGGGAAAATAAAAATGATCTAAAAAGTACGAAACAAGCAAATATTTCAGACAGAAATCAAGACATAGGTACAAAAATGGTCAAGGTAAAGCCGTCGTCGCATGCCATTATAATTTTGTAGGTGTTCTTGGCACCAACATGGTATACAGGCATGCGACCACCCACGGCTTTACCTTGACCATTTTTGTACCTATGTCTTGATTTCTGTCTGAAATATTTGCTTGTTTCGTACTTTTTAGATCATTTTTATTTTCCCGTAGTCGGGTTACAGTTTTTTAAACTTTATTTTTTATTGTCTTGTTTGTTTATGATGCTTATTTCTAAAGACATCTCTTCCAGGAGCTTCTTTCTATTCTTTCTTTAAGACAAATCTTACACATGCATAAATGTTCAGCCCGACTAGGAAATCCTTCGCTGTGCATAGTGTGCGTGGTCCATACGAACTTGGCCGGTTTATATTCATTTTAGGTTTTTTATGTCCCTTATTAATTACGTATTTTCTCAGTTTACCAGCGCCGCTAAGATTATTTCCAATAACGATGATTACAAGGCGTGCGTTTGTTTGTCTACAGGTGGGTGGCGCGGGTGGCGTGTGGTGAGGGCGGGGGGATGTGCGCCCATGCCGCCCCCCCACCATGAGCAACGCTTCGGACGAGGGCTGCGACTCCGACGTGGGCGTGGAGCCCGCCGACCATCTGTTCCGCTTCGTGGTGCACGGCGTGCTGCTCAACGCCATCGGCGCGGCTGGCTTGCTGGGCAACGCGCTGTCCGTGCTGGTGCTGTCGCGACCGCAGATGCGCTCGTCCATCAATTGCCTGCTGGTGGGGCTGGCGGCTTGCGACACCGTGCTCATCCTCACCTCCGTGCTGCTGTTCGGGCTCACGGCCGTGTTCCCGTACACGGGGCACCTGCGCTACTACTACTACCACGTGTGCCCGCACATCACGCCCTACGCGTACCCCATCGCCAACGCCGCGCAGACCATGTCCGTGTACCTCACGCTCATTGTGACGGTGGAGCGCTGGGTGGCAGTGTGCCACCCGTTCCGCGCCAAAGCGCTGTGTACGTCCTCGCGCGCGCGATGGTATGTGCTGGGCACGGCCGCCTTCGCCTTCGCGTACAACGCACCCAAGTTCTTCGAGGCGGAGGTGATCGAGCGCTTCGTGGACGGTGAACCCGTGTACTGCGTCACCGCCGACCTGGATTTCCGCACCGAGTCCTACATCGTCGTGTACATCCACTCTTTGTACATGATCGTGATGTACATCGTGCCATTCTCGGCGCTTGCAGCACTAAACGCGTGCATCGTGCGGCAAGTGCGACGCGCGCAGGCTGAGCGCGCGCGCCTCTCTCGCGTGCAACGCCGCGAGCTCGGCCTGGCCACCATGTTGCTGGTGGTCGTGCTGGTGTTCTTCTTGTGCAACCTGCTGCCGCTCGTGACCAACTCGTTTGAAGTATTCCTGGGCGACCAGTTCGACAAGCTGGACCCGCTTGTCAAGACGAGCAACTTGCTGGTCACAATCAACAGCAGCGTCAATTTCGTCATCTACGTAATATTTGGAGAGAAGTTCAAACGTGTGTTCTTGAAAATGTTCTGCGCGGGAGGTATGCGCACGCACGGAGGCACTCGTGATTCACCAGAGCACACGCGCGACGACTCGTTCGCGTCGTGCGGTGAGCGCGTGTCGCTGCGACTCGCTCGCAACGGAACGCTGCGGCGCTCGGAGGCGCGGAGCTCACGCGTTGCCAGCATACCGAGTGGCGGCACTAGTCGGCCGAGGCGGGCGCCGTCGCCCGCGCCCACCGTGTACTACCCGGCGCACGTCACCGAGCTCACGAGCACGTCGGACGCGCGCTGGAACGGGAGCGCTCGCGCGCACTTCTAACAGCGCACGCGCGCGCCGCCCGCCGCCGCGCACATCTCCTCGCGCTCCTCGCTCGCCTCGCTCGCTGTATAGAGAATCACGCCTTGTATTGCTCAAACGTTGAACTTTTCTGGAACGCTCTCTCTACGGTGTCAGTTGGAAATTGTGTAAATGAACATGTTGATCGAGATCTGTGTTTTATTAATAAAAACAGTACTATGAAAATAAATAAAATTATCTGATAAAACTTTAATAAGAAACCATTGTTCCACTAATAATATTTCCTGTAAATATATGTAAATATTAATCTCGCCCGCGCTAAGGCCTAATGAATTAGGTAGGTAGTACCGCTTGGACGGTCACTTCGAATTACTATGATGTAATATTAATTAAAACAATTTGTACATAAAGTAAGTATTAGTTAATTATAATTATCGAATAGTACATAAATGTAAGCGATGAAGCGTCCGGGATGCACAGCCGCTCATCGCTTCACCCGCTATGTCAGTGTGAGTGTGTGACGATGACACAGTACAACGGCCACGTTCGCGTATAGTGTTCGGGACGCACAGCCGCTCGTCGCCGCACCCGCTGTGCCAGTGTGAGTGTGTGACGATGACACAGTGCAACGGCGACGTTCGCGTATAGCGGCCAGAACGCACAACCGCTCGTCGCCGCACCCGCTGTGCCGGTGTGAGTGTGTGACGATGACTCAGTGCAACGGCGACGTTCGCGTATAACTTACTCTAATAATAAAATGTCATTTAATTCTGTGTGTGTTCATTGTCAGTGTCACTTCTCCCCTTCCTCTTTCCTTTACTCATCATGAGGCGTTACCGGTATGTGACGCTGATGTCAATGTACGAGTTACGAACGGACGACACGACTGCAAGCGCACTGACAACCACTGTGACAGTAAATACTTCGTAAGTAAGTACGTAGGGACGGAATACAACTAGGACACCTCTAGACTGTAGGTACTAGAATCTGGAGGCCAATTCTCGCGTTTACACTCGACTTGTCGAATATGTCATTGTCGCTCGTCTTCCTATGTCGCTTATAAAATGGTGACATTATCCTGATTCTAGTCGTTCATACATCACGAGTTAAAGGAAAAACCAGCCAAATGCGTGTCGGACTACGCGCAATGAAGGGTTCCGTAGTTGGGATGAATTTATCCTAAGAACAAACTTAACATTGTAGATAGTTAAAAAACATGTTCTCCCATACATTCCAACTGCAAATATAAGTTTGAATGCACCATATTGAGAGATTTACCATGTTATTTTAAGACCATAGACTTCTTATAGGTTTTCTTGTAATGTATGAGTAAAGAACCATTCTCTGTATATTTTCAAAATTTTAAGCTCTGTAGTTTTGGAGATAAGGTCAGGAATGGTAAATTTTCATCTATCTTAAATATCTTTAAAAATATATATAATAAAAGTATTAAAAAAATTGAGATCCTCACAACAAGCCCTTTCATTTGATATGTCACTCGGTAACGTTTACAAAACTTTTTTTTTTCCAATTTGCCTAAATCCAGATAGTAAATTTATACCTAAACCTTATTGGAAGCCTAAGTTATCTAAATGTGTGGCTGAGCGTCGATTGGCTTTATCTAAATTTAGACGTAGTCCAAACTCTCAAAAAAAAAACACTACAAAGTGAAAAATAACTTTAATTTCGGAAGTCGGTGTCTTTGGTTTAGAATTTTCGTTCTTTGTCACCGACTTCCGAAATTAAAGTTATTTTTCACTTTGTAGTGTTTTTTTTTAAGTCGGTTGTTTTTTTTTGTAAAAAGTTTTTATTTTTCACTTTTTAGTTGTGATACCTACCCCACACAAATTCGAATACCACTACCTGCTATGTAAATAACAGTGACAGGAAGTTATCATAATATCATCCACATACTAAGCGAGGTAAAAATACGTATTATTGAAGGTAACTCAAAAATTAATTTAATTTAATTTATTCACCAAAATAAGAACACATATTACAAAAATTTAATATTTAACAATGACAATATATAGTAAATAATGGCTTAAAGTTTGTAATATACAAAGTTTAGGACTATCTGCATCCGAACTAGGTGGTAAACCTGTATCTCGGATTACATTTGATCCCCTTATATAAATTGTGAATATTTAGTAGCCATATTTAAAGTTGTAAACATAATTAGATTGCCATGAAGAGTTTATGAGGAAAGTATGAAAAAATAAAATAAAAAGTACGTGTGATGTGAGGGTGTATGTGTGTGGGTGTGAGTGTGTGTAGGGTGTGTTTGTGTGTGCGTGTATGTGTGCGTTCATGTGTATGCTTGTGTGATGTGAATGGGATGATTGTTAAATATGAGTGAGTAAAGTAGTAGTTTGTCTATTTGAGAATGTTCAAAATCGCTTCTGTTTCATCATAAGAAAGTTTTAGTAGGTAGTCCTGTATTTTCTTTTTACAGTGCGTCTTATTAAGTGGGTATATATTTATAATTTTGTTGATTTTGTCATATAGGTAAGGACCAAGGAAAATGAAGAATCTCTTAATAAAAGATGTTTTGGGAACATATTTACGTTTGCATACTGCATGTTTTCTACGTTTCAGTTGAGTGTTTGGGTCGTATATAAGATCACCGTGTTGCTTTATTACTAAACTAAAAATAAACAGTTGACGAACGTTGAGAACTTTGCATGATTGATAAAGTTCCGTTGTAGGATATAGAATGGGCCGAAAAGTGATAGTTTTTAAAATAGCTCTTTGAGCTATTTCTACTTTTTTCAGGATTGTTTTCGGAGCGCCTCCCCATGATGAGATGCAGTATGTAATTATCGACTGGCAAAGGGCAAAGTAGACTTGCTTAAGCAATTTGGCATCAGCGGCATATCTGAGATTTCTAAAAACATAGATTAGTTTCCGCACGCGAGCACTTAACTGTTTAATGTGTTCCCTGAAACTAAGGTTGCTATCAATTATGACACCCAGGTACCTGATGTTGTTGACGCGCTCTAGAGATCTGCACGAGCATTCCACGCCAGACAAGCATTCATGGGATATGATGTGACGATTGTTAATAGCTTCCCCGAGACTACGAGCACTAAACGTCACATATTTAGTTTTTTCGACATTTAGGGTTAAGATATTGGCCCTGAGCCATCTCTTCACCACATTGAATCCCTTTTGGGCCGTACTGAATACCTCATCCCAGGTATCGGCGGAGAAAAGGAGAGCAGTGTCGTCTGCATATGAGATCAATTCGCCTTGGGGTAGATGGAGGTTAGTGAGGTCGTTAATGTAAACGAGAAATAGAGTCGGTCCCAAAATGCTACCCTGGGGTACCCCATAGTCGACTACATGATCACTACTAGTGTATTGACCTACTCGGACACACTGTTTTCGCCCAGTAAGATAGCTCTTAAAAAGATTCAGTTGTGTGCCTCTGATTCCTAAACCATCTAGTTTGTCAATTAATATAGGAACAGAAATAGTGTCAAAAGCTTTGCTTAAGTCGAGGAAGATTGAGAGGCATTTCTTTCCTATATCTAGATTGCTAGATATATAGTTAGTTAATATATGCACTGCTCCTTCAGTAGATCTGCCTCTCCTAAAGCCAAACTGCTTATCTGAAAGCAAATTGTTCTTTTCCAGGTAATTGACTAGCCTCAAATTGATAGCTTTTTCCAGGATCTTTGACAATGCAGGTAGGATTGATATTGGTCTATAGTTAGACAAGATATTTGTGTCTCCACCTTTGTGTATAGGACGCAAAACCGATTTTTTTAAATGCTCTGGAAAGATGCCGCTCTCGAGGCAGACATTAAATATATGTGTGAGGGAATTACCCAAGTAAAGTTAATAAAATTTATATGGGACCACCTCTGAAGTATGATCTACCAAAAAAAAAAAAAACTTCAAAATCAATTCATAATTGACGGAGTAATCGCGTAACAAACATACAAAAAAAAAAAACAACATACAGTCGAATTGACAACCTCCTCTTTTTGGAAGTCGGTTAAAAATTACGAAGCATTGCAAAATAAGATTTGTGAATTTCAGAGAATGATTCGGATAGCTAAAAGTAAAGGGTTTGGCGACTTTTGTTCGTCATTAGATTGTTCTACATCTCAGTCTACCGTATGGCGGAAAATGAAGTGGCTGAAGGGACACAAATATTCAACACAATACGTAGATAAACACAAAGCTACTGATTTGCTTCTTAGTTTAACACCGGATTTTGTATCCCCGTGCGACCTGGCTTTTGACATGAATAACTCTGAACTGGACGTTGTTGTTACTCCCTCAGAATTTCATAAATGTGTCCGATCTAAAGATACTGCACCAAGAGGCGACAATATTTCTTACTCCATGATCAAGAAGTTACCACAAAATGGTAAAAAGATATTAATGCAATTGTATAATAGAATTTTCACTACGGGTTTTGTTCCAAAACAACGGCGCGATATTGTAATTGTGCCCATCCCTAAACCGGGTCGGGACGTCCAAAGTTTATCATCTCTTCGTCCGATTTCAATGATCTCATGCGTTTGTATAGTTTTTCATAACATTTTAATGAACAGATTAGAGTGGTTTATCGAGAAACATATGGTTTTATCAAATAACACTACAGGTTTTAGAAAATGCCGCTCAACCGTAGATAATTTATCCGTGTAAGTATCTCGCATTCAAACTGGCTTTTCTAAAAAACTTATAACGGTGGCTGTTTTCATAGATATTAATAACGCATATAACTACGTAGACATCAAAGGTCTATTGAAAATCATGCAACGAATCGGAATAGGATCCAGGATTTGTAGCTACATCTGGAACTTTCTCAAGCTGAGAAACCTTAAAATTACAGTAGGTAATCACGTCATTAGTCGCACGTCCGGTCGGGGATTGGCACAAGGCGATCCATTGTCACCCTTACTTTTTAATTTAGCAACCATGGATGTATGTCATAGCAGTGGGAACGTATTTGTGTCGCAGTACGCGGATGATTTTGTATTGTATACCACATGCAGTGATGTCTCATCGGCACAACAACGATTACAACCCGCTTTAAATAAGATGACTAAACTTCTTTTGGATTTGGGTCTTGAGATATCCCCTCTGAAAAGCAGTGTCTGTATTTTTAGGGATGGTATGTCAAGAGAGACAGTTACTTTAAGAATTAATGAGGTATCGCTGCCGGTGGTACACAATGTAAAATATTTGGGGGTTTGGCTTGACCGATCACTTAGGTGGGCTAAGCATATTAATGAGACTCGAGAGAAGTTGTTAAAATTAGTTAATGTTTTTAAAATTCTTTCTGGATCTGGATGGGGAGTACATCCCAAACATCTGAGGCGGTTATACATCTCAACAATTCGGAGTAGAATCAAAGTGGACCTAGCCTACCAGTTAGCGTTGATGGGGTTAGTGAATCGGGAGGCTAATCTATTTAGGTCCTACTTTTCTGTAAAGCCTCAGTTGGGAAGGCAGATTGCGGAGGTTAATGCAGTAGAGCCGATGGAAGTAATCGAGTCGCGAATTTCGGCAAGTGAGGTGGGTAAAATCATAAAATATATGACCAGAGGCAAATCTCCTGGCCATGATGGAATAAGTATTGAACACCTGCAGTATAGCGGTCCGCATGTGTCTAGGGTTTTAGCTATGTTCTACTCGCTATGTCTGAGCCATTCATACCTGCCGTACGACTTCTTAAGAACGGTAGTAGTGCCTGTGGTGAAGAATAAAACTGGTGATCTAGCCGGTAAAACGAACTACAGGCCTATCTCTCTTGCTACTGTTATAGCAAAGGTGTTTGACGGTTTGCTTGATACACGGTTGAATGAACACGTGTCACTGCATGATAATCAGTTTGGATTTAGACCCAAATTATCTACTGATAGTGCAATACTGTGTCTCAAGCATACCGTCAGATACTATACTTATCGTAAAACACCAGTGTACGCGTGTTTCCTCGACCTGTCCAAGGCCTTTGACCTGGTATCGTATGATGTGTTGTGGAAAAAACTTGAGGGCATAAATATGCCGCATGAACTTGTTAACATCTTCAAGTATTGGTACGAACACCAGGTTAACAATGTCAGATGGGCGGGTACATTATCGGAGCCTTACAAGCTTGAATGTGGGGTGAGACAAGGTGGGTTAACTTCACCCACACTTTTCAATCTCTACATGGATGCACTCATCGTCGCGCTCAGTAGTCGGCATGTTGGTTGCCATGTTGATGATGTATGTGTAAACAATCTGAGTTATGCGGATGACATGGTGGTGCTGAGCGCGTCGGTTTGTGGATTACGCAAGCTTTTGAAAATCTGTGAGGAGTACGTGGGCAGCCATGGTCTTATGTATAATATCACGAAAAGCCAATACATGGTATTTCACGGAAGCGCCAAATGTCCACAGCAAGTACCCCTATTTGCTTGAATGGTGTACAGTTAGAACGGGTGAACCAATTTAAATACTTGGGGCACTGGGTAACGGCTGATCTGAAAGACCATGTCGACATTGAGCGGGAGCGGAGGGCACTGTCTAAGAGAGCAAATATGATAGCCCGTAGGTTTGCACGTTGTTCAAATCAGGTTAAAATCACGCTTTTCAAAGCTTTCTGCACCTCCCTATACACGTGCAGCCTATGGGCATCTTACTCACAAGCTGCTTACAGTGCCCTTCGTGTCCAATATAACAACGCGTTCAGGTCAGTGTTGGGGCTGCCCCGTTTCTGCAGCGCCTCGGGCATGTTTGCGGAAGCGCGCACCGACTGTTTTCACGCCACCATGCGCAAGCGGTGCGCGTCCTTGGTGCGCAGGGTGCGGGCTAGCTCTAACACTGTTCTGGCGATGATTGCTCAACGACTGGATTGCCCCTACGTTGGGCACTGTTGTAGCAGGCATATTTTATGAATATTATAATTTAAATTTTAACTTCTGACATAACTTCATTTACATAATTTCTGACATAATTTAATTCATTGTTCTATTTAATTTAATTTTTATTTTGTTGTGTGCTTTTGACATTAATTGATTTGATATGACATTTTTCTGTGACACTTATAAAATTGTCAAATTTTGTGTATTGTTTTTTGTTTTTAATATAGGTCTAGGATCTGAAATAAATGAATTTTAATTTAATTTTTAAAAGTCAAAGTCAAATCATTTATTTCAAATAGGCCCATGTATGGCACTTTTGAACGTCAAAAATTACAAGATAATAAAATTGATTCTAGTCGCCCCTTCCAAAAGGTAGTTTTCGTATGGAGAAGAATGGGCAAGAAACTCCACCGTTACTCTTTTAAAATGTTTTACAATATTGTTTGTATATGTACATACATTTGTTAAATAATTATTATATGTGAAGACGATGCACCCAGAATAAAATTACTATACCACAATAGGTAAAAAGAATTAAAAATGAAGCAACGATAGATAATTTAATTTGTGATAGATACATGGTTCTCACATATTTACAAACATTGTAAAAGTAGACGATTTTCCTAAAATTTTACAATTAATAAGTCAGTGTGTAAGGAAGTAATCACAGAATGTAAAATCAATGTCATAAAACACAAAGTAATAAATTTTACAATTACATTAGCAACCAGTTTGATTTTGTCTTGATTCTAAATTGTCCTATGGAGCAGGACCAGCATGTTTCCAAGCACTCTTATCTTGGATATAATCCTCTAATTTGTAATATGCTTGTTTACAAAGTGTACTTTTTATATGAGTTTTAAATTTTCTTTCATTTAATTGCAATATGTCACAAGGTATTTTGTTGTAACATTTAACACAGTACCCCATAAAAGATGTATGTACTTTAGATAACCTGAAAAATGGTTGATCTAGTTTATCTTTATTTCTAGTATTAAAATTATGTCTATCACTTATTTTATTAAAGAGATGTGGATTTTTCCTTACATACATAATATTTTCATAAATGAATTGGCAAGGTACCGTCATAATATTAATCTTTTTAAAAAGTTCCCTGAGAGATTCGCGGCGACGTGGATTATAATCGATTACGCTTGTTTTCTTTATGATAGTAGCTGTGAAACCCACCTCAGTAAATTGGACAGGGTCCAAAACGTTTGCATGAGGGTTATCGGAGGCTTTATTAGAACCACAGCGATTCACGTTATGGAAAATGAACTGAACCTGCAACCGTTGAAGTTTCGCAGATACTATCTAGCGGGTAAATTTTGGCTTAAAATGAAGTCGTATGCTGATAATGATATCATTGCTGTGTTGGAAGAACTGCAAGCACATTGTCGACAATCACACTGGAGAAGAAAGGTGCCATTGTTAGTCAGAATTCACGAATCTCTTGATTTACTACCTGTTTACACGAGCCCAAAGCTTGAAATGTTCTCACTGGATACTTGGGTTCACAGGATTGATCTATCTCAAGTCATATTCCCTAGATTAGATGGTTTGATAACGGCTAAAAAACACTACCGAAATTCCAAACTAAGTGAGCTATGTATCATATTTTTAAATAACACGTACTCGGGCTTTTACAGAATATACACAGATGGATCCAAAAACAAAGTAGGTTCAGGAGCAGCGTTTTTCGATCCACAAACTAAAAATGTAGAGCAATTAAAGGTAAACTCAAAATGCAATATAATGTGTACTGAACTTGTGGCAATAGATGAAGCATTATCTTACATTGACTCATTTGAAAACGGCAATTATGTTATTTTTTCGATTCGAGAAGCGCTCTTCAACATTTGGCTCGGTGTACCTCGAGTTTTCGGGGTACTCCGATTGTCTACAGCGTGATCAAATCTATTTGTAAACTTATTTCTAAGAATAAGAATATTGTACTGCAATGGATACCGGCTCATGTTGGCTTGGAAGACAATGAAGTAGTGGATCGGCTGGTGAAGGATGTTTGTGATGATGAATTGGTCTGTTCACACTTTCCCGAGCACAGGGATTATTTGGGTATAGTTAAAGAAGAATGCACTAAAATGTGGCACGAACACTTCGATCAGAGGTCACTGAGCAAGGGAATCTGGTATCGGACAATCCAGCCTGCACTTTCTCGTTGTTCATGGTTCGACCAAGCAAACATGAGTCGTCTGGAAATTGTAATGGCTCTTCGGCTTCGGTCGGGACACATTCCAATGAACAGTTTCGCATTTCTTATGGGTAAAGTTACTTCTTCAAATTGTCCGGAGTGTAATATAGTGGAAGACACTTACCATATACTGATGGAATGCGTCCGGAACGAGTCCGAAAGAATCGCACTGTTATCAAAGTCACTGGATGTTGGAAGGTGTAATAGCATGCTTGCGTCCCCATTGTCGACGGACGCAAGATACTTGTATAAGTTGGCAAAACTAGGATTTAGATTATAAGGAACAATTGTTTGTACCGATGAGGGTGGCATAATCAGTTTTTGATTAAACCCTCTATAAATTAAATAGAATAAAAAAAAAAGCTTATCAAGATGGAGAAGAAGAAGCGTGATGGTCGTAAAGACCGGACCGAATCACCGGCTCTCAGAATGCCCTCATAATGGCTGCTGCGTCCTACCGTTCCAACGACGCAGCTGTAATCTACATGCTCCATTAATCTACAAAGTCTGAAAATATTGTTAATCCTTGCAAAAACAAATTTCATCCCTGAGGGTCAAGCGGTAGCAGTCTCGTCACAACATGAATTTCAATTTTTTTGTGTTGAAAGTCCTGGGGGCCGACCACAATCTTTTACGAAACAATCTTATTTCAGGAGAGTTTTGTTTCAAGCTTACAATAACATTACTCATATTCGTACCAGACCTTCATCGTTCAAGAATGTTTTATTCCTGCTTAGTGCTGGGAAAGAACGAAATGAAATGAAATGAAATGAAATTGTTTATTCTGTAAATAGGATATCGGAATCACTTTTACACGTCATATAAAAAAAATATTGCAAATAAGCTAGATGAGTTCGGCTTTTCCTATCTGACTACTCTGAGAAGAAAGGCCGAAACAAACTCAGAGGTCGCAGTCTCTTTTAAAGTCCAGACATAATCTTGGTCAGGCCATATGAGGACCATGTAGATTAGTGTCTGAAAAGGTCTTTTGAGGAAAGAACCACACAGATTTGAGTGGACCTGTCCAGTCAGTGCAAGCATTTGTCAGTAATCGTGGAGCTCAACTTAGAACTTAAGGAGCTCAACTCGACGAGCAATACCAAAGAAAGGACATTTGGGTAGGCCGCAAAAACTACTCAAACTGCCATACCATCACTAAAACTAGAAGAGAAACAAAAATAATATCCACATAGTCCTCACATTCACAATAGTTAAAATAATATAATACTTTACAAAGTAATCATGTCATTTTGATTATATTTTCCAACAATGTCAACGTTTTATAAAACTGGTATATGTTGATTTTACATAATAATTAAAATGTCTAGTTCTATGGTTTTATCACAAGGCTTAGCAGAGCGAGCAGTTCAATCCCAAGCTTTTTTATCTTCTAAATAATCTGAAATTGTATAGTACCCTTTTCTACAAAGTTTGGTTTTAATACAGATTTTAAATCGTTTAATGGGTAAGTTTCGAATGTCAATGGGGAGTTTGTTGTAAAAGCGTATACATTGACCCATGAATGAGTTGCCTACTTTGTGGAGACGTGTGCGATGTACAGCAAGGTTGTGTTTATTCCTGGTATTTAAACTATGAATATCGGACATTTTCTTAAAATTTGATATATTTTTGTGTACATACAATAGGTTTTCAAAAATATATTGTGAGGCTACAGTCAGAATATTTATTTCTTTGAATTTTTCTCTAAGGGAATCTCTTGGACCTAGGTTGTAAATGGCTCGAACAGCCCTTTTCTGTAGAACAAAGATAGTATTAATGTCCGCACAGGTTCCCCAGAGAAGAATTCCATATGACATAAGACTATGAAAATAACTAAAATAAACAATTCTGGCTGTATCCACGTCAGTTATCTGTCTAATTTTTTTAACAGCATAGGCGGCCGAATTTAGCCTTCCTGACAATTTTTCTATGTGTGGGCCCCATTGTAATTTACCATCAATAGTGATTCCAAGAAAAACTGTCGACTCAACAGGGTCCAATTCTGTTCCATTAACCTGAACATTGGTAGATAGCTGCCTGACATTTGGCATTGAAAATTTAATGAGTTTAGTTTTTTTTTCGTTCAGGATAAGATTATTTACATTAAACCAATGCTCAACTTTAGAGAGTGCATCATTAACTTGTTCAAAGTTGACTAACTGACGTTTGATTTTAAAAATGAGGGAAGTATCATCTGCGAATAATACGATCTTGTGATTATCCCTTATGTAATAGGGCAAGTCATTTATATAAATTAGAAATAAAAAAGGACCAAGAATTGAACCCTGCGGAACGCCCATGGTGACCGCAGATCCTGCAGATCTCTTGCCATTAACATCGACCCTCTGAATTCTGTTGTTCAGATAAGAAGTCAGAAGGTCAAGAGCCTTGTTCCTCATACCATAGTGGTACAGTTTCCTGATGAGTGTATCATGATGTACGCAATCGAAGGCCTTGGACAAGTCGCAGAAAATGCCAAGAGCATCTTGCGACTCCTCCCAGGCCTCGAATATGTTCTTTAGTAATTCCACGCCCGCATCTGTAGTTGAACAACCCTTTGTAAAACCAAACTGTTTCAGATGAAGTAAATTATGTGCATTGAAATGTCCCAACATTTGTTTTAAAATTAATTTTTCAAAGATTTTGCTCAATGTGGGTAATATCGAAATAGGCCGAAAATTTGTAGGATCAGTTGTGCTGCCAGATTTGAACAGTGGAATCACTTTGCTAAGTTTCATCAGATCAGGAAATACACCAGATGCAATACAAGAGTTAAAAACGATTGCTAAGAAGGGTGAAATAACATCAATTATTGAGGACACGGTATGTACTGATAATCCCCAAAGGTCAGCAGTTTTTTTTACATCAAGATTTTTAAAGGATTCTATAATGTCTTTAGCAGTAATAATTGTGAATTCAAAAAGTTTGTCACATTCTGGTACACATTCTTTAAGTATTGAGTAAGCAGAAGTGGAGGACGACGATGACAGAGTTTTGGTTGTTAGAATGGGAATATTAGTAAAGAAATTTTCAAACTCAGTTGCCACCTCCACGTCTACTTTAATATCTACATCATTGATTTTTAGATGGAAGTCACGATTCCGTACTGTCGTTTTTCCCGTTTCTGAATTAATAATATTCCAAGTTGTTTTAATTTTATTTCCAGAAGATTTTATTTTATTTTTAATGTTTATGGCTTTTGCTGAGGAACAGGCTCTTTTAAAAGTTTTAGAATATTTCCTAACAAATTCTTTAAAAGTTTCAACGAACTATTTGTAAGATTTGTCTATTGCCTGCTATAGTAGAAAAGAAATAACGCTATATGAACTGTATAACGCTGTCCCTTTCACACGTGGTCCGAATCGCTACTACGAAGTATTGGTCTTGAAGCAAAGTATTATTTTCTTTTACTTAAAATATTACTTTGCATTAGAATCTAATTTTTATGAGTAATTTCCATGAAATTGACACAAATATTAAAAGATTTGGCTTTGAAAAATAAGAAAAACAATTGAAAAAATTAAAAATAAGCTACAGCTAAGCTGTTACATGATATAAATCGGAACAGAACGAAATTTTAACTCGGGCCACATTCCAAGTTACGCCTTAATCGCTCACATCTATATTTTGCGTACCGATTTAGATATGCTTGCACAAGATGATTGGATTACAGTATTTCTTTGAGTATACACAACAAATGACATGTCCAGTTTCTGCCCTCTGGTCGTGGTCTGAAACATATAATAAAGTATTTTGCAATAAATACATCGTTTATTTATTTTAATCCCAATTCAATACCAACAAGTAGGTAAATATAAATAATACAATGGGTATTGAAGATAGACAAATGTACGGAATTAGATATGTGTATTGGAATTAGATATGTGTGTGTTCAATAAAGAATAAGAATACTTTGTGATTTAATAAAAAAAAAATGTTGAGCTTTTTTAAACTGCAAAATCTGATTTCAGACTCACAAAATCCTCACAAAGGCATACATGCCACCATTTAGTACCTGTGGTTGCTCACAGAAGGCGTTATATTAAAAAAAAACTAAGAAAAATCCCCGGTTTATAAACCTTATTTTGACCAGTTTTTGCAAGATCCTGACTCCGAAAACTTATTAATTGGTTAACTATAAAATACGAAGATTATAATAATACAACAATCATTACTGAACATTGGTTTTGACTACCTAGGCAATCGTTCATTGCCCCACCAGACATATCCTTTCTTCTTCTTTGTTTAGGTGGCGACTGTAGCCAGAAGCACAATTTCGAAAAGGCCACGTTAGTTTAAAGATATGGTGCACCGTGCAACTCAAAACAAAACAGCACAACTGTCATTTTGACAGCGCTCACAGTAATATTAATTTAGGGCATGGTCAGCGTTATCGCAAGATGTCAAAGTCAAAGTCAAAAACGTTTATTGCGAACTAAGTGTACAATGTAGGTGTTAATGTATGTTAGTACTTATGACTTAGCAGCCTTTTACAAGCATTGCAATTTTCATTCGCCTGCTCTCATCATCCTAAATTAGCATGCATCAAACATTATTATTACTTAATTATTTTCTTTTATATTAGCACAATTAAATAGAGAAATTATAGTTATGTCAAAAATAAATGACAATAATAATAAATTTAATACAATTATTCAGCAATATTAATGTCATCCTTTTCAAATAGTACAAATAATAATTTTATATAAAGTCAAATAGGATAAGCTAAATCTTATTGTTTATATAGGACAGATCGTTACTTTTGTACTTGAGAGAAAGTCGTTATTTCAAGCTAGAATTTAAATATTCTTTTACCGAGTAGAAACATTTTTGGATGAGGTATAGTTTTAGCTTTTTTTGGAATATTATTACTGATTTTTCAGTTTTAAATACATTGGGCAACTTATTATATATTTTTATTGCCATATAATATGGCATATATATGTCGCATGCTATGACGATTCACAGCACGTTATTATCGCGCTGACACTAATTCGGTATGGGTGTTAGCACGCTCTAATCGTTTACAGCGTAACTCTGAACGCAGCCTCGATGTAGCGTTATTTTTGTTTACAAGTGGTTAACTACTACGAGGTTGAACTTATTTTATCATATTTGCTTATGAATTTATGATCTAACTGGCTACAAAGTCGACATGGAATCAAGGGAAGGTTAAGGTTACTCAGTGAATAAGTTTTAAAACAAAGAAATGTGTAATGTTTTGACGAAGATAGTTCGAAACAATATATTGTGGTCAGACTCAGTGATTAGTGTTTTGTTATTAATTTTGTAGTTGGGTTTCCGGGCGGCAGCTAGAGGTACTCTGGGAATTTTTATTTTTCAGCAATAACAGCTTCCAAAAACTCAAATTATTCGTATGCATTCGCCATCTACAATCAAACAAGAAATTAATTACACATGTACTAAAATCTCTAGATACTTACACAATTCATTCAGCAAGTTTACGTAAATAAATACTTTTTACTAACTTTACATGACACGAAAATGTTTTTTCTTAATATAAATTTGCAAAACAATAATATTTCCGTTGAGTCCGAGGAACTTTTTTAAGATTGCTAGACATTAAAACAATGTTGCTAGTTGTCAAAAGTCACGTCGTGGTACGAATTGAACGAACTTTTAGAGGTGACGTCACCAAAATCGCTAAGAAAATAAGATAGTTTCAACAATACAATAAGCTTATTTTATGAACGTCATGGTACGAAAAGTCAAAGTAAGATTATAATAATACTGCTATAAGCGCTGGTGGTAGGCCCCCTGGACAACGTCTATCGAAATTCATGAAAACTGGGCAAGAGGTGATTCCTAAGCTGGCTACTAAACAGCACGCCACAAATGACGCCGACTAATCTTGTGAACTAGTGATTCTGATAATGTATAAGCATAGCATATTTTTGTTGGTTATTAGTTTCATATTGAAAAACAATTATAAATGTTTGAAATCTTTATTGTTTGACTGCTTTTGAAATTTATATAATAATAATAGCTATATAATATTTCGGGTGATAAAAGACCCTTTACGTAAATACTTCACACAGACTAATAATAATTAGACGGATTTATACCACAAAAACATAATGATTATCATACCACACTTGGGTTTGGTTTGGTCATGCTTCCCTGTAACATCTACATATAACTCGACTTAAAATTTGTAGTACAGCTCGAAATCATCTGCGACAGCTTCAGCAGAGCCCTTGCTTCGGCATTGATTAGACCTTGGCTCCTTCTCTCTCAATGTCTGTGCGTACAACCGGGAAATATGCATGAGGATTACCATCCTCCTTATTATTATTAAGCAATTATTATTAAGCGATTATTATTTTTAAGCAGCAGTACTTACCAGCACTGCTGCTTAAAAATAATAATCGCTTGCAGGAGTGGTACGATGTTTGTTGTGACTGCTCCACGATCGGCCTTTCTTTTCAACCAGAGTAAAGCTGTTTTCGTCCATTTAACTGGTTTTAAAAGCCTTCCGCTTCTATATCTCAGATGTGGGTCTAAGTAATCGACGCTGCACAAGCAGTGGATAGTTGACAACTTTGGCGGAGGCGTGAAGTTTTCTTCATGTGTTTTTTTTTTTGTTGTGGCGATCGCAGCGTTTTCTAAGATGTTTATAAACTTGTTACGAGGCCAACCTGCAAGCTCAGCACATCTTACTGACAAAGTGACCGATCGCATTACGACACCGCGCTTCCCACGTCACCGACTATTGTCATCGTCTTTCTTTACCTAACTTCGGTGGGAACGGACACTATTATATCAAACCTAATTAATAAGAAAGCTATTTTATAATTTTAAAGTTAAATTGTGAACTTTCAAATACATTTCAAAATCTAAAAGGACTTACTTATTGAAGAGTTCCCGACACACGCCCCCACACATATCTGGCGCAGTCGGTAGCTCGTCACAGACTTAAGGTGTGGTGATGTGAAACCTAAAAATCAGGAAATTGCCGCATCAACCGTCTAGACGAAGAACCTATTGGAGGCCTGTCGAGGAAGCTGTTGCTACGGAGATTGGGACATCCAAAAATCGATTAAACAACGCTCGCCAGCAATGCTACTCATGTAAGTACATAAGTCCTAGTATTGGTTGTTATATTTTTAACGCAGGGTACTATAATTTTCCAAAATTTTTCACCCACGTAGTAATAGGGACCTTAGTCTTAGTAGGCGCAATCAACTCCGCATAGCGCGAAGTGACGCCTTTCGTAATTTAGAAGTTATAACAGATAATTTTGAAACCATGACGGAATCGAGTAGTAGTTCTACATTCGACATGAATCAGATAGATTTATCAGATAAGATTTATAAATCACTTAGACTAGTTCCGGAATTTGACGGAAATCCTAATGTTTTAACTAGATTTTTGAACTTGTGCGATCAGTTAGTGCTCACTTATATCAGTCCAGAACCAGGACGTCAGCTTTCGAACTTATCTTTGATCAATGGGATTTTAAACAAGATTACTGGTAATGCTGCACGTACTTTGGCAACTAACGGAATTCCTAGTGACTGGAATGGTATAAGATCAACCTTAATTAATACATTCTCAGATCACAGAGATGAATCGTCGTTGTATACTGATGTTTCTCTCTTAGTTCAGGGAACCGATACCATACAATTATTTTACGAAAAAATTCAACATTTATTATGCACAATTATGACGTACATCGAATTACACGAATCTATAAAAACTACCATAGAATCCAAACGAACTCTTTATAAAAAACTAGCTTTACAGAGTTTTTTGAAAGGCTTAGAAGAACATACATGGCTTAGTTACGGCATAATAATGTGGGGAAATAGTACAGATGCACCTACACTGTTTACAATTCAAAAGAAATTCGTCCGTATCCTAGTTAATATACAACAAATAGATAGCTGCAAACCCCATTTTATAAACCTGAACATTTTAACTCCGCCTTGTATATATGTACTTGAAATATGTAAATTTGCTCATAAATACCCACAACTTTACACTAAACGAGAAGACATACAAACAAGATACACACTCCGATACAAAACACGACTAAACTTACCAAAATCCCGCCTAAAAATTTATATTTATTAATAAGATATACAGTGTAAAATAAGTTCTACTAATAATTCTACTAAGTAATAATTGAACTAACTATATACAGAGGAAAAATAAAATAAAATATAGTAACAAATCATTGGGCATCAAAAAATTCATCCGAATCGCTGTCGGTGGGAAAGGTGCCCAAAAGGCTGGCAGCAT
Source organism: Agrochola lychnidis (assembly GCA_963680765.1). Lineage (NCBI taxonomy): Eukaryota > Metazoa > Arthropoda > Insecta > Lepidoptera > Noctuidae > Agrochola > Agrochola lychnidis. Next base: position 20,277 of record OY796850.1, on the reverse strand, counting down.
TGCCACGTTGTATGGCAATGCTAATTCTTTGGCCTAAAAATTGGCCAACCCTTTGGTCACGTGAAGAGTCGACCAACCGCTTGGCGATGTCCCGGAATAATCGATGAGCACTCGGACCCCATGGCCCTAGTGTTTCAACCCCAAACGGTTCAAAAATATAGCTACCGGTAAGGTTGTTATATTTGCGCCGTTTGAGGTTTTCTGCACCTGCAGCAGCCGCCCCAGCACAACTCGCCGTGCTAGGAAGATGGGATGGCGCGAGGGTGTCGACACAGGTTGCGTCCCACACCAAAGGCCTACCCAACTTCCAAGGCAGTATGGTCATTCCGTCTGGCCTCTTCCCATCGTCGCGTACCAAGCCATTGGGTTACAAGAACCCGACGGATTATGTCATTAATGCTTGCGTGTCGTGCCAACCGACCGGCGCTCTTGCTGCAGGAAAAGCCATGGTGTCCGAGGCGGTCGACTGCTTCACCGCACTGACAGCGGTGCGGAGCACCGCAAGGAGCGCCCAAACGCAGGCTTGTAGCGAGCCGGAAAGTGGTGTCACCCAGCATAGTGCCTATGTTGGGTGACGGTAGCGCCTGAAGCCAGAGGCCCGACTCCCATTCCCCCACAGCCAGTAGGCGTGCACGCTCAGCAGTATTGGTGGACGTATTAAAGAGGTTATTCCGTACCAACCTGCAGAGCGGCACATCCCACTGTCTCTGGGAAGACGGGTTCTCGGGCTGCTCCGTATTCGGGCAAGCCACTTTCCAGGTGTTCATGGCATCAGTCAAATACGGCACTTCAGAGTCAACCTGAGAAACGGTTAAGATTCTTTTGGTTAACTTGTCGGTGCCGTGGACCGAGGACAGGAACGCCGGTAAGCTTACACTAGAAATTTTGCGGACGCCGAGCCCACCAAAACGAATGGCTAGTGTGGCTTGCAGCCACGCGCGGTCGTCCAATGCCACATTTATGATTGATGTTAAGGTGCTTCGAATGGTTTGGTCAATTTTGTCTAAGAGTTGTGGCTTCTTCCATAAAGGGGAAGAGCGGAGGAAATACATAAAATTTGGACCTAAAAATACATTCAACAAGTCCTCTAGTTATGTCAATAAAAATATATAACAAATTACCTGAATCAATCAGAAAAGAAAAAAAACTCCATCTATTCACCAATAAATTAAAAAATCTATTATTAAGTAAATGTTACTACAGTGTACAAGAATATTTAAATGATAAATCTCTAAAACTCAAATAAAATACACAATAAATGTTTTTTTTAGAATAAATTAGATTATAAGATAAACAATAAGTCCTCATCTCTACTATATTTCTTTTGCTGTGCCCAACAGGGTCCACGATTGTTTCTTTTCAAATGTTTACCACCTAAGCACATACATTGTGGAATGCAATAAAGTATTGAGTATTGAACCATTTGGTTCTAGGATAAGATGTATGAGACCATCAACCCTTGAAAGCGCTCTTGAATACGCTCAAGACGAATTAAATATACTGTATCTACAGAAAGGAAATAAAATAATACCATCAAAAGAAAACTCCAAAATTTTGAGCAGGTTAATCCTTCTACTTCTTGGTCACACCCTAATTTCCGTTCGGTTAGGCCAGAAAACCAAAATTCAACATTTCAAATATACTCGAGACCTCAAATCCAGCCTTTCGTATTTCAATATCCAACATAATATCATGCACGACCAGATCAGTTCAGACAACCCTATCCGAGACCTACAAAGATTCAACAAATGTTCAGAGCACCCCCTACCAACACGTCAACTGGATTTCGAATCCCACTACGCCAAGCACCCCAGAATAATTATCCAAAACCTATGAGTGGCATCAGTTACCCCGTCGCGCGTACTCTGCCACCCACGAACTACAATGACAGACGCAGTTTTCATTGGCAGAATACAGATCTAAGCAGTCTTCGCGAAATTCAAAACTAAATTACCAAGACGAAATACAAGTTGAATCATTGGACACGATTGGAATGTACCATACCATAATTCCATTTTACACACTTAAACTAGGTATTCGGTGCAGGCGCACTGAGCATATATCGTTCGTCGCCGCCGTCGAGCTGCGAAAGTAAATATTACGACTCAAACAGCTAATACCGAGCTGACAGAAGATGAAAAAAGAGCCGCAACTTTTGGCGTCAAGGTCACCAAATAGTTGCTCATTTGGCAGGGGAGGTGTTACGAGGCCAACCTGCAAGCTCAGCACATCTTACCGACAAAGTGACCGATCGCATTACGACACCGCGCTTCCCACGTCACCGACTATTGTCATCGTCTTTCTTTACCTAACTTCGGTGGGAACCGACACTATTATATCAAACCTAATTAATAAGAAAGCTATTTTATAATTTTAAAGTTAAATTGTGAACTTTCAAATACATTTCGAAACCTGAAAGGACTTACTTATTGAAGAGTTTCCCGACACACGCCCCCACACATATCTAACTCGTAACATATTTTGTATAAAAAAAGGATTGTGTGGTTTTATGAAACCACGGTAAAAGTGAAACTTCTATAGGTGCCGCCATATTGGCCTTGGCTGCTCTGACGAGAGCCTTTCACTTTATCCCTACTCCGCGGCCGACCGTCACGCGACATGCAACACACAGACCAAAAAGTTTGAGACGATGTAATAAAAGTTTCACTTTAAAATATGAATTATTTTCTTCCGCACTGACTAATCATGAATGACACAACAACTGTTTGACGTTGGTCTGACGGTCACCATGACGTCATGAACGTGTCGAATAACAATAACGAATAAAAATAAATATAGACATTTATATTAAAATGTTTATAGTACTATGTGTTCATTATTTAGTATTTTATACAACCAATAGCATTTTTTTTACCTTACATAAATACTTTTCAAAGGCTGACCCGATTTACGTTTTTGCGCTCTCCTGTAAAATTTCGTTTTAAGTCCTTACTAGGTTTTGAAATGGGGCAGCCGTTAAAACTAAGGCATGTCGCGTGGCTTTCTGCGAGAAAAGCTCGAATCGACATGGCGAGAATAGCTCGACTTAATTTTTACGAGGGAAAAGTACGAATCGAGCGACAATAACGAATGTGAGATGCGCGAGAATTGTCTTCCTGATCTGAAAACTATGTAGGTATAGATACCTATACTCCGTTTGAAATAAGATTAGACATTTGAACAAACCTTTTTTACAGTCCGTTCAACCGATTTTGACTTCTATTGCGTAGGCATAAGGATGGCATTAAAAGCAAAAAAAGTGGTTACAAACCAACTGTTTACTGCAGCTGCCATTTGTCATGCCACCAACGCAATAGAAGTCAAAATCGGTTGAACGGACTGTAAAAAAGGTTTAGTTAAATGTCTAATCTTATTTCAAATGGAGTATAGCTCAAAACAATGAACAATGAGATAGTATATAATAAAACCGACGTAAAAAAAACTGAAAAGCGAAAAATAAAAATACCCTTTTAGTGTTACTAAGTTCCTAAACGAATTTTGAGTTGGCGCCAAACAAATTGATTGCTTGATAAAGCGTAAAATGTAAGCTTAATGGATTTTCGTTGAATGTGTGTTTGGCACGCGCCACCTCAAAAACTGTTACTTAAATTCGTTTAGTAGCTTAGTTACACTAAAAGGATATTTTTGTTTCTCGCTTTTCATTTTTTTTTCGTCGGTTAAAAATATTAGTAAAATCTTTTTTAAAACAAGCTTGAGGCTTATCTTACGGTGTAAGAAGGCCGTTCACGCCTTAACTTTTAAGAAAATATTAATTTTCTATGTTTACGAAAGTGTAATTTGTAATTTTTAGTTCATTATTAAGCTTGTTTTAAAAAAAATATGACTGTTTCTTATGCATTAGAACTTGTTTAAATGACACCTTCACTTGTAAAGTACTTGTCAAGACAAATCGAACGAAATCAAACACAACGGGGCTATCTCGAAAAGTTGAGGAGTTCCTATGCTACCTTCAGGCTATATCATCAGACCCTGGACACCAACTAGTGTTATAACACTTCACACCCCCCAGCGAATAACATGGTAATGTGGTACTACGATAGGTTTTGTTTTATTACATATTCGGTGTTTAGAGCATCAATTACATGTTGTAATTTTCTTTTGTATTTTTTCAATTTATATTTATAAAAGTACAAGAATTTCAATGGTACCGTAATGAACATAACGATATTATTCCCTTACAATCTAAACACACTTTTTGCACGAATAATACCGTAACATGTTATTACAGATTATGCAATCGTTATCTTTTTCGGTAAGCGACTATTACTTAGAGTATACATATATCTCTCTAAGGACTATTACCATTACACTCTGCTCTGTCCTCGAGATCAAGAAAACTATGTAGTAACGCGTAGGCGCAACCACTTTTGAAAACTACAAGATAAGCAAAAAACATGAACCAAGTAGTGGTGCCCTCTCTCGGTAAATCATTCGCGTTTTAGTGCTTCCGCTATCTGCCACGTTCAGTCGTTCCTCAGTTCCTCCTAGATTATTAAATAATTTAACCAGTTCCAAGTGTTTTTGGGTAAGGTGTGTAAACGTGTAGTATATTTATCATTGTGCCGAAAAAACGGTACAGTGATGAAGATATTGAGGCCTACGTAAATCGAAAAATGAGCAAGATCGAAAAAAAGTTGAAAAACCGGCCAAGTGCGTGTCGGATCACGCACAATGAAGGGTTCCGTAGTTGGGATGAATTTATCCCAAAAACAAACTTAACTTTGTAGTTGAAAAATATGTTCTCCCATACGGAATGTATGGGAAAACATGTTTTTGCAACTGCAAAGTTAAGTTGGTTGATTATTACTCGTTAACCTGTAGAGCCTACTTAGCTGTGATAGTTTTCCTTTTAATTTCGTTATATAAACTACTGTTGTGATTTTTTTCACAGTTTCGTTGTTTAACATTATAATTGTATAATTACAGGTCTACGACACCATCCTTACGAAATGACTGAGATTAAGAAGAACTTAAAAGGAAGCGAAGCAGTTGTAAAGGAAGATTAACTGTATTTGGAACCTATTTAAGTAATCTAAAAGATGCTGAGATAAACCTCTTTCAGGTAATGGAGTTGCAATTGCGAGTCACTAAATTGGATGACCTTTTTAATGAATTTAACGAGGTTCAATTGAAATTGGAATGCATGTGTGATAATATTGATACTGAGACACTCGAAAGAACTACAATTGAATCTCAATATTATGGATTGGTAGTTCAAGCTAAAATTATGTTAGGTAATTTTTCAAAACTTGAGCAAGATGAAGTAAAATCGGATTGCAGTAGTGGTAAGCGTCAGTTCGTCAAGTTGCCTACAATCCAATTACCCAAATTCACAGGATCATATGATAACTGGCTTGAATTTTGCGATAACTTCGCCAGTCTCATTCATGGCAGTGACGATATAGACGACATTAATTAATTCCACTACCTGAGGTCTTCATTAGCTGAATCTGCTGCTGTCGTGATCCAGTCAATTGAGTTTTCTGCTAAAAACTACGAGGTGGCATGGGAGCTTCTTTGTGAGCGATTCGACAATGAAAGATTATTGATTGAGAATCACGTTACGGCGTTGTTCAATATTGAAATCACTAAGGAGTCCTCAACTGCATTAAAAAGTATTGTAGACAATGTAAACAAAAATATCAGAGCATTAAAAACATTAGGCGAACCTGTTCATTATTGGGACCGCCCCCTGCAGGCTAAATGGTTGGTTTTGGGTGTGTGAAAAAAATCACAACAGTAGTTTATATAACGAAATTAAAAGGAAAACTATCACAGCTAAGTAGGCTGTAGAGCCTACTACTGTTTTTTTAGTAATAATCAACCAACTTAACTTTGCAGTTGCAAAAACATGTTTTCCCATACATTCCGTATGGGAGAACATATTTTTCAACTACAAAGTTAAGTTAGTTTTTGGGATAAATTCATCCCAACTACGGAACCCTTCATTGTGCGTGATCCGACACGCACTTGGCCAGTTTTTCAACTTTTTATCGATCTTCCTCATTTTTCGATTTACGTAGGCCTCAATATCTTCATCACTGTACCGTTTTTTCGGCACAATGATAAATATACTACACGTTTACACACCTTACCCTAGGTTAGGTTAGGTTTTTTTTTTATAAACACCCGTCATCACAAGGCGTTGTACTTCTACCTCCAACATTATCGGAGCCTTTGCCTGTATATTTGTTGTTTGTTCACTTATCGTACCAGATCTCGCACTCATGCCTCTCGCAATTTCATTCCTCATACTTGGTCTTTCTATCTTTCATCAACATTTGTGTCCTTTATGGGTGGGATTCCCATCTATAGTCTTCTTTCTGACTATCTATCTATATATCTTCTATGTATTCTATCTATTCATATATATATTTCTTTTTGGGTGTTAGAGATAACAGCGAGACAGTTTTTTATTACATGACTTTCCTTACATTTTAACTTAGTTTAAGCTTATCTAGTCTTATATTTAAATTACATTTCGCGTATCTTTCCTTATTCTAGTTACACAGAGAAGGGGTTGCAATTGTTATGTTGCTCTTATATACTTAATCTATGCTTATTTCTATTTCCATATTTATATAAATTTCCTGTTTTACTTACAATATTTTACATATTTATTTCTATGCTAGTCTCTAATATAACATACTATATTATGACAGCATATTTTCTTATGCGGTTTTATTTCTATCTATGACTTTTTTAGCAATATATTTACAGTAGTCTAGGAATATGTCTCTATTTTTACTCATAATTATCTCATTAATATTGTTTAGGGTTATTTTTGTATTCAATACGTTCTCGACGTTGAAGCGGTGCATCGCAAACTGCGGGCAGTCGAGTATTATGTGTGGGACCGTTTCGCTTGCTTCTGGGTCACAGATGCACGATGGACTCTCCTTGCACTTGAAGCGGTTCAAGTACTCGGAGAATCCACCGTGCCCCGTCATTATTTGCGTTAATAGACCGTTAATTCCCATTTTGCGAATTACTCCGTAAGCCACCCTCACATCCGGGAAGAACAACTTGGTAACGGATGCTGTGTCACTGGTTCCGTATCTATGGTTCCATTCATCAAGCGTTTCCATACGTATGCTTCGCTTGACGAAAGAAATCGGACACTGATCGTAGTCAGGTTTTCTTTTAGAGTTTCCAGCGGCCTCTTTTGCTAACTGGTCAGCTCTTTCATTCCCCAGTAGTCCCACGTGAGCTTTAATCCAGAACAAGTTAACCACCTTGTTCTGGCGGGATGCTGATCTTATATGATCCCTAGCTTCTACAGCTAGAGGGTGGAGCGAACCGGGATTTGTTATCGTTTGGAGAGCCGCCATTGAGTTGCTGAAAATTCCGAACGAAGATGCCCTGAGCTTGATTATTTCCCTAGTCGCCCTTGTTATCGCTAAGAGTTCAGCCTGGTAAACCGTGCAGTAATTTGATAGAGTAAGTTTGAGGGCTCTGGTCTCCACCTCACCATTCCATATGGACAGTGAGGCGCCAACCCCTCCTCCGATCTTGCTCCCGTCTGTAAAAATGTGGACGTTTTAATTGGATTGGTTGTCGAGTTGCTCTTGGCTCGCCAGGCTGTCAAATTTCAGGATGTCACGTGACGCGGGGTGGGGATCCTCGGTTGCAGCGGTCATTCGCTCGACCTCCCTGTCCCCCAATGATTCCAGGGGCGCTCCCCTCTTGGCTTCATACAATGATGCCGTCTCACGAACTCAGAGGTCAAGGGGGAGGACCCCAGATAGCACCAGTGCTGAGTTCAGGGAGACCGTGCGATATGCCTTGCACATTTTCTGAGCGATTCCTTGTTGGACAGTTCTAAGTTGCTTAATAATTCCCAGTTTTTTAGCAGCCGGTGCCCAGACGCTAGAAGCGTAAAGTATTATGGGCTCTACAGTTGCAACATAAATTACCCGTATAACCTCTGGGTGCAACCCCCAACTGACCTTAGCGGCTCTACACAGTTGTTTGTAGATCGCAATTGCCTTTCTACAAACGAGTGAGACGTGGGTGTTGAAGGTTAGCTTCTCGTCGATGGTTACACCCAAAAGCTTTATTTCTTTCGACATGCCAATGTCGATCCCCCCATGCTCAGGCGTGGAGTGTCATATTTTAACTTCTTTGTGATCACCATTGCGGTTGTCTTTTGCGGTGCAAATTTGAGTTTATTCTCGACACCCCACGCCAGAACATGATTGAGAGCGGCATTGGCACATTCCTCAATCTCTAATGCAGTCTCTCCGTCAAAGACCAAGAGAACATCGTCCGCAAACGCCTGAACATAACTACTCCTGTTCTCTGCTGCCTTAAGGAGGGGGTCTAGCAGCAAATTCCATAAGATCGGGCCCCCGATTGAGCCCTGGACGCAGCCCTTGTTTGTGTTCTTGCTAAATTCTTCTCCACCGTACCTTATTGAAACCTTTCGGTCTCTAAGGTAGCTGTCTATGACCCGCCTAAGATTTATTGGACACTTTTCCTCCGCCAGACGGACTCTTATCGCCGGCCACCAGGCGCTATCAAATGCTCCCTCTATGTCCAAGGATACGAGCGTTACAATTCGTTTCTCACCAAGTTTTTTGTGAACGTGCTGAATGAGAGCATAGAGGGAGTCTTCGGTACTCCTTTGCGGCATGAATCCGTACTGACGGATACTCATCCCTGGTAAAAGGTGGAACTTAAGACGGGCCACGAGCATCTTCTCAAAGATTTTTCCTAATATAGGCAACAGTCCGATCGGCCTGTATGATTTCGGAGTGGAATAATTCTCTTTTCCGGGCTTTCTCAGGATCACGACTGTTGCCTCCTTTCAGGCTGTGGGGAAGTGATGGTATTCTAGGCACTTATTTACAAATTTTAGGAATACATCCGGGTCGTTACCGACGGCATGACAACAAATGTCGGCGGTAAAGCCGTCTGAACCCGGTGCCTTCTTCGGGTTGAAGGATTCCATCGAATTTTCCAACTCCGCCATCGTAAATGGTGGGTCACAAGGATCAATTTGTTCACCAGAGTTTACATTTTCGGCTTTAATTCGAGTGGATCGGTGATGAGCGTTGTCACATTCTATGGGGTCTTCCGGGTAAAAAGTTTCCGCTAATAACTTTACGGAGCCTTTCGCATCCAGCACATCACCATTCCTTTCCAATGGCAGGTGCTCCTCCCTACTCCGCGTCCTACCAATTACCCTGTAAATTCCCTCCCAAACCCCCTCCCTATCCTGTCTCCCACAGAATTCCTTCCAACTCTCGGTCTGAGCTTTGGCCGCTTCTAACTCATACTCTTCTTTCTTTTTCAGGTATTCTTCTATGACCTTCGGTTTCCGGATTTGGGCAGCACAGCGGATCCGGCGCTTCATAGTAGTGACGGTTCCCTTCATCTCAACGAGTCTCTCGGACCACCACGGCAAGGTAAGTACTTCTTTGGCTTTCTTAGTCGGTATTGTTTGCTTGCATGCTTCATCTATGTATTGCTTTAGTGAGGTTATTTGTTATTGTATCAATTTGCTCTATGCTTTGAATTTGATCTATTTCTACTGCTGTGAATTTATAATCTATTTTCAATTGGCCAAACTTCTCATGAAACTTGAACCAATTGACTTTTTATGTGCTAAATTTTCTAGTTGTTCTCTCAATTATAATGCCTTTTGATTTCTGTAAGAGAATTTTAAACATAATGCCATTGTGGTCCGAGCTCGTAAGTCCTTCGTCAACCCTCCAGTCGTCTATCAGATCCAAGATATCATTGGGGCAAGCAGTAATGTCCACGTGACTGCTATATCTTTTACCTCCTCGGATGGTGTCGAAAGTCGGGATTTTCCCCCGGTTTAGTATGTTTAGGTTTAGCTCGCCGAGAGTTCCTGCCATCTCTTCCCCCCTAAGGTCAGCCTTCGGGCTGCCCCACCATATGCTCTTGCCATTGGCGTCCCCTCCAACAATCAGTTTTTTGGAACCAACTACGAGCTCTATTTGTTTAAGGTGTTCTAAATAGCGCTCGATTGGCTGGTCTGGCTCAAAGTAAAAGGAGACAAGCGTGATTTCCCAGGCACTAGTCTGGATTCCCACCACTGCGATGTTGTTTGTGGTGAGTTTTGGGTACTGTTTGACGTTGAAGTCACTGTTAATGACAGCTATTGCCGCTTTGACAGTCCCATCTCCTGTTCCAGCGTTTTGGAAGATCCTAACGCCCCTGTGACTCCTCATTACCTTTGCTCCGGCCACGTATGGTTCCTGAAAAAGCGCTACTGCTATTCCTTGCTTCGTAGCTTTTGTTAAAAGCTCATTTGTCGCTAGTTTCTTGCGTTGGAGGTTTGCCTGTGCTATTTTATATGGGGTGTTTTGTATTGAGGTGCCCTTAGCAATACGCAACGGTTGATCTGGCCACGTCATCCCATTTTCTGCGTACTGGGCATTCGTGGCTAAATGCATTGTGATTTTTGCTGTTGTCGATTTTTGCTTTCGTACAGTTTCGGCAAACGGGTGGTGAATCTGCAAGCCAGTCCGGGCACTCCGGTCTCATATGGGGCCCGCCACAGTGGCTACAAAGGTCTGCAGGCTCTATACAGAATCGCTTTCCATGTCCAAAGCCTAAGTAGCGGGTGCATTGGACCAACGGGGTCTGATCTTCGACCCTAATGCGCTGAAGATCAATGTGAACGTTCCCGATTTCTAGTACTCGTTGGCAGATGGTGGGTGAAACGCTGATGATGACGTGCCCAGTATGCGGATTCCGTGTTCTACGTCTATACTTAATTTTCGTTCTGTCATCCCCATTGTCGAGGCCGCCAAAAACACTCTGGTTCTGGTTTCTTAGCGCCTTAAGGACGTCTTCATCAGTATTGACTACTAAGACGTTCTTTAGGATCAGAAGCGGGTCCTTCTTCTTAACTTCCTCGACAATGAGGTCGACTCCTTCTTTTTGAAGTCGATCCTTGATCCTGCTCCTTCTTCTTTTGTATCTAAACCTATTATTATTTTCCGGTCTTTAGCTTTCCTCACCTTTTCCACTTTAATCCACCTTTCCTTTGCATTTACTGCTTTCCTCACTCTATTTAGGACTTCGTCGCCTGTCTCCATCTCATCCTTCGATGTGACCACAATGGAATGCAAGGTACTGCAGTTTGGCAGTGACCTTGCACCCTGGGTTGCGGCCACACTCGCATAAGTGTTGCCCTTCTGTAGGAGTTCCCTCTGCTGGTCGATTGTTTCCTTTAGTTCCTCTATCTTTCTGTTGCTCTCGACCAGGAGCTTTGTGTGTTGTTCTATTTTATTTATTATTATGCTTGTGTCAAAATTTCTGGAAGGGGTTTGTTTAATTGTGGCTGGTTCTGGTTCCGTCAATACAGGCCTCTCCCTAGTCATTTTTTGTTTAGCTACACTTAGCTCTAGTTCAAGTTCCTTAACGAGTTGATAAAGACGTTCTGTAGCTTCGGTGATACCGGTTTTGATCTCGGTCTTTGTGTTTCTGGAGCTATTTAGGTTTAGTTTAGTTTTCATTAGGCAGGCTTTAGCTTCCGCCGTTCGGTCCGCGTATTTAGTTTTTGTTGGCGGTGAATTACTTTCGACGGACTTCCTAGTCCTTGCAACGGCTTTATTCTCCTGCGTAGAGGTAGGGTTTATTTTAGATTTCGCAGGGCCGGCCTGCGACGTCAGTTCAGTTGTAGAGGGGATGGGGTTGCTATTTGCGGCTTCCCAATCCTCTATGCTGCGTGTAACGTTTAAAGGGGGAAATGCCCCAAGTTTAGGTGGTGACTTTTCCCCGTCGGCCGCCTTTGCCGGTGTTCTATAACCGAACATGTTTGGAGGTACGCGTCAAAGTTAAAAACGTCAATAGGGACGTTGTGTACAAATAAAAATAAAAAAGTGTAGAATTAACACCCAATTTCCTATAAGAAATAAAACCACACAATAAACACCTTACAAACTATAATTTTGGTTTCTACAAAATTGTATTCTTTTGCTTTTCAGCTGTCAACAATTATTTAAAAAGTCACAACACGTCACAGTCAGAGTCTATGCCGGAAATGAGTAGGTAAGTGAGTGCATACGCTATACACACAGCGTACACCGCAGCACCACACAATACCAAAATAGGAAATAAGTATAAAAACTTTCAGTTATCTTCTATATGCGGCGTTTTCCCGTGATTTTATTGGAGCCAAAAGAGAGGTCTTTGTCTCCTGATTTCGGGGACTCCAAACTTGATAGGTCTATGACCTCTTGCTCCAAAGTTAACACCCGGGGGGTGAGGTAATCCTGAAGGGGCGCGGGGTAGGGGGGGAGAAGAGGAGGGAAGGGGGAGGTGTGCAGGGGGTGTATCAGGATCAGAAGGGCGCGGGGGAGGGGGGGATAAGAGGAGGGAAGGGGGAGATGTGCAGAGGGTGTATCGGGATCAGGGGGTCGCGGGAGGATATTGAGGCGGGTTCGGGGGGAGGTTATATATATAAGAGAGTTGTAAGATATACTACAGATTACAGATATTGGAGGTCAAAAAAAAAAGGGGGTCTAAGGGGTCCAACTGAATGTAGGTTCTAGCTGAGAGGGAGGATACTATGGGGGGGGGAAATTTTATCAAAACTTTGAAATTCTCAGCCGTTTCCGAGATATTTAATATTTTATAAAATAAAATAAAAATAAATGAGAGGGGAGTTGGAAGATGTTGGGAATAATAATTATATACTATATTGGTCTGAACAGTGATAACCACTGTAGAAGTTTTTGGGGGGGGGGGGGGCAAATAATATTTTTTACAATTTAAAAGGAAAAGGGGGGGCAAACAAAGGGGGGGTGGCCTGCGAAGCGTTGAAGATATGCAGTCCAGTGTCAAAATTGAGCAACTCGCTCCGTTCCCGAGTTATGGTCGTTTAAAGGGTTTCAAATGTCCCGAGTTCGATTCCCGTTCGGTGGAAACTAATTTTTAAAATAAAACAGAACAAATTTTTTATAAAATCTAAGTCTAAAAACAGTATGACATCAAGTAACGTACAATTCAAATCGGTTCAGCACAATTTTTAGCTTTATTATCGGGGTAAATCAGTTTGGGGAAAATAAAACAGTGGAGATGTTCGTAAAATTACCCCGAATTTTTTGCAGAAGTATCGCAGAGTGATGGGAGTAATTTCTGTGGGTAGCCCTTAAGGAGGAAACTGTGTTATAAGGAGTTACTTTCCCTCTACGACTTTCCGTTCCGGAGATATAATCACTCCCGTATGACGTTCACACCTGCAGGAATCGGGGAGAAACCCACAATCGGGGAGAGACCATAAATCCAAAACTAAAACGATTAAAAATTTGAAAAAATATGCAAATGTACTAGAAGCTGAGGGCTTACTATTATTAAAATTAAAAACACTAAAAATATTAACTAAAATTATATATAAAGAACTTATAAATCCAAATTGTAACAATTTAAATTGCAGTCGGAAATTTTTACTGTGAGCACTAATTTTACTATTGCCAGGGTATTATGGTCCAAAAAATTTCGATCTTTCGCATACGGGTTGAGTGACGTCCTGGCTTACTTCCACTGGAGTTTGACACCAGGCCAGGTCGTCACTGGTTTTTTTGAGATCTCGTGGTTGGAAAATTCAGTCGAATTTTTGACGGCCGAATGTAAATTTGAATAACTTTGTACATACATGCAATTTAGGGTGTTCGGTAAACTTTATTTTCAAAATTTTTAGTACTTGCGGGGTCCTTGCCTGGATCTCTTTCCTGGGGAGTGGTCAAAATGATTTTTCTTCCCAAAATACGGGACCTCGTTGGGTGGTGCAAAACAAAGATTTCCTTGTATTTCCAAGCGCCAGCGCGGAAAAATTCAGGACTTTTCACAGATTTGGAGGTTTCGAAGAGGCGGTGCAGATAGCAGTTGAAAATTTAGGTGTAATCGATCCACTTTAAAAGATATTCGACTTTTAAGCTCAAAAAACCCAGTTTTTTCACAATATTTACACTGTTTTGTTAATAACTTTCACAATTTTTAGGTTTCTTCCAAACTTTTTCCACTCCCGTGTTCGCTTTTGTATTACGCGTGTTTTAATATGCGACACAAGTAATTTCAACTTTGATCTATTTTCGCGATTTTTCTCAACGGAGCGCGATCAGAACTGAACTGTTCTCGGCGGGGGACGCCGTGTGACTGGGTTAGGTTAGGTTTTTTTTTTTTTTTTTTTGTTTTAGCAGGAGTGGGAAATCCTCATGGACGCCCAGACTGACTCACTTGTGAGCCAGTCTGGGCAGTGCCGGACTCTTACCGGCTAAAACCCACTCCTGCCTTTGCTCAGTGTCCCTCTGACATGATCAGAGACCTTTTTTTGCAGTATTTCTTATTTGAATTCATTCATTTTGTTATATTGTTTTATAAAAACAGTCCCATTTTACGAAATTGAGAGTTCCGTGGAAGCTTTCGCGACCCTTCTTGCTGTTTTTCTAAGGAATGTCTTAATTTGAGCAGGTCTTATATTTCTTATTTTCTAACAATAAACATCTAAACATAGTCTACATAGTAAGTCTTATCTTATAGTATACCTTATTATATTACCTTATAATACGCTCTAATATTTCTTTATTATTTTTGTATTTTTCTGTTTTGTTTTTATTTGTTTTGTTTTTGAGTCTACCTATGCTAATGTATAATAAAATCTATGATATTTTTTATCTATATTTTCTCTACTATATTTATAGTAATGGCTATGCTAATATAATTCAATATATCATATAGACATTTTTCTTATTCTATACGTTTATTTTCTATTCTATCGATTTTTAATACTAATGTAATAACAAATTTTCCTTGTTTATATTTTCTTAATTTTGGCAGACTCAGAGCTGCTATTCTCGACACAGTTTTTAGCTCTAATTTGTTATGTGCTTCTCTTTGTTTTAGGTACTGTTTGACAATCTGTGCACTCCGGACTGGTGCAGCGCTTCGGATGCGGCTTCCCAAGATGTCCTGCTTCTTCATAACAACGAGCACGTTTGACCACAACGGTAATAAAGTAAGTTTGTTTTGAATTTTGCATGAATTTAATTTGGTATCTGTTTTTAATTGGTCCAACTTCTCACGAAGTTGACTCCAATTTGCTTGTTTAATATTGTGATTTATTTTGTTTCTAAAACTGTTTGTTATTTTGAGTATCTGCACTTTAATTTTGAACACAGTACCGTTGTGGTTTTTGATTCCGGGAAACGCTGGATGGACTTCAGCAATACGCCACCGACAGGCGCGCCAACGCGTCCCATTTAAGGCGTATTGGGCACTCACTCTCAAAGGCGTTGTGGTCACTCCTGTCTCCTTTGGCCAATATGCAATTGTGGCATTTTGGTGCCTCCGCTGCCTGCCGTGACGGACAGTCCACTCGCAAGTGAGGGTCGCCACAATGAGTGCAGAGGTCGGCGGGCTGCGTGCACAGTTTACGGCTATGGCCGTAGCGCAGACAGCGAGTGCACTGCACCAGTGGCGACTGGTCCTGCACTCGCACTCGCTGTAGGTCTATGTGCACGCGACCCGCAATCGTTAGCCTCTGCCATACCGTCGGAGACACCTGCAGGATGACATGGCACATGTGGGGGTTCCTCGTCCTACGACGGTACTTCACCCCCAACCTCAGATCCTCTCCCCGCAGGATCTCCGCTTGGAGGGCGGTCTTCGCCGCTCTGTACCCCTCGTACAGCTCCGCCTCAATGGCTTCCGTATCCGGAGGGCGGATACGGAGCCTGCGGTGCCTGGCGTACCGGCGTCGCGCAGCTACGCACGCCCTGCGCAGAGCTTCCAGCTCTTGCGACCACCAGTACAGCTGGCGCGAAGCACGTCCAGGATGGACCCGGGGCATTGCCACGTCGCATATATTGGACATGGCCTCCCGGAACCACTCCGCCTCGTCGTTGATGTCGGCAGGCCTGTCCGGTGATGACACCCAGGCCTGCACGATCGAGGCTTCCAGGAGAAGCTCCCGGTCCATCTGCTTCAGCGCCCACCGCGGACCACTCGGGGCCTGTCGGACCGGCGCGCTCGAGGTCTGGGCGGAGACGTCAAACCGGATGTACCGGTGATCGGAATAGGTCTCCACCTCCTCTATGACGCGCCAGTCGATTACACGCGGCGACAGAGCGGGGCTGGCGAACGAAATGTCCACCACTGATTCGCCCCGCATCCGCACACACGTGGGGACAGAACCCCGGTTTAGGACGACCAGGCCCGTCTCCAGAGCCCAGTCCTCCACCATCCTACCCCGTGTGTCCGTAAAGCGGGAACCCCAAGCCAGATTTTTGGCATTGAAGTCCCCGTGGACGAACACGGGGAGGGAACCGAACCCGACGACGACGACTCTCAACTCCACGAGGGAGTTGTGGAACTCGGCAAGAGTTCGGTTCGGGGAGAAGTATACCCCTACCACGACAATCTCCCCGAACCGTGCTGCCACGCAACCCCGTCCTCTCTTGACAGACTCGAGGGACGGGGTACCAGCGGCGGCCGACGAAATGAGGGTCACTGAGCCGCTCAGGTCCTCCACCCAGTCATCCCTGGGTGGGACAAAGTACGGCTCAGCGACCACGGCGATGTTAATCGACCACTGCGCCATGCTCTGGAGCAACAGATCCTGAGCGGCAGCGCAGTGGTTGATGTTCGCCTGGAGGAGGCGTAATGGGGCCGTTATTGACACTCCATTTCAACCCCCTCCCTAGCCCCCTCTGAGGGCACCGCCGCGGCGGCAATGGCGGCGACGACGACAGTGGAGGCGGCAGCGGCGGCGGCAGTAGTGGCGGCGGCTGCGGCGGTGACGGCGGTGGCGGAGGGCTTGCCCCTGCCTCTGGCTTTGGCGGGTGGAGCGCAGGCCTTGCTCCCAGCCCGGTGATCGGCCGGCTTTCCAGCTGCCGCACATACAATGCCGTGCGGCGCGGCGTTGCACGAGCCGGCCTTATGACCAGGCTGACCACAGCGGAAGCAGTGGTCGCTGCAGTCTACCTCCGAGGTGCACTTCGCTCCCACGTGGTCGCCCACCCGGCAGCGGAAGCACCTCAGAGGTCTGGGCTCCAGCAGTTTGACCTGCGCGGAGACCCAACCCACCAGAAGCCTTCGGCCCTCCCCGGCTATCAGCTTGGCCGCGGACACGGGGCAGCTCACCGTAACGGCTCGCAGCCCCGTGGAGTCAGGGTGGATGGTGCCCGCCCTCACCTCCTCGGCAGAGCACCCCCCAGTCCTGGCGACCGCGGCCACCACCTTTTCTGCCGTCACGCAGTCGTCCAGGCCCAGGATGCGCAAGTCAGCGCGTTTGGTGGGCCTGGACACTCGGGCCTCGTCCGGATCCAGGGACGCCCTGAGCCTATTGGCCAGAGCGTCCGCTGCCGGGCCGCTGTTTGCACCGGGGATCTCCAGCATCCTGGCCCCAGTCGCGGTTATCTTGAGCCGGACGCCATTGGCGGTCTCCTTGAGATCCACCGCCGCATCCACCTTGGCGAGCACGTGCTGGTAGGACACGCCCTTCTTTGCCGCTTCCGGCTGTAGTGTAATCACTACAGCTGCGGACTTCGGGGCGCGGAGCCTAGCCGCGACGCTTCGCTCCTTGCGCCGCTGCCGCCTCGCCTTCCTTTTGGCCGCTGCCGCCTCGCCTTCCTTTTGGCCGCCCTTGCCGCCTTACCAGCCTTCTTCTTCTCCCCGGCTACTTGCCATCCGGCGTCGGCCGGAGGAGATTCAGAAGGTGGTGGGGCCGCCTTAGCCGAGGCCCTGGTTGCCGTGGCCGGGGGCCCTGCCACCTTGACTGGGGCACTCGCCGCTTTGGCCGGTGCCCCCGACGCCTTGGCCGGGACCCCCGCCGCCTTGGCTGGGGCCTTCGCCGCCTGTGCAGCCGCCCCACCTTTGGTCGGCCCCGACGAGGCTGGACCGGCTGTGGCAGCTGCAGTGGCGGCGTACGACAACGCCCTTAGCTGGCCCGGGGCCGGCTGGCTTGCCGCCAACGGGGGGCGCAGGACAATGGCCTCCAACGTGGAAAACTTGCTCCGTAGAGCAGCCATTTCCTGCCGCACCAGATTCAGGATCCGGTCCTCTGCAGACACGGGCCGTCCCTGCCCATGCCACTCCCCTTCCTGCGGCACCTCTCGGGGGCCGGCTCCTCGGAGCCCGGCCAAGTCCGCTCGGAGCTCCGCATTCTCCTTTTGGAGAAGCTCCATGGCGGCTGTCAAGCGGGCGATCTCCGCCCGCATTTGCGACATACCGTCCGACGGAGGCCCGGGTTGGAGGGCCTCCGCTGCCGCCATGATAGAGGCAGTGGCCGCGGATACAGCCTTGCCTCTTGAGGACTTCGTCCTCTTCAAGGCCACCTCGCTGATCACGGCCGCTACCTCCTCCGCGAACTTGGCCGCTCGCTCCGAATTGGAGCCGCCAGCGGCGTCCGGCTTACCACCACAGTGGTCCGGCTTGTTTTTGGCCCGCTCCCGGAGCGGACGGGCCATTTCGGCGACCTGTTCGGTGGCGACCACCCCACCCTGAGCACTCTTCGCGGCGTCGGGCCGCGCCTTCGTGCCCACCTGTGAGGCGGCGACCACCACCTCCGACTCCTCCGTTGAGGCCTCGGATGACGAAACCCCGGTTTCGCTCTCCGGGCTGATTAGCGGCGTATCAGGCCGCTTGAGGCGACCCCGATTGCCCCGCCCCGGCCTCGAAGCGGAAGCTGCTCCCGCTACCGCTCGTCCTCGGCCTCTCCTTACTGTCGGCACTTTCGCGACCGGGAGGCTTTCCTCGCTCGAGGATTGCCCCGCCGATCCTGTGCGCTCCGACCCGCGCGATCTTTTGCCCCAGAATTTGGAGCCCCCACGTCCTACGTCCTGGTCGGACATACTCTGGTCCCCTGAGGGACTGGAGCCTCCTCGGCTCTTGTTGCCGTCGCCGGCAAGCGGTATCTTCTCCGCCAATACGATTGGCACTTTGTCGTCAATTTGGTTTTTTGTTTTATTTAATTCTTCCATTCAGTTCCCACGAGTATTTAGGATATAAACGTCCACCTAGGCAGAGCCTTTTACCTAGGTAAGCCTATATACTGTAGAGGTCGGCAGGTATCTACAGGAGAAGCGCTAACGACTGGTCCCCCACCAGCCACTCATCCTCTCGCCGCGCTTCTAAACTTAGGATTAGGTGGTTTTTTATCTTAGAGGTGTCCTTCCTCTGGGCCGGGCGGTTAAGCCAAGCCCCCGGCGGTGGCATTATACATGCCTCCGTCCGCTGTCCAGATAACCTGGCTCAGCGAACCCGCCGAAAGTTCTCCCTCAAGATAGCTCTTGAGGGAGAAACGATAGCCGCTTTGGTGCGCCTGCACCGCAGCGGCTGGGGTCACGTCCAGTGTCAATCGACGAACGTCGATCGATCAGGAGCGACCCGCCTCCTTCGTTCCCCCACTGTGCCCTCTGCAAATCAGAGGGACAAGCGGAAGAACGTCGAGGAGCATGCTGCTCCCCCGCCCACAGAAATTCGCCACAAACAATACCCTCTCCGAAAAACTCCCAAACCTTTTCCGAAGAGTATATTGTTCATGCCCAGGGTGCACCGGCCTGACAACTGCTCTTCCCCCCGAACGTATCCATAAGGGACCAGCAGGTATCAGTCACGCGTGGAGGTTTTCTGTACGCACCCCCGAATGCGTCACCTGGATGCAAAGTTATAACGATTTGATGAAATTGCTGTGTTCCTAAGGTGGATTTCGTCTGTTGGTGAATTTATTTGATTTAAAAAATGAAGCCTTTTTATATTAGCTAGGCGCACGTGCGAGGTATCGAAAGACGGGTCTCCGCGCGGGCTAGCGACCTATGCAGCTTTTGGAATTATTTCAGAACAAAAATTTTGAGTTTCAGTCAAAAAACGTGATTTTCGACTGAAAATTTCGTGAAAACCGGGAATTACAACTACCGAACGGGACTCGGGCACGCGGAACGCGCACCAGAATACAGGTAAGGCAGGTAAGTATATATTAAAATTAAATCTGAGTTGAATTTGGTGAGAAAATATTGAGATAAAAATTAAATTAGGTTTTCTTATGGAAAATATTGAAATTTTAAAATTACGTCATAATTACGTCTGGGACTTTCAAATTTTAAAATTTGAAAGTCCCAGACGAAAAAAAAAAAAATTTTTTTTTTCGCGTAAATGTCAAATTAGAACAGTCAGATAGTAGGATGGAACCTATTTGAGATCGATTCAGCTGAAAACAGCTTCCGAATGCGTCACCTGGATGCAAAGTTATAACGGTTAGGTTAGGTTAGGTTAGGTTTA